>JAKOOJ010000004.1:119599954-120942454 GCA_022577455.1 Arizona elegans
TCTGTCCGCCTCGCGTGAACCGGTAGCTCCAGGGGCGGGGAGGCTCTGGCCACTACCAGGATATCATTAGGTCCTGTTTTTGGCCCTCTGCACATGCACGAAGAGGTGCACACAGTCACACTCCAGAACTGGTAGTGCAAGTAAGTGCATTTCACTGCTGTCAAGGGACTACTGTATATGTTTCACTTCATTATGTATCCCTGAATTCACCAATCAGAAATAATATTTAGAATAGAAGTTACACAACAGCTTTATTTATTGGGTAGAATCATGCTTTAATCATGTTGTTTGAATAAAACACATGGTTGACACAGCATATTAAGGCAGGCTGGGCTATCTGTGATCTATAGAGTCTAGTCATATTTTTGTGACGCACAAACTCCAGCAAGACGAAGCCAGCAAACTGTGAAATAATAGCTGCTCAATTTTAAGCTATGTACTCATTTTGTAAAGTATAGTGTCCCTGACTATTGAAATGCAGCTCCTGGGCTGCCAAGTCATTCCTGTACCCTAAACCATAATTCACAGTTATAATCCAAAAAGTTTAGACTTGCCCAATACAACTCAATGCATCACCATATGGCAAATTGTGTAACCCAAATTCATGTACTAACAACAAGCTGTAGCAACAGTAAATTGTTGCTTATCCATGCACAATGCTCAGTATTTGCCCTAAAAACTTTGGAAAACTAGTACAACCTGGGTTAGTCAAAGAGGTAAGAAGAATTAAATATGTGTGACACCACACTATCAACTTTTGGTTAACTGATACTGCTATGCATGTCTGTCTGCTTGACATTATTGCCTAATAATTGTAGAATTTTTAGGAGATCTATAGTTTCATACCAACGCTCCCACACACATATCTTTACACAGAGAGATTTTTATTGAATTACTCATTTCTACATTGTACGTGTTCTAATGTATTTTAACTGATTTGATTTTAATTCTGTTATTGTTTAAAGCAATGAAAAGGGGCAATAGAAATAGATATATTTCTATATATCGTACAGCAACAATGGATTTTTTTAAGAACACAGAGAATACATAATTATATATGGCACTGGCTGGATAGATATAATTTGATATAAGATCAGAAAGGGAGAAACCCTGGCTCACAAGCCCATAGGTGTGATCCACCCTCATTTTAAAGCATTCAGAATTTAATAAAAAATGAAAATAGGTACATTAAACCTCTACGGGAGGGAAAAGCGTGTCTCAATCCCCATTTGAAGCTGCTTAAAATAAAAAACCAAATTTTATATTCCAACACATCGACATAACACCCCGCATGAAAAGGAAATGGCAACTCTGTAGTTATAGTCTATATTAATGAGAGATTGATAAAAAATAAGCCATAGATATCTTCTGAACTATGTTTCAGCTTCTTCAAGTTTGACATTTCCTGTATTTCTTTTGGGGGCTCAGACAAGATCTGCTAGATTCTACCACCTAATTGGTCTTTCCCAGCTAGATACACTATTTTAAAACATGTCAATTTATACTACTATCCTATTGAAAATATTGTATTACTATACCATGCATTTTGACTCATACATACTGTGTACTATAAATCAGCGGTCACCAACTGGTGGTCTGTGGACCACTGGTGGTCCATGAGTAAATTTTCATGGTCAGCAGAAAAATTATTTGCATTTTTTATATTGCACTAAATCAGGGGCCCTCAAACTACAGCCCCTGGGCCAGATACATGCAGTGAATGTATATGTTGCTGCAGAGAGTCTCCCCCTTTGGGGTCTTTTTTGTGTTGGGCAGAGGGGGGCAGAAATTCCAACTTGGGGTCTGCTTCAGCCTCCTGGTGCTGGGCTTTGGGCGAAGGCTGGAGGGAAGCACCACTGGTGATGAAGAGCCAGAGGACCTTGTTTTGACTGACCATCTCAGCCCGCTGAGCCTCCAGGGGCCAGTAACTGGCCTTGCACTCCCGCAGGTCTTCCCTCTGCTTGGAAAGCCTATGATCATAGTCCTCAGTGAGGTGCTTCTGCTGAGCCTCCTTCTCAGTCAGATCCAATTTGAACTGATTTGCCAACTCTTTCTCGTGGTAACTGCTCAGCTCCAACAACTGCTTCCTATTGGGGCCCTAAGAAGCCCGGGCGGGCAGGCGAGGTGTGGCTGGGAGAGGAGGAGCGAGTAGAGGCCAGCGAGGTACCCCTCGACATGAGTGATATCGAGTTGGCTACGCTCACCCAGTCACATGACCACCTAGCCATGCCTACCCAGCCGGTTATTAGGCAGATCCTATTAGTGGTCTGTGGGATTTAAAATTATGAATTTAGTGGTCCCTGAGGTCCAAAAGGTTGGTGATCCCTGCTATAAATAGTATAAATATACTATTCATAGGTAAAGGAAAGGTAAAGGTTCCCCTCAAACATACATATGTCCTAGTCGTTCCTGACTCTAGGGGGCAGTGTTCATCTCCGTTTCAAAGCCAAAGAGCCAGCGTTGTCCGAAGATGTCTCCGTGGTCATGTGGCCAGCATGGCTAAATGCCAAAGGCACATGGAATGCTGTTATCTTCCCACCAAAGGTGGTCTCTATTTTTTCTACTTGCATTTTTTACGTGCTTTCGAACTGCTAGATTGGCAGAAGCTGGGAGCTCACACCGTTATGCAGCACTAGGGATTCAAACCACTGAACTGCCAACCTTTTGATCGACAAGCTCAGCGTCTTAGCCACTGAGCCACCATGTCCCTTACTATTCATACTATGCATTTAATAATAGCTTATTAAAGCTATTAAATGTCCAGTTTGTTTGTTTTTAATCTTTGGTGCAGTGTACAATCCTTTTAAAATGCAGGGCTTTATTAAAAACCATATGTGTTCAGGAAGAACATTGCCTGCTCCCTGTTTCTCCTGTTCCTTTTCATAGGACAGATACCACGAAAGAGATTGAGTAGAAGGAACAATCTGGCTAAAAAAAAGAGGTTTGACCCTTCAGATATTGCTGTACTACAACTTAGAAAGGCTTATCCAGAATGGCCAACGCCTAAAGATGTTGGGAGTTATAGTTCAGTGGCACTATGAGACTGCAAGTTTACCATTCCTGCAACAGAAGTGCTGGTGTTTGCTGTAAATGTAATTAGATACATTTATAATGCCATGTCTTGTAATTCGATATGTTTTGATACATGAACACTCAGGGAAGAATGGAATATGTAATGGGATATGTATGGAACCAACAACAGTTATCATTATGTCTGTACGAATCATTACGTGTGGATACATGTGTATACACGTTGAGTTTTGTCTGGTTCAGTTGGTTATTTTGGTGATTCTACAATATAATGTTGCATACTATTATTCCTGGAATAGGGACAAGGGGTTTTGTAAAATCCCAGTTTTGAAATATGCAATTTTCCACGTTTAAATGATACAGACATCTCATTATTTCAGATTTTAATTGAAAAGACTTGTACTAAAATATTCCTCAACAAATTCAATGTTTTAGAAATATTTCTTATTATTTTTGAGATCTGGTTTACTGTAGGTGCCTAGAACTGTGAACCCCAAAGTATGTACTTTAGAATAAATTCATTTAGTTTATCTGCTAATTTCTGACCGACCTTTCTCACCCAGTGCAATTGAGAAACCTTGTCTTTTTTGCCAGACAGTTCTAATTATATTTTAGATGATGACATATAGTAGATGTGGACAGACATCAAATTTATGAAATATATTCTTAGAACTCTGAAGTTCAATAATGTTGAATCTTGGTATCACACAGAATAAAACCCAATACAACCTGTCGATCTAAGAATAAATCAAGTTCTTTTCTGGATCCAGTGAACTGTGTCCTGCATGTACAAGTCCAAACCAAATTAGATATGATACATCTGACTGGATTCACCAAATAGATTTGTTGAGTCAACAACTGCTAAATCAGGGGTTTTTAATCTTGGCAACTTTAAGATTTGTGGACTTCAACTCCCAGAGTTCCAGTCCACAAGTTTTAAAGTTGCCAAGGTTGGAGACCCCTGCACTAAATAACTCCCAAGGAAAGCTGCTCTAAACAATTAAGAAAATCTCACATTATTCAATCTTCCTTATGATAGATGAAATGATAGGATTAAGACCTGTGGTGATCTGCTGGGAATTATGCAAAACAGTTACCAGTAGATTCCAGTCTACTGCCCAGATATCCACAATGGTGCTACTTGTAAACATGAATATATACATTATCACCATTAATAACAATTACCATGGTTATTAATTGTAGGTTGTTCTATTCTAAGCACAAAAAATGTTTAAAATGGGGTTCTTTTAAGCAAAATGATTTGTGCCTTTTTAATATACACCTTAGTCTATCACAAGATAGACTAAGATATATGGCAATAATTACTTATTTCCTGGCCAGGGGTGGGGTGGGGTGGGGGGTGGGAGATTATGGTCCTACGTTTGCATGAATTATCTTTCTATAGTCCTTGGAGTTCTCTCTGTTTATACTTGCTAAAATACTGTAAGTTCATTTTCCATGCATGATTCAGTATGTAGAAGCAGTGAGATGTCCAAAAGTTTAGATGCTCCTGAGCAGTAGTGGGTTTCACTTACCTTTGCTACCTGTTCGGAATTGGGAGCACACGCGCTGCGTTTCTGCCCATGCGCAGAGCATCCATGATAACGTCCCGGTGGGTGTCAGAGCCTCCTGCCACCGCCACTACTGGTTCGCCTGAACTGGGGCGAACTGGTAGAAACCCTGATATATAATTGAAAGCCATGTACAATGGTGAATGTGGTGGGATGAATTAATTTTAATTTGAATGATTTCCTTCATTTTTGCCTAAATCTTGAAGTCTACTATCTGGAACCAAGTGCTAAATAATAGTTCAGTAAATGGGAAGAAGAATGCTCAGACCTCATCCTTATAGATAAGTTTAAAGTGCTATCCACCACCTTGAACTGCCAGCATAAATTATGTTCCTCCCAAATATGCCACAGTAATGAAGCTGATAAATGATGCTGTTCCAGTTTACTTACTGCAGTCCAAGTCAAGGAAAGGGATTGGTGGATTCCCCCAGCTTTATTTTCCCTCCCACTCAGCATCGTTGGGGAAACAAGAACAAATTGTCTTCCAAATACAGCCTGGAACAAGTTTCAACAGATGTTAGAAGGGCAAGTTTTTAGCTTTCTGTCAAGTAGTCTGACCAATAGATGGCAAGCAGAGTATACTGGAAGGAGCTGCCTTGATATTCTTTGCAATCTTTCTTCTGCGCATGTTACTATCAGGTAAACTATTTCTACAAATAACTACTATATGTAGACACACACACAAACACACACACACACATCTGGATAATGAAGTCTTGCTCATGGTCACCCATGTCCTAGTCATCTCTCAGTTGGATTACTGCAACACCATGGGGCTACCCTTGAAGAGTATTCATAGCCTACAGCTAATGCAGTATGCAGCAATGAGCATAGTTCTGTGGGCCCCTAGGGTGCTACATATAACATTACTGTTGGGTGACTTGCATTGGTTACTGGTTTGCTTCTGAGTCCAATTCAAGGTGTTGATTATTACCTTTAAAGCCCTATATGACATGGATCTGGGATATCTGAGGATCCATCTCACTCCAATGGACTAGCCCATCGCATCCAACAAAAGAGGCCATCTGCTAAGGAATTTCAAGGAAGTTCTCCCCTAAGGAAGAGCCTTTTCTGCTGTGGCCCCATCCCTGTGGAAAACTCTATCGGAGGTGACAACTATTCCCACCCTTTGGCCTTTTAGAAGACTATTAAAACTTAGCTGGCTGGTTGGCTTGAGCTGGAGGTGGTTGATGGGGTAAGAAGACCTCATCCCTGTGCCATCCATCTAGCAGACATATATTTTGTATAGTTTTAATTTTTTAATTTGCATTATTTTAATATTTTTAATTATTTTTCTATTTTTTATAATCTGTAAGCCGCCCACAGTCACCTTAAAGACAAGATGGACAGCATCAATATTTAATAAATACTAAATAATGAAGTGTTCTTCTGAAAAAAGCACTAAACTTGTATTCAGGAATGGTTGACCGATAACAGTTATTGGAGGCAGGGGTTAAGAGTGAGATGGGCCATGGAGTGAAGGAAATCTCCCAATGCACCTGCTCAGCACAATCCCTTCTCTGTTCCTGTTACCTGTTTATTATGCTGTATTTGGTCATTGGTTTAGATTCTTCTGAAAGGTTACTAAAACCATGGATTACCAAGGAACCCACTTCTGAGCTCATGATTGGCAGCATGCAAAAGTAGGCAAGGAAAGGCCAAGGAAAACACATATACCAGGCTAGACCACTGGAACAATGCAGCTGCTACTGATACACACTCCCTATCAGTGGGGACATAAGTAATGGTGAGATATTGCATAAACAGCCATGGAAACTGCAGCTGAATAAGGTTAATCCTGGAAAAATTCTCCAGTCAGAACATCACTTGTAGTGTTTTTGTATAGTCCTCAGGGATAATAAAAAGTTTAGCAATATAAAACCTTGTAATGGAAATCATGTAGTTGATGCAATGATAGCAGAACTACCAACACAAAGCAGGCAGAGCCCAGCATGTTTTCCCAGTTTAAATGTATTTTCTGGGCCAAGTGGGATTAGTATTCTTTCAGTAGCGCACTAAACCTGTATTTCTAAGGAGTCACAAGAGACTAGCTGAAGCTAAAGCTCAAATACTTTGGCCACATGAGAAGAGAAGATTCATTGGAAAAAATCCTGAGGTTGAGAAAGATTGAAGGCAAGAGAAGAAGGGGTTGGCAGATGATGAGATGGTTAGATAGCGTCATGCAATGAGCATAAATTTGGGCAACCTCTGGGAGACAGTGGAGAACAAGGGAACATGGCATGTTGTGGTCCATGGAGTTGTGAAGAGTAAGACACAACTTAGCAACTGAACAACACATGAGACTTGACAAATGCTGTGAAAAGCACTCATCAAGTCTTATGTAGACAAAAGCCTCTGAACAAGCCAGGGTCCAATGTCTCCTGTGGCTCAAGTTAAAATAGTCCTAGAGAGCACTGACCAATGAGGTGGATCTGCAGCAACTTGAAATTCCTAATCCATCAGCAAGCAAATGATTAGTGAAGAGTGTGAGGCCATAGCCTGGACAAAAATTGATCCAGGAGAAGGGAAACAGCCCTCCTTCAAACCTGGAACTGTTCAGGACAACTTTAAACTTACTCAGGTACAGGCTGGGAATGAGATGAAGACAACATTTTGAGGGTGTGGCAGAGAATGAGGTTTCTGGGCCATGTTTATACTTTGGTTCAGAGCAAATATATATTTTCAATACTAGGAAAGCTCTTTTAAACAGAGTCCATTATTATTTTCCCCAGCTTTCTCCATTTCACTAACCTAATTTCCTTAGAGGAAAGTGTTGCTATGGTTAAACAATTGGAAGATCTTTAGTAATTGGCTGTGACTCACTCAGAACTCGATCCTGAATCCCGATCTACTATTTGCTCAGTTCTAGAGAGTGAGATACAGAAACTCATCTATGTACAGAGCTCACTGAATTATATACAGATATATGACAGTGGTATTATAGCCAATATTGCAGGGACATGATATGCAGACATATTTTGGATGGTATAGGCATTTGATGTATTATGTTAATTATAGCCTTGCTTTTGTGCCAAATTCGACTTCTAAAGTAGCTCACAGCCATTAAAATTACAGTGCCAAAGGCTGTTCTCATTGAGACTGGGACCCAGGTTGTCAGAGAAATTGTTAGCAGCTGCCTTCTTTTTTTCCATTCATTTCACTGATGGAAGCTGTCATTCTGGCAGAGAAGAGCCTCAAATATGGGGAGAACTAACAGTTAACTGGTGGTATAATATTTCCAATAGTCACAAGTGGAATGAAATATCCTTCAGGTGAAAATGAGAGAAACCTTGTGAAAACAGATTATCCTGGAACATCTTTTGTTTCTGAAGCATCTCTGGCTGGTATTATTTTTTTTAAGAATAACTGCTGCTCTTTGATCAGATATAATTAATTCATCATAATATTTACTGAATTTTTAATTTGAGCAAATGTCTTGGGCCAATGCATAGGACAAGACAGATTTTGAAAGATCATATGTATTTATGATCTTTCATATGAAAGATCTTTCATATTTATGATACATATCACTTTCAGATTTATGATACATATCACTTGTACCACAGAAACTCATTCCAAGAAGTTGGCAATGTACTGTTGAAACTGCAGAAGAAACAGGAAATCACAAAGGTAATTTCACATCTCTGTTCTTAAAACATGGTTATCCCATAGACCACATACCTAAGGTAACTCAGAACTATCTCCATGACGATGGAGAAATATGCATTATGATGTCAAAATGAAAGCCCTATTTGCTTGGCAATTCATTTGCAAATATATAAGCAAAGAGTTTGGTTACAATATTACTAGCATGCTTCATCCCTTAAATCCCCATCTCTATGAGAATATATTTTGTGATCACAATTGGGAATGGCAACTTGGTCATAAATAAAGTGGTCACTAAATGAAAACACAACTGTGCTTATGATCTTATTTAAAACTTTCCTTTATTTTACAGACTTGCAAAGTTTGTAAAGATTGATTGGTTGAAAGTTATTTTTACACCACCACTGTAAATGCAAAAAGGCTGCTAAATGAGCACTGCTTATAATGCTGCCTTGAGTTTTTGGAAAGAAAGAAATCTAACAAATTAATGAACAATTCTATATGAATCAATGGAAGGATGGATGGATGAATATATGCAGGTTTTAAAGTATGGTTATTTACAATTGTGCAACTAAAATTAAGTACCCACTGTCACAAGAAAACACCTGACCAATTACCACCTTCCTGAAATGAGAGGAAATGGAACAAAATGATGAAGGTGGAGAAAAATGTTGCAAAAATAATTTTACATATTTAAAGGTGTTTGCCTTGTTAAAAGTTATAAAAACTATATTTCAACATACATAACATAGTAGTACATGAAAACTGCAAGAAATGGCAGTAAAATAGGTATTAAAAAGCCTAGGGAAAAAAGCCCAGCATATAATTAATAAAAGGGCATGGGTTGGGGGCTATAATATGTCCTCTGTACTTAACCAAATTTTCCTATACAGCTGGGATTAAAAAAAACATAATGTACACTGGCCCCTTCAGTCTACCTTGCCCAGTGTCCATTTGCCACCAACTAGTTGCAAAGAAACAACTAATAATACATATACAAAAGCTCTTACATTTGTAATACATTTTGAGAGAACCGCACACAGCATGACTATTTCTTATTGGAAGGTCAAACCTGCCCATTTTGTATTTATATTGTCCTTTGCAGCAGGAATTTACAAATGCCTTTTGGGGTGGCTTGCCATATCTTTTTCTATGCTTCCACTTGCACTGCTCCTTTACAAGTTAAGAAAAAAATTGACTGCCTTTTGTGAATTAGATGCAGCATTTTCCAACTGAAATGCATTGTTTACATTACATTATATATATTACATTATTTCATGTGTAAATATGTACAAATGTACATGCTTTTACGTCATAGAGATTAGCTCTCCTTGAATCCTAGGTGTCATCATCATCATTGCCATTGTAGCCATCATAAAGTTATATTCCATGAAAAGGAAAAAAATAAATTTAAACTGGCCAGGTGACAACCCACAGGCAGTTCTGAGCTGAGGTTCAGTGTGGGTGAGGTTTTGGCTTCATATTCTCACATCTGGATCAGATTAGACATTCCAGCTTTTGGATGGATGAAGCTTTGTTCCTCCCTCCTCATTTCTGCCCCAACGCCGGAGTGGGCAGTCAGCAGTGAATTCCAGGATAAAAAAGAAGACTCATTCTTTTCTCATATCTGTGCAAATTCAAGAGAATTGGTGTCCTTTTCCACCGTTTGGACAGACCTGTGCAGAGAAAGAAACATCATGGAGCTTTGGGCTCTGATGCAGGTCCTCCTCCTAGGAACACTGTTGGGCGCAGCTCAGGGACAAGGAGATGAACTCAGCTCTGAAGAAGAACGAAAAACTCTGATGCTCAAGGTGAGAAAAACATTGCCTTTGCCCTGGTATTTCTGTCCTCAGCGGGACTGTTGACCTAATAACTAGGCAGCTTCTTGGGCCAATACCAATCAAAGATGCTTCCTTGCTTGCTAGAAACAGTGAATCTTGAGTTGCTTTGTAAGTAGCTTAAATAGGTGTCACAGTAGCTTAAATAGATGTCACAGAAAAAGAAAAGGAATTATTTAGAAGTCATTGAACCATCCCAGGAGATTCTGCACTGAAATTAGAGTAGCAAGAAAAGAAGAACCAAACAGTCCTAAAATAAACTTGGGTAGCTCTGACATAAAGATTTTCTTCATCTTTACTTGGCAATGGTCTTACAAAATTCATGTGGCCACTTTATGTAACAGAATTTCCCTCCTGGCAAGTTACACTTTACTACAAAATCTGGCAACAGGCATCCTGGCTCTCTAGCTCCAGCAGTTACACTTTCTCTAACTCTTTTCCTTATCAGGAAAAATTGGAATTTGCAGCTCTTTTGTTTCCTTTCTCACTTTTTGGAATGGTTGCTAATGAACCCCCTCTTTCAGACTTAAGTTCTGGCCAAGCAATTTGACAAGTACTGTACCTCCTTAAACCTGAAATCAGTCCTGGTGACATGCTATTCTTTGGCAAGGAAAAACTAAAAAAGAAGCCTATTTACAATATTGGAAATCACACTGATATAGCAGGGAGCCAAGAAACAAGAGAAGAGCCTAGAGCAGATTCTTCTAAACCAGGGTCCTCACACCATTTCTAGCCTTTCTTTGAGTTATAATCTCTGTACATTTAGAGGGCAGCAGGTTGAGAATATTGGCAGACGAGGAGCATAGGTGCTTGGGTTGGGAACAGACTAATCTAGCCAACTTTCCCTCCTGCCTTCCCTCCCTCTCATACAAAGAATATTATTTTGGAAGGAAATTAAAACTAGAGCCCATGAAAAGAGAGGGCACATGCTTTTCAATGTCATATATTTCTAAAGCATTTCCAATACAAATGCATGTCAGTGTAACATTTTTGTAGCTGCTTATCTACATATTACAGCTCTCCTGTAATTAAGCACCTTATTTCAATCCAGAGGTGCCATCGTTTTTGGCAAATGCAAATGATATCATGAGTAGATATTGGCATTAAATTTTGGTCACTCTAAACCAGAAACTCAGATTTAGACAGCTCGCTTAACCATAGGTAAATCACAGGAATATGTCATGTTTTATCAAGAACAATGCAAAGAATTAAAATGGTGCCTGGAAAAATTGTGCATTATTGCTGCCTTTATCAAAACCAGGTATGCTGGCCAGGTACATTAGCCAAGTTATCAAAGGTCTTTGGAATCTGATTGGGTGTGGGAGGCTCCATGTGAACTACTTTTAGGGTCCCATCATTCAAAACCTGAAGCAAAATTATGATTTTGATTCTTCCTTCATATGTGTTAACAGAACATCAATTCATCCTTTTTGAGAATTCGTAATCTGTATTTGTTGCATGCTAACAATCGGTTCAACTGCAAAGCTGCAGCCAAAAGATTTTTATATGAAATCGGAATAAAACAAAAGCTAAATTTAAAACCAGTGTTTATTATGATGGCTCCAAACATTTATGTAGACAGTGGATACAATTCTATTCTTTTTGCTATCTGTAATAGATGGACTCACAAACACAAACCTCATTTATCTCTTCCCTAGATCACATGTTTAAACAGTAACTTCATTGTTATTTCTACACTGCATATAAGTACACACAAATAAAAATATTGCCACTAGTACCAATGACTATATTTCTGATGAGGGTGGATGTATAGTAACTACGGCAACAAGGAAAAGGAAGAAGAAACTTTGGGGGATTAGCAGTGGACTGGGATTGAAGAGACTAAACCAAGTTTCTAACAACAGTAACCTAGGTTCTCCCCTCAAGTAGTTTAGCAATATGGTTAGGCTTTTTCCCACCTTGTTATCCATCATAACTCTGTAAGAAGGATTTTCATCATTCTTAACAGACCAAAAGGATTTGCTTGTTTTCTAGTAGGTATGTATGCATTTGTGGCAATGTGGTGGCAATATGTGTGTCAGGTAATATATTCACTTACATTGCATCAGGAAATCATGCAATACAGTGATGGGTTCCTCCTGGTTCGGCCCAGTTTTGCCGAGCTGGTAGCGGTGACGATATGACATCACCAAACCGGTTCTGGCCCACCCCACCCCCTGGCCCCTATCCTCCCTGCATTATTCTTACCTTTTATTTGGCTCCATCCCCAATTTATTGCTGCCTCCTGAGTCCCAGCTGATCGGCTAGAAGGAAAAAAAATTGTTTAAACTCTTGCCCCGGGGCTTCAAAGGGCTGCCTTACAACTGATCAGTGTTAAAAGAAAACAAATGAGTAGACTGGTGCCTGAAAAAATAAATGGGTAAACCAAGCCTGCAAAAATAAATGAGTAGACCGGTGCCTGCAAAAATAAATGGGTAGATCAGTGCCTGCAAAAATAAATGAGTAGACCAGTGCCTCCACAAACAAATGAGGAGACCGGTAGAGCTCTGCAAGCAGTTAAAAGCCTGGTAAACCAGTACCTCTGCTAAATCTTAAAGAATTGTCACATGACCATCAAGCCATGCCCACAAAATAAGTCACACCCACAGAACTGGTAGTATAAAATTTTAGAATCCACCCCGATGCAATACTTTCCATTACAATTCTATCCTAGTTCTTCTTTGTTAGCGTTTTTCTATTACAATTCTTTCTATCACAGTGCTTTATGTGTGTGTGTTTATGTGCGGGTGTGTGTGGTGCATGAGTGCACCTTCAGTCCATATTGACTGCTGGTGACTGCCTGGGCAAATTGTCTCCTTTCTAGAGATGAGAGAAAGTGACTGGCTCAAGGTTATCCAGCTGGCTTTAAAATTACCGTGCTTTACATACCTTTGCAGAAATTTTGGGAAGAAACTTAGAACTCGAGTTCAGATTGCTCAGTTCAACAACTTTGAAAGGTGCTGGCTTAGAAACCAGAAGACTATCGATCAACTATCAAGGAGGTCTCACTTAGGCATGAAAACTAGCTGGTTGCTCTCTCTCAATCCAACTCACATCACAATTATTGTTTTGGGGAAAATAGAAGGTTGAATTATAAGGTATGTTTTCAGCCTAGGGTTGGCTATATGTATATATTATTAACATTCTTCTGATTGTTTGTTTGTACCACCAGTTAACAAGGTGCATCATTGCAGAACTATTTTTGAACGGAGTTGTCTCAACTCTGCTAACTTAAAGATTGCATAACAAATCTGGGACCTATTACTTCAGTGGAGCTGAAGTTTGCACAATATGAACACCATTTTTATTTGCAAAGCTCTGGACATTGCAGGATGCTCATAGTCATGAAATTGTGCTTTCCAACAGTCCCTGTCAGCTTCTTACAAACAAAGTCAATGGGGAAACCAGGAGGAAGTCAGAAGTTGCTCCTACTTTAGCATTATGCCATGACAATTTTGAAATCACAGTACATTTTCAAATCAAATTAATAGCAATACAGATCATATAATCATATATAATCATATATCATATGACCCTCACTCTGTCAAGGACCTTGGAGTACTCATATCAAATGATCTAAGTGCCAAAGCCCACCGTAACAAAATTGCCAAAAAGGCATTAAGAGTTGTAAACCTAATCTTGCGTAGCTTCTTCTCCGGTAATATTACACTACTAACCAGATCATGCAAAACATTTGCTAGACCAATTCTCGAATACAGCTCATCTGTTTGGAACCCGCACTGCATATTGGACATTAATACAATTGAGCACGTCCAGAAATATTTCACAAGGAGAATCCTTCACTCCTCTGCTTGTAACAAAATACCCTATGCCACCAGACTTGAAATTCTGGGTTTAGAAAATTTAGAACTACGTTGCCTTTGGTATGAGCTAAGCATAGCTCATCTGCTACAATGTCCTACCTGTCAATGACTACTTCACCTTCAACCACAACAATACACAAACACACAATAGATACAAACTTAAAGTGAACCGATCCAAACTCCTCTCCTGCACAAGCTGCATTGGCTTCCGGTGGACTTCCGGGTGCACTTCAAGGTGTTGGTGATCACCTTTAAAGTGCTTCATGGCTTAGGGCCGGGGTACTTACGGGATTGCCTTCTGCCACCAATTGCCTCCCACCAGCCAGTTCGCTCTCACAGAGAGGGCCTCCTCAGGGTGCTGTCGGCCAGACAATGTCAGCTGGCGACCCCCAGGGGGAGAGCCTTCTCTGCAGTGGCACCTACCCTCTGGAACAATCTACCCCCAGAGATACGAGTGATCCCAGACCTCTGGACTTTTCGTCGGGCCCTTAAAACCTATTTTTTTCAGTTAGTCGGGCTGTCCTCATTTTATGGTTGGTTTTAAAATTTGATATTGATTTTAATTGAAATGTTTTAAATTTTGGGCCATACTTTATTTAATTATTTTAAATCTATTTTAACTTTTGTGTATGAATGTTTTATATTTGGCTGTTCATCGCCCTGAGTCCGAAAGGAGAAGGGCGGTATAGAAATCTGAAAAATAAATAAATAAATAAATAAATAAATAAATAAACTCGATTGCAGAAAATATGACTTCAGTAATAGAGTTGCTAATGCCTGGAATGCACTACCAGACTCTGTGGTCTCATCCCAAAACCCCCAAAACTTTAACCTTAGACTGTCTACTGTTGACCTCATCCCATTCCTAAGAGGTCTGTAAGGGGCATGCATAAGAGCACCAGCAGGCTTACCATCCCTGTCCTAATGTTCCCTTTAATTGTATTCATTTTATGTATTCAATTTATGCTTATACTTATATATATTACATAATATGTACTTGACAAAATAAATAAATAAAATAATAAAATAAAATAAAAAAAATTAACGCTCATTCTGGTTGCATCAGACTGCACGACCTTTTGCTCAAAGTATGAACAACAAGTCATAGGTTGTCTAGTACAGATAAGTGTATGTATGTAGGGAAGTATGAATATATAAATATATATGGGTGTGGGTGTATAAAAATCTCTCTCTCTCTCTCTCTCTCTCTCCCCCCCGCCCCCCCGCAGGAACTGAGAGGAACAGTTTGCTTGCCTACTAGGCTGTAATGTCTAAAGCAGGGGCATTTTCATCCCTTTTCTTTTTAGAAAAGTGTTCTAACATGAACAAGACCATATCCTGATTGCTAACTGAATAGATGCCACAATGTTCCTTCCATTCACTGGCTGAAAATTAGAATAAATTCTGGATCTTTGAATCCTGTTTAAATAATCTTAATTTTTCTTTGCCTTCTTTTGCATTTAATTTCTAGATGCTATGCTCATTGTTTTATTACAGAACAAACACAATTGTTTAAATACCTAGCATTTTTAACTGGGTGACTTTTAAACTTATGATATATGTTCCCTTTAAGTTTCTAAAACATAGTACTCCATGTTTCCACAACTGACAACATAAAAAGTAAAAGGACCATAGTCATGAGCATTGCGCATCAGCTTTCTGTTTTGGTCCCTGCCTAGCAAAGCAAAAACTGGAAAATAGTCCAGTACTTGACACACTGCAAGGTGTGGCTTCTAACCACATTTTAAAATTTGTAAATAATGCAGGTTTATGTTGCTACGTGAGCAGGAATGCATAGACAGAAGTTAATTAATGTAATGCAGTGTTTCCTAAAATTATAAAAAACACTGGACTTCAGCTTCCAGAATTCCACCCAACATGGGAATTAAAATTTACACATCTTAAAGTTGTCAAGTTTGAGAAATACTGATAGTGGATGGAAGTGATAATACTTATAATGGCCTTCAAGACTAAATAAATAATATTTTTCTTTCTAGAAAACAAATATTTCTGCAAAAGCTACTATCCCTTTCCAGGCTGGAGGAGGCAGGTAGAAGTTTCTTTTTTCCAGTCAAAATTGGCAATAGAAACCTGAGGGTAGTAGGAAGGGCTGAAGGAGCAGATTTTTCCTGGTACTAAAGTTCTGACAATACTAGAATTAAAAGTGCAGAATTGGCAGGAAAAATATAAGCAAAAGCATCAAGCATTATTTCTTTGTTTTCAGTATTGTTTGATTTTGCTCTGTAGACTTGTCTTCATTCTCATGGTTATCCCTGTTTCTAAGTTTATCTTTTTGCTTGATTAATTTCTGGCACTTGTATGCAGTCTGGTATAATTTGGTTCAGCTATCTAATTCCCCAACTGTCTATTTTGTCGCATTTACTAAAATAAAACACATTTATTAATTGTTATGCTAGCATTGGGTTTATAGTAGCACCACATACTCCAAAACTACTTATAAATAACACCACAAAAGGAGGGGCATTTCCTGTTCTGCCTTACCTAGATTTCAGTTAAAAGGGAAGGAGGGCTCCCTCCACACTCAAGAACAGATAGTATTGTTAAATAGTTTCTTCAGGCATGAATTAGGCCAAGGTTGCGTTTAAACAAACACTTTATTAAACAGCAACAGGCATTGAGAAAACACAAACAAGGCTGAGGAGAACTGACAGCCTATTTATACTCCTTAGCTTGTCAAACGATAATCAATCAGCAACCACAGATACTCCCGCTTTAGGGAGGCCACGCCTCTTGGCCAATCATGGGGTGGCGTCCCCAGTTGCCGGGGACGCCTTCACCCCTGGCTTGAACAGACATAGTCTTTAAGGTACTCTGGGTGCCTGCGCAGACGAGATGAACATCTCAGTGCTGGCGCGGCTGCAGCGGCGGAGGGGGGCAGATCAGTGTCAGGAGCTGGCGTGGCCGGCGAGCCATCATAGCCAATGGGGACATCCGGAAGTGCTGGTAAGTCTTGGGCGAGACTCGGCATGCTCGAGCAATGTGGCCCAGTTTCCTACAATGGCGGCAAGTTGCAGATCTAAATCGACAGGTCGCCCTTGGATGCTGTTCACCGCAGCTGAAGCATAGAGAGAGCTGAGGTTTAATTGGCCAACATTTGTTCTCCGGTCTAGGCTTAGAAGCTTGTAGACGACTAATATTGGCCTCCTCATCCGTAGACTCGTCAGAGGCAACGTCTTGCAGGTTAACAGTAGTAGATGACAACCCCCTGGAAGGGTAGAACTTTCTAATGTCAGCAGTAGATTTGTCCGACATTTCAGCCGCCTGTGCCTCCTCGATCGCAGTCGGGAGATCTAAATTCTTTTTGGCCAGTAAACGTCTTTGCAGACAGATGTCTTTAACGCCACACACCAGTTGTTCCACCAGCGCGTCATCAAGATCGCAGTATTCACAATCGAGGGCAGCTGTCCTCAAACGAGCCACATAACGATTGATAGACTCCCCCTCCTCTTGTAACACCTGTCGCAGTTGAAACTGACGGGCAAATCGGGAAGGTGCAGGGGAGTAGTGGTCTTTTAACTTAAGGCGCAGGACATCCCAGGCAACTGTATGCACCGGGGTAGGGGCAAACAAAGCCCGAGCGGTCACGAAAACCTCAGGGCCACAAGAATTCAAGAAATGAGCTCTCTTTTTACCTCCAGAAAGGTCGGTGAAGTCGTTTGCCTCTAAGAAACATTCAAAGCGTTCCATATAAGCTTCCCAGACCTCAGTGGATGGGTCAAAAGGGGCAAAAGTCGGTGGAGCCATTGGAATTCTTCCTCTTCCTCGTCGCCAGTGTTAAATAGTTTGTTCAGGCATGAATTAGGCTGAGGTTGCGTTTAAACAAACACTTTATTAAACAGCAACAGGCATTGAGAAAACACGAACAAGGCTGAGGAGAACTGACAGCCTATTTATACTCCTTAGCTTGTCAAACGATAACCAATCAGCAACCACAGATACTCCCGCTTTAGGGAGGCCACGCCTCTTGGCCAATCACGGGGTGGCGTCCCCAGTTGCCGGGGCCGCCGAACACAACAAGTATAAATTTAACAACTTATCCCACATATAACTTCAGGAAGCAGCTACATCCAGAACTCAATTGGGAGGATGAAGATCAAGGTCAAACAGAGGCAGCAACTCAAAACAACTCACAATGGCATTTCTGAGGGTCCAATCAAAGCCAAGCCTTTTAAACAAGCCTATATAATGGGCCAGGCTTCAATCAGATAGTTATATTGTCAGGTTGACCTTTATTGATAAAAAAGTCAAGATTGCAGATGCCCCCTATAAAGCATGCAAAAAAAGAAAAAGAAAAAGAAAAAGAAAAAAGGATGGGTCACGTTAACTTTTTTGTGGACCCCCTGTAAAAAAAAAAAAAGGTCCATACCCGCATATGTCAAACAATTGATTAAAAATGCATACCTAATTGATAGCCAAATCTGATCCTAGGTTCTTGGACAAGATAAAAGTAACTTCTCCTTCACACAGTAAATCAGCTACAAAGGTTGTTTGAAAATTCACATTCCACTCTTCTGTAGTTTATCTTTTCAGTTTAGGAATATTAGAAGTATCAATCAATGAATCAATCAATCAATCAATCCATACAGCAATAAGATAGAAAGTTTTCCTACATTCTAATTTATAGTGGTTTGCTAAATCCTCATAAAAGAGAGAAATAAGTCAAATTAAAATACAAAGTAACTATGTTAGTTAACAAGTTACAAGATCCATGTCATGTACTCATAATCCCATACTACCATAATTTGAATTGGTATTGGCTACAGCAACTGAAAAGAATGGTCCTTCCAACTTTGTAAAGAAAGTTGCAAAAAGAAGTGTTTTTTGAATCTCAAAAAATCAATCTGTAAATGTAATTGAACAAGGGGTAGATTGGAAAGAGTAAGATGAGAAAAGGCTCTGAAACAATGGAAAGAATACAAAGAAGAAAAGCAGAAGCTTCATTTTTTTTTCTGATCTTCAAGATCAGTGATGGCAATTGTGTGAATGTCAAAAGTGGCATGCCACGATGTTATGGGTTACATGCCAGAGTTCACCAACACCTGACAAGGACTATTTTCCCTGTTTGAGTTGTTGGAAGAAATATCCTTTTGGGTTCAGTTCCAAGTGGAGAAAAAGATACTGGATTCATCGAAGTTACTTGGAAAGAAGGTTTATTGATGAACAGGATCGCTTGCCTTGGAGATCTTGGGTGAAAAAAGGGAAAAGATGCTGAGAGTTCCTGGGTTTTATACCCCTTCTGGCTTTGAACTTCCTGGGGCACAGGAAGAATATCCTGATTGGTTGCTGTCAGAGGTCATGGCTAGCTTTTTAGGTTGTTTGTGTGTTAAGTTTGATTGAATCTTGCTGGGTGATGCAATGAAGGGCAATTAAATGGCTCTGCCTGAAGGAAGTAGATCAGGGGTGAAATGCTACCTGTTCACTCTGGTTTGGGCGAACCAGTAGTGATAAAAACTACCGGTTCGGGTGAACTGGTAGTAAAAAAATGCTTTAAAAAAGTAAAAAAAATGGTTCCGATGATTGCGCGGCACAGCTTTGATCTTCGAATCCTTTTTAAAAACTTTTTAAAAGCATTTTTTTACTACCTATTTGCCGGAACCAGTAGTAAAAACCAAGCTGTGATTGTCAGAACCTTTTTTTTTTTTTTTACTTTTTAAAGTATTTTTTTACTATTTTATCTTTTTTACTATTCGCCTGAACCAGTAGAAAAAAAATGCTTTAAAAAAGTAAAAAAAAAAGTTGGCCACGCCTACCCAGTCACATGACACCCCCACCAAGCCATGCCCCACAGAACCGGTAGCAAAAATTTTTACATTTCTGAGGTAGATCTTTGTTATGTACCATAGGCTGGCCCAGGTCTTAATGGCCCATTGACAAAGGTGGGGGGAGGGGGGGCTGAGTTTCTGCCTCCTTTTTAAGGGAAATATTCTCCCCTTTTAATATTTCCTAAAATATTTCATTTTTCTAGGAGAGGGGTGGGTTTTAACTTCCTACAGTTACCAAAGAAACTGAAAGAAGCAAATATAAGGAATATGCGATCCTGCAACATCCCCCTCCCAAGCTTAAAATGGATTCTCACCATCCATATCAGCAGATGATCTATCAATTTCAGAACTGTGATTGAAAGAGAGAGCAACTTGCAAAATGTGATAGGAGCATGGCAGCTGCATAGTTCAGCCATCTTCCCACTGCTTCATGAGACAGCTGAAGCTCATTTTCAAGGCACAAGGGCAGAGGATATCTGCAACGTCAGGCTCCAAAATGAGTGCACAATCAATGATCAAGTGAACTCATCTTTTGTGTTTGATGAACAAGAAGTGTATTGAATTATAAATAAATATCTAAAGAATTGTTTCTCTTTTGTTTGGGAGATGTGCGTGCGTGCGTGTGCATGTGCGTGTGTGTGTGGTTATTCCAGCAGTCATGTTAAGCATTTTTCAAATTTTTGACGCACCAAGCCCAACAGATTCACAGTCTCTATTCCAGATCAGAATTTCTCAACCTTGGAACTTTAAGATGTGTGGACTTCAACTCTCAAAATTCCCCAAACAGCATGTGTTAAAATCCACACATCTTAAAAGTTGTCCAGGTTGAGAAAAACTGCCCTAGACATTGGCCTAACTGGAAAAGGTAAGTGGTTTTAGGCAGTTGTTATCTAGGAGATGACATGGAAGCTAACTGATGATGCCAACTCCATCTCAGACTTAAATATATTAGCATATGGCCTGACAGCAGTTAATAAGTCTAGTTTCTCCTGGGTATAGGTATGGCCCATTTTTTCTTAACATCAATGGGTCTTTCACTGTGCACAAATATGATTTAGTTAGTTATGAAAAAAAATAACCTACAGCAAAGAGATTTTTTTTAATTTAAAAAGACCAAGTTGTGCAAAGCAAACAGTACGATCAAAGCTATGGTAACAGAAGAATGGTAATTGCAAAATAGCAACGAATATTGAATGTGAATTCGCATATACACCCTGGTGCCAGCCTGTCTTTTTTTAAAAAATAGAACTTTAGGGCTAAAAACCTGAATCAATCAATAGAAGAATGGTTGTATTTTTATCAACTGCAAATATTATAAATTAGAATTTTATATTCAGATATGGAAGTATATGTTTCATATTAGAGTTTGTAAATCCTAGTGATATGAAGATTCCCTCCCCAAACTGGAGGAGATTTCCTCCTCACTCCAGTGGTGAAATCCAAAATTTTTTACTACTGGTTCTCTGGGTGTGGTTTGGTGGGTGTGGGGTGGCTTGGTAGGCATAGCAGGGGAAGGATACTGCAAAATTTCCATTCCCACCCCACTCTGGGGCCAGCCAGAGGTGGTATTTGCCTGTTTTCTGAACTACTCAAAATTTCCGCTACTGGTTCTCCAGAATCTATCAGAACCTGCTGGATTTCACCCCTGCCTCACTCCACTCCACTCCTTTCCTTTCCTTTCCTCCCCTTCCCTTACCCCTACTCCCCTCTTCTCCTCCTCTCCTCTCCTCTCTCCACTCCCACCCTCCCACTAAGCCTGAAGAGTGACCCAAGAAAAAGAAAAATATTGTTTGAAAAAAAGGAAGAAGAAACTCTGGATTTTTTCCTGGAGTTTTTTTCCCCTTCTGTTCTGTTCCGCCCACCTCCCATGACTGTATTTGGGAGAGAGCTAAAAGGCTTTGGTGGGGGGGGGGGGGGAAGGGGAAGGAAGGAATGATGTGTGTGTGTTTGGAATAAAACAGAATACACAAGTTGAGAGATAGCCGTCTTTCTCTTATGTCCCTCCCAGCAACCAGCCTTACCTTGTGCTCTTCCTGGATTTCCGAGAGGGGAATGCCATGTGAAAATTACTTTTGTAACTTTTTTTGTGGATCTTCTCTCTGAAGCATTTGCAAGAAGTCTTGGAGTTGTCCGAAATGACTGACCAAGAGGAGCCCCATGAGGTGGTGTTGACCGAAGTGAAGGAACCAGATGGCAAGGAGAAACTGGATGAAGAGACCAAGAAGGAAGAACTTAAAGAACAGGTTCTGCAGCCTACCCAGCCATGGCTGGCATCTACAGCAGCCCCATCTGAGGAAGAGGATAGCTTCACTTATGTGTGTGAGTAATGCTCAGTAGCGAGGCCATCTCTCTTGTCTAAGACATCCTTTTCTTCAAAGGGAATCTTTAGTGTACTTTGTTCCAGAGGATGGAACAGGTTTCTCTCCTGCTTTTAAAAGATGATGAAATATAATAAGTTCCTGTGGCACTGAAATGGAACTTCCATATTTAAGAGCAGAACGATTCCCTTTATTTTACATGTGAGGCAGAGAGGGCTGTTGCCAGGCAACCAAAACAGTGCCCATTCACAAATAAGAGAGCATTATTAGTACGTTTGGGGTACTCTTGAGATTTGAAGAATTACAGGAAACTTTGAGGTGGAATATTTTCCAAAACCACAGGTCTCAAGATGGCTTGGTTGAACCATGCTCAGGGCTTATAGAAACTTGGCTATCAAGGAAAGAAATGGAAAATGAGGGAAATTAAGATAATGGGAATAATGAGGCCTATATGCAGCTATACCATTGCAGTGCAGAGTCACAAACACCATTCACTATAGCTTGTTGGCTTTATATATTCAGGCTGTCCTAGACTTATGACCACAATTAAATCCAGAATTTCTGTTGTTAAGCAAAATGGCAGTTAAGTAAGTCAAACCCATTTTATGACCTTTTTTGCAAGGTTATTAAGTGAATCACTGCCATTATTAAGTTTACCACACAGTTAGTAAGCAAAATCCGGCTTCCCCTCTTGAATTCGCTGATCGGAAGCCAGTTGGAAAGGTCTCAAATGGTGAACACATGAGCCCAGGATGCTGCAAACATAATAAATACATGCCACTTTTCAAGCGCCCATATTTTTGTGATGTAATGGCATGACTAGGGGATGTTACAAGGGATGTAAATGTGAGGGCAGTCATATGACACTTTTTTCAGTGCCACTGTAATTACCAATGGTTGTAAATTGAGGACTACCTGTATAATCCAGCAAAATTTCACCTTCAGGGCCAACATGGAACATTGAGAAAAGCAGGGATCACCATGAGCCAATCAGAGTTCTTGCTAATCAGACAATCAGAGAATGCAAAAATCCTGAGTTAGGTACAGCTGCTGGTGCAATAATTTCTCCTTAGTCCTGCAACATATAGAAATCAAGGGATTGTGGGAGGGGAGTGTATTTTTTTTAAAGAAAAGAACACTTTAATTGTTGGTATAAGAGGAAAGCTTCCTGAGTATCAAGAAGTCATTTTCCTTGCCTATAAATTATTGCTGGAAACCGTGACCATTGCAGGTTGAATATTTTGCAACCAAATGCATTTCTTGGTGAGTATAGCCATGGCTATGGATTTTACTATAAACCCTATAGTATATGGCCATTTGGATGGTGGGCTGTAGAATGTTTCATTGGATCCCAGAGATGGGAAATAGGATGAGTCAATACTTTGATAACCATTGTTTATATACCTGAGCATTTTGTGTAGGGCTCGTAAAACTAGCTCGAAGATTGAAGACTGGATTTGTTAATACTGTAAAAGTCCCTGTTTGATATTTATTGGAGCAAAATGAAAAAGTATGGCTGGAGACTGCAGATTGTTTACTAGCAGAGGTGTCTGCAGAGGGCAGACAAAAAAGTCAAGACAGCAGCTGCAACTGTATGGTTATAGCCCGACCCCCTTCTTTAACTTCACCTTTGACTTTTTTGCCCCTTCCCCTTATGAATGCTCCTGCACCATCACCATCCCTTCTATGGCACCCAAAACCCATTCAGAAGAGGTAAGTCTAAATACCTGCAACTTATTTGTTGCAACCTTTTGAGACTGGGAAGTCTATGGGGCAAATGTATTCTTCAAATGTTGTGATTGTTAATTTCACTTTTTAAAAGTTTTGAAATCCTCTCCCAGGAGAAGCCTGGCCACACCTACTCTTGGAGTTTGGTCCTTGGAGTGGTAACAAGAAGTTGTAGACTTCTGTATTGCAGAGGCTCAAGATTGGAGGTGGCAGGTAGATCAGGCCACTCTTGCTGTAAATCAAAAGATGGCTCGCTCCCAAGCCCTGCAGAGCTCCAGCATTGCCAATCCTAAAATGATTATTTTGAGATTTGAAATGCACCATAGCTGGATTAAAGAAAACCAGCCTGGCTGCCAAAGAGAGGTGGTGTCGTGGAAACATATCAAAATTGCCAAGTTGGTGCAAAGGCAGACTCTGATGGATCTTCAGAACAATCTCATTCCTGATTGGTGCAAACATTGACTGTAATGGCTCCTCTCATCCTTGGCAAGACTACAGTATGCAGGATGGAAGTATAGCAGTTATCCTCCTGCCTGAAACATCTGGATAGCATCATGTTGGGAAATGGAGTTCTACAATTCCATAACTTCAACATGAGCTTTTTCTTTTTATTAAATAGGAGATTGTACAGCATTATTTATTTAAGCATCCTCTGCAGAATCACTGGATTTATTCCAAAGAGAGCCGGCTTTGCATCTCAGCTGAACCATGAACTGATGTGAGAACTGCTACTGTGCCTTCCCTTAGCAGCAATTATGAGTAACTAAACACATCCACTTTCTCAATCTTCCCCTTGCATTTGTCTTATGTCTCCAAATGATGAATTGATATTTTTCAAAGCCATCACTTTCTGGCTTCTTCCTTGTCCTGAGGCATATGTGCCAATGACATTTTGCTCAAATCAGGGATTGCATCGATCCTGAATTCTTGGTTTTCCCTTGGAAGCAATAGTAAACCTACCGTCATTCCTCCTTCCACTTTATAAAAAAACCTGAGCTTTGGGCTGTTTACTGCCAGATAAGCCTTGCACCTCTCTAGGTTCAAAATCACAACAGTACTCAAAGAGTTTTGGTATCTCCCTATGAATAAGATTTGCTTGTTTCAAAGAACCAGCTAAAATGCCTGTGAGGATTAATGAGAAAGGCAGGGTGTGATAGTATTACATTGTCTTTTTTCCTCACCATTTGAACAGAATGTGCACTGAACCCCTTTTGTTTCAGATATACTGCCATGCTGGTTTCTTTTTTTAGAAATGCAATTGCAACTTGGTTGGCAGCATGTAGAAGAAGTACAACCTTCTGTATTTTTAATGCAATCAAGCAGCACACATCAATATATAGTATGGCAATGGCTGTAACTCCTGAGAGACACTTGAAGGTTGAGTGTACTTCATTTTTGTTAGGACACAAATGCTAGGAGGCAGGAGAAACAGAAGGTCATGTTGCTGTTTCAGATTCCTCTAAAAAAAATTCCAGTAACTGGATGTCTATCTATCTGCCCTGGTTTGCTAGGTTGTTGATTTTAAATGTTACCAACCGGTGGAGCTCAGTACAGCATTGTAGTTTCAGGATATTATTGCCATATCATTTTATTTTCTTTTAAACACACTGGAAAATTTGTCTCAGTTATACACAAGTTATACACAAAATAGAATGTATGGATTACATACTACAAATCACACCTGCAAAGAAAGTATATGCTTCTGTTGCCATTTCAGAGTTTTTCCTGAACTTCAATAAATTGGGTGAAAATCAACAGAGAGTACTAGAGAGGATTAGAGGCTGGATTGATAAAATACAACTTTATAAAGACAGCTCCCCCCCCCACTTCCTTATGGGTATTAAGAAAACTGGACCTGTCCATGGCATTAAATTCAGTATAAGTTGAGGGAGATGTGACTGTATTTTAAGGTCAATTATGCACAACTGTGTTGCTATGTTGCTATACAAAGCAAGTTCTTGCAAGTACCATATTGATACACAAAACAAGTACTAAGGAGTAATATTTTTTCAAAACAGTATGATATCATTGTACCATGAATTCTTTTTGTAATGGGAGCGGAACAGTTGTCATGAAGCATGTCTATATAAAGGATCATGAAAACAGGCATATTTACCCTGGACAAGAGATGATTAAGAGGCAAAATTAAGAGGCAACATGATAGCAGTCTTCAACTGTCCTAATGATTATTCAGGAAAAGATGAAAGAGATGTACTACATCCAGAGCAGCATTTCTCAAGTTTAGCAACTTTAAACGGTGTGGGCTTCAACTTCCAGAATTCCCCCAGCCAGCAGTGAAATAGCAAGAAATACTGGCTGGGGTATTCTGGAAGTTGAATTTTAAGCCACATGGCTTAAAGCTGCAAAGCTTGAGAAACTGCTCTAGAAGGTAGGACAAAAATGAATAGTAGAAATGGTAAATAAAAAAACAACAACTTTCAATTAAGCTCCAGAAAACCTTTCTTAATAATAAGTGCTGTTTGAAACCATTCATTAGCAGGTAATGAATCTCCATGGCTAAACTAAGGAAAGAGGTTGAGCTGAGCTGAGCTGAACTGAGTTAAATTCAGTAACTAGTTGAGGTAGAGCAACCATCTTTTTCTGATGCTGCGGACACAAGATCATGGTCTTGAACAAAGGTTGGACTGGATAGCCTCAAGGATCCCTTCTGACTCCAAACATCTGTGAAATAATCAGAGTGATAGAATAAAAGTGCAAGTTCCTGTGCTTGTAAATGAGCTTGCAGAAGAGATATCTGTGGGTGCTCACTTCAGCAAAAGGGGGAATGAGGCTCTTTTGCTCAGTAGATGAACAGCTCATACAGAGGCCATCCACTCTCCGATCCATAGCAGTTCTAGATGTCTTTAACGTCTGCCTGCTGTGTGAATTCAGCCTGCAACATAAAGTGATGTACTTACTTTATCTAAATCACAGGCATTTCTTACATTTGTTTTGTAGTTCAGATGTTTTACTGTGTTCCAATGCTACTCGCACCCCCAAGAACTCTACAAGCCCCACAACCGTAGACTGGCTTGTGACTAATACAGCCTGATCTCCCAGCTGTGCCTGATCTCAGACATCATAGGCTAAAAGTGCAAATGATTTGACAAGGTACATGTTCAAAAGACAAAGCTCTCCACGTTAGGAGAACATATTGGAAGGGAAAACACAGAAGGCTGTTTTTGTCAGCATAGAATGTCACTGGAGAAGATAGGAAGAGAGCAGGTGCTTAACTTTTTTCCCATGCCAAGCTTCCATCTTCTCTGCAAACCCCCTTTCCCATCACTGGTTCCAAACTCTTAAAACATATGTTTACAGTATAGACTCCATAGGGTTTATAAAAGCCATGAGAAAAAGCTGTAGATAAAAGCATTTGATGCCAAAAGGAGGGTTGATTTTTACCCATCTAACTCCTATTTTCCAGCTGAAACTTTCACCAGAAGAAATAAACATTGAGGTCTGTCCTTCCTGCCTGAAATGTAATGATTGTTTCCTTGCCCTTCATAAACAAGCTTGATTTTAATATTCAGATCAGTTGCAGCTTTCCTTATCCCAGAAACGAGACATTTTAAGGCTGCTTTTGCTGTTTTTGTGTTAAATGTGAGTTTAACTGTTGGGTAGGGGCAACAGGTAGAGCAGCACCACAAAATGGACCACTGAGCACAGCAGAGGCCACCAATTCTCATGGTTTCTGAGTAGGATTGAAAAAAAAACAATGCTGCTAAGCCCTTTTTAAGGTTATATATCAGTTTTGTGGGTTTGCTGCCTCAGAATTGTAAAAAAAATTGAAATCATGCAATACAGCTGGATATGGTATCTGTAGGCTGAAAGTACCAGTTCAAGAGCTGCATATAGCCATGGCTATAGTTTCTTAAATTCTATTTTAGGAACTGCCTGCCCTTAAGAATAAGTCATGTGTCGTTTTGTCTCAGTAGATGAAAAGTATTAGAGGCGTGAGTTTTGAGCAAAGGAACTTCTTTCTTTCTCTCTGTGCTCATAGCTGTTCATCAGGGACAAAGAGAGAGAAAGGTTTTTTAAAAATCATTTGTGTTTAAAGTTGTCAGCAGCAGCTGCTTTCTTCATGTCTATCCGTGTGTGTGTGTGTGTGTGTGTGTGTGTGTGTGTGTGTGTAAAGCAACACAGAGATGAATTGGGGTATAAAGAGGGCTAAGGGGGGTTAAGCTTTCTTTTTCAACATTTCAGCTCATGCTATGCCTTTCCTCTGTACAATGCATACAAACACACAAAACAACACGAGCTATCAAATCTGAGCTACCAAAAATTCCACTAAATGGAAACAAGGAAGTTTGTTTTCTGTGCCTCATTTCTGTCTCCTTGAGATTGTCCAATTTTTGATGGTCAGGTTTGGTAACCCTAACAACGTGCCCCCACATGTGCACTGTCAGAAGAAAAAATAACGTTCAGTGTTGTGTTGGGATTTAATTCTGCTTCTAGTTTTTAAAAGAAGGAGTATGCAGTATATATGAAAAGGGTGTGGATGCAGCTATTTAAGGTGTTCTTTTCCATTTCTTTTTTAAAAGAAAGGGAATATTATTACTTGTGGTAGGTTCATTTTTTAACCGGCTTCTATAAATTTCTTATCCAGGAATATTTTTCAGCATAACATGTACATAACGGGAAAACACACATGCGTGCGTGCTCGCACAAACACACACAAGCAATATGCTTAGCTGTATATGAAGCAAATTTTAACTCTGAATGCTTTACTTAATGGCTGAAATGAAAACTATTGTAGGAATATAATGATAAAAGAAAAGGCATTGTCTCCTGTTTTATTTCTGTCCAGACTCCCTTCCAGGGTCTGAGACTGCCTTCTTATAAAAAAATGTATCTGAGACTTTGTTCAGCCTTCACTCATGGTGGGTAGAAACTCCATAAACACACCTTTGTGTTCAACTGTCAATTGTATTTTTAAAAATACAAATAATTGATTGTGAACCCAGCACATAATTAGGACATTGGAGTCCTGCAAGCATTTCACCAATATTAGCTCAATAATTCTAACTACATCTCTGCATGGCAGGCTAGTATTATTTCTGTATTTCATTTAAATCTCAAGCTAATGTGTATGACTCCTATTGTTCTGACTCCCATTATCTGGTCCATATTATTCTTACAGAAATCCACTGAAATAGGTTAAGCAGCAAGAGAGTGAATGAATATCCGAAATTGTTGTATTGGCTTTCATGGATGAAGGGGGATTTGGATCTTGATCTATCCTATACTAACCTCACTTCAGAAATTTTTTGATGTGTGTATGTGTGTGTGTGTGTCAGTTGTTGTATGTAAGAGAAGAGAGAAAGAACCCTGAGATGTATTTTTTGTAAAACTGTAACTTTGACTTAGCATTAACAAAACCTATGACTAAGTTCACATTTCACAACCAGCCAGAGTTTATTTGGTTTACTGAAGAAACCACAACTGAACTTACTAAGCATAAACCAAGCAAACCAAATTATGACTAAGATTGAGACCCTGGAAATATTTGAATGTGATCATTTCCTTTCAGCAATGTTCTGCAAACCATTATTTTTATTTAAAACAAAATGGATAAAAGATCTAAATATACAGGGTGTAGCAGAAGTCAAGGCATAGCCGAATCAGAATACGTTTTATGATTTTAAAAAATAGGGAAAAGATTACCATCCTTTGAAGCCGATTAAGTGGTTCTGCCCCAGATGCCTAATAGACCCTGAAGGGTTCCAGAAGGAGCTTGGGGAGATACCTGACTCCCTTGTCCACAGTCCGGCTGAGTCCCTGGTAGCTGCCTGGAATAGGGCGGCATCCGGGGCACTGGACCAGATTGTGCCTTTGCGACCTCTCCATGGCAGTGGATCCAGGAAAGCTCTCTGGTTTACCGAGGAGCTATGGGAGTTGAAGCTCCAGAAGAGACGTCTAGAGCGACGCTGGAGGACCAGTAACTCCGAATCTGACCGAACACTCGTAAGAGCCTATATTAGGATTTATTAAGTGGCGATACAGGTGGCAAAATGTTCACATTTTCCGCACTTATTGCATCTGCTGATTCACGCCCAGCCGCCCTATTTAGGGGGACTCCCTCCCTCCTTAATGTAGGGGAGTGGAGGAGCCCTTGCAGGGTAATGCTGAGGAGTTTGTGCAGTTTCTGTTGGATAAAGTCACTCAGATTCGGATGGACATGGACTCTGATTGGGCAATTCCGACTGAGATGACGGGGGCGGGTCTTAGTCCTATTGTTGGGATGAGTTTGAGCCTGTGACTCCTGAGGAAGTGGACAAGGCTGCAGGGGCGATGAGTTCCTCCACCTGTTGGTTGGACCTGTGCCTCTCCTGGCTGGCCTCGGCCAGCAGGGAGGTGACATGAGGCTGGCTCCAGGCTTTAGTTAACACTTGAGGGAGGGGTCCTTCCCGCAACCATTGAAGGAAGCGGTCGTAAGGCCCTTCCTCAAGAAGCCTTCCCTGGATCCAGGAGAATTAAAGAACTTTCGTCCAGTCTCCAACCTACCTTTTGTGGGAAAGGTTGTAGAGAAAGTGGTGGCACTTCAGCTCCTGCGGTCATTGGATGAAACGGATTATCTGGACCCTTTTCAATCTTGCTTCAGGCCTGGCTACAGCATGGAAACTGCTTTGGTCACACTGATGGATGATCTCTGGTGAGCCCGAGATGGGGGTCATTCCTCCATCTTGGTGCTACTTGACCATTCAGCGGCTTTCAATATCATTGACCATGGTATCCTTCTGGGACGACTAAGGGAGTTGGGAGTGGGAGGCACCGTATTACGGTGGTTCTCCTCCTATCTCTCTGGTCAGTGACAGTCGGTGTTGGTAGGAGGACAGAGGTCAACCCCTAGGCCCCTCATTTGCGGGGTGCTTTAGGGCTCGGTCCTCTCTCCCCTATTTAACATCTACATGAAGCCGGTGGGTGAGATCATCCGACGACACGGGGTGAGATATCAGCAGTATGCTGATGATACCCAGCTGTATATCTCTACACCGCGTCAATTCAGTGATGCAGTGGATGTGATGTGCCGGTGCCTGGAGGCTGTGAGTGTTTGGATGGAAGTCAACAGGCTCAGACTTAACCCAGACAAAACCGAGTGGCTGTGGGTATTGCCTCCTAAAGACTATGTTGATTGTCCATCCTTGGTTCTGGGGGTGGGGGGAAGAAATTGTCCCCCTCAGAACAGGCTCGCAATTTGGGTGTCCTCCTAGACTCACAGCTAAGATTAGAGCAACATCTGACAGCTGTGGCTAAGGGGACCTTTGCACAAGTTCGCCTGGTGCATCAATTGCGACCCTACTTGGATCGGGAGGATCTCCTCAGTCACTCATGCCCTTGTCACCTCACTGTTAGAATATTGCAATGCGCTCTACATGGGGCTACCCTTGAAAAGTGTTCGGAGACTACAGTTGGTCCAGAATGCAGTCGCGCGAGCTATCGTGGGTGCACCTAGGTACACCCACATTACACCAATTCTCCGTGAGCTGCACTAGCTCCCTATTGGTCTCTGGGCACAATTCAAGGTGTTGGTTATTACCTTTAAAGCCCTACAGGGCTCAGGGCCAGGTTATCTTCGAGACTGCCTTCTGCCGCATAGCTCCCAACGACCTGTAAGATCCCACAGTGTTGGTCTCCTCCGGGTCCCGTCAGCTAAACAATGCTGGCTGGTGGGCCCACGGGGGAGGGCCTTCTCTGTGGCTGCCCCAGCTTTCTGGAATCAGTTACCTCCTGAGGCCCGGCCACACCCACTCTATTGGCCTTCCGAAAAGCGATGAAGACATGGCTTTTCCGGCAGGCCTGAGGCCGTTGATCTCGCTGTTGTGATCTTGTGAAATCCAGCCATGAATGGTGTGAATGGGTTTTAATGTTTTAATTTTTAAATGTTTTTATAATGTTTTGTTTAAAAAAAATACATTGTAAGCTGCCCTGAGTCTCCGGAGAAAGGCGACATATAATTTATTTTTATTATTTTTATTTTTATTATTATTATTATTAAATAATTATTATTTTTAGTGAAGCATTTTAACAAAATTCTCTAAGAATTGAACCTTTCATATTTTAGATTTACGTATGTTGAGGAGATGGAAATATTCAAGGATAACATTCTGTGGCTCTTTATTCCTTTCTTAAATTAAAGGGTAATCATTTTCAGACACTAAAGGCATCCTGCATCTAATATGCACATTTATAAAAACCTAAAATGCAGTGGGGAGGGAGCAATTTATTGATCCTGGAGAGAGAATTTAATCCTTTCCTCCCTTTCTGTATTCCTGAAGATATCAGACAACAAGGGGAAGGATCTGATTTGGATGAAAATTCCTTTTTGTATTTTTACTGACTTTTTTCCCTCTTACTCTTGCTCTTGGTATTCAACTACCCCTTCCTTTTTATATTCCTATTACCTATCCAATACATTCAAGGTAAAATCCCCATGGCATCTAGGACTTATCACCTATCTTGGATGTCCTATGGCTGCTTTTCTCTTTCCCACCTATTTCACAATGAGGTACATATAGATACAAGTATCAGATGGGATCCAATGCCCCTCCTGGCCTGCCTGCTCAACTGGAATTGGGCTGTCTGTAATGACAATTTGACCACAGTATGATCTACAGCTCAGTTAAGGGATATTTCACTGGTTATGTGGGAAATGGACCTCACCTTCTTAGCAGTAGACCAATTTCTGTTAAAGGAATTTGACTCAACTTAATACAGTTTTCACATGTAAATTATGTAGGAGTAGATTACATATCAGGATATGCCATAATTTTTGAGCTAAATGTCACACTTTGTCATTAGATTGCACAAATGTACCACAGAAGTTTCTGGGTAAGTGCCCACCCATATTAGACCACAAATATATCATGGGGCAAGTGAGATGGCATTTGTTTTATAGTAAGGAGTTGGTCCAGCTACATGATAGCACCTAGTTGACTCCCTAAAAAGTTAAACAGGGATATAATTAGTATTTGGATGAGAGATCACTAGATAAGAAGTCAAAAACATACAGGTGGTCCTTCCTTAACGATCATTTGTTTATGATCATTCAAAGTTACAATGACCACAAAATGGGTGCTTTATAATCTGTAAAGCAGCCCAGTCAACAGCTGGTTGTGCTTCCCCCTCCGTGGTCACATGACCACGTCTGGCAGCTTTATGACTGGTTGCAGCATTCCATGGTCACATGACTCCAATTTGCAATAGGTTTTGCCAACTTCTGGTTTTCAAATGAATGGAGTCATTAAATGACCATGGCACTCAATTAATGACCATGGAGTTCACTTAAAACTGTAATATTTGCTAATAACACGTGTGTTATAAAAGTTATAAAAGACCAGAGAATCACTTCTGTTCACATGGATACCTCAATTTATGATTTCAATGACTTACCACTATCGTTGTAGGCTCAAATACAGTTGTAAATCAAGACCTACCTGTATCCTGGAAGAAGGCAATACCAAACTGCTTTGGCATCATTACCAAAAGAACTGAACGGATGTGTCTGTAGTATCTGTAGCTTGATAATCTTGTCATATGATGATTTTACAATGGAGGCGGAAATTGTTATAAGAAGGCAGGCTAAAATATAAATTTCACATGCCAGAAATTATTCAAAAGTTGCTAATGTACTCCCTGTAACTAGCTGTCCTTATGCCACTTTCTCTTGTTATGTCCTCCCCCTCCGTTTATGTTATATTAGACAACCTGTGACCCCTTGACTCATCGTTTCAGAGATCCTTTCTTACCAGTTTCCTCAATGCCTTCAACAATAGCAGCTTGTAATGTACTAGAAAAATTCTTAAAAATTCAGAGACATTTGAAGATGCATCTTCCTTGAAAGTAGTTGATGTTGAACTGGGTAGCATAGTCAAGCATCAGTTGACCACAGGAAATGTTTCATATTATTTACTATGTCTTTATAATTTTATGTCGTAAAATGTTTTATAAAATTTGCCAAATTTCAATTTTATAGGAGTCCTGTGTCTTAGATTTTAGATGCATTCTGTAAGTTAGTCCATTTGCACTACTTTGGTTCAAAAGGTTTTGACCTATGATACACCAGTTCACCCAGTTAAAGGTTACAGGAGCGAGAGTTTTAGTAGTATATGTTGCATTGCAATTGAATTTTCGTTTTCTGATTATGTATATGATTTTTGCAGAAATTTCAATCATGCTGTCCAAACCTTCCTTACAGACCATTTAGCCTTATTACTGCTGGTGATTGTGGACACTTTGTCCAATGTTATCTGGAAAAATAGATTACCAGCAGGACAACAAAATTAGTTGGTTGGTTTCAGAGAGTGATTTCCCCTCCCCTTAATAAATACCTATTTGGCTTTTAAAGAACTGGAAAAGTGGATATGGCCTGGGACTTAATCCAGTGCATAAACTTTTCTCATCTGATCCTAAAATTCTTTTAAGAAGATCCAATCCCTCTTCCCAATTTCCATTTCTCTTTAGTGTCCCTCTCCCTTATTTCTGTATTCTGATTCACTCCTGATTTATTCTCTTCCCTAGGGAAGGTAACTCTAATATCTCCTGGTTTTCAAATCCTTAAAAATGGTAATTGCTTTCTTCTTTTTTTCATTCTTCCTCCTGATGCACAAACAGTATCACGACTGAACAGTCTTGAGGCAGCGGTCCACCGTCTCAACGTGCAATTCTATCACATGGATGTGCGAGTGTCACAGTTCTCCCAAGGTCTGGCTGAATTGAAGGGGGGCCTGGCTCAGGCTAGTGAGTCACTTGCCTCTCTGAATGAAGTTGCCACACGCAATCAGAAAGAACTTGGACGCATTGATGGTGAGGATGGAAAAGGGAAGTGTAATCAGTCTTCCTCCCCCTCCCCACCCCCAATTCTATAGCAATGTTTCTGAATTTCAGCAATTTTAAGAAGTGTAAATTTCAGTTCACAGAATTCCAGCCAGCATCTTGGCTGGGGAATTCTGGCAGTTGAGATCCACTCATTGTGAAGTTGCTGAGACTGAGACATGCTGTTCTATAGGATCTGAGTTACAACTCAACACTTAAAAGCCCAGAATGGAGGAAAATTGCACTAGCAAATTTGCATGAAATTAATCCCAGCAACAACAAAGATGGTCAAACTGAACTTAGATCTCCAGAAGCATAAGGGTCTTTGATCTCCAACTGCCAAGGAATGGAGGACACTGTCCAGAATCTTTGGAAATTGGAGATCACCCTCAGAGCTGGTTTCAGTTGCCAAATCCCTCCAAAAGGGAAAGCTCATCACTTTATTTTACATAAAACAGACATCCTACTAGAAAGAATCAGTTATAACATACTACTCAAGGTTTGCTGATGTCTGCTATCTGCTGAGACAAAAAGATCAAAGGAAAGGTTATTCAAAGGGTTGGCTGAAATAAGTGCATAAGTTGAGTTGAGAGAACCAAGAGGAAGAATCCGGTTTTCAAGGTCATTACCCTGCTGTTATGTCCACTGTACTGTGATGCAGTTGTGAAATATTGGACTAGAATTGATTGTGGAAAAACAGGTTTAGGTTCAGCCACAGAAAATCACTGGATGACTTGGGTGTGATCATCCCCTTTGCCCAACCTATTTCACAGGCTTGCTGCTGTGTGCAAATAAATTAATTATTGCTTATACATTTTTCACAAACTTTTATAAAATTCATAGGTCAGGGATCTGGCCCTTTGCATTCTATATATTTCTAGGCATTCTGTAGCTAGTGATGGCATACAAAACCACTAAGAGCCGTAGTGTGGTTAAATGTAGTATTGTAGGCTAACTCTGTCCACTACTAGGAGTTTGATCCTGACTGGCTCAAGGTTGATTCAGCCTTTCATCCTTCTGATGTCTGTAAAATGGAGACCCAGATTGTTGAGGGCGATGTGTGGATTCTACAAGACGATTAGAGAGCGCTGCAAAGCACTATGAAAAGTATACAAGTCTAAGTGCTATTGCTATTACTACTAATCACTCTCTTTGCCCAACCCAGGTTGCTTGCGGGGCCGGCGCACTCAAACGAAATGCTTCCTGATCTTCAAGCACTTTGAAGTCTATGACGCAGCCCAAAAACTTTGTGAAGCCAGAGGAGGGCATTTAGCCATGCCAGTGGATGATACTGAGTTGACTGTCCTGCGCCACTATCTTTATGATGCTTTTCAGCCCTACAACTGGCCATCCTGGGTGGGCATCCATGACCAGCGTTCTGAAGGGTTGTGGCTTTTTGAGAATGGCCAACGTGTCTCTGTCTTTGATTGGTACCGAGACCATCTGGTGACTCAACCCAATGGTGGTACCCGTGAGAATTGTGTCTCCCTCAGCTCGGATGATGGGAAATGGTGGGACAATGACTGTGAAAGGCGCATGTATTACATCTGTGAATATCGCCTCTAGTGTTGTATCCCTTTTCAATGCTCAGTCCTTGGTGGTTTTGGTTGCATTGGTACCTTTTCCCTACCGGCCTATGGGTGCAGCGACAGCTAAAAGTTCTGGACATTTCGCCCCTCCCCAATTTTATATATGGATCTATTTGCTTTCCTTTCTTCACCTGCCATACCCCCCAGCCTAATACTCTCCAAATGTAAGGAATGGTAGCTTCTTGATATTTTTGTCAGGATGAATTTTTTATACTGGGCAAATTTCAGTCCCAAACAGACAGCATTTCACTCAGAAAGCAGTAATATCCTATAGTCTGCAGAGAAAACGGGATTTTTTTTTATTCTATTAAAATAGGTAATATGTTCAGTGTCTAAAAGGGTTAATCCGTGTTTTGCTTTGAAAAGTCTCTTGAAAAAAAAATTAAAAAGGACACTTAGAGCCCACCATTCTTTGGTGACATTCCTGAATCACTGGCACGCCCCCTGCAGGCCACAAAAGACAATTTTCTGAAATGCCAAGCTTCTGGTGGTGGTGGTAGGGAATCACTTATTTAGCCTTAAGCAAATGGAAAAGATACATAAAGTGCCTCTTGCTTCTTCTTTTTAGCGCATAGTAAATCTGCAGTAACAGTTGAGTAGGAAATCAGTAGTCATTACATGCCAAAACCAGGAAAAAAAGCCTAGAATCTACATTTGTATTGAAAATCCTCTTTACAACACTGTGTTCACTGAGAACATGGAGATAACAGAATCCACTCCTCATTGGATCTCTTCACGGATGGCTCAAACTTAGTTGGGATCATTGTCTTCTGAAGTTTTAGCCCTTTGTGCTTACCCCATTTAACTGATCCAAGCACCGAGTATTAGCATTGGATGAAATGTCCTTTTTGGAGAGCTTCTTTCCTACAGCCCTGCACTTATACTGCAGTTGGGATGAAAAAAGTTTCCATCCTGTATGATTTGGATGGGTCATTTGACCCTGCAAGACTGCATGCAGCTCAGAGGTGGGTTTCAGTATGTTCTGACCAGTTCTGGAGAACCAACCGGTAGCGGAAATTTTGAGTAGTTCAGAGAACCGGTAGTAAACGTTCTGACTGGCTCCGCCCTCATCTATTCTCTGCCTCCCAAGTCCCAGCTGATTGGGAGGAAATGGGGATTTTGCAGAATCCTTCCCCTGGAATGGGGTGCGAATGAAGATTTTACAGTATCCTTCCCCTGCCACGCCCACCAAGCCACACCCACAGAACCGGTAGTAAAAAAAATTTGAAACCCACCACTGATGCAGCTCCTAAACCCTTTTGGAAAAGCTGCTTCCAACAACAACTTCTGAAAATCAGCCCTGGTTGATCTAACCTTTTGAGACACAAAACAAATACCATGCAACATCAATGAAGAAATTGCCCTAAACTCTCCCTTAAACCAAAGGGGAGATGGGAAGGGACTGGGAACATCCATTCGTATGATTCAGTCTGACCTATTTTGTACCATTACCCTACCCTTGAATGTTAACACTGCCAACCCAACCATATACCATGGCCATATTAACACGATGACTAAATCACTTTCCTTTTTAAAAGTTCTACACACTAAAAGAGGTTACAACCGATTCTATGTTTCTCATAGACTGAAAGTGATGCAGCATGGATTCACAGCTTTCTGGAAGCAGGATGAGTAACAAATAACTTGTTTCTATTTAATACAAATACTCCAGGAGTAGAAGCAAAATTACATTAGGAGTTGAACTCTTGATGACTTACTTGGATGCATTAATGTAGCTGATGTTTCCCATTCCTATTCCCCTCCATTGTTTGCTGATGTCTTCTACTGGGATATTTTTTTCAAACTCCCTGTCATTTGACAGCCCTTGACTTTCTAGATGACATCCCTCTGAGTATTAAGTACAGCCAGCATTGCTTAGCTTTCTAAATCAGCCAAGGTTGGTTAGGTACTGTCACCTGCTGAGAGCCATATTCTATTAGCTGTATCAAATCAGGGTCATATGAAGAAGGATGATGTCCAACAGCTGGTGGGTCTCATATCATCCACCAGATGCTACCAAACTACAACTTCCAGCAGGAGCATGGCAATAATGGGACACACTAAGAGATGCCATTCAGCAACTTGTAAAAAGCCTTGTGTATTACCCCTGCAGCTTTAGGAATAGTATTTGTCCTGGCTTAAGCATTAACTCTCTTGTGGCATTGACCTCTATAGGGCAGCCTGACTTCCCTTTTGGCACTAATAAAAAAAAAACAATGGCTACTAAATACTCTGATTCATAAAGGGATAGCCATGAACAATTGACCAGATGTGATCTGCAGACAGGCTATTTTTGGAACCGCCACGAGGCAGCTCCATAACTTCTATTATTCCTAGCCAATGCGAAGAAATGTTGGATAAGACTAGCAAGTAAAGCCAATGGAACTGGATTATAAAGTCAGAGGGTAATGTCTTATTCACATCAAACAAGGCCAGAGGGGGATGTTTTCTATAGTTTTTAATTCTACTGCATCCTTGGGTGTTGGTGCCCTAATGAATCACCACTCCTATTACAATCTGGAGAAAAAAATTCTTCAGTCTTCCCCCTCCCCCATCTTAGTACAAGAAGCACCATCTTTTTAAAAATAAAATGTCTTTTATTTTCTTGTTGCTCTTTGAATTATTACACCCCTCCCTCCAAATAAAACTAAATAAAACTTGTTTTGAAGTGGAGAGGAGGAAGGATCCTGCCTGTATAAATTTGTCTTCGGCTGTTCCTCTTCCATGTGATAACCCTGAACTTTTTAATGTGTTCCAACAGGAGGGGAGTATAACATAGGAAGAATAAGGAAGGCCTTACGTGGGGGAACGGCATGATCAAGAGGCAATGAAAAGTCTAGTGGTTAAGGCACCAAGCTAGAAAGAGGGAGACTGTGAGTTCTAGTCCCGTCTTGGCCATGAAAGCCCGCTGAGTGATCTTGGGACAATGGGACAGTCACTCTCTCAGCCCAATTTATCTCACAGGGTTCTTATTGTGGTGGGGAAAACAGGAAGTTGGATGTATTTGCCAACTTGAATTATTTGTAAAAATAATAAAGGCAGGGTATAAATAAATCAAATAGAGAAATGGTTAATATTTTCTTTGAGTTAAAGGTCAATTGTCCCCCAAATGGAAGGACGGCCAGAGGAATCACTGTACTTTTCTAGCATCTTTTCTTCTTTTGGCTCTGTATCTTGATTTTGGGGGATGGCTGAGAAGATAAAGGAATGCTACATATATTCACAGAATTCAGAGTGCAAGCAATATATCTCAGTACCAGGAAGTCATCCATCAATGATGCTGTCCAACATCATTCCATAAGTTAGTAAGAGAAAAGGCTTGGTTTTGCAAAGCAAAAACACCTCACCACCAACCACATGCCTGATTCTTGAAATATTCTATGCCCTCCTTCTGTTTCCCTGAACCACTGCTGTCATTATTTTCAGCTCCCTACACCAGTTTATTCCCCCCCACTCTTATCTTTTTCCCTGTTAAGACTCTGTCTCTCTATGGTAGGCATGGACTAATCCATTCCTATTCCTCTTTTTATGTCCCCACTTACTCTTAATATATCATTTCTGTCCTCAAATGATCTCTCCTTCTGACCCATACATGGTTTGTTCCCACCCCCTGTGGAATCTCTTCTCTGAGAGGCGAGGTACACTGTATATAATATACACTCTCAAAAACATTCATTTCCCTCACATTTATGGAATATTCCAGCACATCAGCCCTCCTACTTCTCTGGAAGATTCAACATGATCTAATTCGGCCTCCCCCCTCCCCCCTCCCAACAAAGCCTACTAAAAGACACAGCTGTTTCTTTTATTCCAGATCAGCCTTCTTAGCCAGTGCTCTACAACTTCATTGAACTAATATTTTCATAGCTCCCAATCTGCTGGTGGGAGTAGATGGAAATTGTATTTGGATCCCTGGATGATGAAATTCGAGGAAGTCTGCCCTAGTTTGGCTCATGGACTTTCCCTCCCCCTCCCCCACAAACCCCCCAAATGGTTTGTTCTATTTCCCTTCCTCCAAAACACACAGACTGTAGTTGCCCTCTGGACTTTTTGGCCAGCCAAGCAGAGGAAAATAGATACAGGCCACATGGGAACTTTTCTCCCATTTCAGTCTTTTGTGGTGGAATACTCTAGGATCCTGCAGATAGATGCTCACCCAAGCCTGCTTTCTTTGTGTACTCTAATAGAGCATTGCACGGTTGCCATGGAGGAATACAAGCATATCGACATGCTCTGGTGTCAGGGCTTGGCGCTTAGTGTGGATGGCATCTCCAGTGCTGCTGAAGAGCCAGCCAGCAGGCACGGAGGTGGCAGGCACTCCTAGGAGCTTGCGGGCTGCCCGGGCCAGTAATGGGTACTGGGTGTGATGGGTCTTCCACCACTGCAGGGGTTCCTGAGCGAGGGCAGATGCTTTGCTGGTCTGGAAACTGGCTGTCTCCTGCTCAGCTTGCTGATGGGCAGAGCTGATTCCTGGGCCACCACGCATGCTGCAAAGATCTCCCAGCAGGAATTCAATGCCTGCATCTTGCTTTGGCAGCTTGGAAGGGGGCGATGAGGAAGCCACATCAGGCAGGCTGGAGGTTAAGAAGGCAGGGGCCTCGGCCAAGTGAGAGACTTCGGCCTTGAGCAACTGCAAAGTTTCCACCCGATCAGAATGGCTCAAGAAGTCCAGACCATGAAAACGGGGGTCCAGAGCACAGGCCAGATTGAGGGCCTGGTTTACTTCAGGGCTGGAGAAATGGTGGTTGAGTTCTTTCCGAGCTGCTGCTTTGGCTTCAAGGGCCAGAGCAGAGTCCCACTCACTGGCTACCAAGTGTTTGTAGAGGAGGCTAGTTAACACAGGCTTGACTAGGGCGAGACTGGAAAAGGGATCTTTGGTAAATGTTGAGGTAGCAATTGCCATGGGCTTGAGAACTTGGACTATGTCCTGAAGGGCAGCCCAGTCCTGTGGGTGCAGGACTGCCTCCCCATCAGGACCAAGTCCTGACAGAGACTTACTATACTCTAGCAAATTCTGTAGAATTGTGTAGACACAGTGCCATCTGCTCCCATCTCTCAGGAAACGACTGAGATGGGCTTGCAGGAGGGGCTCCTGGAGCCATAGTTTTTCATTACGGCCTGCTCCAGTCAGTGCCCAAGAAGCCAAGCGATGGAGGTGCTCCAGGGCACTTTGGGCCACAGGTTGGCCCAGCACTGCTTCCATCGCTGCCCGCAAGGCCTGCCCAATGCAAGGCAGGGCTGTCCACCCCAGGGCTACAGCGGCTTGCTGGACAGCTGAGCCAAGGCCTCCCACAGTGTACAAAGTGCTCTCGTGTACTCCCCACTCTTTGGTGGCCTCAGTCAGAGTCTCCACCAGGCTTTCAGTGCTGGGGTTCTCAGGAATAGGGTGGCTTGAAAGGACCCTGGCCCGGGGTTCAAAGCAGTCATCCACATAATGCACAGTGACTGTGAGGTAGGTCAGAGTGCTGCTGTGGTGCCATACATCCAGACTAAGGGAACACTGAGGCAGGGCCCGGACCAGTTCCCAGATTTTCCCTTTCACCTGGGTATACATGTCCTTCAGCACTGTGTGGGCGAGGGCAGCAGCTTCAGGGGGTTTGTAGTTGGGGTCCAGGACCGCTAGCATCTGCCCAAACCCCTCACCTTCTACCACCTCCACTGGCATCAGGTCCAAGACAATAAAGTCAGCCACTGCCCGTGTCGTCCGGCCAGGGACTGGAGGCCGGGGAGTTCCAAACTCGCCTGTACCAGGCATTCCTTTGTCGTGGGTGGCCACCTGCGTCCCAACAAGCTGGTTGTACTCACAACGGTGCTTGTAGATGAGATGTTGGCGTAAGTTGGTGGTGTTTCCGCTGTAGCTCAGCCGTACTCCACAAAGCTTGCAGATGATCTTGCTCTTGTCGAGGATGCGTCCATAGGCATCCCCCTGGAAGCCAAAAAAAGTCCAGTAGCGGCTTTGAGCCCGGCCCAAACCCACCAGATTTTGTGTCCCTTCCAGCAGGGGAAATGTGCTTCCTCCTACAGGAAGGCCTGGCTTGTGGAGGGGCAGGAAAGATGAGGCAGTGGCATCTCCACACAGATACTGGGTTCGAGAAGAAGGAGCATGGGGACCTGGATGTGGTGACTGAGTCTTGACATGCAGCTCTTGGAAGAGTTTCATCAGTAATTCTTTCTCGCCAAATTCATATTTGAAATGCTCACCTGTGGGGGAATGGGAGAAATTGCATCACAGGGACAAGACGCCTGCCCCTTATATTTGAAGGGAGGTTTCTTTTCCTTAGCATTAAAAAGTAGTACCAATTCTGACAAACATATATGTCCTTCCTTCCACAACAACTTTCAAAGGCTGAATTTCCCTCCTTGCTTTTGTACACCTGGAGACATGTGGAGTTTTTCACCTTTTGTACACCTGGAGACATGTGCAGCTGCAAAACTCTTTGGTGAGCAAGCAGGGCAGATACATGGCTAGAAGTGGTATGATGGAACATAGCAAGAAGCAACTCAGTCTGAAGATTGTGTGTGAGAGAAAGAGGGTGAAGGCAGCCCCTTCCTAATAGTTCACAAAGTATATCAGGGGTGTTAAACTTGATTTCATTGAGAGTACTTTGATCTCGGGGGCTGGGGTGGGCGTGGCCAGGGTGGGTGTGGGTAGCTTGACGTCACTCATGTTCAGGGCGTCTGTGGTGGCCTGAGTACTCTGCCAGCAAAAACAGGCTTCCAAGTTCTGTTTTCAGCCACAATGCCCTCCTGTAGTCCTCTGCCAGCAAAAACGGTGCTCGAGAGGGCTGCGCATGCTCCCCAGGTCACATTTTCATCTGCAACAGCCTCCTGTTGCTCTCTGCCAGCGAAAACGGAGCTTTGGAGAGCCGCGTGTATCCTTCTGGACGCCGTTTTTATCTGCAATGGCCTCCTGATGCACTCTGCCAGTGAAAATGGAACTGGGGGGGGGGCGTGTTTCGCTGGCAGAAGCACCGCAGGCCAGTCCTCTGTTTCCAGGGCAGGCCCACGGGCCAGATATAAGCTGAATCGAGGGCTGAATCTGGCCTGTGAGCCTTGAGTTTGACACCCCTGGAGTATATGATACGTGCAGAGAGCTCAGTCTGGCAAGATTTTGTCTACAAGTGTGAAATAATAAAGAACTCTTCTTGAAAGAATAACCACATGTTGTTTTTGGTTTTGGGCCAGACATGAATCTAGTTGTGAGGAGAGGGAAAAAGACGAGAGGGGGAGGGGAGGAGGATGGATGGCCCCATCAGTGATTGGTTCTGACCTTAGCCACAACTAGGTTAAGTACCACTGGGAACTGTCCCTGGCATGAGTAGGCGACTACAAGTACCTTATGTCTACAACACTATTGGAAAGCCCAGATAGACTTCCCAAGTAAAAGCAAATAAATACAAATGTAAAAATGGCTGAAAACTCACAATAGCAAAATAATGCAAAGAGCTCTGCTTTCTTATGGGATTCTGTAACGTCAACTAAAAAAAAATGAAAGAGGAGGGGTTTTTTTTGGTGTCTAGCAACACTGTGTTATATTGTACAACATTCACTGCCTATAAACACAGCAGATACTTAACCCAATAGAATGTGACCCCCTTAAGAAAAGACCATGGATGGATAAGTACGTCATCTAGCAAGCTTGTTAAACCAGGGGTATGCAAGCTTCCAAGATATACTGTAATTTTTGGACTATAAGACGCACCGGAGTATAAAACGCACCTGGATTTCGAAGAGGAAAAAAAGAAAAAAAGTGTTTTTGGCCTCCGTGCGTCCTGTTTTTGCCCTCCCCAGCCCCAGGAGCACTCGGAAGGTCTCCCAAACCCTCTGTGTGTCCCGTTTTTGCAAAAAAAGGGACCATTTTTCACAAAACAGGATGCGGGGGTGGGGGGGTTGGGAGGCCAAAAACAGGGCTCTATTCGGTCTTATAAAACGCACCGACATTTCCACCCACTTTTTTGGGGGGGGAAGTGTGTCTTATAGTCCGAAAAATACGGTATCTTGGGGGTCACATAGTGAGACTCAATTGCCCTATTTGGATAACAGGGTGCAAACTTTAAAAAAAACAAACCCTGTATTAATTGATACAGAGTTGGCATTGTTTGGAGCTAACCCAACCTTCCTGGTCAACTAACTTTATGTGTGTTATGTGAATTATTTACTACAGAAGTAACTTTCCTTACATCTGAACTATAAGAGCACACCCCTCCCCTTAAAATTCTGATGTCCACGATTGAGATGAAACTTAGAGAGGTCCTATTTTTTTGCCATTTACCCTCCGTGACCAGGATACTACAAATGAAAAAGGGACATAAATGGTTAGGAATATAACTTTACGGCACTGGTCCAATCCCGCTATACTTTTTCACACCCAGAGAGGAAAAAACAATTTACAGGGAGAGGAAAGTGACAACTCTCTTAGCTCCTTTTTGGCAGCTGAGAAGACTAAAAAGAGGCTGTTAATCACTATTTGAATAATTAAGGATTGCGAGTACCGAGCACACAAAGGTGAATCACTTAACTTGGAGAATAAATAATTGTATCATTCATTCATGTGAACAAGGACATTATTTCTTAACAACTTATTTTTTCTCTCTTCCACAACAAGCAGCAAGGAAGGGACAAAATCTTGTTCAGAGACATCAACTGATCTCTTTTGAAAGCTTGCAAGTTAAGCAGAGTTTGTCCGTTTCTATATTAAATATACTGTTGGCTGAACCATGGGGCCATTGGATGTATTTACACACAATTACTAATAGAGAAATAGAGAAAAAAATATTACATTGTGAGAAGTTCCTGGTGTTTTTTTTTTCTATTGATGAGGCAATTCACTGTAGAAAGCAATAGAATACCACTGCAATATTATTTTCCTAGGAAAATCATAAATGGCTGAAAACAAGTAGCCTGGGACCTCTGATCCCTGAAGGCTTTACACAGTCCAAGGGCGCAAAAGAAATCCTAAGAACAAATAGGTCTGATGGTTACCAATCTCTGATAGGAGGTATCACTAACAGTGGTGAACTGACATACAACATATGCTAATTCTTGACATGTAGTAGTAATGCATGAGTCCAAGGATCTGTTTAGTATGATAGCTAGATATAGATGCATAGACAGACATACATCTCCCTTCTCAACTTTATATGTATATTTCTTAATCTCAGATCCCCTATTACAGGCCTGGAAGTTTGAGGGTTCTGTGCCATATCTTAGTTGCTGCTAGCACTGGACTCTTCTGAATAGAGAGCTCTGATGTTGTTCCTAGGATCTGCTGGAACCATTCTGTCATCTTAGGAATCACAGCCCCAAGTGCTAACTACCACCACTGGAGTCACTTTGGCCATTATACACTTTCTTCCTAGTATTTTCTCGTTAGTGCAAAGTCTGCTTTTCCCCCCTACTGTGTTAATTCACTGGTTGTGACAGGAATTGACCAACAGGTCTGTCACCCAAGCCTGATGTCATCGGCTGAGGGAAACTGTGACAGGCCCAAAGACGCCCAGCTGGCTTTCATGCCTAAGGGAGGACTAAAACTCAGTCTCTTGGTTTCTAGCCCGGTGCTTTAACTACTGGATCAAACTGTCAAGATAGCTACATAAATTTTCTTATTTGGTTTCATGTTTTGTTTCTTTTGATGTTTGAATATGTGTGCACATGTATATTTAAAAAAAGGAAAATATTGACTGTTCTCCTTTACTCCCCTTGCCATGCTGGGGTTGCCATGGCCCACATTACATTCACTTGAAAATTTAAATCCTGATCACTGGTTTGTTTTTTTTATCATAGGATGAGGAATGAACCCTATATTGTTCCTTACTCAGGATACACATTACTAGGCTAAAATGTGATGCTATGGTTACTATTAAAAACCAGAATCAAAACTTGCTACCTTGTATGTTTCTTTCACTTTGTGAGTGTCTAAATATGCTTAATTTTTATTCTTGGAAAATCACAATTTTGTGAGAGATTTGGGCCTGGCCAGGCTCCATATTTTGATCCTGCTCCTGTTGATGTTCTTGTTTTATTGCACAAAAAAACAAAAAACAAAAACAAAAAAAAACCCCCTCCACCTCAACTAACTGGTCTTAGTTGAGATAATATAACCACTGTCTCAACCTTGGCAACCCGAAAAGGTGTGAATTTCGATTGAGATAAGTCCAGTATTACAATTTGCAGCCTACAAGGATGGGGCAAAATCGATGCCCAAATTGTGGCTTTTAAATGATAGGGAAAGTTTTCAAGTACAAATCTGGAAAGCAATCAAATTAACTACATTTAATTTTAAATAAACAATAGCCTTTGTTTTAACATTTAGCGTTGCTTTGGGGGTGTAGAAAATATGGTGTACTCATGGCCATGGTGGTTTAACCCAGGTGGTAGATTCTTTTAGAAAATCTTATATGGCTGCTAAGATTGAGGGAAGCATAGAGGCTTGCCATTAGCCCTCTTCCCCTCTCCTCTTTCACTTACCCAAATGCAGTCCTAGAGTGCGAGCATATTCCTCTCCGATCCAGACCAGCAGCTCTGTGTCAGCAGGTATAATTTGGCAGACCCGGTAATAGATGTAACCTCGGTATTGGAATACAGTTAGGTTCTGCTCATCCTCAGTGGAGGCACATGCCACATATCTGCATGAAGAACAGGGATGATGAGTCACTAGAGTTGGGGGAGGCAACATATTTTACTTCTTGGTTTTTATACTAGCAGATTATGTCTCCAGGGAACCACAGGCCTAGTGGATTTAAGGACTCTCCTATGCGTAAGGAAGCAACTTCCTTCTTTTTTTTAAAAAAAAGAGTTAGGCTCATTTGGAGTCCCCGAGGAACAAATGTGGTAGTGTTTGGATTAAAGCCACAAGGCAAATATGTGGTTTTATGCCATAACTGTGCCATAAAAATATGGTATAACAAAATGAGAGTTAAGCATTCACATTTCTTTCTTTCTTAAAAAACTAAAATCTCATATATCCCTATTCTTCCTTCTATGTCCTCTCATAGATCATCAACATCTCACAAGATTCAAGTGAGGTCATATGCAACATCTTAAGACAATTTGGCAATTATTTGCTTTCTCCCTGTGCTGCTATCTGATGGTGCCAGAAGTTCCATGGAGCCCGGTTTCTGCAGATATCATAACAATTGAGATAGTGGTCATTTCCCCTTCAGGTTTCTACTAGTTTCTCTCATAAGATGCTCACCTCATCCAGTTGGATTTGGAATCATCAGAAGCATCAATGAAAAAATAGGACCCTTTGTTCCGAACCTGCAGAGAGAATGGAAGGAATAGAAAGAGCCAATCAATCCCACAAGTTCTACTTGTATTTTAGAATTGTTTGGGATTTTAAGCTGATTGTAGATAACCTACAGCCAAGGTAAAAAAATGGGCTCATGAGGTAAAGAGTGCCATCTGCAGTGGATCTGAAAAACTCCATCTATCTTAAGGCAGAAATAGGGAATGGAGACTGCTGGGAGGAATTATATATTAGTGTTATTTACTATAACACCAAGGTTCATCAACAAAGCTATGCACAGAGTAGTGGCCAAGGGAGGCAAAGGTAGATCTGAAATGGCAGCTTGCAAGTATTGTTTAGCAAACTGTACCACTTCAAGTCCTCACAGCGTATGCAGATACAAATGAACATCTAGCACAGATGAGAGATTCTCAGTAGGGAATTTGAGGAAGGGAGGAAGAAACCATTTTGTTCTTGCGATTCGATTGATAATCAATTGCAACACTGATCCCTTTGTAAATTATCCTCTACCAATTACTGGAACCAAGCAGAGCTTCAGCCCTCCCCTTGCTTCATTATGAGCTTTTGTATACTCACTCAGCTTATTGGGGAAATTGATTTTGTATTTGTTACTCACAATCCCTGAATCCTTCTTCACAGCTGTTATTTCTTTGAAAGGAATGTCGTAAATCATGAGTGATCAGACTCCATTGTTTTCTATCTGGGAATATAAGATTCTGGCACTTGTCAGCATCCACACACACACACACACACACACACACCCTTCTGAACTGTCATGAACGCTTACAGTATTTCCAGGGAAAGGGTGTGGACCTGCTAATGACAATACAGCTCTTAAGATCCTGCAGGTATACCTTTTCAAGCTTCCTCTTCAAAAGGCAATTGCAAGACAGCACGACAGGGTTTCCTAATATTTGGTTTAAGTGGTAAATCATTTGTTTGCCTGCATTTGTTTTCTTCTTCATCATATAAAAACATTCTTGAAACTCTCCTCTTTCTCTTGAATTCTACATTTTTAGACCTACAGTTTTTGGGGGAGGGGGGAGAGGAAAGGAGGGTCTTCTCTGAAAACACAAAGTTAATGTGGCAATGTGATATAAGGGAAAAGCTGTGAGTTTTGGACTGGGAATCCCAAATTCAAATCCCCAAACTTCTTTTACTCTTTTCCAGCATATGTTGTGTGTATTCTCATGGGATCCTCAGTGCAACCAAGCAGAAGACACTGAGCAACTACTGTCTCTTTCACTCCATAAAAGGGTAAGGAAAAAAAAAAAAGAAACAGCAAAAGAAAAAGATATGAAAAATTGTTGTGGCCCGCCAGCGGCCTGCGCGGATTGTGGCTGATCCTGATGAGGAGGAGGCTGGTGTGGTGTCACGCCAGCAGCCGGCGCTCGCGTCGGACAGCGAGGAGGCTGAAGAGGATGTAGTGCCAGAGACAGAGACTCAACCAGGGTCTTCAGAACGTCCAGAGGCTCCTTCAAGTGGAGAGAGTGAAGTGGAGGAGCCTGTCCTCAATGCTCGAGCACGCAGGGCTGTCAAAAGGCAGGAGTGGCTACTCAGGAGGAGGAGGTCTCCTCGAAAGTAAGGCTTGAGGATACTTGGCCACTCCCTTAGTCTATTTAAGTCACACGCCGTTAGTAAGTTTCTTGCTAGAAACAACTCGTATTTCTTTTCAGAGTATTTTGGTTCATCATATCTTGTTTTCTGGGCTGGTTGCCAACCTTTGCCGGTCTTGTTTATTCTTGCTACTTAATAAATTTGATAAGAACCATTGGTGTGTGTCAATATCCTCGGAAATCTGGAGCTGGGGCAGAACAGAAATATATGTACAAAGTGCTTTGACTGGCAGGATTCCGCTGTTTAAGTCCTGCTCTTCCCCAGAAGCATCTATCTTTCTGAGGTTATTGGGAATCTAAGCTAAGGAGGGGACCGGAAAACAAGACACCAGGCTGATCACCTCTTTTTTAGTGGCCTCTACAAGATGGTAGCCTGGTGATATCATTGGAATGCCATTGACATTTTCAGGCAAAGTGGATACTTTGAGCTGCCCACACCAGAGGTACAGAGCCATTTTCAGAGGGCTTTGGGTCTTAAGAGATCCATTTTATCCCTTGAGGCCCAATGTTTTATTCCGTTCAGGATGAGCTCTGAGTAGACCAAAAAGGAACTGGAATGACTTGTGGGCTGCATAGTTCTGGGTGTATAGTATAAGGACTTCATACACCTCACCAAGAAGCCAAATGTGGCCTTTATCCTCTCTTAGAACCTGCTGCCCACCATCACTAAGCCTCCAAGCTGTCTAGATGCACCCTGTCCTAACCTGTGTCTAAGGCTATGTGTTGATGTAAATACTGTATGAGAATAGTAGTAGAGGTTTGTTCACATATTATTTTAAATAAGGCCCTTTGGCTATGTGAAGGGAGAAATATCATTATAAAAAGGTATGTGCATGTTTTAAAATGCATGAACTAACTTAAAACTAGTAACATATAACTAGTTTTAACTAGTTGTGGTTAAAGCACTGGAAAGCAAGAGTCTGTGAGTTCAAGTCCCACTTTAGCCATGAAAGCCAGCAGATGACCTTTGCTCAGTCTCTCTCTCTTTCTCTCTCAGTCCAACTTGCCTCACAGGGTTGATATTGTGGAGAAAAATAGGATCAGGAAGATGTGTTGGATATGTTCGCCATCTTTAATTATTAGTAAAAATAAAAGAGGTGGAATATAAATAAGTAAAAATGAAAAAAAATTAAACTTTCATTTTTATTGTCTCATCCATTTTAAAATAGTCCTATGTGGCCTGTCTCATTTGCAATTTTGATTCTAACCACACCATTCAACAGTGATGTTGTTCTTGACCTAAAGAAAGTTGCATAGCTTTGATGTCCAGGGAGGATGGATAGTCCACCCTTTGTATCCCAAAAGTTTCAGAATCACTGAAACTTGGTGATGATGCAGAGGTATTCAGTAAACACAATGGGTTGCACACAAAATTTAACCTGGAAAGAGAAAGCATCTTTTGTTTCCATTCTTCCCCAAATAACTTGAAGAAAATTCTTCCTCCCTCCTTCCCTCCCTCCAACAAAAGAAGGAACAATTAGGTCTGCCTATTCCCTCCACAAACTGATTGATCACTGCTGAAGAGAAAACAAGCTGAAAAATGCAGTTACATTTTTCATGTAACTCAGCAATGGATTTCCTCCCCCCACTTGCAGGAATTATTTGATAGGGACTCTGGGCAAGCAAAGGACATGACCAAAGACAGCAACAGAAACACCGAGCCTATAACATAGCATTTTTCTCCCCGACATCTTTTTGTACATCTGTCTTTAGAACACCTATTTCTCTCTCTACCCTTTTCTGCATGTTATTTTTGCTGAAAGTCTGAAATAATTCCTTGCGGATGGTTTGAAAATTAGACTAAGAGCTACAGATTCTTGGGAGGGCTGTGTGAACCAAATCTTGGGAGTGGAGAAGGAATCTCAAGTCAGAATAACAGAACCAATATAAAGTGCCAGTGGGACATCTTTCCTTAACCTGTTTATCTCCAAGCACATTGACCATCTGCCTGAGGATGGCAATTGCAACCCAGCATTTTTGGATCTAACATTAGTTTGGAGAAAAGATAAACTTTTATATCTTTATCCCATACTTTGACCAAAGAGTTCATTATAGCAGATTCAACTATGTCATCCACCACTTAAAAATCTATGAAAACTTATTAAAGTGATTAGGCCTGGCTCAAGATCAAATTTTCCTATGTATAGAAATCTGAATCTGGATTTTTCTGGCTTAAGACCAACAATAGCTTTGATACCACACTGGATCTCTTTTGTAGTGGGTATTTTGTACTAGACTGCAATTAAGATCTGATCAACTACGATTTAGGGCAGTTTGTAAAGTGATCTCCTTGAAGACATCTCAACTTTAATACACATCCTTAAGAACAATCTATGTAAACGCACACATTATCTTCAGTTTGTACATTATCCCATTCATTGTATTTCAATGGCCAAATTTGGGTTTGACAGGGGGCTCTGGAAATACCGTATTTTCCGGCGTATAAGACGACTGGGCGTATAAGATGACCTCTGAATTTTCCTGTTAAAATATAGGGTTTGGGCTATACTCGTCGTATAAGACTACCCCTCTTCCAACACACATCAAATAAAAATTAAGAAAACATCAACTGGCTCACCCACAATGTAAAAGCAGCTGTGCTAGACCCAAAATGGCCCCTGAAACAAGCAGGAACCTCACACAGCCACAAAAAGCCCAAAAAAACAACTTTCACACTTTACACACACACAACACAACACAACTGGCTCATCCACAATGTAAAAGCAGCTGTGCTAGACCCAAAATGGCCCCTGCAACAAGCAGGAACCTCACACAGCCACAAAAAGCCCAAAAACCCAACTTTCACACTTTACACACACAAAATTCCACATACAACTTTGTGAGATTTTGTGTGTTTGTGTAGTTAGAGTGAAACACTACAAAAACACACTAAATCTCAGAAAGCTGCACAAATATTATTTTATTTTATTTTTATATGAAAGCTAAATTTAAAACTTCTAAACTTTAAATGGCTAGGTCTAAAAAAGAACAACTAAAAAAAACCCCAATTAACTATTTTTTTTTAAAGATTCCAAAGGGGGAAAAAACTTACCCAATAGAACAGGGGTCTCCAACCTTGGCAACTTTAAGACTTGTAGACTTCAACTCCCAGAATTCCTCAGCCAGCTTTGTTTTGCTAGCTGAGGAATTCTGGGAGTTGAAGTCCACAACTCCCTGCCTGCTTGATTTCAGGCAGGGAGTTGCTTGCTGATGGAATGGATTCAGGCAAGCGAAGCAAGGCAAGCAGCTAAGGCGGTGGTTCTCAACCTTCCTAATGCCGCGACCCTTTAATACAGTTCCTCATGTTGTGGTGACCCCCAACGATAAAGTTATTCCTAAAACCATCAAAAATATGTGTTTTCCGATGGTCTTAGGCCAGGGGTCCCCAACCTTTTGGACCTCAGGGACCACCAATTTCATAATTTTAAATTTCACGGACCACTAATACAAATCCAGTGCGCCGCTTGCTGAAGCACCTGGACTCCCAGTACAGGATGGGGTCCTTCAGGCATTCTCCCTCCTCTCTGTCTCTCTCTGTCTCCCACTCTTTCTCTCTCATTCTCTCTCTCTCTCATTTTCGCTTTCTCTCTCTCTCTCCCTCTCTTTCTTTCTCTCCCACTTTCTCATTCTCTTTCTCTCTCCCTCTCATTCTTTCTCTCTCCCCCTCTCTTTCTCATTCTTTCTTTCCCCCACTCTTTCTTTCTCTCCCCCCTCTCATTCTTTCTCCCCTTTCTCATTCTCTTTCTCTCTCCCACTTTCTCTCTCATTCTCTTTCTCTCCCCTCTCTCATTCTCTCTCTCCCACTCTTTCTCTCTCATTCTCTCTTCCCTCTTTCTCTCTCCCCCTTTCTCTTTCTCTCCCCCACTCTTTCTCTCATTCTCTTTCTCTCTCCCACTTTCTCTCATTCTCTTTCTCTCCCCTCTCTCATTCTTTCTCTCTCTCCCACTCTTTCTCTCATTCTCTCTCCCCTCTTTCTCTCTCCCCCTTTCTCTTTCTCTCTCCCCCACTCTTTCTCTCATTCTCTTTCTCTCTCCCCACTCTCTCTCTCATTCTGATTCTCTCATTTTGATTCTTTCATTTTGTCTCTCTCTCTCTCATTCTCTCTGATTCTTTGATTCTCTTTCATTCTGTCTCTTTCTCTGTCTCTCATTCTCTCTCTCTCTCTCTCTGATTCTCTCTGTCTCTGTCTCTCATTCTCTTTCATTCTTTGTTTGCAAACTCTCGTCTCTCGAGGAGCCCAACCAAAGTTTCCCGCACCACTTCAGGGAGCGCTCCTTGAGAGAGGAGAGCTTGCAGGGGGCCGATCTGGCATCCGCAATGGAGAGCAAAATCCAACTGCTCCCCGGACCAGTCACCATTTACCGCTCCGAGTCCCAAGCATCAGGAGATGAGGGCTGCCTTGTGCCACAAATATACCAAGGCGGAATCCTGATGCCGCTCTTACAGTGGAGAGAAGAAGCCGGATTTTGCTCTCCATTGCAGACACCAGATCGCCCCCCCCGCCCTGCAAGCTCTCCTCTCTCAAGGAGCCCAACAAAAGTTTCCAGCCCCGCTTCAGGGAGCGCTCGAGAGACAAGAGTTTGCAGGGGGCCGATCTGGCATCCGGATTAGAGAGCAAAATCCAGCTGTTCTCCGGATCAGACGCCATTTACCACTCTGAGTCCCAGGCAGCAGGAGAGGAGGGCTGCCTTGCGCCACTGGCTGGCACAAATATACCAAAGCGGAATGCTGTTGCCGTACAAATGAAAGTAGTGCTTCACTCCCACAGCTTCCAGCCATCACAAACACCGCTTCTTCCCGCTTCTGCCGCCCCCTTCCCCACCGCCACAACAGCACCATTCATTCCGGATGGCGAGGGCTGCGCTCGTTTTTCTGTATTGCACCACCTGCAAAACCCCTGTGAAAGGGTTGTTTGACTCCCAACCACTGAGCTAAGGTAAGCAAACTGGAGGGAGAAAAGTTTTTCCCTTCTCCATGGCTCTGGCGATCCCTGCTGAGTTGCCTGATTAGCAGATCGTCAGAGCTTGGATCACCAGAGCTATTTAAGGCTCGTCAGAGCCTTTCGGGCTGGTCTGCCTGGTTACAGGAGAACGACACACGGCGTATAAGATGACCCCTGACTTTTGAGAAGATTTTCATGTGTTAAAAAGTCGTCTTATACGCCGGAAAATACGGTATATGCTAATCCCTTAACTCCTATTTCCTGTTACAAACCAGTAGCTAACTTTTGGTGGCAGCAAGTTAGAAAACCTCATGTTTTCCATTCCAATATCTCAATTAAGGTTGTGGGAAACTGAAGTTAGAGGATGACTGAAGCCACCTGCTGCAGGAAATAAGGCTAGGGCAGTGGTGGCTAGGGCATCGAGTGCCGAAAAGGAAGTACTTCACACATGCTCATCAGGGCTGCTACCAGGAAGAGGAGCTGCCCAGGGGGCATGCGCCCCCTGGATAAGGTACTTCTGGGTTCCAGTGCATGCATACATGCCAGCCAGCAAGTCTACTGCTGCACATGTGCATGTGCCAATCAGCTGGCCCGTGTGCATGCTCAAGCCAGAAAACGGAAGACCAGCTCTTTTGGTTTCTGGCACTGCTGCACACACAAAGGCCAGCTGATCATCATGCGTGCATGCACGCCTGAAACCCAGAAGAGGAATGGGCGACACTGCACATGCCAGGAGACATGGCTCCGCGTATCACTTCGGGCACGGGGGTAAATTGGGAAAGGGAGGTGGATCCAAATTGGCAACAGATCCCACGCATCTATAGCCAGAATGGCAATATTATTTTCCACTTCCAGTACTACAATTTCTTACTCCCAGGCATTTATAAAAATCACATTTTATCCAAGAACACATTTTTTTTTTCAAATAAAAGAATTTACAAAGTTCTACTAGATGACTCTGGTGGTGAAACATTATCACAAGGTTTTGCTGAGGTAAAGTCAAAGCCAAAAAGGGGTGAGGTAAGCATAGACTAAATTGACATCAATGATCCCTGAAGTTCCTGGAACTATTCTGTAAACAAGGAAGGGAACTTGCACAATACTATAAAGTCCTTGTCAAGAAGTGCCAGTCCATCCATCTCCCAATTTTTATGCAGGAATTCCTTGATTTATAACCATGTTGGAGCCTGCCCATTACAGTCCTAAGTCATGATAGTTTAAAGCATGTCATCATGTGACTAACTCAATATTACATTTTTTCTGGCAGTAATTAAGTGACACACTCTGGTCATTAGGTGAATCTAAAATTGTTAATGAATGCCACAGTCATTAAGCAAACCTACTGTATTGTGCTTTTGCTGAAGACCAGAAGTAAATGCTAGGTTTTGGCAAAAACATTCTAAATGATGGTCATGTGACTACAGGATGCTGCAAACAGTCATAAATGTGCCTGAAATGTGTTCATGTGATCACTGGGGCAGCCACTGGAACTAGGCAGTAAGTACATTTTGGGATGGGTGGGGATGGGTGTCTTTTGTTATATCAAATAGTAGCTCAGCACCTGGTCATAAGTTGAGTCCTAAATGTACTGAGACAAACACACACAAGAAAAAAACAGACAAATCTCTTTCAATAGTCAACAATTCCAAAATCAAGAAAAAAAATTCATTTGAAGTCTGTGATTAGCTAACATAGACACCAAGAGTTGTATATTATGTTGGACTGGTTGGTGTGTTGTGTATCTCTGTGTGCCTTACCGCCCAAGAATAACGGGTGCAGTCAGGATGTTCTCGGGCCACTTCCCCCTCATAGGGCCCAAAGATGCAGCCACGAGGTAGGGCTGGGACTGCACTCCACACTCCAAGGCCTCCTTGGGAACGCTCCTTGACCAGAAGTCCCTCAGGCAGGGACAGCAGTGCCCGTGATGGAGCTCTTTCTGGAACAGGAGTATCAACCACAAAGGTGGGGGGTCCATGTTGTGGGCAGGAGTCGCGGAAATAAAGACGACAGTCTTCACAGACTGTAAGGGAAAAAAGATAAGTTTAAAAATTGGGTCTTGAGGGAGTTCTGTGTGCTGGGACAAGCTCAAAAATAGCAAAGACCATACATCATACAGTAATCTGGGGAAATCAGTGATCAATGAATATGCCATAAGACTATTACAGTATATACTTACAATACCTACTTTACATCCTCTTTCCTGGGTGTTTCTCCTTTAAATCATGGGTCAGCAATCCGTGGCCTATTGAATGCTGAGTTATGATTTCTCATTTTCTTGCACAAAATAAATAAGCAACAAGATATTTCAGTCTTCTAGATTTAGCATGGGAAAGACTTAACTTCATCACTGTTTTGTTCATCACAACTTTCAGCTGACCATTTTAAATTTTTGAAACGTGTACCCCTCAATTGCTGATAAGTTCCTCAGCACTTTTAAACTATTAATGTAAGCAGTAGAGCCATGCTGAACAGGCAGGGAAGATTATGCCTGATTTAAGAAACAAACAAACAAATGCAATTTTCATAAGATTTTAAGAGGATGCTGTCATGATGTCTGTCAGATCACTTGATTTTAGAGGAGACTTGGAAAAGAAAATGGCCTAAACCAAACTTATTCTTAGAAAATCTTGGGAAGGAGTACATCTTGTGCACCAACTTGAGGCTGTTTAGGGATAGCTTCCTGCTTATAACCATATAAGATGGTGCTTGAAAGATGTCCATTCCCTCATTCTCTGCTGGCATTCTTCACCTCTGAGCCTTCTTTATATGTTAAAACTATATTTCTCAAGAATTATAATTTTAACATATAGGCTCACCTGTGAGCTTTCCCCATATGTTAAAACTATAATTCTCAGAATTCCTGGCATATCCAAAGGATAGAAAAAGATGGACTACAGCTCCTATATTTTTTGTACATCCTATGTACTGAGATGGGGGAGCATTGTCACTTGTTAGCCTCTTTCTCTTATACAGGGCAGACAAACAACTATCTGTATTTGTGTGTCAGCATATATGTATCTATAACATTGTGAACTTTTTGTTCATAAGGTGCCTGCTTTTAAAATGAACCAAAAGAAATGACTCAGATCTCACAAGGGCAAGCACAGCATTTCTCTTCTAGTCATTAAAACAACTCATCTTTTTTCAGGATTCTAATGCAAGTCTGAAAAAACAACTGCTTTAAAGAGTCAGTTTATTTGTTAATGTGCTGTTGATAAAGCTGCATTTTGTTTTCAAACTTGCCAAAATGTCATGCTGCTTTAAGAACAGCAGAGTGGTGTTATACTCACACTAATTTTGTAGTATTCTTTCCACATCATTTTCAAAGTCTACAAAGCCCAAGTATACCCCCTCCCTATCATTACCTAGATGCAAAAGCAGAATTAGCAATTACCAACCACTCACCTAAACTCAGACTATCATAAGCCAGAGGTTTTCAAAACTTAATTGTTCTTGTTTTCATTCCCTCCCTCCATACAATATGGCTAGAAACAGAGAGGGTAATTTGGTGGTTTGTGGAAAACAGCCTATTATTCAATCACTGAGACACTGGTGAATAAATGTACTACTCTAGTAAATACTGTGGATTTTTCTGCTAAAAGAAATGGGCTGCAGATACTCTGAAAGTGTTGAAAATAATTTTACATGTAACTCACAGAGCAGTTCATCCTCCAAATGGGTGCAGGAATCCTCAGCCACTTGCATGGTGTGAAGGATTGGGGAATCTGCAAAATAATGAGATATATTTTCCCCATTTCTTTCCTTATTGTGCAATGTCTTGAACAAAACACTGAGATATCCTTACTGCATTCCTACATCACGCAGAGATATCTGGAAAGCCATTTTTCCTGGCAGAAACACAGCTTGTTCTCATCCCTAAAAGTAATATTAGACCCAATCCAATCTCTCTCTGTCAAATGATACAAGTTTTCCTTTTTCATGGAATTGCAATCCTCCCTTCCTTCTAATCCTCCCTTCCTTCTAATCCTCCCTTTTCTCCTTCCTGCTCCATTTCTTTGGCACAGCTACTATCTTAGTTAATCCTTCCCTTCTAACTTGTTCTGTCCAACCCTGAAATTCCCCAGATGAATTGGATTGTAGTTCCAATCACCCACAGCCAGCATGATGACAATGCCAGTTAAGCCACCCACAACCCCAACGTCATATTTTAACCTCTAACTTTTCTACTTTTCAAAGTCTCCTGCATCCCCCAACCAGATACAAACCCATCATATTAGATCATGCACCCAAATAGCGACACCTCATCCCCTCCTCTCCACTTTTTACAAAGATGAAAATCAACTCCCCAAATTAGCCATATCAGTAACTCATTTCCCCACAGAAAGCTTAGTTTCTTATCAAAGAATATCCCAAAGGTGCTTTTTTCTGTCTCTCAAGACGGAAAAGAACTGGTTTTTCTTTTTTGATCAAATAATACTTAGGTTGGCAATTGCCAGATACCTGCTGAGATCAACAGGCACAGTCCCATATCTCCTCTGCCATCCTGACATCTAATGCTGACCTCTTCTCAAATGCTACCCCTTCCTCTTCCCCTGCCCCCTCCCCAGCATGCAAAATCCTAGAGTCTTATCCCCAAACTGCTGATCTCAGATGTCTCACCACTCTTGCCTATGCTAGCAGGGGATGAATTGGGCTTGTACTCCACACCTGCACAGAATTGGAGACAGTTGCTCTCTCTACGTGCAGCATCTGCAACATCAGTCAAGCAAGCAATAAGGATCTCCCCACCCCAAAGCGGGCAGCTGTTGCTAATCCTTTCCCACCCGCAATAGCTTTCCTCGCCGACCTGCTCCTTCTCCGTATCCGAACGGAAAGGAAACCCCAAGAAATTGCGACGTAGGGCTCTGCTTGCCCAGTCTGGGCGGAGTTGGATCGATGCCGCTGCAGCAGCTCCTCCCGGCGAGCGCCCTCGTGGAAAGGATTCTGCCGTACCGGTGGACAAGGGACGCGCACGCGCACTCCGAGGAAGAGGGAGGGAGGAGGGAAGCCAGGCACCCTCACGCGCCGTTCTCCTCCCTCCCCATTCCAGACAGCGAACCTGCCCGCCACGCGACACTGGATCAGCATCAACAGCCCATCGTTGCTAGCGTGGGTGCCACCACTTTTCTTCTGTGACAGCTCCGTCTCGCCAATCAAAACTCGCCTGAGGGCGGGTGTATCCAATGAGAGTCTCACCTTTTTTTTCCTTTTTTTTTTTTTGCTCGGCCAATAAGATACTTTCTCGATAACAAGATCTGGCCCTGGCAAGGCGGGTTGTTTGAGTTGCATCCAATGGATTCGCTGAATTGGAATAAGGGGGAACGGTGGAGCGCTTCTTTTTCTAGAAGGGGCACATAGAAGTGTTGGGACCAATGGGAGACAAAAGTCGTTAAAGGGCGGGACTTTGTGCCTCGTGTACAGTAATAGGATTTTTAAACAGTAGGTGGCGCTACTAGGCCGACGGTGTTTGGATTCCAAAGCTAAATCAGATCAAAGCCGGTTATATTTGGAAGGACAGTCCTGAAATCACAGGGATGTTAAAGAAAGCAGCAGCAAAGCACTTATGTATTTTTTTTTGTAAATTTTTTTTATTTTTTCCAACATAAACATGAAACAATTTTTTTTTCAGAACGAAGTCTTGGTCCGGTCACAAATGGGTACACTAATTTAACAAATGAAAAACAAACAATTTTAACATAAATTTCAACATCTTAATCAATCTTTCTATTATCTCATCATACATCCTAATCTACTAAAGCAAATCTTTTTATCTTCAATTATAAGTTCAATTATAAATTGAAATTCAAAACCGTGTTATCTAAATTTTTTATCCCTTGCTCCTTTTAGCATCAACATTAAACACAAAGACAATCTATTCTATTAATCTATATATTTACCTTACAATTTTATCACCACAAATCTTAATTTCAAAATGTATATAACTCAATTTTTATTTCAATTTATTAATCAAGATTTCTTTCTATTTTTCTCGTTTTCTAAACCCAATCTATCCTGTTATATTCTTAAACTTTTACACAGAAATCTCAAAATTTACCATTTCATTTTAATTATCACCCAACATTTTCTTTTTCACCCCTTGTTAATAATTATTCTTCAATATATTCTCCTCATTCTCCTCAATTACTCCACCTATTATTTGGCTGATTTCCAGCATAGCATATTTTGGCTGCGTTTTCAAGCATATTATCCTCCTTAACTCCCCCTTTTATTTGGCTGATTAACAGCATTTTTTGTTTTGGCTGATTAACAGCATTTTCCTCCTCGACTCCATCTATTATTTGGCTGATTAACAGCATTCTCCTCCTCAACTCCACATATTGTTTGGCTGATTTCCAGCATTTCATTGGTTGGCTGATTTCTCAGCATATTCTCCTCCATTAACTCCAACTTCTATTCTACTAACCTATTAAAAATATCTTTTTCCAGATATTATCTTTTAATCCACTGTCTCAGCTATACTCTTCCAGGGTGTATTCCCATTTATTTCTTAATATTAATCATTCCCAGTATATATTAAATATAATCACAATTATAATTTCCATCTGTATACTTTAATACATCATCTAAAATCATTGAGAATTAATCATAATTATCATCCACCACTTTGTTATCAAATTAAAACTAAAGCATGTTACAACAAATTATGCTTTTATGAACATATCACTTTTAGTCACCTTAACTTCCCATTTCTATTTTTTTAATATTTCTATCTTTATTTACCATGAACACTTCTTATTTTTTATTTAAAGCTCATTTAAATTTTGAACCATTTAAACAATTAAACATCCAAACATTGCTATCTAATTTATCTATTTTGCTTCTTCTTTTCCTTATCTGTCCATGTGCACTTCAACTCAAAGTCAATACTTTGGAAGTATTGGAGTCTGGGAGAACTGAGGAAAATAGGGCTGGTGGGTGACAGAGGGTTTTCCCTTGTTTGGATACCAGCCCTTTTTCCTCCCCCTCCCGGGTACTGTGTCTGCCTAAATGAGCTCATTATTTGCTCTGAGTGAGTCCTCTCTCTCCCCCCCCTTTCTTCCCCTTTTCCCTTCTTCCCCCTCCTTTCTTCTCCCTCCCCTTTTTTCATCGGGACTTACTCGGATGTTATCTTGAGTATAAGACTATGCCAAGGATTTTCCATCTTTGCCCCTGAAGTGACTCACTGACTGACTGATAGACTGATAAACTCTTCCTCTGACCATGGGTCAGCCAATTGATGCAACTGTTGAGGGGTCCTTTATTACATCATGAGTCTCGTCTGTCGGAGAAGTTTTTTCGATCTACAGCCCCCTGGGGGCCCTGCCGTGAGAGGGCGGGCCGGAGGCCGTTCCCATTGGATGAGATAATCAGGACCCTCCTACTGTCGTGGGAGGACAGTAGAGATACCAATAGTAAATCAATGAACAAATGGCTGTGTTACATCTTTTGTGAAGTTCCCTGTTTGAGCTCCGTGCCTCCATCGCTGTATCTTGGAGATGTACAGGACAGCGGATCTTCTTGCGCTGCGAGATTCCCCCCTCTTGCAGATGTGGCCCTCCTCACTACCGAGGGCCCACCTCAAGGACGGGTTTTGGGACCCAGAGAGGTGGCATGTGCAAACTAGGGGTTTGAGGGGTTTTCTACTGAAATTTTTAGTCAAATTTTTAAGGGGTCCCAGGGAGGGGGAGGGTCAGATTGGAATTTGGGTTGTGGGTATGGGGGATAACCCACAAGGGGGAGGGTCGGGTCTGGCAGTGAAGCGCAGTGTGGGGGGTGGGGGACCCGGGATCGAGGGGGGGGGGTTAGAGCTTGTCCGGATGGTTTTTTGAACATCAGTACTGTAGGTGGGAGGGGTAGATATGGTGGGAGCAGGGGGCCATATCGTGTTAGGGGAGTGCGTACTTGCTGTCTACGAGCGGTGGTGTGCTCCGGCCCCCAAGGCTCTACTTGCTCCTCAGATTGCATAGACCCTCAGGACCCAGGCCTTCGGCTGATGCTGTACAATGCCAGGTCCGTAGTAAATAAAGCCCCCCTCATCTGTGATCTTGTTCAGGAGGGGGGTGCGGACCTGGCAGGTATTACGGAGACCTGATTGGGCCAGGAGGGGGGGTTCCCCTCGTTGAAATGTGCCCACCAGGTTTCCAAGCATTCCATCAGCCGAGGTCACAGGGGAGGGGCGGGAGGGTAGCGGTTATCATTAAAGAAGGTCTGATACCGAGGGAGGCCACTGTTCCTCAGACGGCCGGCTGTGAATCCCTTTTTGTGAAATGGGGTCATGGGGTTCAGATGGGTTTGCTGTTCACGTACCTGGCTCCCTGCCACGTGGCAACAGCCCTGCCCGAACTACTCAATGTCATCGCCGCGGTGGCGGTTGATACCCCCAGGTTTATGGTCATGGGGGATTTCAACCTGCCGTCCGTGGGTGAGACATCGGAGATGGCTCGGGAGTTCATGGCTTCCATGACAGCTATGGGCCTGACCCAGTTAATTCGTGGCCCTACCCACACAGGGGGAAACACGCTGGATCTGGTTTTTGTCTCTGGACAGTGGTCAAGGGATCTTGAGATAGGGGATATAGTTACTGAACCCTTGTCATGGTCAGATCACTCTCTCCTTCGTCTCGACTTTCAAACCGCTGCACCCCGCTGCAGGGAGGCGGAGCCAGTAAGATGGTTCTGCCCCAGGTGCCTGATGGAACCTGACAGATTCCAGACGGAGCTTGGGCCATTTCCTGAGGTTCTGGCACACGCCTCGACTGGAGACCTGGTGGCTGCCTGGGATAGGGCGGTTGCTGGAGCTCTGGATCGGGTTGTGCCTTTGCGGCCTCTGACCTGGTGCCGATCTCAATTGGCTCCTTGGTTTACCGAGGAGCTGAGGGAGTTGAAGCGCCGGAAAAGACGCCTAGAGAGTAGTTGGAGGGCCAGTCTTTCTGAATCTGACTGGACACTAGTAAGATCCCACATTAGGAATTACTTAGTGGCGATAAAAGCAGCGAAATGTAGCTATTTTGCTGCTCTTATTGCATCATCAGATAATTGCCTGGCCGCCCTCTTTAGGGTGACCCGCTCCCTGCTCCATCAGGAAGCACGGGAGGACCCCTTGGAGGGTAGAACCGAGGATTTTGTTCAGTATCTGTATGACAAAATCACTCAGATTTGGGAAGATTTGGACTCCGACTGGGTAGTCTCATGGGGAGAGACAGGGGCAGGTCTTGAGAATGTTATCTGGGATGAGTTTGATCCTGTGACCCCTGAGGACGTGGACAGGATTCTGGGTAGACTGAACGCGACCACTTGTTTATTGGACCCGTGTCCTTCCTGGTTAGTACTGGCTTCCCGGGAAGTGACACGAGGCTGGCTCCAGGGGATTATAAACACTTCACTAGGTGAGGGTGACTTTCCTGCTGCCTTGAAAGAGGCGGTGGTGAGGCCTCTCCTCAAGAAGCCTTCCCTGGACCCGGCAAAGTTGGTAAATTATCGTCCGGTCTCCAACCTTCGCTTGGTGGCGAAGGTTGTGGAGAGTGTGGTCGCGCAACAGCTCCCCCAGCACCTGGATGAAATGATGTATCTGGATCCGTTCCAGTTGGGCTTCAGGCCCAGGTACAGCACAGAAACGGCATTGGTCGCGTTGGTTGATGATCTCTGGAGGGCTCGGGACAGGGGGTGCTCCTCTGTCCTGGTCCTGTTAGATCTCTCAGCGGCTTTTGATACCATCGACCATGGTATCATGCTGCACCGGTTGGAAGAGTTAGGGGTGGGAGGCACTGTGTTGCGGTGGTTCTCCTCCTTTCTCTCTGACTGGTCGCAGTCTGTGTTGACAGGGGGACAGAGGTTGACCCTGAGGCCCCTCATATGTGGGGTGCCGCAAGGGTCGGTCCTCTCGCCTCTCCTGTTCAACATTTATGTGAAGCCGCTGGGCGAGATCATCCGTGGTTTCGGGGTGGAGTACCATCAGTAGGCTGACGACACCCAGCTGTACATCTCCACCTCGGATCACCCCAACGATGCCCTTGAAGTGATGTCCCGGTGCCTGGAGGCCGTACGGATCTGGATGGGGAGGAACAGGCTCAGGCTCAACCCATCCAAGACCGAGTGGCTGTGGTTTCTGACATCCCAATATAGTCAGTTGACGCCATCACTGACTATTGGGGGCGAATCATTGGCCCCCATGGAGAGGGCTCGCAACTTGGGTGTCCTCCTGGATTCACGGCTGTCTTTAGAAGAGCACTTGACAGCCGTGACTGGGAGGATTTTTCATCAGGTTCGCCTGATTCGCCAGTTGCGTCCCTTTCTGGATCGGGACTCGTTACGCACAGTCACTCATGCCCTTGTCACCTTCCCCCTGGACTATTGCAATGCTCTCTACATGGGGCTCCCCTTGAGGAGCACCCGGAGGCTCCAACTGGCACAGAGTGCGGCCGCGCGGGTGGTAATGGGAGCGACATGGCGTTCCCATGTAACACCCCTCCTGCGCGAGCTGCACTGGCTCCCGGTGGTTTTCCGGGTGCGCTTCAAGGTTTTGGTTACCACCTTTAAAGCGCTCCATGGCTTAGGACTTGGGTACTTGCGGGACCGCCTACTACCACCAATAGCCTCCCACCGGCCAGTATGCTCCCATAGAGAGGGGCTCCTCTGGGTGCCGTCAGCCAAACAATGCCGACTAGCGGCCCCCAGGGGGAGAGCCTTCTCTGTGGGGGCACCTACTATCTGGAATGAGCTCCCCCCAGAGATACGGAGGATCCCAGATCTGTGCACCTTCCGCCATGCTTTAAAGACTTTACTATTTCACCAGGCAGGCCTGGCCTAATTTTCTCCCTTTTATAAAAGATTTTTAATTTTTTAATATCTTTTAGTATTTTATACATTCAATTTTAAATTAGTTTTAAAAGTTTGGGGTTTTAAATTTGTCGGGGCCAAAATTATTTAATTTGATTTTATTCTACCTTTAAATTTTGTATGTATGTGTTTTATTGTTTGGCTGTGCACCGCCCTGAGTCCTTCGGGAGTAGGGCGGTATAGAAATAAAATAAAATAAATAAATAAATAAATAAAATAAATACTTCCCTGCTTAAAACTCTGCATATCCTTTTGATTCCATTATAAAGTCTGCTTCCAGTAAAAACATTGGCTTCTCAACTTCTATTGCTGCCCCAAAACTTTTGTTGCTGCATTAGTTAGTTAAAAGTTTATTAAACCCTGTATCTCTTCTTTCTTTGTAAAACCATCAAAGGACAGAATAGGGAACTCCAAAGTTCAAAAAACCATAGTTCTTTTCAAAGTAATCCACAATATGTAGCAAGTCAAATAGGTTCTTTTCAGGGAAAGCAAATTTCCACAATGAGCACTTCCACTTAGTCACAGTTTCAATCGCCATTTTGAAACATTTATGTAGCAATCCGTTTGATCTCTTTGTCTTGCTTTTAAAGGTGACAAATCCTTAGTTTGCTTTTTTATTTTCAAGTTCTCAGTTTTAAGAAAAAGGTTCAAATATCAAGCTTTATTTAATAAGCAATTCCCTCTAATCAATCAGTGGTGAAATACAGTTCTTAAAGGGTTTAAAACTTCTTTCCCTTTTTCCGCCCCAGAATCTTCAAGCCCTTCAGATCTTCAGCTGGGAGTAAGGCTGGGAGTCTTATTTATAAATATATCCCGATTTGTCGCAGTCTTGGGGCAGCCGCTATGGCTGCCATTCCCCGCCGCTGACTTAGAGGATTGCCTCTGGCCTCCGAGGAACTTGCCTGTTCCTCTCAGCCGCCCAAGGGGTCCCTCTTTTTTTCCCTGTCCCTTCAAGACAGGGTAGATCGGCAGACCTGTCAGCGGCGGTTAGCCAGACGGGGTTTTGGCAAGGCTCATCAGAGCCCTGCCATTTTCCCATCTGCATCGCTGTGACGCCAAACCGGAAGTCCCAGAAAAGCACTTATGTATTTTTAAAGATGTGTCAGCAGAGCTGGGTTGCTGTTGTAGAAGACAATTTCAAAGTAATAGCATCTGAGGGGCTTCGCTAGAAAGAACAGATTTGGCAAAGGTTTTGCTAAGTTTGCACAATATACTAATCAACTCAGGCTGATCAATAGAAGTATTGCAAAAAATGTGCAATTGGTAACATGGCCCTCAGGCTAACTAAAGTCCATTTGTCTGCACGCACATAAAAACAAAATCTCTGATTAGCTCAGATGCTGCTATGAGATGGAAAGCCAAACTACCTTGCTATACCATTCTACTGCTCTCTTCACTTAACAATTGTGGTTGGGACTAGAAAATCTATCACTGAGCAATGTGGTTGTTAAGTGAAACATGCAACTGCATGGGACTGACAACCACTTCAGTGGTGGGTTTCAATTTTTTTTACTACTGGTTCTGTGGGTGTGGCTTGGTGGGCGTGGCTTGGTTGGTGTGGCAGGGAAAGGATATTATAAAATCTCCATTCCCTCCCCACTCCAGGGGAAGGATACTGCAAAATCCCCATTCCCTCCCAATCAGGTGGGACTCGGGAGGCAGAGAATAGATGGGGGCGGTGCCAGTCAGAAATTTTACTATCGGTTCTCCGAACTACTCAAAATTTCCACTACCGGTTCTCCAGAACTGGTCAGAACCTGCTGAACCCACCTCTACACCACTTCTTCTGCGGTCACTAAACCAATCATCCACAGGCTTTAAGCAAGGTATCACGTGACCGTGACTTGCAATTTTACCGCTGGCTTCATCATTGACTCAGCTTGTCAGAAGCCTGTTGTGAAACATATAGATAGTAGTCATGACCATGTGACACTGCAACAGTCATAAATGCCCACCAGTTGCGAAGTACCTGAATCTGGATAACTGGACTGTGAGGTCACGACAATAGTCGTAGTACAAGGTCCAGTTGTAAGTCTTGTTTTTCAGTGGCTGTCATAACTCTGAACAATCACTAATCGGGCTGTCCTTAAGTGAGAATTACCTTTGAAAATGAAGGCTTCAAAAGGTGCAGTAACACCATATTGGTGGTGATGGGGAAGTGGCACAGGAGAGGGAGTCTAGGAGCCAGAAAGCAAGAGGATTCAAGATTTCCCACAAATGGAAACATGGACCCGATTCTGCAGAGAACCAAATCAAACTTTCCTTTGTTCTGGTTTCAAATAAACTGAAATAGGGAGGTAGAAATGATTCAGCTCTCAAAATTGGAACCAAAGTACTACATAGGCCTCTTGACTCAAACCAGAGCCAAGCGCTTGTGTGAAAGTGCTCTGGATTAAACTTTTCTTTTCTTTTCTTTTTTAGCAATATATAAATAGAAGGTTATAAAAAGGGTTTTCTTTCTTTAGTAGCAATATGAAATTTCTCAGGGAAGCAAATTGTTATTTTTAAGTAGAAAGGCTCCCATAGTAGCTGGTATAAAAATGTGGTCTCTGACTTAGTCTCCCTACCTTTTTCCCATCATATCCTAAAAACAATTGCAGCAAGGATTAATGGCTGGAAGATGTCTAAAAAGATCATTTGATATTATTTCTCCTTGTCACAACTTTCAGATTTTTTTTTTTAAATTTGATTTATATGCCGCCCTTCTCTGGAGACTCAGGGCGGCTTACAATGCGTTAAGCAATAGCCTTCATACTGTTGTATATTTATACAAAGTCAGCTTATTGCCCCCACAATCCGGGTCCTCATTTTACCTACCTTAGAAAGGATGGAAGGCTGAGTCAACCTTGAGCCTGGTGAGATTTGAACTTACAGTAATTGCAGGCAGCTGATGTTAATAACAGTGCTTTAGTCTGCTGCGCTACCAGGGCTGCGCTCAGATTGTTATATGCCGGATGGAATTACCATGTCAGTGTTTCTCAACCGAGAACTGAGTCTTTTACCTATGTCTTCTCAGCAGCTTCTCTGCAAATTTGGAGAAGAAAGGAGAAAACAAAGAAGCTTAATTAGAAATTGTGTTTTTTTAAAAAATTAACAATGTAATTCTTGTTCACAAGAATTGTGAGATCACAAGGATTCAAAGTCATACATTACAAGCAGTCCTCAATTTACAACAGTTCATTTAGTGACTGTTCAAAGTTACAACAGCACCAACAAAAGAGACCTATGACTGTTTTTCACACATCCGACCATTGCAGCATCCCCATGGTTGCATGATCAAAATTCAAACGCTTTGGCAACTAACTCATATTTATGATGGTTGCAGTGCCCTGGGGTCATGTTTTAATACCTTGTGACAAGCAAAGTGAATGGGGAAGCCAGATTCTCTTCACAACTATCTTATTAACTTAACAACTGTGGCAAGGAAAGCCATAAAATGGGGCAAAACTCACTTAACAAATATTTCACTTAGCAACAAAATGTTGGGCTCAATTGTGGTCGTAACTCTGTACATTAAAGCTGAAAAGATGGGATAACTCTGACATCTAGTGGACAAATGGACATATTGTGGTCTCCTGCTGAAAAGGCAATGAAATAATCCATTTATTTGAGAAGATGGGACACAATACAGAACAGATACAGAATTACATAGCTGGAAGAACCTTGGAGGTCTTCTAGTCCAGCGGTTTCCAACCTTGGCAACTTTAAAACTTGTAGACTTCAACTCTTAGAATTCCTCAGCCAACAAAGCTGGCTGAAGAATTCTGGGAGTTGAAGTCCACAAGTCTTAAAGTTTGCAAGGTTGGAGATTCCTGTTCTAGTCCACCCCCACTTCTCAAGATGTTATAACATTCTGGACATTGGCTATCCAATCTCTTTCTAAAAACCTCCACTGAAGGAGCACTCACTATTACTGGAGACAAGCTGTTCCATTGATTAATTGTTTTCATTGACAGGAAATTTCTTCTTAATTCTAACTGGATCTCTCTTTGATAATCTTCCATCCATTATTTCTTGTCCTGCCATCAGGTGCTTTGGAGAATAGGTCGACCCCTTATTTTCTGTGACAATTTTTCAAGTACTTTTCTTGACAACTTTTCAAGTACTGGAAACTGCTATTGTATCACCCCTAATCCTTCCTTTTATTGGACTAGATTAGACTTGGGCATTTTATGCCCCATAGACCAGATTGGTGTGAGGATGGGAGCATTGGGATAGTGTCAGCAGGAGGGTAGGGTGGCATTGGCAAAAGGCAGGTCCTTGGCAGGCCTCCACAACAGTTTCAGTTTCTCATGTGGCCCCTTGGGAAAGTTAATTGCCCACCCCTGGACTAGACATACCTAGTTCTTACAACTGTTTATCGTACAGTTTAATCTCTACTCCCCTAATTGCTCTTCTCTGCACTCTTTCTAGAGTTTCAACATCTTTTTATCAAGGTGACCAGAACAGGACACAGTATTCCAAGTATGGTCTTACCAGTGCAATATAAAGCAGTACTAACACTTCATATGATCTTGATACTATTCCTCAGCTGATGCAGCCTAGGGCTGCATTGACTTTTTTGGCAGCTGCAACACATTGCTGGAGCACACTGCTGCACCATATTCACTGTGCAAATACAACATACATTTTAAAAACTGGATGAGGGACACACTTAGCTTCGAATAACATGTTGTAATGACAGCTGCATTTCTATCTATAATCACACTTTGTGCATGAGAAACGATGTAAAGCATTCAGAGTAATATTCAACTGGATGATGTCTGAGTGGGTTGTGTAGGCTACTGTTTGTGTCACAGGAGTATCTATCTATCTATCTATCTATCTATCTATCTATCTATCTATCTATCTATCTACTTATTTAATTTGTCATCCATTTTGCTGCAAGGTGTCTCCACCTTTAGTTAAGGCTACAAGGTTGGTTTGATAGTTTAATTTAAAAAAATGTGATTGAATGCTAACCCTTGCTTGTTTATTCCAAAGGATTATATGCAGTGGTAGTGGCGGGGGTGGGAGGCTCCGCCCACCCACCCGGATGTCATCACGGATGCTCTGCGTATGCACAGAAGGTTCTGCACATGCGCAGAAGTGCCACATGTACGCTCACAGCTCCAAACCGGTAGTGAAGGTAAGTGGGACCCACTACTGATTGTATGGTTAAATTTCAAATAAATGATTTTAGATTTGCAATGCTAATTGGCCCTAGCACAAATCTATAAACTTACTTTTGGCTTGGAGAAAGTGAAAATGCTGAACTTGGTACTGTAGGCTGTATCAAGAAAGGATAATGTGGCTAAGAGCAGATTGAAACAGTTGAATGAATCTTCCAAGCAGGAACCTGGGGAAAATAGAAAACCTTTGTGACAACCTCCTTTAGAGTAATTGAGATTAACATTCAAAAAGCATGTAAAGAAAAAATACCTTAAGGCAGGGGTGAAATCTAAAATTTTTCCCTACCGGTTCTGTGGGTGTGACTTGGTGGGGGGGGGTGTCCTGTGACTGAGTGGGCATGGCCAACTTGATGTCACTCACAGCCACGCCCACTCAGTCACAAGACCCCCTCCCACCAAGCCACACCCATAGAACCTGGTAGGAAAACTTTTTAAATTTCTATTCTGCCACCCACTCGCCACCTGCTTTCTCTTCGCTTAGGGTCGGGGCCCAGGGCCCAGGGATGCACCATTCCCTGGGGCTCTGGAGCCACTGCCTGCTCACCACCTGCCTCAACCAGGTGGGGGAATGCACCATTCCCCGATACCAGCCTTGCCCCAGAGCTGCTGCCCGCTCTCTCATCACCAAGCAGTGTGTCCTTACCTTTCTCCCGCGGCTCCACCCGCCCCATTCCCCGGAGTCAGGGAATGCACCATTCCCCAACTCCGGCCTTGCCGCGGAGCTGCTGCCTGCTCGCCCTTCGCCACATGGTGTATCCTACTGCTCACCTTTCTCCCGCGTCTGGCTGTCAGGAAAGGCAAGCACCCGAAAGTTACCGGAGTTGCTCACTCTCCTTCTTGAATGAGCCACCACCATTGTCGCTCTGGTACATGTGCCGGCTGGACAAGCGCACACTGTTTATTTAATTCACTCATCAGTGGCAGGTTGGGTGTGCGCTTGCGCAACCGGCGTGTGGACCAGAGCGGCTCATTCAAGAAGGAGAGTGAGCAACTCGGGTAACTTTCGGGCCTTGCCTTTCCTGACAGCCAGCCACAGGAAAAAGGTGAGTGGAGACTCCAGCTGCCATTGCTACCGGTTCTCCAAACTACCGGCCATCATCACTACTGATCGGCTGATCCGGTCTGATCCAGTAGCATTTCACCCCTGCCTTAAGGCTACTTTATCAGGGCCACCTAGCCAATATTTTATTGTTTATTTATTCAGGACTGTTGTTTTCTAGTACTGAAACCAAGAACATAGAAAAGAAATTGGAGCAACCAGCTTTGGAGAAATGGAGTTAAGGAAGGCAAAAGATCCAATGCTTCCCCCCACCCCTTACTCCTTTGCTTGCTTGTCCTCACTCTTACTTGAAACTCCATTTTGCCTTGCTTGGTCATGCAAGGAATAGGTGCACATCTGCTACTGGGTTTCCCTTTACATTGCTTCAAAATTGACTCTGAATGCAGCATATGGATTCCTGCTGGTTGCAATTGGGGAAGATGGGATTGCTCTGTTTGATTCTCATTGTTCGATCACTGATTTCTTCTTACAACTAACATTCTCAATTGGATACCATAACATGCCCTGGATATATTAGGAGATTTTAGATAAACTGGTAAACATAAATGGAAAATAACTGTATTTGTAAAAGAAAAACAGTTTTTAAAGTTTACAAGGCTCAGAGTTTGTAAGAGTTTAAAATAGGAGAAGCAGACTTCACTTTTAAAACTTTTTTTCAGGGTCCAAAGACTACAGGAGTTGGAGTGGTCACATAATGATGGCATTCGAAGAAGGTGAAATGCTACCTTCAACCTGATGTGCTCCTTTTTGTTTTTACTTTCAAAGATACAGTGAACATCCTGAAGATTTAACACACTTTTTAAACAAATCCATTAAATAGTTCAGTAGATATTTTTTTCCTTTCTTTACAACTATTTGTGTATTCTTAGAGCATTCAAAGTATTTCACACATATTTTTTCTAGATGCAATCCTTAAAACTGCAGGAGACTAATATGAATGGTATTTTTGCTTAGCAAGAAAAGAAAATGAAAAAAAAAAAACCAGTGAAAACGTATCCTTTTCTAATTTTTATATTTGTATTTTTTTTTATTGAAAAAGTTTTTGAATACAAATTTTTTCCCCCATTTTTCTCCCCCCCTCCACCCTAACCCCCCTCACCACCCATCCCCCCCTGTGACTTCTTCACAACAAAAACCTAATTCATAACAGATTATATAATATTTTACCATCCCCTTACTCCCTCCTCTAAGTACTGACCCTTACTTGCTAATAGTATTATTAATATTGTTACTTCCCCCTTTTACCATAATTTCAAAATAACATTCTACTGTAACTTGTAATATTATTGTAACTCCCAATTTAACAATATTCTGCCCTTTTTCTCCTCCTCCATACTTATATCTGTATATTAATACAACATTTCAAAACAACCTTCCACTTTAAAACTATATAATAAATCCTACTTTAACATTTAATCTTTTGTGTATATTAATATAACATTTCAAAGCAGCCTACCCCATAAATCCTAATTTAACATTTATTCAACTTTATCCATTTGCTCCACTCCCCTAAATATATCACTTAAACATCCCTTTTCTTAAACTAAACAATCAGTAAACTAACGTATTTCCACCCACTTTCCTGCAAAATTGCCATGCACAACAATTCTTAATATCTTTAATCCACTGCCCACTCTGCTAATATATACATACATACATATATACACACACACACACACACACACACACACATATATATATACATATATATACATATATACATACATATATATATATATATATATATATATATATATATATATATATATATATATATATATAAATTTTCTTACTTCTTCGTAGGGTCTATGTGTGTTTTTCTTCTAGCCAGGTTTTCCCTACGTAGCCAAGGTTTTTTTGTAGCTCCAGCTCAGTAGAATCTCATCTACTCGGTTCTGGGCTTTTTTCCTTTCTAACACCTAGCAAGCTCTGACTGCTAGGTGGGAGACCTAAATAGATCCATTTCTAGCTCGTTAGCTGTCGTCAGTAGGCCACACCCACCTCCTCCCTGTAAAGGCATAGTATCAATTTTCTTACTTCTTCGTAGGGTCTATGTGTGTTTTTCTTCTAGCCAGGTTTTCCCTACGTAGCCAAGGTTTTTTTGTAGCTCCAGCTCAGTAGAATCTCATCTACTCGGTTCTGGGCTTTTTTCCTTTCTAACACCTAGCAAGCTCTGACTGCTAGGTGGGAGACCTAAATAGATCCATTTCTAGCTCGTTAGCTGTCGTCAGTAGGCCACACCCACCTCCTCCCTGTAAAGGCATAGTATCAATTTTCTTACTTCTTCGTAGGGTCTATGTGTGTTTTTCTTCTAGCCAGGTTTTCCCTACGTAGCCAAGGTTTTTTTGTAGCTCCAGCTCAGTAGAATCTCATCTACTCGGTTCTGGGCTTTTTTCCTTTCTAACACCTAGCAAGCTCTGACTGCTAGGTGGGAGACCTAAATAGATCCATTTCTAGCTCGTTAGCTGTCGTCAGTAGGCCACACCCACCTCCTCCCTGTAAAGGCATAGTATCAATTTTCTTACTTCTTCGTAGGGTCTATGTGTGTTTTTCTTCTAGCCAGGTTTTCCCTACGTAGCCAAGGTTTTTTTGTAGCTCCAGCTCAGTAGAATCTCATCTACTCGGTTCTGGGCTTTTTTCCTTTCTAACACCTAGCAAGCTCTGACTGCTAGGTGGGAGACCTAAATAGATCCATTTCTAGCTCGTTAGCTGTCGTCAGTAGGCCACACCCACCTCCTCCCTGTAAAGGCATAGTATCAATTTTCTTACTTCTTCGTAGGGTCTATGTGTGTTTTTCTTCTAGCCAGGTTTTGTAGCTGGAGCTACAAAAAAACCTTGGCTACGTAGGGAAAACCTGGCTAGAAGAAAAACACACATAAAAACACACATAGAAAAACATATATATATATATATATATATATATATATATATATATATATATATATATATATATATATATATATTCCGTTATATAAAAGAAAGTCAATGACTTTAAATTTATAATCCATATAATATCTTCTTTGATGTCTTTCCACTGGATTGTTGAGTCCATCATTCATATTAGGGTAACATAGCATCCTGGTGCAACAGTTTGTTCAAAATCCTCAGTCATCATCTGCCCCCATCAGTAATGAATATCCTCATATATATATAAAAGAAAAAAACAACCACCCGAGTGACATTATGATTATATTCCATATAATTGTAATTGTGGCTTTCATCAGGATTATTAATTCCCATCATCCTAATGGGTAACAACCAGATCTTCTGCGTGCCCCAGCGTAGCTCTCTTGCCTTATAGCTCAAGATGAATATAATATATTTATCAATAAAAGAGAGAAGTCCAAAATAGATAATTCAAATCCAACAAATTAAGACTCTTTTCACATCCCAAAATTACGGCATGGCAGAGATCTGTCACTCTCCTCAGGATAATATTAACCAATACTTCACCTCCACTATCTTTTCATATATTCATTCATTTTTTTAAAATAACTGGCTTCACTGTTGCTTAATTTAGAAATTTCTATTTTTGTGAGACCTATTTCTTCTTTTCTTTTCTTTTTGTGGGTTTGATCTCCATCCTGATTTCCTTTCTATAAGTTGTATATCAACTGATCGATTTTCATTCTGCTTTATAACTTGATCTTGTTGGTTTTGCTTTCATGTCTCATATTTCTTTTTTATCAATTGTGTATCAGCTAATTGGTTTCCATACTTGTCTGTGACTTGATGAATCATCACGTTAGAGTCCGATGCCACTTCTCTCGTATTTATAGATAATCCAGCTGAGGTGTCTAAAGAATCCAAAGGCAGTTTGTCCACAGCAGCCTCTATAATTCGATGGTTTCCCTTTATTTCCAATTCCTTCTGCTTATCCTGTATTGTGCCTAGAGATGTTAAGTTCATTTTCAAAATTTTTTGATAAAATTCTTCCGCTTTTTCAACAGTATTTAGTTGGTATCTTTCTCCTTGATATCTCAATATTATACCAGCTGGAGCGTCCCACCTGAATAAAATATTTCTTTTTTTTAACTCAGTCACCAGAAAACCAAATTTCTTCCTTTCCAATAACATCTTAGGTGGGAGCTCTTTGTAAATCCAAATCTTTCTTCCAAACAATTGCAAAGTAGAATTAAAAGAATTTTGCACAATATTATTTCTTATATCTTTATCTGTAAAATAAATCACCACATCTCTAGGCAATTGTCTTTGCTTTGCAATCCAGGAATTTATTCTATAAATTCTGTCAATCCTACAAAATACTTCCTCAGGTTGAACCTTTAAGATCCCAGCCAGAATTTCAGAAGATATTTTCCATAAATCATCTCTGTCATTTTCCTGCAGTCCTCTGAGTCTAATCGCATATTCAGTAAAATTATGTTGCTTCATTAAAACTTCTCTTTCAATCTGTTGTTGTATGTTTTCTGCATTACAAGTCTTTTGATCAGCCTCCATTTTAGGCTTTTCTTTTGAGCTATTGTCTTGAGTGTTTGTCAAATCATTTTCAATTTTTTGTATTCTATTATCCAAATTGTCCTCAATTTCTTCCACTTTAGACTCTAATAAGTTAGTATTTGCATCCAACTTGATCATAAATTCTGCAAAACCATTAGCCATTTTTATAATCTTTCGGTCCAAAAAATCAAACTTTGATTGCACTAATTCTTTAATTTCCTGCTTAAATTTTTCAAAGTTCTGATTCACAATCTCATCCCTTCTTACAATCTCCTCCAAAAGAAATTCAATTATATTAAAATCAGTTTTCTGAGACTGGAGATTTAGAACTTGTTCACGTAATTTATTAATGGGGGAATCCCCCCCCCCCCCATTGCTTGTTTGTCTGGCTTTGCAAGCTTTAATGCCATATTTCCACACAGACAAACTATTTTAAAAAAAAGAAAAGAGAGGCAAAAAAGGAAAAAAAAAAGCTTCTTTCCAAACAAGATCAATATCAGATCTCCAGGAAGAACAAAACACAAAAGTAGAGCTTTATCTTCAATTGTAGCCAGAAGTATTTATTCCGCTACTTTGTATCTTAATAGAAAACGGAAGGACTCTCCCTTTCAGCCCCTTCTCAAGCCTCGGCAGTCGCCATTTTTAAAAAATTCTTTTTCTCCTTTTCCTTTTCCTTCTTCAATAATTGTTATAAAATAAATGAAATACTTGCGATTCAGGGTCACAGGTCCAGCTCATATCCTTTTTAATTGTTCTGTTAATTTTTGTAGGCTTGATCTTGTTGCCTAGCTCTGCATAAGCAGAGGTCTCCCAAAGCCCGGAGCGACGGCGAGGGAAATAGGGAGCCTCATCTGCTTCGTCCCCAAAAGTAAAAAAAAAACTTTTGGGGCTAGGCAGAGAGCTCTACCTGCCCCCGCCGGCTCTCTCTCCATTTCCACATGGAAATGGAGTTTTTTTCAAGCCGCCTTTCAGATGTAAAGGCGGCTCTTTACAGGCAATGGGGCGGCGATCCCAAGGGATCGTCTGGCGGCGGCAAGAAGCAATATTTGTATTTTGACAGCTCTATAAATCTTGGTTTCCCAAAGCTTTCTAGTATCAACACTCTTTTCTGTTCATAACTGATGTTGTTCTACTATAGGTCCGCCATTCAAAGAATGAATGAAGTTATTAGCCTATACCCAGCTTCTCCAGTGTATTGCTCTTACAATATTACTTTTTAGATAAAAATTCTCCAATGAAGGCTCTAGCTTTTATTTTTAAAATTATATTATTAAAAAAATAGGAAATGACACACTACAAAGTAGTGGCAGGTTTTTTTAATCTTTAAAAATAAATGTATTTTGGATTACTTTGTCTGGACTTTTGATTGCAGTATGTTCATCTGCCTCAAAAAAAAGGGGGATAGAAACATTGTGGAAATGTAATTAGACGTTAAAGAACATACTTAACAATTTATGGCCTTGCAAAGTGCGTGTCTTGGGATTGGTTATGTCCACCAAGTCATTTTGTGAGAACACCACTTACTCAAAAGACTAGGGACTCCATTATCTCTATTTTGCAATGTATACAGTGTTCTCTTCTATTGGAATGTGTAACTATGTATGCCTGCATGTACATACACTCACACCACTCTTCAATGTGAATATTGTATTCAATTGTTGGAAATGCAGTTTGCCTTTCTTCCACCAAGTGGCAAAACTGTTCCATTTTTTTTATCCCTTTCCCCTTTCTTTAAGAAAAGTGACCATGTGCAAAAATTCATTATCACATGCTGACTGAGCTGCAGAGGACAAATAAAAAAACACTGAAGCAAAGCATGTTGCTTTTAGGTTCTGAATTCCAATTACTTAGAATGAAAAGTGACTTTCAAGCATTATCCAATTAGTGAATCATGACCAAATCCAACCCACTGATGCTCATAACATCTGTGTCTGTTAAAGACAATCAGCTAAGGAATTAATAGTTTAACATCTTTCCGAATGTTCATTGGGTAAGTGCAAGAGATACTGTCTTAGAAGACTGATTCCATGCTGTGTGACAATTTCTCAGGCAATATTATTTGATGGCGAAAAACAGGGACGTGGTTATTATGTTCACTTTTGACCTTTCTGGAAGCTTATGCTCATCCTCTCTAGAAACAAGACACTGGATTAGATAGACTTTTGATGTGAGACCTCAGAACTCTTCTTTTCATCCTAAAATGAAAGCTATCAATAACAACAGGTATTAGAGCCAGTTGTTTCCATTTCAGAAATCTTGTAATAAATAGATGGTCAAGCCACCATGGTTAAAAACAATAAAGAAGAGTATATTTTAATGTGAGACAACTTTAAGAAAATTTAGTTTGATATAATATGTTTTAATTTTAATATGCAAACAAATGCTAGATTGGTGATTATGCTTGATTAAGGTTTTATTGAACAAAATATAAGATACACAGATTTTAGCAACAAACTGTGATTTAATTTAATATATGCTGGAAATGATGATTATTATGAAATATATTGAGAATTAATTTGAAAGAGCATGTTGGGAAACTGATACAAAATAGATAACTATATTGTAAGAGAAAATTAAAATAAGAGGGATAGATATCAATTAGATAAGAGTTTGAGACTCGGAAGAAATACGTTGGAAACTAGTTAAAATGCTGGAAATCAGCCAAACACTTACAGGAGAGTTGGAGGAGGCTATGCTGGAAATCAGCCAAACAAGAGTGGGACCCCTGGAGTCTCTCCCCCTAGAGGGGACTATGCTGGAAATCAGCCAAACATAATATGCTGGAAATCAGCCAATAAAATACTGGAAATCAGCCAAGCAAATAGGAGGAAAGTTGAAGGAGATTATGCTGGAAAATATGCTGGAAATTAGCCAATAATGGTGGTAGGCTTGGAGGACACTATACTGGAAATTAGCCAAAAATAGTTGGTGCTCTGGAGGAGACTATGCTGGGAATCAGCCAAACATAATATGCTGGAAAACAGCCAACAATAGAGGAAGGTATGGAAGAAAATACGCCGGAAATTAGTTTAAATAAAACATGTTTTTGTGATAAATCTGTGTAACATGAAAACTGTAATAGATGATAAGTGTTTTTAAGTGTGTTTAAGATACTAAGAGTCAAGGAAAGAGATCAAGAGATTAAGAATTAGATAGAATTTTGTTTTATAAAGTGTAATAAAAATGGAGTTGTATTGAATTTGAAATTAAGATTTGTGGTGATAAAATTGTAAGGTAAATAATTAGAATAAGAGGTTAGAATATTGTTAAAAATTATTTTGACACTGATGGTAAAAGATACAAGGTGAAGAAGAACAAGATAAAATCAGGATTGATATATAGATATAAAAATAAGTGAAAGTTAATTTGAAATTAAAATTGTATTGATATAATGGATTTGTTTAGGTGAAAATGCTAGACTTTATGTTAAAATGTGTTTTTTTATGTTTTGAATTTCTATCCGTAAAGGATGTAATGGGAAATTGAATGGAGCTTGTTAAAGGATTGTAAGCGTGGTAACCATCTATGACCAGATTGAGACTCTGTTCTTGAAAGTTATATTTTATGTTTATGTTTGAAAAAAAAAAGTATTTACAAAAAAAAAGTGTACAATTAAGAATGTGCAGCACATGTTGATCTGGGAGTGAACTGTTCTGACAAATTCTGGAATGTTTTATTTTCTTCCAAAACATGCTGATTCTTTTTCTGGATTATGCCATTCTGGGGGTGGTTTGGTGGAGCAGTATCACCAAGACAAGGTTCAGCATGGTTTCCCAAATATTCTGTTCTCAAGATTACCAAATTTTGCATATCCCTAGCTATAATGAGCTTGTATGGTGCAGTAATTTTGATGTGAACTGAGTTCACTTCCCTGTCAGACAAGGAAACACACTTGGGGGTGGGGGAACATGAATTTGTCACTTTATTTTAGGCATGTCTATCTTACGGGTTTATTGTCAAATAGATAAAAGTGGAGAACAATGTGGAGTGCCTTAAGCTCTTGGAAAAACGGTAGGATAGAAATCTATCAAACTACAGTAAGAAATGTTATCTTCACATCAGATCCATGGCTTGTAGAATTTATTACCACAAGTTGATAGGATTGCACTACAATCATATTGCCAGCAGGATCCAACAGATGCACTTATTATTTGCATATCCATGTTGCAAACCATAGTTGCCACATCGATGAAAATACAAATTATTAACATTAAAAATGTGATGCTTGAAGAGATATGCCCTGTGCTGATGTTAATTTTCATTGTGGAAAGTTTTTGAAGCTGAAGAACATGCAAAAGGGAACATGCAATCTTGATGGGACCCAATTTATTTCATCAGTATGCAACCAGATGCTTTGACTGCCTACATGAAGTGGTCATAGATACTTAAACCCAGTGCTTAAGGTACCAGGCTAGAAACAGAGACCATGAGTTCTAGTCCTATCTTAAACATGAAGTTATCTGGCTGATCTTGAGCCAGTCACTTTCTCTCAGCCCTAGATAGGAAGCAACTGCAAATCACTTCAGGAAAAACCTTGACATGAAAACTGCAGGGACTAGTCCAGACATTTAACAAGAGTCAAAAACTGATTTTGAAGGCACAAAAATTAAAAAATAGAGGTTTGTAGATAAGCTTTGAAGTCACCTGGAGCATCATGCACTAAGCAAGTATGCATCTACTCAGTGTCTGGATGAAAGACTTAAAGCCTCAGCTCTATTGCTTTGAGATTTTGGTTAGGAAACAGGATGGATGGAAGGAAGGAAGGAAGGTAGGTCACGTAAATATTTCTAATTAAACATTGCATTTTTCAATGGTGTATTTTTACTTTTTGTTATTTTTGTTCCATTTCTCTCCCTCTCTTCCCATCCCCCCTCTCTCCCCCTCCCTCCCTCCCTTCTCTCCCTCCCTCCACAATTCTTTTTCTCCCTCTTCTACCCCATTAATGATTTGCATCCTAAGTAGTTTCTTTATTCCTGTAAGGGGAAATTTGATTTCCATCATTTCTACCCTTCTTTGGTTGCCCCCACTATTTTCTCAAAAGTGAAATTCCCAATGTGTGCACAGAGAGTCTTTAATTTTTTCATTCCAGTTCTTTCCAGCCCTTTGTTTCTACAGCTTCTTTTTCTGCTTCCTCCTGGACTGACTTTGACATAACTTGTATGATTGTGGATCTGATGCTATGGAAGTTTCTCTAACAGCCAAGAGCAGGTTTTGGGGACTCATGGAAACTCACCAAGAATCTGGAGGAATCACTCTCTGAATGAAAATATCTCTCATAGGATTTCTTGTGGGGAAAGTTGAAAAAGGGTGTTGTGATCCACCAGCAGCCTGAGGAGTTGGCAGCATAGTTGGACAATGAAGAGGCTGGGGAGGAACCTGGGCCAGTCCTGGAGTCTGGAGAAGCCTTGGATGAGGGCTCTGCGTCAGAGACAAAGAAAGGGCCATCTGGGAGGTATGTACTGCCTCCGGACCCTCCAGAGTCAGACCTCAGTGAGGCATAGGAACAGGGGGAGCCGGTTCCCAGTGTGTGCATGCACAGAACTGTCAGAAGGCAAGAACAGTTAAAACAAAAGGGATGACTTGGGAGTAGGGGTTGGAGATGATTGGCCCCTCCCATCAGACTTAAAAGAAGAGCAAAGGCCCGTGGCACTTTGCAGGAAGCAACGTTGTTAATTCTGTGCAGTTTAAAATCTGAAGATTTGTTTGATTCTGGACTCTGTTTGGCTTTGCCAGTTAGGTCTTTGGCAGCGTGTCAAGGGAGCTAAAGGTGGGTGATTATCAGCCTTATCCGAAGGCTGATCTCTACAACTATTTGGGACTCATCTGTGAATGAACAGAATTTATTCATTCCAGTTCTTTCCAGCTGTTAAAATAAAACATGTTTTTGGGATTACTTGTGTGTTTTACTGACTCAGGAAACCTAGGTCAGAACAAAGGGTATGTCCTATTTGAGGTCTCTGTGGGATATAAATTCATAATCAACAATGGTTTGAAAATAGTTAATTCTCCAGCAATGTTGTACTGCTTCCCCAGCTGTGATTTGGCTGTTGTACAGTGCAGAGGGTTTTCTGGGGCAATGGTGCCAGCAACTGTGCCCATTTTCCTATATCAGAAATATAAAGCAGTGGTGGCAAGAGTGCCTAGGATTGAAATGGAAGTGTCTGTACCAACTGAGAGTGGCCAATAAGTACCAACTGCCCTTACTCCCAAAAATTGCCCAAGTGTGTTTCAAGTGCATAATCAAGCACCATTATTCAGCAGTGAGTTAGGACAGAGGCATGGAAGTAAAGTAGAAATCAGCAGTGGGGATAGCAAATATCATGCTGGTATAGAGCAGCCATGACGCCCTTGAAAAAGATATTCAAATGATGTGATCTGTCTATATCTACAAAAATCACAATTGTGCAAGCCACTGGTATTCTCTGATGACTGATAGTTCATCTTTGAAGAAACTGGACATGAAGAGCATTGATACCTTTGGGCTTGAACATTGGAGAATATTGTAGATAGCCAACAAAGCAAATCAACAAACAAATCAACCCAGATTTCTTACTTGAGGCACAAATTATCAGGCTCAAATTATTCTACTTTGGACACATTACTCTGGAAAAGGCTATATTGCTGGGAAAGGTGGAAGAAAAGAAAAGAGAAGCTGACCAGGAGCAGATGAATGGCCTCAGTTACAGAGATGATGGGTGCACCACTGGAAGACTTGAAGGACCAGATCAAGGATGGATTGCCATGGAGATTACCTATCTATCTATGTGGTCTTTAGGAGTAAAAAATGACATGTTGGCACATAATCATAATTTTCTACTGATTCGAGATTGCTGGAGAGCTCTTCAGTAAGGATGATTATATGCAGGTGGCAGTTTGAAAGTTTGTCCATATTGTGAAGTGTTATCAAGCTTAATCCAGTCTTTGTCTCTCCAGCCTGATCACTGAAGCTTCCAGATTAAAGAAGGGTTACAGATAGCCTTCCTGCTTATGCCAAAAACAAAATCTCCCTGACTTTGGATTTGCAGATAAATAGACCTCTTCAGCTGTTTAGTGCTTCCTTTATTGTTGTAAAATATGCTACACATTGGGCATTTTCTACTGGGAGAATAACTTTAGAACAGTTTTCCCAATCTGGGACTCTCTTGGATTTGTTGCAGCTTTGTTTCCATCTGAAAGCCCCCAAAATGTTTGAGGAACTATGAGGCTGAAGATTTGTTTAGAGGATATTCTTGACAGGAGATTAGAAAGGTCAGAGAAAGTATAAAAATTCATTTTATAAATTTTAAGTGGCAGAAGGTTAAACAAATACTTAATTACTCCCAGGACTCCCAAGTTTAACAAAATTGTGCTTCTCTTCTGACTATCTAAGATGGGAGGAGATATTTATAGTAGGTCTTATAAGTGAAGCTTGAAATAATTCAAGAGATGGTTTATGAGTTCATAATAGACAATGCTGACATTGCTCAATTATTTGTTCTGGGCTAAAATAAGAAATAGTCTAGACTAGGCTGAGATGGATGATCGGCCCCACCCCATGTTCTTTTCTTATCCTAAAATGGACCTTACAGTTAATTGCTAAAACTGTTTTAAAATCTGTTCTTCCTCACCTATACCAGAAATGTGATAATAATTATTGAACTCCTATTTAAAATCTTCAGTAAAATCTTAATACAAGCCCAATGTGTAATGTTTACTCATTGCATTGTTACTCTCTAACTGGATTCATACCACACACTTGAGTTGGTTATTGAGTTAAGCATTTTTCTGGGTTTTACACAATGCATGGAATAATAAATGAATCAAAGGAGATGGATTAATGCAACATGCTTAGCAATGTTAAAACTACCCAAGCTTTGCATGCTATGGAAATGCAACTGCAAATTTTTCAACGTGATGTGGGAAATGTGTTGTGTGAATTCAGCAAGGCTCAACGTGGTTATTTAAGGAAGGCATCTAGGAAATAAAGACATTCAATTGGTGAGAACTAGAGTAGAGATTAAATGTATGGCCTGTTATATATCAACACTCAGCTCTTACTACTGCATTCATTCCTAGCACACCCCTGAGAAGTTCTGATGATTCTGCCTTGATAATAAAACAGCCATGACTTGAGCATATCTCAAGCCCATATCTCAATGCCCATTTTGTTTCTTGGGGTTCTTCCTTGTACATCCTGCTGTTGTCAAAGATTACAGGCATGTGCAGTAAAATGGAATAGAAATTGTATCCTCTAGGACAAGCTCATATGAATAAAGGGAAGAGAGCTGATCTATAATTTGGCCTGCAAAGTAGGATTAGGAAAATTCCTGGAAAATTGCTGCCCATCTGTGTTGATAATCCTGAGTCTGAAGGGCCCATTCATGATTGGATTAAGCATCAGGCAATGTGGGACTGAATGAGCTCTTCATTCATTAGTCACTGCACATAAAGTGCTATCCAGGTAAAGTAGCTGGCAAAGGGTCATTTCATGGTAGCTACCAGACAATGAACGTCTCTTTCATTATTCCTGGAAGACTCTTGGTCTCTGTTGGAGGGGACCAGATGCATAATCCTGGTGAAGCAAAAGGAGGAGTGATCTCTGGCCATGCTGGGGAGGGTGATGGGAAGCTCCTTGAGTTGCCAAGTGCTATATATAGTTCTCTGCAGCCTGGTGCAAAAGGGATCGTGTGGAGCAGCTGAGCTATTTATAGCAACTGGCTCTCAGCAGCAGCACCCGACTCACATTCTAATAACCCACCGCAGAGGAGAGGGAGGAGGGAGGGAGGGAGGGAAGGAGAGAGAGGGGGGGGAGAGGGAGAGAACATGTGCAAGCAAGCCAAGGGGAAGGGGTGGAGATATTCTTGTAGTTTCCATCTCAGACTTAAATGATTGGATTTTGTTTTGATCCCCTTTCTCTGCACAATCCTCCTAGATATTTTATTAGTATCTCAGTCATGAACTCTTTCTGTCTTTTTTTGATGAAACTTTTGGCCTGTGGGAAGAACTTTGGGAAATGGTTGTTTCCATAACATTATATCTGATTTATGCGGTTGATCTGTACTTCTGCAGGATATCTGAAAGAGAATTGTATGATTTATCCCCACGGTGACATTATGCCTGCTTCGGAAAATTTCAGTCCTGAAATGGTTTTTTTGTGTGTGATTCACAAGTTAACATAAGTATATACTGGATCATTCTTCCTGCAAACTTAGACTTGTGTTTTCACAGATTAGTAAATTAGTTTAATTTTAATGTTTAGTTTCTTTTTCTGGCTCAGTGAGTCATTTAACTGGCTGAATTCAATAAACAAATGTTAACCCTAATTAAGAAAGTTGAAAGAATATACCCTATGATCATAATCAAAAAAGGTAGATTAGTCTTAACTTCATGGTTAAGACATTATGGTTTGTATTAATATTTTAGTGTTTTTGGTGAACCCAGTCAATTGTGACGCATTTAATATATCAAGGCTAAACAATGTATGGTTTGGTGAATGATTAAGGCACCAGGTTAGAAATGAGATCATGAGTTTTAGTTTTGTCTTAGGCATGAAGTCAAGTGAATGACTTTGGGTCAGTCCATAGGTAGAAGCTGCTTGTCTGACTGGCTATACTGCAATGCCTTCTGCCCGATGGTAAAAGTGAAAAGAGACACTGCCCAGGGCGTGAATCATGCCTCACTGAATAATTTTTGAATTACCATATTTTACTGTTAATAAAAAGCTACATTTAATAATTGTATGTATGTTTCTGTGCATCCTTAAAGTCAGGATTGATTCTTGTTGACTACCTGGACAAGTCCCTGATGTTTCCTTGGCAAGAGTTCAGACTTGCCATTGCCTCTTTCTTAGGGCTAAGAGAAAGTGACTGGCCCAAGATTATCATGCCTCAGGCAGGACTAGAAATCACAATCTCTTGAGTTTCTAGTTTGCTACCTTAACTATTACACCAGAGTGGCTCTCTCTTGTTTAATAAACACAATGCAACATAATCTATCAAATTTATTAAGGCAGATTAATAGTTAAATCATTGAATAGAAATATGTACATTTAGAAGAAAAAGGTCACATGAATTCTTTGGCGGTAAGGATGATTAGAAATTAGAAAACAATGAAGAAATAATATAGAAAGTAGTCACACAGTTTTAGCATTTTACTCATAAACATTGCCTGAAACTTCTCAGTAAGCAGTCCATGACATTTACATATGCTGTAGTAGACAAGAAGTTCAGTTAAAATATGGAAATAAAGGTTCAGCCTATTTGCTTATTAAGCAATTTTGGTTGAATTTCTTGTCTTTAACTTACCCTATTTTCAGAGCTGTGAAAAGAAAATGTGAGAAGACCCATATACCTATCCTGATTTCTTTGGACAAAGAACTGGATACAAATTTAATAAAAAATAGGATGAATAATCAGACACCTCATGCAGCCAGTTTAATTTCACAAGGTTTTTTCAAACAATCAGTTTAGTACTCTTGTAAGGGCATTTGCCTCTTCCCTAGCAGATTTTTAGGCATAGAGAAAAGTAGAAAAGGGGGATAACAAAAGTACTGTTGCAAAAGGGATACCTACTTCTTAGGGATACCTCTGCAGATAAAGAGGTTGAGTTTGTAAGCTGGAAAACCGGCAGCTCAGGTTCGAGATCTGAGCACTGCACAATGCTTGAGCTCCTGCTCATCTAGCAGTTTGAAAGCATGCAAATGTGAGTAGATTAATAAGTACCACTTTGGTGGGAAGGTAACCACATTCTGTGTGCCTTTGTTATATAACCCTGGAAAATGTCTTCAAACAATGCTGGCTCTCTCAACCAAGAAATGGAGATAAGCACTACACCCTAGAATCAGACACAACTGGACAGGGAAATCTTTACCTTTTACCACTGAGTTAAGTCCCATCTGTTGCTAGAATGAGAGCTTATTTCCAAAGGGGGGGGGGGACCCAGTCTTTTGTTGTTTCCAATAAATACATTGCATGCCAGATGTAGTTAATTATTTGGTGAAGGTATCATCTCTGTATGTTCCATGGGAATTTGCTGCTAGAGCACATCCTTTAAAAGATGCCAGTTGTCTGGCATCATCTGACAGGGCAGAAAAAGACTTTGATATAAAATCTTGGAGAACCACTGAATCAGACAGTCTTGGCCTGGTTTAAAAATTTCCACTCTTCCTGGACCAGTGGCCCCAGTTGATATTTTAAGAGCATGCCTTGGGCACTCAAAGAAAATGGCTGCTACAGGATTGCCACGAAATAGTCCATCTAATAAGTAAAAACAATAACAACAAAAACCCCAGCAATTAATTTGAACCGGGATTGGAGAGACTGCTTTACGTCTAGTTCTCCAAATACCGATTATCAATCTCAATTACTTTTTAAATAAAATTTATCATACATAGACACATTTACAAACAAGCACAGGGCTGCAGTCCCTCACTGTTTTTAATTTTTAAGACCATCTTGAGGGAATCCAAAACATTCTGTGAAATAACCTGGATATGTCCTTTGATTTGCAGCATGCCAATTTCATTTTAAAATAAAAACAATATTTTAAAGATATCAAAAATACAGCAGAGCAGAGGCCTGGCAAGCACCATAGCACACTGGCATCTGCATGCACCAGTTTGGGCATCCTGGGACTTGATGAATTAATAGCATAGCTCAATATAAGGCAGCTTTATGACTCTCTTTGTGCCATCTAATTGTCACAAATGTGCTTTCTTAGCAACCGAAGTTCTACAAAATCAGAGATCTTTCCCTCTTTTGTTCATAGAATTATAAAATGGAAGCATTGGAAGGGATATTGGAGATTATCTAGTCCAACCTCCACTGTTACAGTTTTCCCAACATATGGTCAGTGTGAGAATGAGTTATCCCACTATCAGCGAGAAACAACATGAAAGCAAGTTTGATAATAACAAATGCACAGATGGAGAGGAGCCCACCTGCTGGAAACAAGAGGACAAATGTTGGGAAATAAGAGGACAAATATTTTGCTACAAAGGGTGGAAAGAACAAAAGCCAAATATGAAAAACTTATTGGTTGTGACTTAACACTTTCCTCAATGAAAATGATTATTCTGAAGTCCTTGGATTTTTTTTATGAGCTTTCTTAAATGGCTTAGTGCTGAATAAAGGTGAAGCCTGACAACCATTCATTAAACATTTCCCAGCAATGGAGAATCCATAACCTTCTGAGGCAATCTGTTTTTGAGCAGCTCTGACCTTTAGGATCAGTTATCAACCAAAACCCGCTTTCCTGTGTTTTTAAACTTTTCTTTCTTGCCTTGCCTTCTGGAATAATATTAATATGTCTAGATAGTATTTCTCATTTCAATTACTTATGGGGATGTTTCTTCATATTTCTTTGATTGAATAAAATCAAGACATGAAGTATTTGTTGAAACAAATATTTGTTGATGAATTATCATTATTACGAAGATTGTATTAAGAACAAAAGCAGCACTGTCAAATACTTCTATTTTGGAATACAGTTTTCCAAATTTCTTATTAATACACTGAGTTTTGATTGCTTTTGGTTATTGATAAAAATATCACTGTCCATGAATGAATTCCTTGCGTCTTCTCAAAAATTTCAAATCAAGTGGGAAATGCCAAGCAGACATGCCAAAATAGCTGTCATATTTTCTAAAAAACAAGAGCCTTGATAGTACAGTGGTCTAAGCACCCTGTTATTAACACAGCTGCCTGCAATTACTGCTGGTTCGAATCTCTCCAAGGCTCAAGGTTGACTCAGCCTTCCATCCTTTCTAAGGTAGGTGAAATGAGGACCCAGATTGTGGGGGCAATAAGCTGACTTTGTATAAATATACAAAAGTATGAAGGCTATTGCTTAACGCATTGTAAGCCGCCCTGAGTCTCCGGAGAAGGACGGCATATAAATCAAATAAAAAAAATTGAATAACTTAGATTTTAGCTTATTAAACCTTATTTCTTATTACTTAGGACTAATTTCAGTTGAACTCTGCAACTTATTTTTGAGTAAGCATGTACAGACTTGCTCAATTAAAGTTAGCATATTATCTGATATGTAAGTATGGGTACTGTGTAGTTTATTTCCCAAGAAATGACTGGACAACATCAAAGTATATATACTGTACCCTTGCTAACCTGAGGAATTTGTTTTGTTTTTAGAAATAAAAGGATGTTTTCAGTTGTAATCACTGTCAACAAACTGGGTTTGCAAAGCCCAGTTTAGGCTAAAATTGGGATGGACAGCTGGTGGTCCCATTGCATGAAAGAGGCATCAGATTAAGACATGTTGTTTACTTGTTTGGGCATATTTGGACACACTGACTGTGTTTTGTTATTCTTTGTTTAGAATTTATTGTGTGTGAATTCAGACAATTAAAAACAGGATTTAAAATAAATTCAGGAGAGAGTGGAAAGAAATTATCTATCTATCTATCTATCTATCTATCTATCTATCTATCTATCTATCTATCTATCTATCTATCTGTCTCCCTCCCTTTGATGATACTACCTGATTTACAGGAAACATTTTTAGAAAACTAGGATAGGATATATCCACCAGTTGTCAATTGATATATACATTATTCTAATGTCATGTGAACCATTTAATTATTTTTAAAATAGCTTTTGATGCCCTCACACCCCTCCCCCCCCCGCTGCAATTTCCTCCAGTTAAAAGAGACTAATTGGGTTGATCCCTTGAGTTTGTCTAGCTATGTTACCTAAGTAGCTGTCCTGAGTGCTGAAGTAGCTTTCTACCAGGGAGCTGTCCATGGTAGCGATCGTACCTAAGACACTGTTCCTCTTAGCACCACCAGCCCGCCCTTCTTTCTCTACCGCCTGTCTGCGCCTTGCGCCCCCCACCCTCGCCCGCTTCCCTCCCCAATCAGCGGTGCTTCGTGACTGCCTGGCAGATGCGTCACGCTTGGGCCCGGAGTTCCCTTCCCCGATTCGTGACTCGCCTGCCGGAGTCTCGGGCGGGACTCGGCAATCTCTGCAGCTCCGTGCCTGGACGGATCTCCTCCTTTTCTCTCTCCCTCCCCAAACTGACAGTTCCTGTGCTCCTAACCCTCTGAGGTGCCCTTTTGGAGAAGGTGAGCTTCTGTCCAACGGGAACAGATAGGAAGAAAGAAATGAAAAGGCAGCTTTCAAAGATTTTTTAAATACCTTTCTAAAGGTCTCTAGGCAAAGTTATAGGAGAAAGGGGTCCTGGTGGATGAAGAAGAATAAGAACTGGGGTATTAGATTGGGACTCTGGAAATACCCAGAGGACACTCTTAACTGGACTGGGCAATAAAGATGGGATATGGACAATTAGAGTTCCATGAGTAGATCTAACCGGGGCTAAGACTTGAACAAATCACTCTCCGTATGTGTTTGTGTGTAAATGTGTGCATGTAATGTGTGCTTCCATGTGCATATGACTTACTCAGAAAAAGGGGATTGAGAAGGGGGAAAAATAAAACAATGTGTCAGAGACAATCAAGTGTGTGGTTGTGTTTTGGTTTGATATGGAGAGACAGAAGAGCTGGCTTGTTCTGGGAAGGGTGGGTGGATATGATGTGACTGATGATAGTTATTTCTGTGCAGTTATTTCCCTTTAAGTATGGTTATTAAGCCCCACTCCACAGTTACCCATTTGTGCCTTTCAGACCTTAGTTTCAAGACTGTAGATGTTGCTGTTATTTCCATCTGTATATTGTGGAGTAGAGGACTTGATCCCTTACTGAATTAATATACATATTTCCCTTACATTTGGGGTTGTATGCTGGTGGTGAGGGAAGGGCAGGGGTGTGAAGAATTGTGTGTGGCTTTTGGTCTGTGAAAGGATAACGGACTGTTCTGTTCACTGATTAAATGTGATTGTGCAGAACAGATTGCACCATGCCTGATCTGTAACATTCCCTGCAGGTCAGTTTCAGACATGAAAGATTTCTGCTTTGTAAAATATGTTAGGAAAGAACACAAGCCATTGATCATTGTGCCTAATCATGACTCTTGTTAGGGCTTCACTGCAGTTATTTGTGTGAGCTATGGGCATGCAAGCTGAAAAGACACCATTGGTTATGGTTTCTTAGTACATGTATGTGGCAATAGATATATGTGTAGATCTTACACATGATACTATTTGTATGCAACCTGTTTTGCAAAAACATGTAGGCATGAAGCTGTTAGAAAGACTTGTGAGCCAATGAAACTGTTTGTGGTTCAGTGTTCCTGAAGAGGAGTTATATATGTATGTCTATAGTTTGTGCACCCATCTAGATATGTGCTTTAGCTGGTATGTACATGAAAAAAGGTGTACTTGGGCATATGAAGGATGAGAATAGTATGTTCAGACAATGTATAAATCTAAGGTAATAATAATCTTTTGCATGCTTAGGCACCCATAAATATGTGTTGAGATATATATCAACACATATTTATGGGTGCCTAAGCATACAAAAGATAAACATTGTGCATTCATTTATGGGTATGTGGTTCCTTCCTGTGCATGTTTAAAACATACATGCACATCTGCTACCATTCAGCAGAGAGTTTTATCAGTCTGAAAAGTATTAATATAACCAAAAGCATAATATAGGGATATCTATGGAACATGGAGGATCCTGTAGTCTGTTTAGCACACTCCCTACTAAAAAGGACTAGCTATGTTCACACAATACGCTTGACATAGCTAATGAATTAACCTGAATCTGGGTTCAGATAACATACTGAATCCATAATATCATATAATACCATATCTTATGGATTGGTTTGACAAAACATGCCAATAGCAAACTGATAAATAAATCCTAAACTTAATACTCATCAAGCTCAGGATGTTGCATGACTGCTATTACTAGATCTTTAGCTGACCTGCCTAAGATCTCTTTTATAGTATAAGATGTCACTGAACAGTGACTAGGATGTGGGGAGTGATCATTGATCCAAGCAGCCTTTTCCTCTTCCATTGTAAGAAAAAAAAGCTAGGAGGCTGTCTTAACATTTCAGACAATTGGGAAGAAATCAATCTGAATCTTTTGGAAAGGCCTTAGTTCTGGAGTTCTGCAGAGGTTTTTGGCATTGTGGTGGAGGTAATTGTTTGTGTACATGTTTGTGTTTATGTGTGTGGTGCAGTTGAGAAGAAAAGGGCTGGGAAGTGTTTTTTCTTAGGTAGAGGAGAGAGAGGGGGAATGGATGGAAGGAAGGAGGAAGGGAGGGAGGGAGAGAGAGAGAAAGAGAGAGAGGGAGGGAGGGAGGGAGGGAGAGAGAGAGAGAGAGAGAGAGAGAGAGAGAGAGAGAGAGAGAGAGAGAGATGGATGTTTGGTGACGAGAGATTCCCCCAGCTACAGATAGATGGTAGCTGAGTGCGTGGGTGGTGGAAACAGGGAGCTTCCCAGAAGGATAGAAGGGGCATATCTCAGAAAGGAAAAAATTGGAGAATCTTGCTTTCTGGGGTGATGAAACTTCCAGCCATTGAGGAGAGCATAAGAAACCTGAAGAAAAAGAACCTTTGATGCCCAAAGCCAAAGCTGAACCTGGAAGATGAGGACTACAAGTGGGATGACAAGGTATTGGTGGTGTGCAGATGACCCACTAGAAATCTCTTAGTCCTAATACAGCCTCCCCATAACTTTGCATCTACCCAACATCCATCCCCTTCAGTTGATGAAGCCTCACTGGCTGGTAGTGATAGGAATTGTTATCTGATGGAGGCGAAGTATGGCTGCTTCTAAGTGCAATCAACAAATAGCAAAAGGACAGTGGAGTTCTAAGAATCCCAAGTGCCGCATATCCTGGGATGGCATGTAACTGAAGCTGAAGCTTTCCCCCACTACTGAGGCAAGAAGAAGCAATGACAGGTCTTCTCTGGGTCTTTTTGCGGTCTGGGCTTTCTGGGTCTGTCCAACCCCGTATCAGAAAGCCCTTACCCCAAAAAGCATCCGGGGTTGTACAATGGCATCGCTGGAATCACAAAAAGGGGTACCTGCAAGTTGAAGCTGGTGGCTTTGTCTGGCCTCGTGTCACTTCAGGAGGTGAGAATGGTGCTGCCCATTGCCCAGGTGACACACAAGACCCTTTTTCCAGGGAAGGTGTGACAGAAGCAGCGTAAGACTGAATGCAGGAATAATTCTCCCCATCTCCCGTTGATTTCTTATGTGAGGCTGACTGATATCACCAGGAAGGAACAGCTCTGCTTTGGATTCCATGATGCACCTTGGAAAACTTGATCAAGTGATTTTCTTCAGTAGCTCCCTTTTCTTTCTTTTCTTTTCTCCCTTCCCTTTGGCAGTTTTGTATCACATTACATTACCTCACTTCTCCCCAACCACTGAGCCCTGGGCAAAACGGGCTGACTAGTGCTAACCATTTTCAGTGGTTACTTGTGCTAGGTTCAGCTTGGTTAATATCAGATCAGCCTTCTGCAACCTGGTGCCCTTCAGAAGTGTTGGATTTCAACTCCCAGAACTCCCAGCTTGCTTGGCCTTTCGGGGAGTTGAAGTTCAACACATCTGGAGGCAAGTCGTGTTGGATAAGACTTAAGCAACCAAGTGGTTCACATGCTTGCTAAACCAATAACCTCCAGATTGTGGGACATTGCCTGGTCCAAATCCATCCTCCTATGCTTCTATTATAATTTGAATACTAGAAAAAGATGGAGACGTTTTTTAATGACATTCTTCCTGGACTCACTATTTTTCAGCTTAATGCATTTTTACTAGGCTTCTGTGAAAATAACAGGTAGGGCAATGGAAAACATACAATAGCTAATAAATGTTGGGGGAAATGACATAATATGGAATTTATATGTGCTTATTTTGTTGATAAATTTCACAATCCTTCATACACAGAAGAATTTTGCATACATATGTCTTTTCCATAGAACATGGTCACAACATATATTGCTCAAATATGTTTGGTAAATGGGGAAGCTGACTCAGTGAGTCTTATTGACCTTTCAGTCTGTTAACTTCAGTGTGTTCATAGCTTATTTTGAAATGTGGATTTAGACACATTAGATTTCAATCCCTGTACTAATGTACATGGATTTTTTGCATGGACATGGAGACACCATTACTCTGTAGCTTTTGTGTGCCTTTGTCTATTAGGTGACCTGCATAAGTGTGTTTTTTGACAAGACAAATTAGGAAGTAATAATGATTAAAAATATCCTGTCGTTAAATATTGCTTTTGAAATCTTCTTTAACAATATGGACACAATTTTTAAGGTTTCCACTGTCTTATCTCCCTGAAGATCAACAGACTACCGTAGGATCAAGCAGAAGAGGAAAGTGGGATCTCCAAATCTGCTTGTCAGATGCATCTGGTTAGGTGATGTTTGGTCAGACACTTGCGTGTTTTTGCAAATAAATGAAAGAGCCACCAAACCAATTGTATAATTTACATGAGAAAAGCACAGTACTGGGATCTCTTCAACTCAGTAGTAGCTTATAATTCTAAATTGAAGTGGATCCATGTTGGACAAACTATTCTCTGCTTGGTCAATGAAATCCAAAGTTGGAGCAGTTCCACTATATGGCTGTTCAGTCCCTCCATGTAGAAGCAATTCTTCAGTGAGGAAGTTCATCGTTGTATGCATTTATTTCTATTGAACTGTTTACCTTCAGAGATGTTACTCCTAACATTCAACCAAAATCTGTTTTGTTTTAGGCAGTTCTGTATTCTAGATAAAAAATAGTTTTTGTCCTTTTAAGTTAGATCAGTTAAAAACCTAGATATTTTTATATTTTATTTTATTGGTACAACATACTACACTTGGTTTGTGTTAGGTTTATGTTTCTCTTTTTCTTTCTTTCTTTTTAAATCTTTGAATGCTTTACTTTTTTGGTTCAGATTCAGATTTAGAGCAGTTAGGGGCAGTTCAATACATAGTATTATACCCATCCAGAAAATGGATTAGTTTAGTAGTCAAGTTAAACTGGTGTCTTTGGGATGAAAGTGTTGAATTAAGACTCAGAAAGGTTCAGGCTTGAAGTTTACTTTTAGCTACGTGATTCATAGGTGGTTTGGATCAATCAATTTCACTCAAGCCAACTCATCTCACACAGTAGGGTTGCTGCTGTGGAGAAGGACAATTCTCCATAATCCTTCTTCTGTGTTTGGATAAAATGAATCAAGGAACAGAAGTACAGATATATCCTGTCTGGAAAGCTGGAAGTCCTTATCTTCAAAAGACATAGCAATAAAATATTTAATATTTTTTTTAAAATCAAAGCATAAAAATAATTCAAAATCTATATGAAGGCAATGCTTTAATTAAGCCAACTGAAGGATGCAAAATATCTCAGCTTTTCTGTTTTTTTAAGAACTTTGAATCAGACCAAATGTTTAAGGATATAGAAAAGATCAGAGAGAACAAGAGAATCATAGCAGGAATTCATGCCTGGATCACTTTACAGCAAAGATTGACTTACCTTATGCAACAGCTTCATTTTTTCCCCTTTCCACATGTTCTTTTGGTTTTTTAAAATCATTTTGGGAGAAGAAGAGCTTTTAATTTTTGTAACCATATGCAAAACACTGGCCATAATATTCACATTTGCCGTAGCATATAATTTGTAATATGAAAAAGCAAAATACCAATCCTCACATGGAAATACCTAGATATTTAAATATATATACGTTTTCCTGGAATAGAAACATAATAATTTTTCATGAAAATACCTTGATATTTAAAAATATATACATTTCCTGGAATAGAAACATAATTATTATTTTTTCTATAAGTTTCTATATGGTCCATTATCTTCCCTAAGATCAGCTTAATGTTTCTAAAATATTCATAATGTACCATCCAGGAAGGACACTAAAATGCACACAACTTTTGCAGTATGGGGCCAATTCTGCTTTTTTAAAAAAACTAAGTGTGATTAACATTATCTAACAAACTACATACAGTGGTTAAGATAAACATAAAAGGGAAAAATGAAAATAGGAAAAATAAATATGATCCATATATATCATCATAAAATTAATTCAATCTTTAAACTTACCATTAAATCTTGATCACACGGAAATATATTGCTTCATTTTTTTCATTTTTAAAATAAAGATTTTTCAGACATTCATTGATTTGAAATAAAAGATACATGTGTTCTAACTATTACTTAATTTCAGGAATATCAGCTTCTTTAATCCCCATTTTTTTAGAACATTTTGGGTTAGATCTCTAGAATGCCTTCCACTGAATATTTTATTTGTTGCCAACATTTGCCTTCTTGAAAAAGCTGAAAACAGTGCTTTTCCAGAAGTATATTTGTGGCATGGTGTCAGATAGTATTGTTGTCCTTGTTGTTGTCCTTGTTGTTGTTGTTCTTGTTGTTGTTCTTGTTATTATTATTATTTAAAAGCCTTTATTTTATGGGTTCTTTGGAATTATTATCTTTTATAGTTATTGTAAACTGCTGAGACTCTATTTAGGATTATGGCAGAATATAAATCTGAGAAATAAATAATAAAAAAATCTTTGCGGATGCCTGGGCATGGTAAAACTAAATTTCGTCATGAAATGTCAAATTCTATAGTTTAGGGATACAGTTCAAGGTAACATTTACATCTTTAGCTGATGTATCCCCCTCTCTCCAGCCATATTAGCTTACATTGTAACTTGAAATCAAAAGGGAACTATGAATGGACACGACCAAATGCCAAATCGTATGAGTCAAAAAGTCCTTACATCTCTTCGGTATGGATGATCAACTCTGATATCAACCTGCCTTGCCTCAAGCTGGCACTCATAGTCCTCAGTCTCAGGAACAACACTGGGAGGAAGATCATGCTATCTACTGGAAAAGAAGGCACCTAAAACTAACACAACCAGTTTAATCAACTAGTTGATTATTTCTGCTTACCATCTGGAGCTCCCTGTGCCTTAAAGCTGCTATGCCCAAAATGTTTAACCAGCATGGTAGCGTAGGACACTTAGTCCCATTTTACCTGAAAGGTGTCAGATTGGGAAAAAACAACCAAGTTTCCCCCACCCCAACCCCGTTTGGAGCTTTGATGGACATGGTATACCATTCTATTGCTGTTATTCCAGCTGATGATTGGGTCCTTTTAGAACTGAGGGGTACAGTCAATCACATATACAATGTGTTCACATGTGTTTAACAATATTACCTAAAACCTAACTTAGGTAGGTCTTTGCAGAAAACTTAGTTTAACCTTGGTATTTTATAGAGTTATTTTATGATTTAATATGTTGTCTGGACCTCCAAGCAAGTGATTGAGCTGTAAATTAATTGTATTCTACAAATCTAGCAACCACTGTGAACTTCAAATACAAAACTGAAAGATATTTGTCTAGAAGGTTTTTGAAAAAATGAGATGATTCACTACCATACCTTTTGCATGAGTAGACACAGTGGGCTTCAGAAGATGCTCATCTAACACCTGGGTTATGGAATTACACAATGGTCCTAAATAAAGCATTGCAGTATGCCAGGAGATACCTCCTTAGAATTTCAACAGTTTTTCCATTATCCCATATCCCATTGGTCCCACCTTCCTAATTTTCAATTCCCTTCCCTAAAAGTCACTTTCTATTCCATGCCTATGGAGGCTGCAGCCTCTTCATGAGGCTGTTTTGGTGATTTCCACTTGCTTAGTTTTTGCCTCTCAGATTGTTTGCATTTATGCAAGCTTTGAAATTCCACAAAACATTACGCCACCAGCTTGTGTATGAGTAGTGTTGTTTTGGCTTTTGAAAAGTCCACAACTGGAAAATTAATTTGCTATTAATATATATCATTGTATACAAGCCTTGTGAATTTTAGGGTATGTGGACTTCAACTCTCTGAATTTTCTGGGTATGACAATTGATTTCTGGATATGTCTTAGGTATGAAAACTCATAGTTAGAATATCTTGATTCAGACGAGCTTAGCATCAGCCAAATGAAATCAATGAGATTTAAGTTAGCAATGATAACTCATATTTATTTCAGTGGAAAGATTCTTAGTGTAAATACATTTGAAATCAAACATGTGAGATGTAACTGATTATGCACATGTAAATGATTAATTTATTCAATATCCTCAAGAAGAAAAAAGAGCATTCTTTTTAGAGCAGCTGGAATTTTCTCCCATCATTCTTAGAATATCAATAAGCTCTAAAAGCTGTATTTAAATAGCTTGAGTCATAAAAAATGTTTACCTTTCCAACTGTGCAAACTTCAAAATTTACTTCCCTGAATTTATTCCTCACAAATGTCAACATATTCATGGACATAACCTCTCAAAACTAATTGGTATATTTGGGATTCAAAAAACTTTTCTCCACTTCCATATTTAAATTCAAAACCTGAGTGGAATATTTAACTTCTAAAATAATGTGACTTTGTAAAATGCCATATTCTTTAAGGATAGTGCCTTTCATTTACTGCTTTGTATATTAGTGTGTATTAAAAATAATGAATATCTTTTAAAAAATATGCTGTTTTTAAAGGGACTGTTCTGTTTTTCTAATAAATGTTTTTCTAATAAATTCAAAATATTTTAACAATTTGCTCATTGCTGTCTTAATTTTTAAAATGCATTTATACCAGGAATGAAATCCAGCAGGTTCTGGAGAACTGGTAGCGGAAATTTTGAGCAGTTTGGAGAACCGGCAAATACCACCTCTGGCTGGCCCCAGAGTGGGGTGGGAATGGTGATTTTGCAGTATCCTTACCCTGCCACGCCTACCGAACCACACCCACAGAACCAGTAGTAAAAACATTTGGATTTCACCACTGATTTATACACAACTATTTGTCCAATCTTTCCTCCTAGAAGATGAAAATACTCAAAATTATAATTCGTTCCTTATAAACTGTATTTTAGTTAATTAGAGTTGAGAATTCACTAAAGGCTGCCAAGAGTTTAAAGGCTGAGCTGGATCTTTATTCAAGTTTTTCTAACCCTTGTTCATCACTTGAATCTTATATCGTGTTGGCTTTTACTAAATTGAAAGTATAAACCATAATTGCATTTGTCCTTGAAATACAACATGTTCTGCCATGGGAAGATGATCATGAAAAGCAAACATTGCAGAAAGTTGGTTTTGGAAAATCTTTTATTAATAACAACAATTTTGTTTTACATGAAAACTCATTATTTACATATAATAAATGGAGTCGTGCATCAATAATAACTGCAAAGTTGTCATATGTGTTGGGATGGTGAATAATTCACAATAAAATTATTAACCCAAGCCATTACAAAGTTAATTCCTGCTGTATCCAAATAGGTCTTATTGCAAAATCACCCATATATGTTATTTATTATGTTGTGATGTATCCCTATAAATTTTGCTTGGTCAGGTTACCAAATAGCCTAGTCCTCTTAGGGATAAACACTTTATTTCCATTGACTCTGATGCCCAAGAAGTAGATTTCAGGTATTTAGCCCAGACAGACTCAACCATTGGGAAAAATGAAGCAGTTTCATTAAAATGGGAGGGGAAAGAGGTATGTCAAGGGCTTTGCTCTATCCTTCTAAGTCTAAGCTAAGTTGGTGCTTTTCAGTTTTAATGGTAGATACTTGCACCATTATAAGTACTCCAGTATAAGAAAGATACAAGAGCTAGTCAAATAAGGTTTTATTCTTGGACTAGGAAGGGTTGTAATCTTAGAGTTTTTTGTTTCAAGAAGCAAAATGTCCTAGTGTAGCTCTATTTTTGACTCTCGGGTAATATCCAGCAGATGTTGCCCCTAAATTTTGAGGAATGGTCAAGCCAGAAGTGCTCGTACCTCTTTATCATTTTTATAAATATCGAATTCCTTCAAGCCAGCTTTCAAAACAGTTACAATGCCTCATTCTTGAAGATTCTCAAGTCCTTTGTGTAGGCTATTGTAACAGTTCCATAGTATAGTAAGTTATCTGTGAATTTGTATCTCTCCTTTTATCCTCATTTTTTATCAAAGCTTCCCTACTCTCAAGGCTAGGCCAAGATAATTTTCTTACCAAGAAGATACCTTACCCATACCAAATCCAGTTAGCAGTGTTACCTCTCTACTCACAAACATATGTGAAATAGAAACTCTTATAATCTCCTTTACTTGACAACAAAAGTGTAAAAAGAAAATATCAATTAATGAATAATTGCTGCCCTTTCATGTTGTCCAATCTCTTAGACAATGGTTTGCCTAATCACAGGACTAGTGTGGACACTTAGCTTGACAACAATATTACAATGTATGTTGTGCCTTGCACATTAGAGCTTTTTTGCATGTCATCATCAGCAATATGGGAAAAAAGTCTTCCCTGATGGAAAAAATAATGAGAGGAAATCTTTGGACAAGTCTGTGATGTGTTTTGTGGTTTCCTGTGCACATAAACCTTTGTTCCCTCCACTCCCAACTGAACATCTATTCTTATCCAATCTTTCATATTTTTGAATTATTTATAACAATTAATCAGAGCAATGGAAAAATCCACACACCCAAGACATAAGAGTCAAAACAATCTTTAGACAACTCTCTGGATACCACTTGGAATTTTCACAACTCTTTTGTTGTCCTTGACAACCTACTATTGTTGCCTACCTTTGGGCTGATTCAATTTAATATTGGCAGAGTAAAGCCTGTTTTCAGTTTGATTCTGGGACACAGTATCATGATTGAGAAACTCTTGCTCCAGTGATGAAAATGATGCCTGAATGTTGAATCTCCTGGTGAGCCATGCTCAGTTTTAGAAAGGGCATTATATTGCAGAAAAAAGGATGGAAAGGGGGCAATAAAACTGTTCAAACATCCTCATTCTCCTTAAAAGTGTATTTGTGTGAAATAGAGCTAACTAAAAACAAGGAAGAAGTTCTAAATATTTGAAGAACTTTTGGGGCTTCCCCTTTTAATTGGGAGAATATGATGCTGTCCAGTCATGGCTGTACTAAAACCCTGAATTCCTCCAATGCTTTATATATAGTTCATAGTTCAGTTTTCATGGTCTATTAACTCACAGTGATCATACAGTACATTAAGCTATAGGTAACCATCACTGATTCAATAAGATGAGACTGGATTCACACAATAAGTTATTCTACAAGCAAACAAAACCCCCACTTTTCAAATAAATAAACATATTAAAAATCACAAACGGGGCCAGGAGATTGAGGCTCAAATCCATTTCCAGCCATAGAGATCTAGGCTGAGAGCTAGGTCTCAGCAGCCTACCTCATAGAAGTTCTTGTGGGGAACATTTGGGTAGCAACATGTTGTCTACTAATCCTTAATCTCCTGAAGAAAATGTGGGATATAAATCAAGTAAGAGAAGTAAGTAAGATCTAATTAGTGGACACTTATACATAAACTGTATTTATGGATATATGTCAGTGTATGATACAGCAAAGTACCTAGATACCAAATGACAACTGAGCAAAAACAAGTTCACAAAGTGAATGAGCAGTGGGAATTTCCTTCCTTCCTTCCTTCCTTCCTTCCTTCCTTCCTTCCTTCCTTCCTTCCTTCCCGCCCTCCCTCCTTCCTTCCTTCCTTCCTTCCCTCCTTTCTTCCTTCCTTCCTTCCCTCCCTCCCCTCCCCTCCCTCCCTATAGATTAATGCTCCAGCTCTGAAGTTGTGCAAGAAACTTCAAAGCCTTGTATAAATCCACCAAAGTATATTACAACTATGCACCATTAAGAAGAGAATAAATGTAGCTCAAGGATGAACTTTGTGGGCGTTGGTGCTTTCTGCTTGATTGTCTGCAGGAAAACAGCCAAGCTCAGAGACTACCAAGTATTCCACATATCATGACTATGTTTTTGGAATACATTATACAGGATTTACTCAATTAATCCAGTTTCCTGGCTTCCCATGACACAGTGTAGAATAAGGTAAACATATAGGCTGAATTTGGATAACTATTGAACCAACTGTACTTTAGCCTAACGTATTATGTAATCTTGGTCTGCGAGATATGCCACTATATTTTGATTTAATGGCACAATTCAACTCCTATGATTCTTCCAAAAGACAGCAGAAAAATATATCATGGTAAGGAGATCAGAGGATTGACAGGCTGACCAGAGAGAAGGAATATGTCATGTTGCCCATCACTTAGTTGCCAATGCAGTATTCTATCAAGGGCTACTCAGGGGTAATATTTTGGGGACTGAATTGTATGTAGGATTAAAGTGGTAGGTGAGGACCTTCTCTGCCTCTTTCTGATTCCTATTTCTTTTTTTTCCAAATTGGAGGGACAGAAAACTATAAAGAGATCTGATCTGATCTGATCCTCAGTCAGAAAGTGTTCATCCCTGCATTAGAACCATTAGCCCCAGTTTAGCATTAAGAACTCAGTGCATCAGGGTATTAATCTTTTTATGTATAGCTACACATGTATTGTGAACCAGGCACTCAACAATCAGGTTCCACCATCTTTCTAATGGTGCTCACCATTATGATCTGTTTCCCTGCCACTGAAATTCTGGCAGGCTAATCTATAGCTTTTAAAGGCACCATTGAAGCTGAATTACATTTAGGTCACCTGAATGCACTGTAAGCTGATTCCCAAAGGCCAATCTCTGTTAATCAGACCCCGATAAAGCTGAGATGCCACATTTGGTCTTCATTCTGCCTTAAGAGCCTTTCTCTCTTTTACTGATTGCTTTCTTTATACTTTCTCCCCAGACCTTAGTTGAGAATGCCAGGAATTGAAGTTTGGACCTTCTGAAAGTTAAGAAGATGCCCTACCACTAAGCTTAGAAAAACCTGTCCGTAAAACCTGCTACAAGGCAGAAGCGGACCTTAGACTGGTTTATATTTTCAGCAGAGATGTAGCCTTTATTCCTTTCTGGGAAATTTCCATTCTCCAAGTGGTCACTGATGTTTAGCTCCCCTCCCCTCCCCTCCTTTTTACCTTGCTGCAGTCATCTCCAAATGTCAGCCTTCAGCTAGATGCAGCAATTAACTTTGCTTAGGACAGAAAGACTGAAGAGGTTGCAGCTTTGGCTTTGAAGGTGGGAGAATGAATGCACAGGAAACATAATAAAAAGAAAGAAGAGACAGAAGGTGTGAATTGAAGGTCCCTCTGGCTGTGTAGTGCAAGAAGCAGAGACACCTGTTCACTTAGCAATTGTCATCTTTGACAACTATAATTCAGCGGACAGACAAGTCACAAACAAATGAAGGGTAGAGAATTGAAAATGCCCCAGAATTTTTGGCTAGTAATATCTGTTTATTTTTAATTAGAATTTCAAGACCCATCAACCATAGCTTCTGGAGTGTTTCCAATCACTCCATATACAAAAACCAATAGGACACTCAGAAAAATATTTTTCTGTAATGATGTCATTGAAACTAGCAAACAAATTTAGGCAATTTAGAGTCAGCTCCACTGCTTTTTCACCCTACAACTTTCTGCTATGTCTTAGCTTTGTGACCAGAGAAGATGCTCTTTGCCTGTTTATAGTACTCATGAAATAATACTAAGCTTGAGAATTTTTTTTCATTTTGGATTCAGTTTGGTGTGATACTGAAAGAGGAGGGAATTCCTCTCTTAAATCCACCTCTGAATTCTATTAATGCTTTTCATTCCAGCAGTATACTTCTGAGAATCAGATAACCTTGCTCATCTAAAAAGCCATCAAACAGAACTGATCTCTATATACCTTTTGCCCATCCTTGGCAAAAGAGACATTCAGGGACATCTATGGGGGGCTAAAAAAGTCAAGATACCATCTGTGACTATACAGTCAAAGTCATGCTCTACTGAAACATATACCATTAAGATTCTTTGTCTTACATTATGTCTCATCAACTTTCATTACAAAAAACAAAAAGTTATTCCCTCATATTCCTTTTTATAAATGTGCATTCATCATATTACTGCTTTTTTAAAAACAACAACCAACCTCCTATGCATCTGCTCATTCAAACAATTCATACTTTAATTCATTCATGCGTTCACCCCATTCACTCCTGTTTCTTTCTGCAACATTTTTCCATTAATTTATTTGGGGATTTATTCACTGCCCCCCTATCCCTGTTCTACCCCCCCCCCCACACACACACAGAGGAACAGTGAGGATAAACTGATACATGTTCCTATGTAGGAATTTGAACAGATGTCAGATATAAAACTGAAGATTGGAAAAGAAGAAAAGGTTTGGGTTTTATTCAGAGCCCCTCATCCCACTGAATGGCTGAGAACTGTTCATACTCTTCTTCATGGATAACATTGTACTAAGGTTAAGGCTAACAATATATAAGAAAAAAGGGTGACTGGCGAGATACATAAACAGCAGTGATGGATGGATGTGTGAGAATGGAGAGGCCAGGCACACTTTTAGCAGCCAAAAAACGTGAGCAATATGTATCTGTTGATGCAATGAGAGCTGGAGGCAGAGAGTGGAACCACACGTGGGAGCTAAAAATAAAGCATCCCAGCCCCTGCTTCCATTGGCTGGGGGGCACAGAGAGATAAAAATACTCTGCATACCATAACAGAGGCTGCTCCTCTCTCTGAAGGCTGACCTGTGCAGGCCTTTTCTGAGTTCATTGCAACTTTGAATAGAGCTACAGAAGGACTTCTAGCCAAAGTCCTTTGGTTACTCTGCACCAGACATCTTCATCACTTCCTCCATCTTTAGGCCAGAATCTAAGAATTCATTTAATAAAGGGCTGGGTTCATATAGTTTCTAGTCTTTTCTTCTCACCAACTTTTGAAGACATATTATTGCAACCTATTATTTCCTCATTAGTTAATACAATGCTACTGTACAACTGTTGATGTTCTATCATTCCATCTAAAAAAATAACTAGTTGCAAACTTGACTTTTAATATCAATTTCTTTTTTTCCTTTCCCTGCTTCCCCAACAACCCCAGATTTGTAAGCATTTTCCCTAATGATAAATTCTTGGAAGTTTGCAATTATTTTGTTTGGCCTAATAAAGGTATTGCTCAAAGTATCCAGTCTAGGATGACCAGGGATACCAACAGGATGGGGAGCTTCTGTACTATTAATGGCTGTGCAGAAGAGAAAATTACATTGAATTGGATGGAATTCTCTACAGAGAATCATTAAAACTGCCCAGAACATCATCGGGCTCCATCTACCAGCCCTGGACGACATCTTCGAATCTCGTTGTTTGAGGAAGTTGCATAACATTCTCAGAGACTCTTCCCATCCTGTTTACAATCTTTTGAACTGTTGCCTTCTGGCAGAAGATACAGAACAATTAAAACTTCGACCACACGTTTTCTGAATAGTTTTTATCCCAGAGCTATAATTGCACTCAACAATGAACTAAAGAGCCACCATCAATGAGCTGTTGGACAGCATTACTTGTGTGATTGTTTGGGTGGTTTAGGGGTGGGGAATTTGTGGTGAATGGGAGTGTGTTTGGCGATTGTTATGTGTGTTGGACCTGGTTTTTGGGTGTTAAGTGAATTTCATTGTATGGGTATACTGTGTATACATGTACAATGACAATCAAGTTATTATTATTAGTATTATTATTATAAAGGTGTAGGCGCCCCCACTCTCCTTTCTAGGTCTGGCCAAATAAGGACATATTTGGAGTTCAAATCTCATTCTGCTATGGTGCTTTTATGGGAGGAGGGTATTTAGTCATTAACTTTGAATGTAACTTACTCCATAAGAATAAGTAATGGAAAGGAGAATCACACCTCTTGGAAGAGGAGCAGGCTAGAAAATCCACAATAAAGTAATTATAACTTCACACTAGTTTGTGAAGCTTTATTAGAATATAGTGGCTTTCTATAGCAATTTGATGAATGATAATTTGAAATTGGATATTCATAGTTCAATTTTACTACAGGGGGCCAAGGAAGGATTCTTAACCGAGGTCAATTAAATTTGTATGAATGAGGTTCTGCCATCTATATCCTGAACGTATGTCAGCACCCTGCATATACTTCACAGTTGGTGAGACACGGAGAACAGTATTTGCCTTGCAAGATAGTTTCTATATTAAAAAAAACTTTCTGGGCATCCCATTTTCAAGACACTGACAGGTTTCACAACTCTCAGAGAAGTTCAACAAAGTTGATTTAAAGACTTGAGGACATGCCTCATGAGGACAAGGTATATAAGAACTTGGGATGTTTAGTCTTAAGAAAATACTGAGGGAAGACCCTTTAGCTATGGTCAGGTAGATAAAGGGAAACCATAGGGAAGTCAGACATGAGTTCTTTTCCCCGGCTACTGAAGCTAGAAGCAGAAAGAATGGGTATGAGTTGTAGCAATTTAAATATCATTTCAATATAAGGAAAACAAGCCTTTCCACACTGGGGCTGAAAATCCTGCATTTCAACAGAAAGGATTTTCAGCTGTAAAGCAGGCAGCCTTGTCCACAGGACACCCACAACTTGAGCCCCTTCCTCTCATGCTCCTTATCTGTGTAAATAGCTAGCATCCACCCCTCTCCTAGAAGAATAAAATATTTTGAGAAATATTTTTAAAAAGCAGAATATTATACTTCCCTGGAAATGAGAAATGGAGAAACATGTTTTTTTTTTAAAGACAGAAAACAGACTAAGTCTTTCTTAATAACATCTTCTGTGCATGTGCAAGATGGCGGCTTCTCCGTGATCCCCGGTGATCTGGAGGGGGTGATTATGGCTCCAGGGGGCCTTTGGAGGGCTGAATTCCGATCGTTGCAGCCCTGGCCCAGCTAGAGGAGTGTCGGGGCTCTCTGTAGAGGGGTCTCCGGCTTCTGAGAGTGTCTTGAGGCCCGCGGAGACCGTAGGACGGCGAGAGCGGCCCGAAGGAGGAAGAGGGGCGGCGGCAGACTTCCCTTGCGAAGGAAGCAGAGCCAGGACGACGACGTCAGCGCTGCGGCGTTGGCGGCGATGCAGCACCCTCGCCGGGATCCTCGCCAGCCCAATCCGCCCTGGACATGTGCTAGGGGCGGAGGGGGGGGCGAGGTGAGGGCGGGGAGGCTGGCAGCGGCGGCGACGGCGCTGCTGGCGGCGTGGAAATGGCGGCCGCCGGGACAAGGAAGAAGCCGCCACAGTTTGATGCATGGGAGCGTCGGAGAGGTTGGCAGTTACTCGCTTGCTGTGTTGGATCCCCTGGATGACCGTGGGGCGTTATTTGGCCCCTGGGTCGCCCCAGAGACCTCCATGAGGATTTATGGAGGCTGGGCGAGGCTGGGCGAGGCGGGCGGCATGGTTGCAAGGAAGACCTGGGAGGGGTTGGGGAGAGCTGGACTATGACTGAGGGGTTTTCCCCCTGCGGCGTTTGTTGCCTTTGCTCTCCTTTTTTACCCCTACCCCCCTGAATATGGGGATGCCATGCCACGTATGCCTGCTGAACAATCATATCCAGGTCTAGGTGCTATCTTGACCTCCCCGGAGGCAATGACGGTTATGATCTTCGCTGTTTGAGCCTGTTTTGACTATGTGGACTGACCTGATCCCATTCTTTCCCTCCGTTGAATGGAGGTTTACATCTGGGGATTCAAGTCTTGGTGGAGTGGGTCTATAACTGCTGCCTCATTTCCGGCTTTTTGGACGATCGTGGTTGACCAGCCGCCGTGAGAGGGGGGCTGGATCACCCTCTGCCGGATCGAAGCAGCATTTTATTCCCGCCATTGCCGTGAGAGGGCAATGAGGTCCCACATGCTCCATTGGAATTCTCTTGAAGTCCGGCATTTCACTCCTTCTGACTGTGATAACATCAAATTGGCCCCTGGTTATTGGCCATGGACTATCACTCCCCTTTGATGTTCAGATGTACTCGGTGAATGACCTTCGTGCCCTGCGAGATTCCCCCCTCTCGCAGGTCTGGCCCTCTTCGTTATCGAGGGCCTATCTTGATGACGGGTGTTGGAGCCCCGAGAGATGGCATGCAGCAAAGAAGAGTTTGAGGGGTTTTTTAAGTGGGTTTTTTAGTGGGTTTTTAACAAAAATTTTAAGGGGTTCGGGGGGGATTAAGGTGGGTTCTGGGGGAAATCCACCGGGTTCAAGACCAGCCTTAGCGAAGGGCCACGACATTAGGGACATAGAACCGGAGGTCGGGGAGGGGGGTGGAGTTCGATTTGAAGAGGGCTGTTCCATCAGCATAGTGAGTGGGAGGGGCAGATATGGCGGAAGCTGGGGACCATATCATGTTCGGGGAATGCGCACTCGTTATCTCAGAGCGATTGCGCACTCCGGTCCCCAATGCTTTTCTTGTTCCCCAGGTTGTCCAGATTCTCAGGGCCAGAGCCTTCGGCTGATGTTATGCAACGCCAGGTCCGTTGTTAATAAAGCCCCCCTCAACCACGATCTTATTCAGGAGGGGGAGGCGGACCTGGCGGGTATTACGGAGACCTGGTTGGGCCAGGAGGGGGGAGTCCCCCTCGTGGATATGTGCCCACCAGGTTTCCGCGCATTTCATCAGCCGAGGGCTCAGGGCAGGGGCGGGGGGGGTGGCGGTTATTATAAAGGAAGGTCTGGATCCAAGGGAGACCACTGTTCCACAGATAGCCGGATGTGAGTTCCTCTTTGTGAAGTGGGGTCGTGGAGTACAGATGGGCTTGTTGGTCATGTACCTGGCTCCCTGCCACGTGGCGACGGCCCTGCCTGAGCTGCTTAACGTTATAGCCGAGGTGGCGGTGGACACCCCCAGACTTGTCATCATGGGGGATTTCAACCTCCCATCTATCGGTGAAATGTCTGAGGTGGCTCGGGAGTTCATGGCTTCCATGACGGCCATGGACCTTACTCAGTTAATTCATGACTCCACTCACACAGGGGGACACACTCTGGACTTAGTTTTTGTCTCTGGTCAGTGGTTGAGTGGCCTTGATATAGGGGATATAGCCATCGAACCCTTGTCATGGTCTGACCACTCGCTCCTTCGACTGGACTTTCTGACCGCTGCACCCTGCCGCAGGGAGGTGGGACCGACCAGGTGGTTCCGCCCCAGGCGCCTGATGGACCCTGATAGGTTCCAGACGGAGCTTGGGCCATTTCCTGAGACTCTGGCTCATGACTCGGCTGAAGACCTGGTGGCCGCCTGGGATAGTGCGGCTGCCGGGGCCTTGGACCGAGTCGTGCCTTTGCGGCCTCTGACCCGGCACCGAACTCACCTAGCTCCTTGGTTCTCCGAGGAGCTTAGGGAGATGAAGCGCCGGAAAAGATGCCTGGAGAGTAGTTGGAGGACCAGCCGCTCCGAATCTGACCGAACACTGGTGAGGTCTCATATTAAGACCTACCTAGTGGCGATAAAAGCGGCGAAAACGAGCTATTTTGCTGCTCTTATCGCGTCATCAGATAATCGCCCAGCCGCCCTGTTTAGGGTGACCCGCTCCCTCCTTCATCTGGAGGTGCGGGATGACCCCTTGCAGAGCCGTGCTGAGGATTTTGTGCAGTATCTGTATGACAAAATCGCTCAGATTCGGGAAGGGCTGGCCTCTGACTGGGTATGTCCGGACGGGATGACTGAGGCAGGTCTTGAGAGTGTTACCTGGGGGGAGTTCGATCCTGTGGCTCCCGAGGACATGGACAGGGTCCTGGGATGGCTGAACGTGACCACATGTTTATTGGACCTGTGTCCCTCCTGGTTAGTACTGGCTTCCCGGGAGGTGACACGAGGCTGGCTCCAGAAGATTGTTAACGCTTCTTTGAGTGAGGGGGTCCTGCCGGCCGCTTTGAAAGAAGCGGTTGTGAGGCCCCTCCTCAAGAAGCCCTCTCTGGATCCGGCTGTTTTGGCTAACTATCGTCCAGTCTCCAACCTTCCCTTCATTGCGAAGGTTGTTGAGAGTGTGGTGGCGCAACAGCTTCCCCGGTACCTGGATGAAGCTGTCTATCTAGACCCGCTCCAGTCCGGCTTCCGGCCTGGGCACAGCACTGAAACGGCATTGGTCGCATTGGTGGATGATCTCTGGAGGGCCCGGGATAGGGGTTGTTCCTCTATCCTGGTCCTGTTAGACCTCTCAGAGGCTTTTGATACCATCGACCATGGTATCATGTTGCACCGGTTGGCGGGGTTGGGGGTGGGAGGCACCGTGCTGCGGTGGTTCTCCTCCTACCTCTCTGACCGGTCGCAATCTGTGTTGACAGGGGGGCAACGGTCGACCCCGAGGCACCTTGCTTGTGGGGTGCCACAAGGGTCGGTCCTTTCGCCCCTTCTGTTCAACATTTATGTAAAGCCGCTGGGTGAGATCATCCGTGGCTTTGGGGTGGAGTTCCATCAGTACGCTGATGACACCCAGCTGTACATCTCCACCCCAGGCCACCCCAATGATGCCCTTGAAGTGGTGTCCCAGTGTCTGGAGGCCGTGCGGGCCTGGATGGGGAGAAACAGGCTCCGACTCAACCCCTCCAAGACCGAGTGGCTGTGGCTTCCGGCGTCCCGATATAGCCAGCTGATGCCATCGCTGGCTATTGGGGGTGAATCACTCACCCCCACGGAGAGGGCTCGTAACTTGGGCGTCCTCCTGGACGCACGGCTGTCTTTGGAAGATCATTTGACGGCCGTGGCCAGGGGGGCTTTTTATCAGGTTCGCCTGATACGCCAGTTACGCCCCTTTCTAGATCGGGACTCCCTATGCACAGTCACTCAAGCACTCGTCACTTCCCGCCTGGACTACTGTAACGCTCTCTACATGGGGCTCCCCCTGGGGTGCACCCGGAGGCTCCAGCTGGTCCAGAACGCGGCCGCGCGGGGGATTATGGGGGCGACGAGGTGCTCCCATGTGACACCTCTCCTGCGCGAGCTGCACTGGCTCCCGGTGGTCTTTCGGGTGCGCTTCAAGGTGTTGGTGACCACCTTTAAAGCGCTCCATGGCTTAGGGCCGGGGTATTTACGAGACCGCCTTCTGCCACCAATAGCCTCCCACCGGCCAGTACGCTCGCACAGAGTGGGCCTCCTCAGGGTGCCGTCCGCCAGACAATGTCGGCTGGCGACCCCCAGGGGGAGAGCCTTCTCTGTGGTGGCGCCCACCCTTTGGAACAACCTCCCCCCAGAGTTACGTACAATAACAGACCTCCGGATTTTTCGTCGGGCCCTGAAAACCCATTTATTCCAACTAGCTGGGCTGGCTTGAGTCAAATTTTTAAACTATTTTAAATTGGAATTGTTTTTAATTATGGCCAAATTATCTAATTATTTTAATCAGTTTTTAATTTTTCTATGTCTGGTTTTTTACTTTGGCTGTGCACCGCCCTGAGTCCTATATTGGAGAGGGGCGGTATAGAAATTAAAACAAACAAATTAATTAATTAATTAATTAATTAATACCCTCAGCAGATACTGAGGCCAGCTTTTGGAGATGCAGATTTGGTAATCCATTCAAGACAGGATATTTTGAACAAAGGCAAAATTAAGTAGAATGGTAGGATTAGCCCTCACTCAAGATCCTACACAGGAAAAAACCCTCAGCCACAATAGGAATTGCCCAACGCCCCTTCTTTGCATCAGCAGTCCAAACTTCAACCAAACCTGGGAGCTCAGACAATCTACAGAGCCAGCTCTGACCCCTACATAACCCCTACATGGCCCCATGGGAGTCTGACAACAACCAATAGAATATATGTTCTTGCACAGGAACAGGGCATTCAAGCGCAAAGCCCAAGAGAGGGTATAAAAGCCACCCACTGTCAACTCCATGTGGTCAGATGCCCAGAGCCACATGTGGTTCTGCTTCATCATTAAATCATCTTTCCAATCAGCCTCCATTTTTCCAGTGTCTTTCTCCTGGCTTGGAACTGAACCAGATGGATATTTCTTCCCACATCTGGAACTGTATCTGCTTAAGATTGCTTAATGACCATAGCTGGGATAGTAGTCATTGAGTGAAGCAGTCATCACATAATGTCTTGCTTAATGACTATTTCACTCGATCATCAATATTCCAATCTAAATTATAAACATAAGTCAAGAACTATATTTTTTCTTTATTACATACCTTATTTCTTTATTGCTACTTTATCTTACTTCTTTTCACTATTCTGCATAATATTGGTTCCTTGCAAGGAAATAGCAATGCCACCTTGAAAGCTATAAAGCAGCTTTAGTACCACCTGTGCTCATAGATAGGAACAAATGCAAGTTTATACTTTCACTGTTCAATTTCATCCATAAATTGTGCATGAATCTTGTTCTACATGATGGTGCAAAAGGTTACAGTTTCCATATATTTTTATATTTTCCAATAAACTTGATTCAAATTTTGGACAAATCCATCTTGGCACTTTTTGTACACCTCCTGGTATATTTCCACTAGAATGACATTAAACAATTCAAATCACACGGGAACAATCTGTTGTTTTGGGAACAATCTTTTGTTATGAAAACCTTATCTTTGATGCCGTGTTGTGTTTTCTTTGGAGCCATTGTTCTCCACATGCTGTGTAAACTGAATTTTTCCTTAACAAATCTTTCTGCCTTTTTAGTTGCCTTTGAAAGAGCACAGATGTTTCATTTGTCATATAACTCCATTCCCCATAATATATGTGGCATATATTATACATTACTATTATACCATGACATTAAGTAATGATTGACATTATATGTTAGGGACAGCATGCAGGCATTAAGACATTGATATATATTTCATACTCAATGTGGCTATATATGATTTACATGTCTTAATAATCAGATGGGTATGCCTATATTCTACGAGAAGATAGTATACTGTTAAAGAAGAGCTGAACCCTCTAAAATAGTTACTACTATATTTTCATTCTCCCCTACCAAATTTTTTATTATAGCAGTGTAGACATCCATACATAAAGTGTAGACATCCATACATCTGTGTATATGTGTGCTTGCATAAATATATATTTCTACCAAAGCTGAAATGTAAAAATGGGAGAAAAAGGAATTGAAAAGGAAAATAATTAAGAAGGAAAGAAATGCAAGGGGTAAGAAAAAAGATCATCTTCTGACTTTTTTTGATATCAATACAAAATACTAACCTTTTGCTCCAAAATTCAACAATGCACAGTATTTTTATAATCATAAACCATTCTGATTGTCAATCCCAAAATTCAATTTTAATTTTTTTTTAGTTCAAGCAAAAAAAAAAAAAAAATCAAAACTGGTCCCTATGTAGAAGCAACGCTAGACACAGTTTTTTTTTTAATCAAAGTGGTTAATTTTGCCATCCCAGCCAGTTTCATTTATTTCACCATCCATTCTTCCATTGCCAGAATCTATAGATCCATCCATAGACCCTATGACTATCATTAAGTGTTGTACCTTATGATTCTTGATGAATGCATCTTTATGTACACTTTATGTACACTGAGAGCATATGCCCAAAGACAAATTCCTTGTGTGTCCAATCACACTTGGCCAATAAAAATTCTATTCTATTCTATTCTATTCTATTCTATTCTATTCTATTCTATTCTATCCTATCCTATCCGTACATACCAGTCTTGCTCCGGTAACATATAGAGGAAACAAAGTAATTTTTTTTTTCAACAGCTACTTTCCAACAAAAACCTTTGGTTTCAGTTGAGTATTTACTTTAAAAATTCTCTGAATTAAAGCACTTATCTGTTCACAATAATACTTACTTTCTTATGTATTCAGCAAAAATGGTAAATTTAAGGATACATTCTGATAATTTAAAATAAAAGCTTATTATTTAATGAGCTAGCAATTTGATCATCAATTGGCAAATAGAAAATGGTCTCTCATACATCTTTATTTTTTTAACAGCAACTGATCTCCAACAGTTAGTTAGTTTTCCAGACTGGAGTTAGTGTTAGCATTTCGTCATGTATAGAGAGCACAGCTTAAGAACAGTAGTTTAAAAATAGGATAGTATTGTTGCTAGCATGTATTACTGCTAGCATTTTCATACTCAGATAAGTAAGATTCTAGTTTGCAAAGTCAAAAGAGTCCTCAAGATGAGTAGACCATATTGGGAACTGCAGCAGTGTCAGGTGAATTTTAGGCAAGTTAATCTAGAATTCCTATAATACTGAGCTACTATGGCTCACTGAAGTAGGATGTTGGAGTATTTCATCCTATCTGTGGGAAAAGGCAAAATGAGACCATTAAGATGCAACTGGACTACAACTGCCAGCATACCACACCTTGAAATATATTAAGGCTAACCTTTTCCGGACTGAGAGCCCAAAGTGCGTGTGCAAACCTCCCAAATGCAATGCACATACAGCCCCTGCACAAGTGCCCCACTCCCCACATGCGCCCCGCCCCCGTACATGCGTGGCAGAGACCCAAAAATCAGCTGGCCAGAGAGAAATGCGCACACATGCACAGCGGAGCTGAGCTGGGGCAACGGCTCGTGTGCCCATAGAGAAGGCGCTGTGTGCGACCTCTGGCATGTGTGCCATAGGTTTGCCATCACTGTATTAAGCTGTATAGCTTAGCATCAAATAGAAAGTTATTTATATACCACTTCTTTTTTATGGAACACTTACAGAACCCTTAATTGTTTTGTAGTGTGTCTTTAATTGTTTTGCAGGGTTTTTGCTTCTTTCTCTATAGAAATAAATGAATGGGAACAGTTGTTTGTAACTTCCTGCATTCTCTAGGACTCTTTGGAGAAAGCTGTAACAGTTTTAACATCTCAAATTTAGTATGTATATGATTACTTCATATCACTTCAGCACAATTTTACAGTAGTTTATTCAGTACTTTATGGAGTTCAGCAGAGCCTGGAGAAGCTGAATCCAGACTGCACAGTCGAAGTAGCTTCTTATGTCCCAAAAATGGAAACATGAGTTTTCTGTTTGTTTTACCTTGATTATCACATTTAGAATGAGACATAACAGCTTGTTCTATTGCATGTGACTGAGGCCCTGGCTTTACTTACTGCAATCTTTGAAATGAGAGTGAAGGTTAGCCATTTCAGGATCAGTGAGGAGGCTGTCAGAAGACAAGTTTAGGGCAGTCAGCAAAGTTATCCTTTAGGAGTGTTTCTTTTCCTCCCTGAAACAGGCTGGCTAGCCATACTTCAAAGTCACACTTTTTAAATGAGGCGAAAAGGAAGAGCAATTTATTGTGAACATCTGTTCATAATGAACAATTGAACCACAGGCAACTATCAAATGCTGCCCATGTTCTACTTTCAATATTTTCTTTAGATCCAATTGTTTGCAATACAAATGGAAGATATCCTACCCAAATGGTTGTTTTTCAAAATATATTAATTTATTTGCTGAAGTTGGAGGAGTGAGGGTGACAGTGGCTGAAAAGAGCACTGAAAACGCTAGATCCTGTGTTTATTGATCCTTATTTCCTGAACCACCTCAGACCATAATGCATTTTAGAGGCCCTAAAATAATCTTAGAGCAGCCTCTGGTGGCCTCAAAGATAAACTACATGTGAAACTTGGAAAAACACGAAAGAAATCTTTCCGCTCTTGACTTTTTTTAACTCAACAATGCTAGTAGGGTTTGAAAAGGGTCTGAAGCAGGGGTGAAATCTGGCAGGTTTTAGCAGGTTCTAGAGAACCAGTAGTGGAAATTTTGAGTAGTTCAGAGAACCGGCAAATACCACCTCTGGCTGGCCCCAGAGTGGGGTGCGAATGGAGATTTTACAATATCCTTCCCCGAGGAGGGGTGGGCATGGAGATTTTGCAATATCCCTCCCCTGCCATGCCCACCAGTAGGGAAAAATTCTGGATTTCATCCCTGGTCTGAAGTACACCTAGAAGTGTCTTGAACCAAAAATTGGCAGGTGTAGTGGCAATTACACCTGCCCCCTACACATGGGTGAGTGGCCTTATAAGACAAGCTGTTGCGAGTGAGTGAGGAATTGTGAGTGAGGAACTGGTGACCTGGTAAACTAAATTGTTTCTGTTCATTGACCATATAGTGTAGCTTCCATGGTGACCCCATAACTCACGAAAAGGTCACATGGACGGGCTTATATGATCAAAAACATTCCAACACCTTATGTAATTTCTATGGTGTCACCAGTGTTGGGTTTCAAAGTTTTTTACTACCAGTTCTGTGGGTATGGCTTGGTGGGCATGGCATGGCTTGGTGGGTGTGGCTTGGTGGGCGTGGCAGGGGAAGGATACTGCAAAATCCCCATTACCACCCTACTCCAGGGCAAGGATACTGCAAAATCCCCATTTCCTTCTGATCAGCTGGGACTTGGGAGGCAGAGAATAGATGGAGGTGGGACCAGTCAGAATTTTTATTATCTGTTCTTTGAATTACTCAAACTTTCCACTATCGGTTCTCCAGAAATGGTCAGAACCTGCTGAAACCCACCTCTGGATGTCACCCTTTCTTTTTTGTACTGTCCTGGAAAAGTAGCACTGAAGATCTAAGATATATAAGTTGTGGTTCTACTGTTGCTCAGGGCTGCCTGACAAAAAGCTAGTGCCTTGCCGGAAGCTCCATGCACACTGTTCAGTTCTTTACACACTAATACATTTATGTTGTTTCTTTAAAGTGATTTGCTTGCTTTAGGCGAGCCAGGTTTTGTGCATAGCAAGCAAGAAAGTAATACTTAATATTTATATAAGTGCTTCTAAGGCCTGATCCCCACTTGTTTTTAACCCTGACAGCACTGATTCCCCTTCTTAGCCTCATGATGCTGCCATATCTTATCCTTAGCTCACAAACAAGGTAGACTTAAATAGTCACTATAATATCTGCAATGGCATAATAGTATTTTCTGACCACTGTCAGTTTGCTATACTTTGCCACCTATTATCTTGAAGGTGAAATCAGGTTCATAGTAATAGGCATGATCAGAAGTATGTTTAGAGCAGTGTTTTTCAAATTTGGTTAAGGTGACCAGACGTCCCGCTTTTGGCGGGACAGTCCCGCTTTTGAGCAATTTGTCCCGCGTCCCGCGGCGTTTTAAAAAAGTCCCGATTTTTCATTCTGCCTCCTGGTTCCCGGCTGCCTCCTGAATCCCCGCTGATGGCTAGAGGGAAAAACCCTGTTTAAACTCTTGCCGCGGGGCTTCAAAGGGCCGCCCTACGTTAATTAGCTCGGCTTCCCCCTCTCAGCTGATTTGCACAGGGCTCTGCTCTTGCTAAATTGCTCAGTTTTTTTTCCCTCTTTGTGCAAACCAAGCTCAAAACGAAACAGAAAGTAAAACAGGCTGTTGGCTTTGCGGTTTGCTTGCAACGTTGGAAAATTAGGCAGCAGATTTATTTTCCTTTTCCTCACCAAAAAAGGTAAGTGCAAACAATGGAAAATTATTTAGGGCAAAAGAGAGTTCAAGATTTTAAAACACAAAAGAAAAAAAAGCTCTTTTTAACTAGGGAATTGTAATAATTGAGATATTATTAATTGTATACTGTGTTGAAAGCAGAAATGGTTAAGTTGTGGTTTGGAGGAATCTATGGGGGAAATTATTTGGTTTATTATTATTGGTAAGTATAATTAATTGATTTGTAAGAAATTGGATTGCATGGAAATAATTGGAATATTCATGTTCATATTGATTAATATACAAAAAAGATAGTTATATAACTAATTGATTTATATTAAAATGTTGAATTTGTATTAAACAACTGTATTACATAATTACATAATTAACCAATGTGAGGATCGATATAAAAATAGATGACAATGGGAAGGGGTATAAAATAGAATAGAAGGGAAAAATTGAATTTGATTAAGATTAGAGATGAGGATGAAGGGTAAAATTGTTTTTTTTAAAAAATAGATGAGGAATAAATATGGCAAAAAGGAAATATAGAAATTGTAAATTTAATTGAAATGACTAAACACTGTTTAAATTTGTGAACCAGCCAAATATTCTGTTCAAAGAAAATACATTGTATGTATGTGTGTTTCTAATTATTGCTATTTATTCATATTTGTTCTCTTTTATTCTTTAAAGTTTAACAATTCATTCTTTATCTTAATATCTTTATATTTGTTTGGGGTTGGCTTTCTTCCCTTTCATCTTTTTTATTGTACAGCAATCTTTCTCCTCAAACCTACCACCTCTCTTTTCTTTCCTTCTTACTTTCTCTTCCCCCCCTCTTCTTCTCCTCCCTACTTCCTCTTCCTTTCTCCTTCTCCTCCTCTCTTCCTCCCTCTCTTAACTGTCACTCCTACTCTAATTTCCCTTCCCTTCCTTCATCCCTCTCTATTACTGTATCCTTTTATGCATATGGACTACTCAGAGGGCTGAAAAAGTTATTTTTGACTGGTCCTCACACTTTTGACCAGTCCTCGAACTTACGACTGTCCTCACATTTTACATTTTTGCCCTATCTTGTCATCATGGTGAAGAGAAGCAGTTGTGAAATGAGTGACATGGTTGTTAAGAATGCTGCACGGGCATAAATGTGAGGATGGTCATAAGTGTGAGGACCAGTCAAAAGTGTGAGGACCTGTCAGAAATGACTTTTTTCAGCCCTCTGGTTAGTCCTTTTGTGCATATGGACTACTCAGAGGGCTGAAAAAGTTATTTTTGACTGGTCCTCGCACTTTTGACCAGTCCTCGAACTTATGACTGTCCTCACATTTTACGTTTTTTGCCCTATCTTGTCACCATGGTGAAGAGAAGCAGTTGTGAAATGAGTGACATGGTTGTTAAGAATGCTGCACGGGCATAAATGTGAGGATGGTCATAAGTGTGAGGACCAGTCAAAAGTGTGAGGACCTGTCAGAAATGACTTTTCAGCCCTCTGAGTAGTCCCTATACACACAGCCATGGCCACCCGGTCACATGACCAGCTAGCCACGCCCACCCAGTCACATGGCCTCCAAGCCACGCCCACAAAATAAGCCACGCCCACAATGTCCCTCTTTACCAATGTTAAAATCTGGTCACCTTAAATTTGGTTGAACTCTGAGAGTTGAAGTCTATACATCTCAAAGTTGCCATGATTGAAAAAAAAAACTGGTTTAGAGTGTTAGTAAGCAAGTGATCACTCTCTCCATTATAATTACTAGCCAGCTTCTGCCACAAGCAGTTGGATGTTTTTTGTTTACTGCAGTTATCTTTATTTGTCTATTTCAACTATGCCATGCTCTCCAGGAAGAAAGACCATGCTGAGTTGACTACCAGCTTGTCAGGTAGCTGAAACAAAATTCTCTCTCCCTCCCTCCCTCCCTCCCTCTCTCTTCCCCTCCTTCCCCCTCTCCCCCCCTTCTGTTTCAGTCCTGACTTCTTATAAAGTTCTTAGTTTCACATTATTTTAACTGGCACCCAAATGGCATGTGGCCACTCAGATCCTCCCCATTTCTGTTTCAGTGCTTGAGAGGTAGATATTTTCCATAGGGGCTGGTGACTGCTTGAAAGAGGAAATGAGTAAAGCCAGAGGAGAGAACCATTCACCTTGCCTATAACAGGAGACAAGCCCATCAAAACAACAACTTTCAGCAGCGATTCAGAGAGGTGAACAGGAGGCAGCAAATTTGGTCTTAAGAACCAAATGCTGGTTCTTTTATGCTGGTTGTTGAGAGAGTTGAGATGGAGCAGACCCAAGCAGGATCCACACATGCTAACTCCCATTGTGAAAAGTATTTTTGTTATTTAAAAAAAGGGAGATACAATACAAAGATTTTCTCTATTATCTTGCTATTTCCATGGCTTATCTGATTATCATTTCTATCTACATTTCAACAATTCTTATCTATACCCATTTTCTTTGATTCATTCTTCTTATATCTTATTCTTTCTATTATATTCTTATTCTTCCTATTTATTCTTGTATTATACGTCTACCTATTTTGATAAGCCTAAATTTATTCTTTTTATTATTTTATTTCTATCTACTAATTTAAATAGCTTTGTTTTATATGTATGGTAATCCTTATTTAGAGACTGCTCGTAATTTTTGTGGTGATGAAAAAGTAACTTTATGACCAGTCCTTGCATTAGGACCTTTTCGGATCTACAAAGCAAAGGAAAACTGAAGTGAGATCATAAACACAGTTGCAGATTTACTTAATGACCAATTTGTTTAATGACTGAGTTGCCAGTCCCAATTGTGGTTCCTAAACTAGGACAACTTGTACAGAATTTCCTTCTATGCTTCTTGCTATTTTAAAATGGACTTGTAACATTTTATTTTCCTATCCTCATTTTCTGTACTTATACTCCCCTGAAATTTTTGTTGTTTATATCTTTGTTCCATCTTAACACTTTCTTATTCATTTCTTTCTGTCCTTGTCCGTTGCTCTTTTCTCTGGCCTCCAGCAATCTCTCCTTCAGCGGTTCTGCCTCTGGATTTGGCCACTGTGATGCTTGGTTTATCACTAGTGCTGCTTGACATTTTATTTATCCAATTTAGAGATCTGCCCATCTTGCCCAAGTGAATTGGAGGACAAATGGAGGTTTAAAACATCAGTAAATCATAAAAATGAGAATTTACAACAACAAAAAATGAAAAAAGAATGGCAGCTGAGAATAGCTAACATGAAATGTGTTTGAATATTAGTAGTTCAGGTTGGTTTGAGCTCTGAGCTTGGCAATTTGGTTGTAAACGTTGCGTCACCATTCGAGGAGACATCGTCAGTGTGTTTTGAGTTGTGCTTGTCTGTCAGAACACAGGTCTTTAAATACCTTTTTATGAGATGCAAATTAGTCTGAATGTTGTTTGTTCGCATATTTCTGAGTAAAAGTCTGATTTCGCCACCATGCTTGGGAGAACAGCCATGTTATAAGAATCTTTCCGAAAAGCTAGCAGAGTCAGAATCAGCCTAATCTGGGGTGGAGGGCAATGGTAATATTGCCTTCTATGTTGTGTACATAGCTTCAAACTTGCTACCTCCTGCTTGGGGTGGTGGGAGGGAATTATTTATTTATTTAGTTTATATAGATGCCTTCTCACATAAGTAACCCTAGGAGGCTTACAAAATTAAAAGCCACAACAAAAGATAATAAAGGTAATAAACAGCAAAAAATCAACCACCGAATTACAATGACAAAATGTAATCAGCAACATTTACAATTCATACATCCTGAGCAGTACAACCATCTTGCAGACTTTACTCAGATCCCCAAGCATGGTGGGGTGGCTCACTGTTCAGGATGCTCCTTTCAAGTCTTTATCTGGAATTCTTCAGCATCTTTGGCCATGCTGGAGCCCTTCCTATCAGGTTCTCTGCAATCTTCACCATTACACCTGTAGTAAGTTAGCACCCACCCCTCTCCTAGAAGAATGAAATATTCTAGGAAGTATTAAAAAGGCAGAATATTATATTTTCCTGGATGAGAAATGGAGAAACATGTTTTTTTAGGCAGGAAACAGACTCACTCTTAATAGCCCCCACCCGCCTCAATAGCCCACAGCAGGGGTCAGCACTTAAGACATAAAGAGATGGCTAGGTCTATTTATAAGCAAATACCCCTACCCAAGCTCCAACAAAGGTAGGATTAGCCCTCAGCCATAATAGGAATTGCCCAAAACCCTCTTCATTACATCATCACCCAGCAAGATTCAACCAAGTCTGGGACTCCAAACAATCTATAAAATTATCCCTGCATGGCCCCATGGGAGTCTGACAACCAATCAGAATACATTTCTTTCACAGGAACAGGAAGCAAGTTCAAAGCCCAAGAGAGGGTATAAATATATCTCACTGTCCACTCCATGTGGTCAGCTACCCAGGACTTCAAACCATTTGGTCCTGCCAACATTAAACCATCTTTCCAAACAGTCCCCATGTTTCCAGTGTCTTTCTCCTCACTTGGAAGTGAACCCAGATGGACATTTCTTTCAACACACCCATGCTGACTTTCTTCTGGACATCCTGAACACCTGATGTTGGCATTTGTGTGCCTGGTTCTACCACTGAACCCCAACTGGGGCCATTTCTGCTCTATTTGGAAATGCTTGGGTTTTTTGTTTTGTTTTGTTTTTTTAACGTGAGGATAATTGTCTTCCTCCTTCTTTATGAGATTGCTGCTAAAGCAGCCTTTGGGGCAAGATTAGCAACCTGGGCCATCACGTGGCCCTTATTACTGCACTGCTCATTGGCTGCCACCTTTTGTAGTGTTGGTCGCCTTACCACTGTCTTACATTCCTTGCCATTTTACCTGCATCAGCCTTATCCAAAGATACATATAGTAAATGGTGAAGGTGGCCTTTGCTGGCTTATGGCTATCCTGTCATTTGTTTGTTTGGAGTCATCTCACCAATGGATAAGTAAATTTGACCTCAGAAAGGAGGACAAGTCTTGATATTGAACATGTTGGTTAGATTCCTTATAACAACAATTCTGTAAGATACAACAGTATTCTTATTCCTTGCTGCAATATGACTGGAGTCTGTGGATGGTGGATCAGATTTTCACAGTCCTAATATCTATGGCTGGAGTTATAGGTAAACACTGTAGAGAGGAAGATTTCATCTAAGCCTTTTGAGGGGCTTCTGTGCAGTAAAGTTTTTCAGCCATGGAATTCAATGTTGGGAGATTCTCTTTTTGACTGGATGTATTAAAATAGACATTTGACAGACATTTCTCCGAAAAAAAAGTATGAATGTTGCACATGGAGCTGGACTAAATAACCTTACAGATCCTTTTCACTTTGTGAAAGCTCTGCTGTTGTGATTCAGAGGTCACCCACACAGACTGTTTCCTCCCGTCCTTCAACATCATTGTGAAATTTGCTCCCCAAGGCATACCCGGAATAAGGCTAGCAGACGTGCTGCCCTACGGTGGTTAGCTTTTGCAGGTGGTGCAGCACATGGGGAAGCAGGAGCCAGGTGGAGGGGGATTGTGGACCCCAAAATGGTAGAGAGTTCATGTCTTTTGGAGCCATCTGCCAGCTCACATGGCCTGGCTGCCACAGGCATTTTCCTTTCTCTGCTCCTCCCCCGTCCATGTGGTTGTTCGAATTGGGTGCTAATTAGGCTTTGCTTCCTAATTACAGCTATAGGAGTTAGACAATCAGCCCTCTGTCTTTCAGCCTCTGCTTGTGGTTACTGCTTCAATCTATTCACCACAGTTTCTCTAATAGGAATAATGACCTCATAGCAAAAGATAAAAGTTGTTGGATGAGGTTCTGCAGTCAAACCAGAAATGTCCATGGAGGCCCAGAGCAGTGCAGACAGATGGTCTCCTTGTAGCAATCCAATGGGGTCATGTTGTTAACCTCCAAAAAACCCTCTACCCCAAGACCCAGAATATTTGCATGGGAAGCATTTTTCTATTTTCCCATGGAAAGCACATCTTTCCTTCCAGATCAGCTTCCTACACTCTGGAAGGACATGTCTTCAATAAACAGTAAATGGGTGGCTTTGGAGCAAGAGGCTGTGTGGACGAGCTTTGTGTTTCTTAGATTCTACACTATATGTGTTTACCCTTCCTCCAAATGGCTGTGAGGTGTTGGAAAGCTTGCTTTTGATTAGGAACAATACAACAGGAAAAAGTTATGGATATAAGTAAAAGTCAGAAACAGAGTTTGCTTATTGTTTCCTTTTGTAGGAAAAGTTTATCATTTTTTGTTGTTTGGCTGTTTTGGAAGAATTGCTGTGAGCTAGGACTGATTCTGTGATGCTTCTTGTTTTTCCTTTTCCCTATTCTCCCAAGTCAAGAACATGCCCTTTAGAATTCTCCAGCAATGGGAGTTTTTATAGAAGTTCCTTGTATCTTCAACCAAAAATCATTATGTAGCTATTAAAACACTAATAGGTTGAAATGGAAGATGATCCTGTCTGGATCTGCTCAATGACCCTAAACATTTATTATATGAAAATAATAAATACTGCTTTAATCAATAACATTATAAACAACAACAGCAATAATAGAGACAATTCAGTGATACTCTTGCTGGCAGCTATCAACCCTGGATAACGTTGTCTTGCTGCTAGTCATCTCAACTTCAGGACTAAGGACTGGCATGGAGCTCTGTGGAGACGCCCCCCCCCCCCCTCAATTAACTGACCTTGATCAACCTTCCATTATTTAGAAATTATCTATTGGCGCTTAGGCATTTGTCAACTGCTTAGATAGTCCATTAACCATTGGGGGGCAATATTAACTACTTCGGAGAATTCTGCTTTAGATGGTAGTACTACTTTATAATTTACTTTACTGGAAAACAGGAAACACTTGGTTTAAAAGGCAAGATTTTTAAGGACTTGCCATTCAGCTAGAACATTTTGTATTGAAAATTACCTTCCATTTTTTGGAGAATAGAGAATGATGAAAGGCCACCATCCACTCCACTGTGTAATTATAATAATTATTACACTCTCAAATGTTTATTTCTACTCATCCTGTCCTTGTCCCAAGCTGTACTTTGCCTAAGTATGACTCAAAAGCTGCAGCCTCCAACATCTGCATACATGTTATTAATTCAACAATTTGTCACTTGTGAGGCATCATAAAAGTTTGTCAGCAATGTGACACTGTAAAAGGCTTCAGATGTTCACCCTTTCCATACAAAGTAAGAAGGTATGTTCCTTTTTTCTGTGTAAAATGTACATCCTGTGTGAGAGTGTGGGTGTATGGTAATACTCCCATTTGTGTTTTTAGCTTGTACAGAGGATGCTGATTTGGACAGGAACTACCTATATGGCCCTCCATGCTCTAAAGGCCTTTCTGTTTTTGCACCCCAGAACTGCACAGCCAATTGTTGACCCATAAATTCTCAAGAGGCCCCCTTCCATGGTACGTCTTGGCCAGCCAAAAGCTCTCTGGAGGGAGGTAGGCAGGTGACTTCACCTTTCCCTCCTTGACATATGGCACAACTAGTTAAACTATGAAACTCAAAATTAGAAAATTGAATTTTCAAAATTGAGAATTAGACAATGGAATAGGGCAGAGAAGGGTGAAATGTTTACAATGATTGGTCAAGATAGAGACAAAGATCTCTAAGAGGAATATAGGAGGCAAGCTAAGAAACTAACAATTAAAGCTTTAAAGCGGACAAGAGACGATAGAAAGGCAATATGTTTAAATATAATAATGGCATAAGTAAAAGTTAGAATAGGGTTGCAAACTAGAGAGGGGGGGATTAATGGAATACACATTTTTATATAATAAGGTGAAATAATAACAAGAGGGGAAATCAGAATTTGAATGATAGTATTATCAAGTATGCTTGAATAATATGGTGATTGGCATAAAAATAACATTGAAATATTGAATAATTAAATAATGGAAGATTATAACAACATAAATATGAGTAATATTAATATTAGAACCATATAAATTTACTAAATGTAACAAATATGATTAATAATATTTTATTTGTAGTAGAAGGAATGACACTCAGAATATGGTGATTGGCATAAAAATAACATATTGAAATATTGAATATGTTATTGAAATATTGAAATATTCAATATTGAAATATTGAATAATTAAATAATGAAAGATTATAACTTAACATAAAATGTGTACTATTACCAGAATTATATAAGCTTGTCAAATGTAGTAAATAGGATGAATATTATTTGTTCTAAAATGTAAGACACTCAGGTGCCACACTGCTCATGCATTGATATTTTAGAAAAAAAATTTAAAAAAAAACTTGAAAAAAAGCCCCTATGAAACTCAAGTACTCAAATGCAGTGATCCAGCAGACTATTGTAAGAGAAGACGAGATCATGGGTGATAAAAGGAAATATTGTACAGTTGATTGATGGAAATGCTAAAGGCAGAAGTTAGTGGTATCCATCCACTGTTCTCCTTCTCCTCCATTATGAAGGAAAAATATTTTTAAACCTCCAGCTGACCACTATGCTGATGGGGTATGGGGTAGGGGTAAGAGCACTTGTGCTGCTCTTCCAGCAGATGGAGAGAGGAGAGTGGAAGAAAGCCACCATACTGCTTTAGCCACAGGAAGAATAGCAGAAATCTCTGGATCTAAGATGGAAGATAAAGTGAGTGTTCATTCATTGTCTACCCTGCAACTTCAGATGAGACACTACAAAACTGTCTTTGCAACATTTCCTTTGGTGCTCCCGAGCTTCCCAAACCTCATGGGAGCACTGCAGCAGAGTGAGGACATACAGAAATTGTACAGATCTCAGAGTGGCATAATTCCTGCAAATGGAAGAGACTTACATCTGGAGTAGTTTGCTATGGACAATGTTTCTCTGACTTGGTAACTTTAAGATGCATAGACTTCAATTCCCAGATTTCCCCAGCTATCTATGTCCATACATCTTAAAGTTGGAGAAACACTGCCATAGATCAATCTGCTGGGAAACAATTTGGTCTATTTTTATTATTGTGCACATCCTGATATTTTTGTTGCTGTTTTTGTATTTTCTTCAGTCTTTCCTTATTTTATTTCTTTGCATCTCTAAAGGATAGCATCCCTTCACCCTCTGAGACTGCTAAATGTTGTATTTTATGGAGCAAAGGTGAGATAAGCTAATCATTAGTCAGTGAAATTGAACTTTCCCTGATTGCCTACTTTTTTCCCTGATTAAACTACCAGTAAATTAAAGAAAGCTCCCCCGTTTCCTGATTTGGAAACCCTTCTATTTAATAATAATAATAACTTTATTGTCATTGTACATGTATACACAGTATACCCATACAACAAAATTCACTTAACACCCAAAGGATATTTAAGGGCATAGCAGCAGCAATAATTAACCAATAATGGACACACTGCTGGTGGGAACTCTTTGTAAAGCTGGCAGGAGAAGAACTGCAGTCATTCTTGATAACAGCCATGTCAAAAATAACAGGTAGTAGAAAGTTTAACTAATCTTAACTAAGCTTGTTGCAACTTTTCAAGATCATTTAAATAAGAAACAGCCATAATATGTGTTATGTCCTTATAAGGACATCCGCCGGGAATTGGCTAATCCACTGGCGGAAAAATTCAAACCGCTGTCTCCTGGGCGGTGCGACTGCCGGAGTGCTTAAAAGGAGAGCTCCGGCAGTGCAGCAGGAGTCTGTTCTTATTCTTAATAAAGTATTGAATGGATCTCGCTGGTCACGTCTTCTTTCTCCTGCGCCTGATCTAACACTGGCAATGAAGGATCAAGAACCAAGGCGAAGACCCTCCTAAGACACCAACAACCAACTAGAGCTGAAGTCACGGCACCAAGGCCACCAGCAGCATGGCAGCACCCGAATCCGCAATGCTCGCCATCGCCCCCTTCCAACCTGGGAAGGAGAAGTGGAAATCTTATATGATAAGATTCCGGCAGTTCCTGAGAGGCAACAATTTCAGAGACTCGATGATGACCGCAGAAGAGCCCTGTTCCTGGCTCACTGCGGCTCCGAAGTCCTGGAGATGGCCGTCAACCTCGTGGCTCCGAGGGACATAGAAGAGATGCACTGGGCTGACCTACAACAAGTCCTACAGGAGCACTATGCCCCCACGGGGACACCAGTCGCCAACAGATTCAACTTCCATCAAAGAGACCAGAAGGAAGGGGAATCCATCAAAGACTTTGTGGCCACACTTCGTCAAATCGCAGCAAATTGCGAATTTGACAACATTGACAACGCCATCAGTGATCGAATCGTCTTCGGCATGAGGGACAGAGCTCTACAAAAGAAATTCTTGAGCAGGAAAAAGTTGCTGCTCAAGGATGTCGTGGAGGAAGCCACAGCGGCGGAGATGTCTGAAAAAGTGGCTGCCACGATGATGAGAGCGAAGGGGGTACACAAAATCCAAAAAACCCCCCAAAGCTCAACAGATGACTCCACAGCAGCTTCAGAATCCGAAGAAGAGATGGCTGTCCACAAAGTGTCCAGACCACCGAGGCGGGAAACTGCACAACATGGCGACCGGGGAGAGCATTGCGGAAGTTGCAGAGGGGACCATGCCCAGGCATTGTGCCGTTGGAGAGATGCACCTGCAGACACTGCCTGAAGAGGGGGCACATCGCAGAGGCCTGCAGAGCCGCGGACCCAACCCCCGACCCACCCAGGCACCAGATTCACGAAAATCGGAAAGATTACCAGAGGTCATCCAAACGGTCTTCTGGCCAATCTAGACGTGGAGACGAAGAATTTTCCAGGAGCGGAGCGGTCCATCAGACGACCATCGCCCACACCAACTCAGACAATGCCACCAAATTCCACGTGACCGTCCACATGGAAAGATTGCCATGCTCAATGGAGGTAGACTCAGGCTCAATCTACTCCATTATGGACTGGCACCAGCTGAAGCGCCTGAAGCCCAGCATCAGCAAGTGAGACCTGAAGCCACTGCAGTCGAAGCTCGTCGATTTTGGGGGAAACCCCATTGGAGTCCTAGGGAGAACCCGCATTCAAGTCTCCTACAACCAGTTCCAGAGCAGCCTGCCCATCACAGTCGTAGAGCACAGCCGCCCGAACCTGCTAGGAGTGGAGTGGTTCCAGCCACTAGGGCTCACGATTGGAGGGATTCACCAGATCCAGAAGACGAACTCGACAACATCATCGAAGAGTTCAAGGAAGTCTTCGATGGTAAGCTGGGCAAATTTGTAGGGAAGCCAATTTCATTCAATTTAGATAAATCAATTACTCCAATCAGGCTGAAGCCCCGCAGGGTTCCATTTGCCTTGAGGCCGAAAGTAGATGCTCAGCTGGATAAGCTGATCGCCCAAGGCGTTCTGGAACCAATCGATCATGCGACATGGGAGACCCCCATTGTGACCCCCATGAAGCATGATGGGTCTGTGCGCATCTGCGCTGATTACAAATGTTCAATTAACAAGGCTTTACAGCAGAGCGCATACCCAGTTCCAGTGGTGCAACATCTGTTGCATTCCCTCGGAAGTGGGTCAATTTTTGCCAAACTGGACCTGGCCCAGGCTTACCAGCAATTGCCAGTTGATGAGGCAACAGCGGAGGTGCAAACAATTGTCACCCATAGAGGTGCATTTAAATGTAACCGCCTCCAATTTGGGGTCAGTGCAGCCCCAGGAATTTTCCAATCCATGATGGAACGCCTTCTCCAAGGCATTCCAGGGGTGGTGCCGTACTTTGATGACGTCTTAATCTCAGGGGACTCAAAGGTTCAACTGATTGAACAGCTAAGTCAAGTCCTACAGCGGTTCAAGGAGAAGGGTCTGCGGGTCCAGAGAGATAAGTGCATCATCGGAGTCCGGGAAGTCGAGTTCCTGGGCTATCTCATAGATGGCACAGGCATTCACCCCACCAAAGTTAAGGCCATACATGAGGCTCCCAGCCCCAAAAACAAAGTGGAGCTTCAGGCTTTCTTAGGATTATTCAACTTTTATAGTGTTTTCCTAAAACAGAAAGCCACAACTGCGGAGCCACTCCATCGCCTGCTGAGGAAAGTGGTTTCCTGGAGATGGGAGGAAGAGGAAGAAGCGGCATTCCGAGCAATTAAGAAGCTACTTTCCTCGGACAGTGTGCTCATGCAGTACCATGAGACACTTCCCCTCCGCCTGACCTGCGACGCATCACCCTACGGGGTCAGAGCGGTGCTTAGCCATGAACTACCCAACGGCTCGGAAGCTCCCATTGCATACTTCTCAAAGACCATGTCCAGCGCAGAAAGGAACTACAGTCAGCTGGACAAAGAGGCTTTGGCCATCGTGGCAGGCACCAAACGCTTCCACGAATACTTTATGGCAGGACTTTCACCATAGTGACTGATCATAAGCCATTACTGGGACTGCTAGCAGGGGACAAACCCACCCCAACATTCATGTCCCCCAGGATGACACGCTGGGCAATCTTCTTAGCGGGCTACTCCTACAGACTAATCCACAAACCAGGAAAGTCAATCGGAAATGCAGACGCGCTGAGCAGATGCCCATCCAGGGAGCCAGTAGAAGACCCCGCGCCCACGATGAGCCTGTTCCACATTGACGCCGACAGTAACTGCCCAGTCACATCTGCAGATGTGGCAGCCCACACCCAGAAGGACCCCGTACTCAAGCAAGTAATGTCCTGGGTCCTGCGGGGCTGGCCATTATGAGAGGCTGTCTGCTATGGGGAGAAAGAGTGCTGATCCCCAGCACCCTGCAACGGAAGATGCTGGAAACCCTCCACAGCAGGCACCCTGACATCGTACGGATGAAAGGACTGGCACGGAGTTACGTCTGGTGGCCCTCCATGGACAAAGACATCGAGGGGTGGGTCGCCAGATGTGACCCGTGCCAAGAGGTACGCCCCGCCCCCCCTGCAAGCCCCAACCTCGGAGTGGGAGACACCTAGCAGCCCCTGGGCACAGGTACATATTGACTTCGCAGGCCCGATGCAGGGGCAACACCTCCTGATAGTAGTAGACGCCTATTCCAAGTGGCTGGAGGTCGTCCCCATGACATCTACCAGGTCCGAAGCCACCATCAGGGCACTCCGGTGCCTATTTGCAACACACGGGCTTCCGGACGTCCTGGTTTCCGACAACGGGCCCCAGTTAACGTCCAAGACGATGGAGGAATTCCTAGCCGGAAGGGGCATCCGCCATGCCCTGTCAGCACCATACAGGCCAGCTGGGAATGGACAGGCTGAACGGATGGTGAGACTCACCAAGGAGGCACTCACCAAGATGGGCACGGGCGACTGGCAGGAAAGAATTGACTCCTTCCTCCTCACCCAACACATCATGCCGCATGCCACCACACACAAGAGCCCAGCTGAACTGTTGATGGGCAGAAGGCTAAGGTCACCCTTGGACCGGCTGCACCCACAATACAGCCCAGAAGTGACCACAACTGCCAGCCGCTCGCTTCGTGCCTTCAGCATAGGAGATCCAGTCTTTGCATTGAACTTCAACGGCTCTCCGAAGTGGCTGAAGGGGAAGATAGAAAGCACAACCGGCCCAAAGTCCTATAGAGTGGAGCTGGAAGATGGACAGGTCTGTAGATGTCACATCGACCAGCTCCGGAAAAGGTGGAGGGAAGTAGGACAAAACCAACCCGGCGAGGCAGTCTTGCAACACCCTGACGAGGTAGGCCTGCAACACCCCGTCGAGGTAGACCTACAACACCCCGTTGAGGTAGACCTACAACACACCGATGAGGTAGGCCTGCAGCACCCCGTCGAGGTAGACCGGCGACACCCCACCGAGGGGGGCCGACAACACCCCTGCGAGGGAGAGAGACCACGACCTGACCAGCCAGGGCAGCGTCGTTCCAGGGAAGTAGACCGGAGACTTCCCAACCAGAGCGAACCCCAGCCACCCGGCAGGGACATCAGGCGGGCCCGGAGCATGGAGGATTGCCAACCAAGGGCAGCAGTAGACCGGGGACCATTCGACGAGGGCACGCCGCAGCACGTGGGTGAAGATGGCACACCACTTCCCAGCGAGGGGGACCTCCACCCATCCAGGAGGGCACGCAACAACAACAGCATGACAGGGATGATCACCACCACCCCGGTGAGGTAGGCCAACACCAGCCCGGCTGGGGAGGCCTCCGCCACCCAGACCGGGGAGGCCTGCACCAGCCCGGCAAGGTCGACCAACAATGACAACCCGACAAGGGCGACCACCACCACCCCGGTGGAGTAGGTCAACGCCAGCCCGGCCGGGGAGGCCTCTGCCACCCAGACCGGGGAGGCCTGCACCAGCCCGGCGAGGTGAACCAACAACGACAAACTGACAAGGGCGACCACCACCACCCCAGTGGAGTAGGTCAATGCCAGCCCAGCCGGGAAGGCCTCCACCCCCCCGACCTGGGAGGCCTGCACCAGCCCGGAGAGGTCGGCCAATGCAAGCAACAACACCACCAACCGCTGAGGTCCGGGACCCGAGGGCACCGATCCAAGACACCCCCCCAATGGGAACCAGAACCACAACAGAACCACGGAACCCGGGGGACCGGGGAGGAGCAAGTGACAACCAGACACGTACCGAGACTCAGACGCTCTTCCCCGGGCTGCGCCGAGCGACCGCAGCGAGACGACCGATGCACAGGCCAGGAGGAAGACCAACAGAACCAGCAGTCCGTGGTCTGTGGTTTGGCTGGAGGCGCTGGGGTGGACCCCGCACACTCCACAGCCGAACCGAGTCCAGTTCTGGGGAGGGAACCGGGAGACACAGGAACCCCGTCCGTCCCAGTTGGCGCCGACGAACAAGTGAGACTGCGCAGGTCAACTAGGACGTCGAGGCGTCCCACATACCTGTGCGATTACGTGACTTTCATTGACTGTGATTGACAGTTTGCTAACTAGGAGGGGAGGAGTGTTATGTCCTTATAAGGACATCCACCGGGGATTGGCTAATCCACCGGCGGGAAAATTCAAACCGCTGTCTGCTGGGCGGTGCAACTGCCGGAGTGCTTAAAAGGAGAGCTCCGGCAGCGCAGCAGGAGTCTGTTCTTATTCTTAATAAAGTATTGAATGGATCTCGCTGGTCACGTCTTCTTTCTCCTGCGCCTGATCTAACAATATGTATTATCTATTCAGCTTTCTTCCAACCTAATGTTGTCCAGATGTATTCACGTTCTATAACTCAGCCAATTAAATTTAGCTACCAAGTGTAGGATTATGAAAGTTGGTCCTACATGTCTGGAGAGCATCAGGTTGGAGAAGTTGAGTTGCTGTTTTCTTCCTCTATCCACTGAAGATGTTATCTAGCCTGGTAATGAAACATTTGAGAAACCAACCCACAAGCTCAGAAAACAAACCTTTTTTTTTTTTTAATTTGATTTATATGCCGCCCTTCTCCGGAGACTCAGGGCAGTTTACAATGCGTTAAGCAACAGCCTTCATACTTTTTGTATATTTATACAAAGTCAGCTTATTGCCCCCACAAACTGGGTTCTCAATTTACCTATCTTAGAAAGGATGGAAGGCTGAGTCAACCTTGAAGCTGGTGAGATTCGAACTTACAGTAATTGCAGACAGCTGGTGTTAATCACAATGCTATTAGTCTGCTGAGCCACCAGGCCCCTCACCCTCATTCTTCCTCTTTCCTTTGTTTTTCTTTCCCCGCTCTCATTCTACCCATTCTGACACACTCTCTTGCTTGCACAGCCCCATTTAAATACATTTATGGCTCATTGGTGGGAGTGCACATAATGACAATAGGAAGGAGAGTCCTAATGGATCAGACTGAAGGTCCCTTGGAAGCCTATTAGATACTGCTGAGAAGCTGCATGAAGTTATAGCTCTCTTTCACTGCAATTGCTCCCCAGCTCTCTGAATTCAGATACATGTTGTCTCTGGAGTTGAAGGATGAATGTATCGTTATGACTAATCCATCCTCAAATCCTCCATGTAACTATTTTCCATGGGTTTGTTCCCACTTACTGCTGATATCTAACAGTAAATTAAACTTTCCATTGACATTATACTGGAGTAAAATTTACATTTTGCATAGAAACAATCACTGTCCCAAAGGTGCTTTTTGAAGAGGCAACTAGACTTTCTGATTTTTTTTTCTTTGACGATGTTTTGTTTCTCAGCTTCTTCAGCTTCTTGGATGAGAAGCAAAACATCTTCAAAGAAAAAAAAAAGTCCAGTTGCCTTTTGAAAAAAGCACCTTTGGGACAACCATGGCCTGAATGACTGAGAATATCCATAGACACAAACAATCATTGCTTCATTCTCTGATTTCTGAAAGGCGTCAAAATACTTTTGTCTAACATCCAAAAGAGCCTCTGCCTGTTAAGTGTTTAACCATGCTAGTTCAGTAACAGTCTTTGGCTCAACGGAAAACATCATTCTTGGATATCTTTGAGGCACTGCTACCGTATCAGTCAATACTTTGAATGGCCACAGCAAAGAGGTGCACAAAACTCATATCTTTTCCTGCCATCTAGTGTTCATCTGCAAAAAGAAAAAAAAAGTAGTACTGGAAGGAAAGGCTAACTAGAGAATCCAAACTCGTGACTTAAAAATCAAGCAGAACTGCCTTTCCAGAGCGCAAATCAATTTTACTTAATATTCATTTGAATTTACAGGAGCCATTTTCTTTCCTTCTTTTTCCCCAGGCCTAGTGTGTTCCAGATAAACTCTAAATTCCAATCTTTTGCCAAAGTAATTGAGAATGATTACAATTGTAGTCCTAATAAATCTATACTCACAAATAGTTACATGGTTTGGAGTACAGTATTAAGAAAGGGATGTTTGGAAGACTGGCAGAGAATACACAATTTTGTTTACAGAGCAGCTTATAATTAACTTCACTACAGAAAACCCTGTAAGAAACACTTCACTTTAAGCTTTAATCCAGGCAGGCAATCTTGAGCTCTTCAGAGGTTTTTTCCCCCAACTACCATCAGCCCAAATGAGCATGAACAAGAACAAGGGATTGTGGGAACTGTCAGTCTGAAACTTCTGGTGATTCTTTGATGTTTAAAGTTAAAAATTCCCTCAAATTGAAATTTACTCTAGTGACTGTAGGCAATGCAGTTTACTTGGCAACAATGCAAGTGATTTATCACTACTTCCTTCTGTGATGCTCTTTTGACACCTATTTTGCCACCTTATCCCTGGGATGTACTAGTGGTCTCTATAATGGTGTGCGGCAGTGGTAGGTTCCAAAATTTTTTACTACCGGTTCTGTGGGCATGGCTTATTTTGTGGGTGTGGCTTGATGGTCATGTGATGGTAGGCGTGGCTTGGTGCCCATGTGACTGGGTGTGTGACTGGTTGGTAATGTGACTGGATGGGCGTGGCTTTGTGTTCATGTGACTGGGTGAGCGTAGCTGGTTGGTCATGTGACTAGGTGGGCGAGGCCAACTTGACATCACTCAGGTCAGGGGTTAGGGTTAGGGTGCCTGGCCTCTCCTCGCCTCAACAAGCTACAATTTACCTGTCTATTTATTTACTACTACTTAACATCCAAAATATACTATTTAATCCTATGTATATGTGCTATATGTGTACGTACATATTACATAGTAAAGAGTGTGTATAGGCACACAAAAAGATACATTATCTATTATATATATTGTATGTGTATGTACACACACACACACACACACACAACTCTACTAAAACTATGGACATTCAACCTCACTTACTTCATTTGGAAAAACACACCAAGAGACCAGTTTCTGTCACACATTTAACTATAACTTCTGTACATTTAGAACATTACACACACCTTCAGATATTCTTCCCTAGCTTGCACATTACTGTTAGAGCCAGGAGTGGTCATGGATTGAGTAAAATGTGGTGAAACTCACTCTCCTTTCTGGCAATTTTCCTCGCTGTTAGAGGCACTAAAACAATCCAGACAATATAAGGTTTCCTGTTGGAGCAGGGTGTTGGACTAGATGGCCTCCAAGGTCCCTTCCAGCCCTAAATTGCTGACCTGTTTCAAAGCTTCTTCTGAAGCCACGTCTAGTGTCAGGGTTTGTGGTCCTTCCTTCCTCTTCTTTCTCTCTCTCCCCCTCCTTCCTCCCTCTTTCTTTCTCTTTCTTCTTTCTTTCTCTCTCGCCCTTCCTCTTTCTTTCTTTCTTTCTTTCTTTCTTTCTTTCTTTCTTTCTCTTTCTTTCTTGCTTTTTTCCCTCTCCCCCTTTCTTTCTGTCTTTCTTTCTCTCTCTCTCTCTCGCTTTTTTCCCTCTCCCCCTTTCTTTCTGTCTTTCTTTCTCTTTTTCTTTCTTTCTTTCTCTCTTTTCTCTCTCTCCCTTCCTCTTTCTTTATTTCTCTTTTTCTTTCTTTGTCTCTTTCTGTCTCCCCTCCCCCTGGTCAAGTACAGGACCAGGTATTTATTCTAAGGTTGAAAGGAGGAAGCATCTGGGCCTGGAATAGGATCGTGAGGGGGGGGGGACCAAGTCCCACCCCACCTCGCTTTCCTTTTACCTTTCTTTAACACGCCCCACTACCCTCCCCAAACCTTGGGAGGTGACATCCTCTGTGTCGCAAAGCCCTTGAGATGGCTGCAAGAGGGGGAAAAGAAAAAAAGGCCTTGGCCTGTGAAGCCTCTCGAAGGAGGCCTCCTTGTGTGTGTGTTTGGTGGCGCTGAAGTGAGCCACGCAAAGGGAGCCCACCAGGTAACCATGCCGGCTGCGATCGGCCCCTTGCTTTCCGCTGCCATCACCACCTCTGCCTCTTCCTTCTCTCTACTAACAGAAGTCGGAGAGGAAAATCAGTTGCTTCACTGTGCATTTCTTCACGTTTCCATCCCAAGTCAGCTGCAGCCACCCTCCCATCTGCCACAAGCATTGCCTTCCCATTGGCAGACTGGAGGGTGGCTGCGGTTGACTTGGGATGGAAACACGGAGAAACGCGCAGCGAAGCAACTGCCTTTTCCTCTCCAGCTTCTGTTAGCAGAGAGAAGGAAGAGGTAGAGGTGGTGGTGGTGAGGGCGGTGGCGGCAGCAGCAACAGCGGCAGTGGAAAGAAAGGGGAGGCATTGTTATCTTGCGGGCTCCCTTCACATGGCTCCCTTCAGCACCGCCAAACACACACACAAGGAGGCCTCCTTCGAAAGGCTTCAGAGGCCGAGGCTTTTTTTTCTTTTCCCCCTCCTGCATCTGCCTGAAGGGCTTTACGGCATGGAGGACGCCACATCCCGAGGTTTGGGGAGGGAAGTGGGGTGCATTAAACAAAGGTAAAAGGGAAGCGGGATGAGTGTGGGTGGCAAGCTGGCTACTGGGACACCAGGAAGGCAGCATGGAAGGCTGGCAAGCATGGCAGGGCTTCAGGGAAGGGAGAAGCCTGCTAGCTACTTCCCCACAGCCCTGCCATGCTTGCCTGCCTTCCACGTGGCCTTCTGCTTGCCTGACTTCTCAAGCTGGCCACTGGGATGCTGGGAAGGCAGCATGGAAGGCAGGCAAGCATGGCAGGGCTTCAGGAAAGGGAGTAAGCTGCTAGCTCTCTTCCCCACAACTGGGCGGCCCTGCCATGCTTGCTGTCTTCCTGGCGGTCCCCATAGCCAGGTCCGCTTGCCTTCCTTTGGAAGCTGACCATGGGGACACTGGGAAGGCTGCATGGAAAGCAGGGAAGCATGTCAGGGCTACGGGCTGTGGGGAAGGGAGTAGGAGAGGTAGGGACAGTGGGGAGGGGGGGCAGGGGCAGCTAGGTAGGCCACAACTTTCAGACTTACCTGGCAGGCAGATCAGGGCCACTCAGTTGGGGCGCAGGCAGGCAAGCTGCAAGTGAGGACCCACACAGTATAAGTGAGGAGTGACTGGGTGGAGGGGGGCGGGGCAAGCGAGTCTCAGGTGGCCGGGGCAAGTGAGCGAAGACCGGTTTGGGGGCGTGGCCAGCCAGTGATTACTAACGGTTCGGCAAATCAACCCAAATTACCACTACCGGTCCTCCTGAACCGGTGCGAACCAGTAGCAACCCACCACTGGTGTGTAGGAACAACCTTGGGAGATCGGGGAGAAGAGATGCTGCCTTGGAAATGGTCAGATAAAAGATGGGAGGAGACTGCAGCTGTCTAACATAGAAATTCAGAAAGAACCTTCCCTTACTTATTAGATGATAAAAAAAGATGGCAGGAAATTTGTATTTTAGATTTGCAAGATTTTGTAGCCTTATAATAAAGCAGAATTAGTTCATCTGGTTGTGTTTTCCTATCTACCTGGGAAGGCTAATACTGTTACATCCAGTATCAATTATGCTTAGAACTGCTTATTTTTATAAACTCAGCCAAAGTCTGGTGGCTCAGCAGACTAAAAGCATTGTGATTAACACCAGCTGTCTGCAATTGCTGTAAGGTCGAATCTCACCAGGCTCAAGGTTGACTCAGCCTTCCATCCTTTCTAAGGTAGGTAAAATGAGGACCCAGATTGTGGGGGCAATAAGCTGACTTTGTATAATTATACAAAAGTATGAAGGCTATTGCTTAACGCATTGTAAGCCACCCTGAGTCTCCGGAGAAGGGCAGCATATAAATCAAATTAAAAAAAAAAAAAGTCAGCTAAGTGCTGTAACTTAATTGGGCCCCACATGTTCATTCTGCTTCCATCCAAATTGTTCCCCTTTTTATAAAAATAAAACTGCATACATTTAAAGTACAATATTATATTTTCTCTGATATTTGTCTGCATGTACTTTTTTTAAAAAAATCTGCCTTATTTCTCAAATATTATATCATGATCTCAGATGTCCAACTTCCCCATTGATCTGCTATGTGATTTAAGTCAATATTTCAAATTTACTGCAGCTATGAACATCTTATTTATTTATTTTATTTATTTATTCAATTTATATGCCGCCCCTCTCCAAAGACCCAGGGCGGCTCACAATACACTCAAAAAATCACTATAAAAACACTTAAAAATTAAAAACATTAAAGACATTAAAACCCATTCACACTATTCATGGCCAGATCTCGTCAAATCGCAAAGTGAGATCAATGGCCCCAGGCCTGCTGGAAAAGCCAGGTCTTCACCGCTTTTCAGAAGGCCAATAGGATGGGGATGGTCCGAACCTCAGGAGGTAACTGGGGTTGCCAGAGCTGGGGCAGCCACAGAGGTGGCCCTCCCCTGCGGGCTCGCCAGCCGGCATTGTTTAGCTGACGGGACCCGGAGGAGACCAACTCTGTGGGATCTTACCGGTTGCTGGGAGCTATGCGGTAGAAGGCAGTCTCAAAGATAACCTGGCCCTGAGCTATGTAGGGCTTTAAAGGTAATAACCAACACCTTGAATTGTGACCGGAGACCAATAGGGAGCCAGTGCAGCTCACGGAGAATTGGTGTAATGTGGGTGTACCCACGACAGCTTGCACGGCTGCGTTCTGGACCAACTGTAGTCTCCGAACACTTTTCCAGGGTAGCCCCATGCAGAACGTGTTCCAATAATCTAACCGTGAGATGACAAGGGCATAAGTGACTGTGAGGAGAGCCTCCTGATCCAAGTAGGGTCACAATTGATGCACCAAGCGAACCTGTGCAAAGGCCCTCCTAGCCACAGCTGTCAGATGTTGCTGTAATCTTAGCTGTGAGTCTAGGAGAACACCCAAATTGTGAGCCCGTTCTGAGGGGGACAATTTCTCCCCCCGCAGAACCAAGGATGGACAATCGACATAGTCTTTAGGAGGCAATACCCACAGCCACTTGGTCTTGTCTGGGTTAAATCTGAGCCTGTTGACTCCCATCCAGACCCTCATGGCCTCTAGGCACCGGCAGATCACATCCACTGCCACACTGAATTGACGCAGGGTAGAGCTGGGATACCTCACCCCATATCTTGAATTCCTCTCTGATTACACTGCCCAGCCTGCTGGATGCTCCAGTCATATTGGTGTATGCAGATGTGGATTCAATGGAGTCGGTGGCTAGATACGTGTTTGTCAATCTTAGCCACTTTGAGATGTGTTGACTTCAACTCCCAGAATTCCCCAGCCAATTGGGTTTATAGACCACACATGTTAAAATGGTCAAGGCTAAGAAACACTGCGCTGGGTGATGATAATGATAGAGGGGGAGGTCCTAGCTTGGTCCACCTGTTATATTATAGGTGGTTCTTGACATAATTGAGCCCATTTTTTTTGTTGCTAAGTGAGACATTTATTAAATGAATTTTGCCCCATTTTACAACCTTTCTTGACACAGTTGTTAAATTAACCTCTGCAGTTCTTTAATTAGTAACACAGTTGTTAAGTGAATCTGTCTTCCCCATTGACTGTCATAAATATGAGTCAATTCTCAAGCATCCAAATTTTGATCACATGACCATGGGGACGTTGCAACAGTTGTAAGTGTGAAAAAAGGTCAGTGCCATTGTAACTTTGAATGGTCACTAAGTGAATTGTTGTAAATTTAGGACTACTTGTATTTTGAAAATATGTATTTCCTGTGAGAAAGCAGCTTTGATCCTAATTTTGCCATAAAATATGTTTACCTTAAAATGCTACAGCATTTCTGATTATTTTCAGATGTCCGGCTGACGTGGCTCAAAAGTGTATAACTGAGGTAATTTTTCCATCTCAATATCAATAATGGAATATGTCAACACTTCTCTCTCCCTATTTTCCACCTTAAGAGCTACATTTTCTGTTTGGGTTTTGTCTTATGATTCCCTTTGTTCTCATCTTCAACCATAAAAAGATGAGATTGCTTTCATTTTCATGCTACTCTTTATTTTTCACTTATCCTAAACCTCATTTTCTATCCTTATGATTTATTTTAGATGCAGGATGGGAAATCTACAGCCAGTTGCATCCCAAATGGCATGGCCAGTGTCAGGCAATGATGGTTGCAACTCACGCCTCTTTTTTGCACAATTAACCTACCCATCTCACAACATGCGGGCTGAAGAATCTTGGGAGTTGAAGTCCGCATATCTTCAAATTGCCAGGTTTGAAAATCAGTGGTCTAGGCAAGAGAAATTAACTGTATTACCTATTGAAGGGTCCTTAGGTCTACTTGGAATTAAATTAACACGATACTTGTGACGTTACGGTTACATGGAGCACCATTAAAAAGGTGGCGGGGGCCTATTAATGCTGATTTAGGATTGTTAATTTTCCCTGCAGTGCAACTGATCTCCAGCAGGGGGTGCTATTTCCTCACTGAGCAACTGGAAAACCGCAGGGGAGGAGGAGCAGCAGCAGCAGCAGCTGCTGCTGCTGTTAAACCCTGAAGGAATCCTTAACGATGCAAATGGCAGATGAATTTTGCCATTTCAGATCAAGGAAAAAAAGCATTCCAAAGAAGTTGCAACTGGATTCCAGCATGTCTCATCCTCATGAGACCAAGGTCGCTATAGCTATGCACCAACAAGAATCAACAGTATAGAAAATGCCACATTTTCTCTATAGAACTTCCTGTGCTTTCCCTGCCTCTGGCGGCATGAGATGTTTTTTTTCTCCTGATACGGTAAAATATTAAAATGTTACCTAAATAGATTGCTGTGGCAGATCTCTTTTGCAGAAGATTGGTAAGGAAATGGAGTTTCTGAATACACCTGCCTCTTCCTTCCATGAAAAATGTCTTCCCCTCAAAAAAGAAGCCACTTTTAAAATAAAGTATTAGTTCCCATTTCCCTTGATGGCTGCCAATAAAATATAACTCTTTCAATCCTGAGGTAGATTGTGTAAGGCTCTTCCCCCCCCCCCATCCTTTTTGCTGTCTTCACTTGGATCACAGCTGTTGTCCTGATTATCAGCTTTTTGGGGCCCAGCCCAGCCCCCCTCTCCTGGGATGTTATGTTTTTCAATAGTCCATGACATGAAACCAGCACCAGAGAGCCTAAATGGAGATTCCTACGTGACAACCAACTGCTTTTTAATGTAAGCTGCATCAGTGCTCTGTGTCCCAGAACATCACAGAAGGACAGCATAGGGTCCAAGGATTTCATGAGGCCTTCAGGGACCTGTGCAAATGCCTAAAAGCCACCATCAACAAAAATCATGTTCCCTCACAATTTAGATATATAGAAAACTCTACAAAACTTTGGGCTGCATTTTGATTTTTTTTTTTATTGAAAAAGTTTTACAATTACATTTTCTCCCCAATTTCCCCCGCCCAACCCTCTCTAACCTCCCTAACCCCCCCTAGCCCACCCCTTCCCCCGGAATTCCACAGAATATAATCCAAATCAAAATCCCCTTTTTATAAAATTTGAACCCCTCCACCCCCTGTGGATATTCTATCTTTATATAATACTTTCAATTAAAAGCTATCTGATATTTCCTAGTTTGATATTTATTCTGCACATAATCTATCCACTTTTTCCACTCCCATTCATAAGTCTCTTGTGAGCGATCTTTTAGATATGCTGAAATCTTCGCCATCTCTGCAAAGCTGGCCATCTTCAAAGTCCATTCCTCAATAGTAGGCATAGCTTCATTTTTCCAGTATTGACCTATCAGTAATCTCGCTGCTGTCACCATATACAATATCAGTTTTGTTTCACCCAATGTAAAACCCTTAACTATACCCAATAAAAACAATTGTGGAAAAAACTTAATTTTTTTCTTCAAAACATTCTGCATAACCCACCAAATTTTTATCCAAAAAGCCTTCACTTTCTTACAAGTCCACCACACATGATAATATGTGGCATCTAAGCAATCACATCTCCAGCATTTTGGTTGAACATTAGGGTACATGCACGACAATTTCTTAGGATCTAAATGCCATCTATAAAACATTTTATAAAAATTTTCCCTCAAATTCTGCGACTGTGTAAATTTAACATTCTGAACCCATATTTTTCCTATGTTTCCAACATCACTGGTTCTGCAAAATTTTGTGCCCACTTAATCATGCAATCTTTAACCAATTCAGTTTCTGAATCCCTTTCTAACAAAACATTATAAAGCCTTTTAATATGCATTGGACCTTTCTCTTTTATATGTCTAACCAATTCTTCCTCATGCATCATTATACCAATTTTTTGGTCCTCTTTCCATCTCAATTGAAGTTTATTATACTGTAACCAAGTTAAATTAATCCCTTCTTCCAACAGCATTTCTAAAGTCTTCAGTTGCCATCTGCCCGCATCTGCAAAAAGAACTTCTTTATATAAAAACCCCCCGAGTGACATTATATTTGTATTCCACATGATATGACCAAGATCCAGCCATAGCGGTATTTTATAATCCCATTTGAGTCGGTGCTTCTTCCAAACTCTCATCAAAGAGTCTCTAAGTATGTGGCTTTTAAATACTTTATCCACTTTGTTCTCATAAAATAAGTAAGCATGCCAACCAAATTCAAGATCAAAACTTTCTATATTCAATATTCCAGTCTTTTTCCTTCCAAACCAATCACTTGCTTGGGTCAAAGCTGCTGCTTCATAATATAATTGTAGGTTTGGAAGTTTAAGACCTCCTCTTTCTGGAACATCTTGCATAATTTTCCATTTCACTCTCGGTTTTTTCTCGTTCCAGACAAACTTATTCAGTCCACTTTGCCATTCTTTCAATTGTTTATTACTTTTAAGCACCGGAATCATTTGAAACAAAAAAAGAAATCTTGGCAAAATGTTCATCTTAACTGCTGCTATTCTTCCAAGTAAAGACAGCTGCAGTTTTTTCCAAGTCTCCCTATCTTTCTGTACATCTCGCCACAACACCTCATAATTATTTTGAAACAGTTTCATATTTGATTCTGCAACCTGAACTCCTAGATATTTAACCTTTGGTACTATCTCAAAACCTGCCTTGCTTTCAAGTTCGTGTTTTCAATCTTGTGTCATATTTTTAACTATCATCTTAGTTTTTTTCTGGTTCAATCTAAATCCTGATACTGTACCATAATCTTTTATAATGTCTTTCATCTGGATTATTGATTTCATCGGCTGTGTTAGGGTAACAACCAGATCATCTGCAAATGCCCTTATTCTGTAATCTTGCCTTATCACTATTCCTTTCAAGGTGCTCGAGTCCCGTATTGTATTCAACAAGACTTCTAATGTTAAAATAAATAACAATGGGGATAACAGACAACCTTGTCCTGTTCCTTTTTCAATATTAAAATCTGTTGTCAAACTTCCATTGATAATAATCTGTGCCTTTTGTTCTTGATAAATTGCTGAAACCGCCTGTATAAATTGATCCCCAAAGTCCATCTTTTTTAAAGTCTTTAATAGAAAATTCCAATCCACTCTATCAAAGGCCTTCTCCGCATCCAAAAAGACCAGCACTGCAGGGATCTGTTTATTCTTCTCAAGATATTCCAATAAGTCTATAACTTGCCTTACGTTATCCTTCATGTATCTGCCTCCTATAAATCCCGCTTGATCACCATGAATCACCTCTTGAATAACTGGCATCAACCTGTTGGCTAATACTTTTGTAAATATTTTATAGTCATTATTCAGAAGAGATATTGGTCTAAAATTCTCAGGTTTTTTAGGACTATTTGTTCTTTTGGTATCAATGAAATATAAGCTGTTTTCCATGATGGGGGTATTTTACCCCCTTGTTGTATACTAGAAAATAAATCTTTAAGATGTTCAATCATTTCTGCTTGTAAAGTTTTATAGTACACCGCAGTTAGACCATCCGTCCCAGGAGCTTTAGCTGTTTTCAGTTGTTTAATTGCGACAATAATCTCCTCAGCTGTTATAAGATAATTCATTCTCTCCTTTTGTTGATTGGTAATTTTTGTTACTCTTTTATTTTCTAAATATTTTTCTATAAGTCCATCCTGTGTGTCATCTTTAGCATATAATTTAGTATAATAATCTACAAAAACTTCTTTAATTAATTTTTGTTGAGTAATTTCCTTCCCTCCAATATCAATACTATCAACAATCCGTGTACTCTGCTTCTTCCTTAATGTATAAGCCAATCATCTGCCCAGTTTATTGGCGTTGCAAAATGTGTTATGTTTCGCAAATTGTAAATTTGTTGCTGTTTGTTCCGCCATAAGCATTTGAAATTGATCTTTCAAAAATTTTATAGCTCCTCGTATCCTTTAATCTGTTGGGTTTTTTATAAGTAACTGTTCTTTATTCTTTGTTTCTACTTCGATTTCAGATCTTTTCTTTTGTCTGTTCAATTTGTGTTTAGAGTTCATATGAATGAGTACCCCTTTCATATATGCTTTACTCGCATCCCACACAATTTCAATAGGGGTACCCTTATTCAAATTCATTTCAAAAAATTCTTTCATCTGCTTTTTGAGTTCTGTTATATTTTTTTCATATCTAAACAAATTTTCATTTAATCTCCATGATCTTCTCTCGCTCTTTTCCAGCTCAATTTCTAACCATACCGGGCTATGGTCAGTTAAAGTTCTTGGAAAAATCTTTGTTCTTTTTGTTTTTAAAAGTAAATCAGTTGATAATAAAATAAAATCAATCCTAGAGAAGGATCTATGTCTATCTGAGAAGAAAGTAAAGTCCAATTCCTTTGGATTATGTATTCTCCAAATATGTTTTAATTCCAAATCTTCTTTCATATCAAAAAAAGTCTGTGGCAGTTTAATCCTTGACTCCGCCAAACTCTTTTTATCAATTTTTGAATCAATTACTCCATTCCAATCTCCCATGATTAAGATAGATCTATAGTCCCATTGCAATATTTTAGAATGTAAAGTTTTGTAAAAATTATCCTGTTGTTGATTAGGAGCATAAATTCCAATCACTAAAATTGGGCCACTTGCTGTGTGCAGTTCAATTGCTATAAACCTACCACCTTCATCTGCTTCTATAATTTTAGCTGACAGTCTTTTATTTATATAAATAACCACACCATTCTTTTTTTCCAGACTTGAAGCTATAAAATGTATTCCTAATCTTGAATTTATCAGATATTTTTGATCTTGTGTTCTAACATGAGTTTCTTGTAATCAGATTATATCATTATTAAATTGTCTCAGGTATGTAAATAATGTCTTCCTTTTCTGTGGTGAGTTCAGTCCATTCACATTCCAAGATAAAATCTTAATCGTCATGTACACTTTTTTGAAGCGACGAGCAAAATTGCCGAAGATCTTCCAATTCGGTAGTCTTTGGCTTCGCTCCCCGCATGGCTTCACATTCTTGTATATTGCTCTTGGCTCCTTTCTTATATTGTTGTGGCTTGGGCCTTTCCTGTTGTTGTTTTTCTTTGAGTTGCTTAGAAATTGCTCGAGTTACACGCTAATCTTTAGCTTCAGCCATCCGGGCTAGGTCCAAAGCCACATCTCTTGTAGTCTTAAGTGGGTCAGTCACAATTTTCGTAGGAGGGTCTAGCAGGGGCTCCTCCAGAAAACCTCCTATAGCTCCCTGCATTTCCATTACCTCTGGCTCCACCTGCTTAAACTGCTCTTCCATCTTTTTCTGAAATTGCTTGTCTTTGTCACTCTCCTTTATCTCCAACACAGTAGATATACGTGGGGATGGTGAACTCTTTTTAAAGACATTAGAGTAAAATTCTTCCGCCTTCTCAACAGTGTTCAATCAATACCTTTCTCCATTGTACCTCAGGATTATACCAGTTGGGGCATCCCACCGAAATAGAATTTGTTGTTTTTTTAGTTCATTCACCAAAAATCCAAAATCCTTTCTATCTTTTAACATCTTAGGTGGTAATTCTTTATAAACTCCTATCTCCTTTCCCTCCACTTGAGCAGTAGAGAGAAAAGACTTTTGCAAGATATCATTTCTCATTCTTCTGTCTGTAAAGTATATTACCACATCTCTAGGCAGTTGTCTTTGTCTGGCCACCCACGAATTCACTCTGTAAATTTTATCAATTTTGCAAAAAATCTCTTCCCCAGGACTAATCTTTAAAAGCACAGCAAGAGCATCAGAGCAAATCTGTCTCAAATCTTGTCTATCATTCTCTCTTATGCCTCTCAGCCTTATGGCAAATTCCATTGACCTGAACTGCATCATTGTAATTTCATTTTCAAATCTCTGCATTTTATTGTCAGCATCAGAAATTTTATAATCAGTCTCCTTCATTTTGACATCCATTTCCAATTTAAATTCTTCTACCTTAGCATCCGTTTTAATAATTGCCTCTGATAATCCAGTCACCACTGTCATTAATTTGTTAGTCACCTTATCATACTTTTCTTGCACCACCTCTTTAATTTCTTTAATCTCCTGCTTAATTTCCTGTTGTGATTCTTTAAATTTTTCATCCAAAACCTGGGTAATAAAATCCTTTAAGCTTTCAAAATCAAACTCTTTTTTCTGGCTCTGCTGGCTAGGAAGCTGCTGTTCAGGCTTATGTGTGGGGGATCCCCCCCCCGCCACCTTCCCTTCCTGTTTTGTCTGCTTGGAAGCCATCCTGCCACGTAAACTGGCTTTTCCAAAAAAAGAAATCCTTTTTCCCTTTCTTCCACCACAAAGTCCTCTAAAAAATTCCCCCAGGTTTAATCAGAATAAGGGTGAAGTTAAAGCAAGATCAGACTTATTTTAAAGAAAGTTTTCTTTTCTCTTCCTCCACTTGTTACAGACACTGCAACTTTGTAACTAGTTGAAATCCACTCTCACTCTCAGCTCGTTAATGCTGAAGCCGGGCGCCATTTTCAAAGGACTTTCACTCACTCACTCTTCCATTTTTAAAGTGAATCACAGGGCTAGTAATACTTGCAGTTTTTGAGGTTCAAGTTGTTCTTCGACCCTGGTAATTTGAATCGCTTTATTTTCAGTAAAAAGAGGTTGCTCTTGAGCCTTGTTCTGCGCTAGGCAGACTCGTCCCACGCTGTCCGGAGTCTCGGCAAGCTGAAAGGGAGCCGCGCCTGTTTCCTCCCCAGAAGCAAACGATAGCTATCTGGGGGCTCACAGGGGCTCAACCTGCTTCTCACCCACTCTCTTCCAAGATTCCTGCAGGATCCTGGAACTTCCGAGCCGCTTCTCTTGATCGAAGCGGCTCTAACAGGCAGCGGATCTGGCGGTCCAAAAACGGGACCGTCTTTCGGCGTCGAGAGGCAAACCGGAAGTCTGCATTTTGATTTTTTTGACAATATCCTGTGGACACCACTAATCAGTAGCCAGCAGGAGTGGAATAGCCCCTGCCTGTAATCTCACTCTAGATATATTTCGGGTAGACCAGGCAGCATAGCTTGGACTGACAGAAATAGACTATTTATGAAGTGGGCCAAGTGAACATCATTAAAGATTGCTTTAGTAGGTGTGGGGCAGTGGGGTTTAAAACATGAAGTGGGTAAGAAGGGAGACTGCTATTCCCCCTACTCCTCAGTGCAAGGGGAGAAGTGACAAAATCTAGTAAAATGGGAGAGAGGCAGATATTTGAAGGTTCTGCATTGTTTTTACAGGTAGTCCTTGACTTAGGCAATTCTTTTAGTGACCATTCTAATTTCAAATGATACAATGACTTATGACCTTTTAAAGGTCATGACTTATGACCTTTTTACGACTTTTGCAATATTCCCATTGGCACATGATCAGACACTTGGCAACTGACTCATAATTATGATGATTGCAATATCCTGGGGTCACCTTTTGTGACCTTCTGACAAGCAAAGTCAATGGGAAAGTCAGATTCACTTAATAACTGTAGCAAGAAAGTTTGTAAAATGGGCAAAACTCATTTAACAAATGTTTATTTTTTTTTCTAGGAAAATAAATATACCAAGTCTCTAGGAGATTTTTGACTTTTTTTTTTTCTTCTGTTCAATTGTGTCGAATTCTCAAAAGCTCCCTAGATAGGCTCCTGCAGCTTTCTTTGTAGCTTTTTTCCAGAAATGATTTGCCATTGCCTCCTTCCTAGGGCTGAGAAAAAGTGACTAGCCCAAGGTCACCCAGCTGGCTTTGTGCTGGAGGCGGGACTAGAATTCACAGTCTCTCAGTTTCTAATCTGATGCTTTAACCCTTAACTAAATTGGCTGTGACTTTTATTTTTACCTGAATTCCTGCAATTGAAAATAGTTGATTTGCCACTGGATTCCAGAGGACGATTTTTGGAAAATTCTGGGTCTGCCAAAATAGAGTTAGAAGAGTTATGGTTGAATTGAAGAAGTATGGATTGTCTGTTTTTATTTTTTCCAATAATTTTATTGAAGATTATATTATACAGATAAAACTAATACAACTACATACTACATTAATACATAATAATTAGTAAATATAATCAGCATTAACAACTTATCACTATCTTTTAAAAAAAAGAAACAAGAAACACCTCTTTATTCCATATTTCACCTCATTTCCTATGGCTTGTGTCTAAAGCCTCATCTTTCCATATAGGTATTAATTAGCAAACATCCAGTAAAGATTATAAGAAAAAACAACATAAGTATTGAAAACTTTATATATTACACCCAGTTTGAATCTTTCCTTTTATATTTATAGTTCTGCTTACTTTTAAACAGATCTCTCTCCCCATTTTCCTTTTTCATACAGTATAAAGTCCAGTCCCAATTAAAAAAAGCCAGTTAAACTTTACCAGAAATAACCATTATGATCCAGTCCCAATCAGAAAACCATTAAATATCCTCTGAAATAGTAAGTAACCCGTTATTTTAACCTTGATCAAATAAACTGACTTTGTATTCTTTCTTCTTTGGACAGAATAATTTATGCATGCCACCATCCCAACTGCAAAGCCATTTTTAGATTTACAGAGTCTAAGCTGCTATTTTGTGGCTCTTTATGGAAATTACCCATTGTGAATGCCAGTTGTTTAGTTCCATGAGTCCAATGCATGGATTGGCATTCTTTCAGGTCAGTCATGCCTGTTTCATGCCACCAAGGTTCAAGCAATTTGTCTATGGAAAAGAGCAAGCAAAGGACATTCTAGTTTTTCATTTGCTGCAATGGTTAGATTCCTCCCCATATATTTAAATATGTATGCTACCTTGAACTTTTAAAGTTAATGGCAGCTTTTGAATGTTATAAATAAATAAAGTGCACTTCTGATCTACCAAGATGAATACAGCCCATTTTCTGTATACGATGGTCTGCCAAAATCTTGGCAAGCATCTGTTTGTACTGTACCATTTCAGACAGGCAATGAGCCAACAGCTCTGAAGAGTTGCCACCCAGATTTGGAAGTACATTTTTGGTTGGTGAGTCACTAGTCATAAAGGCTTCCTAAAACATATTACATTTGAGATGTGTTGTAGAGAGTTGATTTGAAATTTTCTATTTCATAGCGTTATATGCAGGGCTCCTAACATAGTCCTGTAGCATGTTATCTTCTAGGCCAGGTGTGAGTAACTACCTTGGATTGGGGGCCTGCCTGGGGATGCAGGGAACATGCCGAGTGATGGTGTGTATCCCTTGAAAAAGAGAAGCCCTCACTTCTACCTGTTTATTTTGTACTGTTTAAGTTGGAGGTTAATTAGCAAACTTGGTGTCTGATGGCTATTATGGGGACAATGCAGGCTTAATTCTGTGGCCAGAGGTTCTATGTATTATGGTCATCATGGCTTAAAAGACTCTGAAGACATACCCCAAGGAGACAGCTTTTGCAGATGTAGGACATCTGTGGTGGATTGGAAAGCAAAATGCATTTACCACCTCTCCGTTTTACAAGGGTTAAGGAATGAGATCTATGAAGCAGGAAAGAAAGGAGAAGAAAGAAATTGTGATTTCCCCTCACTGAGGGTCAATTTATTGCCCTGTTACACTCCAGAGAACAAAGAAAATAGTCTGAACCTTTTCTTTATTCATGTGTTGCAAAGTGAAAGACTGAAGGAAGAAAAATGATTGAAGGTGGGTTTTTGTGTTTTGCTTGAGAAACATTTTGCATTGCCCTATACAAAATGCATGCATGGATATTTCAGAGCCTCAGCAAGTGGCAGCTACTGGCTGACCTTGTCTGGCCTTGGAAATGTAGCTAGGTCAAACCTAGTTAGTACATGGCTAGGAGTTCTCCAGGACACATCAGACTGCAGGTTAACTGGGAAGTGGAAAAACATTTGAGAAGAAGGTAGTGGCAAATTACTTTGGCACTGTTGCTGAGAAAATTATGTGAACCATATCCATGAAATCACCACTCAGAAGTTGAGCTGGATGCAGAAAAGCCTCCATGATTCAAAACAACAAATTCATACAGGCTTGTATCACTGACCAAACAGGGGACCACAAATCCCATCACCTTCCTGCCTATAAATTGACTGACTGACTGATTGATGTGCTATCAAGTTTGTGTTGACTTTTAGCGACTACATAGATTTTCTCCATGATGATCTGTCTCTTTTCTTTCAGGCTTTCTAATGGTGCATTCATTGCCATTGTAACGGAGTCCCTCCATCTTGCTGCTGATCGTCCACTTCTTCTTGTTCATTGCACTTTTCCCAGCACCAGAATAGCTCCATGGAGTTCATTTTTGCTTAATAGGTTCAAAACAAGAATATGATTCCATCACAATTCAGTTCTCCACGTTCTCTTGGTTTCAGTGGAAAGATGTGGCTGGACCAGTAAACAATGTCCATTCTTTGACGGCTTTTTACTAATGCAATTTAATTAAACATACTGCAATGTTTGCAAGCATAACATTAACTCTTGCTTTGCTTCATGATGTGGTTTGATGTGGTTTCTATATAAGGAATGCAATCTCTGCTGTTTAAGATTTTTCTATGCATAATTGTTTATAACATAACATGCTGTGCAATTGTAACCATTTTAGCTTATTGACTATGCACTATTCAGACAACCATTACTTAGCTCAATCTTCAAATCTAGCCTGGTGTTTTGTCATGGGATTGACAAATGGATCTCCCAGAATAAGCTAGGGTTTGGGTTCCCCTTTCAATACTCCATACCTGTTGGTGTTGGATTTCATCACCATATTTTCAGGCTTCTCAAACTGTGGTCGCATCAGGGATTTCAAAGAACTTAGGGGGTTAATTGCAACTTTTTTTTTTAAAAAAAAGTGCTTTAGACATCAAAAACATCTGCAGTGTGTGCATATGGAATTTTGCAAGATGGCATTTACAATCTTGCAATCAGAGTCCCTTTGAAAAGGGTGGAGCTACAGTCGCAAAGCTTCCTGAAGATTTTGACACTTCTCTTTCAGCTTCTCCTTTCAGTTGAGTATTGCTGAGTACTATTGAGCATTATTGAGTATTGAGTATTCAGTTGAGTTAAGTTGAGTATTACTAAATTTATGAATTGGTTTTCTATCTGTTTCATTGCCAGAACACAGGAATTATTGCATGCTGGTTGGGAAATCCGGGGAGTTGAAGTCCACATATCTTAAAGTTGCCAAGTTTGAGAAACATTGATCTCAATAGTTACTTATATTAGAAAACAATATTTTGAAATAAAATACTTTTCCTTAGTTCTCTATTTATTTTATAATTGTTTAAATGTTTTAAATTCACCATTATGTCTAAATTGTTGTTAAAGTTCTTGAAATCTGTTTTGATCAAAGTGTAATATACTGCTCAAAAAAATAAAGGGAACACAAGCAGAAGACATCCGAGATCTGAATGAATGAAATAGCCTTATTAAATACTTTGTTCTTTACATACAGTATTTTATACCCTGCTCAAACAACTAAAGGGAACACAAAACTACTATATGTAATGAATAAAGTATTTAATAAGGCTGTTTCATTCATTCAGATCTCGGATGTCTCTGCTTGTGTTCCTTTTATTTTTTTGAGCAGTGTATATAATATAGATAGGGTTTTTGATGTAATTGAACTGAAAAAAAATCTGATTTCTGCAAAATGGTACTTAGTGATCACACACAATTATTGAAGTGTCCTTGGTGGTCTCTGAGCTTGCTTGTTTTCTTGCAGACATTTCATTACCCAAAAAAGATAAAAGTATCAATGGTAGTCACTAGCACTAGCACTGTTGATATTATATCAGCTATTCACTGATGAATAACTCCCAGCGACCGGTAAGATCCCACAGAGTTGGTCTCCTCCAGGTCCCGTCAGCTAAACAATGCCGGCTGGCAGGCCTGCGGGGGAAGGCCTTCTCTGTGGCTGCCCCAGCTCTCTGGAACCAGTTACCTCCTGAGGTCTGGACCACCCTCACCCTATTGGCCTTCCAAAAAGCGGTGAAGACCTGGCTTTTCCGGCAGGCCTGGGGCCATTGACCTCGCTGTTGTGATCTTGTGAGATCCGGCCATGAATGGTGTGAATGGGTTTTAATATTTTAATTTTTAAATGTTTTTATAATGGTTTTTTAAATGCATTGTAAGCCGCCCTGAGTCTCTGGAGAAAGGCGGCATATAAATTGAACTAAATAAAATAAAATAAATAAAATTACCTAGTTTGGGTATTGAAACATCTATAAGAAAACAAGCAAGCTCAGAGACCACTAAGAACCCCTCATGTCAACCCTGAGCTACAAATATTCTCCTTTATTAATAGACAATTATTATTAGCAATCCATTGATCTTAACCACTGATGGTTGAGATCAATAGATTGGTTTAATTTGGTTTGGCTTTTATAGGAAACATTTCTCTCTGGCATCTCTCCTCACATAGCCAAATAGTAACAAACCCTTGGAATTTCTGTAGAAGTCTTTGCATTATTAAAGTTTGGAATTTGTATCAATTTTATTTTGAAAACTCTGGCCATTGCTTTATTTGATATAAATATTGCAATTTAATTATTAAAGTAAATGGTATATTTATTTCTAGCCCAACCCATGGGGAGCTGCACATATTCATCATTTTAGGATATTACAGAATTGAAATGTTTAAGGGACCCTGCTATATCCAGGCTTATAAGGCTATGATTGTAAGGAATTATGGGAGTCAAAGTCCAACCCATTTGAAAGCTAGTCAAGAGTATTGCAAATGCCCCTAGAAGTGTTTCTAGGGGCAATTTGCACTGCAATTTCTTATATTGCATTTTCTTCATTGACATATTACCTCAAATGCTCTGTTGGGTCTCTTGCCAAATCTCACCGTCATAATTCTTCTTGCCACAGGGACCTTTCATCACTAAATACATCTCAATGGTATTTTTTTTATAAAAAAAAAAAGTAAATCTGGATTAAAATAAGAATCTCCCTGTTGATCTGGTCTCAGAAGACCAGGGGCATGAAGGGGAAAATGTGTGTTCTTTGTTTATTAGAGCAATCCATAACCAGCTCTGAGTCTGGACAGTTTATGGATTCAAAATAAGTTGGTTGGTGTGTGTGCGCGCGCAGATTTGCATACATTTGGGCAACCTAGAACAAATAGCACTGTAACTAACTTTTGCCCTGTGCAAGCTGAGTATTTCTGGATTACCGTTTCTGCAAAACAAAGAACTCTGTGTAACTCAAAGGGCAACAAGACAAATCCAAAGATTGTGTTAATGACATGATGGCCTCAGGGAGGTTTGCTGTGGAAATTACTTTGATATCTTTTTTCATAGCTAGACAAAGACAATTTTAATTTCCTAGGTTTTTACATCTTCTATGTCAGAAGTGGCTTTAATTGCTGCTCTTTTTTCTCTTGTGGCTTTATCTATTGTTTGTTATTGATTTTATGATTCCTTATTGTTTTCTTTAATTTTGCTTTTGTATGCCACTAGGGAGAAGTTTAGCAACAGAAGACAAGCCATAAATCAAGTCAAATGAATAAACAAATCACTTGACCAACCAAGGGTGCTATTATTATAATATTGTTCATCATCATCATCATCATCATCATCATTATCATCATCCACATATTATAGTGTTTATATCAATAAAAAAATCTGTCTTGCATTTCTGATGAATAACTTCACTAAGAATCAGAAACTTTATTAAAAATATTTTTTATCAGCTTGACTGCCTTGGTTTTCTTCCAAGAATCTTGACATTTAATATATGTTAGAAAGCACAATGATCTGGACTCAGGGTCCTCCTTCCTTATACATTTAATGCTACATACTAATTCTGACTAAATCCTGGGATAGGAAAGAATTATGAATTGGGACGCTTGCATTTATACAACTTTTGGAGTAATTCATTTTCTTGCTGATTTGATACGTGGAATTAGTTTTCTGTTCACTTAAAAATCTCAATTTCTGTCTCTTAGACATTAAAAAAGTGGGAAAATTGATGCCACCAAATCAATTTTGACTCCTAGCAACATAGATCAGACTTGGGCATTTTATGGTCCCTGGGCCATATCCTTAACTGTCCCTGTCTGGCCCACATGAGGTCAACCAGAAATTTGAAATCAAGCATAAATAAATGCACTGCAAAGAGTGGGAGAAGAAGCTCAGTTGGGTCTAGCTTTGTGCAGATTTGCATACATTTGGGCAACCTAGAACAAACCTGAATTAATTTTTGCTGGGTGCAAGCTGAGAATTCCTGGCTTACCGTTTCTGCTCCACAAAGAACTCTGTGTCACTCAAAGAATAACGAATCAAGTCCAAAGACTGTGTTAATGGCATGATGGATGGTTGCTGTGGAAATTTGCTATCTTTTTCATAGCTGGACAGATATAGAAACATCACAGCATTTGAATATTTTTTCCAAGGCCTTTATGGTTGCCCTACTGAATGCTAGTCTGCGGTGTGTTTCTTGACTACTTGTTCCTTTATGGTTAACGTTGGTTCTAAAATAGAGAAGCTCTCCACCATTTTGATTTCTTTATTCTCAGTTCTAAGACTGGCTGTTCTACCTTTTCTGCCATTCTACATGGCAAATTGCCGTGTTTTGTGATGTTGCATGCATGCAGGGATGATTAAATTTCTGGTGCTGGGCGAACCAGTTGTTACAGTATGTGATGCCCACTTCTGCATCAGGGTTGTGTTTGACCTTGGGGGTCCGGGATGGGTGTGGCCAGGATGTGTGTGGCCAGCTCGACATCACTCATGTCAGGGGTGCCTGTTGTGGCCTGAGAGCTCTACCAGCCAAAATGGGCTCCTGGGCTCCATTTTTTACTGCAACAGCCTCCTGCAGCCCTCTGCCAGTGAAACTGGAGCATGGGAGAGCTGCCTGTGGTCCTCCTGAGCTCCGTTTTCGCTGGCAGAGGCACTGTGGGCCAGTCTTTCACTGTTTCCAGGGTGGCCTCTCAGGCCAGATTTAAGCACCCCATCGGCAGAAATCATCCTCTGGGCCTTGAGTTTGACACTCCTTTACTAGAGCTAATGAATTCTTTGCATTTTTGACTATCAAGATAGTGCCATCAGTCTAATGAAGGTTATTGAAGCTTCTTCCTCCAGTTTTAAACTATGCTCATCTTCTTCCAAATCAACTTCCCTTAATATATATTCTGCATATAGGTTGAATAAATAAGTGGAGAGTATGCAGCCTTGTCATACTTCTTTGCCCACCTGAAGCCAGCATGTTTTATCATGTTCTGTCTGGCCACTCTAGCTTCCTGACCAGTATATAAGTTTCTTGTGAGGACAATGGAATAGTCTGAGATTTCCATTTTTCTGAACACTCTCCACAGTTTGGTATGATTGTCCTATTCAAAGGATATTCCATAATCAATGAATACTGACTTCTTTTTTGGTATTCCTTTTCTTTTTTCAATTATCCAGCATGCTTCAGCAATAATGTCTCATGGCTTTTTTCTAAAGCCAACTTGAACATCTGGCATATCTTTTTCCAAGAAGAGTTCTAATCTGTATTAGATGATCCTAAGCATTATTTTACTAGCATATGAAATTAAGAATATTGTTATTTGCACTCTCTGTTAAGTCTCCTTTTCTTTGGTAATGGAATGTAGTTTGACCTTTTCCAATCAGTTGGCTGTTGTGTCATTTCTCCAATTTTTTTGGCATAGCTTAGTTACAACAATGACTGATTTTTATTTTGTTGTGTGCCATATTTTCCTGGGTATTCTATCAGTTCTTGTAGGTTTTCAATTTGGCAATGACTGGAGTGCTGATCTAACTTCATCTTCTAGTATTAGAGATTCTTTTAAGTAAAGAATATCTTCTAACCCATCTTGGAAGTCGACATCTGTATTGCATAGAATTTCAGTTTATTTGTTCTATCATCCTTTCATCTCCTTTGAGTTGGTTACTATCTTTTCGTTGGCATCTGTTAGCATACCAATTCGAAGCTGGAACTTCCTTCTCAGTCCAGATATCTTTTGAAAGACTTTCTGTGTTTCTTCATGTTTGTTTCCATCTTCAATGTCTTTACAAACGTTGTTGTAATGCTGCTTCCTATCTCTTCTAACAGTTCTCTGAAGCTCTGTGTTAAGTTCCTTGCTGAGATTGTTGCCTTCTTTGGCTTTGGCATCTCTTCTGTTCTTGGCAATTTCCACCATTAGCTCTGACATTCAGTTTGCTTTCTTCATTTTTATTACTCTCTTTTCACATTCATTCTTAGCTATTTTTTAAAAGTCCACCCCTAATTCCTCTGGTTCTTTATCAATGAAGTTCAGAACTTCAAAATGATTCTTGATGGTTCTGCTTGAAAATGGTGGCTATATGTTCAAGATCTTATTAGGGAAACTGGTTGCCTTTCTTCTTCCTTAGCTTAACTTGGAGCTTGCACTTCAGCTATCTGTAATCTGTTCCATAGACAGAACCTGACCATGTCTTTGGAGCTATGATTGAGCTCCTCCATCTCCTTTTAGCAATGGCATAGTCAATTGAATATTATATACTCCTTCTGGTGATATCTATGTATAGAGGAATTGTTGTTTGAAGATAGTGTTAATTATGAAGGAACCATTGGAATGGCAGAAATGGATAAATCAGTCTCCTATTCCATTTTGGTTTCCTAAACTATCCAATTGTGTGTTCTCTTTTATGTTTCCAAATTTGATATTCCATCTCCAGTCATAGGCAACACCTTTTGCCTGCATGTTCTGTTGATTTTGAATTGAATTGCATCATAGAAGTCATCAACTTCCCTATGCAACAATAGTTGGAGCATAAACTTGAATGATTTTCTTATAAAAAGATTGGTCATGGAGTCTAATCAATATTGTTTGATAATTGATTTCATTGGAGATAATTACTGTATTTACTATATCCTTCCTAACTATGAATTATGGGAAAGTACTGATGATTGTATCTAGATCTAAGATACAGATCTGATAATCCATAAGAATTATCCTTTTTTTCTGCAATAAAAAGATCTTGTCTTCTAGTGAATTTTGCTGGCTTATTTTGAGCTTTCACTATGAATATATGTAGAGTAGCAATGCTGTAATCACATCAAATACATCAATTTATTTTGCTGCAATATTCATGTAACTGAGCTGTGGGTTAATAAATTTCCAGAACCTGCCTAAGCAAATTTATCTGCCATTGACAAAAACATTTTGGACAGGAGATTTTATCACTCGTGATGGGTAAATAAGGTGCAAGAACCTATTATTTTTATCCTGAGTAATGATGCCACAGCTTTGTATAAATTCACAAAACTCATTGGGAATACCTCTAATGCTATAAGATCAAGAGTAGACCAAGGCATATAAAATCCCTATGTGGTATGACAACAGGAGACAGACATTTCTCTAACTCTGAAACCACAAAGACATGTGGATCCAATGGAACTGATTGGAAGAACACTGAGAAAGGACAAAAGAGAGCATTGCTGCACACAGTGCATAATTCACCTATGGGATTTCTTACCGCAAGCTATGATAATGGCCAATAATTTCTGTGGCTGTCTTTAAGGCCTTGAGGAAAAAAGGTGGGTGGATCAATCTTATTATTATTCTTGGAAGAATAATGTTCCAAAGGGAAGGTGCCACCACAGAGAAGGCCCTTTTCTGGTTCCAACCAGATGTACTTTCTTGCTACTTGGAACTTGCCACATGCCCTACCTTTCTCCTCTGATGGCTGGGATTGGAGGGAGGCAGTCCATCAAATAACCTGTCCTGAAGCCATAATCTGACACAAGTAGCTCCAATCTTGCTGGGCAATAATGCAGATTTTTACTATGTTGACATCGCAGCAACTGTTGTTGATTGAAAAAAAAAAACCTCTAGTTGAAGGGGGGCAACAGTGAAACAGGGATATCTTTAATTTTTCTATTTGTGAGAATGCAAAGGTATCTGAAACAAGTTTGGTGTAGTAGATAAGATACCAGAATAGAAACTGGAAGACTGTGAGTTCTAGTTCCCCTGAGTCATGAGAAACACCTGGGTAATTTTGCACCAGATATGCTCTCTCAGCCTAATCGGCCTCACAAGGTTGTTGTGGGGAAAATAGAAGGAATGTTATATAAAGATGGGATCGAAATCTAATAATCTAATAAATAAATAAATCTAGTTTGCCAAATGCCAGATTAAAACGGGCCTTGGTCGGATCCTGAAGGTGTGTTCTCATCTTTTTAACTGATTCCATAGGGATGTACACAAACTTGGAAAAGTCAGGGTGGCATCTATAATTGCACAGTTCAAACTTTGTCCTATTTTTAGGTGTGATGGAGACCCTTGGAGGTGTTGCTGTGGAGTAATAAAAGTCAGAACAGGGAATTACCACTTGTACTTGCCTACAAATCCTGAAGAAAAAGCAAGCTACCCATCTAAGTAATCTGCATCTGACAACCATCTGCTGGGAAACCAGTGGGCTTCCTTGCCTAAATTGGTTGGCCAGTGAGAAAGTGACCACTGGACTAGACAAGCCATGAATCTGATCCAGCAGGACTCCTCCCTTTCAACATAATTATTTATATAAGAACCATGCCTGCTCTATTTTAAACTGGGCTGAATAAATTCACAGCTTTAGGCTGCAGATTTGGGGTGTCCTGAAGAGGGAAGCATAACGTTAGCTGTTAAAGATGTATTTTTACATCTTGTAAAAACAGAATTTTCATTGCTGAGGGACTGAGGGATTTTTCTTCCTGGTGTTCTGGAACAGCATGGGCTGATTTAAGATCTCATGTGCCCTGACAGGAGTGGTTGACTATGCTAGTTTTAAACAACCTAAAGAGAGCTGCCCTATACAGTTAAATGCACATTAAAAATTAAGAATGAGTTGCTGCAAACAGTTTGCCCAGAGCCTCACTAGCTGTATAGGACAACTGACTGGACTTCTGAATTCACCCTTGCATCATGAATCACCTGTGTTAGAAATCCTCTTCAGGGAGAAAAGCAGCCCAGGTGGAAAAATGCTTGGCTCAACTCTTTTTTGGAGACGTTAGCTTTCTACTGCATTCAGGTGAATTTTTATTGTTGCTGTCTGTCCACAGATAGTCCTCAGCTTATGACTGCAATTGAGCCCAGTTTATGTTCATAAGTTGTTGTGGTCATTAAGTGGGTAACCATATGACACTCAATTTTACAACCTTTATTGGGGCAGTTGTTAAGTAAATCAATTTTAACGAATGGGAGGGATTGTTGGAAACCAGAAATAAATGCTAAAAACTGGCAAAAAATATCAAAAATGGGGATGATGTGACCAAGGGATGCAGTAAATGGCTGTAAAAATGAGCCAGTTGCCAAAGATCAAAAATAGGATCACATGATCAGAAGGGTATGTGAGGTTGTTGGAATTTCTAAATCAGGTCATAAGTCATAGGTAAATCAGTTGTTAAGTGAACATTACCTGTAGATGGTGAAATATTTAAATTTCAGGTTTTTTGGGTTTTTTTAATGACTGAATCAGTTTTTGATTCCTGGTGTCTGCTTGGACTAGTCCCTCTGGCTTTCATGACAAGATTTTGGAAGTGCTTTGCCATTGTCTAGGGCTGAGAAAGAGTGACTGGACCAAGGTCATCCATTTGGTTTTGTACCTAAGGCAGAATTAGAACTCATGGTCCCCTAGTTTCTAATTTAGTGTCTTAACCTCTACATCAATACTCTCAAAGTGCAATTAAGGAAATATTTAATATTCGTGTAGCTTCAAATGGAGCAGCACCTTCTACACCTTTAGCCTCTCAATTTGCATTCCTAATTTATACTGCTGTGAGTGTGGCCCTACCCAGTTTCAGAAAATGGCTCTGTTACCCTGTTCAGCCAACTGCAATCCCACCTAGGCAATTTTGTCTTGTCAGCAAAATTAAGATTTCTGCTAATTGTTAGAGAACTGCTAATCTCTGCTTTTCCTAGTAACTCTGGAAGGTTAAATGTTTGTAGATAACTGTGCCAGAGGGCAAGTATTTTCCTTTTGAGATTTTGAAATGTTGGCGCATGGAAATATTTATTTTCAGGCTGCCAATAACTGTCTTCCCCAACCTGCTAGATCATACTTTGGCAGCTTTAAAATATATGGACTTCAACTCCCAGAATTCCCCAACCATGCATCTTAAAGTTGCCAAGGTTGAGAAACAGTGTGTTTGTTGGCTAGCTTAGGCAGTCTATGAAGCCCATGAAAGGAAGCAAAATGAAGCAATTTGGCAATCTGGTCAGTTCCCACTCTGGAACAGCAGACCTGATAGTAAGGGAAGGGCTTGTCCTCCTCGAGAACATTCCTGCCAAGTTCATCCTTTGGGATTGGTTCTCTTCAATCTGTCCCATAACTGGCATTGTCTCTGAGAAGTTCTTTGTGTTGGCTCTGGTTGTGACATTTGAAATGTTGCTGTGGTTGAGAACATGGACGCCAGTCAGCCAGCAAGGACGCAACAGCATATTAAGCTGCTCAGGAAAGTACAGGAATTCTGTGCCAAGATCAGGGGAGATCAATTCCTTACTTAGAGACACTCCTAGATAGTGACTTCATTTGCCTAATTCTCTCTTTTCCTTAGATCTTCCAAGACCCTTTGGATTTTTCAAGCACTGCACTTCTTGTTTGCTCTTCATCTTGTAAAAGCTCAGGTTGCAACCACAGCCCATTTAACTCTTCTGGTAGTTCAAGTACTAAATGTTTACCCTACTACAGTTCTCGATTCAGAAAAATCAGATTAAGCTAAAGGTCACCATAGTCCAGGGGAAAAATGCTCTGAAGTCTGCTACTGGTTTGCTTCGTGTGCATGTGCACCACAGGCGCTAAGAAGCCTTTTCTGAGTCTACAAAGCAGTGGTGGAATTCAAATTTTTTCCCCCTACTGGTTCTGTGGGTGTGGCTTGGTGGGCATGGCCTGGTGGGTCTGGCAGGGGAAGGATACTGCTAAATCTCCTGCTTTCTGGCAAATATAAATTGCGCAGCACAGCTGATTGTCGCATAGCTGATTGTCGGAACTTTTTTTTTCTTTTTTAAAGCATTTTTTTTACTTCCGGTTCCAGCGAACCGGTAGCATTTTTTACTATCCAGTTTGGGCGAACCGGCCCTAACTGGTAGCATTTCACCTCTGCCATAGTCCAACACTGTGTTAATTTCAGGGCTATTCATTTCATTCATGCAATCATTCTAGCCTGGTTTTGCTTTTTAGCTGTGATTTGTTGTTGTTGATGATGATGAAGATAATGCTTTTGATTCCAGGTCTTTTATCCAACCTTGATCAATCCCTTTTTTCTAGCTATCAGTCTGAGTCCAACAATAAAGCCATGGGCATCTATACTCCTAATGACCCTATTTCTCTTGGTGTCACAAAGCACCACACACACACTGTGTCATTTGTTTAAAAAAGTTTCAATTTTCAGAGCAAGAAGCTATTGTCAGCCTTTACTATATTTTCAAGAATGCCTCTGGCCTCATAAAGACTGCAGAGTTATTCTTAGAAAATGGAAATGATGGGTATTTCCAATTCACTGCTTTCTTTGGAAATGCCTGTCTTTACAAGAAGAGCAGAGTAAACTGAGTTTGGTGGTGAATATCCTGGAGAGTAAAGGTTGGTCATTACATATAAGTAAAACTTTTTTTAATGTACATGATATTTCTGATTTTTTTCAGTATTATGAAGTGTAGGAATCAAATAAGATTATTATTTTTTTGCCTCAGGTGACTGGGTGGGAGCATGCACCATGAAATGATACACTGCTGTACATAAATATAAAATCTCTCGAGTCAAGCTTGGCTCCTTGTGATTTCATGTCCATGTAATTTTACTGGAAATAGTTCACTACATCTTCTTCCAGGAAGTTAGTTTGACTTCCAGTCTATCCTGAACCCCTGGATATTCTCCAGTTTAAGTATAAAGCCCTGTTTAGCATTTCGGGTTTGGACCAACTTGGCTTGGAGCAGTCACTTCCCCAGACTTCACCTACCTTTATTATAAGGTAAAGTTTTCCCCTTGTCCAGACATGTCCAACTCTAGGGGGCAATCAATGTCCATTTCCGAGGGAACCAACATTGTCTGAAAAAGCTTCTGTGGTCATCTGACCAGCATGACTATATGCCGAGCAGTGGTGGGTTGCTCCTGGTTCGGACCGGTTCACAAGAACCGGTAGTAAAACCATTGGGAGGCCCTGCCCACTGCCTCAGATGTCATCATCGGAGATCTGTGCATGTGCAGAAGCATGTGAAAGCAAAGCGTGTGTGTGCGTGATCCCATTGAGAACCAGTAGTAAAGGTAAGTAGAACCCACTCCTGATGCTTAGGCATATGAAACATTTCCTTCCCACTGAAGTGGTACCTACAGGAAGTCCTTGTCTTACAATACTTCATTTAATGACTGTTCAAAGTTACAATGCCACTGAAAAAAGTGTTTTATGACCATTTTTCATAGTTACAACCTTTATAGCATCCCCATGATCATGTGATTAGAATTCAGGCACTTGGCAACTGGTTCACACTTTTGACCATTGAGCCTGGTGGCTCAGCAGACTAAAAGCATTGTGATTAACACCAGCTGTCTGCAATTAAAGTAAGATCGAATCTCGCCAGGCTCAAGGTTGACTCAGCCTTCCATCGTTTCTAAGGTAGGTAAATTGAGGACCCAGTTTATGGCGGCAATAAGCTGACTTTGTATAAATATACAAAAGTATGAAGGCTATTGCTTAACGCATTGTAAGCCACCCTGAGTCTCCGGAGAAGGGCGGCATATAAATCAAATTTAAAGAAACAACCAAAAAAAAGAGTTATGTGATCACTGTTTGCACCCTTTTGACAAGCAAAATCAATGGGGAAACCAGATTCACTTAACAAATCAATTGCACTGATTCACTTAACATCTGTGGCAAGAAAAGTTGTAAGATGGGGCAAAAGTCACTTAACAAATGTTTCATTTAACAACAGAAATTTTGGGCTCAGTTGTGGTTGTAAGTCGAGGACTACCTGTGTTTTTCTACTTGGATTTGCATGCTTTTGAACTGCTAGGTGGGCAGGAGCTGGAGCAAGGAACAGGAGCTCACCCTGTTTGCATTCACGTTTTGAATTTGGACTGTCAACTTTCCAGTTGGAAGGACCGATGTCTTACCTGTGAACCATTGTGCCCCAAGCTTATAATATGATATGTAAAAAGTATGATATGTAATGTTATTGAGATGATAGAGTACATGCAGTCGCTAAAGATGACACATTTGATCCAGACTGTCCTGGAACAGCATTCCCAGCCAGCTGTGTTACAATATTATAAATGCGTACCTCCAGTGTGACTAAGCTAATATATGCAATCTGGGCACACAAGGTGCATGTACAGTACTTAACTGTGTGTCTGGGGCCTAAGTAACTATTTAATTCCCTTCACAAGCATATGAGCCTATAGTTTCCTGAGGTGCCATATGTGATGACAAGGGTTACCATTACGTCTTATATAGTAAAGCAGCTTCTGATAGAATCCAAGCATTATGTTAGGAAGGACCTTACTTGGAAATTTGCTTTTGCCACATACTCACCAAATGGCCATTATCTCTTGGTTCTTTATCTGTAACATGCAAAAAATTATATGTGTCTTAAAATAAACTACTTTGAATCTTCTGAAATGTTATAAAAATAAATATTTCTAAGGAGAAAATCCTGGATGGGCCACCTGCAACAGGCAATGCTTATGGGTCAAGGATTGTCCTTTTCTTTAAATCCTATTTTGGAGGGGCAACAGAGTGCGATGGTGGCCCTAGAGGAGTAGTGGGTGGTTTTTGTTTCAGAAGCTAAAGCCATTTACTGTAGCTCCAAACACATGAAAACTATTGAATCTTGGAAACATCATCTGGATATTCATAAGCAAGCTATGAAAACATTTGTCATTCCAAATTAACTACCACCTTGCCCTAACAATATTGAAATTTACATTTTGTTTATGCTTAATGGTTCTAAACCCAAAACACGATCATTTCTCTAGAAATTATTCATCTTCCCACTTCATGAGCCATGACAATGCATGTTAGTGTTATCATTCCAAGCTATTTATCAGTTGATAACAATTCTGATCTTTCCCACATGAGTGGTATGAATTTAAGCTACTGCCAGTGGGTTTGAAATTAATTTTATGTCCTGTCTTTTCACTTTGCCTTTTAACTACCCTAATAGAATCATTCAAGGGTCTAGGGAAATTAAATATCTTAGTGGCTCTTTGATTACCTTTACTAGTTCTTCCCAATCTGCTCTAATTTTAGCACAAAACCATCATTTATGGATAATACAAATGCAGTTCATAAAGATCTTTAACCTGCTCCTCCCATTTCACTGAGGATTAGGAAATATTGCAGTAAAACAAAAAATCTCGGCAGCTACTCAGTTTTGCATGTGGGAAATTCTATACTACAAAAGAGATGATGTGGGGCCATGAATAATGTTTGCCCATTTATTTGCTTGTTTGACCCATTCTCAGCAATTGACCTCAGAGCAGATTTCAGCTAGAAAAAATAGTGACTAGTTTTCTGCAGAACTTCTGCAAACTTTAAAGCAAGGCCGAAACAAGAATATATAAAACAGGAAACTATCGTTAAGATAATTTTATAATGATAAAAGTTTGGTCTGGAAATTCCTTTTAAATTTGGGCAGATTTAATGGACAGAAAAAACAACCTTGAGAATAGGAGGAAGAACTGTAATTAGGACAGTGGTCAGATAAAAGAAATATGAGTTCAGATCAGATTTGTAATTAGAGTAAGCATCCCTGGCAAGACATCCCCTTTTTTTCAGCAAGAGACAGAGAAAAGACGTTTGCATAAATTACTATAAAAGTAGTACAAGCTTGCATGACATTAGTTTCCTAGACAGGTTTTTTCTTTTTTTAGATTTTTAATCTCACCCTTTTTATTTTTATCAGTAACTCAAGTAACCCAAGGTGATGAACATGTCTAGAACATGCCTAGATCCTCTTCCTATTTTCCCCACAATAGCAACCCTGTGAAGTGAGTTGGACTGAGAGTGAGTAACTGGCCCAAAGTCACTCAGCTGACTTTCATGCCTAAAGTGGGATTAGAACTCATCGTATCCTGATTTCTAACTTTAAGGCATTTAAACCACTAAACCAAATTCCAGAGCCTGTGGGATAAGAGAGTCATTATCCCAAAATTGCAGCAGCTTCCAACCTGATTTTACAAACATAAGAAATTCCTGCCTCATGCAGAATCAAAACATCTAAATCAGAAGGCGGGCAATATATTGATAAATAGGACTATACTTAACATTTGTAGAAACCTAAGGACATCATTTAGTAAAATTATAACATCATTTTTATGTTTTTAAATCTCAAGATACTGGGAAACTGCAACACCAATTTTAGCAATTGCATTCAGAAACGATTTTGGGATCTGCAAAGATATGTGGGAGATGTGATGCTAGATCTTCTGGGTACCCTCCCCACCAATTAGTTTAATAGTTTTTACACAGTCTTTCAAAGTATGTTACAGCTTCCAATTTTATTAAGCTATAGTTGGGTGTCCATCAAGACCTTTTCATTCCTCACTATAAAGCATATCTCAGAAGATATTCATCTGCTATTATTTCCACATTATAAGTGAGTACTTAATATGTACTAGGAGATGCTTTATAGAAACAACAGGCCAACAACAACAAAAAATCCCTCTTTAAGGTTCAAAGTGGAAACATTCCAAGCAAATTTAAAAGAAAAGGGGCATTTACTCAGGCATTTTTCCTATTTTGCAAAGACAGGCCGAAGAACCATGTAAACTCTTCTTCAGCAAAGTTGATTCTCTTGATGACTGAACAATTCTTAGAATATCCCTTTTAACCCATTTGCCCAGGTTGAGCAGGCCAATAGGTATGTGATGCAATGTGTCTCTCAGCACCATCTCTGAACTTTCCCCTTCTTCCTTCTCTAATACTTGGCTACAATGGCCAATTTCTAGTGCTACATTAAGAAAATTTGATGATAATAATACTTTAGTTTAGAAGGAAGATATGTTAACATAAAACATTTTCCATAATTGGATATCGTATCTCACTATCTGAGTTTCAAAGTGGGCAGTTAAATGTAAAAGAACAAGAGAACAGAATCAAGTCAGTTGGTCCCTGCAGTTGGCAAAACGGCTGAATTGTTCAGTGGATTTTAAAATCATTGGACTCAGCTGCATTGTGTAGTGACTCCAATAAGGAGGCGGAAGGTTGCTGCTCAGATCCAGGTAGGTATAATTAGAAAAAATGCATGAGAGTTCAACCAGAAGGAAAGGATTCTTAAACTACAAAAGACAATCCTAAGTCACAAAAGAAGTCGTGTTCTTTATAAGTTCAAGGACTGAATGAAGTCAATGAGTCAAATTTGTGCAGGTTATGCTGGAACAGATGAAGTTAATGCATGTTGTCTTTTGCTTTTGAATGACAATGGGGTCCAGAAATAATGGTAATGCATATGGGCTTCTGTTGTAACGAACCTTACATGGTGAGAGGACAACAACCTGGTATCACATCTGTCTGGTACCAAAGCACGAGATAGATGGCAATCAGGTATTCTGCCTATGTATTGCTTAGTTTGGGCAAGAGGTGAACTTTGGTTTTATTACATATAGGACTCATAACGAGGATTTGCATTTGATACACGACACTCACTGGATTTATTCTAAAACGGATTCTCAGTTTTTCTACAATCAAACTCCTGATCAGAAATTTCTGGACTCTTATGTACCTATTTCCTTGGTTCAGTTTGGCTGAAATCTGAGTTGTATTAAAAGGCAGTTTCCTCATACAAACTAAATGCACATGAGATATATATTGTATTCTATCCTTTCCACTTTGCCTCTCTCCACTATTATACAAACCAAGATGCAAACTTCACAGCTTTCTATAGGAATATACCAAATTAAGAGCCTTGATAGTACAGTGGTCTACGCACCCTGTTATTAACACAGCTGCCTGCAATTTACTGCTGGTTTGAATCTCTCCAAGGCTCAAGGTTGACTCAGTCTTCCATCCTTTCTAAGGTAGGTGAAATGAGGACCCAGTTTGTGGGGGCAATAAGCTGACTTTGTATAAATATACAAAAGTATGAAGGCTATTGCTTAATGCATTGTAAGCTGCCCTGAGTCTCTGGAGAAGGGCGGCATATAAATCAAATTAAAAAAAAAATTGTGCTTAGTTTCATGATTGTAGCACAGTTGGGTCTTGGGTTCTCCCCACCCAAGTGATTCCATTAGGCATGTGCAGACTTCTGCTTGAAATCTCTCCTTTGAACTACTCTTCTCCTCTTAAGAATTCATGTCCCATGAATATACGAACAATGGGTGTACACCGTGAGGAGATGGATTTGTTCTTGCTTCCCTTGATTGATTGCTTCCCTTCTCTGTATTTTCACCAAAAGTCTAGGTGGAATCCATATGCAAAGGATTGAATACACAATGACAACACATGTGTAATTGTGTATAGGAGGAGATAACATCTTGCCTTTTGTAAGGTTTTCAGAACAGAGTTACAGATTCAGAGCTCACATACAGTAACTGCCTTTCAAAGACAGTTTTTGTTGTTGTTCTTGTGGCCATGGTGATGGTCACACCATGGCCACAACATGGTGGCCATGGTGTGGTCACCATGGTATAACTGGTGTACAACTTTAGTACAACTGTTTTGGAGGGCTGCAGGTTGGGGAATGTGATTTGCATACTTGCTTATGTCTAGGTCTTATCCTGACTTTTAATGAGATATTGAAGACCAGGGAATAAAAAGTATCAATGGCAAGAATAAGCACTGGAAATATAAACAGACATAGGAAATAATAGGAATTGAAAATGACAATAAGGGAACTGTGCTTCTTTGAAGTGGATTAAATGTACCACTGAGGCAAACATATTAAGAGTGCAAAAAAGCAAGGAATAGGAATAGATAATCAATGGAATAGATTTTTAGGCTAGGACTATACTTATCACTATCTCTCTATCCATCCATGCATCCAGCTATCCATCTGATTTAAATTCTGCCTTTTGTTATGGGGACTTGCAATGCCAGATCTTGAAAGAATGGAACTGGAATGTCAGACACAACATACAGTACAATTAAATAGGAACCTTCATATTTCCACAGTAGAGGGCTGAAACTGATTTAATTGTGAGCTTGTTGGAAGATATCTGGATTATCTCGACAACTTTCATGACGCTATTCATAGCAGTCATTTTTCAGAATTTTAGCAAGGAATCTTTTCCAGTCCTGCCTGAAGAGGGAACCTGAAGTTTTTAACATTTAAGGAATGTTCTTCACTAGTAAGCTAGTGGAACTTGGCTTGTCTCCAAAGAGCCAAGTAAGACAGTTTATGTTCAGGACATTGATTCACCTAGTTCTATCTTCAGAGGAAAGATGTGTCCTTCACTTGCTGATTATATAGCTTCCAGCAGCCCTTGACAAGACGGTCATTAGTGTAGGATGTGAAGAGTTGTAGTTCAATAGTATCTGGTGAGTCACATCTTGTTGCAGGTCCTGGACTATATTGACTGACAATAGCCCACGAGGGTTTCGAGAAGATAGCATTTTTCCTATCACTATTTGAAAATGTGCAAGGAATTTATATTCTTCTTCATGCAGCCACTTTTTATTATCACTGAGTTAGGGTCCTTTCCAATTATCAGCTCCTGAAAGAGTCATGTAACATATTATTTGAAATGCATATCTCCAAGCCATCATGGTGTTCTGCATCTGCTTTTTGAAGACCAAGTGTTACCATCCAGTGGTGTCTACAGTACTGGATTTATCTGGTACCACATCATTTTCTAAACCTCCTGCTAATTTCACAGCCAGGAAGCATAGTACAACACTGACTCATCATTCACAGCATTTTGCTAACATTTTGTTGCGGGAAAGTCAGCATTTTCCGTGATGTGAAGACCACCTTGACTTCATCTCCTCCTCCACAATGTTTCAGAGACCCCCAATTAATGAGAGGAAGATCATTAATAAGGGGGACGCATGGAAAAGTGTATACTGTATGTACATGTTCCTGCATTTGTAGCTTTCTGTGTTGGATGTGGATTGGAAACCTTAGACTTCTTGAATTTTTGACCCATTTATACTTGTCCTTAGTGCCAGTGTTAATTTATGCTGTACATAAGTGGCGGGAGTTATTCTCACACCTTGTTTTGTGTGAATTCTAGCTTTACAGTTGGAATATAAAGGTGCTTATCTTGAGAACTGCCAGAGGAGGGTGATCCCAAAATTTAGTGCTTAGCATTCAAAGGTCAAAGACAGCCTAGGGGCCATACAATAGGATCTAATTAGGCAGTGCCTTAACTGAGATGTCATGAGACACTCTAATTTTTATTTTATTTTATTGTTGTTGCATAGTTCCTTTTCTTCCTGAGTACTCAAGATAGTGCATATGAGAAAGTACACGCTTTTCATTTTTGATTCAAAACAATCTCATCATGTACACTGAACCAAGAAACATTGATTGCCAAGGGTTATTCAGTGAGCTCCATGATTGGTAGGGGTATAGAATCAAGTTCTTCAGTGTTTCTTCACTGTGTCTTGAATATTACACTCTATGGGGTCTTAGAGTGTGGAACAGATTTTAATTCAAAATAGTTGTTTTTTAATATCACCTGAACCTTGATATATTCCTGTGGTAGTTTTATTCTGAATCCTGGAGAAAGACACTCTGTGATTGGTTGGCAGGCAATATGAAGCCTCTGTATTGGCCATCCGTAAGTATAAACAAATTGAGAATCTGGAGGTATATTTTCTTTGCTGTCTACAAATGTCTTAAAAGACCTTAAGACTCTAAAATATAATAAAAATCTGCCTTTGGTTATGGTCCTTCACAGCCTCTCCTTTGTCATAACGTTTCTGAAAAGGTTGGCTCCTACTCCATGTACCTATGAGAACTCAAGACTCTAAATTGATGATCCCCACACCTTCTTTTGATTCATGTCTACTTATACTACCAACAGCTGTAAGCAGAGAATGAGAGGGTGGAATTTAAACTCCACCAAGTCAACTGGAAAAGGCATAAATTTTGACAGGATATAGGCTGAGAGGTTTGAGTGAGCCTGGATCAGATTAGTATGAGATTGCAGCTGGGTTCAGCCCAGCAATTTAACCAAGTAAGTTAAGGAAACAGCATATTTAGGAATTATTACCCCAATCAGAACTGGAGTAAAAAAGGAGAGTTATAATTCCAATGTGGACCAAGGCAATTGAGAATCAAACACCATCCCCAGATTTTGTGTGAAGTGATCCCCAAAAATTTGCCTTTGGGGCAGTAGTCAAACCCCCAACTAGTTATCCTCCAATTAAATGGGAAAGTAGAAAGTACAAATTGGAACAATGCAAAATTCACAGCTAAACCCAGCAACATAGAATTAATTTCCCTTCCAAGCCATGTCTACTGTTGCCCATATGACCAGTGGAATGGAGGCCTTTGGTATAATGAAGCCATGCCATAATATGACATTAGGGATCATAGAAGATTGTATAGGACTGGAAGAAGTGAGTAGGTCTCTATACTCTCTACAATGATAGTCCAGAACCAATTAATATCCAGTAATTTCATATTGTTGTACTGGATTGGGAGTGACTGGTTATTGGTGTTCTATAAGTCCAGCCCATAGTTGCATTTGCACAACATGTTTAACCAGATGAGTAGAAGGCTATATTAACTATGCATGCAACATGCTAACCTAGTTTTAACCTTGACTACAATGTTTATATGTGCATTAGCATGCTCAGTGAGCTCAGCACATTAGTTTATGATTCAATGCATCTTGCTTAGACAGATATTATGTTATCCTCTAACCAAGTTAAATGTGTTTTATGCAGTATATGTGTCATAAGAAAATATATGTTTGCATGGTGGAAGAATTGCAAGTGTAATGCTGATTCAGATGCCAAAAACATCTTCCTCTTCCAATGAAAAACTTCTTTTAAAAGAAAAGGTAACTGAATCAGTAAGAAAGAGGGACTGAACTGCAGTTCTGTGATTTCATTTCTTGCTTGTTATTATTTTTCAAAAGTGACATAAAGTTGTGGATGACCATAAATACTCTGGGCAAGCTGCCTTCTGTATAAATATATACCCCTACCTGCTTCATCTTCGTCTTGTGTTTCCTTTCTTGCTCTCCCATCTCCAGTCTCTGTAGACCTTGGCAACTTTAAGATAGGTGAATTTGGTGGCTGGGAATTCTGGGAGTTGAAGTTCATCCATCTTAAAATTGCCAAATTGAAAAACGCCACTCTAGACTCTTTCTCTTCCTCCTTCATCACATCACTATCTAACAAATTGCATATTCCATGAGAGCGTCTCATTCCCCCCCACAAGCAACAGAGCAGAGTAGAACACTGTTCTTGAAATATATAAAACCAATGAAAAAGTTAAATAGATATAGGCTTAGATGCACCAATGATTTGTCATGGTAAATGCCTAACTGCATCACTTCCCTGGTCACCCGGCCCTGCAAGGGTTAACCAACCATATACCCCATAACCCCTGTAACCACTCCTTACCTCTTTGCCTCTCCTCCTGGGTATAATAGCTCCGACCACGAGGTCCACAAGTTATTCCAGATGTATACCTGAAAGAGAAAGGTACAAGGTCAGTGACCTCCAGTACCATAAGACCTATAATAAAGTTACAGAAAAGAATTGAAGTTTGTCTTTGAGTTATTGGGCTAGATCCAGCTTTTAACAAAATGGTAGCAGAGATCGGTTGCCCATAACTCCAGATAATGACTGAACCCAACATCTACCCTGAAGAAGCAGACAGAGTACAGACCAGAGCTCTTACCAAGAAGATGGCTGAGAAAATTGCAACCAAAGCCACAGCCATGGAGGAGACAGAAGCTGGAAGCGAGCAGGACTCCAGCCTGGACTCACAATCAGATGAAGAGGGGCCATCCAAGGAAATCACCGCCCTGGAAGGAGAAACAGCACAGAAAATGAACAAATTCAAGCTCTCCATCCTGAAACTGATGGAGGCAAGCAACAACAAAGAAAACCTCATCGCGGACCTTCAAAGCCTCTTCGAGCAGCAAGAAGCAGCGATTGAGACCCCAAAGACTACCGAGAGAGAAAAGCCAGCAAAAAAGGGTAAGCCACCCCAACCTGAAGATTCCGAGCTGTCTGAATCCATTTTCGTGCCCTCTTCCCGGCGGCCATCTTGGGACGAGCACCAGCCAATGGGAAGCCAGGATTTGAATCCCTTGGCGCGAAAATGCCCGAACCCCGAAACAGATGAGGGGGACACAGAAAGCGACTACAAAGAGCCCAGCTCTGAAAGCGACCACGATGAGACTACAATCACTAAGAAAAAAACACCTACTGATCTCGAGTTGCAAAAGGCAATCGAGACCATCACCGCTGCCCTTGGCTCCGCTTTCGAGCCTCCTGCAGCACTCAAAAAACCAAAGAAAAATCCTGTAAAACGCAAGAAGGCCAGGACAACCAACAACAACCAGGCAACTGAGTCACAGCCAACTAAAAACACCGCGCACACCAACAACCAGCACAAAAACCCGCCCACCTGCAGGAAAGATCAACCGCAGGACTTGAACTCGCCACCCGCTACACCAACTATGCAAGGCCCGAGGGAGAAGAAAAGAACCGGCTACTCACCCGCGCCACGACCTCAACCAGACCGATCCACACGACCAGGGACCAGCGACCACGAAGGAGGATCCGTTGCCGCCGCCGCCACCATCACCGCCGAGCAGCTGGGTGCAGGGAATCCTCAACTTACGACCTCCGCTGCTGCTGCGCCGCCGACCCGCGGAAGTCCTCGACTTACGACCGCGTCGCCTCCTCACCTTCTTCCCTTCTTCGCCGGGGATCCAGCCGTCCAGCAGTGGTGTCCACCTTCAGGAGGAACCTTCGGACCCACTGGGGGTGGGTCCAGCCTCCCACCGACAGGCCTAGGCCTAGGCCTGGGAGCTCCAGCAACAGGAACCTCACCCGATGGACTCCAGCGCGGAATGAGCTTCACGCATGCCCAGGACCTCCCTGTAACAAGAGAAGCAAGCTACATAGATCCAAGCAAGTACAGAATGGCCACAGACATCCCAAAGCCTTATTGTGAGTTCAATCACAGTTTGGACCATGGACAGCTCCCCCCAGTAAGTAACCTTACTAACATTTCTGGGGCAAATTATGCCAATTTGCCAAAATTACAGTTAGATGGGGGTAATGTTATAGAATGGAGTCAACAATTGAGAATTGCTCTCATGAGAGAGAATGCACTGTTCCTAGCTAACAGACCCCCCTAAAAGCCCTGGTCACTGGAAATTGACTGTATTCATCACAGGGCATTTTGTATCATGTTAACCTCCATTCCATCTGCTATGTATCCGTCTATTGAGGACAACCTGACTGTTTATGATGTTATGCAAAAACTATGTAACCTGTTTTATAGCCAGAGCAGAGCCACAACCACTAGAATATCTAGGGAATTCCATTCCACCAAACACAAGGCAGGGGTCCCCAAGAGTGAGCACATTTTAAAAATGAATGCTACAAGGGCAGAGCTCATGCAGAGGGGGGAAATCATTACTGAAGAGAGCATGATAAGCATAATCATAAACTCTCTTGATAGCAGTTGGGACAGCTTCATAACCCTATTTAGCCTCAGCTTGCAATACCTAACACTAGGCACACTGACCAGTCAGCTCATTGCAGAGGACACTCTGAGGAGGGACCGCCAACTGTCCAGAAGGGATCCTAGACCCACGAAGAGGGTGGATTTCCAAGATAGGGCCAGGGACACCTCAGAATGTTATTCTTGTGGTTCAAGAAACCACTTAAAGAGGGATTGCCCCAGGAACCATAGGGACAGGGGACAACACGACAGCAGAGGGGGGAGGTCACCTGAATGCAGGTACCCAAAGGAAAGGGGACGAGGGTGGTCACCCAACCCCAGGAAGCACCACGAGAACAGAGACCACTCCAGGGACAGTAACTCTGGCTCCATGTATGGGATCAGGCACAATGACCCAACAGATAAACATAAGGCAGAGAGAAACACATGGCTCCTGGACTCAGGGGCCACAAGCCACACTACTTGTAACCCAGAACTGCTAGACTCGCTCACAGAAATAGACTCAGAAATAAAGGTAGCGAACCAAAACAAGGTCAAAGTAGTGGGGAAAGGAAACATACACATCACACAGATAGGGGATTTAAAAGGGGTACTGTACGTGCCAGAGATACCCCACAACATACTAGCCATCACAAAACTGACATGGGACACAAACATAGAGATAAATTTCAAAGATGGAAAGGCACACTTGATCAAGCAAGGGAAGGAGTTAGGAAAGGTAACCATGCATGAGGGGCTTCCTTACGTCACACCCAATGCAAGGGAGGAAGAAGGCATTGATACCAACATGAACCACACAGTAGATGAGTGTCCAGAAATAGAGGGGGTGCAGCGAGAGGCAGGAAGTGACCATGGGAATGCCAACAAGTCTGTATCTATCGGGAAGCCATTGCATGATAATTGCGCCCACCTCCTACACAGGAGGCTGGGACACATAAGTTTCCCCATTGTAAAGAAAATGACGGAATGTACCGAAGGTGTCAAAGTAAAGAACTGCGAAAACTATTTGGAGTGTTCGATCTGTAAGCGTTCTAAGATCAAGGTTAAGGCCATCCCCAGGGGATCCAAACGAACCACAGATTCCCCTTCCAATTAGTGCATATGGACTTGGTAGGGCCATTGAAACCCTCTGTGGGGCATAGGAAGCAATTCTTCATTACAATTGTGGATGACTACACCAGATATGGGTACATCTACTCACTCAGACACAAGAGCGAAGTATTCCAAAGGTTTAAAGAATTCCACAGAAGAGTAGATATGCAACATAACATGAGAATAAGGCAGATAATGACAGACAGGGGCTCAGAATTCATGGCCAAGGAATTCACGAGGTGGCTGAGAGAACGGGGCATAGCGCATTACACCTCTTCACCTTTCTCCCCCTTCCAAAATGGAGTCTCAGAGAGAAAGAACGAGGTTTTGCAAACCATGATAAGGTGCGCCCTGGAGGATGCTGGGATGGGGCAGCATTTCTGGTCAGAGGCACTACACTACGCTAATTACACCCTGAATAGACTATGGTCAAGCTCTATCAATAAGACACCATACGAGATGCTATACAACAGAAAGCCCAACATCGCACACTTACACATATTCAGCGCTCCACCGATGTCCACATCCCCAGGCAATTAAGAAAGAAAGGGGAGAAATTATCAAAAAGACTGAGATTCGTGGGTTATGAACCGGGCACAAAAGGCTACAGATTTGTCGACAACAACAACCGTTTTGTGGTTTCCAGGTCAGCCAGCTTCCATGAAAATGCAAACTGGTCGAGGGTACACTCCAACGACATCCCCACCAATAGGGTCACATTCGAACATGACCAGGGGGAAAAGGAGGTCAGAGAGGTCGGAGGGCATAAAGCCAACAATCACAAAGCAAGCGTCAGAGAGTGGAAAGAGGGACACCCTTCCCTGAAAATAGATGACCTGACAGAAAAGGAGGCAGACAACATGCAGGAAACCGAGCCAACCCCCAGCAGGCCAGTCAGAGAAAACGAAACAAGCTGCCAAGGAAGCTGGAGGACTATGTCATGGTCATCCACAACACCTATTTCACGCGCAGCTCATACGAAGACATCCTCGGGCTCCCCCAGGAAGAGAAAGAAAAATGGATGTCTGCCATGGAGAAAGAGATGGAGAGTCTAAGGAACCTCCAAGTATACTCACCTGCCCAAATTCCAGAGGACAGAAAACCAATAGGAACCAAATGGCTATTCAGAGTTAAGACATTAGAAGACAACAAAGCTCTGTACAAGGCCAGGTTAGTCGCACAGGGTTTCGCCCAAAGATACCCCGAAGACTATACAGACACCTACTCGCCTACCGTCAGGGCAGAGAGTGTCAGAAGCACCCTGGTGGTGGCCACCATCCTGGGCTTGGAAGTTTTCCAATTCGACATACAAATGGCATACCTGCACGCCGAGTTGGACAAAGAGATATACGTCAAAGCACCACCTGGGTACAACGAGGGCGAGAACCAGACCTGGCTACTGAACAAAAGCCTGTATGGGCTCAAGCAGTTGGGCAAAAGGTAGTATGACTGCCTAGCCAAAGCTCTCAGATCCATGGGCTTCGAGGCCACCTCAGCCGACAAATGCTTCTTCACGAAGAGAGAAAACAACACATTCGAAGGTGTGCTCGTTTACGTGGACGACATCTTGTACATCAGCAAACACAAGGACAGATGTGACAAGTTCGCCACTGAGCTGGGTAGCCACCTCTCCCTAAAGTCACTTGGAAAGATCGATAAATACCTAGGGGTCCAAGTGATAAAAACCAACAAAGGTTTTCGCCTCTCCCAGAGAGAAAAGATCATTGAGCTGCTGTCCAAGTGCAACATGTCAGAAGCAAAACCCAGCAAGACTCCCATGCAACCAGAGTTCCTGAAGACCATGTACGAAGAATCTGAGCCCTTCACTGACAATAAGCTGTACAGGTCAATGATAGGGTCACTGCTGTATATATCCAACTGGACCAGGCCCGACATCGCCTTGGCCATCAATCTGCTGTCCAGACATGTAAGCAAACCCACAGTAGCACACTGGAACGCCATCAAAAGACTACTTAGATACTTAAAATTCAGCATGGATGCACAACTCTGCCTAGAGCCAGAAACATCCGAGAAAGCAAAACTAACCTGCTATGCTGACGCTGATTGGGCTGGGGACATGAAAAGCCGAAAAAGCACCTCTGGCTACGTGCTACTACTCAACAATTGCCCCATCCATTGGTACACTGGAAAGCAAAAACTGGTGGCCACATCAACTACGGAAGCAGAATTTGTTTGCCTATCCAAGGCCGCAAACAACTTAGTGTGGTTCGATGACCTGCTCTGCAGCATCTGGGCTGAACCCTCATACCCAATAGTCATCCACGAAGACAACAGAGCAGCAATAGAAATCTTAAAGGCCGATGCTGTAGGACAGCGATCTAGGCACATTGACATTAAATGCAAACATGTCAGGCAGTTTTCAGAGATAGGTTTCATTAAGGCAGTACACTGTGACACAGAGGAGCAAACAGCAGATATCCTCACTAAGCCCCTACCACATAAACAGCACGTGTACCTCATGTCCAAAATGCATGTTTACATGTGATCCATGCCTGTGCATGTATGTTCTCTGTATGTATATCATCACTTCTCCAGGTATCCAGTTAGACATTTAGAGGGGGTTTTGTCATGGTAAATGCCTAACTGCATCACTTCCCTGGTCACCCGGCCTTGCAAGGGTTAACCAACCATATACCCCATAACTCCTGTAACCACTCCTTACCTCTTTGCCCCTCCTCCTGGGTATAATAGCTCCGACTACGAGGTCCACGTTATTCCAGATGTATACCTGAAAGAGAAAGGTACAAGGTCAGTGACCTCCAGTACCATAAGACCTATAATAAAGTTACAGAAAAGAATTGAAGTTTGTCTTTGAGTTATTGGGCTAGATCCAGCTTTTAACATGATTTGACTCAGAATACGGTAGCTTCCTTTTTTAAATGAATTTTTATTAAATGAATTTTTTAACAGAATAAAAACAATACAATTAAGAAAAGAAAAGAAAAGTGATGAAGGAAATAAAAGAGCCAGAAAACAAAAAAGAAAAGAAGAAAAAAGATATAAAGGAGCAGCTTCCAATCTTCATTATATTTGCATTTATATTTTATCCTCTCTTTCTAAGTTTGCATTGTAGCATCATACTTTTCATATTCTACACTTTCTAATTATCAAATCCATAAATCACAAGTTCATTTTTTCCATTTTCAACAACAACAAAAAATCCATAAAGGGCTGGGCTTTTAGATGTACTGGTAGTTATGTCTTTTTCTTAATCAAACAAGTCAATTTTGCCTTCTCTGCAAATTATTTCATCTTCACCAACCATTCCTCCAGGGTGAATATTTTAGAGTTTTTCCATCTTCGTGCATATAATAATTTCACTACAATTACCATGTACAAAAATAATCTTCCACAAGCCTTTTCTAATTTTCCTTTAGTCCCAGCAAAAAAAAAAAAAAATCCAATTTCAATTTGGTGGCTTCTGTTTCTAAAAATATTACTCAATCAAGATTATAGGGAACCCAATGTTATGTATAAGGGGCACACTAAGAATTTGGTATGACAAGACACCTAACTCTAACCCCAGAAATCCCTCAGACTGCTCTATTGTAATTTGATGAAAAAATTCTCAGTTATGGAAATGCCGTATTTCAACCAGAAAAGAAAGGAAATTGATTTGTTAAGCCTCTTAAATCTAATAACGCTCTTGTATTATTAAAAAATTGAAAATGTTGGCTTATTTCCCACAGTTATTTTGTTGTTCCTGGCTGCTGAAAGGGAAGCTACTTAAAAAGTGTGGCCCACAAACAGAAAAGACCCCGTGTCCCTGATAGACATGGAAATTTACTCTTGTAATGGAAATGGCATGTCAATCAACCACATCTTGTCAGGAGGTTTGCTAAACCTAAAGTTAATTATTAACAGTGCCTATTACCCATTCTCATTTTTAGTAATCCTAATTTTCAACCATATCAAACTTTTCTGCCTTTGAAAACCTGTATTTCTTGCAGAGATTTTAGAAGCTATTCCTTAAATGAACATGTTATACAGACAACAAAGGCAGTCCTTATTTCTAATTTTCTTGGCTAGTTGCAATGTGATATGTCTGCAAAAAAAAAAAAGAATCTGAAGTCAAGAAAATCCAATTATTAAGTATTGAAAGACTTGGTTTGCTTGTGACTGGGTTCTGAGTCATGAGGTACAGCCAGCCAGAGTACATATCATAAAATGTCATGACATTTCTGCATCTGAAGGTGATGAGGGGCTTATGTCAAATGGCACAAAATTGTTTCACTGGACTCTGTATCAATAAAATTATTTGATATATGATCATTTCTATGAGGTCTTTCAAGATGTTGGAACACGATAAATGCTAAAGACCATTCATCCATACATATATCTCTAACCTTCCCTTTTGGGGGAAGTTACTGAAAAAGTGGAACTTGGGTTGCAGAGACCTTAAGAGGATATAAGATATTTAGATCTCAGTTACTCTGGGTAAAGATCCAGACATAGAATAGAAATTGAACTAATCACTTTAATGGATGAGCTTTGTTGGGGCTTGAACGGAGGTGGCACATCTCTCAGCAACTTTTGATTTTGGGGATCAACTATGAGGCTTGGGAGTTGAAGGCTGGCACTGTAGTTCCAGTCTTTTCTGAATGGGTGGGTCTGGGGGTGTGATTGTGAGTGAGAAGAAATTAGGTTTTACCCATAACAATTATGGTTGTGTCTCAGGGTCCAGTCCTCTCCCAATTCAGTTCAACATGTATGTGAAATCACTGGGAGAGATCATTTGCCAATTCAGGGTGAAGAATCTTCAATATGCTGATGATACCCAATTATACAGCTATACTCCAGGTCCATTGAGAGATCCTATGGAGGTCATGTCCAAGTATTTGGAATCTGTCAGATATTGAATGGGGAAAATCAGGTTCAAACTCAATTCAAACAAGATGGAGTTGCTGTTGACTCAGAAGTCAATTGATCCTAAGACTGTATCAACTTTGACTTTTGATAGGGTTTGTGCTGCCCTGGAAAGAACAGGCTTGTAATTTGGGAGTCCTCCTGAATTCTTGACTCCTGTTCAAAGATCAAGTGGAGATTGTGGCCAAGAGGGCTTTTGTGAAGCTTTAGCTAGCATACCCATTATTACCCTATCTGGGATAGGATACACTAAAGATGGCCACTTGTATCCTTGTGTTTCCTTGATTAAATTACTGAAACTCACTTTGTATTGGACTTCTCTTGAAGATACCCATGAACTTCAGTTAGTCCAGAATACTGCAGCATATGTGCTTACCAACAGTGGTTGGTACAACCATTGTTGCTTTGTTTACCACTTTGTTACCAGCAGGTTTTGGAGTGCAATTCAAAATAAGGTTGCTTCCTGTGAAGTCCTTATATGGCTCAAGGGCTGGATGTCTTAGAGACTAGCTTTCTCCGATAGTTTCTGACCACCCTACCTGGACAACTACGAAGTACCCGTTAAGCACCACCACCTTGCAGGAGATACAGGCCAAAGGGACTTGATGAGGAACATTCTCTGTTGAGGAGAACATTCTCCTCTGGAACAGTTTCTTCCTTGAACTATATACAACCCTCACCATCATAGCTTTGCAGATGCCGGTGAAAATGTAGCTTTTCTAGAAGGCCTTTGGGATTGATTGATGTCTGATTATTTCAATTTATATGGAATGTATCTCTTACCAAAGCAATTTTGTGTCTAAGTAATGCCACGTCTTAATTTTATATTTTTAGTTCTGTATTTTGACAGTAATTTAATCATTTATTTATATCTTTTTAAAAATTTCTATAAGCTGCCTGGAATCTCAATGGTTTCAGAGGGTTAGAACAAGAAATACAAATAAATAAATAATGACTGATAATGTAAGGAGCTTCGGGCTGTGTATTCCTATTTCAAGACAGCACAAACCATAATTACAAACTATTCAGGAAACAGGTCAACACCTGGCTTTTAGGACCCTACACTTTTCATAAGCCTGCAGGGGTCAATTTCCATGCAAATAAAAATAGTAATGCTCAGCATAGACCAGTAATAATAGACTGATTTCTTGGTTATTTATATATTTTCTTTAAAATAGTCATGGAAAAAAGTTCATTTTATCAGTGATCTCTCCTCCTCCCTCCCTCCTCCCTCCCTCTCTGTATAGATGAGAGAGAGAGAGAGAGAGAGAGAGAGAGAGAGAGAGAGAGAGAGAGAGAGAGAGATTTATAGATATATTATCTAAATATTTCTGGCTGCCTTTTTTTCAGTCAGGGAGACAGGTAGTTGTGGCTTTTCTGAAGAGCTTTCACATGGGATTTACAACTTGTAAATTACAATTACAGGTAAAAAACAAATCAGTGAAGATTTACAGTGTTCAGTATTTTTGCCACTCGCAATAAAATCAAGGTGGATCTCACTGAGAGGCTGAACCATATTCTGGAAAGCAAACTCTGGAAATTCTCACTAACTAGTACATAAACATTCTGACTGTCATTTGATGTTACAGCCACACTTACCCATGTAACATCTGCATAGCCCAGGTTGACAAAGAACATAATATGTGGGGAAATTTTAAGGGTAAAGGAAGAAGAAAATCTTTTGGTTGGAAGATTCTGTCAGAATATCTAGAGTGAAGAGAAGATATAAAAATGGCTATCAGCAAGCCTACTTGGGTGAAGTATCCATAATTAAAAAATTGGGCATAAGGAGTGGAAGAATTGTATTAAAGGTATATGTGATGAACCTCTAAAAGGCCTATTTTACCTCAGAGAACTACAGTGCAAAAGCTGCCCTCTGACCAATTGTGCATGCATACAATTTTTTAAAATGCTCAAAAAAAGAGAGTAGGGGAATACCGACAAATTTTAGTCAATTGGGTTGGCAGGCCAGAGAAGTTTAGTAATTGGATTTTAGGCAACAGGGATATAACACTTTTAATATGCCAGGATTTTACATCACCCTACCAGGAATGCATCCATAGATGTTTTCTCCAAAAAAATACAAGTTCTACTTTCACTATTTAGCAAGACGGCTGGATGTTCCAGTCAGGAAGTTTGGATTGTTGAGTTATAATATTCATACATTTAGAATACTAATTTCAGATGTATGATTTGAAATTGCTAGTGAGGAAAAGAAACGAAGCATTGGAACTTTTCTTTGGGATTGGTTATTATGCCACCTGTCAGGGTTCCAACTGATGCCCTAATTAAATAATGAGCCTTGAACCAAGCTTCAAAAGAAATCCAGTTATTTATTAGGACCTTCATGTCCACATGTTCCAAGTGAAGCCAACTCTGACCCCACATAATTTATGTTCCAGCTCTGACCCTGTTTCCCCTCTCAGCCCAAGGTGTGTCATCAGTCACATTCTCTAAGGAAAGAATTTTGCCAGTTGTAGAGATCACTCCCCTCCGGCCACTGTGGGTAATGGCGGACACGGCCTTGACAGAGATATGTCTGGAATGTGCTTTTGTTTTGCCTGATGTGCTGCCTTGCAGCAGCTGCATAGTTCATTTTCCTATCCCCCTTGCCTATGGCAACTCGAGAGCAGGCCAAGGATGCTTTGCAAGTTGACACCACCATTATGCCACTGAGCTATTTGAAAACACCAATAGTCTTACAATATATTAGATAACAACATTGCTCCTTATATAATTCTGTCCTTTGATTCAGAGATTCAGAAATGGAATCTTAAATCAACTGAACTATATTTCATTCTAATAAGTAAAGGGGCCAGGCAGGTGCTAGGAGTCAACACTGATTTAACAGCATGGGTGGGGGGAAGTGAGAATTTGTTATATGTTAGGACTCTTCCTCATATCATCATCATTTTCTTCTTTCAACGACCCCATAATCCCTTGTGGGGTGCAGTCAGGCCAAGAGAATGGAGCTAGCAGAGGGTTTACTGGCCAGATGTCCTTCCTGTCACCAATGCAGAGTTTTGTTCAGCAGGCATATTTTCATTGTGCCCAGAGAGAGAAATATCTGCTTCTACCTAGGATTGAACTCACAGCTTCCTGATTGTGAGGTGATAGCACCACTTCTAGGCCATCACACCACTCTAAGACTTTTCCTCAGATACCATAGCAAAATATTATTTGCAGTTGACACTCCTGGGCATATTATCTGTTCAAAGCAATATGGCAGAGCATCATGTGGGAATTTTATTGTGCTGTTACTATTTTGGATATCTGTGTGAGGACAGAACAGTGATTTTATTACATAATGTATGATAAGATCAATTATATTTCAGGGAGCAAACATTATATTGATACCATTAGTGCTGAATTCAAAACCAATCAAAATAGAAACATCTGGGTTTTTTTTTTTTTTATCACCGAAAGGTGGTTGTTAAGTATTTCAGGCCACAGAAAAGTGAACAATGGTTATAATCCAAGAGCATGGGAGCCTTCAACATTTCACACTAGCACTAGCTGGTAATAGCTGGTAATGGCTGCAAGAGCACAAATGGTAATAGTCTCAAGAGCTTTGGAGGAACTTCCAACCTGTACAGGGCAGACTTAAAAGGATTGTTCTGTGGAGTTTTTAGAAAAACAACGACTTCTCTGAGGAAAGGCCTAGAAATCTTTAAGTGCTTGAGAAGTCTGCAGTCATGAATGTACCCTGGTGCTTCATGTCCTGGATGGATGTGCAGAGAAACCTGGGAATGACCATAGTCAGGAAGTAACAGTAACACAGTTGGAAGGAACCTTGGAGGTCATCTAGTCCAACCCCCTGCTCACGCAGGAGATCTATACCAGGGATTCGAACCGCTGACCTTTCTGATTAACAAGCTCAGCGTCTTAGCCACTGAGCCATCTAGGGAGTCACCGTGTTAGGCATGTGGTTTGTCAGGCCCAGTTTAAGAGAGGAGGGTTGTGAATGTAACCTAATACAAAAAGGTGATATTGGAAGAGGAATCTCTGGCAAGTAGGACATAATTTAATTTAATGGTCTGTATCCAGGAGGCAGTTAAAGAATCTGAAAGGGATATTTTTCAGTTGGCAGTCAAATGAATAAATATTGAAATGGTATATCTTGAAATTCCTACCTTGCCTGATTATTGTCCAAAGCCCTCTGGAATTTTCATCACAAGCCAAAGCAAAAATTACATGGATTTAAACAATTCCCTGTTGTATTTTGATTACAAGATTGTAAAGGCTGATAGTACAAATATTGACAAGATGCAAGGGCAATCTTGGTTAACTATTCAATAGAATCTAATCTGTTGGACATTGTAGTGGTAGACTGCCTCATCACACAACACCCCCCCCCCCCTTAACATTCTTATAGGGCAGTGATGGTGAAGCTTTTTGGCACCAAGTGCCAAAAAGGTCATGCGGAAATGTCATGTTCGCTGGGGCCACGCTCTGGAAAAGCTGAACTTCCAAGTTCTAGCACACATGATGATCAGCTGGCTGGCGCGCATGCACAGGCTGGTTTTCAGCACTGCCGCACACATGAAGGGACCACGCTCCATAAAAGCTGAACCTCCGGGTTCTGGTGCACATGCGCACCCGACAATCAGCTGGCCGGCAAGCATGTGCACATCGGTTTTCGGCACTGCCTCACGCACGCAGGAGAGCTGATTGTCACATGTGCATGCATGCCAGAAACTCAGAAGACAAACAGACAAGGCCTTGTGTGCTGGGCAACATGGCTTTGTGTGCCACTTTGGGCACGTGTGACTTAGGTTCGCCATCACAGTTATAGGGCTATGATTGAACCACTTCTAAATTTTGGGGGTGATGCTCTGTTTACAGTTTTCTAAAGATGAGTCTCCTCACAGGGATGTATTTTGCTGATGGTGGCTGGCAACTCCACTTTTAAAGGTACAGCAAGACTGGCTAAAGCTGGTAGATGTAAATACGATCTACTAGAGCCATTGCATTGCAATCCATGTTTTCAAGACAAGCTGTTGATTAAAAAGCTCGATGTGAAAATTAAAGTCATAGAAGCAAAAATGAATTTTGTCTGGTAAAGGAAAGCAGTGAGAACTTTAACTATTAGTAAGTTGTCACTTTGTAAAATATATGAAAGAACTACTATTGGTGCACTTGGGCCGCATAAAAGCTTTATTGACATTCAAAGCCTCCCATTTCCAGTGTTACAAAGAAGATCTACAGCTACGGTATGTTTCTCAACCTCTGCAGTTGAGAAGCTGGGCAGACATCAATTCCCAGAATTCCCCAAGTCAGCATCTTGGTTGGGGGAATTCTGGGAGTTCAAATTTGCCCAGCTTAAACTTGTGGAAATTGAAAAACACTGGTCTATATATTCCAGCAGTCAGTTTTGAATACAGTTAAGAAAACCTATTTCCGGATCAGTTGTCTAAATTTGTGGACAATGCAGCCATTAGTGGCAATTATGGGAGAAACCTTTCCAATTTCAACCACTTCAGTGTTAATTTTTGAGCCCTGAACTGTGATAGCAAACATATCCCAGCAAAACCTATTCAGCTTAATTATGAGCAGGGCCTTTTGTAAGGAAATGCATACAGGCAGTACAAGTGTTGGGTGAAGATATGTAAGTCAGATTGCTATTAATGAATCAAGAGGAGATTCATCATGGCTGCACTTTGTATTGCTTTTTTGAGCTTTTATCAAGGGTCTTTGAGCATTATTTCCTGCTTAGAAATGGCAATCTCTGAGCTAACATTAGGTTTGCACAACCTCTCCCCAAGTCTTTTAAAAATATAATCATTAAAAATCAAATTGAAATCAGTCAAACAAGGAATATACTTTTTGATTATATGAGGACATGGATATGCTGCAGCTCTTCTGCTTGTTCTTTAGAATTCCAATTTGTTCCATATGTTCCAAGAGTTAATCTCTTTAAAAAATGTTGATTTAGCTGCAAATGTACATCTCAAATGCGACCGATAGTTGGTTCCCTTCCTCCAAGATATGGACATTTTAAAAGTTCTTATGAAAGGCTTTTGGAAAGCACTGTGTTTCCTGTAAAGGATTTATAGCAGTGTTTTCCAATCTTGTCAATTTTAAGATTTTAACGTCTGGCCTTCAATTCTCATAATTCCCTAGTCATTATGCTGTCTGGGGAATTCTGGGATTTGAAGTCCTGACATCTTAAAGTTGCCAAAGTCGGGAAACACTATTTTAGAGCAACAGACTGTGAAGCATACATTTCACCAATGGCAACCATAAGAAGACTTATGGCCGGAAGTGGTATTTTTTTCTGCAGAATCCATCTAATCAATATGCCCTATCAAGAGATACTTGAAGTTGTACTCTGAAAATAAACATGACTAAGAGGGGTCCTTAGTCCTCTCTGAGCTTGATTGTTTTCTTGCAGAAGTTTCATTCTTGACTAGCACGCATACTGTTGCCTAGTTTGAAATGTCTGCAAGAAAACAACCAATTGGTGTTCAGAGAACACCAATGACCCCTCATTTCAACCGTGACCTATAGATATTCCCCTTTATTGGAAACATGACTAAATAATAAGGAAATATGTAAAAACTATAACTACTATACAGGGATGACTGTGTACTCAGATAACCTATCAATGTATGTCTTATTGCCAAATAAAAATACTTGGTTTTTGAGCCAGTCACTAAACTTGACAAGTTTATTGACTTAGATTAGAAAGAGATGTAATTAAATGCTCCAGACATGGCATCAGCTTTAAGAGTTACAAACACAATTTGGTTTTTTTGTTTCCAGTTGGTCTTTGGAGCTTTCATTTTCATTTATGGGCATTCATAAATTCATTACAATCTTTAAGTTCTCTCTTCTCAGCAAAGGAATCATACTGTGCCAAATTTAAATATTCACCAAGTCCAAATCTTAGCGTTGTGATAGTCTCAAGCTAAAATGCTACTTCGTTGCTTAATTTTGTCCCACAAATATCTGACAATTCTCCTGTAATGTGTGCTTATGACATTAGGGCCCTTAGATTGGTGTTTTGTGAGGATACCAAGGCTCCTTTAAGTGATAAAAGATACATTTTATTTTATCATTTTATCCAGTTACTCTTTTAGGAACTTCTACAAGGCAGAATTGTAGAGTTTTATCTTTTCATCCCCAAACGAATCTGCTCTTTGAAGAACATCTGACCTGTTAACAACCATACTCCCAATAGCAGATGTTCCACAATGCATTTTTTTTAAATCTCTGACAACATGGTACCAGATGAATACTCTCAACAAAATGCACAAATCTGTGCAAGCAAATAGAGTTGTCAGCATTGGAATATTATCACCTAGTTAGGGTCTGATAAAGTCTTTTGACCACTTAATTATCTTCTTTTTTAAAAAAAGTTAAAGAGTCTTCCATTTCTCAACTTTTTAGCAATGCTTTGCTTTGAAGTCTGGAATTGTTCAGAAGAAGACTTATTTTTAAAATATTCTGGGCTATTTCTGCTGTTGCTCCCACCAGGTCATTATTAGCACTGCATAAGACAAATTTCCTCTATTTTGGTCTGGCCTTTATAGCACCTTTAACAGCCCCTAGTTGCTGCATACCATTCTTAATATCATGGCAAAAGGAGTGTTAGGTGGCTAAATTTTTGCCTTTCTACTCATCTTTTTTTTCCTAGTGCAAATAGTCAGCCAATCAGGGGAAGCAGCTCTACTCTCTGTCCATAGGCCTTGGGGGTTGTAACTGCCAAGTCTCCCAAAAGATAACCATAGTTTGTGGACAGCACCTTGAGAAACTTGAAGTACTGTGAGTTAGAGGACTAGATCTGCTAAGCTAATATAACAATCTGTATCTGGTCACAGTGGCAGAGGAATAAACTAGGTACTTGGGATAGAGTGTGACTGAAAAGTTTTGGAAAGAGAGAATACTGTACTGCTCATATTTCTGTAATGCATGGGTTGTCTATCTTATTTTTATATCCGATTACATTTACAGACCAAGGATACAGTGCAGGGGTGGGTTCTACTTACCTTTACTACCAGTTCACAATGGGATCGTGTGCATGCGCTCACTTTGCACGCACACGCCTTGTTTCTGTGCATGCACAGAAGCTTCTGTGCATGCGCATATAGCTGATGACAACATCTGGGGCAGTGGGCGGGGCCTCCTGCCAGTTTTATTACTGGTTCTTGCGAACCGGTCCGAACCAGGGGCAACCCACCACTGATATAGTATATTATTTCTAAATTTAGTTAGATCATTTATTATTGCTAAATTAATTTGAAAAGAACACATGATCTTCAAAAGCAGATAGGAGAGCTTCCATGAACTTAATATATGGAAATTTATTAGGCAGGTTTATATACATAAGTTGCTAACAATTGTAAATATTTTGAGACAACATAGGACCATCATGTTCACTATTTGTTAGTAATACATAATTATTTGTTTGTTAAAAGCAAATGATCCATTCATCATACAAAAGAATGAAAGTACAAATTGTACATTTTTGAAATAACACGCAATTCGTATTTGTTATAGTAATATCCAAATATTTTGCCTTCTCAATCTTAAAACCTGCTTTATTCGTCAATTCTGTTGATCTTCTATTCTCATATTTTTCTTAACACCTTCATCTTCTATTTATTAATCCTGAAACATGCTAACTTTTAATTTGCCTATTAATAATATTATTTCATAATACTATTTCAATTTTAATATTTCAATTCTCTTGAAGGATCTTCCAGAACCAACACCAAATCATTTGCAAAAGTCCTTAACTTACAAGTGTCTATTTTAATCTTTAGTCCCACTCTTCTTGTCTTACATCTCTCATCTTGTCTTATATCTATATTCAGTATTTCAAGAACCAAAACAAATTTCCATAGACTACAGCTTGGTTTTCAACACCATTTTGCCAGGCATTCTCATTGAAAAGTTGAGTGACTTGAATTTCCCCTCTCTCACCTGTGATTGGATTAAAGACTTTCTGATGGACCGGCCACAAACAGGGAGAGCTGGGTCTTTCACATCCTCCTCCCTGAAGCTCAGCACTGGCTCTCCCCAGGGCTGTGTGCTCAGTCCCTACCTGTACTTGTTGTACTGCATATCTTCCGATTCATCTAATATGATAAAATACTGGGTCTTATCACAGGAGGAGATGAATTAGCATACAGGGAGGAGGTCCAGAAGTTATCCACATGGTGCTCAGTAAATAACTTGCATCTAAATACCAGCAAGGCAAAGGAGATGGTGCTAGATGTCCGGAAGCAGAGAGAAGAACCTGCCCCACTCTATATCAAGGGGGGCTGTGTGGAGAAGGTCTCCTCTTTCAAATTCCTGGGAGTCCACCTTAGCCAAACTCTCACCTGGAAAAATAACACATTCCAGCTGGTCAGGAAAGCTTAACAGAGACTCCATTTCTTATGGTCTTGCAGAAAAATCAGGTGGAACAATGACTGATGACTTCCTTTTACCAGTCTACTATAAAAAGTGTTCTCACATATTGTGTTAGGTATGGCATGCTGGCTTGACAGCCGTGGAAAGAAAGGCATTACAGAGGGTGATGAGCACAAAAAATCATGGGCTGCCCACTGACCTCACTGGATGAAATCGCTAGGAACCACTGCCTTAGCAGAGTGGGAAAATCCTCAGGGATGATTCACACCCTGGTCAACACTTCTTTACCATCCTACCATTGGGCAGGAGATATAGAAGCATAGCCAGCTGAATGAATAGACTGAAAAATAGCTTTTATCCATGTGCCATCAGACTTCATCAAACCACAATTAGGTTTAATATGATAGATTTGCAGGGCCAGCGCAATGTGCAACATGTTCATACTGGTGTAATATAATATAATGTTATATACATATATGTATATGGGAATGTGTGCTAGTTATTACTTATTTGGGGTTAGGGATTTCTTTTATTTATTGAATTATTGAGATATAGTCTATATTTTTTGGGGGGGGGGCTGCACCAAGGGAGGTTCATTCAATCTCATTGTATACACGTTGTACATTGACAATAAAGGTTTGATTTGATTTGATTTGAAATTATAGAGGAAGCAGTAGTAATCCCTGTGTTGTTCCTTTTTTTAAAATTTCACAGTTTTGTTAGATCATCTTTAACAATTATTTGTTCTTTCTATAAAGTGTAAAATCAATATGCCCAGTGTATAAAATTCGCTCCAAAATTCATATCTTCTAAACCTTGAATAAAAAAGCCACTTCAGATTGTCAGTGGCCTTCTCTGGATTTCAGAAAATCCATTTTCTCTACAGAGATATATCTTCATTTATACATATGTAAATAATATTGACAGAATTCTTTTTACGCCCATACTGTCTATTAATAACGTATCTATTTTGTAATTTCAACATCATTTTTTCTTTTTCTTTTCATAATTTATGTTAACCACTTCTTTCATTTATTTGCAATCTCCATTTTTTTTGCTTTACATAATTCATTTTTAATTTTCACTTCTCTTACTGTTAACATAGATACTTATCATTGTTAAAACTTAATTTGTTGACAAATATTTATTTTCTTCAGAAATTTCTTTGATTCTTCTTTTCTCTTTATGTCATACAAAATAGCTTGTGTTTTCTGGCTTCCTATGGCAAATTATGGCAAGTTGACACTGCAGCCGATAACCTTGGCTGGAGGTGGATTCTGGCCAGTGTAAATTCCCTGTATCAAAGGGAGAATGTGAGATAACTCATTAAAGTCCTGACAACAGTTTCTGTGACTAAACTGCAGAAATTGGGGTTTTGTAGTCATCTTAAAAATTAAGCTGGTAAAAGTTCCAGGATTCCAACTACACTTCTAACTGCAGTGTATCTCTTCCCATTTCTTAATCACTTTGGGAAGTAATTATTCCCAATAATTACAGATAAATTCCCTACAGATATATAAAGATATTTTAATGACAAATATAAGATCCTTATGGTAAATTAAACTTTATTTGGGGATTACAAAAAAGCAATAAAGAGAATCTTTGATTTAAAGATTCAAGAATGTTTTGCAGAAGGCTTAATGAAGATTTAAGAAAGTTTTAAAACAAATAAGGGAAGAGTCTTTTTTTTAACTTTTTTTATCATATTTAGTTTTGATGAAAATGCTTTAGTATAAATTTGAACCAAAACAATTAAACACAGCAACCCTTCATGGGAAAGCTTGCTATTTACTGTAGAAGAGAGCATCTAGTTGACGGATGCTATATAACAAAATATATTCTCTTTTCAAACCACAATAAAGTACTAACTTCATGTCGAAGAACTCTTGTGAAGTAACCTCTGTAGGCCTAAATAGATATTTGAACTATTCTTCAGATTTTGTAACTATCAATATGGTAAATCAGGTTGGAAGTGAGGTAAGCCCAAACCTTCCCCACAGAAAGTTTAAAAAGAATTTAGCTGGCTAGTTGAGTTCATTTCAATATGCTCATGACATAACCTTCCATTTTTGCATTCTGAAATACTTTTCCTGTCATTAAGTGAAACATCATGTGACTGTTGATCTGCAATTTGACTTCCACGTTCTCCATTAATTCTGTTTGTTGGAAGCCAGTTGTGACACACAAACAAATGGCAAACATGTGGCTGTGAGATGATGTGACAATTGTAAATGTGTGCTGGTTGCAAAGCACCCGAATGGTGATTACATGACTGTCGGAGGCTGTGATGTTCTCAAATGTGAGGATTGGTTGCAAAGCTGTATTTTTTACACTGTTGTAACATCAAATGATCACTAAATGAGGCAATCATTAAATGAGGGTTTCCTGTTTTGTGGAAGCCCTTTACACAGGAGCAGGTAGGGCATCCATAATAGAAAAACCATTATATTCAAAGGCTGCGGGGAGAGGGAGGGAGAGAGAGCTCCTTTTCGCTTTGTACTGCCCCGCAGGCCATGCTGAATATTCACATTCTCACTGTGCACCGTATACATCAACTATAGTATAGATGCTGCAGAATACCTTTTCTCGGTTCAGTGGTAGCCATCTAAAGGTGCTAATGCAATTGTATTTTTTCTCAGATACATGAAATGGAACTAGGCCATGCAGATAGATACCAGTGTAATACACTGAAAGGGCTCAATACAATGAATTTCAAACTCCACAACAACATCCCCATGAGAAACTCATGCTTTGTCATTTACATCACCTGTTTCCTAAAACATGTACAAGTCTCCCTCAATACCTATGTGTTGTTTGCAACCATGAGTTAAGGCTCCTTTCAGTTTAAATGGTATGCCTAATTTAGCAGATTGCCACTTCAGAAAACTCAGGCATCATGGTGTCAAAGATTGGTCCTTCATAATTTTGATTGACCTCTGTGTAGAGAAAGGGGGAAACACCCATCACTTTCCTGAAAACTCATCGCTGTAGGATAGTCTGTTTAAATTATGGCATAAAAAACAAAGGTTGTCAATAAGTCAAATCCTAAAGTTCCACCTTGCATGAAAGTTGGACCTTTCATGGATCACATATCTCAGCACCAGATATCCAACATAATCTCCTGTAACTGTGCTGAATGAAAGCATATCCTGTAAACTTTGGACTTGTAACTATTTTCACATCACACTGTTATTCCCATTCCATTATGACACTGTCATCCTTTACCTTCAGAATACCTGGCATAGTCATAATTTGGTATGTGGACACTTTCCTGACTATTTCTTGAGAACATTCAAAGTTATTAGCAATGTTTCTTACACATACTTTTTCTTGTGGTTTCTAAGAACATAAATATCCTTCCATGATTTCAGTATTTTTGAAATGTTGCTTGCATGTTTTACATGTGTCATATCATATGTTTATCTTAGGATAAGTTTTCATATGATTCATTCCAATCATATATGTCTTTGGAGGCAAGCATAGAATGTGAAAGCAATTTGAACTTAATATATTTCATTCTCCCCATAGTAACTTTATGACAGTCTTTCCTTGGATATGTGAGTCATTATTATTGGCCATTATGGCAAAATTGATGGAGATGGAGCATATGATAGAGTTCCCAAAACTCACCTAGGAACCTCTTGATGTTTTTGACTCCATAGAAGTGATGTAGCAATTCAAGCACATTTTTTTTTCTTGTTGGGGCCTCTCTATAATAATAAAGTGCCCCTATTCGCAATACAAATCTTCTAATTGTTACACTTTGTGTCAGGCACAAAGAACCAGGACTACATGTTAAGTTTCAGTTAAACTGATTTATTGCTCATGCCTATACTTAAGAATCTAGTAAACTAACTGTCAGCACTAAATTGTGCTAGATAAGAATAAGTAGTAGAGAATTCAAGGGGTGGAAGGGGGCTGGACTTGGATCACTTGTGGGAACATAATGACTTCAGGTTAATTCCTCTCTTGACTCCATCTTCAGGCTCTACTTAGTCTTCTCCAATACATGTACTTTTAAAATATTTACTTGTAAAAGGCTAATTATTATGTCTATGGAAATACGCCCTCTGGAGTAGAAGTATGTGGCTCTAGCACATACTTCATTTTGTTTCATGAATACTCTGCAATCCAGCAAATATAATAAAAAGGTAAAGGTTCCCCTCGCACATATGTGCTAGTCGTTCCCTACTCTAGGGGTTGGTGCGCATCTCTGTTTCAAAGCCGAAGAGCCAGTGCTGTTCAAAAATGTCTCCATGGTCATGTGGCCAGCATAAATATCAAAGGCGCATGGAACGGACCAAAGGTGGTCCCTATTTTTCTACTTGACTTTTTTACGTGCGTTCGAACTACAATAGACACCTGAAAAATACTGAAATTCATCCTGATTGTTGAAATCTATGAAATGCTATCTTTTTTTCCCTTGAGGATATCACCTGAGCAGCATTATGTTTAACTTCCTATGGCCAGCCTCTTCTATATTCTTAATAGTGATGACCAGTAACTGTAAATTATCATTGCACAAAACCTCCACATTGTTCTGAAATACATTCTTACTATGATTCAGAAATGCATCAGCATATGCAATAGCCAGATGTCTCCTAAGTAAAGAGGAGGCGAGTGGTTCAATCCACCCATATCTTACCTGAGTAGTACAAAATCATTTGTTCCAGTGTAACTCAGAAAAATAATCCCAAAGATTATGTATCATATTATGCATCACAATGTACGTGGATATGACATATACAGCTCAAATAGTGTTCCATAGCAAATAACATTATATAGCATCACATTAACGATGAATTTATTGATCCCTTATTTGCATCCTTTATTATTGTATTAGTACCACTTTATAAAACCCTAGTAAGACCACATCTGGAATACTGCAACCAATTTTGGTCACTATACTACAAAAGAGATGTTAAGACTTTGGAAAAAGTTCAGAGAAGAACAACTAAGATGATCAAAAGCCTGGAGACTAAAACATATGAAGAATGGCTGCAGCATTTGGGTTTGGCTAATCTAAAGAAAAGAAAAATTAGGGGTGACATGATAGCAGAATTCCAGTACTTGAGGAGCTGCCACAAAGAACAGGAGGTCAAATTATTCTCCAAAGCATCGGAGGGCAGGACAAGAAACAATGGTTGGAAACTAATCAAACAGAGAAGCAATCTGTAATTAAGAAGAAACTTCCTAACAGTGAGGACAATTGACCAGTGGAATAGCTTGCCTCAGAAATCATGGGTGGTCCATCATTGGAGGTGTCACTGTTGTTTTGCGTTTTCAGCTATCCTGTCAGATGATGCAGGATTCATATGATGATTGCTTTCAGAAACAGCAACAATGTTGAGATCTCAGAGTTTCAGGAAAAAAAAGTGGAGGGATAGAATAAAATTGGGATATTGTCTTTACAATCAAAGGCATATTATTATTTTGTCTTGTTACTACTTTCAGGGTTATAGAATCAACAGTTGCAGTTTGGCAAGATTTTTTCCCCTTTTCTTTATTTAGATGGTTCCAGGCACTATTTAGCCTCAAATACTTGAGCCCTCTGTGCTTTTTGAAAAAAGGACCCCTGCTTCTGTAACAGATGTACTTGGACATATAACTGGGGAGTGTGACAAGCATTTATCTTGCAGAATACACTCTGCACATGCTCAGAATAATAGGGATGACTATCTTCAGATATGTACTCAACATCTCTTTGCTTAAAACATTTACTGATATTAAAATGACTTAAATTCTTCTACACTGGAAAGCAAATCTCTCTCTCACACACACAGAGGATCACTCTATTTCAAAAACATACAAAAATAGGAGCTGCTTACTATACTAAGTTAAGGAATAGATATAAAAACCCCTGGGAGAGGGGAAATCAAACAGGTTTTCAAAAATTAAAAAAGGCAGTCAGATGTTTGATATTATTAAGGGTTATGATTACCAAAGACCACTCTGTTGTGAGGTAGGAACTGTTAATCATTAAACATATAAACATTCTGAAAAAGTTAGGATTGGCCACATCATTTTGACAAGGGGTCATGATCTGGTGGTCTCATCAGCATATGGGCTTTTCACCTTTAATGAAATCACTGAATAAAACAAATAAGAGCCCCAAAGTTATATTCTATAACAGTGTTTTTCGAACATGGCAACTTTAAGATATATGGACTTCATCTCCCAGTATTCCCAAACAACATCTCTAGGCATCAGTATATGTTTCACTTTTACTTCCATTTCCTTCCCCATCTCCTGGCCACATGAGTTTGGATGAGGGACAAAAAGCAGCAGGAAGCAATCCCACCCCACCTCCAATTCCCTCTACAGTGATGCTAATGTTAGCTTTTTGAAGTTGGGAGCTGTCAGGCATGGTGTCTTCACAACAGTGATCTTATCCTGCTACACACAATGGTACAAATTTAGCCAGGGAGCAAGTGAATGGTCAAGTGTGTAGCGTGAACATGGCCATTGAATTCCCACTGATTCACTCACAAATAAGTTGGTACAGTACAATACTGCTGTCTTGACAGATATATTGTGATTCAGCCTTGAGCCAACTTTCTCAGAACAATTTATTTCAGTTTTTTCTTTCATTGTTTTTCCAAATCTTTCAGCAACAGAGCAAGCAGTGGCATTGGATGCTGCTACATTGGAGGTAGTAGCTTCAGCTGCTTTATGATATCATCATACTCTTTTCTTTGTCATCCTGTTTTTTTCTTACAAACAAGCCTTGCTCTTCTCACTGCAGAGCTTTTCTCTTTCAGTACTTTGGAAACTCCAAAGAGTTTTCTTTGAAAACTCTTTGGAATAGATTTAATGGGAAACCTTAATCATTCTGATTATAGAAGGAAGAAGCTTCATAACAATATAACCTAATTGCAAGGGGTGGTGAAATTTTCCAGGAAGTTCTTTTTGTGATGGTGGTATTCTCTGATTTGAGTTAGTTGATTTGTAAAGCATATAATATAAAATGTAAAGCTATTGCATTTTTCTGACAGCAGCAACAACTCATGAGAAATAACAGCGGTTGGCAGAGATGATTGCGAGGATGGTGATGGCAAATCTACAATACGATGAAAGCTACGGAAAGTGGCATTTCTTTCCAGATGAGGGTGGAGGTTCATTCTCTAAGGTTGTGGGTTGGTTTCCAAATGTTTCATTACCAGGCTAGATAACATGTTTGGAAACCAACCCACAAACTCAGAGAAGGAGTCCCTACTCTCATCCTACACCCGAGCTACGGATATTCGCCACTATCACATAGTTCTTTCTAGGTATCATACATTTTCATTGAAGGTCTATAGAGATTCTCAATAATCCATGTCATAGTTGTCTCAAAGATACTTTTCAAAAGGCAACTGGACTTTCTTGGCTTTTTCCCTCTTTTTAATTTTTTCCCCCTTGAAAATGTTTCGCTTCTCATCCAAGTCTTTTCCCTGGGTTCTGACTCTACTTATATTCTTTGTATTTAGTTACAGGTTATTATCCAGTTAATCCCCGGAGAAGTGAAAGAGATGAGAGCAAAGGACTCTTAACAAAGCCACATTTTTTTGGAGAGGCCAACCTAGCCCAAAAGGTGCCAGCCAGTCAGTTCACTTTTTCAATCTGCATTTACAGAGGGTGCTGACATGAAGAGACCTGGGCCCCATAATCTCGGCTGGAGGGAACCCTTAGATTTTCACCATTGTCTCCAATGAAGAGGCCAGCAAGCTCTCTCTTTTGGGGAATAAAGCCAATCAGGAAGGAGGAAACCGGCTTCTAGATTCTCACCAGCACTTACCAGACTTTTTCCCCTTCCGGCCCACCCAGAAATCCTCCCCAAATGCCCTCTCCTCTCTCCGGCTGCGTCTTTGCGCCCATTTCCCCTTCGGGGAGCGCTATCTCGCTCTGGATGCCTCTCTTTCCTTCTTGGCTCAGGCACTCTCGCCCCGCCTGCTTTGCCCTCCTCCCCTCTCCTCCCCCTCCCCGCTTCCTCCCCCCCCGCCCCCCTCCACTATTAGTATTCCACTCCCGTCTCTGCTGCTCGCAGGAGCGCTTTTGCTGCAGCGCTCCCGACGTCGTTGGTTGGTTGCCTGCTTGTGTCGGCTTCTTCCTTGGCAGCCGGGTCGGGTCGGAGCCGCCAGGACCAGTGGGTTCTTCCAGGTCTCCACTTCGCTTGCTTCCCCTCTTCTCCATCGCCCACTCCCGAGGGCTTTGGCGAGGCTCCAGTTGGGTCTGCTCCGGGATCTCTATGGAGCCCAAGCATTAAGGGGACCGGGAGAGCCCGCAGCCTCGCCCCTCTCTGCCCCCCAACTGGGCACGCGGAGGAGGGTACAGCGGTCTTCGCCAATCTTATCAGGAAAAGAGGGGGAGCAGGGGATGCTGTCTCCGCGACGCCCCCCACTTTGGTGAGTGTGGGGACGAAGGGGTGAGGTTAGATGGTTGGGGTGGTTTTTTGGTTTTTTTTGGGGGGGGGAGGGTGGAAAGGGTCATGATCCAGCCCAGCAAAGGAAACGGTACATACAGTAGGATGAATGCCTTATCATGAAAGAATATGGGTGAAGTAGGGAGTTGAAAAGGTTAGACTGGGACAGTGATTTTTTTGGAGTGGGGAATAGGGCAGGCTGGAATTAATAGGAATGGAGAAGTAGGATGATGGATGGAAGTTGCTATGGAAACTGCACCATCTATACCCTGCACAGTGCTGAAAGATGCTGCTCTTCTACCTCCTTCTTCTCCCCCTCCCCCCATAGTTGGCAACCCAACCCCCTTCTGTCCTTCCTGATGCTGCAGGCAAATATCCCCAATCCACTATTTTCCACTTAATTTTCCCCACCCCAAAAACCTTCCTAGCAAGCATTCAGCCACTATGTCCTCTACAGAGCTCTCCACTGGCTCAGCCCCCTCCCCTTCATTGCTTGCTCCCATAGCAACACACGTTGCTTTCCCATCAAGCTGTGCTTAACACCCAGGTCTGATACCACACCCCCTCAACGGGAGGAGAATTCCTCTTGAGGAGCCCCATATATCCCTATCTAGGCCTGGTTCCAACAAGCATCTCTGGGCTGGCTGCTTCCTGTTTTACTACAAGTCTTCCCTTATTGCCTGTCTGCCAGTGGGTCTAAATCTCACTCCAGGAGTCAGAACCTTCTCCTGCTTGGATCCCAATGACATTCTGGAAGCTGTGGATGTTTTCAGTGAAATCATCCTGAGATTGTTAGATCCCATGAAAAAATATACCAAAAAGTAAGTTCAGGGAAGTATCTATCTTGTCGTCCCTATCCCCATTGTGGAACTTGTATATATATATCCCAGATATTTAATTCTGATCCCTCCCAATTAGTATGGTTATAAGATGATGAGAGAAGATACGAAGTTGGGAAAGTAGATATGAAGCTATCAGAAATGTCCATTGATTCATCTTCCATGAGCTAAAGTCTCTTAATCCTTTATGAATTTTGGAGTTTCCTTTTTCTCCATTTACCCAGAACCTCCATTTTTTTCTCATGTAAGGATTGATATTGCCAATTTTTACCCTTCTCCAGATCTAACTTAATTCAATGCCTTTAATAGCTCACTTCCACTCTTTGGATTTGGCTAATTCAAGGCTTCCGGACTCTTCCTGTTTGCACTTGATTGGCATTTTACCATATCCCAATATTTTGAAAAATAGAGGTCATAAGAGCAGCTATTTTTAAACTAGCCAACCCCCATTTTTCATACACTACCTATTAAAAATTTCCAATTTTCAAATTTTGCTAGCTGCCTTGAATATTTGCCAGAATTAAAAAAAAAAAGCAATGCCAAAACTCCTTTCACTTTATTGGCTGTTTGTCTGTCTAACTCTGAATCCTTGTCTGTTGGTTTTTCTCCCACACTTCCTTCATTTCACCCTTTCCTTGTAATTATTTTCATTTTTCTAGTTATTGTGTATTATGGATAATTAACATGAAATTTCATAGGGCCTAATTCACAGCTGATGAAGGGCTAAAGCTGTGCCTGGATCCTATCATTTAATACTGCAGATGGGAAAACACATGACTGAATGTTCTTCCATGCAAGCAAGCAGGCTGCATTAACCTGCACATGCTTAACCTGATTACTGAATTAACCCATTTCTGGCTTCACACAATACAGTGTAACATACATTCCATCAAAGAAGCTGGATTTTCCCATGCTAATCCACAAACTAATTAGGTAACTGACTGAGGTTAACATGAATTAAAGATAACATCTAGATAACATCAAATGTATTGTGTAAATTCAACTTCTATGTAATAGAGAAAGTTAACCACAACTTTGCACCCTAATACGTTCTTTTCTGGACGCAGGGTCTTAAATGGAGAGGCATTTAATTATGCAAGCCTACACCTGCAGTTTGAAATGATTGCACATTTACATGCAATGAAGCTTTCTTTGTGTATCAGCAGCCTTCTCTGGTTTGGTATTTTCTGGAAATGTTGGGATTGCAACTCCCAGAAATGAGAATCAGCATAGCTAAAGGCTAATCTGACTACACAAAACCGTACTAGCATGGCTGTGAAAACTATGATTTGCAATCCTGGCACCTTTTCAGAGTATCATTTGATACCATTTGAGAGGTTAGGTGATGTGCCATGCTAATGTTTTACAATTAAAAAAAAATACAAAGAGAATTGGGATAACTTAAAAGTTAATCAACTTTATGTTGTTATCACATTAACTTTAGTCTAATTTAGTGTTTCTCAAGTTTGATAACTTGAAGTTGTATAGATTTCAAATCCCAAATCCCAAAATTCCCCTCTTCAAGTTGCCAAAGTTGAGAAACATTGGTCTACTTTGTGGAAAGATTTTTGGTGGGATGTTGCTATAATGGATTTGAAGGGAATGGCTACATTGCACTGGCAAATTTGTGCCAGAAACTTCTAATATTTATTCAAATTAAGCCATTTTCCAAATTTGCACAACATATTGAACTGTAAAGTACAATGACCAAACATGTTGGATCCAAACAACAATCTAAGCCACAAAATCACAACATCAAATGAATCTGACCTTATTCAAGTATGTAACGTGTGAATGCAGCTTGTGTACATATGTGTCTTCCTTAGTTTGCAAAGATTGAAAGGTATGTTTGGGTTGGGAAGATCTTACATTAATGGTGGGACTTGGAAATAAATATGGGTCCAAGGATTTATGGAATTTACAGAAAGATCTTTCTAAACTCTCTGGGAAGGGCCCTGTAGCAAAATATTCATCTGAAGTAGGTTTTCCCAAGCCAGCTGCTCTCTAGATATGAGAACCTCCCACAAGCTCAATCTAATATGGTGGTTGTTGAGAATTCTGGGAGTTAACAGTCCAGAAGAATAGCCACAATAACAGAGTTGGACAGGACCCTGGAGGTCTTCTAGTCCAGCCTCCTGTTCAAGCAGGAAACTCTGTACATTTCAGGCAATGCTTGTCCAATCTCTTCTTAAAAACGAGGAAGGCTGATCTGGAGGCTTCTTTTCCTTTTAATCCATTTGTCAATGTTAATAACATAAACTTGTCCATATGAATGATGAGTGATTGCTCCTCTTGCATCTGTCTTGTGTGGCTGCCATAATCAGCAGCAGAACCCCAAACACAAAAGAAGAGCCTCTTGAAAACAACAGGGTGAATGTGTTCCTTAAACACGGATCGAGGGCTTGCAGTGCTAATTCCTGGCTGAAACTAAGCAGGTCTGGGCTTGGTCACTGCTTGGCTAGGAAATTGGAATGCTTGGGACACTTCTGTGGGATACCACTTAAGAGGAAAAGCAAGAATCCCCTACAGGAAACTAATATGAATGGAAAAGCAAGGTGGAGCATCTTTGAATCAGAATCCTATAAAGTTCTGTGGAAGTGAAAGATGGGGATCATACACGCTACTTAAAAGCAATTGTTTTACAGTAGGACAGAGTGAAGTTTTTTACATAGAGTGATGAAAAAGGAGGTAATAGAATTGGACTGCTGATAAAAGAAGGAAGTGGTTATTTAGGAACAGACTACTGATAAATTTAGACTATTCTCCAATATAGGCATCTTCTGCAGGGTTCATTCTCCACAATTGTAGGGTAAGCTATAATTGAGTTGGCTAGCTGGCTTCACTGTATTGCATTGTGGAAACCCAATGACTGTCTGGGCATGATATATGCACGAGCCCCTTCCAGTAAGCCATGGTGTGTTTGTTTGGGTGCAGCACGTAATGTGGATCCAGCCATTTTGTCTTGTTAGCTTAGATTTAGCACGCTATTAGAAACTAGTCAGGGAATTGAATAACAGCTCCCAGCATCCATGGACAAACTGACCAAAGATAAAGGGGGCTGTAGTCCAATGCCTTTGGGCCCTTTGACTGGGCTGTTCTGGTCCAACCGATAGTTACTTTTGTCTTTCTTGCAGGTTTATTGTTTTTTTGGGGGGTGGGTGGGGGGTTTCTGCACGATTATCCAAAGCCAAGCTTTTTTTCCCTCCCAGGGGCTCAACAATCCTGTGAAGGATGTATTCCAGCATGTATAGATTATGATAATTTATGAAAATAGAATATTGTGTAGTCATTTGGTATGGAGCATGCTGTGGGTGTGTGCATGTCTCTCCGTGGCACACATTTACAACCGTGAGTGCTGCTGTGGCTCAAGGGGGAATGGAGGGGGGCTGAGGTAGAGGCCTGTTTTGCTGCTTAATGTCAGGGCAGGCCCAGATGGAAGCCTGGTGATGCTTTCGGGATTAATTAGCATTGCAAACAGTCGAATTGTTAACTGTGAAGGCTTTGGCCTGTATACATAAATTTGAGGCATTTTTTAAAAGCGTGTTTGCTTGACCTCTTCAAATGATATGTATAAAATATAAAACTCTACATAGCTACAGTTACTAGAAAAAGTGGCCAAGAGCATGTGCTAGAAACAGTTGCCATGGCAATGGGAGCTAGAAGAAAAGGGATGAAAAGAAAAGAGTGAGAACCCAAAGTAGATGTTTCCTTGGTTGCTGCTTCTCCCATTCTCTCCTGAACATTTTGTCCATAAAATACAAGACAGTATATATTAGTCACTACAGCAGGGTCAAAAATGTCTTTTCTAACATGGGTCACCCAGAGTGTTGAGCTTCAATCCCATTATCCCCTGCATATGATGGGAAATGTAACTCAATGCATCTGCAAGGCACCAGTGGGAGGTGGCTGCACTTTAGGAAAAAAGGAGGAGAGAATTTTGATTATCCTCCTCCATAAATAATCTCTATCTTTTTCATTGTATGGCTGCTTGATCTGGAAGGATATGGAAGAAACTGTTTCATACAGTATTAAGTGCAGGGAAGGAAACTACAATAAATATGTTATAAAGGATGGTGTGACATTTGAATAATCTTATAGGGGATGAAAGCAGCTATCTGCCTTTCTACATGGAATAGTGGATTGCACTCAGTGGATTAAATCATCACCTACATGGACAGGTTCACACTATAAAGTAAGCTAACATGGGGTTTAAATAGTTTGTGGCTCAGTTTGTTCTGGAAACCATATTCTCCACAATATGGCCACAATATGATTCTTTGTTGGGCATTCAAGTTATGGATATACAATAATTATATTTTGAACTCAGCATAAATTTATAATTTTATGCCCAACTAGAATATTGCCAGTCTAGGATAATGCAGTGTTCAAGCAGCAATCATTTTAGATGTTCAGCTAAACTCTTACGCATAATGTATGTATTATATATTAAGAGGGCATTTATTAGGTGAGTTGATTAAGGAGGATTCTTATGGCCTCAAGTCATCCTTGGCAACAACTGGAGCAACTGGCAGCAGTACTGGAAGCAAATTGTCAGCCATCCAGTAATCACCAAAAGTTGTCAATGAGAATTTTTTCTAATTTTAATTTTTTGTAATAAATACTGATATAGGTAGTCTTCAATTTGTAATCATTTGTTTAGCAATCATTCAAAGTTATAATGACTCTCACGCTTACAACGTTTGGCATTCCCACGGTCATGTGATCAAAATTTGGGTACTCGGCAACTGGCTTGTACTTAGGAGAGTTGCAGCACCCAAAGATTGTGTGGTAATCATTTGTGACCTTCCTCGGTGGCTTCTGACATGCAAAATCAATGGGGGAAGTCAGATTCCACTTACCAACTGTAGTAAATTTACTTATCAAAAAAAGGTCATAAAATTGGGTGCGATTCATTTAACAATTGCCTTCCTTAACAATGGAAATTCTGATCCCAATTATCTGTAAGGTCTTGCCTCGCCAATCTTCCCAAGAAAGCAGGACGCTTGAAACTGCAGTTATTCCAAAAGGAGCTTTTATTGGAAGGTTTGGGATAACAAGAGATCTAGGCAAGAACTGAAGCTTCTTACTTAAAACCAGCTATTTAAAGCAAAGCTAACCAAGCCCCTCCCACACTACATCATTGCAGGGAAACAGAAGCAGACTTCATGTAGAGATAAACACAGTAATGCAGGAAACAGAAACAAAAACTGGAAACAGAAACAGAAACTTCATATACCACTCCATTCCTCCCACCTTTCCTCCTACCAAAATGCCAGCGTCCCTGTAGAAATATCTGGGACCTGACATTATGGTTTTAAATTGAGAACCTGTAGAGTTCTCTTTTATTAAATAGAATGAGAACTTGATCAAGAAAAATGCAAATTTTATTTTTGCCTGACATTAACTAGTAGTAGATTGTCAGGTCTGAAAAGTCTCATTTGTTTGTCTAGCTATCTTCCTTAAATATCAAGTCAGACACCAAACGAGGTAACATTTCATTGGGAAACTGTTCTTTCCTGACTAGGTCATTGCAAGTATTGTATCCACTAAAATCACTTTGAAATCAATTAAAATGATAGATTTTTTTCTAGGATCTCAGTTATATTTTCTCTTATTTTCCTTGGCTTTGGCTGAATAGTTGAAACATTTATTCTCAGTATTACTGACTTATAGCTGACATTACACAAAACTCCAAGAGTGTCAGGTAAGGAATTATAAGTGGCAATTTATAAGAAAACTGAGGTGACGACTTCTTTTCTCTGAAAGAGCAAAGCTGTGGACCAACTTTCTCTTTTGATCACAGTTCACGCACAATATAAATTGGGTCTGTTATTTGGGAATCAATCAGTTCTCTTGACTTTCCTAAGGGGCTAATTTTGTACCATTTGGGAGGCATTGATTTATGTATGTGCCTATATGTACTTGAAAGAGGCAACCTAAAAAAAAGAAAAAAAGAAAAGAAGATAGCATCAGGGCCATTGGAATACATTTATTTCTTACAGAAATATATTGAATTTCCAGGATTCCTTAGAATGCATTAAACCAAAGGTGATTGGTGGACTACCAAGTAATTTTGACGAGGGATCTCCCAAATGGCCAGAAATGAGTTGTCCTTCAGAATGGCTGCAGAATCACATTAGTATCCATTACATTTCAGCAAAATTTGACTTTGGGAGAAAAAATCAAATCATTATCATCGTCATTATTTCATTATCCTGACATTTTCCACTATGTTCCTAGAAAGAAATGGTCTTTTCTGATCACATGCACAGGCCCTAAAATAGTGTTGATTCTTGAATAATTGCTTTTAAGATGCAGCTACAAACATTTTTGCATATGGCTGAATTGTGTTCATGGATACTCAATACAAAATAAATTACCAGTTCTGGGCCACAGTAATCCAGAAAACCAGCAGATGGCAATAATGTGATTCTCCTTGTGGCTAGCTTGCTTTCTGCAGCCCAGACCCAGTGTCTCTTAAATAAATATTTTCAACTGAATTTACACCTGAGTAATTGTTGGTGCAATTTTTGGCACAGGGAGATCATGAAATAGTTTTTGCTCCCCCATTTTTTATTAACAAGGAATGAATACTTTTATTAACAAGGCAATTATATAGTGCTCTTCCTGAGTGCTTTCTCTTGTTACTCTGTAATATTCAGAACTCTTGAGTTCTGACAATAATGTTCTCATTTTCCCAGTCTATAGAGTTGAGTTTTGTTTCTTGTGGAAAAAACGCCAGCATAATAAATATTGGGGGGGGGGGGGGGCAGGGAAAATTGAGGTAACAAAAATCAAGCAAACCCCAAACAAAGCAGTAAGAATGGGTCACACCCATGGACTCCAGAATACAGGTAGTCCTCAATTTACTACCATAATGGATCCTGCCGATTACGATGGTAAGTCATGATGGTCATAAAATGGATCACCCACATGACTGATTTTATGACCTTTTTTTGTGATGATCATTAAGTGAACACAATAGTCATTAAAAGTGAATTAATTGTACTTTATGGGTTGGTTTTACTGAAAACCAGAAGTAAATATCAGTTTTTGGCAAAAACATTATAAAACATTATTATTATTAGGAGGAGCAGTGGTTAGAATGCAGTACTGCAGGCTACCTCTGCTGATTGCCGGTTGCCAGCATTTCGGCCGTTCAATTGTCACTGGCTCAGGGTTGACTCAGTCTTCCATCCTTCCAAGGTGGATAAAACGAGGACCCAGATTGTTGGGGGCAATATGTGTCTGGATCACCTGCCTCCTCCCACATTTCTGCCTCTCTGCTGCTAGTGTCGCCGCTCAAAGACGAGCCTCCTGCAGCTGCTCGCTGCTTCAGCCCACCAACCTTTGGCTTTCCCATGGCCTGGGCAGTACATCTGGATTGCCTATCTCACCTCAGCGCCTTTGCCTCTGCGCTGAATACCACAGGTATTCAATTCACCTATGCTGCATGGGCTGCAGCTGCTGCCAGACACTGTTGGCCCGCATGTACTGTTGGCCCGCATGTACTCGCTGCCTCCTATTTTGGCCATGCCCACCCCCATTCACTAGGGCTTATTTTTGGGGGACGGCTTATCTCACAGACACACATAAAAACAGACTGGGGCTTATTTTCAGGATAGGTCGTATTTTCGGGTAAACACGGTAAGTACTATTGCTAATACATAACCAAAAAACACTGCAAATGGCTGTAAATGCAAGCCAGTTACCGAGTGCCTGAAATGCAGTCATGTGACCGGGGGGGCAGCCATAAACACTTTGCAACTGGGTCATAAGTACCCAGGGAGATCTGTTGTAATTTTGACAATTGCTAAGTAACTGGTTGTAAATTCAGGACCAGCTGTAGTGATTGGCTGGTCTACAGTATCTGTGAATGGATGAGTGAGAGCGAAAGAAAGAAAAAGGGAAGTGGAATTCTAAATAAAATTTCCCCATTCTATAACATTTAATAGTCAGGTGTTATTTATTCTCTAGAGATATTTTGTGGAGAATATAGGAATCGAGAGATGCTGAATTAGCGGGAACTAAAAAGTGAATGGAGACGTTTTCAGCTCAGACTAGCATAGCATTATTTCAAATTTGTTCATATAAATTTGATAATGCCAGATAACTGGCCTAAGGCAAAAAGTTCTTTTTGCATTTGTTACTTTATGGAAAAGGCTCTACAGTATAAGACAATTAAGATCCATCCGTCAGTAGTCTCGAAAGTGGTACAATAGTCTGCATGATAGACTAGCACTCTTGAGATGCAGACTTGGATCACAAAACAACCATAATATTCTACAGTGGTTGTGCTCACCAAGCATGCTTAGCCAGATCAAATGAGAATCTAAGAAATGCATTTGCAAAATAAACTAAATTATTGTTAACCTTGTTTAATTCTGAGAGACGTGCTTAGGGTATTGTGCAAACCCGATCTCTGTGATTAATTCAGTGTAGTGTCTGAAGTAGGGGTGGGTTCTACTTACCTTTACTACCGGTTCGCAGTGGGGCCGCATGCTCTTCTGCGCATGTGCAGAAGCATTTTGATGACGTTGGGGTCAGTGGGCGGAGCCTCCTGCTGGTTTAACTACTGGTTCTATAGAACCGGTGCGAACCGGGAGCAACCCACCACTGGTCTGAAGCCAGAAAATAGGCTAAATCAGTAACAGGTTAAATGTGTTGTGTGAATGTAACCATGAATCTAGGTCTATTAAGTACAGTTGTTCTGCAAGAACACAGATGTTTTCTTCTCTCTTGCTATATAATTCTTTAAAAAAAGATCTGTGATTAATTCTGGGATTTTTTTTTTTTTACAAGCAAAGCAAGTGGCCCTTTTTCATACTTCTGGTAAAAATCAGAATTGTCCACTCTATGCCCAGCCTGCAACTTTGAATATTATTTCTGCTTCTATGTGCCTCTGTAGCAGTGTGTGAAAATTGTCATTGACTAGGTTAAATCCAGTATATCCTGTTCTTTTGTTTTTCCCACCCTGTCTAGCAGATGCTGCTGAGAAGCCCAAAAACAAGGCATGATTTCTTACCGTTTCTCCATACTCTTTGTTTTTTCAAAGCTGTGGTGCACCTGAAACCCAGGGATCTATTTTGTTAAAATATGTAACAACCTTTGATTGCCATGTTTTAGAGAACTGTGACTCCATTAGAGATTATCTTGAATGGGCTATTACAGGGTTGGTTACCCATGACCAATGGAATACATGTAGACATGAAACATTTCATTTATATTCCTTAGCATCCTCAGAAAGTGCTGCTGAAATCTGTCAACAAAAGTCTATTTTGGGTGTCAAAGAGTTTTTGATTTTCCTAACTTCAGTGCCCCATCCCAGATCCCTGAAGTGGTCCCCAAATCATATGGTTATAACACCATATTGTTATCCAAGGTCATGGTTTTCTTTTTAAAGCATGGAAATCCAGCTAGTTTGTTTCCCAAAGATTTGCTGCTTTCATTCCCAAACTTGATATCAACCTTTTATGCCCGAGAATAGGTAGAAAAAACCCATATTCTTTCCTTTCTGTTACTCCTCTTCCATTGGAACATTGATCCTACAGCCAGCTAGGAAAAGTAGGAGTCTTATCACTAGGTTAGTAGGACATCTGTATCCATTATTGTCTGATTTGTTTCCTACTATAGACAGGCAAGTGTTTCTGAAAAGCCTGCAAATGGTGCATGATTTCTTAACTATTTTCTTATGCCGGTGTTGCTAGTAAGCAAATCCAGATCTGTAACTTGCAGAATCTAGGTATGAATTTGTGCAGAGAAAGAAAGGATTCCAACTCCAATTAATGAGATGCAATTATTTTGCTCTCACTTAGACCAGGAGCTTGTTAGCAGCCCAGTCTGCAAATGGCTGTCATGGTTCTAAATGATGGATCTCTAGTACCTAGGCAGATCCTTCTGTGTCTCTTTAAATACACATTATTGGTTATGAATAAATAAGAAAAAGAAATCCCTGAATATATATGTGTGATTCTTACCTGAGCTCAGGCTCTTTTTTAAAATAAAATATTTGTTTACAAAGGAAGATAAAAGTTTCCTTTACTTTCCTATAGAAACTAATATAAAGTGAGAAAAAGAAAAAACAATCAAATAGAAACAGTGCAAGAAAGAAAAAAACATAAAAGTAAAATAGAAAAAAAAATGATACAAAGAAGTACCTTCCAATCTTCTTAACAGCAGTTATAATTATAGACTTATTTCTTAGTCTATGGTTACAACATAACTCTCTTCTTTTTATAATCTATTCTGTCTATTCATCTAAACCATAAATCATAAATTCATTTTTTTTCTCTTTTATGCAAAAAGTCTGTAAGGGCTTTCCAATCAGCAATAAACTTAGAGACTTTTCTTTGATTAAAGAAGTCAGTTCTATCAGTGAGTAATTTCCACACCCGCTGATGTGTTGCACTGCCAGGTTAAGGATTTGAGAGTATTAATTACAGGCAGCAATTTGGCGAGAGAGAGAGGGAGGGAGGGAGGGAGGGAGGGAGGTGGGCATTAATACAGTTCTGCCCACAAGTCTTAAGTAGTGGGCAGAATGGGTGGCTTGGCAGAAGAGAGGGGGAAAATTGGATCGATAGATGCAATGATAAAAAATTTCTTTCCCTTTTCCTTTGCTAATGCTCTTTGCAGGAAGTGGATTTTTTTTTTTAAAAAAAAAGGGGGGTTGGGGTGTATTGCAATGAAAGAGATGAAAATATTCTGAGAAATTTGAATTACGATCCCCTTGTGACTGAGAAGGAGATCATATACAGTATATTGCAGAAAAACCTTACATGAGCCCATTGCACCTAACACAGATACAGAAGGTTCTCTAATACTTTCTATAAGAGAAAGGTTTTTAAAAAACTAGGTGTTCTGTTCTGGAAAAAAAGCAGTGGAAAATTATGTTAGCAAAATCTTGGCTGGGATTTGAAAACAACATCAGACTCTTCACCCAAAATTCTTTACAGTACTCCTCTGCATACAGCTTCAGTGGAGCGCACTGATACAATGTGGGCCGAATAGTTTATTCTGATAAATGGATTTTGGCAAGGAATATAAAGAATGGGAGGGTGGGGAGAAGGTCAGAAAAATGGGGATGATATGTGAAATTTCTCCAGAAGGCTGTGCCCTAAAGCCACTGGAAATCTAACCTCCTGCAGATTTGGCCCACATTTGTTTCCCTTCCTCTCCAGCAAATAGTGCAATGGGTAGCAAGTTAGCTTCCTTTTTTAGATTGGGTAACATGGAAGGGAGCATGGAAGTTTCAATGCTGGCCAAGGGAAAACAGCCTGTTTTGAGAAATTTGCTGTTTAGAACACACAAACTCTCAGTAACTCTCACTGCTGTAGAATTTTATAGGTTTTCATAGGTTCAAAGCTTATGCAAATATTTTATTTGCTTTGTTGCTCAAACCTAAAGATAGAATTAGGAAATTAAGAGATAATTTTCCAATATATCACTTCTGTCTCTTAAAATTCCTTAAGAATTTTGCTGCTGGTTTGTCTCTTAAAATTATTTCCTTTTCATCCTTTGCTTGGCCATCTTGAGATTTCAGATGTTGCCACATCTGACTCATGTTTCCCATGTGTCATTCCATGATATGAGTTGTGGGATTTATTCTGGGGTGAAATGGATACATGAAGTTTTTGCCTTGACATGGGAGGTTGAGCTAATATTTTGCAGTCCTATTTTCTTTCTCTAAAAACAACAGTATCTATCATGCCTATATCAATCAGCTTCACTAGTAGAATTGTTGAAAATGTGCCTATATGCAATCTATATCTCTACAGGGGTAAAGAAACTTCCAACCAAGCAAAGCAATCAGCTAAACGAGAACTGAAGTTTAGATTATTAGATAAATAATTAAAAGACAAGACATAAACAGAAACTTCTGAAAATACCAATCAAAGCTTGCCATGATATGGATTACATTTTTAAAAATTCTATGTCTGTCTATTCTGTGTTAGCAAATTGTTATAAAATGAAGAGGTCAATAGGCAGTAAAAGACGTAATATAATCCATCTCCCACCCCTCTCTGTGTGTAGACTACCCCAGAGGCTCCCAATTAGTTATTAGTCATTTTATGGCAAAAGTGGGCAATTTCTATTAGATCATGAGTTACAATTATATCTCCTGACCTGTGACCCTTCCCATGGTATAAGATTCTTTTGTTTATGGTAACATATGTCAAAGTGATGGGACTGAGCATTTTTTGTCTGGATTTTGGTTTGTTTTAGATATTTGATTGATGGCTAAATTTTTCCAGACTCATTTTTGGTCCATTTTCAGAGTTTGAAGGGAGTTCAAGGGGAAGTGGGGAAGTGGAAATTAGAGCAGTCACCTCCCAGTGGCTTTCTGCTTTCATTCCCATCCTTTATTGTTATGACTAAAACTGATGTTTTGACAGAGTAGACATCTATTCTGGAAAGCAAATGTGGATAATATGAGAATATTTATCCATCTTTCTCCCCCCCCCCAATTGTTTCATTCTTTTTTTTTCTGATTTGCTGACTTAGATATTGGGCATCCTATCCAATTAGAGATTGTAGAGTGAATAGGATCAGTGGTGGGCTGTCCCCAGTTCGGACCTCTTCTATAGAACCAATAGTAAAACCGGAGGGAGGCTCCGCCCACCGACCCAGACGTTATCGGAATGCTTCTGCGCATGCGCAAAAGAGCGTGCACGTGCGCGCGTGGCCTTGTTGCAAACCAGTAGTAAAGGTAAGTAAATATCTTGCTACATCTGATGGGACCGTTTCATAGTAGCTATCAATCATTTAAAAAAGCCATATCCTCTCAAAATCCATTTGTACAATTAGACAATGAGGTCACTTTATATGTTTAGGCAAAGAAGAGCACCAATTATCACCTTTAAAGCGCTCCATGGCTTAGGACCTGGTTATTTATGGGACCGCCTGCTACCACCAATAGCCTCCTACCGGCCAGTACGCTCCCATAGAGAGGGGCTCCTCCAGGTGCCATTGGCCAAACAATGTCGGCTGTCAGCCCCTAGGGGGAGCGCCTTCTCTGTGGGGGCACCTACGATCTGGAACGAGCTCCCCCCGGAGATACGGAGGATCCCGGATCTGCGCACCTTCCGCCGTGCGCTTAAGACTCTTCTATTTCATCAAGTTGGCCTGGTCTAAACCTTCCCCCTTTTAAATGTGGAAATTTTAAATTTTTTTAATTATAGGGTTATGGGTAAGGCATTTTAAATTGGGGAGCCATTTTGGATTTAATTTTTTTAAATGTATTTTAATGTTTATATTATATGTTTTTTAATCTTGGCTGTTCACCGCCCCGAGTCCTTCGGGAGAGGGGGCAGTATAAAAATTTAATTAATTAATAATAATAATAATAATAATAATAATAATAATAATAATAATAATAATGGCAAATGAGAAAGAAGCCAAGTAATAGAAATCAATGGACTAGGCAGCAATTCTAAGGAATCAAAAATATTCATGAAAACTCATGACTATTGAAAAATTAAAAGGCATTTATGTGCACTAAACAGAGAATGAACTACACCAATCAATTTATAAATAAATGTGTTTATTTATTTTGACAGTACTTGTCCTTCCCCTAATTTGTCCTTGTTGACAAAACCATTTTGCTAGATTCTGAATGGGATTATTTTATGGTATCTAATGAAATTATATCATATATAACATTATGACTTCATAGTGCATTATTAGATCCATATTGTGTTTTCCTGGAAAGAAGCTTTTATTTCACAGAGGTTAGGAACTAAAATACAAATAACTGTCCTGTGAGCAGCTGTCTCCCATTGTTGTTTATGCAAAAACAAAAAAAAATGTTTATGCAAAAACATCAGGGAGAGGTGCTTTAGTTGAGATATACTGTAGAATATAAGAAACCCCCTAGTTCTTATAAGTAATAAATAATAATAATAATAATAATAATAATAATAATAATAATAATAATAATAATATAGTAACAATAAGACCCAATCTTATTTTTGGGGAAACACGGGTAGTTATTCTTGCCATTGGGTAAGGTGTATTTATCTATGTCTTTTGTGTTGTGTTAACTTAGCCAAGTCACTGTTCTGACTGAACCAAGAAAATCAGTTAATTCAATAACATTATTAAATTATTGTATAAACCTAGATAGTATTTGTTCAAACAAGCTCATGATCTGATTCTGGATAAGGCATCTTTCTAGTCTCTTCCTGCAAAATATTCAACCCTGCCATCTCTTTTCCACCAAGCAATTCATCATTCTACTCCAAAATCATATGATCAAGGGTGGCAGGATCTATGTTTCACCAGCTATATTTGTAGTCTTCCAGATGTTGCAAAGAGGTCACATCCCCCACTTTCCTCTTACTTTGCTCCCTATGCATGTTCTCCAAAATCCAAAGGCAGAATTGGGACTAATGCCATTGTGGACAAGTTCAGGAGGAGAGATGTTACCACTTTCCATTCATTTTCTGACCATTTTTCACCTCCCTGTGTGGCTGCAAGGGATTAAAATTAACACAGCCATAGACACCTCAATAGCCCTCATTTTTCACACCACTAATCTAAGACTTCTTAAATAACCCTCATTTTTCACACAACTAATCTAAGACTTCTTGATCTCAGAAGAGACACAATTTATTAATCCCACAATCTGTGGTGTTTGCAGAACATGGCTGATTTGGGGAGTTAGTTTAACCCTATGCAAGAAGGGGTCAGTTAAGAGCCAAGTGTCCAAAGTTAACTAGGGCATTGTGGAATTCCCCCAATCAGTCCCTCCTCTAAACTGAGCAAGTTAAGCATATTGGGGAACAGAGCCCTTGGATGTCCAATTGGTGGGTTACACTTTTGACGGAGCTGAAATGGCCTTTACTGTTTAGTCATTAAATTGCTGTTCTCCATTTTAGTAATTAAGGAGTTGGAATGCACTATGATACCAATTTATTAATAACAGAATCAGATTACATCTGGATGGTGCCCCCCCAACACACTCTCCCTCCCCTCTCTTTCTCTCTCTCACATACACATACAAACATACTCCACAGTGGTGCCAATGAAATCTGTCCCCATTATGTTGCTTAAAGTCAGTACAAACTACAAAAAGCTGTGATTTTTGGAGAACATGAGGGGAAATTGGAGCAAAACAGATGTCATAAATGCTGTGAGCACTTTAGATACCCACACCTTAAAACTCTCTCTCCCCTCATACACAAGCTGTAATGTTGCCCAATCATAGAATGTTCTTCCTGAGATGCCATACAACTCTTACTTCAGCTCTTAGGTCAACAGAAGTTGTTTTTAATTATTGTGTTGAAGATCAAATATAAAAATGCATCTTTATTTTCACCTTCGTGAATGTTCCTGTCAAAATTTCAGACCTGTTCTGTGCAAGTATTAGAAAAATAAGAGCCTGCATTCATTTGCACTTGGTCATCCTGAAAAAGAAAAACAAGGACTAATGCTGTGTTTTGTTTTAATGTGAAAGGGGTCTCATTGTTGCATTCCATTATGGGGATTAAAAGTGGGTCTGCAAGCTGAAGATTTCTAAACTGCTCACCTTTTTTTCTAAAGCTGAACTGGCCAGCTGTTAATCATCCTGCAAATTTATAAGCTACATTTATCATTGTCTAGTTAGGGTAAGATTTGACCTCTATCAGTCATTTGCTCCCTGCATCTATGCTTGAGTTGTCTAAATCTGTTGTGAAGTCAACTAGGCCAGTGAGGAGGAACACAACTATAGTTCTCAACTCAACCATATGCCTGCTGTTGTCTTATTTTCTTACCTTTTTTAGCCAGCATTCTGCTTCCAAAATAATATATTTATGCTAGTGTCCAATTCACATATGGATTCCTGGTTTATTGCTTTCAAATTTCTACAGTTTTCCCAGCTCATCAAGGGGGCACCACATAGGTTGTGGAAACTGCATAGGTTTATTTTCCATATATCCTATATTCCAATGTATCCAAATCTACGGGTTTTGTTCCTTCACTTCCACCTGCCACATGCAGTCATCTGAAGAACATTCACTTCTTTTGCTACCAATGCAGAATGTCTTATATTCGCATCATCTGCATTTCCTTTCTAGACTTATGCCAGTTGAGTAGGGTTTTCTTTTATTTCTTGTCCAGTATTATAGTCTTCCATGCAGTAATAATAAGAATGGCTCTGATCCTGGACTTATAATGTATGGTTAATGTTCTGGATTCAAACTTTACTCAAAGCCACATTTGTACCAGAGTAATTTCTTCCATCAAACTGTGGTATCACTTGGCTTTAGATTTACATGATGGGTGCTATTCTTTCAAACTTTCTCATGTGTAGTTTTAGTTTATAAATATGTATAACCTGCCCTTCCTTGAGAAACCAGGTCAGCTTCCAACAATTAAAATGTTTCAAAGATTTTTGAAAGAATAGCAATGAAGAAGCACTAACGGGAAACAATAAATAATATGTAGTGGGGTGGGGGAGACAATATGAATTGATTTATCATGAATAACTCCAGGGATAAATTAAAAATTTGTTTAAATAGACATGAATGAAGGAGCTGTCTAGCTGCAAGCAAAGAGAAGTGGTGAAAAACTTCATCAAGAAGTTTAATATAACTGGAGCCATCATTGAAAAGATCCTGATTTATTTGTGTGTGTGTGTACACTTGCAATTTTGATTCCTGCTTTGTATAAAATTTTAATTCATAGTTATTTAGTTTAGTTTTGCCTAAGCTCATTTTATGATTTATGGTTATTCAGTAAAATAATTAACCCATGGCTTAGCACAATGGGCAAACCCATACTGAACATACTGAAAACCCAGGAAAGGTATTGTCTCAGTGACTACTGTATTTTGTTCTAAGACAGAAATCCTGACTTGAAATAATAAACTGTGTTTCCTTTACTTAATTATGAAAGCACAATTTATGTGTTATCCACCCACAAATGCAGCCTGCCTCTTAGCCCTATAATGAAGTAAACAAACAAGCTCTGTTAGTGGAAACAGTTTATAATTTTCAAAGAAAGCCTTGATCTTCTAAGGGTGCAATATACTTTAACCCTGGGCTTAAATACTAGGATAAACCATTAGCACTTGATTTGTTTCCCTGGTCAGGCAATGATTTATACAGATGGTGGCATATCAAACCAGGTGCTCTGGTTTAGAGTGACATGTAATTGTAGTCACTTTTAAATGGAGACTGGAAAGGGGGAAAATACAGCTTTTTCCCTCTCTCTCCCCCACCTTCTTAAAATTATCTGTCGATTGTAAAATATAGCTTAAATAAACTCAGGTGCAGGTCTATCTGCCAGTCTGAAAATAGTTCCATGCAGAAAATTTTTTCTGACTTTTTTTCAATCACTTCTCAACTAATTTGATGAGAGGACATTTCTTTCTGAAGCTTATTTTGAAAAAGAATATTGGAGTGAAATTGCTCTGGGTAGTGTATTATTGTGTTATTTTGAAGGAATCCAGGTGTGAATATGCAAATAACTTTATTCCTTATATAACCATCTTCCCAGTATCTGTATCTGCAACTTCCTTGGCTTCTGATATAGTATTTCAATTCAATCCCAAAATAAAAATCTTATGCTAGATTTCCTTCCACAGCCTTTTTCAGATTGGAAATATTGAAAAGTTAAGGAGGATTCAGAGTGGTAGAAAGATGTGTAAAGAAAATAACAGCAACCAGAGTGACAGCCTTCCACCAGTTTTTTTAAAGCATTACAAAGAAAATATCTCATCCTACAAATATGAAAGGGAGAGAAAAGCTTGTTTCACACTGGAACAAAATGTCTGTAATATTACAAAGCAAATTTTAGCACAGCACTATCTCAAATTGAATACTTTGTGCCTACATATAGAATGTGAACTGGGTTGTGCAAAATGGGAAAGGGAAAATATACTGTTTATTCTACTTTCCCTTCTAAAAGTACTTCTATGTATGATGGGGAACACTACATAGCCAGAAGCTATCTTTGCAGGAAGGGTACTGGAAACAGCAGTGGATGGAGACCTGATCCAAAGTGTAACTTAAAGATAATCCTTAAATAGTGACCATTTGCAGTTACAACAATGATGAAAAAGTAACTTTATGATCAATCTTCATATTTATGACCATCACAGATCTATAAAGGAAAGGAAAGCTGAAGGAAGATTTTAAGAACAGTTGCATTTTACTTAGCAACCACGTAGGTTAACACCTGAATTGATGTGCCAGTTGTGGCCAATAAATGAGGTCTGCCTGTACAAAAAAAAAGTAATTACCTTGGGACCTAGTGCCTTCTTTAGGATGTGCTGGAGCATAGATGGAAAAATTGTGGAGAGTGAAAAAAGTAAAGCTCTCATTCTTTTTCTAGCATATAAAACTCTCCATTTAACATAAAGGGATGTGCATTCCAACTTGACGATATGTATACTTCTACTGGAACCTACTCACACAATGGTATTATAAAATATAAGGGACCAAGTAGTCCCACTTTTCATTTTTCCATTCAGAATGGAACAACTCACCATGGACAATTCCACGGAGGATAACTCAACACGATAAATGTTATGCACCACTATTTCTTTGAGATCATTTCCATTTTTATCAATGGAAGAGATGCCAAAGAAACAGAGGTGAATAACATTTATCACATTGAGTTATCCTCCGTGGAATTGTTCATGGCAAATTGGCATTGCAAGATGGCCAAGGTGAATTGGCTGTGACAAGATGGCCATGATGTGAATGGCCACGATGATTTGGCTATGGCAAGTTGTCCGAGTCCTATATTTTCCATGTATGGGAGGCCCTTGTTTGTGGCGGGGCAGGAGGCTATGCAGCACACCAGTGCTGTCACTGTGAGGCAGGAGGTGGTGGTGGAACTGCTCCACGTGCCCTGCACTGGCTTACCTCAGAGCCCTCCACACCCTAACACCTGCCTTGTGGCTGCGGCACCAGCACACCGCTCAGCCTCCTTCTCCATTGCAGCAAGTAGAAGTGGGCCAGTAGCCACATGGGCTCCTACTACACATGGGTACTGAGGCAGGTGTTAGGGTCATGGATGGCCTGGCTGCAGAGGCCCTGAGGTAAGCCAGTGCAGGGCATGTGGGGCAGGTTCACCACCCCCTGCCTCGCAGCGGTGGCACTGTAAGCAACCAGAAGGAATGAGTGGCCGGCTGGTTGTACAGGCACTTAAGTAGGGCTTAATTGGAGGTAGGGGGTAGGGCTTATATTAGGTGCACATGTAAACATGCTGGGCTTATTTTCAGGATAGGTCTTATTTTCAGGGAAGCAGGGTAAGCTTAGGAGTTTATGTAAATATAGTATTTAGGCCTTTACTGGCAGGAATAAATATGTTGTGTGAATGTTGATTTAATGATAGCTTCTTGAATAAGACATAATAACTGGATTCATACAACACTCTAAGTAGGAGTAGGCAAACATTTGATAGCTAAGGCCTCTGTGTGTGTGTGTGTGTGTGTGTGTGGTAGAATTTGTTCTGCATTTTAATTTTTTCCCCTTGGTAAATGTAAATATACTGCAGACTTATGTTATTTGTTTTAAAAAATGAAGGCATTGCTAAAATATTGCAATTGATATTGGATTTCGGTGGCACAAATTTGGGACATCTGTCTAGGGATTGTGTAAGTGGGGGAAAAAAAGACTTCAAGGTTGGGGGGAAATGGCTAAGTGATGTGGTGCTTTTGAAGAGTAGGGAAACCCTCCAGGAAACGGGTAGATACAATCCTCCAGGCAGTGTATGTGTCAGAAAAAGGTGCTTTTGAAGGGAGCTTGCAAAAGGATACATCCTTTACTGTGATATTAAGAGTAATTCTGGGAAATTTAGGCAAAGACAAAAATTCCAATCAGGAAGAGGAGGAATTGGTTCTCTGACCAGAGTTTTGGAGCAGGTGAGTATTAAAATATCTGAACAATGAGAGAAAAAAGCTGATCTTTGCAAAAATCTCCTTCCCTCAAAGCCTGTCCTCTCTCTCTCTCTCTCCCCCCCTTCTTCTCTCCCTCTACACACACACACACACACACACACACACACACCCCTGGGATTCTATTACTGCTTCCACCAAGTCAGATGCTATGGGTGTCCTTGTCCTGGTGTTCCCATATGGTAGGGGAGAGGTGCAGTCCCTTGTCAACGTTTCTCAATTTCTGCTCTCTTTCCCTTATTGTGGGTCCAAGGAACGTGGGGAGAATATCACTAGGGAAGACCATTTCCTTGCTGGCAGCTACAGCCCCTTTCCTTCCCCCTCCTGCTTCCTTCTAGTCTCTCTCTTTTCACTCTGTTCAGCTGGAGGGAACTGGGCAGACCTCTGCGGTGGGCTCCTCCTTTGCATCAGTTCATTTCCATGCACCTCACATCTGTGCTTGCCTGGCCCAGCCCAGCCCAGCTAGCAGCCGTTGGTTGCCTCCAGCCACTGACATTGAGAGAGGGAGGCAGGATTGCAGATGAGAATGGAAGTGTGTGTGTATCTGAAGAGGATAAATGGGGTGATCAAGACTCCTTTGAAAAGAGAGCATGGACTAATCAAAGTGGATGGGAGAAGGAAGATAAAATTCTGGACAAGGACTTTTGAGAGTTTTCCAGCGTGCTTGTTATGAAAGAACCAATCCCGGGACATCTGGTGTGTGTGTGTGTGTGTGTGTGTGTGTGTTTAAAGGGGAAGAGTCCCGCATCATGAACATGAATGTGTTTGCTTCATTCCCTTAAACATCTAGAATTAAAAGAGACTTTGAAGGTCAAAGAATGATACAGTACACTAAGCCAAAATCAAGCAGCCAGACTGTCTATATTCACACAATACATAAACCAAATTTAAAAAGCACAATTGCTGTGTTCCCTTTGCATGCTAAGAGAGAACAACTGAAACACATATGGTTTAGATGATGACCTGTTTCCCACACGATTCTAAAATGAACACTCCAAACACAAATATAGCATACACTATTCTAATGTATGAGATGAACCAGATTATCTAGATAAACTTGCTTTGTTTAAATGTACTTTGTTAACTTTGGCTTAGCATGTTGGGAACACATGGTTTAGCATTTTATGTGGACATGGCCGAGAGAATTAGAATCCAGGGACCTTGGTGTGAAAATCTGGACAAAATGAAAATACTTGTAAAGCATTGTAAAAGGAGATCAAATTAATTTAGGAGATGGATTTAAGAGCAATTCTTGCCTCTCTGGGGTAAAACTGAGGATTCTGACCACTCTATGATCTTCATCTTCCTTGACAGAGGCAGAACCTGGCATATTCAACTTTTCTTATCTCTGATTTAATAGGATCACTGGCTAGGCACTGCCTCATGGTCAGCCTAAATTCAGGGGACAGCAACATGGGTCTTTCTGAAAGAAAAAGCTCCTATGTGCTTGTAGATGGAGAGCTCCAAAAATTAACAATGAGAAGGCATTATAGAACAATTTTTCTTTCTTTCCTTATGGATTATTTGTGAAGGAGAAGAAGATACAACAGGGAGAAAACGTGGAATGATTCCAAGTGGAAAATCATCTAAATCCTTGCAGCGGTGCAGAGTGATTGCACAATAAGAGTATGACTGGATTCTTGGAGCAACAAGAGGCTTCCCATAGATGTCATAGAGTGATGTGGTGGAGGTCAAAAAGAATAATGGCATAGACAGGAATTGGGGAGGGGGGGTCCTCTTAGATAATAGAGTCAGGTGGACAGTGCACATTGTGTGGAATCCTAGACATTTGCCCCAAGTCTTGCCTTAGTGGTGTCATTGGAAGAGAGTAAGGCAAGATTTTTATGAGAAAGGAGGGGACCTCAGACATGCTGGAAGGAGCCATGATTTTTGCATTCTTTAAATTAATATAATAGAACAGTGATGTCTAATGAATTGCTAGTAGCTGAGATGGCTTGATATTTTACATATGGATTTAATGTACCTGTTTTTAACTGCTTGCTCCCATTTTGGGGTAAGTACCTGAGAGCCAAGAGGGCTGGCTTCTTTGAAAATGGCATGACCAGGAGCCTTCATAGGAAAGGAAGGAATGACATTGCCAAATGCTGATGCCGTCTTTGTACCTTATCCATAATAAAAGGTAGCCTTCCCTCCCCACCTTTCCCTCCTCAAAGATGTTGCTGCACATCAGGCAAAATTAGTGTTGATGAGAAAGTGAGATAGGAAATTGATTCCTGGGGCTGGATTCATCTTCTCTCTCTGACCCCTATCGATGGCCTGTCACCCCGTGCCCTCCTTGTTTCCCATTGAAATCTATTACCTGGGAAAGATGAGAGATGTAGTCTAGAGAGAGAGAGAGAGAGAGACATTCCCCCACTTTGCCCCACTGATCCAATCCTCTGCAGTATCTGTATTTCTCTAGAGAGGAAAGGAGGGGTATCATTCTTAGAAGAAACTGAGGCTAAGCCATTAAGGATGTGCCCCAGGTATATACCCCCTTGCTATGACTGGTATTGATGGCGGCTCTTGTCCTCCTCCTACTCATATTTGGGTGTTTTCTTGATTTTCTTCCTGAACTTTTTTTCTTTTTAAACATCATCTCCCTCCATGCCTTTGCGAGCAATGACATTGACATACCTGCTTTATCTCTTTCCCTTAACTTTTAAAATAATTTTCAAGTTCAGGCAGTGCAGACAGGATCTCTCTTCAAAGCATTAAAGTTTTAAAGAACAAGCTGTGTGCCATGCAGATTACCTTCATCTAATGATTCAATCTGGTGGCACTATAGCCAGTTCTTGTTTAATGACTTTGTTTAGCAACCATCTGCAGTTATGACAGGGATGAAAAAGTAAGTTTAGGACAAATCTGTGCATTTATGACCACCTTTGTAGGCCTGTAAAGCAAAGGAAAGCTGAAGTAAGATCATAAGCAAGTTGCAGTTTTATTTAGTGATTCAGTTTGCTTAATGACCGAGTTACTGCTCATCATTGTGGTCTCTATAAGAGGACTGTCTGTACTGCATGCAAATCACTAGGCTTCCCAGCCGGTCTGGATGCAAGCCTCTAATTCCTCTTTTCTCCATCTTACATTTGCAATGGACAAAACCACTCAATAGACCTCTGGGGTGCCAGTAGCATCCTTTATGTTAGCTCCATGTTGAGTTTCTTTTGACAACAAGAAGAGAGCAATCAGAGACTGAAATGCATTACCTTTAGTTTATATTTAAAAGACTAATGAAACAGCATTGATGAACTATTTGGTTGACCTTTCGCTCAACCTTGCAAATGACGTCCCCCCAATACTAACCCACAAATCGGATCTCTAAGAAAACTAAACCTGGAACATTCCTGTCTGAAATTTGTAACTTCCAAGCCCTCCTGAAATGACTTTAAACATAGGGTGCATTTTTAGCCCCTTAGCTCCTTTATTTTGCAAATTGCTGAATTACCTGACATTGTTGTAACTTTTAATAAGATACTGTATGGGGATTTGTAAATTCAGGATTGTTACTTGATGGCTTGGAGATAATTGTTACAGGCTACAATGACCTCTTCATTTCGAAGAACTTTTCACTTTATTATCTCAACCAGGAGCTGGAAAAGAAATCTGCCTTTCTTGAAGGGATATTTTGATCTGGTGTCTTTTCTTTAATAAAATGTCCTTGTACTTTGGATGTTGTGTTTTTGGCAGCTGCATGGTGAGGTGAGTGATACTAGGAAAGATGTTCAATTTATATTTGCCTTCCCTTAAAAAAAAAAACCCTTCAAAACTGCAGCTCTTCCTGGAAGGTTCATATGACTACTTGTTTCAAGATCTAGTGGCTCTAAAAGAGTTCTAAAAAACAAGCAGACAAATGGAATACGTTCATTTTATTTGCCCTATTCCAAATCCTATAGCTGATTTAATAAATCCAAAACACACCCACACCCACATGCAAGTCTGTATATAATAAAATTTAGAATTTGTTAGACATTCCTATCAGTTATTAACTCAGTTAACAGTATGTTAAACAGGTCAACTCAAATAACGCGGCCTGAACAAAATTCTCCTAATATCACTTTTTTAGCAACTCATACCATTTTTTTTGGTACAGTCCAGACCTCAAGTCATTTAATTACATCCCTTTCACAGATTTAACATCCTTGAAAAGAATGTGCAAGATGAAGGAAAAGCAGAAGCTTTAGGCAAAACCAAGAATGCTTTAATATGTAAAAAACAGGCTCCAGTTTTATCTGTAAAAGAAATTGATTTCCAAACAGGGAAGGGTGGTGAATGGAAATATTCTTCATATAAAAATGTAAGAGATTTGCTTCCATGGGATCTGGTGGTGGTGCTACAAATTATTGGAAGATAAACCAATATTGTAGTTGTTAGTTATAATGGCTAAAAGGAAATGCATGTTTAAAGGCAGTTTATCAGTTGCAAGAGTGGGACAGAATTATTGCCTTCTTGTGGATTTTCTGGAGGTATGTGGATTGGGTGAAATCCAGCAGGTTCTGACAGGTTCTGAGAACTGGTAGCGGAAATTTTGAGTAGTTCAAAGAACCATCTCTGGCTGGCCCCAGAGTGGGATGGGAATGGAGATTTTGCGATATCCTTCCCCCAGGAGTGGGGAGGGAATGGAGATTTTGCAGTATCCTTCCCATGGAGTGGGGTGGGAATGGAGATTTTGCAGTATCCTTCTCCTGCCATGCCCACCAAGCCACACCATGCCCACCAAGCCACGCCCACAGTAGTGGTAGTAAAAAAAAATTGGATTTCACCACTGATTTGGATGGCTGCAACTGGAAACAGGATATTGGACTAGAATGATTTTAAAATGATCAAACAGTAGATATGATTTGGTCCACACAACACACTAAGACAGGTGTGTCAAACCCAAGGCCCATGAGCCGGATGCAGCCCACAGGGTGCTTAGATCTGGCCCACAGGATCGCCCTGGAAACAACAAAGGGTCAGCCCATGGTGCCCCTGCCAGCAAAAACGGAACTTGGGAGGCCCTCCCAAGTTCCGTTTTTGCTGGCAGAGGGTTCCAGGAGGCCATCACAGCTGGAAATGGAGCTCAGGAGCCCGTTTTCGCTGGGAGAGCGCTCAGGCCACCACAGGCACCCCTGAAATGAGTCATGTCAAGCTGGCTATGCCCACCCTGGCCCCCCACATCAAACATAACCCTGATGCAGCCCTCAATGAAATCGAGTTTGACACTCCTGCAGTAAGATATGGTTTCGGTAGTCATGGCACAATTGTTAAGCAACTTCAACTAGGTTCATAGAACATCTTAAGCCATTAATAATAATGCCTGGGTTCATACAATACACTTTACGCCAAAGCTGAATAAATCACATCATTATTTAATGTGTCCTTTGAACTGGATCTTCTTCTTTCTTAAACTCCTAAGTCTTGCACCTTCTAGAAACAAGAATTGACAGCTGGATGTGAATGCTGGCCAAACTGCAATTTCTATAATGCATAAATGTGGTGAATAACAAAGGGTGATTAGCTGTCATATCAGAATAACTGAGAAGGACAATCTGCTTCCCCAACTGAGAAAGACAGGATGTCCTTTGAAACAGCAATGTCTGCAGGTGGGATCAATCAGGTAATAACCAAGAAGAAATGATTAAGTTCAGGAAAATCTGCAGACCTTGCAAGAAAGACCTTGCAGGTAAGTTTGAAGAAGTATTTGAGTGGTTAGGATACTAGCCTATAAACCATCAGTTTTTCCTGATCTGGGTTTCTTCTGATATGTTAGACTAAAATACTACCAACCTCAGCCTGGGCAGTGACCTGCATTTGGCTTACTATTGGGTTTGAAGTTACACTGGAACCCATTATAATAGGCACAAAAAACCCTAAGGCCTTTTAAGAATCTTTATTGTACAGAAGCTAAGAAGCTATGAAAAAACTCTAGTAACGGTGGTGATTCAGATCCGAGTCGTATTTCTGTTGAAATTTCAATTCCAGTTCTTGCACCTGTTTCTCCCACTTGAGCTATATGTGATAGGTTGGGGACTCCCTCTTTTGGGAGACAAGCCTGATTTCCATCTAACTCTTGTTTTGATAATAGGTCTGATATGTTGTTTTCCTCTGACTGTATGAAAACTAACACCCAAACACCCCAAAGAATTTTAATTTTAAGTGATCGTATATGGCACTGGTCTATAAAAGGCAAACCAATTTTATAGCCCAGTATTTCTCAACCTTGGCAACTTTAAGATGTGTGGATTTCAATTTTCAGAATTCCCCAGCCAGCCATGGAGAATTCTGAAGAAGGGCCTTCATCAGGTGTTCCAGTGACAAGAAAAAAAGTAGTTCAGACTGTCAAAGAGAAGAAGAGTCTTCTGGGTTCCCCAAAGAAAAATAAGCCTGTGGTGGTGATTGGTGACTCACTTCTCAGAGGAACAGAATCAGCAATTTGTACCCCAGATAACATATTAAGGGAGATATGTTGTCTCCCAGGTGCAAAGATCAGAGATGTTACAGAGAGGCATATCCAAATAATCAAGCCAACTGATTATTATCCTTTTCTTCTCTTTCATGTTGGGATGAACAATATAACAAAAAAGAGCCTGAAAAATATACCAAAGGACTATGAGAACCTAGGCAGGAAGGCAAAAGAATTAGGAGCACAAGTGATATTTTCATCTGTACTTCCTACAGAAGGTCAACACCCAATGAGGGAGCAGAGGATTCTAGAGATAAACCATTGAATCAAGAGATGTTGTTGAGAGAACTTTGGGTTTCTGGACAATGGTTTACATTATCTAAATGATGGGCTTCTGGGAAAAGATGGTCTACACCTCACAAGGACCAGAAAGAATATGTTTGGAAGACATCTGGCTTGGCTCATCCAAAGAAATTTAAATTAAATCTGGAGGGGAAAAGAGGGCAATTTTTAGGATTCAGCCCAAAGCATCAGACAATAAGGAAGGAAATGATAAGAAGGAAGAAGAGTATAAAACAGGAGCCATGGGAAGCAAATACAGGGTCAGCCATACAGTGCTCAGATGCCTATGTATGCTAATACTTAAAGTATGGGGAATAAACAGGGAGAATGTGAGACAAGGTATGATAATGTTGCTATTACTGAATCTTGGTGGGATTGTACCCATGATCAAAACATATGACTAGGATATAATTTGCTCAAATGAAGCAGATCCAATGAAAAAGGAGAAGTTGCATTGTATATAAAAAAATACTATACCTCTACAGAAATACACAATTCCAAAGATGAGAGCCTTCTTGAAAGTTATGGGGTATGCAGGAAACACACCACTGTAGTAATAGGGGACTTTATCTACCCAGACATCAACTCCCACTGCAGCCAGTGGGAGATTGAACAACTTTCTGACTTGCTAACATTAACCAAAAGGTGAAAGAGGGACCTAGAGGGTCAGCTATACTAATTTAATTCTTAATAATAGGAATGGAATAGTTGAGAGAGAGGAACTTGTAGGAACTTTGGGAGAGAATGACTATATAGCAATTAAACTTATATACTGTTTCACAGTGCTTTACAGCCCTCTCTAAGCGGTTTACCCCCAACAATCTGGGTCTTCATTTTACCCACCTCAGAAGCATGGAAGGCTGAGTCAACCTTGAGCCAGTGAAATCAAACTGCCAAACTGCAGGCAGCTGGCAGTCAGAAGAAGTGGCATGCAGTACTGCATTCTAACCACTGTACCACCATGGCTCATTACATTAGAATTCACTATGTTGCTGGCACAGGTAACTGAAGAAAGTCACACTAGTGTTTTAGACTTTAAGAGAGCTGACTTCAACAAACTTAGAGGGAGAATAGGAAAGATTCCATGGATGAAAATCCTAGAGGAGAAAAAGAGTTTAGTATGCTTGGGAAGCTCTAAAAAATTAGATAATGAAGGCCCAAACAAAAGCAATACCACAGAGAAAGAAAAGAGATCCCAGACAAGACCAGCATGGAGACAAAGAGCTCTCTGACAAACTGAGGAACAAAAGAAAATGGAAAGAGAGACATATAACTAGATCAGGATACCACCAAATAGCCCAATCTGCAAGGATGGAATCAAGAAGGCTAAGGCTCAAAATGAATTAAGACTTGCAACATAGCAGTGTGAGATAGCTAGTACCACCACAGATGGATTTGCAGTTGGCTGATCAACCTCAGTCAGTATGGGCTCTTCAGTGGAACTACATTTACATGGAGGGAAGCATGCAGTGGGCTATCTCAAAGTTCAGTCTTGGGTCTGGTGCTCTTCAACATAATCATAAATGATTTAGTTGAGGGGTTTGAAGGGATCATCAAATTTGTGGATGAAACCAAGCAGGGGGAAATTGCTAACACTTTGGAAAACAGACTATGAAGCTAACAGATGCTACAAAAAAATTTGACGATTACTGGACAGCTGAGTGGCCTTTATAGTTAATTTGTGAAAAAACAAAATGAACTAAGCAGAGCCTTCTGAGCTCCAGCCAAAGACTTGGGTTCAAGTGATTATCTGGAAATGCTACGTGCTAAATTGGCTTTAGAAAATTACTTTTTTTCTGTAGACATTCCCAGAGAGTCTGGGCTTCTCAGTAATATATATCCTCACAAAATTTTGCTTCTGAACAACAGATTCCAAAGGATGCTTTTGAATAATCTCAAATCCCTCCCTCCCCCATTGTCACAACCCAACTTGTCTTGCACTGACTGTAGCAGTTGAAATTTGCAAATAAACCTTGCAAATGTGTGGGCAGTTGTTGCAGCTACCAAGTCAGAAATCTAAGAGGGGGTGTGGGGTGTGGGGGGCTGGATTTCCACTTATCAAATACCTTCTGGCACATCTGCCATATACCCAACACTGGAACTTTCAAAATCAGACTTGGAGAAGATCTCCCCATAAATTTGCAATTTCACTGGACTTACCATCTCAGCATCCTTTGTCACTATGTCCATGCCAAGGTCATCTCCCCCACCTCACACTTCTAAATAGCTGCTAGACACACTTGTTTGCCGGTGGGACAATAGCATCTGGAGTAGGGTGGGCAACAACATTAATACAAAGGGCCTAATCAGACAAGTTCTGCTCATTTTTTTAAATGTGAGCTGTATGCATTTGTGTACATAAAAGGGGATGGGGTTTTGATTGCCTGGTCACCTCAGTCATTTGATAGATAGATGTAGCTTTGAGAGTTGAAGCAAAACAGCAGGTCTTGGGAATTTTGTGGTTGCAGTGTGGGTGTACATGGGAGAAGGACTTCATCTATTGATCTCCTGTTTGATTGACAGTAATCAGATGCTTAGCAATCTTGTTTAAAAAGAAGAGGGGATAACACTGATGTTATATTACCAGCATACCCTAAGATATGCCCAGAGTCTGCATTCATATTATATATTAAGTGTGGTGTATTTGTTTTAAAGCCCTCTCCCTGAGAGCTGAAAGAAGTTAGCGTGACTAAATCAATCTCCTGCTCTTTGGGTGTGTCCAGTATTTGCCTTCTGACGCTTGCTTTCTATCTCTCCACTTAACACAATGTTAAGTGCAGGATTAACCTTTATCAGATTTTTATGGCATAATGTGCTATGTGAACCCAGCCTATTTTTTTCATTAGTATACCCTTCAAGATCTTGTCAGCAGCATCCAGGGATCTCACTATTTCCATTACTGTGACAGAAACAGCATTGTGCCACAGGCTGCACCACTTTGGAATAAGTTTGTGATGCCATGAAACAGGTGGGAAAAGAATGGGGCTTGTTTGTCTGACAGAAACACAAACCTGCTTTTATCTTTGCCTCCTCCTCCCCCCACCCCCACCCCCCACTTTGGAAGCTGGTGAGTATTGCACAAACTCAGAAAATGGGTATTTCAGGAATCATATGGAACATACTGTGATCACCAGATTTACCTTATTTTAAAAATGAATTATGATTTGGAATGTTATATTTGATGCTTAAGTTTAGAAGTGGTGGATTTATTCACAGAAACTGGAGACAGAATTCCTTGTTGTCAGGGTTAGACAAGATAAACTTTAGTTTAATCTAGTGAAGACGCAAATATATTCTTTGGTGCTTATTCTCCCAAATAATTTAGTCACGGAAAGCTGAATTGTAGTAAAGCTTTGCAAATGAATTTAAGCATTGCAGATAATGGCCATCTTTCCAGCAACTGTAAATTATAACCCCCTTTCCTTTTTTTTTTTTTTAAAAAAAAATACAGCTGTGGTTATTAGCATGCCAGAGTTCAAAGCAGATGGGAGGTTCTTCAATTTTGCAGTGAATTCAAGCCAGCACAAAGCATGTCCCTCATTTAATGCATATATACTTTGCAGGATGACAGTGGGGAGAAAGAGGACTTCATCTTCCATGGCCACCTGCATTTTTAACCATTTGAGGTGGGCAGAACACTTGCAGGCAAATTCTGGCCGGTTGCCACTGAGACTGAGGTGCCAAAGGCTTATTTTTGAGAGTGTGACTGTAGTTTTGTGGATTTCTGTAATTAACATTTTTCACAGCACACATATTTATGAAATCAGGTACAATTTAACCTGATTTGTCCAAATGGCCTAGAAAATAGGGAGTCAGCAGGCAAGGGGGAGGAAAGGCACCTATAAACGCTTAAAACGTTTTTATTTCATCAAGCTGGCCTGGCCTAAATCTTCTCCCTTTTAAAATTTTAAAATTTAAATTTTAAACACTAATTTTAATTTGTTTAATTATGGGATATTTTAAAAATTGAGCCAAATTGTTTAATCTGTTTTAATCTATTTTAAATTTTGTATTTCTGTGTTTTATCTTTTGGCTGTTCACCGCCCTGAGTCCTTAGGGAGAAGGGCGGTATAGAAATCTAATAAAATAAAATAAATAAAAATAAATATATTACTTCGAACAGTTTCTGCCTGAAAAGTATCTGCCAAACCACCACACCTCTTAGAAATGCTAAGGGCCCTCTCCTTCCATTTGCTCTTATGCTTGCGGATGCCTGAGCTAATACTTCTGCAGAGGTTGATCTACTTCCAGTATCTCACACTGGTCTTTGCACTTACTGCTTAGTTTAAATCTAGTTTAAGCTTTCAAAAAAAAACCCAAACCCCTTGTAATGTAAAAAAATGAACTTTGTGTTGGTTTATATTGTTTGAAGACAGACTGCCAGTGTGCAGAGTAATGTTCCTATTCTTGATATGGAATCCAACTTAATTTGCTCTGATGATTAACAATGCCAGTTTTGTTAATAATACTTGACACCTGTTCCGGACAGAGGTAGGTAGTGGTGTTCATAGGAACCAATGAAAGTTTGGTACTATTTTATGTTTTCACTAAGCATCACTGCCATCACTTTATTTAAAGAATCTTCATTAAAGGAAAAAGCAATAGATAACTGCAGCCTCTAGTATTGCATTCAAGAGCCTTGATAGTACAGGGGTTTAGTGCACCCTGTTATTAACACAGCTGCCTGCAATTTCTGCTGGTTCGAATCTCTCCAAGGCTCAAGGTTGACTCAGCCTTCCATCCTTTCTAAGGTAGGTGAAATGAGGACCCAGTTTGTGGGGGCAATAAGCTGACTTTGTATAAAAAATATACAAAAGAATGAAGGCTATTGCTTAACGCATTGTAAGCCGCCCTGAGTCTCCGGAGAAGGGCGGCATATAAATCAAATTTTTAAAAAAATTATTTGCATCAGTGCCTTTTGGCCTCATAACAGGACTGTTTTTGATGGACATTTACCTTCATTTGGTGAGTAAACTGATCTCCCTTGGCAACAATTCTGATGTGCCCATTATATATTCTCACAATTACAAATGTAAGTTTTAGTCTACAATTTTGTATTGGAAAGTTTATGGCTTTTTAAAGATATGTGAATAAGGTTAGATCCAACCTGAATGACTGAATTGAATTTCCAAATTGGTTCAGGTTGGATATATGAACAATTAAATTTAATTGATTCAAATTGGCAAGGTGATTGGCTCAAAAAGCCTTTCTACAGATCCACAAAAGGCTACAGGATTGTTAGATTAATTCAGAAACAACCAATTCAATACAGATAGACAATACTATTTGAAAAAGTGATTCAATTAGGATTGTCTTCATACAGTGTCAAAACTAAAGATATATATATATATTTGTATAATCCTACTTTCTCAGGTTCTCACTGTATTTCTTACAACAAACTTTGAAAGGTCAATTATCATTATTAGCCTGCATACTGTAAGTGGGAGTCTGAGACACAGAAATAGCCTAATAAAGCCATCTGGGAAGATCATGACAGAAGCAAAATTCAAATCTGGAGAGTTTGTAGTTCAGTTTCTTAGCCATGCCATGCCAATATATTAAAAAAAAAAGATTAATCCAGAGATCTCTGTTATATGACGTTCCCTCACATAATAGGATGAAGGGACAACCAGAGCTTCTCTTGAAAAGTCAGTTTCCTCCTCATCCCTCTGCCAGTTCTAATTAGCATGATCCTGGATATAGCATGCAGAAAGTAAAGCCAAAGAGTTGAGACTGGAGAAGAAATTAAGAGGAAAAGGACCACCGTAATATTCTATATTTTCAGAAACCTACCCAAAGTCCTATGGAAGGAGCTTTGTCCTTGTCATTTTGCTGCCTCTAATTTGGTTGCTCTCTCATCTGATCCCTTGAAACAATAGCGGGTACAAGCATGAGGTTACTAGCCAGTTCTCTGTTCCAATTCATACAACATAACCCAGTCATTACTAATTCAGTGATAGCTCCAAAGTCTGCTATTTTGGGGAGTACAAAGCAGTGGTGAAATCCATTTTTTTTACTACCAGTTCTGTGGGCATGGCTTGGTGGGTGTGGTGTGGCTTGGTGGGCGTGGCTTGGTGGGCACGGCAGGGGAAGGATACTGCAAAATCTCCATTCCCTCCCCACTCTGGGGCCAGCCAGAGGTGTTATTTGCCAGTTCTTCGAACTACTCAAAATTTCCGCTACCGGTTCTCCAGAACCTGTCAGAACCTGCTGGATTTCACCCCTCGTACAAAGTCTTCCATGCCTGCTTGCTCTTCTATGTATTTTTATGCTATGAGAGTATTGGCAAGTCTTCATTAGGCCAGTGGTCCCTTTCTCATTTGCAGGCTCTCTGGAAGGGGCATGGCTTATGCTTTATAGTCAGTCATCTTTGGAAGACAAGTTTTATGTTGCTAGACTTTGGCAGAAAGTTCTGTAGAGAATGTTTTGAACTTTTCCTGCTCTATACTGCTGTCTCATATCTCATTTCCTTGAAAGACTGACTGGGCAACTGTTGCATACTTGACTCTGTTGCTTGCTTGCACATCATTATTGGCTGATGGAGGATCCAGAAAAATTCCAAGGCTGTTTTGAGTTACAAATAGCTCTCTCTTGCTCTCTTTGAATGGTGTCTACACAAATTCTATTTTGCCTTTATTACCCACTATTATCTAAAGCCAAGTTATTTTCCACAAAGAGTTGAATAGTTATAACACTGAGGAAGAGTAGGAGCCAGCAACAAAGAAAAGAAATACCAAGAGCCTAATAAACCTGTAATTGGAGAAGGCAATTTTTTTTTTGTCCATGGCTTAATGAGAAGCTTTAAAAGAACAAAATAGAATTGAAATATTACAGTTAGATGTAAAAGCAATGTTGCTTTAGATAAAGCAAATGCTACTAGAATGCCTTGGAGAATTATCTGTAACCTGCCATGCTTCTACCTGTTGATCATCCATTTCCATGTGAAATCAATGTTTTGCCATTGTGAGACATCTTGAGACAGGATCTACTGAAAGATTGTGCAATTAATTTTACATTCATGATCCATCTTGCTTTCTCTAAGGTTTCCACAGGATCTCTTTGGCCAAGGTGAACTCTTAACTTGGGGATAGGATGATGCCCTTCTCTCTTCATCACTGCATAGGACATGTTCTACTGCTGGTGGGTGGAATTGATGTCTCACAAATGACACTGTACTTAGGACCACCCATTTTCATATTGCTCTCCAGGAACTAATTTTCAATAATTCTCAGAGCAAGGCCTTGGGACACTTGGTTGCTTTAGAAAGCTACATAGTTGTTTCCTAAATGCAGTTGAGCTGGGGTGGCGCAGTGGTTAGAGTGCAGTATTGCAGCTACTTCAGCTGACTGCTAATTCAGCAGATCAGCAGATCAAATGTCACCGGCTCAAGGTTGACTCAGCCTTCCATCCTTCCGAGGTGGGTAAAATGAGGACCCAGATTGTTGGGGGCAATATGCTAATGCTAATGCAATATGCTATTATGCAATATGCTATATGCTAACTTTGTAAACCGCTTAGAGAGGGTTGTAAAGCACTATGAAGCGATATAAATGTCTAACAAATAAATAAATAAATAGATAAATAAATAGATAAATAAATAAATAAATAAATAAATAAATAAATGTTATAGTAAAAAACACATCATAGCCCTGCTCATACCAGTCCTCTTTCCATCAGAAAATGAAAAATCTTGTGATCTCCAGAAGTTGTGATCCTTGTCTTTCCAGAGCTATGGTGCTGGCACATGGTATACAGGACATGTTAAAGATAATGATTTGTGGATTTTCTTAACTTTGTTTCCCTTATATCCTACCAATTGCTCCTAATCACCTACAGAGATATTTTAATGTGAGGTGGGGCAGGAGCTAAGAAGACAAGTTTTCACAGATCTCTAGACCATTGAATTTAGCCATCTCAGAAATCTTGCTTTGATTTTTTTGGAATATTTTGTGTGAATGCATTTAAAGATAATTCAATTAGTAATAGCAATAGCACTTAGACTTATATACTGCTTTACAGTGCTTTACAGCCCTCTCTAAGCAGTTTACAGAGTCAGCATATTGCCCCCAACAATTTGGGTCCTCATTTTACCCACCTCAGAAGGCTGAGTCAATCTTGAGCCTGGTGAGATTTGAACTGCCAAATTGCAGTCAGTCAGCAAAAGCAGCCTGCAGTATTGTACTCTAACCACTGCGCTATCATGGCTCATTACCAGCTGATAGTCAGTTTCCTTTTGGGCACAGGATTTATTGCTATTTTAGAACAGTGCTAACCCATCTTTAAAAGCAGCACAAACATGGTATGCTCTGAAACAACAGAGATAAAATCATCTCCCTCTTCACCAGGAGCCTAATTGTCAAATTGTCTAATTGTCAAAGCCAGAGATCAGCTCAGAGACTCCATTGCCAAAGCATAATTGCCCAAGAAAAATGTGTCTTGGGACGAGAAGAAGGAGATGCACCTAAACCAGCTTAAAGTAGCCAATAAATGCCAGGCTGGCCTTACCTTAACTATAATGCATGTGAATAGTTGATGAATCATGCCAAATTGTATCCAGGGCAAAATCTCATGGCTGGTTATCTGCTTACTTTTATAATAGGCTTCCATGGCTGAGGAAGGACTAGAATCTGGGTCTTGAGTCCAATACCTTAACCACACTATCACACCATGGTTACAATCTGGCATGCCTCTCTGGCCATCTTGATGCTAGTGCAGTTAGGGATTAGAATCTATTAGATACTTTAGGCTACTGCAAACCTGCCCATCTAGTCTGCTTCTGGGCATTGTTCTCTAGGGACATTTAGGCTTGGTATGTTGGAAAGAGATACACCTGATTTTTACAAAGGCATTTGCCCAAGTGATTAGGGCTTTTGATAGCACTTGACAGGTCTTACCCAGGCTAGTTATAAAAGATAGAGATCCGATTAGTTCCAGATATATGTCATATTTGTATATATTTCAGGTTTTCTGCTGTTTCTATTGGCAATAGGGTTCCCCACCCCATTTTTAATTTGTTTTTGGTTGTTTTTTAAAAACTATTTTTATTATTTTGGAGCACAAGAATATTATCCTTGTCACCCTGACAGATCAACACTCCCAGGGACAGTCTCACACAGCTGCAGTTCCATGGCTCCTTATACAGTACCCCATGATTACTCATGTTGCTGCTGCTAGTGGGGGGACAGGTGTCATTTTGCCTACTCTGTGGAGGCTTTAGAAATGCTCATGTCATGGTGATGACTCTTATTATGCAGGAGCCAATCACAATTGTGCAACTATGGAAATCAGTGCCGGCATACATTTTTATTCAAATTGTGCCCACTGAGATCAACAGAACTCTCAGCAGTTCACAACAAATACAGTAACCATATCATAAAATATCTATGGTAGATTCACAAAATAAATTATAAACTAATTTGATGGGTGCCGGCTACATATCTGGATGTTTCCAGCCCTAAAATCAGAATTGAATTCTTGGTTAACTTACTGCCAGAACTACCAGCTCTTTGAAACATAGCCTGAAATGAAATTTGTTTATTATCAATCATTCCTCCCACTTTAACCTGCACTCTCTTCTGTGCCCTTAAGCCGTCAGCTATGCTATTTTTGAATTTGGGTTTAGCACTCTTTTAGAAGAGCACTCTACTTATTATACTCTGTAGAAACAGTTTGAATGACAAATGTAGAGGTGCAGAAATGTTGCTTTGAGCAAGAGCATAGGTAAGAGTTCATCCTGCACCGTCTCTTAGTTCTTGCCTTCAATTAGGCAACCTATACTCCTCCTCCACTCTAAGTATCAGTCTCTACCTACTTCAACCTGCCCTATCCCACATTAGAGTCACCAGTGATTGTTTTCCTGATGGATGGAAGAGAAAACAATACTGGATTACCTATTTTCTAAACTTGGCTTGCAATATTAAGTAAGGGCAGCAGTGTGTGTAGGTCTTTTAGTGTAGGAAAAGAGCCAACAACAGCAATGCAATTGATGTTCTTCCCTTTCAGCTTTCAGAGAAGAGATATATAAATATTATTTTTATTTCATGTTCCTATGCATGGAGTATTACATGACTTACACTAATCCCTAGAAGGTGTGGAGACATTATTTTGTTTTTATGAAGTGTATATCTTGCATGATATTTTCAGTGATATTTTCATGCTACCAAAGAGGTATCCCATGATCAGTTTCATTCATGTTTAAAGAGTCCCACTAAGGGCAAAACCAGTCTCATGGTACCTCCTAATGGTCAATGTAAATTTCTGCAATTGACTATCCTGAATTACATGAATTACATGATCACAAAGTGGCCCTATGAAAATGGGGTCTCTCTAAGAATCCCCATCTTTGTGTCCTTAATTTTTTTTAACCTTCTGTAGCCGCACATGGGAAGTTGGAAAAAAGGCAGAAATGAAAGCTAGGATTTCCTTTCTCTTGGAATAAATGGTGACAACCCCAATAACTTTCTCCTCCTCTAGAAAGTAGAAGAAATCCAGGAAATGGGTGGGGGGGATGATAGCTTTCTTTGTGTCAACTGGAAGGATTAAAAAGATGCATGCTGAACCTTCCTTGGAGAACCTGTGGTCTTGGGAAGGATATTTGTCCTGCTCATATTTTTGAACCTAGCGAATATATTCTTCAGAGTATCTTCAGCCCCAGATCCCTTGATTCAAAGGAATGAATTCCAGTCTCCATGGCCATTTGAAGTATAATATCTGACTTCAAGCAAGAACATCATTGAGGTTAGTTTCAAACAACATGCTTAAACCAAGTCAATAAAAATGGTGCAATTGAATTTGCAAAACATGCTAAGCTTCATTAGCATTAATCTTTGTTTAATTTTACATGACTTAGCACATTGGAAGAACCCAGCCTATTTGCTTCACTTATGATTCAACTTCTTCCATGAGCATCTTGGTTGTGAAGTTAAGTATACTGTGCAAATTTGGACAATGTAAGAATAGAGTGGGGGAGGCAGTGAGACACATTGCAGTAAGATATTTTAGACAACTGCTGTTCTGGATTATTTTAAGGCCAGTGCTCTGTTGATGACATTTTAGATCCAACCAGAGGGGTTGGGATCAGCTCCTCTAGTTATTTAAAATATAAAGCCAAACTAGCTCTTTGCACACCAGCTGACAACACATTTTGCTAAATCTGATTTGCTGGGTGCTCTGAGCTACAGTGAGACAAGAAGTGACTTTATCAGCAAGTTGAACAGGCACTGCTTACCTCAAATCTTCAAGATTTGAAGTCCAGTCTTCTGTTGCCATTTGCTTACATCCAGAGATCTCCTGTATGCTAATCTTAATGGATTGGTTTAGAAAATAATTTTAGGAATGAATGAAAATATTTTAGGGATGAATATTTAGGGATGAATATTAGGAATATTTTAGGGATGAAGAGTCTTGGTAGTACAGTGGTCTAAAGCACCCTGTTATTAAGGCCAGCTGCCTGCAATTACTGCAGGTTCGAATCTCGCCAGGCTCAAGGTTGACTCAGCCTTCCATCCTTTCTAAGGTAGGTAAATTGAGGACCCAGTTGTGGGGGCAATAAGCTGACTTTGTATAAATATATAAAAGGATGAAGGCTATTGCTTAGCGCATTGTAAGCCACCTTGAGTCTCTGGAGAAGGGCGGCATATAAATCAAATATATATATATATATATATATATATATATATATATATATATATATATATATATATATATATATATATATATATAAAACCCAGTTCAGCATGCTGGCTAAATTGTGTAGTGGGCAGTTTTGTGCTGCAAAAAAATCTAGGCCAAGAATCCCCTTTTCCAGGATACTCCATACCAGGGTATTCATTAGGGAGGCAGGTGTCAATATAGTGGCTGGACTGCAGGTTGTTCATGTAAAAAAAGGGTGGGGCTTTAAACACCCAGTCACAGACGACTTCACATTTTTGATCCCTATGCCCTTCCTCCATATCTTTCCTTCATATGCCCCCTTCTATTTATTTAGGGTATAGTGTAGAGCACATGAATAACAGCAATAAAATTATATAGAAAGAGCACATAATACTATAGTACACAATTAACAGAAATATGCAGTAAATTTTGTAAGGTTTGAGAAATTCAGGAAATGATATATTAGTTACAGATTGCATTTTGAAATACATTGGTTCATAAGAATAGAATAAGTGTTCTATATATGACTATCTAGGCCATTTATCTAATTAAGCACAGTGCTTTCTCCTAGTTGGAGAAAGTCTGCTTTTCTTCCTGTATAAGCTCTCATATGGCAGCCAGTCACTATGTGTACCAGTGCCTAACAAGGGGGAGCACTGTCACATTCAGAGAAAGATACTCAGCCCCATTTTTTTTAATAGAAGTTTTTATTTTTATTTCTCATATACATAAATGTACGGTCTCTTGTCATACATATTATCTTTTAACCTTCATTAGTTCATTATACTCAAGGTTGCTCTACTACCATTCCATCTCCCTTATTTTCCAACAACCCTATCTCTCCTTCTCCCTCTTTCCCTTCCCTCCCTTCTTCTATCCTTTTCTACTTCCTTCTTTCCTCCTCTCCTTCCCCTCCTCTCCTTCCTCTTCCTTTCCCCCACTCCTCCCCTCTTCCTCCCTTTCTAACCCTCTCTCCTATTCTTATTTTCCTTCTTTTCTTCCTCTCCTTTCCCCTTTCTTCTGTCCCTCTCTCTTCTTTCTTCCCTCTTCCTATCTCTCTTTGCTCCTCTCTCCATTCCCTCTCTGTTGTATTTATTTTCAATTAATATATTTTCAAAATGGTATTCAAGCATACTCGGCCCCGCCAGTTGCGCCCCTTTCTGGACCGGGACTCCCTACGCACGGTAACTCAAGCACTCGTCACCTCTCGTCTGGACTATTGTAACGCTCTCTACATGGGGCTCCCCTTGGGGTACACCCGGAGGCTCCAACTGGTGCAGAATGCGGCCGCGCGGGGGATTATGGGAGCGACGGGGTGCTCCCATGTGACTCCTCTCCTGCATGAGCTGCATTGGCTTCCAGTGGACTTCCGGGTGCGCTTCAAGGTGTTGGTGATCACCTTTAAAGCTCTCCATGGCTTAGGGCCGGGGTACTTACGGGACCGCCTTCTGCCACCAATAGCCTCCCACCGGCCAGTTCGCTCCCACAGAGAGGGCCTCCTTAGGGTGCCGTCGGCCAGACAATGCCGGCTGGCGACCCCCAGGAGGAGAGCCTTCTCTGTGGTGGCACCTACCCTATGGAACAATTTACCCCCAGAGATATGAGTGATCTCCGACCTCCGGACTTTTCGTCGGGCCCTAAAAAATTATTTTTTTCAGTTAGCCGGTCTCTGTCTTGATTTTAGGGTTAGTTTTAAAATTTTGATATTGATATTAAATTGACAAGTTTTAAATTATGGGCCAAATTTATAAATTATTTTAACTCTATTTTTAACTGTAATGTTATGTATAGATGTTTTTATTTTGGCTGTTCACCGCCCAGAGTCCGAAAGGAGAAGGGCGGTATAGAAATTTGAATAATTAATAAATAAATAAATAAATAAATAAATTTAAACAGTCTTGGCAGATGTGAATCCTATTCAGAATTTTCCAACAGTTTTTTTATGGAATTTGAACATTCAATAGTCCAGTTTACTTTCCACTGGGATTTTACAACAAAGTTAATGTTATGTAGCTGCAGTGCCAGTCTCAATCTCTCCCCCTCTCCCTCTCCCTCCCTCCCTCCGTGTATGTATATGTGTGTTTCCTGGTTTTAATTCCTCCAGTTGACAAGTATGGCATATCAGAATGCACTGGCAGTTCTGGGTTCCTGACATGTTTTTATACATTCTGAGAAGTGCAACTTGTCATTATAAGGCTGATGGGGCAATATGACTCAATACAGGAAGCCAGCAGGTCAGCGTGGTCTCGATGCTCTCTTCTGTAGCCACTTCACATTCTATGTTTCCCTGCTAAGGTACTTGGGGGTGGGAAGCATATTCTGTTTGAGTGGTATTATTTGGTTATGTAAAAATCAACATTTTAAAAAAATTGTGAGTTTATATAATTGATTTCCCTTTTTTCCCAAGGTCCAAGTAGCAAGGGCAAAACTCAAACTCCAAATGTCATTTTCAGGTTCTCATAAATTGGCAGACTCTATATCACACATTGTGGGGTTGATGCAACACCCTATCTTGTGATGTTGCACTAGGGTTTCATCCCTTTTTGCCATCTGTGCCTGGCCTGCATATTTGGGGACACTTATAGTAGCTTATCATTTATTGATAGTCAAATGGAATAAAGATAAAATGCTAATCTGACGGTGGGACATAAATCATGCATAGAAAGACATGCCTATATGCAATTCTTCCTTTGCCTGCCTCTCTCACTCCACAATCTCTCCCCTTTACTTCCTCCCGGCTTCTTCAAAATGTCAACACCCATTAACCCAGATAAATGTTTGCAATCAGCTCAGTTTACTATTGTCAGAAGTGGGCTAAAGTCAGAGTCAGTGATTGCTGCTCTTGATTTCCAGGTGTTTAAATAATAGTACCAAGTACCAACAATAGTATGCTGCCTAAAGCTCTTGTCAGCAACTTACTACCCATGTTCTACCTCTGCCCTTAATTTAATTTCAAATGTCTCCTGAAAGCAACTATTTCTGATTTCTGGTAGTTGTGATCTGTTCCTTCCCTAAAAGCCTGCTACTTGGAAGAAGGAAGAGGCTGTCAGAAAGCAAAAGAATAAAAAAAGGAAAGGGATAAGTTAGAAAAAGGAGGGAAGGAACAGATGAAAGTATCAGAGAGGGGAAAAAGCAAAAGTCACAGTCAACATTTTGCTTCAGCTGCCCCCAACCTTTAGTGCGCAAGCTCATGAGAGTAATCAAGAAAAAAAACTATTGTTTACCCCAGTGGTGAAATCTAAAATTTGTTACTACCGGTTCTGTGGGCGTGACTTGGTGTGTGTGTGTGGGGGGGGGGGTAATGTGACTGGGTGGGCATGGCCAATTTTTACTTTTAAAACCATGTATTCTACAACCTCTTCAGGGAATAGGTTGTAAGAAAATGCTTTCAAAAGGCTCTGACAATCCCAGCTGAATTGCCTGATCAGCAGAGCCTTTTTTTTCTTTTAAATGCCTCTGACGATCAGACAACTCAGCTTGGATCGTCAGAGGCATTTAAAAGAAAAAAAGGGTCTTTTTCTTTTAAATGCCTCTGACGATCCAAGCTGAGTTGCCTGATCAGCAGAGGCTTTTTTAAAAAGCCTCTGACTATCAGGCAACTCAGCTTGGATCGTCAGAGGCATTTAAAAGAAAAAAAGGGTCTTTTTCTTTTAAAAGCCTCTGACGATCCAAGCTGAGTTGCCTGATCGTCAGAGGCTCTTTTTTTTTTTTACTTTTAAAAGCATTTTTTTTGGCCGAAGAGGTTGTAGGAAAAATGCTTTTAAAAGTAAAAAAAAAAGCCTCTGATGATTGTGCGGCTCAGCTGGGCATGTGGGGGCAGCAGGGATTTTTGCTACCGGTTCTCCGAACCACCCGCCTCCATCGCTACCGGATCAGGTGATCCGGTTCGAACGGGGAGCATTTCACCCCTGGTTTACCCCTAACCTAAGAAATATTTCTGAAATATAGTACAGATAGTCCTCGACTTCCAACAGTTCATTTAGTGACCATTCAATGTTATAATGGCAGTGGAAAAAATGACTTATGACCATTTTTCACAGTTATGACCTTTGCAGCATCCTCATGGTCACATGATGCTTGCCAGCTAACTATATTTATGATGGTTGCTGTGTCCCAGGATCATGTATCGTGACAAGCAAAGTCAATTGAGGAGCCAGATTCACTTAATAACTGGGTTACTAACTTAACAACTACAGTGATTCGCTTAAATCACTTAACTTCACTTAAATATGGCAAAAATGTCATAAAATGGGACAAAACTCACTTAACAAATGTCTCACTTAACAACAGAAATTTTGGTCTCAATTGTGATAGTAAATCAAGGACAACCTGTTTACGAAATTTCAGATACCTGGGAATACATTTTTCCACAAAGAACTCATGTGAGTATCATTCCATTCTGATATTTAGATGCAATGAATGGCTTCAAAATTCTTTCATTCTGGGACTGTCTGTTGGCAATACATCAGGTTAGTAAATCTTGGGGTTTCAGAAATCCATAAATTATATCTTGCAAGATCGTAGCCTGTCCTGCTTGGCTGTAGTGCACAAAATTATGTTCCCTTAAATACTGCTTCCCCATATCTGTAGAGCAAGAAAAATAAGGATGAGACCATACCTAGCTCTAATGTTGCAGGAATCAACAAAATGTTCTCCTGGTACCCATGACTTGCTGTAAAACCTCTGGGACTGCCCATTTAATGCGGTTGCTACTGAAGATGTCTTCCCTTTGATGCTGTCTAATGAGATTGCTGTACAGATGGTATTCAGTAGGAGAAAATGTTGCAGCTGGCATGATTTGGGATTTGGATTATGGCATTATAAATCATGCTTGAGCGACCAGCTTGTTATCATGGAGCTTCTCCAGAACTTTGACCAAGCCAAAAGAGTGGGAAGGCAAATTGAGCAAATTTTCCTTGAGTTCCTTTTTTTTTTTTTTTGGCAATTTGATAACAATGATAGCCTTGAAAGCTTGATGACTCTAGACGGAGGATCTTAATTCTAGTTAAAGGGTGATTTCTTTCTGCTTTAGGTCAGCATGACACTAATGGGCATCAATCTGCCTGGCAGGCTCTTTTCTCCATTTGGATTCTTTTGTTGTTGTTGTTTTTTTTAAAAAAGAAATAACCTGGAATCTAACATGTTGCAAAACAAAGCTCCAACCACTAGCTTCATGATTTGAAAATAAACATAATTGGGGAATGCATCATAGCCCCTTGTTCTGCAGTGAGCTTAGCAGTCCTTCAAAAGACAAAGTGAGATGGCAGTGAGTATCTTGTGGGGCTAAGTGGCTAGTGGAGAGCTTTCAGGTACTGCAGGTCTCGTTAGTGTTTCCATCATGACATTCACTTTATGAGCAGACAAGCCTGTGCCAGACATTTGGTGAAAACACTCAAAACATGCCCTTCATTCAGAAAAAAATTACCTGTCTCTATTCTGATTGTTTCTTCACAGTACCTAAAGGTTAAGCACTTGTTGCATTTTGGCAATATCCATGAGTTATATTACCAGATTATTCATTTACCGGAAAGCATCTTGCAGATTCTTTGATTCCAAGCATGGTCAAGGAGCACATTAACCCAAGGGCTTTTTCTCCCCTTGAGCTATAGCAGTGCCCAACCAGCGCTGAAGTATTTATTTTTTTATTATTGAATTTATATGCCAGCCATCTCACTGTTGAAAGCGAGTCTACGCTGCTACAAATATAGCAGTGCAAGACAAGTGGCTATAAGACATGTATTTGCTCAGTTTCATGAGTGGGCATGATATTTAAGCATATGTCAAGCTGCAGTTGATTTGATTTGTTTTTGTTTAATCTCCCAAAATAGAGAGAGAAGGGAAATTGGTCTGTCTCTAAGATCATGAATTTGCAGACATATAAAACTATATGTTTCTTCTCATCACTCTCTTAGATATAAGACAAAAGCAAGTTCAACCACACTTCAAGCTTATTTGTGCAACAAAGGACTAAAAATGTATTTACAGTAAAAGCCTGGATTTCTGCAGGTATTTATAGAGAGTTGCCTCAAGTCTCCAAAAGCCAGAGGGCATTTTGTATCCCACCCAGGGCAAAGATGCTGTCACTTCGTCTTTTAATATCGCCTAAAATTTAAAACTCGGATAATACTAATTATAGCAAATCACAAACAGCAGGTACCACCCACAATTGGAAAGACAGTTTGTAATGAAAATATCTAAAGCTTTTTTAAAAAAATATTTTTCATCTGCTGTATTCTTTCAACCTCTTAGATGTTGTTCTCTAAACTGTATAGTGGCTTTTTATTATTTTTCTGTTTATAGAACCCAGTCTGATCCTTACCGGAATTGGCTATCTTTGAAACCCCTTTTATTCTGACTAGTGATTCAGCATCCTATCTTCCTCTGCCTCTTTCTTCTCCCTTTTCTTTTTCTTCATTCTTTTTTTATACAGGTGCACATGTGCCCACCCACCCACCCACTCATATAGACCTTCCCACCCACACTCCTCTGTTGGCTTGGAGCAGATCATCTATTATTGTGGGAATTGTCAATTGTCATCAACAGGGAAGCCATACTTGACCTGAGAGATTGTTCAGATAGGTAGATCTGGGCAGGCTGTAGAGGGCAGGATCATGTGGAATTGAGCAGATGTATCAATAGCTAAGGGAATCCTATGGTAATTGCAAAATTTCAGCAGCAAGATAGCCTAAACAAACGGCTTCTCATAGGGCAACTGTTTGTAGAGCAGACGGGGAGTGGGAGGAAAAAAGATTGAAGATTTCTCTGTAAAATTAAAGGGAAACCTCTACCAGCACCAAATAAAATTAGTTGTGACAGAAAAAGATTAAAGGCTAGATTTCTCCCCAGCATACTAATCTTTTATGGACCCAGCAGAAAAATGTCATATGGGGACCGAGCAGAAAAAAGATGCAACAAAGTTTTTTCTTGTGCTGTGGCAAGGACCCAAGTAATGGCATCTTGTTTGGATTAGTCCTTAATGATGCAGCCCTTCCCTTACAATATCAAATGGTATAACTGAGGAACAAGAGTAACAAGACATAATAGTCCTTCACTTATGACCAGAATTGGGGCCAGAATTTCCATTGCTAAGCAAGGCAGTCGTTAAATGAATCACATCCAATTTTATGATCTTTTTTGCCATGGTTGTTAAGTGAATTTCCCCATTGACTTTATTTGTTGGAAGCTATCTGAGAAGACTGCAAATGGCAATCACGTGATCCTGGGATACTACAACTATCAAAAATACTTTCTGATTGCCATGCAATTTTAATTGCATGACTATGAGGATGCTGCAACTGTCATAAGTGCAAAGACTGCACACAACTCACTATTTTTAGTGCCCTTGTAACTTTGAAGGGTCACTAAATGAATGGTTGTAAGTCGAGGACAACCTGAATTAATTTTTTTATTTGTTAGTTTTTGAAATATTTTGGAATCAACAATTCCAAATGTATTAAAAATTATTTGAAACTTAAAATAAGTATAATTTAACGTATTAAAATTAGAGTTAATAATTTCAATCCGATCTGATGAAAAAAAGAATAAAGACATGAAGAGCTGGACAAAATAATATTTGAATGTTTTAGGCTGAATAGCAGCTGTTAAAATGAAGGTCTTTTTTGGTTCATTTCTTATTTCACTATTGGGTGTACAAATGCCCCTAAGCAAGGGCTTCCTAATCTGGATTGATTGACCGCAACATACAACTGAAGTGTCAATATCCTTGCATAGAACTTCTCCCTGCCTTACCAACCCTATTGCAAAGTTTAATGTCCTAGGAAGGATGAAAATGATAACACTATTTAAAATGTTATTTTAGTTAAATATAACTTTCCATTAAATTAACAATTTTTTTCTTGGCCACATCTGGCCAAGATCTGCTTATTTTTTATTGCATAGCTATTAGGATACTACATCTAAAGCACGGGTGCCAAACTCATGGCCTGCAGGCAGGATGCGTCACACGCTGGCCATGCCCACCCCTGGTTTAGTGAAGGGGAAGAAAGTTGTGATACGTCACGTGACGACAACGTCACATCGCAAGTTTGACACCCATGATTTAAAGGTTAGAATATGTTCCCACTAAACTTTATTGTCCATGGAAGATCCACCTGGAAAATTGACTCTTAAAAAATCTATGTGTGATTTTTTTTTAAAAAACTAGAATTATCCTATTTTTAAATTTCTCCCCTCCATTTTCCACAACCCCATTTTTTTGAAGGGTCCATAATAACACCAGAACAGGGCAGGTACAACATAGATAATCTTTAGGAGTGAAATATTGGAAGGGAGTGTCTCGTTACTACCAACATGCAGCTTAATTGTCTTTTTGATGGTAGCATTTCTCGTGAAAAGCAATCCTGGGGAAAGCATATCTTATGCTAATATTGATGTTTTCACAGATGTTTCAAAGTTTCAATTGCTTTGGTCACGCTGATGTATGATCTCTGGCAAGCCCGAGATGGGGGTCATTCCTTTATCTTGGTGCTACTTGACTTCTCAGCGGCTTTCGATACCATTGACCATGGCATCCTTCTGGGATGACTAAGGGAGCTGGGAGTGGGAGGCACCATGTTACAGTGGTTCTCCTCCTATCTCTCTGGTCGGTCACAGTCGGTGTTGGTAGGAGGACAGAGGTTGATCCCTAGGCCCTTCATTTGTGGGGTGCTTCAGGGCTCAGTCCTCTCTCCCCTCCTATTTAACATCTACATGAAGCCACTGGGTGAGATCATCCGACGACACGGGGTGAGGTATCAGCAAAACGTGGATGATATCCAGCTGTATATCTCTACCCTGCATCAATTCAGTGATGCGGTGGATGTGATCTGCCGGTGCCTGGAGGCTGTGAGGATCTGGATGAGAGTCAACAGGCTCAGATTTAACCCAGACAAGACCGAGTGGCTGTGGGTTTTGCCTCCTAAAGACTATGTCGATTGTCCATCCTTGGTTCTGGGGGGGGAGAGAAATTGTCCCCCTCAGAACGGGCTCACAATTTGGGTGTCCTCCTAGACAGCTAAGATTAGAGCAACATCTGACAGCTGTGGCTAGGGGGACAGGTTCACCTGGTGCACCAATTGCGGCCCTACTTGGATCGGGAGGCTCTCCTCACAGTCACTCATGCCCTTGTCACCTCACTGTTAGATTATTGGAGCGCGCTCTACATGGGGCTACCCTTGAAAAGTGTTCGGAGACTAGAGTTGGTCCAGATCGCAGCCGCGCGAGCTGTCGTGGGTGCACCTAGGTACACCCACATTACACCAATTCTCCGCAAGCTGCACTGGCTTCCTATTGGTCTCGGTCACAATTCAAGGTGTTGGTTATTACCTTTAAAGCCTTACATAGCTCAGGGCCAGGTTATCTTCGAGACCGCCTTCTGCCGCATAGCTCCCAGCGACCGGTAAGATCCCACAGAGTTGGTCTCTGGGTCCCATCAGCTAAACAATGCCGGCTGGCAGGCCTGCGGGGGAGGGCCTTCTCTATGGCGGCCCCAGCTCTCTGGAACCAGTTACCTCCTGAGGTCCGGACCATTCCTACCCTATTGGCCTTCTGAAAAGCGGTGAAGACCTGGCTTTTCCGGCAGGCCTGGGGCTGTTGATCTCGCTCTTGTGGTTGGGCAAGATCTGGCCATGAATGGCGTGAATGAGTTTTTAATGTTTTTAAATGTTTTTAATTTTAAAATGTTTTTTATAATGATTTTTTAAAATGTATTGTGAGCCGCCCTGAGTCTTCGGAGAGGGGCGGCATATAAATTGAATTAATTCAATTCAATTCAATTCAATATTAAGCTAAGAGGTTCCCCTTCTCCTCTTCTCTTTCTAAACATTTTTGGAGTTTCATTAATGTGTTTTATTTTGAGGAGGTTTAGTTGTTGTTTTTGGTTAAGATTATGTTTTTTGTAGTTTTAAATAGCATATGTTGAAAAACCCTAATAAAATTATATATTGAATAAATAAAAAGGTGTAAAAAAACCCTCCCAATCAATGGAACCAATGCATTATGTGCATGACTGTGGAAGCCCTGCTGGTTTGGTCTTCTGCGGGAATGATTAACATTCCTCTGTTAATGAATCCATCGAAGTTGCCAGACTTCCTGTTAGGGCTGGTTCAAGTGGGAAATGATATCCTTCCCTCAGAAGCTCTTCCCTCCATGAATTGTTATTGAATTGTTATTAAGTAGTATTTCTCAACTTTGACAACTTTAAGATGTATGGACTTCCTTTCATGCATGATGGTTTGGTAATTCTGGGTGTTGAAGCCCACATATCTCAAAGTTGCCAAGAAATACTGTGAGGAAGTTATAGGGAAGGATAGCAATAGTCATGGGATAGGCCAATGGATGGATGAGTCTATCCATCAGTTAAGATGGAATACAGAATAATTATAAGTTTAACCAGGTGCTTAGTTCTCTTCTATTCATGCAACATACTGTAGTTAACTAATTAATCCATTTGTGGGGTTCACAAACTGCACTGAATCATTAACTAACCAAATAGGCTAGATTTGCACAGCAGGCTAAACCAGTCTCCTAAAGATTAAAACAGATTTACAAAGATTAAAACTAACCAAGTGCAGCATCTTGTGTGAATCTATCCACTAAGTTTATAAATGAGTAGATTAATTGTATTGCATGAATACAGCCACTGAATGCATGCCATGTTGTCCACAGATAGGGTGGCACATGCCCACCCAGAAGCACATGTTTGTGCGCCTCTTGGCTGCCTTCTAGCCAGCTCTTTCCTCAGTATTGATTATACAAACCGGCTGATTCCCCCCTTCCACCTATTTAGCTCTTAACAGAGCTGATTGGATGGATAATTAATTTGTTGCTTAATTAACTTTAAAATGAAAGCCGCCCCACCCCCACCCCAAGTCATCTGTGGCTGCATGTATGTCTGCCCACAATAACCTGGGAAGGATATTTCAACCCTTTTGCTGCAACATTTAATATTTAGAGCTTTAAGTTTGCTGGTTCTATGTAAGTGTCCCTTTGTTCTCTCTCTGCTTCTGCTGTCCAACTAAGTTACTGTTTTCCAAGTTATATTTGGGTAGGGAGCATTTGAACAAGCCTACTTCTATGTTCATTGCTCTGACATCATAGGAAGCAGGTGCAAAATGGCAAAGTGTGGAAGATAGTGATACTGAATGCCACACTCTAGACAATTTGTGTGGATATTGGTATTCCCATTGCCCTCTGCTTCTTTCCTGTTCATATGCCTTGCCTCAGTTGTACATTGGTCCACTGCCAGTTTAGGAGATGGTTCAGGTTAAGGATATGCCAATCTGTCATTGTTGGTTTCTCTTGGTGTTTCATTGGTATGAACCTGTCAAGTTGAGTTTATCATACCTCAGATTTTTCAAAAACATTTGGACAAAACTGAGTATGTATTTTAATTCATTTCCCACCTCTCAACCATAAACATTTTTGCATCCAATTTCATCTAATGAACTTACATTTCCTGCAGTACCGCATATTTGTTTATACTGTTCATTATAAACATATGCATTTTGTACTATTTCCCCCTAATATACATTTTTTAATTGGCACACTGCATTGTAATTTTTTTTCATTTCAGATCATAACCTTTTGGTCTATATGCTGGTTTGAAATATAAAATTAGATCACTTTGCATTCAAATGTAAATTAAACCAATTTCTTCTCCAATTCTTCTTCAGGTCATATTTTTTGGATGGTGATACGCAGTCTGTCTTTTGTCTCCTTTTTTCTCTGCCTTCCTAATCAGTACTCTTTTTCGTTAACCCATCTACTCATTTACATCCCTGCTAGAAAATGTCCTTCCTTATCAGGATTTTGAAAATACAATATGGTTCCAGAAATGACTTATTCCTTTGAAAGTGTTTGTCAGCATAATTAACCAGTTGTGCCCAGCGGTATTTGTTTATGCAACCCATTGATATGAGTAGAGTTTGGCCAAGTTAAAATGAATGGATCTCTGCCCTGAGCAGCATACAATGTAAAAATCATCCCTGAAGAAAAACACAAGAAGTGTAGAATGAATACAAGGGGATATACAATAGTTTTACTTGCATGGGGAGCAAAAATGGTTTACTTTTAAATACTGGAAGGACCATGGAGACCAGGATGATGATGACGATGACATAAAGTTGGTAGGGCTGTGTTGTATATCAGATGAGGATTTTCTATTTTTTCCCCTAGGAAACTATGCTGCTGAATTTCAGCAGTTGCAGCTGGAGATGGTTCAGGAACTATAAAAAAAGGTCCTATTGTTTGTGTACATCTCTCTCATCCCCTCCAGCTAAGCTGGGAACTTCTGGGTTACTGAGCTGCTTTGGAACTCTTAAATCAAATTTGGAGCAGCCTTTCATACACTCTGTTAGATAAATTGTCCCATGCCTTTGCTGGCAAGTCTTCTAGGAAATCAGGGGCATTTCTCACCTTATGGTTGGTACTCAAGGATGGCTGCTTGAGGGCTTAATACATTGAATCATTTTGGGGTGGCACACACATTTAAAATAGTCAGTTTCTTAGCAAAATACTGAGACATGGCAGTTTACAATATAATTTAAACACGTAAGAGTTGTCTTGGTGAGTCAGTCTAAGGTGGGTAGAAGGCAGACCAAAAATATTGTATTAATATGTGATTCCATAAAGGTTTCTGATTCAGAAAGATGTGTTTCTTAGATTACAGTATAACTTACCTTTCTCTCAAGACCTCCAGGTGATGAATGTAATAGCTCCTCCTCTACCCTCCTCCAACCTCCTCTACCAACAGTAGCCCCATGAGATGAAGTAGACTGGATTGTAAGGTAGAGACTGGCCACAAGTCATCTGGGCAGTTGCCATGATTGAAGCTGAATAAGAGATTGGCTTTCCCAGATCTTACATCAACAGTTTAATAACTACATTACAGTGGTTCTCATTTAATCTTGAAGTCTGAAAATTGAATTATTAGTATGGCTATTGTTTTGCAATTATTACTTTTGCTGCTTTATTGTTGCAGTATTCATCTTTAAAAATGTATATTTCATTTGCTTTTATGCCTCATTATTTATGAATGACTTTTTGGTAGAATTCCTGATCCCAGATAACTCAATGTTTTGCACTTGTATGTTGAAACTGCTCCAGTTTATGGGACATAAGAATTAACAGGCTCTGCTCCAAGTCATCATTTGAATATTAGATCCATCCCTGTCTGAAAAATTGCTTAACATTTGGCGATCTCTTGATACATTTACAGTGTCCTAGACAGTCTGCTCTAGAATTGATCTAGATTGCCACACATTTTTCTGCAGCCTAAGGACTAAATGGTTCTACAGAAACATTTCCCAACTTTTATTGTATTGTAAGAGACTACCATCTCTGAATAATGGTAGTCCTGTCTTGGACTAATAGAAATTTGAGTGAAGCAACACTGTATGGAACACAGATTCTCCCCTAATTATCTTTCTTTCAGGAGAGAAGTATCTGACTACTTTCAAACAATGTTTGCAATGGCCACATTGAGACTAGTAAAATCTAATGGAAGCATTCATTATGATATCAAAGCTAATTTCTGCCGTGAATAAGTAGGGGTTGGCCAGATTCACAAGGAAAGCAGTTTTGGAGCTTGTTTCTTTGATAAGTTTCCCTTGTTTCTTCAAGACATTTTTGATAATTTTTGTCATTTTCTATTAGCACAAACATTCTGGTGAATAAAGATAGGTTAAGAGTAAGGTTAAGAATAAGATTTCCCCTACCAGATGTGTTGGACTCAGTTTCCCTAATTCCCAGCTAGCCTGTTGAAATCAAGGAATGATTAGCCACATTGGGAGGGCCAAAGTTTGTGATGGGTTGGAGACTGGATTGATTTAAATCACCATAGATTGCTTTACTCCAGTGTTTTCTAACCTGGAGTCTGCAGATGCTATTGAACAATAAATTTAATCTCTGCTAATTGTTGGTAATGCTGATTGGAGATGATGCAACTTAGAGTTCAAAAACATATCTCTTTTTTTAATTTATTTAATTTTTATTTATAAGTACAAACTAAACAGAATAATGAAATGTACAAAACATAAAAACATATAAACATCCATTTCAATACATGTCCAGTTTGTCGCAACTGTAATATACATTTCTCTTTGTATTTTGACTCTTCCTTATTTGCTCCTTCCCTTTTGTCTATCTACTATTGATCTTTGTTGACCTATGTCTGTTCTTTGTTTCCATCATATTATATTTGGTCATTTTGTTTGCTTCCTATTGCTTCATCTCTATCCTATCTTTCAACCAACTATACCACTTTTCCCATACTAAGTAAAAGTCATGTTCTTCCCTATTTTGTAATTCCTTTGTGAGTCTATCTAATTCCACAAATTCCGTAATTTTATTGATTACTTTATCTGGTGTTGGTATATCACCACTTTTCCAGTGTTGTGCATATAATATTCGTGCTGCTGTTATCATATGTATAATTAAATATGTTCAACAACATATCTTTTTAAGTGATATGGCTGAAGTTGAGAGCCCTTGCTTGAGAAGTTCTCAGGCAGGGTACAAAAGGGACTATCAACTTTCTTCCCTTTCCTTTTTATTAATTCTTTATTGGATTTCTTTCCTGTCTTTCCTTTAGCTCAAGGTGGCATACATCCCACCCACCCCAAAAGCAACCTTGCGAAGTAGATTGGTCTGAGAAAGAATGCTTGGCCCAAACACCCAGTGAGGCTTTATAGATAAGGGTGGACTAGAACATGAGTTTTCCTAGTTCAACACCTTAACTATTTTGCTTCACTGGCTCATCTGGTATTCAGATATCCTTTTTGTCTCTGAAAATGTTCCTGTTTAAGTACTGAAATTAATAATAATCACTAAAATGTACCCTCTGGGTCTCTTGCTTTGGTGGATTTTTCTCTGTGAAGATTTAAACACTTGTGCATGAAGTGGTTTTTATGCACCTGTGCTTGCAAACTGACTACAAAACACAAGAAGAGGAATAGCATCACAAAATCTGTTACCTTATATCGAAACAAGCTCCCATTTTCCTTTAGATGTTTCTCACATGGAGATAATTGCCTACACTGATTGTTCCAGCAAAATGTTTTAGATACAGAAGAGAGTTGTGGGAGGAACTTTGCTGCTACAAGCTGGTTACCTAAGAAGCATCATACTCATCATTGCACCACTCACTGTTTTTATCCCATTTTCAAGTTTCTTTTTTAAACCAAATTCTGTCTTTTGAGTTACCCTTATTTTCTTACCTCAAAAGAAAGAAACTATCAAATCAGCATGCCTGCAGGGCAAAAAAAATAACTGGATCTGATCATAATCTGAAAACACCAAGGCAGAAAGCAAAAAATGGAGTCTTATATTCTAAATGTGTATTGTAAATTACATGCTTTGCATGCAGACAATCCCAGGTTCCCAGCATCAGTGAACAGAACTAGGCAGCTCACAGGTCAATGCCAATCTGAACAGTAAAATAGGTACTAATTTAGCCTTCCCTGTGAATAATGGGAATTGTAGTCCCAGGACTTTTTGAATATACCAGATGGGGAAAGGTTGAACCTTTGTGAAACATATATGCCGGTCTGGAGTAGCATAAGACATATTCCTAAAAATTATAGATTGGATCTTAAGAAAGGTTAATTTAAAAGAGGGGTTTCCTTCTCCAGGCCTGCATCAAATAAATCCCTCTGGACACTTGGAGACATCGTCTAGAAAAAGATGAAAGATGCTCATTAGCCTAAATCCTAATAGTACAGATTTGCATAAATATGTGCCAACTAATATTCAGAGATGTACATTTAGAAAAAAATGACTAATTTTAGATAGCAGCATGAGATATCTCACCAAGGCAGGAATTCTAGCCAGGTAACAGTTTGTTTGTGCCTCTCCAGCTCTCCTCCCCTGGTTTATGTTTCAATGAAAACAAAAGTTTTCAGTCCTTAAAATAGAGTACTGCCTCTGCATATGGCAACAAATGGCCATCCTGCCATTGAGATGGGATGAGAGTATGCAGACTTGTTGGGGATATGGAACAACAGCTCCATGTTGGAATTCCTAGGATAAACAACTCTAGCTTGATAGCAACAATATTTACCACAGAGAAAGGCATGGATAAGGAAACTATGGTCCTCCAAAGATTGCGTAACTACAACTTCCAACATCATTATGAAGCATACTCAATGATGAGGAGCTTCACATTCCACATCCTTTGCCCTTTTCTCTTACCTAATGAAGCATTCTAGAAAAATGGGAAATGTGCATGGTCTGTGTAGCATTCCAGTTAATCCTAACAAGGTATTGCCTTCCTGCAGCTTTTGTATATTTATTCCTCATAGATCAACGTGATTATTTTCATGGGAAAATTTCCCCATCTTCCTTTTACAATAACTTTATCTATTTATTTACAATAAATTTATCTATTTATTTTAGGATCTTAGTCATTCCCCACACCTACTCTCCAAATAGTCTTCTGATTATGAGAAAGAAAGGTATAGTATGCTAAGGAATTTAAAAAAAATATATATTTTATACATGTAACACCAGGCATGGGTTTTAGACAGCCCCAGTTCTGGATATCTAGGTAAAGTTCTAGTTGTGTAACCTGGTCAGTCTGTGTCTGCCGCTTACAGACCAGAGGTGGGTTTCAGCAGGTTCTGACCAGTTCTGGAGAACCGGTAGCGGAAATTTTGAGTAGTTTGGAGAACCAGTAGTAAAAATTCTGACTGGCCATGCCCCCATTCATTCTCTGCCTCCCAAGTCCCAGCTGATTGGGAGGAAATGGGGATTTTGCAGTAACCTTCCCCTGGAGTGGGGTGGGAATGGAAATTTTGCAGTATCCTTCCCCTGAATTGGGGAGGGAAGGGAGATTTTACAGTATCCTTCCCCTGCCATGCCCACCAAGCCACACCCACCAAGTCATGCCATGCCCATCAAACCACACCCACAGAACTGATAGTAAAAAAAATTGAAACCTACCACTGTTACAGACAGTTGTGTGAAATATAAAGTGAATATGTATGTAAGTAAATGGAATTTTGGTGGTGTTTGGAAAAGAAACTAGATTGATATGGGACTTTCCAAGACTTTCTACTCTTTTGCAATTGCCATTGTAGATGGCTGGATATTTTTTGATAAAATGAGGAACAATCCTCTTTGGAGGATAATATGGGCTGCAGGCAATACTGCTACTTAAAGGCAGAGGAGTTTTACCTTCTGTTATATCGGATTATCCAGCTACATCTGTTCCTCAAATGGGAGAAACAAATGCAGTTGAGAGAGACATGTTACATCAGAAGGGACTAAAAGAAATTTAGTACGGATGCCAAGTCTCAGTTTGATGTCCCTGTTGCTGTTTCTACATTTGCTTTTTTCCACTGGAATGGCCACAGTGCCATAGGACTGTACATCTGCCCAAGGATTTTGATTTGCGATGGGGAGACTCTTTGGCATCCTTCCATGGTAAGCAATAAATTATTTGGTGATCCAAAAGAAGGCCTTTTTGATAGTAAAATTTCTCTCCCTATACATTAGACTAACTCCAGTGCTGGTTTCATTTCAGCACCAAGTAAAGATCCAGGAATTCATTAAGCATTTTGACTGTAGCAACAGTAGCTCTGTTTATTGTTCTTTTTATCAAGGTTGATGTGATTGCATTTATCTTTTCATTTTATCATGTTATTCTTTTTATTGATTGAATCCCATCCTGAAATCTATTGATGTAGAGTAAGTAATAAATACTTTTAAGAGACAGCTAGAATAAAGGATATAAATGTAGGTAGAATTATAGAGTTGGAGGGAACTAGACAGGTTTGTAGTTCAATCCTTTGCTGAAAGAGGAATCAGTGTTAGGTGTTTTGATCAAAGGCAATCATTGCGTTTCTGATTAAATCCTTTTAAGGAAGGGAAAGCTATTGTCTCTCAAGATGGCCTCTTCCACTGTCAAAGAACTCATAGATTTAGAACAACTCTTCAAACATGTTGCCAAACATCCACATCCTTGTATTTTCTACCTAACATGCTAACAGCCCAGCCTGAGAACCAGCCATGTTCCATATTCTATGTTGCAACTACCATTTAGATCTTGCAAACAGCAAACAGATTTTCTCTCTTCCCTGAAGTCATCTCCTCAGGTTAAAAATATTCAGCTCCACACTATGTGCACTTTTACCATTTTGGTTGTTCACTTTTGAGCACAGACCCCACTTTGTTTTCATATTTTAGACTGCAGGTGTTCACAGTTCACAATTGAGAATGGAGGTTAAAAAAAAAACCCTTGCTTTAGTCATTACTAGATTTGTTAAGTCATAACCTGGTGTAGAATAAACCACTGAGGGTCTCAAATCAGGGATTTTGTGATTACTGAAAAAAAGCTTTCCATTTTAGGCACCTTCCTGATGGTTGATTTCAGTTCTGAGAAATCTCTGCAATGATCACACTGATTGGTGAATTCTGAGACTAAACTTCAGGAAAGCATCCAGGCTGGGATAAGCTAAGTCACAGGTGGTCCTTCGGGTCCATTTCAAGGTGCTGGTGCTCACCTATAAAGCCCTACATGGCTTAGACCCAGGGTACTTGCAGGATCATCTCCTGCCATCCTCCCATCGTCCTGTGTGCTCCCACAGAGCAGGCCTCCTCAGGGTGCTGTCAGCCAGACAATATCGGCTGGTGGCCCCCAGGGGGAGAGCATTCTCTGTGGGAGCACCAACTCTCTGGAATGGGTTGCCCACCGGGCTTAGGACAGCCCCTGACCTCCTCTCCTTCCGCCGCGAACTGAAGACGTGGCTCTTTCATCAAATGGGCTGATCCATTGGGGGATTTTTACATTGAAATAATTTTAATTAATTTTTAATTGGATTTTAATTTTTATGTAATTTTCGAATTTCTTGAATGTTTTCTTTGTAAGCTGCCCTGAGTCCTTCGGGAGAAGGACGGCATGTAAATTACATAAATAATAATAATAATAATAATAATAATAATAATAATAATAATATTCAATGCCATAAAATATAAGATCTACTCTTGGTGTTAATCAGAGAAGGAAGTATCAGCTGCTCTCTACTTGGCTGCTGCTGATGCCCGCTAGTGATGACATCCTGCCTATTCCTGGGCTTAATTTCATTGCTGATCAAGGGCTGCCCATCATTTTATATTTACATGGAGTAACATTTCCTTGAGGCATTATAGGGAAGTTTAACATGGTATGTAATTGTGGTTTTTGCCACAATTGGCAAACTGCCATTCTTCTCAATAAACCCCATAGCATTGCATTCTACCAGCTCCCCCCCCCAAAAAAAACTTGACTATTTTTCTTTTGTGTGGTTTTTGCAAGATAATTCCAGACACTTTCTTGACTTTTTTTTGAGGTTGGGCAAAGACTTTCTAATGAACCATTAACAGTCAGGGTTCTTACTATAGCTGTCAGATTCCTTCCCTCTCTCTTTCCCCTTTGGGGTGAGGGGAGGATCAGAAAATCAAAACAATTGGCAAGCATAGCATAAACCTATTCTTGTATTTTGTCTGTGTCATCAAATTACCATTTCATCACAACACTCATTATGTATTGTGAAGGATTCAGGAGAACTCAGGGCAGTTGTCAGGATGGTAAGAGGATTACATATCTGAGTTTCACCCTGGAAGCATATTTTCAGGTTCACTGAGTGAAGGGATCTTGCCCCCAAACGCTTTTTAACTCTAAGCACCCTCAGAATGAGGATGCATATATAAGAGAGATAGATACTCCTCCTTTTGATCCTCTCAATGCAAGTTCTAATCCCCTGTTAGCTAGCTAAGGAACAGCCAGGCAAATCCCTACCCACCCCTCATCCAGTGAATGTGTCATGGGGAACTGCACCTGCTAACTATGTTTCATGATATGTATGTATCTACTCTCTGCGTCTCCTACCAGCTGGTATCTGGCACAAATTGGGTGGACGTAGAGGTTTGCTGTGCAAGTTGTGATCCTGATGCAGTGTTTTATGTGGTACGTTTGCTTCTCCTTCTGTATCATTAAGTAGTAACCATTGTGAAAATTCCCACTGAAGAGAAGTAGATCAATAAATGGATGTCTAGTGAACTACATTAACTACATGTCTACTGCCTCATGCTAATACTGCCTGTGCTGCCATGAGTAGAGGGAACATGTTTAGAAGACACATTTTGCACAATACCATGCTCTATCATATACTACCTGAGAGTCAAGCTTTTGAGAATAAGCAGTATCAATCCTTTTGTTTGGCTGGCCATATGGAATTACTGAATTGGCAAGTCTGATATAAATGCTGGACTTCTGGCTTTCTGCACTTGTCTGACCACCAGAATTATACCTGCTATTTAACTGCTGCTGCTGCATTGATAGATTTTGAGTTACTGAACAAGATGTTGGATTTTTTATTTGAGTTGAGTTTGCCTAGTTATGTTGTAAGACTGGCAGTGATGCTCAATCTTACAAGAAACGTGTGTCTCTGTGTGTGCGCGTTTGTTTTAAATGCAGGACTGATTTACTGGATTAAGCACTGTATTTGTCACTGCAGTCCTTTCATCTCCAGTCATAGTTTTTCCTTCGCCAGGGGCAGAGTGCAGTTAAATATACAATAATCTGCATAGGATAGAATAAATGGTCTCTTGGCTAGGAACCACAGCCTAAAGAACTATGGCTGTACATTTGGCTCCCCAGAGCCATTCCAAGAGGTACTATTAAATGGTAATTTTTCATGTGATAAAAGAGAAAATTGTTAAATACGCGAGGAGATGTTATGTTAACACTGCTGAACTGAATGTGAAATTAACTGAATTCATTTTTTGTTTTTATCCCAGTCCCATTCATTTTTTGGGGATGGGTGGGACTGAATTGGATAATTTTTTGGATGATATCCTGTCATACCATTGAAAAGCCAATAGCCATTGCACCCCCCCCCCCCCAAAGTACTAGCTGGCTGTAGCATTCTGGGAATTGAAGTCCACACATGTTAAAGCTGCTAAGATTGAGAAACACTGCCTCAGTAATGGTAAGCATTTTTGTAAATTATATATTAATCATAGGATAATTATAAAAATACATATCTCCAGTCCATTTGATACATGTACAAATATGGTGAAACAAACAAATGATTATTGAGAAATCCTAAAAATCAACTTTTCAAAACTAGGACAATTTTTTGGAATTAGATTTTTTTCCCCCCCAGTACAGACATGTAACCATGCAGAAGGAACTAAACGAGGAAAACAATCTTGGACAGATGAAATAAATATCTCCTGCTGCTTCATTGTGGTATTGCTTGGAGATATTTGCAATTCTAGCAAGCAGACAACTGCCTGCTTGCTAACTGCCCTTAACAGACTAACAGAGTTGGAAGGGACCTTGTAGGTCTTCTAGTCCAACCCTCTACCCAAGCAGGAAACCCTATACCATTTCAGACAAGTGACTGTCCAGTCTCTCTCTCTCTTTTTGGTATATGTTTTACTTGCAGTTTTCCTTTAACAACCAGCATATTTTGTGGACAGTGTAATGACTGGGTCAATACATTTTTTACATAGTGCTAACAATAATAATACAATTATATATACAGTACATAGTTGTTATCTTCCAATTTCTGACCTTAATATGCTCATTATAATTATAATATATTATTTTATGTATCAATATGTATAACACTATTTTCTCAATTTGTACTTATTCCCCCCCTCACTTGTTGGAGTTCTTCCATATTCACCTCTTTATCTTTAATCAGTACTATTCCCCCTTTATGATACTTTATTGCTTTCTCCAAAAATATATTTAAACATCAATTACATTTCATCATACAATGTGTTTGTTGACCCCTGTTAAATCACCAATATTTCAATATTTTAAGTATTACTCAAGTTCCACCATATTTCCAATATCTCAGTTTTCCATAAACACCAATAATACCAATTGTTAATAAAATTTAATTGGTCTCTGCATTATATCTCTAAATCCCCTGAATCTGTAAACCTTAAAAGCTATAGATTCCAATATTTTTTGCACACTGTTAATCATAATAATACATTTAGATATGCCTAATCACAGTCTTCCATCTCCTAACCTTAGTATAGCTCTATCTCTATCTCTATCTCTATCTCTATCTCTATCTCTATCTCTATCTCTATCTCTATCTCTATCTCTATCTCTATCTCTATCTCTATCATCTCTATCTCTATCTATCTATCTATCTATCTATCTATCTATCTATCTATCTATCATCTATCATCTATGTTATTATTTTCCCCATTTATACTTTCTGTTTGTTTCTATTAGTTTTTAATACAATGACAGTATTATAAAACATTATGTCTCTATCCGTCATCTCTCAACCTTTTTAGAATTTCATCATTTGTTGACTTTTTGGTGATTCTTTTATATTGCTCTCTTGGGATATTGTATTTCTTTCTAATATTTTTACATAGACTGAATGCTCCCTCTGCCTTACCTTTTATCTCCTGCTGCATCATTTGGATGCCCATCCATAACCCTTTCATTATTTTTGGGAAGTCTTCCTTTCTTTTTTCTGTACTATTGTAAGCTCTTAAGGAATTATCCATTTGATTCTTAGGATTTATTATTATTGTCTTTTCATTGTTTTTGTTTCCTTGTAGTTTATTTTGGTTTGTCTCCTCTACCACTCCTTCTGATTTCTCATCTGTCTTCTGAATATTTTGTTCATCTTTTCCCACCATTTGTTGAGGGTTTTCTACACTCACTTCTTTATCTTTGGACAATGCCATCATCTCCTTATGATTCTTTGTCACACTTTCATAAAAACTTTTAGCCAACATTAACATTTCTTCATAAAACTTTATTGTCTCCTGCGGATCATTCTGTACCAAATTAATATATTAAAAAGTACTCAATGGGTTTCTAATATTCCAGTATCCAAATATCTAAAAATTCAAAAAAGTCAATTATTAATAAAATGTATCAATCCCAGAATTGTTCCTCCAAGTCCCCTAGTTTTTTAGTCCCTAAAAGCTATAAATTTATACTTTACAGTCTTTATGGTTTCCAGTTTGCACCTTCCCAATTGTCCAAATTTTAAAGTCTTATTTGTCTTTTCTTTTTTTTTCTCTTTCTTTTTTCCCTTTCTCCCCCCTCCCTTTCTTTCTCTTTTCTTTTGCCTCGTAGGATGATCTATCAAATAATATTAGTGAATCAAATCCAGCTTGGCCCACCAGGTTTCCTCAAATCTGTCAAATCTACCTTTCAATGAACAGTTCAATAAGGTTTTGATATTTATTGGTCAGTTACTGTAAAAATCTTCAAACAGCTCAGTAGATATTTCCAAGCCTGCAAATTGCTTCTAAGATAAAGTCAAGGTCAAATAGCCATCCAGGTGTTGTTTGCTTTCTCTCCTTTCATCACTTTCATTCAGATTTCACACACTGCAGTAATCTTCTTCCTCCTGTAGATGGCTCCCCTGCTCCCAATTCCAGCATTGAACAGAGTGTAAAAGTAACAAACAGCTGATTGTCAGCCATTCAGGGGGGTTAAAAATGGAGTTTAGAAAGGCAATTTCTCCCAATAATCACTTTTCACAATGTTATTCGACTTTTTCCAGGCTTTCTATGGTTTAAAACATCCTTTAAATATTTCCTTATGTCTGAGTCTTTAATATTTAGTCTTTCTCTTCGATTTTTAGTTTTTAATCCTTCTCCATAAATCCAATTGCCACTTTCTTAATGTTTGGAGATTGATTTCTGGATTTTTTTTACTTGGGTTCAATCTCTAAGGTAAAAGTTGGAAGTTATCTCATCGAGTTTCACTGCTCTGTCCATGCACTGCTCCAGCACAAAATCTTAGTATCCCGGTTGTCCCAGCTTGTGACAGACCAAAATGGCCATTGTCCCTGCTGTTGTTCAGGAGAGCTTTCTTTGGATCAATGAGGAAATTGCAGTTTCCTCATGATCGATGAAGAACCTCTCCTTTCTTCACCATCCCTCCAGGGCAGCTTGACTCTAGGGTCTCCCGGCAAGCAGTGCTGGCTGCATTTCATGGAGCCCAGTGGAGCGCCACTATTTCCAGCTGTTCCTGCTGCGACCTCAACCAGAAGTCCTCTTCTTGAAAGCTTTCAGTGATGAAGCTCCCACAACTTCTGAAGGCAAGCTGTTCCATTGGTTGATTGTTCTCACTGTCAGAAAAATTCTCATTTCTAGGTTGAATCTCTCCTTGATCGGTTTCCATCCAATATTCTGTGTCTGGCCTTCAGATGCTTTGCCTTGTTAATCAAATACTACCATTGTGAAATAAAAAAGGAAGATGTGCAACACAGAATATTAGAAAATTTTCCTTACATTCAAATAATGAATCCCAACCAATCTTGTATTCATCCTTAATAATTTTAATCTTCATTTTCCTTAAACTGTTGTCACCTGTTGGATTGGTTTGTGCTAAAGCCATATGCTGCCCAGGATATATACTTTAGTCATATACCCTGTTAAAGATTCGTTGCTTTATTATTTGTAAGTTTATTAATTCCATTTTTGGATCATCCTTTTTTCTTTACTGAGGCTGTTCAAGGTAGCTCACAATTAAAATCTTAAAAACGTGCAGAATTAAAAGAATCTCCAAATAAAGCAATGGAGTCAAATTATTATTATCATCATCATCATATTAACTAGCCACCAGCAATCAGAGGAAATCCAGTATGTTTTCAACCATCTCCAAATATCCCTCTGGGATTTTTTTAAAAAGTGTTTTATTGCTGTTATAAAAATGGAGGAAACCTAACTTGGCCTGTCCCCTAAGGGAGGAGGATGGATACCACTGCAGAACAATGATTCTGCTCACTTCTTTGATCCTATTAATGGTCATTTGGACTTTCGTTCCAGAACACGAGAAGGCATCAGCATTTTAGGACAGCTGCTTTGGCATCTCAAAATAGGACTGTTGGAATAAACCATTAATTTTTGGATTGCAATCTGTGGAAAATGGAACAGTATTTTTAGGTGGACTAAGTTGGTGGTTAAATTTTTTTTTGATTGAAAAAGTTTTACAAGTACAAATTTTCCCATTCCCCCCCTTTCCCTCCCTAACCCTCCCCTCCTCCCATGACTTCCCCAAGGTGAAATCCAAATCCAAATCATATTATATCATACTTTACCGCCCATCTATTCTGCCCCCTGTGTACTATACATTTCTACATGACATTGAACTATTCTACCCCCTATATACTATACATTTCTACACAACATTCAACTAAAAGCTATCTGGTACTTCCTAGTTTGATATTTATTCTGCACATAATCTATCCATTTCTTCCACTCCCGTGCATAAGTCTCTTGAGTCCGGTCCTTTAAGTATGCTGATATCTTCGCCATTTCTGCAAAACTGGCCACCTTCAAAGTCCATTCTTCAATAGTAGGCATAACATCCCTTTTCCAATATTGACCAATCAGTAACCTAGCTGCTGTGACCATATACAATATCAATTTTGTTTCACCCATTGAAAAGTCCTTAACTATACCCAATTTGGTGGTTAAAATTTGATTAAGTTAATTATATACTGAACCCTGAAAATTCCAGGTCCTGCCTTTCTTTTCTTGGCCTTAAAAAACACAAAGGACCTATATTAAGAACTCTGCCTGGAAGTTACATGAATCCTGATTTATAAACAACTGAAATCATTACCAAAGAGTCTTACTTTCATAGTCATACTTAAAGGTGACAACAGTATCTGCACAGGAATTATCTATTTGCTTATTTTGTATGCCGTAACAGACTATAGCATTAACCATTGTTTTACTCATGTTGCTGCTTCTTACTGGGAGACCCTTGTACAGTCCAGCAGCTGGAATGTATTGACTATTTAGCTGTCACACAGGAGTTTTCAGATCTTATTTGCTAAGGCAAGGTTAGATAACCTCTCCCAGTTTTGTTAAATTTCAACACCAGCGACCACATTAAGCAAAGTCAGTAGTGAACAACCCTGAAAGCTGTAATTAAGTAACATCTGGAGAATTATATATTAGCCATCCCTTTGTAAGGAGTTTAGTTGGTACTATTTAGAGATAAGTAGGGTAACTAACAATATAAACTCTATTTTTTTCAGAAATGTTAGACCTGCTATATAGTGAAATTACAGCAGAGCATTTTGTAGATAAAGGTATTAAACAAGAAGGGATGCTAATTTCTCCCTCTTTTTAATATTCCCAGCTTTATTTTTTACCCAACTTAAGCTATTTTTTTTTACTGGATATTAGTTAACAGAAAACAAAGTTAAACAATTAGGAAAGGAATCCAATCCCACAGGGGTGTCAAACTCATGTTGTCATGGCGTCATCACGTGACATATTGTGACTTTTTCCCCCTTTGCTAAACTGGATGTGGGTATGGCCAGCATGTGATTCATCCGGCCCGCGCGTGTGACACCCCTGGGTTAGGAAGTAAGTATTCTTTGAGAGAGAGAGAGAGAGAGAGAAAGAAAGAGGGAGAGGTAGGGATAATTTCATACCCATTAGTTCTCTGAAATGGGCAGTGTCAACTGTAGTAATCAGCCACAGGTTTTGTGGATAACAAATGTACCAATTGTGAGTCATTCGGTCATGGCTTTAATCCTTGCTACTGTCTTCCCTGTGTGAGTCCATATTACTACACCTCAATTTACTTGTAGCTTGGAGAAAATCTTCATATTCTACTTTACCTTTTCGAAAATAGTAATTTAGCTAAAATCCATGAAGTGCTTGGAATACTCTGAAGTACTAGTTAAATCATTTATTATTGTTTAGAGATAAATCAGATTCACAAAAAGAATATTTCTTACAAGCGCTTCATACAGGGTGGAGCCCTACTGTTTCTGGTTTCTTGAGATGCAGGCTAAGCCCAGATTGACATCATTGAATCATTTGCATCTAAGATCTTGTTTGTGCATGTCAGATCTTAATAGTATAATTTTCCAGAGTTCTCCAATGATTTCATTTAATGCACTGCTTATTTTTAATATGTATTTGCTAGGCTTTCCCGTCCTGTTTTTCTCTGAATATGTTCCACAAATATTTTTATAGAGAGAAATGTTCATATTGCTTTATTGATTAATTAATTTATCAAATTTATGTGGCAGCCTATCTCAGATACTCTGGGCAGCTTACACATATCATGAAAGAGACAGTTATAAAAGGAAAGAGGGCTTTGACAAAAATCATCTCAGCTAGGAAGAGATAATTTATTTGTATATATTTAATAGCTCTCAGAGTTGGATTAATTATATTTCTAAGCACATTCCAGAGTGGGGGCCTAGAAACACTTTAGTCTGGGATGTTAAATTCATGGATGAATAAAATCTGGTTTGCAAAGACACTAAGATATGGATTGTTCAAAAGGGAATGAAGTCTCCTTCAAATCAAGTTCTATTGCTGGTGATTTCCTGGCTCTGTTTATTGGTAACAATAAATAGTGGCTTGTCTTGGCTTTTTTTCAGATGTGTTTAACTACTCAGAGTCGGTTGCTACATACTGAAATTCCTGGTTTCTATCCAAGAACCTGGTTAGCTTCTAAGCCCAGACAAGTTTGGCTGGGTGCTGTCATCTACTGAGACAGATTGTTTAACCATGATTTATTGAATAAATTAATTAACTGGATTGATAGGATATGCGAAGTCATAAGCTATTATTTATCAGCCATAAACTACGCTTGTTTACATTGAAGTAAGTCAAAATCAACAAAAGCTAAAACAGATTATGCTGAAAAGACAGAATCTGACTATAGATCATCGAATGAGTTTGTGGAGGTATCAGAGGAGGAAATAAAATCTTCTTGTTTGAGATTTTAACTACTATGTTTACTAGTTTTCAGGGTTGCACTATTATGATATAGCATTCTTTGGACCTTAGGTATAGTTGAACCACATCTCCCACTGTCATTACCACTGGCCATGCTAACTGGGACATTAAGGAGCTGCAGTTCGTCTATAACTTCAGGGACACAGTTAACTAACTTCACATTAGCATGTCCACCCTCATGTGTGATGAAAAAGCAGCACCAATTGATCCAAATTAAATTATCTGACCTAGGAAGCAAATTGTTACTGAACATCCTGAAATCTATAACAAAGAGGCAGTCACTTTTCAGAAGAGGGAGGAAGAAGAGGAAGTGGTGTCAGCTTCCAAGATGCAAGTTTCCCTTACAGATTTTGCACTGTGGTGCAACATAAGAGCTTGAAGAGTCCTTGGTGGTCTCTGGGGAATTCTGAGGGGTACGTCAGAGGACATATATTCTTAATTTAATTTAATTTAATTTAATTAATTAAATTTATATGCCGCCCCTCTCCGAAGACTAGAAATAATCTTTTTATAATGATTTTTAAAAAATCATTATAAAAAGACATTGAAAAATTAAAAAAAAAACATTAAAAACATTAAAAACTCATTCACACCATTCATGGCCGGATCTTGCCCGAATACAAGAACGAGATCAATGACCCCAGGCCTGCCAGAAAAGCCAGGTTTTCACCGCTTTTCGGAAGGCCAATAGGGTGGGGATGGTTCGGACCTCAGGAGGTAACTGATTCCAGAGAGCTGGGGCAGCCACAGAGAAGGCCCTCCCCCACAGGCCCACCAGCTGACATTGTTTAGCTGATGGGACCCAGAGGAGATCAATTCTGTGGGATCTTACCGGTCGCTGGGAGCTATGTGGCAGAAGGCGGTCTCGAAGATAACCTGACCCTGAGCCATGTAGGGCTTTAAAGGTAATAACCAACACCCTGAATTGTGACCGGAAACCAATAGGGAGCCAGTGCAGCTCGCGGAGAATTGGTGTAATGTGTGTGTACCTAGGTGCATCCATGACAGCTCGCGTTGCTGCGTTCTGGACCAACTCTAGTCTCCGAACACTTTTCAAGGGTAGCCCCATGTAGAATATGTTGCAATAATCTAACTGTGAGGTGACAAGGGCATGAGTGACTGTGAGGAGAGCCTCCCGATCCAAGTAGGGTCCCAATTGGTGCACCAGGCGAACCTGTGCAAAGATCCCCCTAGCCACAGCAGTCAGGTGTTGCTCTAATCTTAGCTGTGAGTCTAGGAGGACACCCAAATTGCGAGCCCGTTCTGAGGGGGACAATTCCCCCCCCCCCCCAGAACCAAGGATGGATAATCGACATAGTCTTTAGGAGGCAATACCCACAGCCACTCGGTCTTGTCTGGGTTAAGTCTGAGCCTGTCTGGGTTAAGTCTGTCTGGGATAAGTCTGAGCCTGTCAGTCTGAGTCTGACATATATTCTCTTCTATTGATGACAGAAGCTGAACCAGGAAAGCAGTGTGGGGACCAAGTGACATAACCTGGGAAGCAGCTTGCTTTGATGAACACATGAATAAAGTAGTGTCTTTTGCTTCTGAAAAAGCTCAGAAAATGAAATTATGTAAAACAGATAATCTTCAATTTACAACCACTTGTTTAGTGACTGATGTTATAATGAAACTGAAAAAAGTGACTTGCAACTGTTCTTCACACTTACAACTGTTCTTCAAAGTTAGCATCCTCACGGCCACATGATCAGAATTTGGGTACTTGGTAACCAGCATGTATTTATGATGATTGCAGCACCTTAGGGTTATGTGATTGCTATTTGCGACCTTCCTACTTGGTTTCTGACAAGCAAAGTCAATGGGGAAAATTAGATACATTTAATGACCACATCATTCACTTAGCAAACACAGTGATTTGTTTAACAACCATGGCAAAAAAGATTGTAAAATCAGGCATGACTTGCTTAACAACTGTCTAGTTAGCAATGAAATTCTATCCCAATTGTGGTTGTAACTGGGGACTACCTACAGTTCTTGTATTATAAAATTCTTTATTGGCCAAGTGTAATTGGACACACAAGAAATTTATCTCTGGTGCATAAGCTCTCAGTGTACATACAAGCAATAAATGATAAATCATTACCATAGTCATTGTAAAAATACATTCATCATAAATCATAAGATACAACACTTAGCAGTAGACATAGGATACATAACTTAATTTTCTTTGAGATTGTGTATGTCAGTGTGTACATATAAATGGATTCAAATTTAAGAATTGGGGAACCCTTGCTCAGGGGCCTATCAAGATTTGACTTTTGTATTACAGTGGACTTATGATACATTTCTTTTGATAGACAGGAGCCAAGTAATTATATCGTTTCCATCTACATGATGGAATGCATGCCTTCTAATAGGTGAACAGAAATCATAAGATCAATTATCATTGGCCTAATTCAGTACTCTATAATTTGTATTGACATTCACTGCCTAAAGCCCATATTCTCTTATCTTTTTTAAACAGAAATTTGTGAACTGCAGTTTTATGAGGAGGATGCTAGCTGTGTGTTAATCATAAAAATGTTATTCAATAACTAGAATTATAATTTCCAAAATTTCTTCATCAAATCCTATGACTTTAAATCATGTAGTGGAAACATAAAATGACATGTTTCATAAATAATGTAAGGCAAGAATAATGTGCCTTGGAGAGGGAAAAAAATAAATTAGGAAGTTTTTAATTCTAGTGGCTCTCTTTATGTGGTAAAAATCTTTTCAATATATGATGTTTCCAAATAGCAAGTTGTTATTATTTTTCAATCCTATATTTGCTGACTTGCCAAATTTGTTGATCTTATTTGGTGCTATTTATTTATTTTGATTGGCGTTGTCTTCTCATTTCCCTTCATAGCTGTTTAATCAAAACAGATTCTGATCTAGAAGAGCATCCTGAGGGCTAAGAACACCAGTGGCTTACGATGTGTTCATAGAATCACCTAACCGTTGTTGAAGCAATATAAAACTTATCTGCATTACTACAATTATTTTGGCACAACAATAGTTCGATGACTCTTGGAGATGCTATAAATTGCTAGTGTGGAAATGCCCTGTATTTCAAGCAAGAATTAAGTCTGGAATGGTACATTGATGAATTGGACTGCATCTCTGCTCCTCATTAGGTTTACAACCCTTTATAGATTTTCCAACTTGGAAGAACAAGTGCATGTGTTAGGAAAGTAACATGATAAGCTGTTTCCTCGGCCTATATTTTTGAGAAGCTCAAGGTTGTGCATATGATTCTTCTCTCATTTTATCTTTGTGATTTCCCAGTGAAGTGGATAATAGGTTTCATGACTATTTATGGCTCAACCCCAAATTTCTTCAATCCTAGTCCAACTATATTCAGTCACAACCAATTTCATCTAGTGGTTAAGGCATCAGGCTAGAAAGCAGGAGATTATGAATTCAAGTCCTGGCTTAGCCATGAAAAACCAGCTGGGTGACCTTGGGCCAATCATTTTCTCTCAGCCTAACTCACCTCACAGGGTTGTTGCTGTGGAGAAAATAGAAGGAAAGTGTGTGGGATATGCTTGTTTATTTATAAAATTTATAGGCCACCCATCTTACCTCAAGGTAACTCGTATATTCATTGTCATGAGTTATTGGTAAAAATAATAAAGGTGGAATACAAATAAATAAAAAATAAAATAAGGAATCTGCAGGTTTCTCTTTTAGGCAAAGAGACTTGTTCTAGATCGGGGGGGAGGTGTCAAACTCAAGGCCCAGGGCCCGGATCCGGCCTGGGGTGCTTAGATCTAGTCCTTGGGGACACCCTGGAAACAACAAAAGACTGGCCCATGGTGCCTCTGCCAGTGAAAACGGAGTTCTGTTTGCACTGGCAGAGGGTTGCAGGAAGTCATCACAGCCGAAAACAGAGCTCGGGAGCCTGTTTTTGCTGGCAGAGCACTTGGGCCACCACAGGTGCTGCTGACATGAGTGACATCGAGCTGGCCATTCCCACCCTGGCCATGCCCCCCCTGCCCCCCCAAAGTCAAACACAACTCTGGTGCGGCCTTCAATGAAATTGAGTTTGACACCTCTGTTCTAGATCAGTACACGAACCAAGGAGAAATTTGAATGCTACTGTATCTTACATGAGACAGAATGAATTGGTTTTCTCTGGGGTAGCACATTTATTCATTACCAGAAAGAAACCATTTAAATTTCTCAGTTGAATGAACTTATATTGGAGGAGATGGGGAATTCTACATGACATTTTTTAAATGTTACACATGATACAGCAACCAAATTAAGGTAGATGTTAAATATATTGTTCTTTGTTCCACACGTGTATTGATTTCTCTATTGTTTCCCACTCCCACTTGATAATAACTGACTAAAAAAAATATGTGAATTAGGACGTTGTAGACAACAGTGCAAGACTTTACCTTCAAATTATATATATAATGTGTGTGTGTGTATTTTTGTGTGTATATAGTATAGTATAGTATAGTATAGTATAGTATAGTATAGTATAGTATAGTATAGTATAATTAATAATATAATATAATATAATATAATATAATATAATATAATATAATATAATATAATATAATATAATATAATATAATATAATATAATATAATAATATAGAACCTCTTTCCCTCCAACCCTGCACATCAAATTTTACTGAGAAATTTGGGACTAATGTATTTGTTAAAGATGACATGGATGTTCCCTATAGAATCTGGATCCTATTCCATACCCCGGTCAAGATCAATGTAGTAATTGCAAGGCCTGGCTAGCCTTAAGCCTAGTGAGGTAACTGCCTTAGGCAAAAGAACCTGAAGAGATGAGCCAGATCCTGTGTGTGTGTGTGATATATTTGTCAGAAAACACAGAGATGGATGGATGCATTGGATGGGCAATGTCAATGGATGCCCACTTCACATATGTATCAGGTCCATGATTTTTGATTTGTTTTAAAGGCTTTGTTGCCCATGTTGAATGGCTTTCCTTTTAAATATAGAGATCTATTTTCTGCTACACTCTGGTTTTGGGGTATTTCCCACCTCAAAACTAGATTGCATCTCTTTCCCACATTGCTGATTTTGATCAAAGTGGGGCTCCAAGGGCCACAAAAAGATTTGATTTTAGAATGAAAATAACTGTCTTACTTGGTTCCTTTTTAAAATTTGTGGTAAAAACAGCTCAGCTTTGAAAGTATAGGGTTGGAGTTCCTTCACACAAACTATGCTCTATTATGTCAAATAGATTATGTGCATCCTAAATTATGTATTCTGTTTCTTATGTCCTAAATTGGTATACAGCTAGCATTTTTTCTTATTTTTATATGTTGTCTGCTATGCAGGGAAGACAAAGGAATAGAGTGATCCAAAGATATGGCAAGGAACTTTATATGGCCAAGAAGTTGTAGAATTAAATATTGTTAATAATTTGAATCTGAAAGTGGGACTATAGTCGTAAGATCAGAATGTATTTCTTTATATATTTTGGAGAAGATAATAGTTCTTAGAAATCTACATTTTAAATGTTTATTTTTATTTATTTATATTTGAAGATGTGTTATTTGCTTACACATTTAAAATTCAAGCCCTGCAGTGGTTCTTTTTTAAAATCAGTGTTTTCTTTTATTCTCATGGCATTTATTTTTATGATATTTACTTGTCCAAATATGGATTCAACCATTCCTTTATTAAACTTAATGGTCTAGAGCTGCAATTCCCTCACCCCCACCACTCGCATGTTAACTCATAAACGAAGAATAACATTTTGCAGAGAGAGCTACCATGGGGCGGGGGAGGGGGTCATTATTGTAGATTAATGAATGAACTGAGGCTACAAATTTGATCTGGTGCCTGTGCTCAGCTTCTGACTTGTTGGAAGGCAGCGATCAGAGCAGCAGGTGGCCGAATAAATATGCAGCTCAATCCTACCTTCCAGAGCACATGCTACTATATATGTTATCATATTATCAGTCACCACAGCCAGAACACTTTGTTATTTTTTCCTAAAACTACCGCTTCTTCTGGCGGGTGACCAGAAAATGAAGGAATAGGATCCGTGTGTGTGAGATTCTTAAAAACAGAAGCTTAGGGAAAGGACGGACCCTTGTGTCTTTTTTTTTTCTCTCCTCGCTGGAGACGGCGGAAGATGGATGGAAGGGTGGGCTGACTGACTAGCCTGTGGAGGGTGGCGAGGCAACGGGACAATCAGAGATTTTGGAGGGGGTGGGTGGACTAAGACGGGTGGGGAATCGAACGGGAAGTGCCTGGACAGGTGCGTTATTGTGGAACGGCGGGGCAGATTTGAAGGGATAGGAGTGGCGGGACGTGAAATACTTGAGGGGGAGGGGGTTGAGGCCAGAGAAGAGGGGAGGCCCGTCGCGCCTTGTGGTCCCAGCCTAGCGTCGCGGCTGATTGTTGAATATTTTAAAATCTGCATCCCCCGAGTAACGCTAAATCCATGCCGCTGAGTTTCTGCTGGGTTTTTCCCATCTGTAATCTACGGCAGAGCGGAATGGTTGGCGGGCGGGCAGGTTGCCTAGCTTGCAGATTCTTTTTTTTAAAAAAAGGAGGGGGAAACGGGAGAGAAAAAAGGGATGGGGTGAGGAATGGAGACGCGGAGGAGAATATGAAAGGGGCAAGACGGAAGGAGAATTAGAGGAGAGAAAAGAGGAGTGGGGAGGCTTGTGGGAAAGGAGGAAAAGGAAAGAGTAGACCACCCTCCCCCGTCCTCATATTCCCTCCCCCCAATCGCGCTGCCGCTGGGAGGATGCGCTATGCTTCCGTCCCCCCCCTCCATCTATCCGTCCGCGGCAGCTCCTGCATGCCGAACCCCTTCCCCTCTCCACTCCGCTCGTCGAGGGGCGAAGGCTGATTCATCTCCCCCCTTTCCCCTTTGCACTGCCGCGGTAAGAGACATGGGGGGGGGAGTAAGGCAGCGCTGGCGAAGGAGAGGCGAAGGGAGGAGATGGTGAGCGGTTGCCATGGGGATGCGGCGCGGATGGAGGTGGGGGAGAGAGTTGGGTACCAGGGATGCAGGAATGGTTGAATCGGGAATGGAGGAGAAGCTACCCAGGATCAGTAAGGGAGAAATTGGCTTGCTTCTCTACACCACGTTTGTATCATCCAAGCTTCCCAACATGAACACGCTGCTAGGGTTTGGGGTACCTTTATTGCGTCTGTCTTTTGATGCTTCCTTCTCCTGTTCTCTTGTAGAATGCATTAAACACCCAGTTATAGTCTGCTAAAGCTCTGCAGCTCTCCTGAACCTTCTACATTCTGTCTTTTCTCTCTGTTTCACTCTCTCCCCCTCCTCCTCCTCCTCCTCCTCCACATCAGCTCAGCCTTTTAGATTTTATACTATCCTATCATCCCTCCTTTCCCATAATTTAAGGCCTGTTTGACTTTTGGACTAGTCTCTCTCCCTCCAAGAAGGCTTCATACTCATTTCTCCAAATCCTGAATCAGCTGCAGCTCTTAGGATCACACCCATCCATAAATCTTGTTTTGCACATTCTTCAGCTATCCAGCGCTTTGGAGATGATTTAGGAAATAGAGGACAAATTTTGTTTGAGACAAGACCCTCTCTGGAAAGGAATTTTATCTCTCCTTCATTTACTCAGAGTAAACTACACAAACATCATGAAGGAGGTTATATTTTGTTGAGGAATATTACTTGGCTTGCTTATTTGAGCCAAATTTCATGATGAAGAATGAATTAAAACCAGCAGATTACATCGCATATTAAGCACATTAAATGTTTATTATATCATGAGTATTCATAGGTCACAGCTTGTTTCATTAAATAGATAATTGTTTTCTATGTTTCCTGAATTATCTTCCTTTACTGTGGAATCCTGTGGTTTTTGCTCTAATGCTAATGCAGAAATGAAGACTGTAGTCCTCACATTCAATGTTATTGAATTATACCTGCCAGCATCTCCTATCAGCATGGCCAATAATAAGAGGTTCTGGAACTACAATTCCACAACACCTGGAGGACCATATTTCCTCCATCCCATGTTAGTGATTTAATTGCTGAGCTATCTCTTGTAGCTTTTGATTGAGATTAGAACTTTAAAGGGGTCAAAACACAAAATCACCATTCTTTTGATACTTTCCAATCTTCTAGACCATTATTCCAGGACACCCTTCTCTCCCTTTCTTTTCACTTTTATTTTTGGGGCACTTTAGCCTGCTTCCAATCTTTTGATTCCTTTTAAATACCTTGGCTCTCACCTTCCAACAACTTATGTTCCATACTTATCCTTAAAAGATTCAGTGCTTTGTATACAGAATATCCTAAACTCAAGCCAAAAGGATCAGTGGAATAAAACAACAACACTTCTTTCTAGAGGGAATGCACCTACCACCTTAAACAAAACAGTCTTCTATCGTAGAATTCAGATGTGTTGAATTAAAACTCCCATTTTTTCTAATCTTCTTGACACTCTAAGCTCCTCTGGAGAGCATCGGAATGGGACACTCTAAGAAGAAAGCAGTATTGGGTTAAACAAATATATATGTTGAATTGGAAGAAGCTAGTTAGTGGTTGGTGGTATCTGCAGGAAGAACTCAAAAAAGTCAAGAAGTCAATCAGGGCAGCACAACTGAAGCCCCATTTTTGAATGACCACCACCATCAGGTGCAGGGTTTTAACCTTGCTGGCAACATCTTAGTGATTCCTTACTACTGTCTATCCTCCCACCCCCACCCTTTTCTGGTTCAAGGGGTGAAATTTGTGCAGTCAAGATAGAGTGGACAGAGATAAGTTTAACATAATTTTAGAATTCAGTGTTATCCAATAAAATTAATTTGCAAGAAATTCTTATTGAATTATAGAATTAAAGGCTGAGTTTGCTCAATACTCTAGACTAGGATAAATGATACTTTAAAGTTGGATAGTTTATTTTATTTACTTGTCAAACAAAAATTACAAATTCGAACAAACAATGAAAAAACTAAAATGTGACAGGGACAATAGCCATGTTAGTGCACTTATACATGCTCCCTTAGGAACCTCTTAAATATGGGATGAGGTTCCCAGAACCTCATCTGGGAATGAGGTTCTAAATTAGAACTAAAACTGTGAAAATTAGTAGCTGAGACAACTGAATTGTAAACTGAGTAAGATATTCCAGATTTTGATAATTCTGTAACAAAAATCATTTTTTTAACAATCAAGTTTTAAGCAGTTTAGATTAAGTTTAAAGCGGTTGTTTACACATGTTTATGTTCAGCATTGCTGGGAAACATATGGTATATTCTCTGGTCATTATGTTAAAGCATTCTATTTATTTCATTGGACCTAACAAATTATGTCATTATATTATTTTGCTATGCTTGGACAAGAGGGTTGTGTGACCTGATCCTGGAGTTGGTAGAGACTCTTTAGGCCATCAAGGTCAATTCCATGTTCTACAGATATCAAAAAATCCATGACAATAACCAAGAAAGTCAAGTGTTGCCAAGGATGCTTGATATAGTACTCACATCCTACAGTTTCCCCAAACCTCTGACTAGGGGGATGACAAAAAAAATGTATTCTGCATCAAGTGTGGTCCAATCCTAATAATGAAAGATGTATTATGGGGAGACCCAGTGATTTAAATATGCCTGTCACAGGCCTCATCCACCAGACTTTCTTACCTTGGTTGAAAGCCACCCTACTTATCATTCTTTGAGGGCAAGTCATCACAAATGGAGTCTCATTACTTAACTTCCTGTTGTCCAGGAGACTCTGGGAGACAAATGATGTTTTTTCTGAGCAATTGCATCAAAAGACCTCTCCCAAAGACATTATTTAGAGGCTGCAGACCTTCTCTGCTCCAGTTGACATTTATAGGATTGACCCTTTTATCCATGGATGTTGGCCTCCATGGGCCTTTCTACTGTGAATGCCAAAGAGATCAGACACCTCTGTTGCAGAGCCATCTTTTTTTTTTTAAATGTAGTTTGTTCAGATACATCAAGCACATTTGGTCTTCCACAAAGTTGAGATTCCTATTGTTAAGCTCCTGGTACCATAGGATGTGCTACTACTTTGATCAGACATGATCAATTATCATACCTTGCAAGGCACCTTCTAGCTCTACCTCTTTCAATAGCCTTTAGCAGAGTTGACTCCATGAGATAACACACAAGTATGTTTCTTCCCACTATGCTAATCTCAAACCACTTGCCTTTTCCATCTGCCTGACTCTTTCTCTCTCCCCACTTACATCAACCACTGAATTATGGAAAGAAATCCATGGTTTTTTTTCTTATGAGGGCAGATATTTGGCCTTATTCCTAAGGAATGGTCAAAGGTAGTCATTTTTAAAATGACATACTTTCTTTCTCAAAGCTCGGGGAAAAGCAAAGAGGCTTTATGGATGAGTCCACTATTGAGTTCCTACATTGATAATTTGGACTCATCTACAGTCAAGGGGGACACCTGCATCAGGATGTGACCATCACAGCCTTAATGAGTTGTTAGTTGAAGACCACTCAACATATTTTCTGCCTGTAACCTTCTTCTATTTTTCCACTGTTTTTTATCTCAAAACTCTACTAAGGGAAGATGTGGAAGAATTGAATATTGTTTGATTGGAGTTTTCTGACAGAGTGAATCCGTCTGATTTTAACCTGGGCATCTTGGCTGCTTCAGTTTTTGTGGGGCAAAACATGGGGGACTTTTTGTAAATTTTCGGCACTTTTCCTAGGGTTTCTTGGACTGTGTAAAAGCAAATCACATCTATTACTAGTGGGACATTGAGATAATTGAATTGGATTTTTTTTGCATTGGTAACATTACATTAGGAAATTATATGCATTCAAATTCCATATTGCCCCAAACACACATGCACATACATTAATAATAACAATCATAGTACTTAAAGCAGTTTGAAGGAGCAGAACAAAATGACAGTTCTTTACACATTTTTCTTGAGCCAATAAACTATTCCCTTAATTTGGAAAATCTGATAAGAACCCTACATTTGCATCTTGTGCAATGGATAGTATATCAATGCTGGTACTGAAAAAGATTGAATAACTATTCTAGTCAGCTTCTGTATATGGAATGAATATGGATTTCCTCTTGATCTTTACAGTTGTAGCAAAATGTCTTTGGAAAACCTTGGATATAATTACATTTCAAAAAGATAACTGAAATCAGTAGAAGTTAGTTCTATTAAGTTAGTTTTGATCAGATCTATTACCAGCAAATAAGACATCAAAAACAGAATTGGAATCAAGGGTGAAAAAAATCCGTTTAGGTTATGAAATCCAGCCTTCTGCTTGGTTTGTGAAATCAAATTAAAGCATCCCTAGTAGATGGCTGTTATCTCTTACGAAATAGTTAATAATCATCATATAGATGAGCTGGCAATCTACCCATCTACAATCTGCTACACGAAATCAAGAAAATTGTAGCTAAATGTTCACAAACCCAGTTATTAATGTAGTAAATGTCTTATTTGAGTTTGCCAGTATACAAATAGTCAAATGGTAGAAATGTGTAGTCTAAAAAAATATTCTGTCTACATTAAGCCTGAAAAACTTTATTTAAGGTATGGCTTGCCTGGACATCTGTTCTGACATAGTTAGAAGACATAGTTAAATCTGTTTAATGCATCTGTATAACTATTTGTTATAGAATGAGTGAAAGAAGGTTTAGATTTAAAATAAAGGAAGCATGTTATAATGTTGAAATATTTGCATTAGAAAAGGGCATTGTAAGTTCCTGTTCTAATGCAATGCAAACCTCATTTTAGTAGGATAAATGATTTACTGTTTACTCCAACAAAACCTGGGCAGAAGCATTGATTTTTTTAAAATTACTATTATTGTTATTTTGTCAAGGGAAGAGGATATTCTTTGCTTTCTACGGAAACTTCTTATAATTAATTTGGACATAATTCACCCAATTTAACCACTTCTCTTGGGTAAATCCCTATAGATGACATCATGGTATGACAATTTTTCTCCCCTTCCCATTACCATCACCATAGGAACTATATCATGCAGAAAAAATCCATACATTTACAAGTTCCCATCATTGTATGAATGGTAGACCAAATCTGTTCTCTGCCTCTTTTAATTTCTTTATAATGCAAAGCTGAATTTAATGTCAATACCACATGGCTTCTCACTGCAGGCATGCAATTTCAGCCTGATTTTCTGTGGCATCTACAGCGCTCTCACCTCTGGGATCAACAACTGAAACTCAGTGGCAATTTTGGGCTTTTCAGTGGTTGTGCATAAACAAACAAACAAATCTGAACTATGTCTTAAAATAAATATGTTAAGCTTTTAGGAAGCTTAATAGATTGATTTTGTGTAATGCCTTCTTGAATTCCAAAAGAAAAAAACAAACAAATTGAAAAGTTTAGCTTCACTTTTTTTTTTTTTTGCTGAAATCTTTATCCATCCCCTCCACACTGCAATTCCCAAAAACTAAAAATACCATTCTTTTACTGGCACTACTGTTGCTCCTGCTAGTATTACTACTATAACTATCACTACTATTACTATTACTATTACTGCTGCTACTATCACTACTACTACTACTACTAACAACAGCAACAACAACAACAACAACAGTGCAACCAAGGAGAAAAAAGGTATATTTTAAATCAGACATGATCCTCCACCCTGCCTCACATACCTTACTAATTCTTTGATAATAGATATAAAGTATTATTTGTTATCAATAGTTAGCCAGACTTATGTACTAATTACCATTGACTTGGGCTGATGTTGTAATTCTTCTAATTCTTTTATAATTAAATATTCTTCACATGGGAAACTTTATCGTAAAGCATTTTTATTACATTTTTTCCACCCTTTCCCTTTTCCAAGGACATTTTCTCTGTTTTATTTTCACAAGAGATAAATTAAAAAATGGAACAGTGGCTCACTGAATGAGGATTAAACATGGGGAATCCTTGGATCAGTTTCTGATATATTTGTTCACACTATCACATGGATTTACATCTTTTGCTTAAAAAGGTTCATAGATTAGCCTTTTATAATCAGATCCTCTTAAGGTAGTTTCTAGTATGTTTACCTACAGTATAAATCTAAACAAGTTTTAAAAATATAAAGCTAATCACAGGAAGCATCCAGCATAGTAAGAACAATAAACTCACGTATTTATAGACTGTGGTGACACCATATTTATAGCAGGCCAAGCCTACTGTGGCTGTTGCAAATAGATGCATGTTTTCTGTTTGGCTGAATACTTATGGTATATATTTCAACTGGAACAGATGTTCACAGCTATAAGGACACAACTGTTATTATATACTGGTGACATATTCTGACCATTGAGTTCCCACCATACACGATACCATATTTTATCACATTGGAACGTTTCAAATTAACTGTCAAGACAGTTCAAACTCTTTAGTGTTTGGATGTGATGAGTATGTTTTACTGTGATGAATATTCTTTTACTGTGATATTGTTGAGGTGTGCTGGATTACAGTTAGCGATATCTGGGTTCGTGCCCATCCTATATATCTCTCATTCCATATTATCTGAGTTGTGTAGCAAAAAAGGAGAAAGGTACTGTATGAAATCTAAAACAAGTCACAGTACAGATAGAGCTTAAATAGTGAGTGCCCTGACCACTCAGTATTGCTAAACAGGTAGTTTGGAAACATCTGGAGGACCACAGATTCATCATCACTGATCTGATCCAACTGTTAGAGGCACTCTGAAATCTCATTCGGAGACAATCCTGGGGATGTTACACTAGAACTGCTAATCATTCTTTTTTGTTTGCTAATCCTGTGTTGATTCTCTGATCTTAGAATTCAGCACTTGGACATTGATCTTATGAATGGGTCTCCTGTGGTCTTCAGCCCATCTTCTCCCTTCAGCTATTTGTCATTATGATGCCCTGTTGCAGTTACCCATTTCTTCACATCTAACTTTTTGCTAGACTTGCAACACATAAATGCAGAGGAGCAGTGAGTACAATGGTTATAGTTTCAAGGGGATGGCATAGGAATTTTGCAGGTATTCATACCTACTTTGATTTACATTTAATCTGATTTTAGTTAAACTATCAGAAATCTCTGTAGCAACAGAATCCTTTTAGTGGTGAAGAAGGATGTCAGATTGCTCTCCCTAGCTCTGGTTGAGATTAAAAACTGATACAGGGACGGGTGATAAATCTGATTATGTTATGCTTGGACTGGGTATTGTTGTAGACCTTGAGCTAGCTGCAAGATTTCTTTTTCTAAGTGGCTTATCCACTTGGCTCCCTTCTGTTTGCAAAAAGTCTATTCAGCAGTCTGCAGAATATGTAAATTAAGTGTACATACAGGTGGCCCTTGTTATCCACAATCTTGTTATCCACAGTTTTGCTTATCCGTAGCTGGAAAATGTAGACTAGAGTTCATTATCAGCAGTAAAGATTTTCACATAGCCACAGTTCTCATAGTCACGGGGGTATGGTCAATGGGCTTCTCCACATGTATGAAGTACTTTTTTCACGGTTTTATTTACAATTGTTCAACTGGAACAGAGCCTTCCAAAACAACGAAGCACTCTGTTATGGATTGAGGTTTAGCATCAGATGTATAGAAAATTCCTAAAAATATGTGTCCCAGACCAAAGGCCTACTAACTACATTGGATGGAGAGCTGAGTATTGCATGCATGCATGCACATTCTTTATTTGAAGAGGTTTCCAATAAGAGTTGCTATTCTTTGTCCTTCATGGCAAAAAAGGAAAAAAGTGATGAGTCTGAATTTGAAATTGCGTTCTGATGATTACATAAACATGCTTATATGCTTTTATTCCACCCCATTGGATGGGGAATGTTTTACCATTATGGTTTGTCACAGTCAGCCAGATATTCAGACTGGATTTGACATTTTTATCTACATAGCAAGTCCTTTCCAAGGACCAGGATAGGCAGGTACTGCAGGTTGATGGTGTTAGAGGTATCATCGCAGGATGTAAGCTGTTCTGAGTAAAGCTGCCTTTTACAATTGACTAGTGATGAATTTGTCAGTGCTGACAGTGTTCAGTGTTCAAACTGGAGCTGCTCCAGTTGTTTTAGGATTTCACCCATGGTGTCTATTACTATTGGTACTACCTTTGCTTTCTTTCGCCACAAACTTTCTCTTTTTATTTGTAGGTCTTTGTGTTTTGCTACAATTCTCCAGCTCGTTGTCCTTTAGTCTGCTTTCTCCATTGCACTGCCAAGTGTACTTTCCAGGCATTTTTGTCTTTCTTTATCGTCAGTTGTTAAGTCTGGGTTGTTATGTGGCAGACACCTATTGGTTTGAATCCTGAAGTCCCAGGGCACTTTAGCTTCTTCATTTTCTATTACTTTCTTTATTTTAGTTCTTACTTGCAGACAAATGGTGTTTATTACATATCTTCCAACGCACCATTATGGTTCATTGCATAGTTAGAGTGGATTTGGCATTTTATCCACCTATTGAGTCCTTCCCAAGAACCTGGGATAGGCAGATGTTGATGTTTGATGGTGTTGGAGGTATCGTCTCAGGATATAAGCTGTTCTGAGTAAAGCTGCCTTTTTCAATTGTCTGATGGTGAATTTGTCAATTCTAATAGTGTTCAAGTGGTACTCCAGTTATTTTAGGATTGTACCTAAGACACCAATGACTATTGGTGCTACCCTTTCTACAGTTGTTCTATTTCTATTTGCATATCTTTGTATTTTGTTATTTTCTCCAATTCTTTCTCTTCTACTCTGCTGTCTCCAGCTACTGCCATGTGCACTATCCATACTTTTTTGCCTTTCTTATCAACAATTGTTAAGTCTGATGTGTTATGTAGCAGGTGCCTGTCTGTCTGAATTCCAAAGTCCCAGAGCAATTTAGTTTCTTCATTTTCTATAACTTTCTCTATTTTATGATCCTACCAGTTTTTGCTTGTAGGCAAATTATATTTCTTTCAGATCTTCCAATACACCATTCTTGCTACATTGTCATCCTGTTGTTTGCAATCAGTCTGTACAATCTTCTCGCAGCAGCTAACCAGGCGGTCCATAGTTTCTTCAGTTTCTTTACAGAAGTACCACTAGTTGTCTGTTACTGTCTTCTCAATTCTGGCCTGTATGCATTTGTTCTTAAGACTTGGTGTTGTGCAGCCAGAATTGACCCCATCAGAATTATTCCCTCAGCTTTCCTGCTCTTAGCCATTTCCAGATCTTGGTATTATCCCTATTTTTTAAAAAATATACTTTTCTCACGTCTCTTTTCTGCTCTTTATTTAGTTTTTTTGTAAGCTAATTTGGTTTATCCAGTATTATTATTATCATCATTATGGTTCATTGCACAGTCAGCCAGATGTTCAAATTGGATTTGGCATTTTTGTCCACCTATCAAATCCTTCTCAAGATCTTGGAATAAGCAGATATGGCTGTTTCATGGTCTTAAAGGTATAATTGCAGGATGTAAGCTGTTTGAAGCAAAGCTGCCTTTTGCCATTGACTGATGGTGATTTTGTCAATACCAAGTAGTGCTCCAACTGTTTTGGGATTGTAAGAATAATTATCATCATTATTATAGTACCTCCACAGCCTGAGGCAAAGATTTAACAAGTCCTGCTGAGATTTCTTGAAATCAACCAAGGTCAATGAAACCCGCCACATTCTGTGGATTTTATATATATATTTAGATGGTATATTTTTAAAAAATCAAATTTTATTTAGGCTGCCAGATGTTCAAGAAGGCAAGCCTCCTGCATTCTGAATTACTACTTAGAAAACTTCATTTTTTGCAATTGTAGTTGCACGACAAAATCTCCCCTACTGAAACATCGTCTTTTGCATTATAGTCAAAATTCTAGGGCTCCTTTTCCTATTTTTTAAATAGCGACCTCCCTAACTGAAGGAGTTTGTTTACATCAGAGCCAGCCACCTGATGCCTTCCATACATTTGGACTGTGCCTCTAGAGCCTTTGCCAATAGTCATGCAAGCTTGAGCCAATGGTTGCCCAAATCCAATCATATCAGTTCATCTAATCTTGGGCAGGATATCTACTGAAGCTTACTTCATGAAAAAGCCACCATGAGGTGGTAGTTCTTAAAATGCAATTGCTGTTTTGTAGGCATATGACAAACAGTGTAGTTTGAGATTATTAAATTGCTGCATTGGTGTTTCAGTTGGAAGCACTAAGTCTTCAGCTTAGTTGGTCTCTGTACCTGTGGAGGACTCCTATATTATTATTTGGATTTAAACTACTCCAGTGGTTAGAAGAAGGTTGCCAGTTAAAATGGATACTTTGATAAACTCTGATGAATGGAAGTAATATCCTGAATCTTTGCATAGCTCTAATATCCTCTGTCCTGAAAAGATAATCATGATAGACACATCTCCAAAGTTAGTGTGAAATAAAAGGCATTGTTTTTTTGGTGGCAGTAGAACTGTAGTTGCAAACTCCAGTTGCTGTTTTATTTTGGTCTTACAGTCCAGGTTTTTTGTCTGGAAATATGCAGTTGTTTGAAACATCTTTTTAAAGGTGTTGTGTAGATCATGATTTTTCCATTTTAAGTAAAACTAAATTTTCTGCCAATAAGACCCTGGAGAAAGCAGAGATTGCAGTTATCACCTTCTCTTGATTTCCTCATCAATTTCACATTGCAACTCATAAGTGAATCTAAACTCGTCAGTTTCTTAAATGAGTGGCCAGTTTCATAGTATTGGCTGAAAATTTCTTAGTTCAGTACTTTTTGCATGCTCTGTGAATGGACTATGAACCTTTACCACATCTAGCAAAAGGGAGAGTGGCCTTGTATTAGGGAAATATGTGACATAAACAGATATAAATACCAGCTATTTACCAGTTTTTCAACCTCAGTAAGTTTAAGACCCTTAAAGACTTCAGTTCCCAGAATTTCCCAGCCAGCATTCTGATCTCTGATCTCCACTAACAACAAGTCTCCATAGCTTTTGACAGGGATCCACACTGTTTGCATGGATATACCAAAGATTACACCTGGGATTGTCTTCATGGAGAATGTGTTGCACTACTGAACAGGTGTAACCCAATGTAGATCTGTCATAGTTCTCCAGACATAATACAGGTGCAACAAAGGAACCAAATCCTCTCTATTTAATGCAATCATATGCGACAGCATTGAGAAGATTCTGAAATCTGGCATAAGATAATGTCAGAGGATTTTCTGAATTGCATTTCTCTTGTTTGGCATACCTTGTATAGCTTCTTGCCTCTTTATCTCCCCATCCCATTAACATCTTCAGGATCTGGGATAGAAATTTGTTTAATATGCTTAGATTATAGATATCCAAGAACTGGGTAAATATTTTCATTGTTGCTAGTGACCATTTTATTCTGTATGCAGAATTTTCTGTGAAGAATTGTAACATTATTTTTTTTAAAAAAAAAATGGTGGAACCCAGTTTGTCCATCAGGGTTCTAATTATTTGTTTCAAGGAAAAGGATTCCTTTTCCTATTATGTTGTCCAGATGTTGCTAAACAGCAGGCAGGAGTAGAAGATGGGTGCTGAGTCTGGAGTTTCTCCATGACATCATCAGGCCAGAACAAATGGTAATTGTATTCTTTTTTCAATTACAGAACCATTAGATGTACAAGCACAGTGAAAACTATGTTTCTGGGGCTTGCAACTCCAGAATGATTACTTATTATTTTTCAAAGTTCAAATTACAGCTGCTTGAAAGGCTATACCATTCCAATACAGCAGTTTAGGATTCAAAGACACAGCAGGTGGCAGCTACCTATCTAACCTACTTGGGTGTCAAAAAGCTAAACAGTGGCAAACTTGGTTAGAAGTTGGATAGGAAACCATCAAGAAATATCAGAGCTGTAGTTTATACAGTACTGGGAAGTTGAAAATACCATATCCAGAATAAGAAGAAAAGGACAGGAAGCCACTTCTCTATTATCTATCATTGCCAAGAAAATTATGCAGTGCAAAAGCCTCCAGTATTGAGCCTGGTTTGAAAGACTTTCCCCTAAGGACTGAAAATGTAAACCTTGGTGCTCTCTGAGCATGATCGTTTTCTTGCAGATGTTTCATTATCCAAACTAGGTAACATCATTAGTGCTAGCCATCAAAGCTCAGAGAGCATCAAGGACCCTTCATTTCAACCCTGAACTACAAATATTTTCCTTTATTATTTATTTGTTGTTTCTTTTTTCTATAGTTGGGCATGTGAAGAATCTAAGAACTGGATTTCCAACAAACCAATTCTATAGTTAAACTATTTTGGAAGGGTTGAGAAGAGGGTGTCCCCCTCCCCCACCCCCAGATGCTACAAGATGTGTTCGGACTACTGATTCACATTCTGTTCCACTCCCTTCTCTTAATATTATGGTTCTAGGAAAAACAAAACAAAATGTCCACTGTGCAAAAATATCTGTTCAAAAGAGAGTTCAGATGTTTTGCATGTGGTCATGTTCACACTTTCAGTATAAGGAGACCATGAAGCACTGGAGGACAAGCTGGTTTTTAAATCTAGCTGCCTCTATCCATCTTACACATGAACTCTTCTGTACTTGTCCAAAATGCACCATTCCCATTGAAATCTATGGTCTCAAATTATTCATATCTAATTTCAATCCAAATTATTTCAATAGCTTTCTTCTAGATCCAGCTTGTAGCTAACATGGTTGAGATTAAAGACTCTGCATTGTTCATGATACCAACAACATTCAAAATGTGTTACCCAAATTGATATAAGGGGAGATTGGTCCTAATTTCAATCATAATGCTCTGAAGTGAGACATAAAGACAGAAATGCTATTTAAGGACAATTTTATCAATAAAAGTCCCACCTTAGGCATGAAAGCCAGTTGGATCACTTTGGGCCAGTCACACTCCATCCAATCTATCTCCACAGGATTGTTGTTGTGGGGAAAATAGGAAGAGGAAAGAGTATTAGGTAGGTTCACTGCCTTGTATTCCTTCCATACAAAGTAATAAAGATGGGATTTTTAAAAAAGCTAATAAATAATTTAAGAAATAATTGTCTTTCATATTCAAATAATAAAATGGAAATACATATCTTTACATTCTTTATTTAATGGGAGCTGCAGGTTCATACATGAAAGAAACATTGGAACTAACTTTTGAAAGGACATGTGTTGGAAGTAATCTAAAAGTTACTACAATATTATTTTTTTCAGTTTGAAGTGGCATACAGCAGCAGTCCTCAAGTATTTTTTCTTAAAAATTGTGAGATGATCTGATGACTACTTAATAACTCCTCCACATTTCCTTTTACCCCCTTCTTCTCCTTCTTCTGCTGAAATCAAAGCCTATGCATAATTTTATTTTAATCATATTAGGGCTTTTCCCCTCGCACTGCCATAATTATCAACACCATTACTTAGTGTGAAAATCATGGTCTGTTTAATGATCTAAACCCAATTAACCTCTATAATAATCAGGTCCTGGTCAAAACATATTGGCTGTTCGTCATCATCGTCGTCATCAAAAAATCAAGTGAAGGTTACAGATACTACCATTAGAGCTAGACACAAATAGTGCTTTGAAAATTTCCATCAAATTTGTGGATAAAAAATGTTTCTGAATTTGTCCAGGTGTCTTCACTTGGGATTTAACTGAAGCACAGAAAGCAAAAGAGGCTGTAGGCTGTTGGAGAAATATTTGCAGACACTTGTAACCCCATAAATACAAGAATGCAGAACTTCACCATTGTGCTACATTAAATTCTTCAAAGAAAGAAATGCTGAAATTCTTTTCCACTTTGAAATAACTAAAAGCAAATTCTGCTTAGTCAAATTGAAGTTATGGAAAAAAACACATAGCATTTATGACCACATTTTCACAATGTCTTTTCAACTACCTGATTGGAATAGGTGCCTTTGTAATGAATTGCAATTGGAGAACAGCTCTGATGAACAGTACCATGAATGGACTGAGGTTGAAGGGGAATTGCATTTTTAAAAAATTCCAGCTGTGATCTTCACTTTCAGTTTTGTGTATGCCCAACTCATATGTCCATGGCTTTTCTCAAAATGGGCACCTTGGCTTCCCTCCCTCTCTCCCTCCCTCCCTCCCCCCCCCCTCTCTGTAAGGATGTAGATCTTAAGAATGGCATTGATGGCATTTACCATTTGAGAAAAGCTTAAGGGTCACAGCAGGGAGGATCATGATACAGAGGAATTTGGAGTTTTTTGTTTCTTGAGCTTGTTAAAGCAATGTTATAGCTTATGCTAAAGTTTCTGTGTATTTTCTGCTTTAAAATAATAAAAACTGTTCTACTGATTTTAAACAATAATGGTTAGAATCAAACACATCAAGGTTAGGGCTGAGATTATATGTAGGAGAAAGTAGGTTGTTCGTGTCCACATTCAGTGAAGGTTTTCATAATTATGTAGGTAAAATGATCTTTTGTAGTTTTTTTTTAAATTGTTCTCTTTTTCTGTTTTTCTAATCAAGAAGTGGCATAACACAACCTGATGAAATAAGTTGAACTGAGATGAAAACTGCTGGAAGCTGCTAACTAATTAGTTGATGGGGGAATCTATACTGGAGTTTCTCATACTTTATCCCAGTATGAGTCTAGTTTCTTAGTTACCCTTAGATAGTCATTTATTTTATGCACATGTGAACTGCTTGATATGCATCTTAATTCTGAGTTTATTTATTTAAAAAAATTTATATGGCCACCCAACTCAGTCTCAGTGACTCTGGGGGAGCTTACAAAGATAAAATCCAATATATAAAAAAACCCCCAACAATAAAAAGCAATAAACCCCACCCATCTGACAACTGGGCATTGCAAAAGACTGTAAAAGTGGGAGCTCTTCTTATCTTTGCATTTGTCAAATATGAGGTCATGATGCTGGTAAATCCAAATGCCTTATATTGTCTCTGTATACAAATTGCTCTCCCACAAAGCATGCTGTTGAAAGCTAACATATATCAGCCCAGAAAAAAGTCAATTAGCATATCTGGTGCATGGAAAATTTCAGGTTCTTTGCATCAAATGGTCTAGCAGAACTTTTCCCCAACCTAAAGTTCTCTACATGTATTGGGAAAGCTTCCAGAATTCCCAGCCAACATGGACAATGCCTGCAAATGTTGGCAATCAAATCATGGACAACTTCTGCAAAGTGCCACCTTAGGGAAGGTAGCAAGCAGTAGTAAGTTCAACTGCGGTTTTTTGTGTTTTTTTTTTGGTCTCACTTGATAAGAAACTTGCCTTGTTTCCAAATAATTCATCATCTTCTATTTCCAAAGTGACAACCTAGAGTCAGTACAGTAGAAAAGATCATGTTTCCAATAAATCAGGAAACTCCACTTGACAAAAGACTAAAGAAGTTATGTAAATCCTTGGACCTCTTGATAGCAAAGTTGTCCTGAAATCAAACACTGCTCTTGATGTCTGCATCTATCTGGATTTTTTATGACAATGTTAAGAAAGTGATTTTTCTGAAAAGTTTTTGTGACTACACTACAGGTTTAACACTTCTTCACTTGGCTTCCAAGACTAGCTACTTCTTGATAATATAAGACCATGATGGTGAACCTATGGCACTCATGCCACAGGTGGCACACAGAGCCATATCTTTGGGCACGCAAGCTGTTGCCCTAGCTCAGCTCCATGCGTGTGCCAGCCAGCTGATTTTTGGCTGGCCCCACCCATGCCTCCCCTCCCAGGAGTCTCCATATGGCCCATCTTGGATGCTAGGTAAGTACAGGGCTTGTGCAGGGCCTCTGGGAGAGCGTTTTCGGCCTCTGGAGGGCCTCTGGGAGGGTGGGGGAGGCTGTTTTCACCCTCCCCAGCCTCCAGGAAAGCTTCTGGAACCTGGGGAGGGCAAAAAATGGGCCTACCAGGCCCACCAGAAGTCGGGAAATGGGCCATTTCTGGCTTCCAGAGAGCCCCCAGGGGGTGGGGAGGGCCTTTTTCACCCTCCAGAGGCTTCAGATAGGCCTGCTAGGTCCAAAACGGAGCATGGGGGGCGTGCATGCATGCGTGGGGGAACGCAGAGGGGGTAGCACAAGCATGCACAGGGGGCATGGGCATAGGGGGCATTGAATTATGGGACCCCCGTGCTCCCCCCCCCCGCTTTTGGCACAGGCAAAAAAAATAAGCCATCACTGATATAGGGTAACCATAGGGCTGTATAGTGATCAGCCAAGAGATGCAACAGAGGCAATATGTACATTTTTCTGCATTCTGAACCACTTTTTCCTTTCAAATCTAAATTGTTGCAAAGCCCTTGCTAATGAATTCAGTTTGACTCAAGGAAAATTGGCTTGATCTTTCCATTGATAAGATGTTATCCAGTGTTATAACGCTATGAAAAATCATCCATGCTGAACTACAAAGAATAGATCTTCTGGTTTCAATATATCATATATATAGTAGGTCTTCTCCAAGAATTGGATTACTACAATATCCTGTCAAATTTCCAGATTGGTTTACCAGTCCAAAATGTTTGCCTAGCTCCAGAGGAAAGTATCCTGGAAGAAGTAAGGAAGTGGGTGGAGCAAAGGAATATACTTTCAAGACCATAATGCAATGTTTTGAGGCAAGGTCTGTAAATAAATAATGTAAAAGTGTTAATGCTTCACTTTTACAGCACAGCTTTTAAGCCAGTTGCATGGTATTTCCAGAAGATCCAGTCTTGGAACCTGGTCGTTCTGCAGAAAGGAATAAAATGTACAGATGCGAGGAATTCAAAGCTCTGTGGTGTGTACTCATATGCCCCCGTATGGGGGTACAGTTCCCAAGATTATCTGGGACACGCTGTGGTCCTTAAAATGATCTAAAATCAGTTCTCAATCTTGCATCCTCCATATGCTAGACTACACCATATTTGGGCAACTATGGCAACAGATGGGGGAATTGAGCGTTTGAATCCAAAATATCTAGAGGACCCCACATCAGAGAAAACTACCTGAGCTCTTTTTGCAAATCTGAAAATACAGCACTCTGTTTATTATTTAGGAATAAATGCTTCTTTTTCATATATGCAGGGTCATCAAAAAGAGCCTGAAAGTCTGCATTAGTTGTATCCAGGCTTTCTATGTTGACCTCAGCTACAAATGAGAAAGCTTGCAGAAATGGTCTACAGATATCTCTTTGTCCTTATTCATCTCTCTCTCATATTTTGTATGTATTCGATGCTGTTCGTGTAATAAGGGGCCAGCTTGCCCTCTTATTCATTCCATGTCACTCAACTCACAGGCTTCTTCACCCAACTGTGACATTTGCATCAGAGTGAACTGAGATGAATCCTGTGTATCTTTCTGTAACAATGCTGCTTTTTAGAAGAAGACAGTCTTCCTTCCAGTTTTCCTTCCACATTTGTATTGCTTTTAAAGGCCAAATTGTTAGTTGTTTCTATATTTATTTATTTTTATTTTTTATTATTTATAAAATAATTATTATATAAATAAAATTATTTATATTATTATTTATTATATATTTTATTATAAGATATTTTTTATTATTAGAAATGTATTTATTTAGAAGTCACTCACATGGCTCTGGGCGGTGATGAACAATTATTCAGGGCACAAGAGATTTGGAAGGTATTTTAGCCTGGCAAACAAGTTATTTGGAAAGGATCAAAAGTTAAAGGAAAGAAGATACTGTACTCATTTTCTGCCTCATTTGCAGCTTGCATGCCTGTTAATGTTTGCAAATGCCAAATCATAAAATCTGCATTTTTAAACATTGGGATGTGTAAACTTTTTTGGCAATATATAATTTTTCTCTGGCACCAGCATTGCTGCCTTCTGCCCTCTTTAGTACTAAATTAGAACTGCTATAGATTCAGTCATAGAGCACCCATTCAATGTGGGTGAATTTCTTTATGCTGTGACATCAGATTATAGTGTGAAGGGTAAGTTAGTTTCTCTCCACAGTCCAGCAGTTCCTCCTTTTGTGGGATCATTATGGACAATTATTATTGCTATAGAGTAGTGGGAACAATTTCTCTTCTAAATTCTACAACCAATGTACCCTTGATTTGGCCTTGGTGGCTTTGTAGTTTGGAGGAAGAAAGATTAGAAAAAAATATCTTGGCTTTGTTTACTGTTGCCCAATTTCCAAAGTGAAGTGGTTCAACAAAGGATTTAGGAAATTGACTTCAACAGAGGGTTTTCTTTGGGATGGGATCCATGACTTCTGTGGGATCCTGATAGCTACAGATGATATCACACATAGTTGATGAGGGGTGTATATCATAATCATAGCCACAATATAAATTATAACACAGATTGAAGAGTTTTTTTTAATCCAAACATTAGTCAATAACCAGAGAAACCAGTCCTGGTCCTTTCACATATATGATGTGGGCTTATCCATTTTGTTATATTGTCCCCATCTAGATTAGTAAGCACCTCCCCCAAATGACACCCCCGCATCAGATTTTAAAAGGGGAAATTATGGGGAAAATAGTTCCCTAATACTTTGCAGAAATGCTACTAAAATAGAGTTACTGGGTCTAGGTTACAAGATTCTTCAGGGATGGTCACCTAATAATCTCTTGAAGGCTTTCAAGAAAAATGATTTCATAAACCTCTGAGCTCATTTGGTGTTTTAGACAACTTCCTAATGTTTAGGGCTGCCCTTTTGTTGTTTCAATGTCGTTTCCTTTTCTCTTCTTTTTGGTAGATAAAGTGAAAAATAGTTCTATCCTTTTCTTCTGTTTCAGATTATTTCCAATATTTGAAACCTGTCAGAACATCCATACTTAATCTTATTTTCTCTATATATCTAGTGATTTTAGTCTTTTCTTGCCAGATTTGTCTTTGAGGCTCTTATGTTTTGTAGTTGAATGCTTCTCAGCTTGTCAACATCCTCCTCTCTGCAGATTTTCTGAAATGCTAGTTCAGACTTTGAAAAAAATGTGCAAGAATTGATAAGGACAGCCATTTGGGGCTAGAAAAAATAAAAGAAGTAAATTATGGTTGGTCAAATGTATTTTAAGGAGGTGACACAAGAGTAGTAAAGAATGAACAATTTTAGCCGTCTGACTACTGGTTAATTGGTCTTTTGAGCTTGGCTTATGGTAGCCATTTTATAAATGGACAAGTTGTTCATGGTAGCCATCTTGTGATGGCTACCATGATTGTAGCCATCTTGTGATGGCTACCATGATTGTTCCCACAATCTTTTCTGAAAACTGGAAATATATTTCATGTCCTCACAGGTTGGGGTTTCCTGTTTTTAGTCATCACCATATTCAAAGAATTTTGCTTGTATCTGTGAAATTGATGCTGCTAGTTTAGACCTTGCAAAAATGTGCAGCAATTTTTTCCCCTACCTACTGCTGGCCTGAACATTTTACTTCTCAACATTTAGGGAATATTTAGGAAACCTGCACTCTTCCAAGGAAAACTAGTTCCACAGGCTTACTTGATATCAAATGAGCTTGGTGCTGCAGCTTCTGTGCTGCCCCTGCCAATAATAAAAAAAGGACATTAATTTTTCATGTCATTTAAAAATATTAATTCTTCACTGAGGCATAAAGTAAATATGTGGGGAGGGTTGTCTGGGAATCTGGCACTGTGCATAATGCCAGGAATGTTTTTCTGAATACGTTTTCCTAGAACCACTTAATTGCACGACAGGGGTTGAACAGTTATTTGGGATTTTGAAGACAACTTGTTCCAAGGCTCAAATCATTTAAAATGAAAGATACTGAGTACAATCCGGTGGGAAGGTCCTTCTGTGTGTGTGAGAGGCCCTTTGAAATGAATGAGAACTGGAAAAGAACACAGGAAGGAGCCCTTCCTGATGGCTTATGTGCTTAAACTATGGAGATATAAAGTGCATTCATTTAAATGAATTGGTACTGCCATCTGTTAACAAATGCCAGGCCAAGCTGGGGGAAAAAACTTTTTTATTGGTTATTGGAGGATATTTAGACGGGGACACTGAGAAACTCCTGGAGTGAGGATGAAGATCAGTATCTACCGCAGCAGCCATAAGCATCTTTATGATGTTGATCAGGCAAGGTGCAATTGATGTAATTTATTGTTGATTACATAAAGCAGCAGCACTAATATGTTAGTAAAAGATTACCAAAGAAGGAGAAAAACCATTTTGTTGCTGGGATATGCAACAGCAATGAATGAATTCTAGCAAGGTTTTTGTCTTCCTGTGACATATTTCTGTAAATCCTGGCCCACATTGAAAATTAAAGAAATATCTAGCAGTTTCCCTTTTCTAATACTCCTTGGCTTTCTCAGTTTTCCCCTAAACTTGAACTTCTCCAAAAGTATAACTGAGATAAAAGAAGAAAAAGCATACTATTGAAAATAATGTATACATTAGGTCTATTAAACCAGGAAGGTGAACTCATCTCAAGACAGCAACTTCAAAATTCTGGCATAAATATCGATTGGTGGTCCTATACCCAAATACAATCAAGATACATAACAGACAAAAAACAATATGGAATCTCGAACAACCTGAATGAATTGGACAAGATTTTACAAGGGCAGAACAAAAGATGATAACCAAAATATACAATTATCTTCTTAGATATAAACTATTAGAAGAAACAGTAAAAGAAAACATGATAAGGTGGGCTAGGGATATAGGGCACAACATTCAATTGGCAAATTGGGATAAATTGTGGAAACAAAACATCAAAATGACAAGAGACACATCTTATAAAGAGAACCTTATTAAAATGTTTTACAGGTGGTACCTAGCACCAGCCCGATTAGCCAAAATATATCCGAATGCCTCCTCACTCTGTTGGAAGTGTAAAACAAAAAAGGGGACATATTACCATGCTTGGTGGAAATGCACAAAGGCCCAACAATACTGGCAAGACATAAAGGAAACTATTGAGGAAATAACAAACCTACAAGTAGAAAATAGCCCAGAATTCTTCTTATTTGGCATGATAACAGCACAATACACCAAAGAGACAAAATACCTGATTATACATATTCTGACAGCAGTACGATTACTGTTCGCCCAAAATTGAAATCAGATCAACTCCCAACCAAAAATAAAATAATCTCAAAGATAACAGAATGTGCCGAAATGGATAGACTGACGCTGGAACTCCAGGATAAGGAAGAAAGTGAATACTATCTTGTGTGGCATCGATGGTACCAATGGCTGGAAAGGAAAATCAGTACAAATGTAGATGACATAAAATAGGGTGAAAGATTAAAAAAGGGAAGATGAATACAGGGAAGATGCAAGATTATCTTTAATTTAAAACACTTGAATCAAGAGTTTACTACTTTTTTATTAATTTAGAAAGTAATATATATTCTGTTGATGACTAAAACATATATGTAGAATGTTGTGTGGGTATGTAGGTGGTTGAATTTCGTTTGTCTTTGTATTGTCTTTATATTTCTGTTTATAATTCAATAAAAAAAAGAAAATAATGTATACATTAAGCATGATAAAGAATCAAAATGTATGATAGAAATGGATACACATTTTTGTTAAAATATTTTTTATTGTAATCCTTGGATGCAAAAATAGGATGAACAAATGAAAAAATTACAATATGGGAAAAATTAAGATTGGGAAAAACTGACATGGAAAGATTCGTTCACTTCAAGCTATGGTAGTTAGCAATCTTATATGCACTTACCTGAAAATAAGCTCAGTTAGACACAATGGGAGTAATTTGGGGTAAACACACATAGGATTGTACTGTTGAACAATCACTTTGTGCAATTCTCAGACACAGAAGGGGAGAATCACTTAAAAATTTCCATGTAGGAGGAGAGCTATATTAGACTGCGGTAGCCAAAACTTAGGAGGAGTCTGGTAACATCTTTTCAGACTTAACAGACAATTTTTATTATAAGGCATCATTTTTGTGGGCTGCACTCACTTTATCAGATGGCTGGAGAGTATGTGTAGATAGATGCCTGGAGAGTGATGTGAGATTTACATTTGGAGGAAGGGAGACAACAATAGGTTGTTTATAGCAATAGTATTAGCAGTTAGGCTTTTATATTGGCCCATATCATTTTACAGCAGTCTCCGGGAAGTTTACAGTGTAGAAGTATTATTTGCATATTGCCCCCAACAATCTGGGTCCTCATTTTACCATGGATGGAAGGATGAGTCAATCCTGATCCCTATCAGGACTGAACTCCAGGCTATGGTCAGAATTTGCCTGAAACACTGCATTTCAGCCATTGTGCCATCAGGGTTCCAGAGGCAGATGCAGATCACATGTAACACAGATTACAAATATGTTATTAATTTATACTTAATTGCTTGGCCTACTCCTAGGGATTAAGGAATTCTGACAGTGAAGTGGTATTTTCTCAAGTATTATGTTAGAAAAACCTTGATGGTGATATTCAAAATTACATGAAGGAAATGCTTTTAAAGATATGCCAAGCTCTGACTGGCCTGCTTCAGGACCATCCTCTCTAATATAGTCACTGGATTTCATGATTATTTGTAGTGTGGCAGTTGGAGAAGTTGAACTTGTCTTGCATAGCCATTTTCAATTTCTTTCTAAATAAATTTCTTGTCAGTGCAACTATTTTCTCCTTTTGCTTGAAGGGGTCACAGAAGATGGTCTTCCAAAAGGTTAAATAATGAGTCACTTGTTGAAATGGGAAGCTATACAAAGTAATTGAAAGAATGGATACATGAATGAATAACTGGAATGAATAGAAAGTAGCACATTTCCCCCCAGAAGTGAATGTGTAAAAGCAGGTATAAAACAAAGCTCTTTCTTGAATGTACCATTGGAAAGCAAATGGGTGCTGTAAGGCTTGCACTGTATGTGTGTACCTGTGTGCATATATCTGCAGGTATAGAGTGCCACAGAGACACCTTGGAGAAATTATATAATGCAGGTACAATAATGTGCTAAACCCAAGAAGTAAGGAACGTATGATACAGAAACTCAGACTGGGTCTGCCCTAATTCCCTGAGAAACAAGAGGGAGGGAAGTGAAACACAGACAGGTTTTCAAGATATTGTTACTACAGCCTATATCAATGAAACATAATTTCAGTCAAATATGGGACTTTTTCCTGCCCTGCACTACCTTGAAGAGCTGATACCCAGATCCTTTGCAAACTTCCTTTCCCTTGTCCAGAGACTGCAGAGTCATGAGGAAGGAGTTGCAGGGTCCACATCACAATGTTTTATCCACCATCTTGTTCAATTAAGCACCTCCCCTGTTCCCCAACTCCACAAAAACTGTCACAAGTTACTGTATATATAAATGATGAAATGCTGGAGCAATTGGATGAACTTCTGTAACTTGGCAAAATCCTCAGGAAATGAATTAATTGTGCTTATGATGGTAGAAAAGTTCTGGGTAGTATGTGACTTTGTTGCAAAGAATGCATTTTATCAAAGGAAGCAAAAAACGGCTGTATGGAAGTATATATTTCTATCCACATTGTTATATGGAAGGGAGGAGTTGGGCATGTCAAGAGGAACATAAAGTAAGTGGTATGTATTGGAATTGGGCTCTTAAATAAGAAGAGAGAGGGTCAAGAATGAATGAGACTGAATGAATGCAGACTGAATAAAAAGCGAATGGAGAAAACATTGAGGTAGTTTGACCATACAATGAGGATAGATGAGAATCAAATAGAAAAGCAAGTCCATGAAGGATGAATGAGTCAAGTAGAAGAGGAAGACTGATGTGGTCGCTAAGATCCTCAAAATATTTAAAGAACTAGAGGCAATATATAGAGTGCATGAATCTACTGGAAACAAGGATGGTTGTAAGGATTAAAAAAACAGAGGTATATCAACTGGTATAAACTAGTTACTAGATTAATGTTTTCTTTTTTCTTCAAACTTAAATTTCTTGTTTATTTTTACGCTTTTTCAAAGTTTATGTCTTTCACAGTTCACAAACTTGTGTAGTTTTTTAAAAATTATTTTCCCAAGTTTTTTTCTCTGAAGATTATAAAGCCTTTGGTACAGTAATTTAATGCTCTGGCTCTTAATTTATCCATTAGAAAGAATATGCTAAAGTTAGTAAATGGAATATCAGTTCTACAAACTTGAATGTTCTGATATAACCAAACACTACTATGTTGGGACTTCATATAACAAGGAATAGTTTCTTTTTAATTCGCTGGTGGTATTGGTAATGAATGGCCACATGTGTACATACAGCATTTTTAGTGATAATGTTTTTTCATTGATGTTAAAGCACCCCCATCTGATGACATAAAACTGTAAGTGATAGTATTGAGAATCAATGTGTCTTTTTATTGCACTCTCAATGTGATATTCCCCTGTATTGGAGTTACTTGTGGAAGATAATGTGTTTGTTCATTTGTTTACTTATTTATGTATTATATTCCTTATCTACCAAGTAATGGAAATTCTCTGAGCAGAGAAGAAAATTAGCTAAAACATTAAAAGAGGAGAAAAAAAGTAATAGACACACACACAAACACATATCATTTGTTATCATTTAGTAAGTTAGATAGATGATAGATAGATAGATAGATCGATGGATAGATGGATAGATGAGAGAAAGAAAGAAAAAACTTACTAAACCTACTGTTCCAGAGTAAAGCAGACTTTTCACATTAAAAATCAATACAAAAAAAAAAAAGAAAGAAAGAAAGAAGAAGGTGTTTGCTGGATGCCCCAAAGACATCACTGTGGATATTGCTTGTGGATTGTTTACCTTCCTTCTAATTTCTGTGTGCTTGGCTTGAATTGGTTATGGAAATTCACTGCCCTAGAATAGGGGTTTCAAACTCAAGGCCCTTAGATCTGGCCCTTGGGGCCACCCTGGAAACAATGAAGGACCAGCCCGTGGTGCCTCTGCCAGCAAAAACATGGCCCTCCTGAAATCAGAGAAGAATTGTGGCTTGAAGGTAGCTGTTAAGCCTTCTGATTTGCTTTATAAGGTTTATTCTTCTACCAGAGCTTTGTATTATATAGAGCAGTGATGGCTAACCTTTTTGCCATCGCGTGCCAAAAGTGGGGGGAGTGTGGGGTGGTTGCACGTGTGCATACCCACACTCATAATTCTATGCCCCCTGTCCCCCTGCGCATGTGCACACAACCCTCCCATGCTCCTCCCGCTTTTGGCATCTGATGGCACGGTGGACCCGGTAGGCCCGTTTTTCGCCCTTCCCAGGCTCCAGAGGCTTTCTAGGAGCCTGGGAGGGCAAAAACAGCCTTCCCCACCTCACTAGAGGCCCTTCAGAGGCTGGAAACAGCCCATTTGCCAACTTCTGGTGGGCCCAGAAGGCTCAAAAATCAGCTGACCAGTGTATGCATGCATGCTGGAGCTGAGCTAGGGCAATGTTCGCATGTCCACCAATATGGCTCCACGTGCCACCTGTGGTATGCGTGCCATAGATTTGCCATCACGGATATAGAGTGACCTTATTTGGTATGTAAAAAATCCCAGAGATTTTTATTGCCATTTAGGAGCCATTAGATGTTTTACAGTTAAGACATGAGAGCCTGTTCATAGAGTGTATTCACAAAGCGCATTGGACAGCAGATTGCCTACCTTAGTTTAAAACTAGTGCATATAACCTAAAGACTCAGAGTTGTGTAGGACTTCCTCCAAATCTTGTAGTTAGGGTTAGGGTGAAGTCTTACTTTGCTTTGAACTTTTCAAATGTCACCATTAAACAATGGATGTAATAATGTTCATTGTTTTTCATTTTATTTAGAATAGAATTCTTTATTGGCCAAGTGTGATTGGACACACAAGGAATTTGTCTTTGGTGCATATGCTCTCAATGTACATAAAGAAAAGATACATTCATCAAGAATCATAAGGTACAATACTTAATGATAGTCATAGGGTACAAATAAGCAATCAAATCATATTAGGAAACAATCAATATAAATCGTAAGGATACAAGCAACAAAGTTATAATCATACAGTCATAAGTGGGAGGAGATGGGTGATAGGAATGATGAGTGAGAGTTTTTATTATTATTCTGGTTCATTGACTTCCTGGTCCTGGTCCAGCCCTCAGTATAGGACTCAGACCTTAGGATAGGTAGAGCATTGCTTGAAAATCATTGTACACCCTATTTTGAAACCCAAATTGGCCATGTTGTTTTGTGCAGAGAAGAATGAGCATTCTGGCTGAATCTTTTGGGAACTGAATGAGTAGACTGAGCTTCTGCTACAGGGAATAAAGTCGGCTCATATATATATATATATATATATATATATATATATATATATATATATATATATATATATATACACACACACACACACACACACACACACACACACACACACATATACATATACATTTACATGCACATGCACATGCACACACATACATTTATTCACAGTCACAGTCCTTTAAGCAGATCTCTCTACTCTCCCATTTACCAGGATCACAGGGAGGGGGGTAAGATTAAAGGCTGTCTTCCCCCAAATGATCCTGATCAAAATGATTGTTTTTCTGATGCCATTAACAATCTGTTCCACCACCTGACTTGCTGTTTCACTACCACTGTAAGCCTTCTGTTTCCCCATTTTTCTTTTGGACTCCACTTGTAGCCTAAAAGGAGGCTTGTTTAGAGTCAGACACGGTTTTGTCCTGTGTTTTACAATAGTGTAGTCTGGGGCAAAGTTCTATGCAATAATTAGAAAACTGTAGAGTATTTCTCAACCTTGGCAACTTTCAGATGTATGGGCTTCAATTTCCAGAACTCCTATACCGGCTGGGGAATTCTGGAAATTCTCACATCTGGAAGTTACCAAGATTAAGAAACACTGGTCTCAAGACTCACATCTGGTCCAGCTGTTGCTACTGGTGGAGTTTTCTGAATGTCTATTCTAATCTCTGCTTGAGAATCCACAACAAGATGACCAAAAGGGATCACTTTTTAAGCCTCCTGGAGATCAGTGACTTGTATAATATTGTTCATAGTTTTTTCTAATGTTCAAGAGAAATCTATCTAATATTTGCCTACGCAACCAGAATGCCTCATTTTCCTTACCATCCGGGTTACATCAATATTCAGACAGTGTACTGTTTTTATGTCTCTCCTTGTATCTTTCTATACTACAACTAAATATAACTTTTCTTGTAACACTAATAGTGTTCAGATCTGATACTTTATAATTCTGATTTTCTAAATTATGGGCTTCTGATTACAGTCTCCTAGGAATGTCTTTCTTCCACTTCTTCTTATTTGATAAAATGAAAGTTTGCACAGGCATACTAGGATAACTGTTGGTTAATATAGTCTGCTTGGACTACAAAGATCATCACTGAATTGGGACATAATTAGGTAAAATATCAACATTCCTTACCCAAAGAAGTGAAAAGTTTATTATGATATTAAGAGTAAAGAAAGGTATTGACAATATGATGTTGGGAGGTGATACCAAAGCTTTAGGACTCATCCTCATGTCCTGTAACTGTAAATATGCTCCACAAACCACTTTTAAATTATCTAATCCAATGACTTTGCCTTCTTGTCATTCCCAGTTCTTAATAAAGGCAGCTTAAGGTCATATTTAGCTATTCCAGTTTTAAATAACGTTTTCCTCTCTTCGAGACATGGTTTTTGCCTTCAGTGCTAGTGAAGGATACTTTAATTAAAAGGGGATTGATGAGATGATTGGGCCCAGGATTTGTCCATTTCTGACTGGCCACTTTAGGCTTGTGCTTTGATGCCCTCTTTCCCCTCTAGCCCACATATTCTTTGCTATCATTATCCTCCTTTAATATTTAATCAATTCAGGAGATTTTGGAAACTTATCAGCCAGTTTGGCAAGAGCTGATCAGCAGGCTTTGGCAAGCAAAGCAGCACCTAGATTAACCATTGGTGATGATGATACTACTACTAATAATAATAATAAAGGAGAAGAAGAAGCAAGTTAGATTTAATCATCTTGTCAAAATGGGCATCTGACTGTGCCCAGCAGTTACTTATGTGAGACGATAGAATATATTGGAGCGAAAGAGGTGCAGTCTTCAGAGACAAAATAAGATTTATGTTTCCCCAAACTATAGGCCAGTTTAAATCAATCAGGTTTTATAGTCTGGCTGCTTGGGATTATGAGTACCTTTTATTTATTAAATATCTTTATTGTTTTTATTTCTTCCACCTGCTCCCAGTAGGAGCTCTCCTCTGGGTCTGACTGGCAAGGGAGCAGCAATTCCCAATCTTAATAGCAACTCTGAAGCAGGCAGAATTGCTGGACTGCACACAAGCTGATCCACTTGCTTGGCATAGGAACATAATGCCCCCCTCCTCCTAAATGACCAGAGTTAGGGAAGGGAAACAATTCCTTTTCTTTAGCACTACCCAAAGAAGAAAGTACAGGAGCCTCTCTCAGTCATTCCTAGCTTCTCTTGACAGTGAGGCTCCTTTCACTGTCTTTTCCACTCCTGCTTCCATCCCATCACCAGGGGGGTGGGGGCATGAAAAATACACCAAAACAAAATTATATGTAAAAAACTAAAAATTAAAAAATTTAAAAAAAAATCTTTTAAAAATCCAAAAAAATTCTAAAAGGAAAAGAAGGTACATTTGGTGGTCATAAGTAACATGGCATGGCATGGCAAATAACATCTATCATCTCTATAATGGCAAACTAGGGGCTCATAAAAAATGAAACATTTTTAGTGCTGATGTGTAGAATCTGGTAACATTGTATGTTGTAGGAGAGCTAGTATCTGAATGCAGCAGGAAGAGGTAGAATTGTCCTACGTCAAGTGTTCTTTGTACGTAGGTGGTGAGATGTCTCTGAAGGCATTGGAGAAGTACATGTTCTGTACTTTCTAAGTGTCCAAAGTTCACAAGGACATTGTGTCTCTGGTTAGGGATCGTCCTGTATTAACCTTCAAGGATACCTGAGGGGAGGGCGTGACATCATGCCAGACACCACAGAGAGGAGTTCTTGCTGAAATGGAAACTGCCCAGAAATTACACAGGCTGAAAAATCACAAAACAAAGGAACAGGATGCTTTTAGCACATGGGAGTGCTCTCTCAAGCTTTACCACTGGTCTGCTAGGTGTGGTAGAGGGATGTAGGATGAAGCAGGAAGTGGAATTGCTAATGTACCAGCATAATTTCTTTACCCCATATACTTTTTCTCTGTAATAGTGACCTCTCAGCTGGACTATTTGGGGGCATGTGTTTAGCACTCTTTCAGAAGAGTGCAAAATAATGTTCAGAAATATTCTGAGTAATAAGTTACAGGTGTGGAGTGTCTCTATGCTTGCAACCAATCATTTGGACAACTTGAAATACAGTTAAGTCCTTTGTCCCAGTCATCTACCTAAATGGCCCAACCTTCCTTTTTCTCGTTTGAAGATAATAATTAATGGTTGTTTAGTCCACTGTTCCTAAGCTTAACCAGCAAAGTGGCACAATTAATGCCAGCAAACTTTTCTGCTGATTCAAGAATTGGAAGAAAAGTTCCTATCCTTCTATATGCTTTACCCATTTGATAAAGAAGTCTAAATGATATGATAAGAAACTTTGCATTTAAAATTGATGGGTTTCTTGGTGGCCCTCAAGAAGAGGCAGCACAGAAGCAAGCAATAAATCTTGGAGTGTCATAAATGGTTTGGTAGAGAAGCTGCTCTTTGTTCTTCTTTCTCATAGTTGGAATAAGGGATCTGCTCAGGTATTGCTTCCTATCAGCTGCCTGCCAAGTCTCCTTTCTTCTGCTGGCTCCAGAGCAACACTGATTGAGATCTTGAGGGAGGAAAAGTGCCAGATTTCTACTCTCTGGGCTAGTATTTGTCTTCTTTATTTTTCTGCATTAAAGTTGTCTAGATTTTTAAAGCTTTCTTCATACGTTTGATTTTCCATCTCTTTGGGTACTATTCATCTTCCCCAAACTAGGGGCCTTTAGAGAAAGCGAGGGAGAGGGATAAAAGGTACTGGTCATCCATTAAAAGAGGCTGGACTTCAAGTGCACAACTGCAAACACCCTGCTAATTTTTTAGAGGGACACTTCTCCTGCCAATGCCTTACTATCCTTCTAAAAATTCTGTAATTCTAGTCGAGGTGGGTGCATTTTTTTCTAGGGAAATTTGCATAAACAGACTGCATGACATTTTGTTTCAGATGTGGATTTTCTGAGAAGGTTTGTTCAGAAGGGCACAAGGAGTTTGTTTTCCCTGAATTACTGTTTTTGATAGTAGGTCAAAAGGGAGCAGGCTTGGCCTTGGCTGTTATGGAAAAATAGTTGTTTTCTACAGTTTGGACCTATACATGGCCAAGTCTGCATCACCGTTCCTGTGGCAACATGATTGTATAATGTGCCTTGAATAGTTTTATGCAAAGAATATTTAAGAGATGAACAAAGAGAAGACAGAATGGATGGGATGGAAGAACAGCAAAGGAACTTGAAAGCGAAAAATAAACACTTGATAGATTGAATTTAGTTCTGTTCAGAATAGACCCATAGAAATCTGGAATGATTTATTTTTCAGAAAAATGTTTGCACTTCCACACAAGACAGATTCTGTCCCTACAAGTGAATGTTTTTCTAATGAAGTATATGTGTATCATGATCGTGTTGAATTCTGTTTTTAACCATAGCAGCTAATACCCACTGCAGGGGCCATTATAGCAGTCTATCCTCACATAGAATCTTCTAGAGATTAACTGGGATTGCAACTCCCAGAATTCCCATCCAACTGTGGCCATCCTGGTTGAGTATTGTGGAGTTCAGTCCCAAAAATATGAGACTGTGTTGACAAAAGTTGGAGTAGACAGTATTGCAAATGGATGGTAGCAATAGCATTTAGACTTACATACCACTTTACAGTGCTTTACATCCCTCTCTAAATGGTTTACAGAGTCAGCATATTTTCCCCCAACAATTTGGGTCCTTATTTTACCCACTGCAGAAGATGGAAAGCTGAGTCAACCTTGGTAAGTAAAGGTTGTAAAGGGCTGAATGGGTCTGAACAACCCATCCTTAGCAGTGTCCTCAGAAATCAAATTAAGATTGCAGGATTTTCACTGTATGATCCCTTTCCCATCTCTTATTTTTCAGAATCCCTCAGGAGAAAGCACAGTGTCAATGTTGAAAGCCTGTTGCAATCAGAGTTGTAGAGATTCCTTTTGACACAGGATGTCTGTTGAAGCTTGAAAGAGATTGCTGTATTTGAAGGGTTGAAAAATTCAAAGAAAGAGACTTAATTTAGGGTGAGCAATAAGATTACGGAGCAAAATTGTCTTCTACCAAAAACAGAAAAGAAAAGGGAATGAAGGTTGAAAATAACTGTGCAGGTTTTGCTGGAAGAAAGGTTCACTCAGGGAGGACTGTGTGATAACAGTTGCCAAGGGTGTAAAAAGAACTGCACAGACTCTGTTAGTATTGTAGAAGATAAAGAAAGAAGCAGAGAGTTCTCTTTTGCAAGAGAGATTAATAGATTGCATCTTGGGAAAAATGTCCTCTCCCTAGTGGAGTTTAGAGATATAATTCCATAAATACCCCTAAAATTTCACAGTATGGCCTTCTGAAATAGAAAGTCCTCCAAGAAGTGCAGTTGTTTCACAGGGCAAATATTACACTACCATTATCTTCTTGGAGGGTGGGGTGGAGAGACAATACAGCATACTGCATGCTGTAAACCCATTATAAACATAGCAGTTAAATTCCTATCTAAAACAAATCACTAAAAATATCTCTAAAGGGAAGAAGCATTGCCTGCTTTTGAAAACTTTGCTAAGCTATGGTTGCTTAAACAAGGTTCAGACAACGCAGTCAACTGTAAACTATCTGAACCACCATAAGGCTTAGTAGATTGTCTGAGTGTCATAGTGTTGGATTTTGAAGTTAGAAATGTACATTCGATTCACTAAAGATAATTTATCAGCCTTTATACATGATATGACATGACAGCAGTGACATGATAGCAATATTCCAATATCTCAGGGGTTGCCACAAAGAAGAAGGAGCCAACCTAATCTCCAAAGCATCTGAAGGCAGGACAAGAAGCAATGGATGGAAACTAATCAAGGAGAGAAGCAACCTAGAACTAAGGAGAAATTTCCTGACAGAACAATTAAGCAGTGGAACGATTTGCCTCCAGAAGTTGTGAATGATTCAACACTGGAGGTTTTTTTTTTTTTTTAATTGAAAAAGTTTTCAAATACAAAATTTTTTCCCCACAATTTTCTCCCCCCCTTCCCTAACCCCCCCTCACCACCCATCCCCCCCATGACTTCCTCACAACAAAAACCTAATTCATAACAGATTATATAATATTTTACTTTACCATCCCCTTACTCCATCCTCTAAATACTGACCCTTATTTACTAATAATATTATTAATAATATTACTATTATTACTTCCCCCTTTTACCATACATTTCAAATATCATTTTACTATAGCATCGCATAATAACTTTCAATTTAACATAATAATATTATTATAACTCCCAATTTAACAATGATCTGCCCTATTTCTCCTCCCCATGCTTATATCTGTATGTTAATACAACATTTCAAAACAACCTTCCCTTTTAAAACTATGTAATAAATCCTGCTTTAACATTTAATCTTTTATATATATTAATATAACATTTCAAAGCAGCATTCCCCATAAATCCCAATTTAACATTTATTCATCTCCATCTATTTACTCCACTCCCATAGGTATATCACTTAAACATCCCTTTTCTTAAACTAAACAATCTGTAAATTAACCTATCTCCACCCACTTTCCTACAAATTCTTAATAGCTTTAATCTACTACCCACCCTACTAAAAGGAAAAAAAACAATTCCAAATCAATAACTTTAAATTTATAATCCATATAATATCTTCTTTAGTGTCTGTCCACTAGATTGTTGAGTACATCATCCATATTAGGGTAACATAGCATCCTAGTTGCAACAGATTGTTCCAAATACTCAGTTGTCTTCTGCCCCCATCAGTAATAAATCTCCTCCTATATATATATAAAAAAGAAAACAACCACCCGAGTGACATTATAATTATATTCCATACAATATCTGTAATTGTGGTTTTCTTCAGGATATTAATTCCCATCATCATAATGGGTAACAACCAGATCTTCTGCATGCCCCAGCGTAATTCTCTTGCCTTATAGCTCGACATAAATATAATACATTTGTCAATAAAGAGAACTCCAAAATAGATAATTCCAATCCAACCAGTTTAAGGCTCTTTTCACATCCCAGAGTTACGGCATTGCAGAGGTCTGACAATCTCCTCAGGATATTGTTAACCAATACTTCGCCTCAACTGTCTTTTCACATATTCGTTCATTTTTTTAAAAAAAAAAACTGGCGTCACTGTTGCTTAATTTAGAAATTTTTATTTTTGTGAGACCTATTTCTTTTTCTCTTTTTCTTTTGTGGGTTTGTTCTCCATCCTGGTTTCCTTTCTGCAAGTTGTATATCGACTGGGCGATTTTCATTCTGCTTTATGACTTGATCTTGTTGGTTTTGCTTTAACTCATATTTCTTTTCTGACAACTGTATATCAGCTAATTGATTTCCATGCTTGTCTGTGACTTGATGAATCATAATCACATTAGAATCTGATGCCACTTCTCTTTTATTTATAAATAATCCAGCTGGGGTATCTAAAGAATCCAAAGGCAATTTGTCTACAGAAGCCTCTATAATTCGATGTTTTCCCTTTATTTCCAATTCCTTCTGCTTATCCTGTATTGTGCATAAAGATGTTAAATTCATTTTCAAAGTTTTTTGATAAAATTCTTCCGCTTTTTCAACAGTATTTAATTGATATCTTTCTCCTTGATATCTCAATATAATACCAACTGGAGCATCCCAGCTGAATAGAATATTTCTTTTTTTAAGCTCAGTCACCAGAAAACCAAATTTCTTTCTTTCCAATAACATCTTGGGCGGGAGCTCTTTGTATATCCAAATCTTTCTTCCAAACCATTGCAAAGTAGAATTGTAGGAATTTTGCACAATATTATTTCTTATCTCCTTATCTGTAAAAAAATCACCACATCTCTAGGCAGTTGCCTTTGCTTTGCAGTCCAGGAATTTATTCTATAAACTCTATCAATCCTACAAAATACTTCCTCAGGTTGAACCTTTAAAATCCCAGCCAGAATTTCAGAAGATATTTTCCTTAAACCATCTCTGTTGTTTTCCTGCAGTCCTCTCAATCTAATCGCATATTCATTGAGATTATATTGCATCATTAAAACTTCTCTTTCAATCCTTTGTTGCAAACTTTCTGCATTACAAGTCTTTTGATCAGCTTCAATTTTAGGTTTTTCTTCTGAGCTATTATCTTGAGTATTTGTCAAATCATTTTCAATTTTTTGTATTCTATTGTCCAAATTGTCCCCAGTTTCTTCCATTTTAGACTCTAATAACTTAGTATTTGCATCCAACTGGATCATAAATTCTGAAAAACCATTAGCCATTTTTATAATCTTTCGTTCCAAAAAATCAAACTTTGATTGCACCAATTCTTTAATTTCCTGCTTAAATTTTTCAAAGTGTTGATTCACAATCTCATCCCTTCTTACAATCTCCTCTAAGAGAAATTCTATTATGTTAAAATCAGGTTTCTGAGACTGGAGACTTAGAACTTGTTCGTGTAATTTATTAATGGGGGAATCCCCCCGCACTGCTTGTTTGTCTGACTTTATAAGTCTCAATGCCATGTTTCCGTCCAGACAAACTTTTTTAGAAAAGAGAAGAAATGCAGAGAAAAAAAACTTCTTTCCAACCAAGATCAATATCAGATCTCCAGGAGAAAAACAAAACAAAACACAAAAGTGAAGTTTTATCTTCAGTTGTAGCCAAGAGTATTTATTCTGCTACTTTGTAGTAATAGAAAACGGAAGGACTTTCCCTTTCAGCCCCTTCTCAAGCCTTCTTTCTTTCTTGAATAACTTTTGTAAAATAAATGAGATACTTGCGATTCAGGATCACAGGTCCAGCTCACGTCCTCTTTAATTAATCTGTTAAATTTGTAGGCTTGTTCTTGTCACCTAGCTCTGCATAAGCAGAGGTCTCCCAAAGCCCGGAGCAGCGGCTAGGGATATGGGGAGTCTCATCTGCTCCGTCCCAAAAGTAAGAAAAAAACTTTTGGAACTATGCAGAGAGCTCTACCCACCCCAGCCAGCTCTATCTCCATTTCCTCATGGAAACTGAGTTTTTTCAAGCCGCCATTCCATTGTAAAGGCGGCTCTTTACAGGCAGTGGGGCTGGCGATCCCGAGGGATTGTCTGGCGGCGACAAGCAGCAAACCGGAAGATCAACACTGGAGGTTTTTAAGAAGAGATTGGACAACCATTTTTCTGAAATGGTATAACGCTTCCTGCTTGAGCAGTGGTTTGGACTAGAAGACTTCTAAGGTCCCTTCCAACTCTATTATTCTGTTATACAGTGGCAGGACAGATGGGGAGAGATAGTTATACATATGAAGTTCAAGGAACAGCATCTCTTCAGTTAGATGACCTGTAGGGCTCACCTGAAGTGCACTAGTACTTAATCAAGGGATGAAATGAAATTCAGTATACTATACCCAATGAATGAGAATGGGAAAATTCTAAGTAAGGATAGGACTGGAATTATTTTGATATTCTTGAATATCATTTGGGAATTAGTTAATTTGTAGTATATTCAAGGGCCGTGGTGGTGGTGGTGGTGAATCAGCAGTTATTAGTGCTTTCTCAAGCATCAAAACAACCTCATCTCAAGTATCCAATCTAAAATATATTAGAAAAAAGAGAAGATGAGGAAGAAGGAAAAAAATAAGCAGCAGAAAAACACTCAGGATCAAGATTCATTTAATGTTCTAGTCTAATTCATAGTTTTTCATCTTCGTGTCAACAAATATCTTTGCCACAGCCACATGTGCTGTACCATAGCTCTATTTCACTGATAATAGGTAAATAGGTCTACCTTCTACTAAAGTTATATTTTGAAGGTTGGCTACAAGTATTCCTGCCTTCAGCCAGTAAAAGTCATTTTATTTATTATGTGCCGATTACTAAGTGCAGTACAGACACTGAATAAAAGAAAAGCTTATACAACAACATCTTGCAATCAATTACCCCATTATAATATAAAATAAGATGCCTCTAAACTAAAAGATGCCTTGACATATAACAATTTTAACTTCTGTACATTCAAAGTAACTGCATGGTGCCTTAGAAAAATAAAACGTCTTTAATGTTTTTTTAAACTTTGAAAGATCCATTCCAAAGGTAGTCCATCTGGGAATCTAATCCAAATAGCTGGAGCCAGGTGAGACAAAGCACTGAACCATGACATGAATCTTCTAATACATGATAGAATTAGATGTACATGAGCTACCAGTGGATCTTTCAGATGACTGGGAGTGTCCATAAACAGGGCACTATCTATGTCTCAATGCCATCAATTTAACCAATATTTTTTCTTGAATTTTCAAGCGGTTTAATGATTGCCAATATGAAAGGTCAGGAAAAAAAGAGAGGAATGTCCAATATAAAAGGAATACCAGCATTCTGGATACAAATAAATGAGTGGCTTGAGGTCTTGGGTAACCCAGCAAACCAATTGCTCTAGTAAGTGTGATTCAGCTGAAGCATGAGCAAAAGGCTTAGCTGTCTTGATTGTGGACGACTGGTGAATTCTGCAAAACTCCATTAAGCGGTAATAGCAGATTTTGACAGTTTTTCTCCGTAAAGGACTGTAAAGATAGACTATCATTGATTTGAACTCACTAGGTTCCTCATGGCTTGGGAGATCCATAATTGGCAGCCTTGAAAGTCAAAATGAGAAACATAAAGGGGAGAAATTAGATGAGATGAACAGGATAAAACACAATAATTTCTATTTATCTGTGATCAGTGGAAAAAACTGGGAGCACATCCAATCTGAAATCCTGCCTTGGCAGTTGAACGGAGATGCCCATGTTGTGTCATCCAAAGCAGGAGTCTGGAAAAAAAAACCCTACAAATCAACAGACTATATATGCTAGCTGAATTTGAAATACAAAATCAGAGCACTGAGTAGAGTGTATAAATAGACTAACAGGAAATCTAACATGGGCTCTTAAGAAACTATTGATAATGAGAAAGACTGAAAAATGGAACTATTCCATACAATTGAGAATCCAAGACTGAAATTAATAAAATGCCAAATCTGCAATGCCAAAGAAACTGAATCATGGCAGTAATATTGGATGCCCAGCATATCAAAAATAGCAGATAGACTTAATAGTATTAATATCAATGAAAGAAAACCAATTTGGTATAGTGGTTAAGGCATCCGGCTAGGAAGCAAGAGACAGTGAGTTCTAGTTCCATTTTACGCACAAAGGCAGTTGGGTCATTCTCAGCCCTAGGAAGCTGGCAATGACAAACCACTTCTAATACATTACTAAGAAAATTGCAGAGACTTTTCCGGGCAAGTGCCAGGCATCAGCAGTGACTTGAAAGCACATATGTACACACACACTTGATAGATCAGTGGTTCTCAACCTTTTTTTCACCATAGACCCCCTTTAAATATCTTTTGTGGCCCCAAACCATGGCTATGAACCCCAAGACTAAAGATTTAAATCATAACATTTCTTCAAGCCTTCCCATACACCCTGTAATGACATCACGGGCCCCTCAGGAGTCAGCAGACCACAGATTGAGAACCACTGCAATAGATGGTCTGCCTTGGCTACTAAAAAGTAATGAAAGTCATAAGCTAAAAATTATTGGTAAAGTGGTGAAGTGAAAACTGACAAAAATATTCTTTATTAAAGAGCTTTAGTTGCAGAGGGAGAGACACTCTGAAGAAGTTAAAACAAACAGAAGGATCAAACCAAAATTTAAAAACACAGCAGAAATAATTTTTTCCCCAAAGTTCAGAAAACAAGAGCATGGAAGGAGATGTTTACCCATCTTGCTACAACAGGAAAGGGGGATGAGTAAAGAAAAAGGAGGAAAGGCTCAGAATGGTGGTTAATGAAGGAACCTCAGTTATTACTTTGCTACCACCTCTTTCACACTGGGTATGTGGAAATTCTGGAATTAGTATTAGACAGGGGTGTCAAACTCGCATCGTCATGGCGGCGTCACGTGACATATTAGGACTTCCCCCCCCTTCGCTAAACTGGGTGTGGGTGTGGCCAGTACATGCCGCATCCAGCCCACGGGCCAGGAGTTTGACAGCCCCAGTATTAGGGAACTAGATTGCCAAATTCAGGAGCACTAAAAACTAAGGATGATCATCTTGGTGGCAATGGGGTGGGGTAAAAAACTCAACACAGCAGCCATGACTGCTCCTTTTTACCACACATTGTACAACATACACAAAAAGGGATGGGGCTTTGATAAGCAAGATATTATGGTCATCAGCCTGACCTTTTCTAGCCCCTGCATCCCTGACCAAAATCTAACATTGGAAGGGAAGATTGGATTGATTTAATTTTTGATAAAAAAATAATGAATCCAAATCATCAAATATTAAATTAGTGGCAGTTTGGGACAGAGAATTTTCCCTGCTGGTACCTTAAAGGCAGAATACTTTGAATGCAGTATTACTTGCTTCTATTTTTTGAAAACAGTGAAAGCCATTTTGTTTTTCTGAGACTTGTTGTTTGCCTCATTCAGCTTGCACTCTGTGCTGCCAGCTTGATGGTTGTACTAGAGCTGTTTTTAGATTGATCTTTTAACTTGAAATGTGTGCACTCTAACTATTCCAATTTACTTATTTTATTTCCCGATTTTCTGTTATGTATCTCTAGCAAATTGTTATCCCTGCTGTTTGCTTTGCTTTGCTTTGCTTTTTTTTTTATTTGAGTCAGAAGAGAATCAGGAATATGTCTGCTTCAAATGAATTGCTTAGTTGATTATTATTTTTTAGGACTTAGCTCCCTCCCCAGGTAATCTAAAAGTTAAATCTAGAAATGGAGAACAGTATATTTGATGCATCTGTACCAAGGCAGCCATGCAAATTGCTATTTTGCTACATTTGTACAGATATATTCTGGATTTTGAACAGTTGATCTATTGCTGGAATATTGGTTTGGAAGCCTCCTCTCTTTTATTATTTTTAGTAAAAGTTTCTTGATGTCTTGAAATCAAGTGCAACTTATCAGCCTCTTGCTCTGGAGCTTCTGCTGATCATGAGGAAGCTAGGAGGTAGAACTGATATGGTTTAGAGCCAGTAGATGTGTCACAGAGGTAGGGAAAATCATGTTCTTGGGATCAATGTTGCAGCAAGTCCTCTATAAAGTAATAAAAAATTAAATTTGATTTAAAATAATATTATTTATCAGAATGTTTTTCTGTGGTACAGTATATATTGGTATCCTTAACCCAGATGCTTGTTGCAAAGATTTCCTACATAATGGCTGTGAAACAGCATATTCTTAGGCTTGTTATTTTGATTATTGCAATGATTATTATTCTAAATTATACCTTCATGACAAATTTTGAAATATTTTTGGTCTCTCCCATTGAACAAGGGAGTTTTCTTACAAAGATGAATTGCATGTGCAGGCAACATCATCTTTCTCCAAGGAGAAGATTTTAAAGGGGGATTAATTTGTAATTTTTCTGGGAGTTTCCCCCCACCACCACATTTTTTCCTTCTTTCTCCACACAATTTAAGTGCCTAGTCACAGTGTCTAATTTAGATTCTTGACAGGGGCATTGTCTTTTTATGAACAATACCATTAACCTTCCCTGAGCCCTTGGTAGTATGCGGAGCCATAAATAAAAAAGAACACATAAATAAAATCACATAGTAGACACCTGCAGCCCAAGATCTTGTTGATAGATGGCATCACTCTTTGAAAGCCAGCCCTCTTCACCTCCCCATCCTGCATCACTTTCTAGCAACAGCTTGTTCTGAGCCTTGCCTTCTTGCTTGACACCACTTGCCCCTTGCTGCTCACAAAGACCTTGTCTCTAAAGCCTTAAAAAACATTGTTTTGGTTTGATCAATGAGAGTGACCCTTCCTTTTCTGTCCACCGTCTTCAGTGACTGCAACTTTCTGTGACTGGTCCTTCAGTGTTCACCACAGAAGACATAGTAGAAAATGTGAAGTGACTTAAGCCATTGCCTCATCAGATCTGTAACCTCTTTTCATTTTCACCCTTACTAGCTCCATCCCATTATTCTTAAGCATCCTGCATTTGTTGTTTTGCTTCCACTTTCCCATTTTTCTGCCCCTGAATTCTCTGTGCCATTAGTCTTCTTCCATTCTCCCATTACCACTTCTTCAATTCACCCACAATTTGGATCCTGGATTCCTTGGGTGCTACTATCTGTGCTGAAACCTATTGCCAGTCCAGCTCACAATGAAAGGTGTTTTAAGCTGCAGGGTACAATGTAATAAACACTTGCACTGATATAACACTAACTTCCTAGCTAGGTCTTTAGGCAGCTATAACTTGGATGTGGATGAGTGGGGTAAAGGACCTCATTTGTGTGTATGTAGAAGGTGGCAGTTCAATTATTCCATCAGGAGGACTGAAAAGAATGCTATCTTGAAATCCTGATGATTGTCAAGGGAGTAAGATAGACCAGTAATGTAATTTGGTGTAAGAATATTCCCTATGTTTCAATGCTAGAATTGCCATTCTCAAGCATAAAAATTTATAGTAGCTCAGGAAATTTCTTCAAAACACATCATTTCCTATCTATAAACCTCACAAATCCCCTCAGTGTCTCTTCTATCATTTTTTATTATCAGCAAAAAAAAAAAAAAAAGGGTTAAGAAGGGAAAGATGGAATAGCTATAATATTATTTCCAATTGGTTATGATAGGACCTGTTTGCCTGGAATCACCTAGAGATGCATTACATTTCTACAAGAAAACACTGTTCCGTTTTTTATTCTCCCGCCCTCTCTCTCCCTCCCTCCCTCCCTTCCTCCCTTCCTCTTCCCTTTTCCCTCTCTCTTGCCCCTCTCGTTTTAGCATTAATCTATAATCCCCATTGCCTGGCTTATCTCACTTAAATGCCTGGATTCTGCCTAGATTCTTTAAAATCTTATTTTGTCCATACCAATCCCATCAATGCTGAAGGAGAAAATCATCTGCAATTACTGACCCATTTTTCCCCCTGTCTGCACTCCAGGTCTCCCTTTTCCAGCTGTCAAATATGGCCTAGAGATTTGATTCTGAATTTTTTGTAACACATCCCACACAAGAATCTTCATTATTCTGCTTTGTATCCTTTGTGGCTTCAAAGTGTGAAATATGTATATTTTTCAGCCACTTTGTTGGAATATCTTGTTCAGTTTTTTTGGAACCTATGGTTCAAACCCTCAGGGTGGATTGTGATTTCTGTCTAGGTAACTGAAAACTCTATTTAGCAATTGTATAATGGTTTGGGGCTTTGAAAAATGTGTTGACAGCACTGAAGCAAAGCATCCCTCCAAAGCTCCTTTGTGAAGCAACATAGCCCCTCACTTCTCAAAAGTGAAACAACTATCCCATTGCTTTACTTCCCTTTATGCTTCCTCTGTAGGAAATAGTTGTAGCCTAGAAAAGACATTTGTGCTTCTCTCAAAATTATTCTGGATATGAGAGGTGCTTGAGGAGGCAATCTGAGCATGAAAAAACAATCTCAGCCAAAAAAGTAAATCAGGGCTGCCATAAATAGACTTGGGAAATTTCTGCTAAATAGCCCCCCAAGTTATAACCTTTAAACCTATAGTGTCAATAATTTCCGAAGGCCACATGAAGGAGTGCTGTAATGATGTGTGATATATTTTTCTTGGAACTGGCCATAGATCTCGTTGGCCATGGAAACTTGCCAAGATCAGAACTTCAACATTTTACAGAAACATATGATCTTCTCTTTTGAAACTGGATTTTAGTAACTAGTATAAGATATTTTTAACCTGATATAATATGCAATAATATATGCAATGCACTTATTTTCTGAATCATTTGCCTTTCTTCCCTTCTTTTATAATATAAGCTTGGCTCCTGAACCTTGAAATAGATGAAGTAAAGAATAGCATTGTATAGCCAAATCAAGGGCAAATATTTGCTTGATATTTACATTAGGGTTCTCCAGTTGTAAAGACGAGTTTGGTAGCCAGTTCAGGACTGAAATCTACTTACCTTCCCAACAGGTAGGGAACCCTTCTGCCAGTGGTGGGTTTCAAAATTTTTTACTACCGGGTCTGTGGGTGTGGCTTGGTGGGCATGGCATGGCTTGGTGGGTGTGGCTTGGTGGGCATGGCAGGGGAAGGATACTGTAAAATCTCCATTCCCACCCCATTCTAGGGGAAGGATACTGTAAAATCTCCATTCTGTCCCCAATCCAGGGGAAGGTTACTGCAAAATCTCCATTTCCTCCCGATCAGCTGGGACTTGGGAGGCAGAGAATAAACAGGAGTGGGGCCAATCAGAATTTTTACTACCGGTTCTCCGAACTACTCAAAATTTCCACTACCGGTTCTCCAGAACTGGTCAGAACCTGCTGAAACCCACCTCTGCCTTCTGTGCATGCATAGAGGGTAAAAACCAGGTTAGTTCCTAGTTTTAACAATGACTGGGCAGATGGGCGGAGCCTCACGCAGCCATTGCTACTGATTCTCCGAACCACTGGCCGCCATCGCACTAGTTTGGCCAAATCAGTCCGAACCGGGAGCATTTCACCCCTGAGCCAGTTGGGGAAAGAAAATCTCCGTAATTTATTAGCTCTGTTCTATCTTCTTTTCTGCCCAAAGAGGGCTCTACAATCTGCTTCATTCTATATTTAATGGTAATAGAACATATGTTGACCTTGATCATCATACTTTGAAGAAAAAGGTCTTAAGTATTACATAGTAAACTATATGGCTCTTATCTTCAGTTTTTCATATAAATCAATATTTATTAAATTTATTTATTAAACAAATTAGTATAGCTGCCCAACTCATATATGAATGAATCTGGGGAGCTTATAAAATTTAAACATTAAAATAAAACAGTTAATCCTACCCCTACCCTTTATATTATATTAAAATATAAACAATTTCAATTTCCAGACTTAATTATTCCTATTCAGAATTACACTTGCACAGACCTTGATAGTTAGGAAAACATTGTTGACCAGAAATTTTCATATATTTTAATTCCCCCCCCCCCAATTCATTCATTCATTCATTTCCTGCCTCTTAGTATTTTTTATTAATAATTCAAGGTAGAGCAGGGGTGTCAAACTCAATTTTTTTGAGGACCACATCAGGGTTGTGTTTGACCTCGGGGGGCCAGGGTGGATGTGGCCAGCTCGATGTCACTCATTGAGACTTCATTTTCGGCCTGCCGGGGCTCTGTTTTCAGCTGGCCTGACCTCCTGCAGCTCTCTGGCAGCGAAAATGGAGCATGTGGCCTCCCCAAGCTCTGTTTTTACTGGCAGAGGGTGCAGGAGGCTATCGTGGTCGAAAATGGAGCCCGGGAGGGCCATGCATGGCCCTCCCGAACTCTGTTTTCACTGGCAGAGATATCACAGGCTGGTCCTTCACTGTTTGCAGGGTGGGCCCGCGGGCAACATCTAAATGCCCCATGGGCTGGATCCAAACTGCGGGCCTTGAGTTTGACACTGAGGTAGAGAATATATCAAATACTATTTCCTCTTATTTTTCCCCACAACAAGTCTATGAAGTGGATGATTGACCAGTTTTGGCCAATTTGGGGTTGGGTTCTTCAGTCAGAAAAATTTACTCTATTCTATAGATAACTTAAAAGAAGGATTCTAATTTATGAAAGCAAACCTGACAGGTCACAAGGGAAAGTTGACAAATATGTCAGTTTCCTAGTTTGAATCTATATATAGGAAAAACATAAATGAAGGCAACAGAAGGGTGCACTAATAAAAGTTATTGGCTGATTCCCCCCCGCCTCCAATTTACTGAAAAACTACCCGCCAAAAGGCTGGATAAATTGGAGTGAAAGGAAAAACTGTATAAGAGGCATGGAGGACCATGTTGGGAGTTTTGACTATTCAAGGAAAGTTCCACCTGTGTTTACATGTGTCACATGCATGATGCAATAAAAAGGGACAGCTTTGCCTCCCCCTGCCTCCTCAGACATCCCTGGGGAGGTAAATGTCTAAGCCTTGAGCAAAAGCATGACTCCCCTAAAGCTACAAGTCTTCTTTAAAAAGAAAAACTTGGAGGAGATCTGGTACAAGCTTTTAAACCTTCGCTTCTAGTCCAGTGCTCAGGAGTGACCTGAATTATATGGGATTTCAAGTAGTTCCTGCCGAGAACTGTAGCTGTTAACTCAACACTCTTTTATGCAGGGGAAACAATTTTTAAATGAGGGTTGGGTGAAGAGGAAATGGGGCAGTTGAAAAAGAACATGGCAACCATGGGGGAGGACCCATTTTTTTTAGATAGGCTTTTTAGTTTCTTTCTCCAGAGTCCTTATAACCTCAGTACAATAAACCAGGCTTCTTGCTCTCTTTCCCTTTGACTATTCAGAATTTTAATCTGAAGTAGAGATGGACAAAATTCCCGGTTTGCATCACTTGTGCATATATTTAGGCCTCGGTGCATTTCATCTAATTCCTGCAAGCATCTGCTATAATTTTCTCTTAAAGGCAGTACAAGAATTCATTCCTGCATACACAGTTAAAATGCAGATTCCCCCCCCAAAGAGATGCTTCTGCTAAATATATTTTCTCTACACATTTAAAAAAATGCACTGAGAGTCATTGAGCTGAGAATAGTTTGGAAGGGGGTGAAAATGAGACTTTTTCAGTCTTGCATGAGTAAATGACGTCTTTTCATAATGAAATTTGCAAAGATTCAATTCCTTATGTCCCTAATGTGAGGACACTTGGTTGAAATTTTGAACTCCATTCAAATGAATTGTTATTTGAATAATAATAATATTGAACAAGGACTTGTAGTTTAAACACCCTAAAATTCAAGATTTTTTGCATGTGGCTCCTTCAAATTCTATCACTCATCAAATTATCGCATTGAATCTTCTGAATGAAAGACTGGATATAAACCAAATAAATAAATAAATGCAGGAATAAATGCACCAACGTGATCAAATCAACATGATATTTCTTGGATATGATCTTTCTTCCCTCTGTAAATACTTTATTAGAAATGAAACTATTATTTGGAAATATTTAAAATTCACTAGCTCTGGAGAGCTGTCACTATTAATGTCACTATTCTGCTTTAAAAATGGATAGACTAGCACATTATTAACATAATTATAATCAGTGTGTGATTTTTAAGAATTTATTTGTATTCTGTACAGTGAAACACTTTCTTCTCAAGTGCAGAGTTTTAGTCTACAGTTTCCAGTCCTAGTCACAGTGAATCCTACATTGATCTCGAAACTGAGCCACGTGTAGCAACTCTTTCAGATGAAAATTATCCTGGGTTCAAATACAGATATTTCTGAGATCTTTATTTTCTCTCCAGCTCTCTTACAAGATACTTGAAACAAAGCCTGGTGCCAGGTTATCATTTAGGAAGGGAAGCTCTAAAAGGGCAGTTTTCCTTTCCTTTCCTTTTACCAATCCAGTTAAAACAGCAACAATGACCTTCTGATTATTAGAATGAATCCCCTTGCCATCCTGCAAAGAGAGTGCCCATCTTCTTAAAGAACTTTTAATGGCAAAGTACATCTTTGAACAATGCTAACTTTCTACTTTTCTAAACATGGGATTAGTTGGATTTCTTCTGTCCATCTGATCTTCTGTTTCTCTCTTTTGCTTCTCCTCTTGACTTTGGCAAGTATCAGTTTTTCCCTTATTAACTAATTGACTGGGCAATTTCCTCCACTGCTAAAACTTGCCAGCCTCTCTCTCTCATCCATTAATTGAGTGATGCCAATCAAATCTTCTCATGCTTTTGCAAACCCAAGTTGCTCTCATCCCTAGAATGGAACTTTGGATAGGCTGAAGGGTACAAGGAGAAAAGCTTTTTGCTTTATCCCCTTTTCCCATTTCTTACTCACAAAGTCATTCTTTAATTCTTGTTTCAGAGAGAGAAAAGGTTACCCAGCCATATCTTTTAGGCTGCCTCTTTATAGGCTAACCTTTTCGTTTTCTGTTTTCTAGCCATTGCTCCAGGCTAAACTTCTTCTGCTCCATTTCTCTTTCCCTGGATGTGGGTCTCTTGCACCCAGCTTCAAAGCTTTTCAAAACCTTTCCTAAATTCTCCTGAGTTTTGTATCTGCCTCTCTGCTTCTTTAGACAACTCCACCCCCTGTCTGGAGGTCCCTAATTTTATTTCCCTTCATTGGCTCCAAGCTGTCTAACAGTAGTCACTTTTATCTCTCCCTTAATTTCTACCTAATTGCTCTCTCTTGAGATTCTTGTTTCTCCCAGATTCTTACTTTTTACAGTGTCAAATTCTTGGCATGCAGGTTTTAACTCCAGGCAAATGCCTGCCATATTGTACTTAACTTTAATTCCAGTGCTCTCCTCGTGGTTGCATATGGTTAAGATCTTCACCCAGCAAATTAATCTCAGATGACCAAATAAATCAAAGCTATTCACTTTCAAGAATTCTGCACCTTTTGCCAAATATTCCAAGAATCTTTCCAGTATCTGATTAATTTTTAATTTCCATAAAAATAAGAGTGTCCAGCCTCTTCCAGTACATCCAAAAGGGTGAGATTCAAAATGGAAGCTGTAGCTACATTACTGCATAGTTTTGCCATCACCCTATTTTGGAAGAATAATAGCTGATTAAATAATACACCACATTGTGGTTGAATTAAATTAACTTAAAACAAAGGATAGATCCACACTGCGGCTAAGGTACTTGTTCTAAACTGTAATTTAAACTAACATTGAGCTATAAATAGTATGTAAACCAAACTGTAACATAGCAATGCCTGAATCAAGGTTATTTCCAAACAAACATGTCTTGAATTGTTTTGTAAGTTCCTTGAAGCACTGTTTTCTTTCCCTCCTGTTTTGTAAAGTGCTATGCACATTGATGACCCTATATTAATAATAACAAACTTATGGATAGTACTGTCATAAACATAAAACAAGACCACATATAATATGCACAGAGCAAGGCTTCATCAAAACAGTCATTATATAGACTCCTATTGAGCCAAATGATAATTGAGGACACAAATGTCAAGAGGGTTTAATTGCATTTTAGCCAGCAAAGATTGCAGGCGTTTGCACAGTCCTCTTTTAAATCATTCTGCAAGTAAAAAAGGCATTTATCATCTACAGATTGAGCAGTTTTGCAGGAGACATTTCAAAGTAATGTTCAGTGTGAAATCTTCCACACAAGTCTGAACAATGTACATCTCTACTCAAAAGTAAACTTCAATGGGTTAATTCTGAAGTAAGTATAAGATTTCTGCATTGTATTAGCTGTCCTATCTATACTATTATGACTTACATAAGGATCATTTAGGAACCTTTTCAAACTTGTAGTTGTTACATATTGAATACTATTATATGCCAATGACTAGACATGCAACATCATGGAGAATCCACTGTCAGTGCTATGAAAAACATGTCAGCACTCAAATATATGCCAGGCATCTCTCCACAAAGTTTCCATCTTCAAACATCAGCATCTCAGCTATTAAATGCTGCCATCAAATATCAATTGGATATGAAATACAGATAATCAAATAACCAAAGATTATCTGGTTGATGTTCTGCATCTACTGACAGATGAGTGAATTTTGGAAAGCAGATTATTTTTCTCTCCCTCTGTCTCTCTGACCAATTGTTTTTTACTGGGTCACTGGAAACTGTCTACGGGTTATTTAATATGTGCTGTAGTCAGCCTTGTCTGATGTCTCCTGTATTCCAGCACCCATTATAGAAAATGGCAACCAGTGCTGTTCCCAGTAGAGTCAAGTGTCTGAGGCAACAGATTCCACCACGCTTCCCCCCCACACACACACACACAATCTATTCATCCAAATATCCCATTCACTTATTCGGCAGATCCTGACCTATCCTTGGCTTTCTGTACTGGTTCCAGGTCTCATTAACAAAAGATGCATTCTCTGTTCCTGAATGTTTCAACTTTGCCCTCTCCCTCTCCTTCCTTTTTTTCCCAAACAGCCAGCAGTGCCCAGGAATGTAATTGCTTGAGTTGAACAAATCATTGTGCTGGATTGCAAAGCCTTCTTACTGAAACTAGCAGTGGTGTCTCATTTCCTCCCCCAATTCTCTTTCAGTCCAGCTACTTTTCATGTTTCTTCCAAACAACATCCAGTGCTTCAACAATAACTTCGGGTAATTGTAATTTAAAGGATTATTAATGAAAGCACAAACCTTCAATTTTGGATTAATCAACTCAAACCAGCTTGATTAATTGAGTAAGACATCTTGTAATCCACGGAGGATGAAAGTTAGAGTTATATGTCTTCTATTGTCTAAGATAAGAGAAACAATTTTTTGGTGATCAAAGACAGCATTTAACATGGGAGAGGAATGAGGTATCTGGGGCAATAATGAACAGAGATTGTCATCAAATCACACACATGGTTAGAGCCAGAATTTTCTGAGGTTTGCTGATAGATGGAGTTTTTCTTTCTCTGTTTAACTAGGATAAACCTACTTATGTGTTTCCTGCTCTGAATGATAGGAAAATGCTTCGCCAAATTTTGGTAATTGTACTAGTGAAATAAGATGGCAAAAAGATCTGGAGGCTATTGCGGGAGCTGGGCATGGCTAGTCTAGTGAAAAGAAGGACATGATAGCAGTTTTCCAATATTTGAGGGGCTGCCACAGAGAGGAGGGGGGTCAAGCTATTTTCCAAAGCACCTGAAGGCCAGACCCGGAATAATGGATGGAAACTGAAAAAGGAGAGATTCAATCTAGAAATAAGGAGAAATTTTCTGACAGTGAGAGCAATCAACCAACGAAACAGCTTTCCTTCAGAAGTTATGGGAGCTTCATCATTGGAAGTTTTCAAGAAGAGATTGGACTGCCATTTGTCGGAAATGGTGTAGGGCCTGCTTGGGCAGGGGGTTAGATTAGATGTCCTACAAGGTCCCTTCCAACTCTGTTAATCTGTATCTGTATAAAAAGGGATGTCTCTATGCAACCTTGTTTAATAGTATAGCTTTGGTATATTACTGTAGTGGGGAAGAGGGAAGGCTCACTAGATAACTTTCTTCAACTGAAAGGAAGCTTCAGATACATAATTCTATCTGGTTCAGCTTCTGCTTTTTTAAAAAAAAAAAATATTATTCATTAGCTACTACCCAAAAATATTCTGATAGCAAGCTGTAGCTTATGTTTATTAAATGACATACACAGTTTCTGGGTGATCATGATAACATCTATCTTTGTATGAATTAATGTTCTTTCATGAATAAATGTCCTTTACTATGGGCAGGCCAAGGCATTATGTTGCTAGAGCTGAAGGACAAGGTAAATGTTCCCCTCCCTCTTACAGAATTGGACTGGGCTGAATTGCATCTGAGGGCTTCAGGACAAGTGAAGAGTCCAGCACAGGTCTCGTGACACATACATGAACTCTTAATAGCTTGCCCCTGCCCTTTCCCAAGCATCTCCTGCCTCAGGCAGTCTCTGTTCTTAGACTTATTTACAGTCCGCCCTGCAGGGTTCTCAGGTGAACTTGGCAGCGATTAAGGAGAATGTAGCTGGTCTGCTATCTTTTTAAAAAACTGAAAAGTTGATTGGATTTACTGAGAAATCTTAGAAATGGTATGCTAATTGCTATAAATCCTACACTAAGTGCTGTTTTAACTGATGTCACTGCTAATTTTATGTTGCTTTGCTTCCAGTTGTTATATTTTCAATTATGCTGTTATTGTACATTACTTTGGGTATTTAGAAAAACAGGTGACTTCTAGAAGTAAATGGTAAACACACATGCACACAAACACATATGTATGCCAATTTCAATATTCTAAAAGACTTCTGAGTTGGCATTAGCTTCTTGTGTAAGTCTGATCTACTCAATCAATCAATCAATCAGAATAAAGCTGGAAGGGACCTTGGAGGTCTTCTAGTTCAACCCCCTGCTCAAGCAGGAGATCCTATACCTGTGATGGCGAACCTTTGGCACGCATGCCACAGGTGGCAGACGGAGCCATTTCTGAAGGCACACAAGCCATAGCCCTAGATTAACTCTACCATGCATGCGTATGTGCCTCCCACCAACCAGCTGATTTTTGGGTCTCTGCTGAGCATGTGGGAGATGCACGCACATGCCCATGCTGCCCTGCCCCTCCCAGGAGTCTCCACAGGGTCCATTTTAGATGCTAGGTAAGTACAAGGCTCGCACGGAGGCTCTAGGACTGTGAAAAATGGGCCTACCGGAAGTCTGGAAACGACTGTTTCCGGCCTCCGGAGACTTCAGGGAGGCCTGCTATGCCCAAAACGGGGCGTGTGAAGATCGTGCTCGCATGTACGTTGGGGGATGCATGCGCAGGGGGCAGGGCAGTGCAGGGTTGGTTGCGCATGCATGCGTGGGGCAGGGCTCATGGGGGGCATTGCATTATGGGTGTGGGCACGCGGGCACGCGATCCCTCCGCACTCCCCCTGCTTTTGGCATGTGACAGCAAAAAGGTTTGCAATCACTCCCCTATACCATTTTAGTAGAAGTTACTCAGTAAAGAAGGGTAACCAGAAACTTCATAGGCACTGAATCAAGACCTACCACCACCTTCTGTAAAGTAAACTGTTGGGACTACTTATTGAACCACAGAATAACAGGCATCTCTAAAACAGGATTTATGGTGCATATCAAGGCAAGAACATGAGGAGAGATTTATAGTCTGGAATACACCCAGACTGGATGACATGAAGAACCTAAAGGAACTATTTATGAAACATAAAGACCACAAACATGATGTCATTCAAGAGAACCAGCTTCTATAAATTGGTGTATTCTAGGTGTATCGGAGTTAAGCTACTATATTCCTCTGGCTATGCTGGCTGTAAATTATAGGTATTCCATTTCAACATATCAGGAAGACAGTTGCAATAAAGAATAAATAAATCTTCTATCAAATAAATGTACTCCTAAAATAGACTCCCCTTTCTACAAACTGCATTGGCCAGCAGCGTTTTTATCTGCTTCTTTCTAAGACAGTTTCAAACTGCTTAACCCAAGTATTCCCAAGCTTCCTGCTCCAACTCCTTACATGCATGTCAATTCAAACATTATGCTTAATATACGTTGGTAAAAGACTTTCTTTTTTTGGTCATGCAGTACTGTAATTTGTGTGAATGGAATTTGTTTGGTTAGGCTGTTGATCAGTATTTTATGTATGAGTCAAAGTTGACTCAGCCTTCCATTCTTCTGAGGTCAGCAAAATGAGGACCCAAATTGTTCGGGGCAATGTGTTGACTCTGTAAACCAGCGCTGTAAAGCACTATGAAGTGGTATATAAATCTAAATGCTATTGTTATTCACTCACTGGTCTTTTCTGCCACTCCAACTGCTGATGAATTTGTATCTGTAAATAAGCTTTTTAAAAATATAATATGAATATTGTATACATGACTGCATCATATTTAACATTATTGAGCCATATAAGGCTTCAAGAGGATCACCAGCAACTTGGATTGCATTGTACTGTATCAACTACCAAAGTAGGTTAAGTTCATAATAAAGTATGTTATGAATTTAATCTTTCTGGCTCCACCTAATTTTTACCCCATTGTCCAGCATGGGGTAAAAATACTAACTGAAGTTTTGCTAATATAAATATTTTTAAAGTTCAGTTTAAATTTGATTATGCCAATAACCAAGAAAATGATTTAACATCTTCATCATATCTGCCCCTAAATAACTATTTAGATGCAATGCATTGAAAACAAGAGTAAGGTTCATATATTATTGTTTGCTTGCTTGCTTGCATGAAGAGAGCTGGGTTCTTGTTGGGAAGCTGGTCAATGGTAAAGAAAGCAGTAGGTGAAGCCCGTGTAAAAATGTATAGGAAAACCTGTTCTTTCTTTTGTTCTTTTCTTTATCCTAATATCTTATTCTTCTATTCTTAAGATTGAAAGTTTTCAATTGGTACCAAATAGCTCTTAACTAACAATCTTGCATTGGGCTTTTGAAATTAACCTGACACTTCTCTAAGATCACAGTTTGTGCATTTTTGAGCAATTTTTATTAAAGAGAAACAAATAATAGCCATTTTTGCATGCTTCTTTAGAAGATGTATATCCCTTTTAAAATGATTGATCTTCAAATTAGCTTGTAATAGCTTATAATAATGCATCATAACATACATCAAGCCTGAAACAATGGCACACAGAAAAATAGTCAGGAACTAACAATAGATCTCTGAGTGATTGCAGTGATGAAGTGGAATGTTTACTGTCAATTGTTTAACAATCGCAGCATTTTCTGCTAAGAAAAAAAAAAAGCTCAACATACTCCAGAGTGATTTTTCCATCAAAGAAAACAGAGAGTTTTTGGGCCCATTGTTTGCACTAGCCTCCATCTATATCAAGGTCTTGAGGATCAAGAAAAAACAAAAACAAATGGAATTTACAACTCTTAAGGCTGCTGAATCTTGCCCTATATATCTACAAACAATTTTTGGCTTCCCAGGATACGTAGTGATACAGTATGTGAATTGGCCTCAGTTTCATATATTTTATTGCATGAGATTTGGCAGCTTAATCCAGACATGCTTCTGTTCTACTGTGCAAGAGTGCCTTGCACATTCACAGGGCTCTGTCAAGGCTACTTCCCTTTACAGCTCTTCCTGGAATGACATGGGCATACAAACATTCCATAAATATCTGCAAAGTGGCAGCTCCCTCTACAGGCAGCTCTGAGTGCACAGAGGCCTTGGTGGCTTGAAAAGAATAAAGAAGTGAGGAGCCCAAGATCTTTTCATACGTTTTCAAAAGTGAGTTGCAAGGCTAAGCCAAGGAGTGGACAATACTTGCAGGCTGTTGTCTTCATCCTCCATAAATATGCTAGGACTAACTTGAGTTCTGTTTCTAATGTTATTTGTAGCAAAAAGCTTCTTCAATATGCTTCAGAGCGCTGCCTTTCAGCTCATCAAACCCTGGACAATAGAGGGTATTAGCTAAGTGTTCTTCTTTCATAGAGCAAAGAGAAGGAACTCCCTCATTCTATAGTCATTTTTGCCTGGCTAATGGCCAGGCTTAGGTTGGCCCTTCCTGGGCAATTATGTTTTTCCAAGAAACAAGGGATGCTACTTTCATATTTTCTTTTGTCCCCTGCCTGTAAGTGGAAGTCATTATTTCCTTTCTGTTCCATAGTCCAAGGCCATGACTTGATTTATGTGAGGTTTAAGTTCAATTAATATATCCTGGATACAGCCCAATAAAATATACCAGAAAATCAGTACTGAAATATAACCACTCATAGCCTTCCTTAATTAAAATAGCCAATCGTATTTAAATCCAATAAAGCTTAAGAAAATGAATTTACAACAAAACATGACACTACCTTGCTTTCTAAAGGTCAATTGAGTGAAGAGTAAAATTTAAAATAAAAATGATTAAGTTGAAAGAGATACTATTTAACTAGTAACTTTAGCATTATGTGGCATAATGGCCAATATCCTAGGTCAATTCAGTGATTTGATCAACACAAGTAGCTGAAGACCTGTTTGAGATTACATTGAAATGATGTTATGAAAAGGTTTGAAACAGAACTCTAGGACTGTAGAATGTTTAAATGCCTCTGCTTAAATATTTGTGAAGGAAAATCAATTTAAGGAAGCCTGCTTCATTGTAGAACAGTCTTATGATTATGATTTTCATTTCTGATCTCCAACTCCAATTTACTTCTGATTAGAAATGTAGAAGAGCATAAAGGAAAAAAAGGGGCCTTAAAGTTTGTCTACCTCAGTTCCAAGCTCAAGGCAAGAATCCACTATTACTGTGTCCCTAAAGTAGTCAGTAAGTCTCTATTTGAAATAGTTTCAGCAAAGAAAGGGAAACAATCTTTTCCATTGCCAACAATCTTTATTAGGATTTTCTCCCTGCCTGTTTATTTTCATTGATCAATGATCGTTGCTGTCAACTCTTAGTGACCACATTAATATACTTTTTCTCTCCAGGACCATCTGCCCCCAACCTAACTTTTCAAGTTTTTCAACAGTACACCCATCACCACTCTAACTGAGTCCATTTACTTTGCAACTGGTTGTACTTTCCTCTTTCCTTCTACCTTTCCTATTAGAGCTAAGCATTCACATAATGTGTCCAAAGTAGGATAATGGAAGCTTGGTCGTTTGTGCCTAGAAAATGCTGTTTCTTCAAAGTCTAGATGTTCAATGACCTCCTTGTAATTTGAATTAATTGGTTCTTATTCTGTTCTCTGAAACAATTCTGAACACTTCTACCGGTCTTCTATATGATATTTAGACACAGCTACTATATCTCTCCATCTTTCTTGCCTCCATGCTAAAAATAAATTTAAATTTTCTAAATGTTCCCTTTGAGTTTTTCCTTCCAGGCACCTTATAATCCTGGTTATTCTTCTTTGAGCATGCTCCAGTCTGCCAGTGATCTTTCTAAAATGCAGTAGTATCCAGAACTGGATATACAGTAGTACTATAAACTCATTCTGAGGAATATAGAGAACATCTTCTATTGTGCCTTTTCTTGATTTTGATGCTATGTGTTTGGTTTTGGTTTGGTTTGGCTTGGCTTTTGTTACAGTTAGGATAGCATTTTGTTTTACAGTTGCATCACACCCTTGACTCATGTTCAGCTTGTGACCCACCAAAGCACTCACTATCTTTTGCATGTCATCCTATCCATATAATCTCTTTTATCCTACTCTTATGCTTGATTTTTCTTATTCAAATGAAGGGCTTTGGATTTATCAGTTGCAATCTGTCTTGTTTCTTTCTGACCATTATTTAGGCTGCTCAAAATCCTTCTGAATCTTGATACTGTTATCTTTGTCTCATCTAACAGAATAAGGGAATAACAGAGTTAGAAGGGACCTTGGAGGTCTTCTAAGCCAACCCCCTGTTCAAGCAGGAAATCCTATACCATTTCAAACAAATGGTTGTCCAATCTCTTGCAGATTATTTACCTGCAAATAATCATTTGATAATCAGGTTTTCTACACAAACATAAGTAATTTGCAAATATGTTACAGTATAGAGGCAGTCACACATACCATTGACACTTCCTTCCACCTTGATATAGAGCAATTTGAGACTTTTGAGTGTAAGTCATTTGGTACTATTGTTTAGCTCTCTTTGTATCTAATGAACTAATCCATCCTGCAAGCCTGCATTTTGCCATCTTTGAAAGTAGTTTCCCAGAGAAGATAGTCAAATGATTTGTTGAAATATTTATTCTGCCCCCACCCCAAAAAAAAGATATTGGTTTGGCAAGAAGCAGAACTTCAAGATATGATCTACATATTCATGCAAAACTCTTGTTATTTGCTTCTGCCTAGAGCGCTGCGTAAACCTAGTTATTGTGATTAATAAACAGTGATTTGTGCTACACAGTCCTCTCTGGCCCAAAGGTCACTGTTGGCTTGACTGATTTCTAGGGCCATAATCTAAAAAGTAAAAGGTTGGTAAAAATAAACATTGATTTGATGTCATTTACAATGACAATTAAATTAAATTAAATGTAGGCAGAATGATGACTTTCCATTCATGTGTTTGATTACAGTTCTGGAGATCTCTGGAGGCATTATAGTCCTTTGTGGTTATGGGGGCTGAATTTTCACTTATATATTTCTGTTTTATAAGTTGGCTTATTGTGGGAACCAAGCCAATTGTAATTTAGTCAAATAACTATGGTTAAGCCAACCATGGCTTGGTTCAACATCAGAAAACTCTCTAAACCCAGATAGATTGCCCTCCAACCCTTCTTAAAAATCTCCAATGAAAGAAAGTGAAATCCTTGGGAGGTAGAGTGCCACACTGCCAAGAGGCCGTGCTGCTAGGAAATGCTTCGTAAGGCATATCCTTTTGAGGCTGCAGTGGCCTTTCAAGGCAGCTAATGATATTTTAAGGAATTGCAACAATTAAAAAAGAAATGGATTAAAATCATCAAATAAGCAGCAATTAAATAAGCAGCCATGCTAACAGCACCAGGAAGATAATCAGCCTCTGTGTACTCAGGGATTTCTAGTGTTTGAATCAATCCACAGACTTTGCCAGTTGCTGAAAGGCTAACAGCAAAGAAGCAGAATAAAATGGCAGAGGAATTCTAAATTGAAGGGGTTACTGTCTGTTCTTCCATCCATCCATCCATCCATTCATCCCATAACTTCACTTTTTCCATTTTGTACTCTACTAAGAGGGAGGGTGTTGCTGATAAATAGGAATAAGCACGCTGGATGCGATGCATCACTTGAGGACCATTGATAAATCACCATCAGCTAATTGCAAAAAACAGCTTTACTTGGAACAGCTTACATTATGTACGGTATCTTTAATACAATCAAAGAATATCTGGATGACTATAACAAACCACAACAACAGCAACAATAATAATCATTCAGGTATCACAATTGTTGAAAACTGAAGAGTACAATTTATTGATATTGCTGTACCAGGAGACGCCAGAGTTGAAAAACAACTGGAAAAAGTCACGAAATATTGCAACTTGACCATCGAAACTACACGATTATGGATGAAACATGTAACAGTGACACCCATTGTTATCGGGGCATTTGGTACCAAGTCCAAGAATTTCACAAAATACATCAATCAATTGCAGCTTCCTGCAATAACATCAGCGGAACAGCAAAAAACTACTCTACTTGGAACATCGTACATCTTAAGAAGGTACTTGGTCGATACCTAGGATGCTGGCAGCAACCCGTATCAACCATCAGCGCCAGTCAATAATATTTGTGATACATTTTTAAATGTTTAGTTGACTGAGTTTCATGTTTAATGAATAAAAGTTTATAATAATAATAAGTATTATTATTATTATTTACTTGGAACTGCTTCCATCCTGTGACGATATCTGTAACACCATCAAAGTATATAATAATAATAAGTTCAGTTGACTGAGTTTCATGTTTAATGAATAAAAGTGATGATGATGGTGATGATGATGATGATGATGATGATGATAATACCACCTTGATATGGTTGTTGGGCTTGCATGTTCTGAGGAAAGTTCAACCACACTGGACAGGTCTCTTCTAATATCCTAAAAGGCACAGGAAAAGCTCAGGGTGCTGACAATGTCCAGTCTGGTAAAGTTGAGCAATGTTATAGCTTATTGGAGCAATGCCATGCTCCTTATTTTTGGCAGTTCTCATTTAATTGGATAAATGAAAAATTGTTTTAGAAATTATTTGACAAGAGATGAGACTTATCATAAAATTATTATAATTGGCATATGGTGTTTCCATTTCCATTACAAACTGGCCTTTTGCATATGCCAGGTGCTTCAATGAAATTCTAACATGTTTAAATCTTTCACTCAACTTTTTCTGATTGGGATATTAGGCAGTCAGCGAAATCCAAAGCGATGGAGATTAGCAATAGCAGTAGCCCTTAGATTTATGTACTGCTCCATAGTGCTTTACAGCACTCGGAGCAGTTTAAAAATGCCAGCATATCGCCCCCAGCAATCTGGGTCCTCATTTTACCAAGCTCTGAAAAAATGGAAGGCTGACAGCCACGAGCTGGTCAGGATTGAACTCCTGGATGGTGGGCAGAGTTAGCCTGCAATACTGCTGCATTCTAACTACTGCACCACCAATTATCAGAAAGCAATAGGATTTAGTGGTGTACAGCCCTTTGGGACAGAAGGCAAATGTCTTTTTCTGTGCTGCAGCTTGGAAGGCCCGTTGTGCAATCCCAAGACATATCTATATGTAGCTGCATGAAGAGGATGCAGACAGGTGCTACATGGGTGACCCTGCACCCTGTATACTGTGAAACACATTTTAACTTTCTAAAGCACAGACACAATACATCAGTAGCCTCCACCAGAGACAACCTCAGAGAATGATGGGGGACAGGAGTTATGTGCAAAGAAAAAAGCAGTGCCACTGATTCGACACATCTCTACTCCTTTTGCACATGCATCATAATGCATTAATAATAGAGATAATGCAGGAACAGCAGCAGCAGCAGCAGCAACAACAACAGCAACAATAATAACAATACATGAGGCAAAAAGATACAAGGAAGACTGATAGGAATTCCCTTTCATAATTTTAATTTGCTGGATCCTGTGAAGTTTTGCCTCCAAAACCAAGAAAATAGAAAGAGGAGAAAGTAGAAAAACAGAACTTGAAAAATGACAAGGCATACTTCACCATATCATTACTGTGAAATGCAAACGAGGAGGTTGGGCTGACAAGTCCTATGCTTGAATCTTAAGAGTTTTATTCTTGCTGGATAGGCCTGGAACAAGTCCTATTATGCTAGCTTAAACTGTTTCCTGACTATTTGCCAGAAGAAAATGGAAGCAATTTCTGGAATTTCTTTATATGGTGGATGCTTAGCAGGATGAATGCTAGTAATGAAATCCAATTACAATTCATCCTTTCCCATGGTAGGAAGAGGAAGCATTTATTTTCTAAACCTTATAAGGTGATTTTTTAAAAAAATCAAATTCTCCTTTGCATTTTTCAGGATTAATTGTGGAACCACACAACATTCCCTGCAAAACACAGCATTTTGCATAAGCTACTAGAAATAAATTATATAATTAGAGCTTCCAAAAAACTTTAAAATTGCATGCTGTTAACAAGCAATTACTTCTCTCCATGTAGAAAACTAGCATCTAAAGATTTAGCCTTCTGATTAACTTGAGAATCTAATTTTTGATTGCAGGGAATTGCCCTATATATTTTGCTGAGACAAAGGGCAAAATGGTGCCAGTAGTTTCCTGTTGATCATAGGACAGCAATTTTCATTGCATTTTACAGTAGTCTAATATAGTGGTATACGCAGGCTGTGTAATGTATACAATTGGGCCGTGTCCTTTAATATCTGATCAGCGTTCATTCATTGGTTCAGCTAATGCTTCCTTGTGACTCAGATGTGGCAGTGCACTATTGGCAACACTATTGAGCAATATGGTGACCAGGATACTGCATGTGGAAGGCCCACTGGATATACAATGTGAATTGCATGCTGTGCGCTCACTCAGGTGGAGAATTTCCTAATAATATTCTGTGTTACCACAAGGATGGAAATGGGACACACATTCATCTCCCCCTTTCTATTTTTGTGGTTCACAGGGTCCTTAGGTTACACAAGACCAGGAAATTCTCTTACTGCAGCCCATGGTGTCTCCTGTCTTGACATGACTAATTAAAAATTGCAGAAGGGAAACAGTGTAATCGCTAAAGTAGACATAGCTGTTTCTCTTTCTATCTCTATTTATATATGTACATCATATATATCTCTATATTCATTTATTTTATATATTATCTTTATTGGTTTATAAATAATTTAAGATGGCACACATATCATAGTATTCCTTTCTCTTCCTATTTTCCTCACAACTATTTTCCTCACAACTATTTTGTGAGGAGAGTTGTGCTGAGAGAGAGTGACTGGCCCAAGGTCATCCAGCTGATTTTTCGTATCTGAGGCAGGAGTAGAATTATCTCTATCATTTCTATCCTCTATATCTTTATATCACTATCTGTCATCTGCCTGCCTCTCTCTCTCTCTCTCTCTCTCTCTCTCTCTCTCTCTCTCTCTCTCTCTCTCTCTCTCTCTCTCTCTCTCTCTCTTTCCCTCCTTATTTATCTATCATCTATCTATCATCTATCTATCTATCTATCTATCTATCTATCTATCTATCTATCTATCTATCTACATACCTACCTACCTATCCATCTATCCATCCATCCATCCATCTAATCTACATATCATTTATCTAATCTCATATCTTTATTCTTTCTCATCTCTTTTCTATATCTCTGTAGATTTATCATATCTATCACCTCTTTCCTTCTCTATCTCATCGCTCCCTCTGATGTCTCATGTCTCATCTATCTATCTCTCATCTGTATATCTCTGTCTCTATCTATCCCTATCTTCTCTATCTCTACCTTTTCCATCTCTCTCTATATATATATTATAATCTCTATAATTCCAAGCTTTGTCTCTATATCTCAGGTGTGATATGGTCATATTCACTTTATAGCCTCCAAAAATTTCAACTTAAGTAGCAAATGGTTGCCTTCCCATCTTGAGACAAAGTAAAAAGAGAAAACAGACAGGGCCAGGAAGTCTCAGTATCCTAGACACAAATTGTAGAGGTGAGATCTTCAAGAAAGCCATAGAAAAAGGTAAAGTGATTGCAGAAATTGAATTGTTTGAGGGCAGTTGGAGAGAGCTATTTTAATGCTTGCTTTTTAAAACCACCCAGTTTAGGCCGGTGGCCTTTCATCCCTACATCTTGCAGTAATTCCGTAAATTCTGTAAATTAATCAAGTGGTACAGAAAGAAATCTTTACCTGAGTCTTGAACTGCCCAGAATCCATTTAACTGAATGACTCCTGAACTCCAGTGCTTCTAATAAATATATCTGGTTTGGGAGCCTTATTTCTCTTCTCTTTTCTTCCCAGTTTCTGAAGATCTGAGCATCAAACGTGCTGTTCACTGAAGCATGAGCTTTGGACATGGCCACCCGCCGCTGCACTCGGAAGCCTTGGCTGGCCCCCGGCATCTCTAGAATGATTTGGAAACATCTTGTTCTCATTTCCCTCTGGCTGCCATCATTTGTTTTGGGTGGAGCCTCCCCCACCTCCTGCCCAGCTGCTTGTTCCTGCAGCAACCAAGCCAGCCGGGTCATCTGTACACGCCGGGAGCTGGTGGAAGTGCCCGAGAGCATTTCAATCAACACACGGTACCTCAATCTGCAGGAGAATAACATCCAGGTGATAAAGACTGATACTTTCAAGCATCTTCGTCATCTTGAGATTTTACAACTTAGCAAGAACCTCATCCGTAAGATTGAGGTTGGTGCCTTCAACGGCTTGCCCAACCTCAATACACTGGAGCTCTTTGACAACCGGCTAACCACTGTCCCCACACAGGCCTTTGAGTACCTCTCCAAGTTGCGGGAGCTATGGCTGAGGAACAATCCCATTGAAAGCATCCCTTCTTATGCCTTCAATAGAGTCCCTTCTTTGCGGCGTCTGGACCTTGGAGAGCTCAAGAAGTTGGAGTATATCTCAGAAGCAGCTTTTGAAGGCTTGGTCAATTTGAGGTACCTGAACTTGGGCATGTGCAACCTTAAGGATATTCCAAATTTGACAGCCTTAGTGCGGCTAGAAGAACTTGAGCTTTCTGGAAATCGCCTGGACATGATCCGGCCAGGCTCCTTCCAAGGTCTGACTAGCCTTCGCAAACTGTGGTTGATGCATGCCCAAGTGGCCACCATTGAACGCAATGCTTTTGATGACCTTAAGTCATTGGAAGAGCTCAATCTCTCCCACAATAATTTGATGTCCTTACCCCATGATCTATTCACCCCTTTACACCGCCTAGAACGTGTCCACCTCAATCATAATCCTTGGCATTGCAATTGTGATGTGTTATGGCTCAGCTGGTGGCTCAAAGAGACAGTGCCCAACAACACTACCTGCTGTGCCCGGTGCCATGCCCCACCAAACCTAAAAGGGCGATATATTGGAGAGCTGGATCAAAGCCATTTTACTTGCTATGCCCCTGTTATAGTGGAGCCTCCAACTGATCTTAATGTGACTGAAGGAATGGCTGCTGAATTAAAGTGCCGAACAGGGACCTCAATGACATCAGTGAACTGGCTTACACCCAATGGCACACTGATGACACATGGTTCCTATCGGGTGCGCATTTCTGTCCTTCATGATGGCACACTCAACTTCACCAATGTGACAGTCCAAGACACTGGGCAGTACACTTGTATGGTGACTAATTCAGCTGGCAATACCACTGCCTCAGCCACACTCAATGTCTCAGCTGTGGATCCAGCCACTACAGGTTATACTTACTTCACTACTGTAACTGTGGAGACCATGGATCCTGGCCAAGAAGAATCAGTCCCCACAAAGAAGGAACCTGGGCCAACACCCTCCCAAGGTTGGGGCATGACTTATTCCACTACTTCACTGACTCCACGCAGCACACGCAGCACTGAGAAGCCATTTACTATCCCAATCACCGATGTCACAGAAAATGGCATGAAAGATTTGGATGATGTGATGAAAACTACTAAGATCATAATTGGCTGTTTTGTAGCCATTACCTTCATGGCTGCTGTGATGCTCATTGTCTTCTACAAACTTCGTAAGCAGCACCAGCTTCATAAGCATCATGGACCTACCCGCACTATTGAGATCATCAATGTTGAAGATGAGCTGCCTGCAGCAGCTGGAGCTCCCGGTGACAGCCATCTTGCGCTTCCTGCCATTGAGCATGACCACCTCAACCACTATGCTGCTTTCAAAGCCCACTACAACAACAATAGTGGTGGTGGACCCCTCACATGCTCCAAGAATCCCATGCTCAATTCCATCCATGAACCTCTTTTATTCAAGAGCAGCTCTAAAGAAAATGTCCAAGAGACACAGATATGACAGCCACAGCCTGAGGAAAAGGGGAGTAATTCTGTGGTGGGAGGGCGGCAATGGATTAGTATATGCAGTGAGGAACATGTTGAGGAACAGCTCCTCCCTCCTCACTTTAAAAACAAACACAAACAAACACAGGTCTTTCCACCACCATGGCAGATCTTGGATCCCAAGCCTCCACCAGTAAATACCTTTGGTTCTCACCAAGTTAGCTTTTTATGTTCTCTTCTTTTTTCCTTCTGCAAAACAAGACACTGCTCTCACCTTCTGCCTGATCTTCCCTTTCTTTTCTTTTCTTTTTCTCTCCCCTTTCCTTTTCTTATTTTTCTACCATACTCCCTTTACATTGGAGACTTTTTTTATACAGATGGGGCTGTTTCTGTATCCAACTACCTGTTGTTTTACTTTGAAATGAATGAAAGAAAGAAAAGAAAAGGAACAATGACAGTGACAAAGGAGGAAGGGAGGACATTTTCCTTTCAACGTCATGAGAATAATCTTTAGGAAGAAAAATAAAACATAAAACCCAAGTGGAATGGGAAAGGGATTTTAAAAAAGTCTTATTTTGAGCCGCTTTCCGTCAAAATTCTATTTTCATCCATTGGGATATACAAAATAAATAAATTAAATAAAGAAATGGGAGGTCATAGTGGTGCCAGGATCCCCACCCTCACCCCGCTCCACCTTTGGAGCATGTGGGGATGCTGGGCACACAGGGTTTCCGGAAATTTTTTATGACTAGTATTATTACTATGGGAAAGCAGGCACAGCCAATGTGCTCCCTAGAGACACAGGGGTATGGAGGTATTTTTTAATTTGTAATAATCTGGGGTGGGAATGTTGGGTTTGATGGGGGTTGCACTTCTGGCCTAAAAAAAATTGAAAAAGAAAAAAAAAGAAAAAAGGGCCTGTGGATTCCCGTGACATTTTGGGGTCTGGTCTGAGTTTCTTATTTTAATAAAATCCATAAAGATGTTTCCAATCCTCCCTAGGATGGTTTTTTCAGTGGGGGGAATAAATGTGAGCTATTATTCAAATGCATAAAAAGCATTTTAAGGATGGATTTTGGCAGCAGTGCAAATGTATGTAGGGGCACAGGAAGGTATATGCTAGTACTTCTCTTTTACTTAATCCCACTCTTCCTGTTCCTGACCTTATTAAGCTAAGCTACCAAGTCATAAGAGTGTGTATGTGGCTTGTGGGTTCTTGCATTCACTTGATTGCTTCGGGTGTTCCATTTATATTCAAGAACTCATGCGTAAAATCCTTCTTTAATTTCCGCCAGTTAATGAAAAGGTCATTATCTGAAAAAGTAAGATAGCACATACTAGAGACTTTGGGAATGGGGGCCATCATATATGGATCCATGATTTTCTATGCTTTCTTTGAACCAGGTTGGTCATCACACAGGAACTGGCCTAATATCAATGAGGTAGAGATGGAGATGCTGCAACATACACAATTTCTCCCTGACACACATCAGGGGGGGATTCAACAGTTGTCATTTACATCATTCCCATCCATAGTGTGTATAGTGTGATCTCTGTGGATGAATCTGCTTTCTTATATGGAAACCCAAGGACTAAGCATTTTAGAAACTTTAAAAAACATTATTACATATTATGGTACTATGGTAAATCACAGAGTCTCAGCCATCATTGATAGTAGTCATGAGAAGTGAAAGATGTAGCCCAACAACCTTTGAAAGACCGGATTTTTCCCACCCATCATGTGAGAAGAAAATCTAAAGACTTCACATTATTTAAACTTCAACCAGAAGAAAGTAACATATGTTATTTCAATTAGATATAACAAGGCAATCTGCTGCACCTTTACAAGTGTTGGGACAACAGTTTCCAACATTCCCAGTTGGAAAGCTGAACATTTGGAGAAAGCTGTGATAGATAGGGAGACTGAGAACTTTCAAGCTTTCATGGGAAAAATGCATCGAAGAAAGGATGAAAGAAAACATCAGAAGATTACATCACAAAAGAGATCTGGGAATTGGAGAAGCAAAACTTACAGGAGGCACGAATGTTTGGGATAGGATAGAATCAACAGTCTACCCAACCTGATCTCCTGAATTGGCAGGCAGTTTATGTCAAAAGATGGTCTGAGGATTTGGAGAGTTTAACACATCTAGAGGACATCCAGTTGGGAAGGGTTATTGTTATTGTTATTGTGAGATGCCCAGAATTGCTTAAGAGAGTCAGTCATACAAATCTTTCAAATAAATAAATAAAGATGGTCTAGATATTTAAGGAATACGGATTAGATCAAGTTGTTGAAGGATTAAAATAAGGAATTATTTGATATGTTATGTTATGTGAGTGCTATGAAAAAATAAAAGTGGGCGAGGGATGACAATTTATGACTAGACAGGAGAAGGTTGCTGTAATCAAAATAAAAAAAATGGTCAAAATATGAAAAAAGAGGATTTGAAAAAGGATGAAGAAAAAAAAAGAGCTATCCTATATATTTTTTTCTTGCAGGGTTGCACACAGAGAAGTGACATCATTTTTTGGTGGTGGATTCAATGTGGAAACAAAATATGGAATGTTTTTCCATTAAGGAAAAGAAAAAGATTCTCTCTGTGTTCATCTTTTTTGGGTAGTAATATCAAAATAATTTTTAAAAATATTTTTTTATTATAATATTTTTCTTAATATAAAATTCAAATGAAAATAAAGACAATGGAAAGAATAGGAAGGAAAGTGGATAGAAAAGATAAAGTCAGGAAAGAGGAAAAAAGAAACAAAAAGCAGTAGCTTCCAATTTTTTTTCAATGCAGTAAGTTACCTAAATAAAGTTAAAGTATCAACTTTTAACTTATGCCAAATAATAACTACAAGCCATCTCTATACCAATAGCCCATTTAATCATGAAAACCCGAAGTCAAAATTTCATTTTTCCTTCTCTTTCATACAGGTAATCCAGAAGTGGCTTCCAAGTAGCCACAAAACTATTTACATTCTTGACCCTAATTAATGCAGTTAACTCCACTGCCATCTCCACTAGTTCCATCATCTTTTCAATCCATTCCTCCATTGTGGCGGTTAACGCTTCTTTCTGTTTTTGGGCACATAAGATTTTTGCAGCTGTCAACATCTACAGCAACAAAGTTCCATTCCCCCCCCCCCCCCATTCTTTATCTAATAAACCTAGAAGAAAATTTTCTGGTTTTCATTGTAATTATCCCAAAAAAATTATGAGGAGAGGAATTCAGAAGAAAGATAAGATGATTCACCTTATTTGCTGTAGGTCTGATAATATAAACAGCCACACAGCTACTAAGAATAGGCAGCTGGCCTGAAGGGAAGAAAACTCTTAGCAGAAAGGTAGTATGGCTTGTCAGCAAGGTACAAGAGGTATCGGAAGCTACTGAATTGGTGGAGGTTGCTTGGAGAGAACAGTTGGGCAGGGGCGGATTCCAGCAAAGAGAAAGGAAAAGCCTAGGAAAGCCTCTCTCTCTCTCTCTCTCTCTCTCTCTCTCTCTCTCTCTCTCTCTCTCTCTCTCTCTCTCTCTCTCTCTCTCTCTCTCTCTCTCTCTCTCACACACACACACACACACACACACACACACACACACACACACACATTTAGTAGAATGGTTGGAAAAGTGTTTATAAAGAAGAACAACTAGCTGAGGAGAGATTCATAGTGACCATGATGTGTTGAAAGGACCTCTTTTAAAGACAGTAGAGGTCGGGGGTAGAAGAAGAAAAGTATTTTGATTTGCCACACAGAGGTGGTCCAAAAATGGCTTCCTTAGACAATCAAACTGAAGTCCCTCAGGACTACATGAAGCACTTGATCCAATTATAAATCCTAAAGGTTACTTTAAGGCCAAAAAAAAACCCCAATTGTTTTAGCTGCTGGTGAGGAAGGGAAAAGAAGCAAAAAGGAAAAAGAGAATTTGGAAAGGGTGACACTAAGAGAGAGAGTGTGTGAGAGAGAGAGCAAGAGATTACTCAGCCTTGCCATTCCCTAAAATAGCACCCTTGGTTAAAATGAATAATCTTTCTCCCTCTTTATTAGCGTTAGTTAGGGAGGAATTGGAGATAAAAACTAGTATGCTTCAATGCAGTAAAGAATATTTTGTAATGCAGATAGTGCAAGGATGAAGAGGGCATTGCTAAAGATACAGGAACATAATTGGAGGGCTGGACCCCTTTTTTGGTCCTTTTTCTCTGTGTATGTTTTTTTAAGGGCTTGAAGAATTTAAGGGATACAATAGATGTATGTGGAGGCTTTTTTGAAGTTCCTCTTCAAAAAACACAGTTAAAATCAGAAATACTCCACTTATTTTACTGGTGTGATATCTGGGACTCCTCTGAAGATAACAAAAATAGGGCCGGTTGGCAATATGCATACCATGGGCTAAGAATATTCTGCCTTGATCTAGTGGTATGTTGTAAACAAAGCTTAAAGGTTAGAACTGTAGAGGAGAGGAACAGCAAATATGTGTAGTTTTTTTTTTTTTTTTTTTTTAAGAGAAATGTGGGTAGCAGGGCTTGGTATTTATTGTATGCAATAAGATCCTAGGGAAAACAATAGATGAATATAAAACAGAGAGGTGGAGCATTGATTATAGTAACAGTTATAAAATGACAGGCTAGCAGGCCACAATGAAGGGGACAAGGAGAACAACAGGGTTAACTAGGTCAACAGAAAACAAGGAAGATGCTGAAGGACAAACATGATGAAGAATGTGGGAATGTGCCAAAGTTTCCAACTTTACTCTATTGAAGAAGGGATAGCCTATTAACTGCATCTTCTGGAAATTGAAGTCCAGAAGACATTCAATTGGAGAAGACTGCTTTAAAAATGGAAGATAGAGATTGTGCTCCTTCAGATGTTCTTGGATTACAACTCCCAGTATCTCTCATCACTGGTCCTGCAGTGTTTAATGAGACTGCTGGAAACTGAAGTTCAGCCACATTTGGGGGACCACTGATTGCCTACTTAGGCTCTAAGATCAGAGACATGGGAAAAAAGCTGCAGTGGAAGACAATGATACCTCTGTAATAATATTTTGACACACATGTTGCTTGACCAAATTTAACGGCAGTACAGACAAGCAACTGAAGCTGTAGGACCAGATTTATTATTTATTTATTTATATTCTACCTTTATTATTTTTACAAACAACCCAAGGTGGTGAACATACCCAACACACCCTCCTCCTCCTCCTCCTCATATTTTCCCCACAACAACAAATCTGTGAAGTGGGTTGGGCTGAGATAAAGTGACTGGCCCAAAGTCACCTTTGCCTAAGGCTAAGGCATGACTTGAACTCATGGTGTTCTGGTTTCTAGCCGGATGTATTAAACACTAGACCAAACTAGCTCTCAGATTCACAAAAGTTGTGTTCCTGTTCCTTCAAATCAAAATAAAATAAAATGGTGATGCCTGTGGTTCAAATCAACTGCCTTTCAGCATACTGTATCTGCTGTACCCCTTTTCCTCTCACATATCAAAATGGATGCATGCCTCCCTAATCATACTTGCATGTAACTAAACTAAACTTGTTCCAGCCTAACAATCATTTAGGTTTGTATTCCTGGGACGTGGCTTTTTATTGCCCATTTATTCATTGTCTAGTGCAATTCTACACATTTGGAATGGCCACCTGATTTTCAGTTTATTCCAAAGCCATGTGGAACTGCATCTTTTGTACAATTTAAAAAGGGATCTTTGTGTGGGATGAAGAAGTAATTCTTTCTTAAAACACACACACTCACCCAAAAATTCGGCACCACAGGAAGAAAGAAGACTTTGGTAGTGCTGCAGAAAAGCAGAGGTATGTATATGTGCAAACAAGCCCAGTATCTGGTACTGCAAGTATATTTTCTTGAAAGTGTACTGGTTTATATATTTGTGAATGCCAAAAACCTGAAAGATTTTGGGCAATAACTTCCATGCATTCTATGCCTTTATTCCTAAAATTCTAGCTTCTTTTTAACCAAGAAATCCCAAACTAATATAAATGGATGTTGGCTGGTATATTGTATTCAGATTCAGATTCAAAATCCTACTGTTACTGTCTACTGGGTTTCTATGAATATTATCAATACCTTTGCTCAGTGGGAGCAGAGGGAATATATTTGTATGAATAGTAAGGTAAAAAAAGCTCTTCCCTTGACTTCTTAGCATTAATTTGAGATGCACAACAGGCAGCTACATTCTCCCAACGAGATTTATGCTGATTTTTGTGTTTCCTCCTGGGAATGCAAAGTTGTTTCAAGCCAGTATGTGCTGTTCTTTCAAAGCACTATCTGCGCTGTGAGATTTGGATCTGCAAAGCGCAGCATGTTGAACAGTAAAAATCAGCCTGGAAGCAGTTTCCATATTTCTCTGGCTGGAAAAGGACTTCTGCCACCTTTCAATTCTTACATTTCTTCTACTGAAGGACAAGTCCAAGAAGAAAGAAGAAAAAACAATTGAACCGTAACCTTAAATTGTATGATCAAGCATAGATATGATACTTAAGATCCATGTCTAGCATTCTTAATATTAAAGGTTCAAAGTTGTTTTACTACACAGGGAGTCTTAAATTGTTTCAACCAGGAAGGTGTTCCTTTGTTTTAAAACATTTCCAACTGATTACTTTCTCGACCACAATGGCCTTTTCCTGGGGAACTGTTGCCTTTCTCCTGTCTCCAAGAAGCAACCTATCAGAAATATACAACCTGAAGCTCCTGGACTGTTTGCAGCATTCCTCTCCCCAATCCATTTTAAAGATGATCCCTAACATCTGTAATTTTTTTTTTAGTATGACACAAGTGGAAAATTTTGGGAAATAATCACATTAACTGTAAGGAACTAATTCAAATTTAATTAACTTGAAAATTAAATTAAATCTAACTTTATTTCTGTCCAGCTTCAATAATTTCTTTGTCCAGAACCTTTTTTTTTTTTTTTTGGAAGCATATTTCCCCAGGATGTCCATCAAAGTCCTGAACAAAATGGAGGAAGCACACCTTTGTGTTTGTGGGGTTTTAAGATTTTCCATCGGAAAACAACAGGCAGAAGAAAACTTAAACATCTCTCTACCAACATTGATATCATAATCTAAATAATGGCTCCCTTTATGTTTGAAGAAAAGATGAAGATGGAGGTTACCTTCTTATTACCATTGTTTTTTCTCATTTGCATTTTCTGATTTCAAGAGATAAGGAGAAAAAAGATTGGAACTCAACATTCCCACTAATTATGGATGCAACTCCTATTTTGAAATTCCAGTTGCTTTTATCGGCAATTATAACCAATCTATTTTTTTTTATCTATTCCATTTCCTAAAGATGCTGGAAATTCTTTGTTCTAAATGCAAGGTTTTTCTATGATGGAATAGCTCTTACCAATCAGCCATTTAAAACGGAATAATTTTTATCTACACCTTAGTTTTTTCAATACAAAGAAAAAAGGAAAGCCAAATTCACAAACATGAAATCCATTAATGGGGTACTGAAAGGAACATTTTTTCAGTACCAACTGATAATGTTCTCCTGAGTGATTCAATGAACCTGAATTGACAATGGGACCTTACATGCCAGGAAAATCTGTTTGCATATCAGAGGATCTTTGGTTCCAGAATTTAGGAAGTAACACTAATTATACACAATAATATCCCTCCTAATTTAATGTGCCATGTGGCATCACCAATTATCCAAAAACATATCAATGCTGTGGAAAAGTTAAATTAGCATTTGGTAAAGCAGCAACAGAAACCTTGGAACAGTTATCCAAATGCTTTAATGAGTCTATACCTACAAAGATCAGAACTGTGCAAGCCATGATCTTCCTTGTGATACTCTTTGGAAGCAAAAGTTGAACTTTAAAGAAGCAGGATAGAAAGAGTTTGGGTGCTTTTAATCTTGGATGTTGGAAAAGATTCTTGAGAATACCATGGGTAGCCAAGAAAGCAAACCAATGGAACGTCAAACAAATTAACACAGAGTTCTTAATTGAGAAGAAAATGACCAGGCTCAAATTATGCAAAGACCCAACTCTCTGGAAAAGGTAATCCTGGGAAAGATCACAGGAAAGAGAATAAGAGAATGACTAGCAGCAAGTTGGATAGACTCAATTATAGGGGCTGACAGATGGAAGACCTGAAAGATCAGATTGTCATGGAGAAATTTTATCTATGTGGTCACTAAAAGTTGAAAACAACTTGATGGACATAATTAATTAATTAACTACTAATACTATTGATACTACTACTGCTGTTATTATTATTTACATTACCATTGTGTACAGAACTTTAGAGGAGGAGTACTGTAGATGGTAAAGTTGACTCTTCCGATAGATCTTTGAGTAATTTGTATTATGCCATATGGATATTTTGTTCCCAGTTGTTTAACAGTAGCAGCAACGTCATGACGGCCCTTGGATTCTGCCAGTGAAATGGACAAAGTTCAGTCTGGAAGCTTCTTGGTGGATATGTGTCTATATTATGTGACTATCTGCATTATTCATAGAATTTTAAGTGATGGGGGGGGATAACCACATAACCTTATGTTTCATTTGTAAACTATTCTGTCTTTTCATATCTCTTTTATCTTGTCACCAGAGAAAAATCTATTAAGGATAAAAAAAGATTGTCAGTTCTGCAAACTATCCATCTGGAAGCATCTCACCACAATGAATAGTTGTGCAAAATGACAATAACTGCTTCGTAGCCCTGATACCTAAAAACAAATCTCTGGTTAAGGCTTCCTTAAGTCTCATCAACATTTTGTAAAGTATATCCCAGAAAATTGAAATATGTTTTTTATAAATACAAGGAACTACATTCCGTGACTACCTTCCAATGTAAAATTGTACTAAAAAAAAAAAACACAATATGGGAAAATGAGAGAGAATATATGTGATCATTCTGGCTAACAATATTTAAAATTTAGCTATCATTTAGTTGTGGGAGAGCATGCAAAATCCAGATAGCATTAAAAAAAGTACATTTTGAGATGGGATTTGAAGATGTAGTCTTCAAATGGGATGAAGTTCCTAAAATGAACAGCCTTAAAAGATAAAGGGCTCATGTTTTATTAAATATCTCAGAAGTAAGAGACTTTGGACTCTGTCTACTGAGAATGCTATGATATGTCACTGCCATTTTAAGGTAAGCTGGAAAAGAAAAGAGGTTCCTCATACCAAGATAGAAAAGAACCAGCTGAAGAAACCATAATTCATGTGGAAGTTCCCAAAAAAAAAGAGAAAGAAAAGAAAAGAAAAAGAAATAAGTCCTCTGCCCTAGAATCATTCTTCAATAAATGTTGCTCATGTACCATGGCATGGTAGCCATTTCTCAGTGTGTTCCCCACATATGTTGACAATATAAAGATGAATGGTTAAATTCGATTTAAATATTTGCAAGAATTTAAGGACATAAAGCAACTTTTCCCAAGCTCATGTCCTCAAATATTTTAGGATTCCAAATCCTAATTGGGACTGTAATATATAGTGTATTTTTTATTTATTAAACAAGTTTAAATCCATGCATGATTAATTCAGAATAATTCTGGCTCTGTTAAGTGCTCCATGGTCTTAGGCAAGTCTACATAAAAGTGCCAGATTAGTTGATTAATCTATGACAATGATGTGTTATAAAACATTTGGCCAGGTCTGATCAAATTGATCAAATTAATCTGAACACTAACTATGATGACAGGACTTGAAAGTTCAGCTTTATCTGAAGAGCATCACTATAATTTGTTTAGCTATTAAATATACATTTGTTACAGGCTTCAGGGCGAACTGGTGTGGGGTCGACAGAATCTATCATTTCTTTTTCCACATTTCATTTATTTTAAAAAAAATGTTTATTTTTTCTGATTTCCCTATGATTGTAAATTGTACTGGAATCATCAATCATCATAAGGGGTGAAATTACATTTACAATAGGGACAATATTAATCTGAGAATCTAATCTGTGCTTTAATTTGCAATTTTATCAATTTATAAAGCAAGATCAGGATCAAAGGCCACAGTTTCAAGACTGTACTTGAAATACATCAAACCTTTTATTGCTGCACAGCACTCCATGCCATAAAACATCGTACAGAATACAAAACTTCCTACAGATATTATTGTCAAATCAATGGAAAACATAGCTATTTAGAAAACTAATATAAATGGCTTTAAGAATGTCATTAGAATCGACAAAGTAATCAATTGATGCTATTTGAATAAGAATCCTAGACTTGATATTTCTTCCTAAATCCATTTCTATGAAGCATGGGTGGTCAATAAACTGCTTGATTTATTTTATTTAAAAAGCTGGCTGTTGGATCCTTGAGACTGGTAAGATTTTATCTTCTGATTGCAAGCATATACAAATCCTTACTAGGTTTTCTTTCATCACCAGCCCATAGGTTAACGTCAGCTCAAAGTCAGCATTAACTGTTCCATTTTTGAAGTAATGTGCTCCTTCTCCTTCATATTTTGTTATGAATAAAATACTGGATGTTTTACTGACAATGTGGTTGTGAATTCATCAGGAATGGGATCTGCCCAGCATCTTTGGACACTTTAGTCTACTGTAAACAGGCCCCTTGCCCTCTTTGTCATTGGGCACTGCTCTACATGAATTCTCTGGCCTTTACTACAGAAGAGTTGAGGCACTTGACTTCCACAGAGTATCTGCCCATGATGGGGACTTTCTAAGCTCTTGTGGAGCTCACTCCTGATAAACAAAGTTTTAATGGTCACTTGAAAGAGACCTAGGACTTTGTTTTAAAACAGGATTATTACAATTCTCTTGAAGGTTATTTTAAAGAGCAGAGTTCAACCATCTATATATTGTTGGTTCTGACACCATTAGTCACATTCAAATTCTCTTGCTTCTTGGGAGTTTCATTTTGCTTTAGTTTTTACTGTTTTAATTTCTTGGGGGGAGGGGAATGGTGATGACTTTTGGGGAGCTTCCTCTTCCATGCCGGCAACCTGTCTGCCAGATTATTTTTAAACAGTTTTCCCTTTCTTTCAGAAGAGTCCTAAATCCCTATTTAAAAATAGATTGACAGGCAGACAGGTCATAGGTCCAGAGCACCTCCATGGTGGAGTTTTGTTAATTGAAAGATGGCTAAGCATATCATTCCAATATATGTTTAGCTGCATTCCATCCCACAATATGGAGAAATATTAGTGTTTTCTTGTTGGCAGCCTTACAACAAGAAAACTCTCCAATGTAGAGTTGTGGTATTTGGTGGTCAGAACTGGATACCTGGCAAGTTGATATCAAAATACACTGTCAGAAGGACCCTTAATGCTGACATCAGTCAGTTCATTGAGTTGAGTTTCATGGGAAAGATTAAAGTACCAGCCCACTCAATACCTTTGCTTACCTTTTGTATTAGTGGAATCCAATCCTTGTCGTGGTGATGTAGTCTCCTATCTGTTAATTCTTTTTGCTGTTCTATGTGTGTTCCAGTTGTCTAATTAAATACATTGTTTAATGGCTGGGAAATTATTTAAGAGCTGATAATGGATGTTTCCTACCTCCCCTCTTACAATACTGACATCTTTTCATGTTAGTATTGACTAGGTAATGAATTTATCACTGGCAATAAAGGCTGGCCTGCTGTTAAGAACTGTTCTTATTAAGAGGAGGTAACATTGCAAATATTTCCCAACTGGACACTTTAGCAAGATGGCCAAGGCTTAAGGAACATGGATCAAAAGCACAAATGCACAAATAAATGGGCTAAAATTATTTAAAATATGACTTGAGCTAGTATCATACAAGCCAGAAATAAAATTGGGGTTGCCAAATTATTCTAAATCATTAGCAAAGAAAGATTCCCAATGAAGTTAGTTTGATGCATCTTGGTAATTAAAGGTTTAACCATTAAATAGTGGAGACTCACAGATACATATCTATCCACCATGAATATTAATCTAATTAGCAAGGGAAAGACTAACTTGAAAACAGCTTCCAGCTTTTCCTATACAGAACAGGTACTTGTATTGTAAAAAAAAAAAAATCTGCTTCGTTAGGTAAACCACCACTCTACCATTGGAAACTGAGGTGATTACCTGGCACAACTTTCACTTTGTAAAGTCATGATTGTGTTAAAAATGCATCTACAAATGAGCTGCTTCTCATTTTGATCAAAGGAGCTACCATGAAGAGTGACTCTTCTATTTGCTTCATTGGCAAAGGGATTATTGCCTGACCTTGAGCATGGAAATTCAGGATGCTGCAACTCATTTTTATTGAGCGGACTAAAAAACCTCCTTGACTTCTCTTGGGAGGCAAGGTAATTCTCCATGCCATGGAAGATTAGGTAGCCATCTCTGTGCCATAAAAATAGAGAGATTTCACAATGTAACCATGAAAACAACGATATGATTCTAGCTGAGTGCTCAGCAGCTTGCTCAGCACTTGTTTAGATATTTTCAGGGATGTACGGATTTGTTTCAGACTTAGTGATGGGTGACTTGCTGTTTCCTTTTATCCAATATTCACATTTTTTTCCCTTTCAAAAGGAAAATTAATATTATTAAGATATGTAGAAAATATAATTATTAAGTTCTTGCTCAACATGAACTGATTTTTTTGTCTATATTACAATGGCCAAATGCAATTGGAAGGACCATATGACCAGATATCTGTTGAAATCAAGCAGCTGGTAAAAAAGAAACAGTAAACTGAATTTAAATAGTAACCTGAATTTAGCCCTTAAAGCCACTGAATACATGAATTTGGATAGGGTCCTCCAAGAACTAAATAGTTAGAGTTCATTGGGGGCTCTTCCTTATGGTTATATTAAAGTACATTCCTTCAGTCTTTGAGATGACAGAAAAATATACAGATTAATCTTCACTGTTCTGGTTGCCAAGCTCTCTTCTGCTTCAGGAATGAGCCTGAGAGCAGGGCTGTCCTTACTGTTTTGATGTTCAAGATAACAATTGATGCATTGCTTTGGCTGCGTTCCCCTTCTTATTTTGTCACTGTCCTTGGCAAAATCAACCATAATATATATTGGAGAGGTGTCTGAAGGTATATATTGGAGAAGGTGGTTGTAGCCACTTTTCAGGTCACTGTTTGACATAGATATAATCTATAGTGGTTTCTGACAGAGGTCTATTGGTCTGCTGGAAGACCGGCATTCTGATGTCCAAAAATATTCTGACAATAATATTAAGTCAGGATGGCATAGGAAATGTGGAATGAAGCAGAAATAAGGTGACATGGCACATCATGAGACTTCCCATTCATTTTGTTCTGTGATCCTCCCATGGCCCACTGACATGTACTGGAGCATCGGAATAAGTAGGACCCAACTTGCCCATCATATTGAGAAAAGTTCCTCTCATTTCACCCACATGACCTGTGAGGCTTTTGGACACGGGTTCATCACTCTTCTAGAAGATTGTAAAATCCACATTCAAATTAAATGGCAGCTTAAAGGCACATCAGAAGTTCCCTCTTTCTTTTCTTTGGCTGCACATATGTCCTGTAAGCTTAGAAGTGGGAGTTGACATAGTTCTTGTTCAGCTTCCAAATTGATAAAAGCTACAAAAGAATGGCAGTACCCACAAACATCCCACGAAGCATGCACACTTGCATTTGGAGTAGGCAAAATGATACACACACAATCCAGCAAAAATAGTACAAAGCAGTGCAACGTGAAGGCCCCTGTTGGTGGAAGCAGTGGAAAGGTTATAGTATAGTATAATATAAACATTTAGGACAGAACTAGCAGCACATGTTTAGAAGCATGTATACAATTCTTCCAGAGAATCCTGGTATGTAAAGCACTCATATATACTGCTCAAAAAAATAAAGGGAACACAAGCAGAAGTCATCCGAGGTCTGAATGAATGAAATAGCCTTATTAAATACTTTGTTCTTTACATACAGTAGTTTATACACTGCTCAAACAACTAAAGGGAACACAAAACTACTGTATGTAATGAACACAGTATTTAATAAGGCTATTTCATTCATTCAGATCTCGGATGTCTTCTGCTTGTGTTCCCTTTATTTTTTTGAGCAGTGTATATTCCTAAATGGTATTTTGTGAAGTCCTGATCACACAATACAGTACATAAGCAAATACCTCGGATGCCTCCGTGAAAGCCAGATATACAATCTCATTTGCAGCTTCTTGTCAAAATAGCCATGGGTGACAATGTCCAATGACTGGAGGAGAGGGATATTGCATCCCACAGCACCAAAACTGGCCTATAAGAGCTGGAGAGATCGGTATCATTGACATCACTGCCAACATTACCAACTTTACAGAAGCCCATGTAGCTAGAAGAAACCTCCAAGAAATTCGGTTCATTTAGAAACCTGGTTAAGCATATTGTATAAATGCAGTATCCAGCTTGGCTTTAACACTATTGTGTTAATCCACCTCCTGCTATTATTTATCTATATACCTAAGCTATCTTTCCTTGCTGAAATCCCAGTTCAATTCCAATCAAAATCAAATTTGATTATAGTCGTTGACCAGAAATCCAATATAATAAATAAATTATGATATGGAACAAGACATATACCAATTTCCATCTGTAAGCAAAGTAACAAATGAAATCCGTGCTGCCATTCTTTGAGAGACTCAGAAGTAAATTCTTATCAAATTGAATGTTTAGGAAAGAAAAGCAGAATTTTTCTGACTGGCATTATTAAATATTATATACATAAGTGATATTTAAGGATGGTTCTACACTAATTGTTTATTTCAGAATTACTAACCCCTCCCTCCCTCCCTTCCTTCCAAAAGAAAACCTGCACAAAGCTTACTCCCTTCCCCTCTTTTCCTGAAATTCTTCCAAGTTTTCAGATCACAGAAAAACTTATTGTCCACGCTGATGCTGACCTGACCAAAGCCATCTTGGGGCTTCAGTGTTACCACAATGGAGCTGAGGGATAGGGAGAGGGGAGATTAGAGATAGCTGGGGTTTTATAGCCAAAATAAAATACTTTCTCTTGGGAACCAAGGACATTCTCACACCTGGCTAGAGAAAGGAGGAGTGAGGTCACCAGGCAATCAGACAGCACCTTGATTGGACCATGTGACTGATTTGGGGTTGAGGGAAAACTTTTACTTTTAATTAGGTGAAAACCACGGGAACGTTCAGAGTCAGTTTTCACCAGATCTGTGCCAATATGATATATCCAATAAAGCTATTCTTTGAGGAATCCATCTGCCTCTGAATTTTACTTGGTATGGGTCTATTACTTGGAACCCTGGCATTTACCATTTCTGGAAAGAAGAAAGCAATAGCAAAGTTTCCAGGATACTATTTTAATTCTGTTTTTTTTAAAAAACTTGTATATTATTTAAAAGTAACACTTAATTTTACCATGATTGAAAGCAAAAATAATTTATAACACGTGACATTTCTAGGGAGTCTACGTTTATTGATTATTTTCTTTAACATTATTGAAGTGATTAGAGCAGTGCTTCTCAAACTTAATTACTTTAACATATGATGACTTCAACTCCCAGAATTCCCCAACCAACCATGCTGGGGAATGCAATCTGAAAAGCCTTAAATAGTTTGCTTTTTTTTTTAATTAAAAGCATAAAATTGGAACAAGTAACCTATATGTGGCTCTTTTGGGAACTTTGGCCTGGAGCACAGTGGTTCGAGTTTTTGGAACACTGAGCAGGAAGTTAGCAAGTCCATGTTCGAGACCCAAGAGCTGCAGTGGGACAGGGATGAGCTCTCATCCTTCACTCCAGCTCCTGCCTGGGACATAAAAGGAGCCTCCAACTGGGCACCCCTAGGGCAACGATGCTGTCACTGACTAATCCTTTCAACCTGGAAGCACCTCAGTGCTTCTGACTCAAGTGCAAAAACATCCCCTTTGGAGTTCCTGACTCTGATAGCTGAATATTGACAGCAAGGTTTATTGCCATTTTGAAGGAAGTAACTGTTAAAAATGGAAAAGATGTTCATCCCATTCCCTCCAAATTCAGCCTGCCAAGCTCTGTGAAATGCCTTCCCCCTTGCCCTGCATAGTTTTCAGCAGTCCTCAAAATGTTAAGTACAGAATAGGCTATCAAAATGTTCCCCACCCTTGTGCTTAATAAAAGTTAATGTCAGGCTATTTGGCAGCTGCCTAAAACTAAAAGTGATTCTTTCCAAGCACGATTCATAGAGTCTCTTAAGCAAGATTTATTGAGCAGAAAGATATAAGGTTATAAAAATTCCAGCATCTAAACTATTTCTCATTCAGAACCATTATATATCCCCATATACACTGGGGTAAAAAAAAAAAGAGATTTTTTTTCTCTCTTAATTAGACTTTCCTGAGAATGAGGGAGAAGACAGGTTTCCCGCCAGTAACAAAGAAGATTGTAGCTGGCTGTTTAATTAGTGATATTCTGAATCTTTATCAGGTTGGGAACCAGGCATAACAGTTAATATGAACACAATTTCACACTCTTTAGAGGGAGGGAACTTATAAAGGTGTCAAAAGCTTCCTCAATGGGAGTGTGCGGGGAGAATTAGATCATGGAATCATGTTCATGTTTTAGAAAAAGATTCAAACAGCAAAATAAGTTAATGTGATGCAATGAATCTAATTTGGGGAGGGCTGCAATGAAGTAGATAAATGTCTACTCTACTGCTGTCACCCAATATAAAGGGTAGCATTGAACAGCATTTCCATTTTTCTTTCCTGTGCAGATTTTGTTGGGGGTGGGGGAATTAAGTAGTGAAAGAATTGGTGGAAAACATGGGACATATTCAGCCTTTATCAAGGTTTGTAAATGCAGCAGAATCATTCACACAATAAAACATAGTTTTAGATTTCTTATCAACTATAAAACTCATTTAATAACTTTGGCCTCTTACTTTCTCAGCTTAATCTATATTATTGGGTTGGCACAAAAGCTAAAAGCATCTAGAATCTAAACTGGATAGAACAGAAAACTATCCAGAATTACAGCAGTGGTTTTTCATGAGATAATTAATCATAATTGATATTAATAAAAGATGCTCTGCAAAAGAGGAAAAATCACCCCTGCTGAAAGATGATAACATTGTGTATAGGCTAATGTAAAATGATAGAGATATGCAGATATAGAGATATACAATGCTAAGGGAAGGGAAAAGATTGAGAGAAGAGAGAACCATAATGAGAAGAACATTTGTTGGAGAATGGCCTACAAGAAAACACATTTAAGATTATAAATTAATCTTGTGATTAGTCTTGCGATCAATTAATGCTGCGATTAGACTCCTTAAATGAATGAAAACATAGCATGTAACTCTCTAGTCTCAATTAAAAAGAAAACAATATCGTTTTGTATTACTCAAAACTGTTTCAACAACAGATCTCCCTTCAAAGCTGCTAAGAAGATCAGGGCTGACCTCAGACATTTTCAATATTGGCATCCATCAGCTTCAGCCAGCATGGGGATCAAGAAAAGTTGCAATCCGAAACATTGCTTACCTGTTTAAATTGGTGAACATTTCTGCACTTTGTGCCAGTGAGTTCCATAATTTAGCTGCACACTATATTCTTCCTTTTGCCTGAACTCAGCCTCCCAGTATCCACTCTCATTGGATGAATTTTTTCCTCAAATCTAATTTTTCCACACCATAGGATAACACCATTCATTCACTGCCCTCCAACTATATTGTCCCAATCGTTCCTGAAAGATAATCACTGACAATCCATCAACAGGAAAAGAATTTATTGGCCTTATGGGGAATGATTATCATAATGAGGTCTCATAGGCAACATTTTGTCACAATCACCTGATCATTTGGGACCCTGCTGATGTAGTGTGAGGTTAGAATTTCCTGATTCCCATTCTTGGAATGGAGTAATACTTATATAGGTCCGTGGATCAAATGGATTTGATCCCCCATGATTTAAAAGGACCTATAACTCCTGTTTACATTTTGTTAGATTCCTTGACTGCTTGCTGGAGCTGAAAGCTGGGGTATAGATCAAATCAAATCAATCCATACATACATACCTGCATACATACATTTGGGATGGTTGGGGAAGATTAGCTTCATCTGAGCATAGGGAAGCACTTTTTACTGGATTAAGCCATTGTTTCTTCAATCTTAATATGGCTGGCACTATTTAGACAGAAGCTGTAAAGACAGAAGATTATCTTGATATGAGTCTATTGTGATCTTCAGTATGGAAATCAGATATTCACCTTTCTTTCTTTCTTTCTTTCTTTCTTTCTTTCTTTCTTTCTTTCTTTCTTTCTTTCTTTCTTTCTTTCTGTTTAGGGTTAATTATTCATTGTAATTCACCCCATCTTGCTGTTCCTTTATTTTTTTACTTTTTTTCTCACTTTTTAGTCTTTCTCAAATATCTTCCATTTCTGGATCTGGTGGTTCCCTGGGACAGACATTACACTGATTCGGGATGGTTCTATCAATCTGACACTTTTGGATATGGAATAACAGCAGGGAAGGGGGATAAACTGAAGGACATACCCTAAACAGCTGATAACAGATGTCTCTGTGACAAAGTGCCTTGGACATTAATGATTTTGTTAGCCCAGCTACCCTCCGGGCAGGTTACAGCAAAAGTGTCTGACGCCTTCCCTCCCTCCATCATTCCTGTCTTGTGGATTTATTTAAATGCAGCATCGATAGCAGAAGAATGCGTCCTTTTATCGCAGTGGAATTGAGAGGTGGGAAAGAAGGCAGACTCCCGTTTGCATTGCTGTCATCTGGAGTGCTGCATCTGAACAGACGTGCTTTGCTTGAAAGAAGCACATTACTGTCAGAATTCCATGGACCGGCTTTTCCTAACTGCATTGTGCCTAGGAGCTTAGGGGGAAAGATGGCTTACAAAAATACAAACAACCCATGCTGCTAAAAATGTTGATTTGGTGCTAAACCTAAGAGCACAAATATAGGACGCTACAGTGGGATTGTTCGATCATATTCAGCCCACAGGTTGCAGTTGACCCACCCTGCTATAAAGCAGCAATTGGGTTTCCAAGGTCTGCAGAGTCATAAAAAAGAAAAGCATCAACTTTTAAAAAGCACTTTCAAGCCTTTTGCAAGCTCAGAGGACATAATCTGTAAACTGAAAATGATCATTGGAAGTTTTCTTAGTAGTAAAAAGCAAATAAATGAATGTGCTAGATATAGTTTTCATTTCACACACAACTAAGCTTTCAGGATATAATACTGTTTTTGCATGTTTCTTCATTGGTCATTTTTTATACTGCTTTTTATACTTCTACAGTGCAAATGTTGCAGCTGCTATTAAATGATACTTTCTTCCACTTCAATGTATAGAGTACGAGGCAGCAACAATGCACCATTATTATGGAGGAATGGTTGCTATGGAGAATGATTTCCCTGCATCTTTCTCCAGTCCTTCATCCTGCTATTCTCTTTTTGACATAGAGCACTAGCTCATGTAAATGGACACTTATAAACCTGCTAGTATGTATACCTACTGAACATTCCAGATTAAAAATCTATTGCAAGGATAGTACCCCATGGGACATCTTATCCACAGAGCAATTAGCAGGACTGCATCGTGTCATCCTTGGTATTTAAGCTATATATTCTATTGTGACAAGGTTAAACAATATTGAATACCATTCCTCTAAAGTTGGCTAATTGAAATATTATTGCTGTCCTTTTATACATGGGGCTTCCAAAGGAGGTTGTTTGAACTGAAGACTATGGCAGGGACCTTGGAACCTCTCCAGATAAGGAAAAGATGGGAGATTGCCCAAATGTGCTCTGGATGATTGTTCCTCATGAGGAGACCACATGACAATGGATTTCTGCAGGCTTGAGTGCCAAGAGATGGGCTCTCAACAGTGGCAGAGACATAGTTTACAAAGGACACATAGTTTACAAAGCTTATTTTTAATCACTTTTGGAAATTGCTCATTAGCTACTGTTAAACTGTTAGACCCTTTTAGAATAATAAGATGGGTGAATTATTAAACAAAAAAATTAATCTTAAGTGTAAGAATTTGAATCTGACATAAATTACAATTTTGATCTTAGACAATTATACATGGACCATAAAGTTCAGATAAAATTGGAATATTAAAGTTTTTGTAATAAGATTTTGGAATTAATTATAAAGAACTTAATAGTTTCTAGTGGAAAATAGATTTTGATTTGGTTTTTTACTACATATAACAAAGACAAGAAATTTCATGATTTCAAAAACTGGACACTGAAGGGAATTGAAGATTTTAGGTAGAGGAAAGATTTATAACCCTAAAAAGTTATAACAATAAAAATACTGAGGGAGACTTTTGAAGAATTGTATTAGAAAATAGTAGCCACAATATCAATATTGTCAGCAGTGATATCTGATTCTAGGGATGGAGTATGCCCAAAAGATGTTATTGAGGAAATGACATATGTAGAACAAATTTGATCTGACAAAATAGAAATGATACAAAAATGAATTTATAACTGATAGGCCAAGAAAAAGATGATCTATCTGTAATGGTATGGGTGGATGGCTTGGAGAACAAAGGGAAAAGAAGCCAACTAGGAAACAATCAGAAAAGAGGGACAGGTGCCCCTAATGCATGAGTGTCAAACCTGATTTCATTGAGAGCCACATCAGAGTTATGTTTGACCTCAGGGGGCTGGGGGGAGTGGCCAGGGGGTGTCCAGCTCAATGTCACTCATCGAGGCTCTGTTTTCAGCCTGCCTGGGCTCCATTTTCGGCCATGATGACCTCTTGCAGCCCTCTGCTAGCAAAAGTGGAGCACGCAGCCCTCCCGAGCTCTGTTTTCGCTGGCAAAGGCACGCGGGCTAGTCCGTCGCTGTTTCCAGGGGGGGCTGTGGGCCAGATCTAAGCACCCCATGGGCCGAATCCAGCCTGAAGGCCTTGAATTTAACACCCCTCCTCTAGTGGCATAAAAGAGAAAGAAATTTAGAAACAACTCCATAATTATTCATATGTTAAAAGTGATGGCAGGAAGTTTGTGCTTTCAAACTTGCAAGATTGATGTCACCTTGTCAGATAAACTAGATAGGAAGCATGAGTAGATGAACTAATTATATTTTATTGTAGAATCAGAGGTTGTTAATATTTCAACCACCAATTTTAACCCCAATGGTAGATTCCTCCAAATGTGCACTTCTCATAACTATTTCTGTGTATGTGTTAAATAGTATAGGTGATAGGATGCAACCTTGCTGAGTGCCTTTTCAAATTCTCAACCATTTTGTGTCTCCCTATTCTATTCTGTTCTTACAGTGACTGTTTGATCAAAGTACAGTGACTAAATGAGCTGGATGTGATAATATTCCCAGTTCTTCCAGGCAGTTCCAGAGCTTGTCATGGACAATATATTCAAAGGCTTTTGTGTAGTCAATGAAATACATGTAGAGTCATGTAAATGAAAAAAAAAGTTAAAAAAATGTTGTGAACGCTTAAAAGTGTTTGCAGCAAAAAAAAAACATGCACAGCTCTTATTTGACATCCATTTAGGTTCATTATAGCTCTTTTGTCCCTTGGAGAAAGTACAGTCTAAATTTTTATGGGTAATTTTCCAAATGTTCTGAAGTGTGCTTAATGTAGTCCTTCACCATGAAACTGATGGGATTAGAATGGAAACCAGACTATGACTATGAATATTTTTATTCTAGTTGGAATTTTTGCTTTTTCTTCTGGGTCTAGGCCTCTTGATCCTGGATAACTGTGAATCAACTTGAAGAAGGTTAATTTATCATGGGTTGAAGAATTATTGCTTTTCAAAGGATATATTACTAATAATGAACTATAAACAGGCAGTGTCGAACATGTTGTGGATGTAAAAGGTAATTAGATTTATCAGCCGTCCCAAGAGATTTTATGTTGAGTAGTCAGTCTCCCTTTTTTAGACTGGGAAAAATATTTAAATCACATAGCTATCCCTGAATTTAGGAGACCATCAACCCTAACACATTTTAACACACTTCCAACAGCTGTTCTTATAGGGAAGCTCAGGAAATTCCTTTTATAAAAATCTGTCCTTGTATGAAAGGTCAGTGGAAAATACAATCTGTATGCTGTTTTACTACTCATTTTAGAAAAATGCACGGCTGCATTTTATACCCCCTGTATTAAATTTCTGGGTCATTGGGATTTATTTTATGTAGAGTTGTTGTTAACTAAGCAACATAATTTGAATATGACCAATTTTTATTTCATTTTTTATAAAACCCATTGCAACCAACCATAATGATGATTTAGTTATGGTTATTCACTTTCATCTTATTTTGTTTTGTACGTTTTGATTTCTATTTTAAGTAAAATTCTGGTCACTTACCATAAGAAAGGTTTGAGTACAGAGCGCTAGCAACTTTGTAAAGCTAAGCAATACATGAGTAAAGAGATAATCCCTGGAAGGAAATGTTCTTCAAGGAAAAAAACCACAGAAAGCGGGGTCTGATATGATGCAGTGTTTTATTTCTCAATCTTTTTCTTTATGTAAATGATTAGATTATTATCTAAAGGGTTTAAGACCATTATGAAAGCCAGAGACATTATATGGCTTTCTAACTTTTTGAGGAAAAAAATTGTTGAGATTTTGGTGGTCCTTCCTGAACATCATTTTAATCTTTTGTCTCCCAACCTGTTGTCAAGGCCAAAAATTGAGAAAGATACATGATGATTCTTCCAAGCTTGCTTGCTTGCTTATTGATTAATTAATTAATTAAATTATATACCACCCATATGTCACTGTTGCAGTGACTCTGGAAAGCTTATTGTTCCATACCTATAGACAGAATCTTGACAAACAGTAGTCTGCTATCTGCAACTAGCATATACTCTGACGAACTATATATCTTTCATATATAATATCTGTACTGAATTGCCTCTTATTCCTGAAGAATGTACCCCCTCTGTCCTGGGAATTCAATTTACTACATTTTGTTTACTACACCTGTCCATGCTATGCATTCAGCTTATAGTAGTTAGTGATGCATTAATAAGATAGATGACCTTGATGATATCTAGGCAAAGAGGGGTGAAACATTTAAATCCCAAGAAGCAAGAATAATATTTGGCAGCTCATCAAAAGCAAGTTCCTCTCTAATTGATTGGGTTATAAAAACAAGGCGCAATCAGATTTGTAAAATTTTGTAATTGTATCCTATTTCAATAAACTATAATTCTAGACATTCTGTGGAGCTGAGTTTTTGATCTGGTCTACCTGGTGGGGCTGACAACTGAGCAGACATATGTGGGAGTAAGAAAAGCTCCTTAAGGAGCAATTAAGTTGTGTCCTAACTTTTAAGAAAAATAAAGTTGTTGAGAACTTCAGAATATAAACTTTTAATTAACAATGGAGTTTTGCTGAACAGGGCTTATATGTGAAAGCTATAGGGAAAAGGATTGCTTGATAATACAAATAACTATGTTGTGGAAGCAGTCAGTTATGAGAAATCAGTTTCTCAGTGATATCTAGTATGGAATGAAAAAGAGGTTTTTCTTAAGTAATACATTTGTGTGTAGAGATCACAATGGGAAAAGTTGTCAGAATCTTTACCCTCCATTCAACCTTACCTATTATCAAATTCAGGACCACTTCAAAGCTTTTAGCTATTTAGCTGTATATGTGAATGCTCCCTCATTGTAGTCCTACTACACCACTCATGAATGCATGACAACAAAGTGCAACTATGTAGAAACAAATGGCTTCTCATCAAAGCTCTAATGTTCTATATGTAAACTTATATCCAGAAAGGGGTTTCAGGCATGTCATTCTCCATCACATCAAGATTTTTAATCATGATTTATCAAATGTGTAAGGTAGCCATGATTTTCAACAAGATTGGAGAAAGTATGAAAAAGTTTTCACCTTTTTCTTTCCAGTTGTCATCCTAACCAGATTCACCAATAAGGGAGCTTTTCCTTGGAATTATAGGGATATGGACATTGTCTGACCCTCCCCCCATCCAGCTGCATGTGCAGAGGATCTGCATTAAGTGTCACATGACATTTAGTTTTGTTTTTAGCAGCACAATGCATCACATGTGAAGTGGCTGCTCACAACAATTTTATTCATATTTTAATATCCAATTGATTCCAAAAGCGCTGTCATGAAAATCCAAACCAAACCAGTCTTAAGCAGATCTCAGGGAGGAAACATTGCAAGAAGCTCTTCCTGAAGTTTCACATGCTTGACTCTACATCTTGCTGGGCAGCAAATTCCAGATGAATAATCATCCTGAGCTACATCCTTTGAGAAACATCTTAAGATTCCTACTGCACAGAAGAAATAAGTCCTTTGAATCTCTAAGGCCACAATTATACTGGATTTTAAACCTGGACCTAGATTTGAATAATATTTTGTTTGTTTGTTTATATCCCACCTTTATTGGAGTTTTTTCTTTAATAACTCAAGACAATAAACTTATATAAAACTCTTTCTTCCTCCTATTTTCCCTGCAACAACAATCTTGTGAGGTGAGTTGGGCTGAGAGAGAGTGAATAGCTCAAAATTACCCAGTTGGCTTTCATATCCCATCTAAATTATAACATGTACTCTCTTTGAAATTCCTTTGGCATTTCCAAAATTTAAAAACTTTACAGTGTATGCAGTTTTCTGAAGAAATATCCTAAGGCATCCTCTTGCTTTGCTTTCAAGTTTTTAATGTTTTTAAATATCGTGATTATTGTTTTCTGTGCTATAGTCAGTGATGGGTTGCCCCTGGTTCGGACCGGTTCGTAAGAACTGGTAGTAAAACAGGTAGGAGACCCTGCCCACTGCCCTGGATGTTGTCATCGATGATCTGCGCATGCGCAGAAGCAAGGTGCGCGTGTGAGTGAGGTGAGCACGTGCACGATCCTGTTCCAAACCGATAGTAAAGGTAAGTAGAACCCACCCCTGGATACAGTATTATTTTTGTATCAGATAAACAGAACTTTAATTTTACATTTAATTTGTCTTAAATGAGTAATTATTTATTTAATTTATTTTATGTATGTTTGTATGTATTTATATGAATTTTATTCTCTAACATTTCTTACTACTTGTAATAATATCAGCATCAAAACATGATCCACACAATGTGTTTTGATAAATATCTTTGCCAGGGAATTACAACACATGGCAGAAAGACAAACATTTTAAAAGAAGATAAATGTCAGAAAAAAGCCATAAGCACATTGCTCATAAAATTTATAGACAAATTGGAAACCATTTATATTTAATTGCTCTCAGCTGGATTTTTACTTGTAAAATGACTGTGTTAGATTTGTACCATGGCCTGGTACAGGCTCTCTGCTTGACAAGTGGCTGTATCGTTTTCACTTTTTTACTACTGTGTAGAAGGGCTTACAAAAGTTGCAGAAGTTTATTCTTCTTTTGTTGGTTACAAGGCATGAAGAGAAACTTTGCCTTATATTTATATATTAATTCATGTTCTTTCAGGTGGTTAAATTTATATTTTACTTCTGCCTTACAGATACTTTTATTTGTTTATCTAAACCTTTGCTAACCTTTGAAAGTTTGAAAGTTTGGACAACACAGTATTTCCATACACTGCTTCTAATTCTTCTGGATTACAATTTCCATCAATTTCAGTAAGTATATGTGTGTAATGTGTACACGCAGAGACACATATATACCCATGTACATATACACACATATATATGTATACATCTCTCTCTATTTCCCTCCCTCTTTCTCTCTTAACACTGAGTTGATATTCAGTACAGATAGTCCTCGACTTACAATCACAGTTGGGACCAGAACTTTTGTCCCTAAGTGATGCAGTTATTAATCAAACCACTTGGGCGTTAAGCAAGTCCAGCTTTTCCCACTGACTTTGCTTGTCAGAAGCTGGCTAGGAAGGTTATAAATGGCAATCATATGAACCCCAGATACTGAAAACGGCCATAAATACATGCCAACTGCCAAGTAGGCAAACTGCAATGTGGACACTGTGATGGTTGTAAGTATGAGGATTAGTCATAAGTCACTTTTTTCAGCATAATGCAGCGAATGGTTATAAGATGAGGACTTGCATGTATGTTTTCCCAATCTTTTAAAGCTACTTCCCCCCTCTTTTGCCACTAGGGGGTTATGGCTTGATATTTTATTTTTTCAGAGACAGCATGGAGAGTTGCTTAAGGTGTTACACTAGGACAGAAAAGATCCCCAAGAGCCATTGGATGTTTTGGGGCTTATCATTGCTTATCTCAGTCTATCTGTTTCAGGGGGTTATTGTCAAGATCAAAGAAGGAAAATGCTCCTGTACACCACCTTGGTATTTTGAAGGAAAGGCAGAATATGAATCTAACAAATATTTGCATGGTTTTTAAAGAAATTACTACCCTTTATTTACTTCAGACATAGGTATACTGTCTTCAATACAATATATTTCTTGGTAGTTTATACAAATGAAGAAAAATGAAGAAAAACAGAATTAAGTAAGGTAAAATGTGCAAAAAGTAGTGCAAAGTATAGTGTCGGAATTCTTTCCAAACTCTTAAGAATACTTCCGCTCTGGGTCATGTGATATGGAAATAGGGGGTGGAGCTTAAGACTGGATCAATTAATAGAGTTCTGAGCCACTGCCCAAATATTTCTCCCCAAGTAATGAATAATTATAATTCTGTAATAATTCTGTATATAATTATTATAGAATAATTATTATTGATTTAATTAATTAATAACAATTATCTTTGGAGGGAGAGTCACTTGGGCAATGGCTCTGAACTTGCAACAATTCAGTTATAACATTCCCAGTAAAATATAAAGAAATCAGTCAATAATTAAAATCACTTCACACAACAGAAACCTGGCAACTTCACCTTAACACTCCAAAGCCTTTGAGAATAATTTGGTCCTAATGAACTTCTGAAAAATTAGTAATCTTGCCCCCTAGGGAAGATTATTCCAGAGGACCAGATATTTCTGAATATTTTCCTTTGTAGCTCCTGGCTCATTTTTTTTTTATTTTTTTTTATTTTTTTTTAGTTTCATCTTTATTTGGTCGGTCTCTCCCACCCTAGCAAATATAGGTATAGCCTGTTCTATTTTCACAGAATTATCCTACTGATGCAGAGACAGACAGACAAAAGAATGCTGAGTCCTTTACACAATTTCTTTCCAAGATTGCATTGGCTTGTAAAGAATAAAAATGCAAAATAACAGCAGCAGTAAACACTTAGGAACAGTTAAAAGAGGCAAAGAATAGAATGTCACTAGTGTACTGTCAAAAGTTATTACAAGATATGAAGAAATAAAATGGTTTCATCTGCTGCTAAAAAGGCACCACAATAAGTGTTATGTAAAACTTCCTAGGAAAGCATCCCCTAATTGAGCAGCAACACCAAGACTGCCGTTCTACTCATAGACTCTAGCTTCACTTTTGATGTTGAAGAAATTGATGTCTTGGTATTTTGCAGTGCTTTTTTAAGTAGCATATAATGGTAGTTGGTATTTGTCAATACTAAATGTACTGATCTAAAGCCAGTTTGGTGTAGTAGTTAAAGATGCTGCACTAGAAGATGGAAGATCATGAGTGCTAGTTCTACCTTGGACACAAAGCTGGTTGGGTGACTTGGGATCACTGACTTTCTTTCAGCCCTAGAAAGAAGGCAATGGCAATCTGCTTCTGAGAATGCTGCCATGGAAGCTTCGTGGTCATATTCATGTAGTCACATCAATTCTGATGTGAAGAACCATAACAAATAACTGTATGGGTAGCAGATGTGTAGTGGTGTACACTATGATTTTTATAGCTTTTGAGTTTCAGGAAACATTTGCATTATAAAATGCTTTACAAAGAACTCCTATATCTCTGCTACAGAATCTGTTTATATAGTGAAAAGGTTCTTTTGGTGTATTTTAATACCATCCTGACATTTTATATATATATATGTAGGTCTTTGGTTATTCGGGTCTTCTCCCACGTAAAATTGGAATTTTACGTGGGAGAAGACCCGAATAACCAAAGACCTACATACAAACACCCGCGAAAACCTGAGAAAACAAATAAACACTGCCTGACATTGTTTCTCTCTTCCTGTCTAGCTTAGTGCATACATAAAAATGATGGTCTGTTTTCAAGCTCAGTAATAAACCCAAATACATTTTTTAATAACTGACTATGGTTTGGAATCCAATTTTTCAAGAGCTGCTTATTACTACAGGATGTTAAGGAAACTCTCAGAGGCCCCACTCTGTCTGTTTGGGAAATTAGGGTGGGGGTAGAGCATGTCTTACAGAACATACCTTAATATTCTTTTGTGGTTGTTCATTTCAGAGTAGTATCCAGAGAAGCCCTGATGATCTTCCCATGAAGTAGGATTCCTCAAAAGAAATTTGTAAAAAAAAGGAAAGAAATTTGGATTGTCCAAGAGAAATAAAGGAGTTCATGCCATTTTCTTTAGTATCCTCAGGGAAAATGATAACATCAGAGGAAACCAGTACTGTATCAGTTTCACTCTTACATGGAAGTAAATTGACCACCAAGAGGCAGGCTTTCATTCTATTTGGGACTTGCCAGACATACATAGCCAGATGTTATTCTATGGAGTTCAAACTCTTCCAGGAAATGAATTCATGGGTCTTTATACTTTAGATGAGTATATGTAGGAGTATGTGCTTTAGGAGCTATCTGGCTCCTGATGCTTAGTGGGTTAGGAAGAAATAAATAGAATATACCAGAATGAATAAACAATCCACCATCTCTTAAGCTCTCAGAGGAAAGATAGGATGTTGTATTACATGTAGTCATCGACTTAAAATTATTTATTTAGTGACTGTTTGAAGTTAAAACTGCACTGGAAAACATGTAATTTATAACCTGCCCTCACACTTACTACTGTCATAGCCTCTCCATTGTCTTGTGATCAAAGTTTTGGCACTTGACCACCAGCATGAATTTACAATGGCTGCAAGGTCCCAGGATCATGTGATCACCATTTGCAACCTCCCTAGCTGACTTCTGACAAGTAACTCAATGAGGGAAGCTGGATTTGCTTAACCATCAAATGATTAACAATTGCAGAGACTCGCTTATCAACCATGGTAAGACAGGTCATAAAATTGGGCATAACTCACTTAATAACTGCCTTGCTTAGTAACAGAAATTCTGCTCCCAATTGTGGTTATAAGTCAAGGACCACCTGTACGTCATGCTTTCATGTTGTACGGGGTCTTACCCAAACCCCTTGTGGAGGATGGAATTTCTTTATTTTTCACAGTGTATATCCTGCATATATCCTGAAAGGTTGTTTGGTGTAATGGTTAGGGCACCAGGCTAGACTCTGAGTTCTATACTGCTTTAGGCCCCAAATCAGTTCTAGGAAGAAGGCAATGGCAGTCTGTTTCTGAAAAATCTTGCCAAGAAAACTACAGTCCAGGCAGTCCCCAGGAGTTAAAATTGAGTCAGGGACTCACGTACACATGCACACAATTCTGTATAGTATTTTTAGCTACCAAGATCACTGGGAGGAAGGCACTACATGAATCACTTTATCCATTAGGACCTTGTCAGATGTAAGTAATCAGATGTTATTCCATGAGTTCAAATCCTCAACTGGGACAAAATAGAGAATCCTCCACCCTGCCCCCGTCCAAAGTGTGAAAGGCACTGAGAGTCATATAAAACTTCTCTGAGAATTTAAGAGAACTATATACCATTCAGATAGATTACATTGAAATAGTATATCTCTTCTGAAAATAAGCAACAAGAAACATCTCCCTCAATTTTTCTGAGGCATACGAAAAAGAAAAGGCAGGGACAGTCTAGTTCCCAAGATTTAACAAGGATTTCCTCCAACTCATGTATGAAAAGGCTATTGTTCAACGAAATGAGAACCACTGAATTTGAAAAGATGTTTTCATGTTTTTATGGAAGAGCAAAGAGAAACACAAAATAACTGGCATTACCAGCGTAATATTTCTTTCCTGACCTTGCTTGTTTCACACAGGGAGGGGAAAAATTGGTAACAGCAGTTAATGAAAATGAGCTGCACTAGGGAAACTGACAGGCCTCTTTCCCCAAAGCAACAACTGTACAGTTGTACCAAGGAAATAGCATTTCTATTTGACAGGAAATTCAAGCACAACATAGCAGCCATGGGAGAATGGGAGGGATCTCTCAAGTTAAGGATTTGGCTTAGATCTTCACACTCTTGATGAGAAAAAAGATTATGTGTTTTGATTCTGCTCTGCTCTGAAAATCTGACACCATCTTCCTAATTTGAGGCAGGGTTACTTTAAAATATTCCAATGTAATTCTTTCCAATGTAATTCTATTCACAGCGATCTTCAGGATTCTACATCCCTTAATAAGATGATTTTCCACATCTGTCTATGGGATGGCATTGCTTTTTTGAAGTGCCTCGCCATGTACAGAGACTTTGATTCAGGAATATTCCCATACTGCCTGTCAACAATTCTTTCTAGGTTGATCATATATAGGGGTGGAATGGCGATCCTGAGATTGTAGACATCCTTTTCCTGATTCTCTCCCCCACCCCACCTACAGTCCCAGTTGGTTCTCTTGAAACTCAGTCACTATGGAAACCATGCAGCACACTGTGGATCCCTCATTGCCATGGTGACTCCACCAGTGCTGCAGATTCCCAGTTGCCATAGCAACTCCGCAGGCTCCTGATGGTGGCAACAGTGCAGTCAGGGTTTAGAAGGAAGAATGAATAAAGGAAAAGGAAGGCTTGCAAGGATATGTTTACTGAAGCAAAAAGTGTGCAAAGAGAGTGGCTTAGGAGAGAGAAAATTTTAGGATCCTCTGGCACATAGAATCTATTCAGATCCTTGAGGCTTAAAACGAAATTGACATTGTCAAAACTGAACCTTAAAAACACTTTAGTCACAGGCTTGTATATGAGTGTGGCAATAAATAAAAGGGAGGTGTTACAAAGAACATATGCAGAATGTTTTTCCACTGGAATTATCTATCTATGGTTAGGACTAGCTATCAGAGAAAGCTTCCAGGTCAAAGGTCACAAGTTTATACAGTTAATCCTTGATTTACGACCAAAAATGCCCCACAAATTTCTGTTTCTGAGACAATTGTTAAGTGAGTGTTGTCCCATTTTACAACATTTCTTGTCACAGTTGTTAATCACTGCAGTTGTTAACTTAATAACACAGTTGTTAAATAAATCTGGCTTCCCATTGCTTTTGCTAGTCAGAAGATCATCAAAAGTCATCACATGTCCCAGGGACACTGTAACTTTCATAAATAGTTACCAAGTATCTGAGTATTGATCATGTGACCATGACGATGCTGCAACAGACATAAGTGTGAAAAACGGTTATAAGTCACTTTTTCAGTGCCGTTGTAATTTTGAACAGTTTGAACAGCCCTGCTGTTCCTCATTTTAGAAACTTAATCAATCTGGCCACCATCTACTGCCACCATGACTAATCATGCAACCTTACACTCAGAAATGATCCCACTGTGTTTAATCGTCAAACCAACTTTCAGTAGATTTCCATGGCAAGGAAAGAAATGAAGTTTGGTTAAGGCTCCAGGTTAGACTGCAAGAGACCATGAGTTCAAGTCCTGCCTTAGCCATGAAAACCAGTTGGATGACTTTGAGCCAGTCATTCTCTCTCATCCCAACTTACCTCACAAGGTTATTGTTGTGGGAAAAATAGGAGGAAGAAAGTGTGTGGAATATGTTACTACCCTGAGTTATTTGTAAAAATAATTAAAAAAATAATGCAAACAAACAAATAAATGATATGTAAGAAAGTGCCTCTGAACAAGCTTTTCTATCCTGTCATGATGCTTATGTAGTCAGGCTCAGAATGCTCAAATTATAATCAATGACCACTGATTGTTCACATGATCCACTTGAGAATTCTAAAGAATGTTTGTTTGTTTAATATTTCACATTTCTGATCTATCTCCCTCAAAGAGGGACTTCCAAGAACATATGAAAAGGGCTGCTGAATAAACCAGCATCCTATCTAGTCCAATATTGTATTTCCACAATGATCAACGAGATGTCTATGGAAATTCAAGAGAAGGCCATGACCTTTTTTAAAAAAGATGTCCAGTTTGATGATAGTCATATTTTCATCTGGTGATGAATTTAACAGGCAGAAAAGTAGTCAAGCCTTCCAGATTTTTAAAAAAATAAATTTCAGCATCTTTAGCAAACATGACAAAACACTTTAGAAATTGTAAAACAATATATATTATTTTTATTTACTATACTATTTATTTCATATTATTTGAAAAATAAATATGAAGGATGTCCTGTTGACTTTTTCTATTTTAGCATCTGTCCTGAATACAAAGTACTTTTATTTATTTATTTATTTATTTATTTATTTATTTATTTATTTATTTATTTATTTATTTATTTATTTTAATTTGATTTACATGCCGCCCTTCTCCGGAGACTCAGGGCGGCTTGCAATGCGTTAAGCAATAGCCTTCATACTTTTGTATATTTTTACAAAGTCAGCTTATTGCCCCCACAAACTGGGTCCTCAATTTACCTACTTTAGAAAGAATGGAAGGCTGAGTCAACTTTGACCCTGCACATAATGTATAATTGTTAACAATCTGGAAATTTTTTCCAGTCTTAGATGCATTGGAATTTTAAGGAAGACTAGAAAGAGAGAAAGTGGTGGAAATAAATACTCTTTTGATTAGAGTTGGATTGCCAAGTAAATTAACAAGAAGTCATATGGAGCTTATGAATTCTGTAACTTTCCACCAATTGTAAGTTCTTTAAAATAACAGTAATGTAGTATATTGGGTATTTTTTCTAAATATCCAATAGCCTTTTTCAACAGTCTAGTCCTGTGATGGCGAACCTATGTCACGCGTGCCAGAAGTGGCATGCAGAGCCATCTCTCCAGGCACACGAATCGTCACCCATTGCTCTTCTGGATTTCGGCACACTGGGCAGCTGGTCTTCATGTGCACGGGAAGGCTGGAACCCAGAAGAGCACAGTCCAACGGCTCATGTGCCCAAAGACGCAGAGAGGGGATCCCGGTGGCTGGGGCTTCCCTCCCTCCCCACCTGAGAGAGCTTCTCCCGGCCCCAGTCCTACAGCTAGTGGCACTGATGCATGTCCGTGGCCTAGAGCACCTGGCTGGCTCGGGCGCATGGGGAAGTAGGGCAGCATTTGTTGGCTGGGCAGCTGGCCACCCCACCCGCTGCTCCTGCTGCCAGCTGGGGCAAGGGGTATGGTGAGGCAGCTGTTCTCATGCTGCTGCTTCTGGCTGGGATCCTGGAGGAGGAGGAGCCACTGTCAGGAGGTGAGCTGCCCCAGAAGGGTCGGAGAAGAGCATAGCTCCTCACACATGAAGACACTGCCAAGGGCCTGGCTTGCCAGCAGGGGAATGGCTGTGAGAGCTGGCCAGTCGCTCCAGCCGCTTGCTCTGTGGCTGCCGCTGCTACTGCTGCTCTTCTGGGGTGGTGGGGCTGCGCAGGAGCACATGCACACTGGCCACCTGGTCTTCACATGTGCATGCATGCCAGAAACCAGAAGACCAAGTGGCTGGCATGCATGTGCGCACCAGAAACTGGAAGATCATTTTCCCAGTGCATGCAGGCACGCAGGGCAGCTGCTCTTCTGGCTAAAGGGTGCGCGCACATGCTCCCATTTCGGCACTCGGTGCCGAAAAGGTTCACCAACCCTGGCCTAGTCTATCTCTGCTTTTTTCATAATATGGCACTTATTATGATTATTATGACAGTGATGATTATTATAATGTTATGAATGGCAAAATGTCTATAAAATTGTCCTCTGAGATCCCTGCAATTTTCAGGTGGAAAAAAATAGCTTGGGAACTGCTGTTTTAAACTATTTTTTTGTTTATTTGTTTGCCATTTGGCCAAGTAGAATAGTAGAGGCCCTGTGGCAGTTTGAGGTCAAAGACATTCAACTGTAGTAAGGTCAGACCATTTACTGACCCAGACATGCCTCAGAGACCTTTCCCAGTAGACAGTGAACTTTCAGCCATGGGTTCCCAGTAGGACTCTGCATGCTTTAGTATGAAGCTGAGTGGCTGGCTTTGTTCACAAGTGAGTTGAATTTACAAAACAGTATCTGTCTGCAGTTTATTTGTGTAGAGCTTCGACGCTACTTTGTCTATAAACCTGTTTTGAACCCAGTAATTTCTTTTTCATTCTGTTATATATGAAACAGCATCTTTTCTAGTTATTGCCCTTACATATAATTACGTGCCCTGAATTTGGACAAAGCAGAAACGTAGGAACTCCACTTTTAACTAGATTGGAAAAAATGTGGAGGCAATGGGATCCATGTTATTCTGGAGAATCTGAAACAAGTCTACATTTGTGTGGTCAGTTGCAGAAGTTGATTTACTTTCAGTGTTTACTTAGGAACATAGGAAAGTATTTAACAGTCAGAAGATTGAAGGAATCTGAAACCTACTTAATCTTGCAGAGGTACTTAAAACAATTCAAGATGGCAGCCACAACAGAGTATTGAAGCCCAACCTTTTATAATGTATTCTTCTGCATTCTCAACTGCCACCACAAGTAGTCCTTGATTTACATCCTTAATTGAGCCCACAATAAATTGTGTTGGGGGAGGGGTGTCAGAACCTTAAATCCAGGTCATAAGTCCAATTTTCTGGATCCGTTATAATTTTGAATTGTCACTAAGTAACTAGTCATAAGTAAAGGACTACCTGTATAACTGTACATTTCGTCTGAGACATCTGTGCCTGTGGAATTATTTTCCCTGTGGTTGCTGTTTAAAGAATAAAAGCCATGCATGTGTGAGTTAATATAATTTTATTTAATTAATAATGTAGAATATACAACTTTATTTTATTCCATGGGCTGTGCTAGACCTCAAAGTAGTATATTAGAGAACATAATAAAAAAAAATTGCCTGAGCCAGGGCTATGAAATCAGTAGAGCGATATTTTAATTTATGTAAATTTAAATTATATTCACTGACTTAAATGCAATTTATATTATTACCTCTACATTTATTAATTATTAATTCTCCCTTCTATCATAATCAAATGTGATTGCAACTTTGGAAGGGGCTTTAGAGGGTATGTTGTGTCTTTGTGTGCTTTATTGAAAATGTGTGCAAAAGTGTCCTCAAACCTAAGAGAAAAACCACATTTTATTTATTTCATTTATCTCTAAATTAACTAACTGCAGTTAATATGATTATTCTCTGTGTATTTAACAACTTTCCCTCCCATCACATTAACTAAAGTATATTTTTTGGAGAGACTCTGGGAGACATTTGCGGAACAACAAATTGTGCACCTCTAATCTACTGTCCCTCTCCCCCCCATCCCTCGCCCAGCAATTTAGGAGAGTTTCACAATTTGGAAACACTCCTCACTGTTCTTCACAGACCCTGTCTTTACTGTTTCAGGACTGATTTGCATAAAAATTTAAAAATGACACAGAAAGCGGGTTATTATTTCACCAGCGGACCTCTTTATTATTCATCATATCTGAATCACTGAGTCCAGATCTGTTATAAAATTGAAGCCATCCAATAACTTTCTTCCCCCTAATTTTCTGCTGTGAACCTCCAGTAACTTCTCCTACTCCAGCAGCTTAAGGTGCAGATGTCAGCAGAAACCCAAGCTGTTTCTGGAGACAGGTGATGTGCAACATTTTCCACTAGCTTCAGGCACCCATTCAGCCCATAACAATCTTCATGCTCTCTGCCTTGGGCAAATGCAAATCTAAGTATCTGGAGGAAAGAAGAGGAACATGGAAGCTGTGTCCAAATTCTAAGTCCTCCAACCCAAAGTGGGAGAGATTGAATTGAAGAAAGAGAGAATGTATGCTGCATATGTGTGGGAAGTAATCTGTCATGGAACAGAAATAAAGCAAGAGGAGAAATTAGAAGTCCCAGACATGTAAATGTGCTTGGGTTTATTTATTGATGCAATTTGTTAACTATTTCCCATAATTAAAAATCATCCCAGAATATAAGAACAAAAATAAAATGAAAAAAGATAAACTTGTAATAAAAACAAAGCCACATGAAACAGTAGAAAAGCTTAGCTGAACAAATCACTGTTGCTGGTATTAAAAATGTATATTAGTGAGTGCCAATTATAACTGATTATTAATAAGGTATGAAATATAATATTTGTTCTCACAGGGTAGGCCACCTCTATAACCCTGGGAACAGTTTCCCTGTCCCTGGTTGATCTCAGTATGTTGATCAGCTCGCATTGGGGATTTTTTTTTTTAGTTTCTGAATCCCCTGATAACTCCTATAATGATGTAAATACTTTGAATTGGGCCTTGCAGCTGATAGAATATAATGTTTTCAGGATTGTTATGTTATGATCTTACTTAGCAATTTGGCAGCTGCATTATGCACCTGTTGCAGCTCTAAATTACAAAATAAACCCCTTCATTATTTTCCTGGATGCATCAAAATCTCTCAGGTCAGTGAAAGTTTGCTTGGGTTGCATGGAGCACATAAGCCTTTTGTAACTATTGAAATTGCCATTGGAGGTATCAGAAGTAAAGTACCATGCAAGGGATACATCACTTAAAGACAAAACAAAATACTCCAACAAAAATTTGCATAAGTATTTTACCAAGAAAGGTTGCAGCGGTAGATTTGATTTGCCACAAATTGCAGCAGCTTAGCATAGCCTTGAGGTGATCATGTATGGTTTGGATCTTTGCTATAGGATAGATAGCATGGATCTAACTTGTTTTACTGTCTATATAAACAAAAATCTGTCAATAGATTCTATTATGAATTTTTGATACTGTACAGTGAAATCCCTCACCCAAAAAGGGAGGAATCAGTCCCTGAAATAAAATGTTAAAGATGGGAACCAATCCACCAAGATAAGCCTATACTGCAAGATGTCAGTGAGGAGGCTTCTCAACATTGTTTGGAAAAAGAAATAAAGGTAGTCCTCAACTTACGACCAAAAGAGCAGGTGGCCAAGAGGGCCTTTGCGCAACTGCGGGTTGTGCACCAATTATGCCCTTTCCTGACTGACAATCCTACTCATGGTCACTTGTACCCCTAGGCACTTCCTGTCTTTACTATTGCAATGCGCTCTCCATGGGGTTGCTCTTGAAGAGCACCTGGGAGCTCCAGTTGGTGCAAAATACAGTGGCCTGCATGGTTTTCTGCAGACCTCAGTGTGTACTTGCTGCATTGGTTTTCAATTTGCTTCACGGTGCAATTCAAGATGATGGTTGTCACCTTTAAAGCCCTTCATGGCTTGGGACCAAGTTATCTGAGGGACCATCTCTTGCCAATCACATCTACCGAACCCACTAGAGCGGGAAGGCAAAGAATGCTGCGGGTCCCATCCCCTAGGGCAGTGATGGCTAACCTTTTTGCCATCGTGTGCCAGGAGAGGGGGGGCGGGGGAGTTTTGTGTGTGCGTGCCGACACCAATAATTCTATGCGCCCTGCCCTGTGTGCGCAACCCCACTCCCTCTCCCGCTCCTGGCACGCGATGGCCCGGTAGGCCCATTTTTTCTTTCTTAACTGGTTCCAGATCCTCTCTATTTATCTGGGAAGGGTGAAAACAGCCTTTCCCATTCCCTCGGAGGCCCTCCAGAGGCCTGAAACTGTCCATTTCCCAACTCCCGGTGGGACAGGAAGTGACTTTTTTGCTATTCCCAGCCTCCAGAGCCTCTCTAGGAGTCTCTGGGTGTCTCTCAGGGGTAGACTCCAGGGGTCTCCGAGGGTCTCCGAGGGAGTGGGAAAGGCTGTTTTTGCCCTCCACAGATGCATAGAGAGGATCTTGAGCCAGGTAAGAAAGAAAAACAGGCCTTCCCCATGCCCCCCCAGGCCCTCCGGAGGCAGGAAACAGTCTGTTTCCCTACTTCTGGTTGGCCCAGAAGGCCCGAAAATCAGCTGGCTGGCACGCGCATGCACACCAGAGCTACATGTGCCACCTGTGACATGCATGATATGGCTACATGTGCCACCTGTGACATGCATGCCATAGGTTCGCCATCACGGCCCTAAGGAGATACATCTGGTGGGACCCAGAAGAAGGGCTTCTTGTGGTGGCTCCCTCTCTCTGGAACATCATTCCCACAGAGATTAGACTGGCCTCAACTCTAACACTCTTTAGGAAGGTACTGAAGACCTGATTCTGCCAGCGGGCCTGGGGAACCCAGAGCGGCATGGAGCCCATTAAATGGCTTGTGTGATGTATTGTTGCCAGGGTGGGGGAATAGAGGGGTATTATTTTATTAATTTATTATTTGATTTTTTATTATTATTATTTATATATGTTTTTACTGTATATTCGTGAAGCTGCCTTGAGTCACTATGTGCAAATAGGTGGCAATAAAATTTTAAATGAATGAATGAATGAATGAATGAATGAATGAATGAATGAATGAATAAACCCAAAATTTATGTTGCTAAGTGAGAATTTGTTAAGTGAGTTTTGCCCAGTTTTATGACTTTTCTTGCCACATTTGTTAAGTGAATCCCTGCAGTTGTTAAATTAGTAGCACGGTTGTTAAGTGGATCTGGTGATTTTGCTTGTCAGAAAGTCACAAAAGGATCCTGGGACACTGCGACCGTCATAAATGTGAGTCAGCTGTCAAGCATCTGAATGTAAATCATGTGACCATGGGCATGCTGCAACAGTCATAAGTGTGAAAAATGGTCATAAGTCACTTTTTTCAGTCACTAAGCGAACTGTTGTAAATTGAGGACTACCTTTATTGGGAGGCATAAAGAACTTGAGAGTAGACAAGGAGAGAAAGGCAGAAGGAAGAGAATTTAGCTGGGGATAAGTATGGAAGTTGATATAGGAACCAACCAACCAAACAAGTGCTCAAACAAACAAAATAAAAAAATATATAGGGATGCATGGAGGAACAGACCATCCCAGGAGGAGACTATGTTATGGGCAAGGAGACCTGTTGGATGAAGGAATACAAGGGACAAGGGGAGAATGGAAACAGTGTTTAACTGGAGTAAAGCTGTTTAAGAAAATGATCTACATTTCATTGGATATTGAATCTTTTTTATCTCTGATTTTTCCAGAACATAGTTAGCAGTTGGTGCCACATTAAATGAAAACAGATCAGACTTTCCATGAGATAAACAATCATATGATATAATATATAGTATATATGCTGTATATAATATATAGTATATATGCTGTATATAATATATAGTATATATGCTGTATATAATATATAGTATATATGCTGTATATAATATATAATTAATATGTAATAAATAACATACACGCACACATACTTTTTGTTCCATTCATTACAACAGTAAATGTTATTACTGTGTTTATCCTGCTTTTTTACAAAATGCTCAAGGGAGTGTACTTTTTTTCTCCTCCTTGATTTTGCCATTATATCAATTATATGCATCAGTGTTTAATGGATTCTCCTAGCCATACCTTCTCAATACCAATTCATGAAACAAGTACTACAGCATTCTAGCTTCTTGGCTTCTACCTACTCTTTTCCTGTTGCACACCTGATGAAATGTCCTTAAATAATCACACTCTGTACCAGTTATCTCTTACACAGATAGATTATTGTAGCATATGTGGAAATGAAATGAAGAAAAAAAAGTCATCAACATGGCTGTGCAGAGCTCTGAGGGGATGATTTGATTCCAAGGTGATTTGATTCAATTGCCCCATCAAAGCAGAATTCAATGATAATGTTGTCATGCTTGGTTCAACTGATAAATAGCCAATGGCATTTATTTCCTGCCTCTTTTCTGAGATATAAGCATCTTTCCTGTTTAAATGAATTTGTCTGCTTGAACAAAAGAGGGGAATCATTTCAAACCACGGTACAACAAGTGTATGAGGAGAAAAGACTATCATTTCTAGTAGTTCTAGATTACTTCATAATGGATTATGACCATTATCCCTCAGACTGGGAATGAGATAGAGCCAACATGATGTGAGCAGGAGTTAAAATGGGATTGCCAGGCTTTCTAATGTCCATATAAACACCAAAGGAAGTCAAACTGTAAACAAATGATCGAACAATGAATTAACACATAGAAATAAGAAATATCATTGGATACCTGAACTACTTTGTCTCTCATGGGGAAAGGGATGGAAAAAGCCAATGTGAGAGGCAAGTGAAAGGGCAGCCCCATTGCTAGTGAGCAGAAAAAGGGAAGATCAGAGAGCACTTATTAAAGCCATTTTGCCCAACCTCTGCCAAAGACCCCACTAGAATCAAACCTACTTTAAGGAACTTTTAGCCTAATAATTTTTGAATGAGATAGAGTTAGAGACTAAACACAATTGTCCTGGATAGAAAAGTAAACATAAATGGGATACTGGAGAATTTGAAATTTGTTACATTGAAATCATCCTTAGAAGCCAGAGTATGGGGGGGGTTGGGGAGTCAAAATGACAGTCTCAACCATCAATCAAAGTATTGAGTACCTTTTGAAAAGAAAAACACGATTCAAATAATAATGAGCTTTTTTTCCCTCTTTATCTGCTCTTGAAACTTTCAGCACTGATTATTCCAAATAAGTCCATCTTTGTTTTTACTTCCTTCCTTTTCTCACCAATTTTTGGCTTTATATTATTTATTCCAACACCAAGAATTGACATAATTTTTAACAGCATAATAACAAATACAGAAGCTACAATATATTGCGTAACGTAAAGGTAAAGATTCCCCTCGCACATATGTGCCAGTCGTTCCCGACTCTAGGCAGCGGTGCTCATCTCCGTTTCAAAGCCGAAGAGGCAACGCTGTCCAAAGACGTCTCCGTGGTCATGTGGCCGGGATGACTAAGCGCCAAAGACGCACGGAACACTGTACCCTTCCAACCAAAGGTGGTCCCTATTTTTCTACTTGCATTTTTTACATGCTTTCAAACTGCTAGGTTGGCAGAAGCTGGGAAAAGTAACAGGACCTCACCCAGTTACACCACACTAGGGATTCGAACCGCTGAACTGCCAACCTTTTGATTGACAAGTTCAACGTCTTAGTCACTGAGCCACCAAGTCCCTTATATATAGTGTAGAAGTATGTTAATTAATGTAATATTAAGGCAGGATACAACATTTTACACATCGGAATTCTCTGTTTCTATCCAGAAGGACTTGTGTGTATAAAGACATAATCAAGTTTATTTTCCCTCTTTTCATAGTTACTGAACTATCTTTTTCCTTTCATCCTTCCTGCTGTTTCTTCATTTTTTCCACCAACTCTCAAGGCAGTTCATAATGAAAATTTAAAATGCTATCAAGCACAATAGAACAAAATGAAACAACCATGATAAATAAAATATGATAAAACAACAAGCAGGCAGAAACTAAAGAACTGAGTACGATAAAGAGAAATTCTAATGCCTGATGATTTACCAAATGGCAGCACTCTGTCAGGGCCTGATCTCTAAATGACAGGTAGAATCAGAGCTGATCAATGCTTGGCTGGGAGACACCAGAACTGTAGGTTAGATTGAGAAGTAAAAACAACCTGAAACCATCTTCTGTACTAATGCTACGAAAGCTATATGGACAGGTCTAGGTACTATCACCAGGGGTCACACTTGACTTGAGGAAGTCTTTACCTTTAGAAATTTAATACAATCAGAGAGTCTATTTAAATACAATAAGCAGATGCAAAAGAAAACAGGGCATTTGTAACTTTAATAGATGTACAAACTTTTACGGTTTTAGCAGACATAGCTATTTGTGTAATTTATAATGGTTGAAATATTCTCTTTTGCACAACTATTATAAATGCAAGATATATTATGGATACTTGCCCTTGTTTGCATCCTATCCTGACCATCATTTTTTCACTAAACTGGATTTACATGACACAGATATGTCTCTTTCAATGACTGCGTGTCTCTTGGTGACTGAGGACACATTCATGAAACAATAGCATAAATCAATATTTCCCAACTTTGCCAGTGCTAAAATGGGTGACTTAAAACTCACAGAATTCTCCAGCCAGCATGCATCTGGGGAATTCTGGAAGTTGAAGTCCACCTATTTTATTGTTGCCAGGGTTGAGAAGCATTGCTCTAAATTATTAGACTTCTGTGTAGCCTTTTATCCAAGTACAGACAGAGCCATCCTATTGAACACAGGCAAAATCAGTTAAGTGCTGTTACCTACTGAACCTTATGATTTACAGAATTGGCCAATCCCATTCTAGTCTATCATGTTACATGAATCCAATTTGAGGAGATTGGTCCATGATTCAATAAAGTGTGAAGATTTATTTTCTACTTAACCTTCTATAAATCTGTCTTATGAACCTGACCAGATACCACAATTTTAGTTATTATCAGAAAGACATCAAATGATATTTAATAATCTGCATATGGGATTCTGAAGCAGATCCAGTTTGATGTTGGTTTTAGAATACAAATGTGTGAGGAAAAAAAAGTTTGCTTTAAATATTCTGCTTTAAATAGACCCTCTTTGTTCCAAGGCTATGTGCCATTGAAAAGTCTCTCCGTGAGGGAAATGGATGGTAACAAACAAACAAACAAAGTTAGACAAACAAACAAACAAAAAAATCAGGCTGAACTCAGAAGAACTGATATCTCCAAATGTACTTGATGGATTGCCTAGAGCAGGGTGTCAAACTTGATTTCATTGAGGGCCAGGTCAGGGTTGTGCTTGACCTCAGGAGACCATGTGGGTGTGGCCAGGGTGGGCATGGCCAGCTTGATGTCACTCGCATCAAGGGCACCTGTGGCAGCCCGAGCGCTCTGCCACAAAAACGGAGCTCCTTCACTGTTTCCAGGGTGGCCTTGTGGGCCAGATCTAAGCATCCTACAGGCTGAATCCAGCCCGCCGGCCTCGAGTTTGACATCCCTGACCTAGAGACAGAAAACAGGATTTGGGACGCGGCACTTGTAGAGCCAAATTGCAATGCCAGAATCTCCTTTTTGTTGCCCAGAGAACTGCCTCTGGCATGACCAAGAAAACCAATGACAGAGTTTTCCACCTTTCTGAGTTAGAAAATGGGAGGGGCGGGGGGAATGGCTATAAAACAGTCTGGCCACACTTTTAAAAAGCAAATAAATCGCACAAATCCCCATCCTACCTTCTAGCTTTCTGTCCCAAATGTAAAAAAACACTCTTAATCACAAATAGTTCATTATCTATGGCCTAGACAGGCCTGCTTCTTATCAGTTACTGTATGGTTCTTCTTATACACTGAATGTTTATACATACAGTATAATGAAGTTTTGAAAATAAAAATTCTAATCTGTATCAGAAAAGTTTTGGTGTGGAGCAATAAGTAGCTTTGGGAAACAAAATACTGTTTCCAGCTCCTTAATTTCACTTCAGTACAAACCACTCATCCAATCTTTGGTGTATGGAACATCTGGCAACTCATGACCAGCAGTTCTGTAAGAATGCATCTTAATGGACATATTCACAATTCACTTTGTTAAGGATATTGGTGTTGTGTTACCAACCAGCAGCGTGCATGCACAAGGAAACGTTGCTGGGAGCAATGAATAAGAATTATGCCAACCAGTTTATCAAAAGCTTACTTTATAGTAGAAAAACAGTCTCATAGTCTTTAAACAAATTCCAAGTCTTTGCCAGTAAATCAGTCCAGTAGTTACAGAATCTTCTTACCCAACAAACAGTAATTGGTTAGAATAACAAACTCACTCTGGTTCACAAACCACGATGGTTACAGATCCATCCAACGATGATTAGCAGATAACAACTCCTCTCAATGGTAGTTTATCATAGCAGCTTCATCATCTCATCATCTTCATACACAATGGCAGCATAGCATAGCAGCAACTGAACATGTTACAATACCTTGCTTAAATACTCTCACAACCAGTCATTATCTAATTACAGCATGACTCAGCATTACCATGAAAACCTTTAAAGTAACATAATACATTTACAGATTAAAGTTACAGTACACTTATATTGCCTGGACAACATAGTTAGGCTCAAACCATATCCTAACATTCTCTCCTTTGGACAGGTCAATATATACAGTCTAGATTCTTAATCCATAGCTTGCACAACACATCCTATGTTTTATAGCACCTTGCGCTTTGGTAAAATTATCAGCTATATTGTCTTCCAACATACAATATTCCAACTTAACCATGTTGCTTTGGATACACTGACGAACATTCAGATACTGAATGTCAGTATACTTAGATCTAGTTTTAATTGCTAAATTCGTTGCCATTTTTATAGCAGCTTGGTTGTCCTCATGTATTACAATTGGATAATCCATCTTTAAATCAATATCCAACATTGTTTGTAATAAATTAAATCAGTACAAACTAGTGATAAACATGAGAACTCCGCCTCCATAGTCGAAAGACTAATATGTTTTTGACGAATTGATTTCCAGCCAATCAAACAATTGTCTAACATGATAGCTATACCCGATGTGGACTTTCTGGTGGTCACATCAGTAGCAAAACTGGCATCAGCATATGCGCTCAATACTAAATCATTGTTAGGTTCTAGGTACAATGCATAATGCATCGTCATTTTCAGATATCTTAATATACGCTTTGCAGCCTGCCAATGCCTATCAGTTGGCTCTGCATTATATCTCGCTAATTGGTTTACTCCAAATGAAATATCAGGTCTTGACCAATTGCTTATATAAGATAAACTACCTATAAGAGACTGGTAGATCTCCTTACTAAATTTAGGACTTTGGATTTCTCCTTGTTGAAATCCTGTGCCATAGGCGTTTTAGCTGGCTTACATAGCTCCATGCCATAACGTTTCAACATTTGGCTTATTTTGCTAGATTAAGATATTTTATAACCTCTAGCTGTTTGATTGATATCTAAACCCAAATAATGCCTAATATTTCCTAAATTTCTAATTTTAAATTTGGTTTGTAACTGTTTAACAATATCTATGGCTTCATTGTCAGTTTTTGTTATTATGGCTATATAATCTGTAAACAATAGAAATGATACACCATTATTCTCTCTTTTAAAGAGACACTTATCCGCTACACCTTCATGAAAACCAATTGTATTTAGCTCTTTAACTATTCATTGGTTCCACTCAAACCCTGATTGTCTCAAACCATAAAGGCTTTTATTTAACTTCCAACAATCAGTGTGGTTTTGTGTTTCAACTCCTAAAGTCTTCCTCATATAGATGGTGTGTCTCAATGGAGCATGCAAGTATGCTGTCTCTACATCTATATGGTTAATACTATATTTATACTTAGCCGCCCACACTAGCATTGTTTGTAAAGTACTAGCACGTAAACTAGGAGCAAAAACCTCATCAAAATCCTGTTCAGTCTGAGAAAAACCTTGAGCTACAAGGCGAGCTTTATGGGTTACTGTCCCATCTATGCTTTTCTTAATTTTGTAAACCCATCTACAACCTATTAATTTTTCACCAGGTGGCAATTTCACAGTTTCATAAACACCTAACTTAGTTAAAGAATTAATTTCCTTACTCATTGCCTCCTTCCAAGCATTCTGCTCCTTTTCAGGATAAAGCCTGATATCTTCATAACTTGAAGGCTCAATGTTAACTTGGCAAACTACGGTTGCTTTATATCGATCTGGTGGATGCCTTTCCCTAGTTGATCTCCTAGGTAAAACAGGATTTACAGCAAATGGTTCATCTGACTCCTCCCCTAAACCTGCATCCTCTAAACCTACTTCCTGTTCTTCCTCCTTGATAGAGGATTTTACATTATCTAAATCTTCAGGAATATCATCAGGAATATGATGCTTTATACTAACAGTATTATTATCATGTCTATAATCTGCACGCTCTAGTTTATCCCATCCTTCGTGCTCCAGAAATTTAGCACTTGCACTACCAGTAAACACTAGTAGTTCCTTGTGCCCAAAATCCAAAAGATCTATGATTTGATTCATAGCCAACGAAAAACATTTTTCTGGCTCTCTGTTGATCCTTTCTCCTTAAACTAGATGGAATATGTACCCAAGCTGGGGTTCCAAATGTGTGTAAGTAACTAAGATTTGGTTTCCCTCCATGCCATAAGGTGAATGGTATTTCTCCTGTAGAGGAATGAACCACATTGTTTAACACATGGTTAGCACACATAACAGCCTCACCCCATAAATTTTCAGGCAAACCAGAATCTGCCAACATAGTTCTAGTCATGGCTTGTAATGTCTGACCTCGTCTCTCAATATACGAATTGTGCTGTGCTCTGTACGGAGCAGACCGTTTATGCTGGATCCCTGCATCCTGCAAAAACTTTTCCAATCTTTGGTTGGTAAATTCTGTACCACTATCAGTCACTAAGCATATAACTTTAAATTTCTGTTTCCTTTCCACAAAAGGTAGCCAGTTGTTAATATGCTGGAATGTTTCACATTTTGTTTTCATTAGATAACAGAATCCGTATCTTGAATAATGGTCTATTATGCTTAGAATATAGCAGGCACCTCCTATGCTAGGTTTCTTGGGTCCAATTAGGTCTATAAACACTACCTCTAATGGATTTGTGGTTTTAAAACCATTAACACGGTTTGCTGGTGTTACCCTACTTTTTTGATGACTACAGGCATTGCAATTTAGATATTTACTACATGCTTGTAGTTTTATCCCTTCAGATAACTGAACTGTTCTCTTTAACATCCTGAAATTTGAATGCCCAAGTCTCCGGTGTAAAGATGAATACATTCATCATGTGGTTTAACATTCTTATAAACAGACTTAGATTTAGCCACCAATACTGGGTTATCCCTTAAAACAAATAAATCATTTTCTAAACTTGCAGTAACAATTTTGCCATCTTTCTCAATAAAACACTTATCATTTTTAAATGTTACTGTAAACCCAAATTGCAGTAATGATTTAACAGATAATAAATTGAATTTTAACCCAGGAATATATAACATAGGCAATGGTTCATTATTAAATGACCAACGAGCAACACCCTCTCCAGCTACCTTAACATTCCAGCCATTTGCTAGTTTCACATGATGGTTACTCTTCTCCATTTTAACAAAAATTTTTCTATTCCTAGAAATTGATTGAGAAACACCACTGTCAACAACCCAACAATCCTGGTTAACATCAGTAGTTGAACTGGATATAGCTAAATTACAACCCTTCTTGGGTCTAGTATTGTCCCTAACAGGCTTTTCTTATTCTTACAATACTTAGCTATATGCCCTTTAGCCCCACAAGCAAAACAACATTTTACAAAATAGGCAGTAGAATACATTTTTTCTTCTTTTGGTTGTTGCACTCTCAATTGATCCCTTTCTTGTCTTCTTTTGGATTCTTCCAATAATCTACCGGTTATGCCAGCCAATGTCAGTTCACCTCTGGACAAAACCTCTAACGAAGAAACATAGTCATCATAACTATCGTTCAATGAAGAAAGAATTATATAAACTTGTTGTAGTTCTGAGAAAATAAGTTCCTTTTCATGTAGCTCCTGGAAAATTCTGGTCATGGATTCCACATGAGCCATCATATCTCCACCTTTAAGAAGATGTTGTTTAAATAATCTCCGTGTGAGATAAATATGAGCACCCACAATCACGAACATATAGTCTCTTCAACTTGGTCCAACACCTTGCAGCGACTCTTCGCCACGAATATGGACAAGCTGCTGGTCACCCAGTGTTAGTCCAATAATGCAAAGAGCTCGTTCATTGTCTCTGTTAAACTTGGTTGTTTTCTTCTCATCTTCCTCATCAGCAGGATCCCATGCTGTTACATCCGGTGGATTATTAACTATATCCCACAGTCCTTTTCTACACAGAAGTAGACTACATTTTGCAGACCAGGATACATAGTTTGTTCCATCCAGCCGGGTTATCATGGAAAAATTTGCTGCTTGTTCTAGTGCCATCTTCACTTGGATTGTTTATCACAAACACAGTTTGTACTATTCACATTTACTCTCAGTTTAGCTTTTAACAATCCTTGTTAGGTATGGTTTGCTCTGGGCCCATAACCAATGGTAAGGATATTGGTGTTGTGTTACCAACCAGCAGAGTGTATGCACAAGGAAACATTGCTGAGAGCAATAAATAAGAGTTATGCAAACTGGTTTATCAAAAGCTTACTTTATAGTAGAAAAACAGTCTCATAGTCTTTAAACAAATTCCAAGTCTTTGCCAGTAAATCAGTCCAGTAGTTACAGAATCTTCTTACCCAACAAACAGTAGTTGGTTAGAATAACAAACTCACTCTGGTTCACAAACCACGATGGTTACAGATCCATCCAATGATGATTAGCAGATAACAACTCCTCTCAATGGTAGCTTATCATAGCAGCTTCATCATCTCATCATCTTCATACACAATGGCAGCATAGCATAGCAGCAACTGAACATGTTACAATACCTTGCTTAAATACTCTCACAACCAGTCATTATCTAATTACAGCATGACTCAGCATTACCATGATAACCTTTAAAGTAACATAATACATTTACAGATTAAAGTTACAGTATGCTTATATTGCCTGGACAACATAGTTAGGCTCAAACCATATCCTAACACACTTTCTCTCCCATTCTTCCAAAATTGCTCTGACACTGGACTGCTTGCAATCAGGGAAGGGGAATGGTGGGAGGTGCAGAGGGTCATTGCACCAGTTTGCCTAGGGAAAGTGGCAGTGTTGTGATCCCATTCCCAGGCAGTTACGACCAAAATACCATCCCCCCCAACTATAATGCACCTTTTTTTGAGAAGAGAAACCATGACAGATTCTCCTATCCTCAGTAAAACAGTTAACAAGCATAGGAAAGGCTGCTACAGGGATACCAAGACTCCTGCTCTCGTTTCCAATAAAAGTCTAACTTGCCTCTCTAATTCTTGGTTTGTATTGCCCTGAAGACTCTTTGGCTCAGCAGCCTTTAACATAAGAAGGTTTTGTACCATCTGATTCCAAACGATACTAGCTCAGAGCTCAAAGGACTTCTTTCCTCCTCTGGGACCTTGTAGTGGGCTGGAGTGTTTGTTTAGAGATGGTTTAATTGACTGTAAAGAAGCTTCTGTGAAGGAAGTTAAAGTGGTGGTAAAAGCCTTCAGCTCATAAATGCTGAGCAGGGAGTAGTTGAAGAAGTCTCCAGAGGCTAATAAAGCAAACCACTCATCTTCCATTCCAGGAGGGGGCAGCGAGGAGCAGCAGCTTTGAACTGGAAAGTAAGAAGAGACATTACAGACCATGATCTCTACAAGTTCAGCCTGAATTAACAGGATGGACTAGACCCACCTATTGAAACTTGTCTATTGGACCCCTCTAAAATTAAATTCCAGCCTCTGCACTAACCTATGAACCTTGAGACCTCTTCATTGTATTTCTAGGTATGGACTTTGTTGCACCTGATTTTAACCCATGGGTTAGCAATCTTTTGGAAACAAGAGACTGCACTCTGGAATTCAACCTTTCATGACTAGAAGAGATTCAGATTAATAGCAGGGGATAATGGAGAATACCTCTGTACACATCTCGATCTTCCAGAAAAAAAAAAGATACAAAAGTAGTAGAGAGATACAGTAAATATGTGAGGTTACATGTATGCCATACGGCAGAGGTATCAAACTCACGGCCCATGGGCCAGATGCGCCATGCACTGGCCACGCTTAGTTTAACAAAGGAGGGAAAAAATCATGATATATCACATGATGACACCGTGACAATGTGAGTTTGACACCACTGCCATAAGTTATTTTATCCTTTGGCGGCAATGGATATAATTGACATACAAAAGGGTCCAGCCTCTGCCAGATCTAACTATTTCTGGAATAAATTTCCACAGGCAGAGGTGCTTATTATAGATTTGCATCAACATAATTTATTTGTTTTTCTTAAATAGCTGTTTTCCCTTTGGTTCCCATAGATTACCATGGAGTCTCCAAGCATCTGATTGCATGTGAGAAAGAGAAAAATAATTTCCACTGATGCATTACATAACCTGTTCACTTTGCATTCCTTCTGGGCAATGCAGACATGACATCCTTTTGGTGACCTGCTAAGCTTTCTTCTCTGTTACAATGGTGTGTTATAAGCCTGTAATCATTAAGTGACCCGGCTACCTGAAGACAGTGGATGTAGCCTGCAGCAGTGACTGTTTCCTGTGCAGATGATAAAAGTGTTAGCAAAGAGTGAATACTGATGAAGCCACACAGTGTAGGCAGAACATAGTTATGGATTAAATCACTATGGCCTTTGGTAATTGACAGATGCAAATATTGTTAATGCACATAATTTAAGTGCTATCCAAGATTTTTTGTTATGGCACCTAATATGCCAATAATCACTGGAACAACTATGGCCAATTTATTCCATAATCTTTCAATCTCAATTTTCAGATCTTAATACTTTGTGATCTTCTCTAATTCTTTGTCTTCTATTTTACTAGCCCTTGGTAGTGCCACATTAATTATCCATACTATCTCCTTTTCATCCATAATTAAATCTCATGTGTTATGTGCCAAGTTTGTATTCAGAAATCCCACAATATTTTACCCTGGTTAGTTACTGCTGTTAGTTGCACAATTGGCCAACTGCTTAGACTGGATATGGAGTTTTTATTAATTTAGCAAGTACTTCTCAAGAACTTTGGAGAGGCAGATGTTGTTGTTTGATGGTGGCAAAAGTATTGTCACAGGAAGTAAACTGTTCCAAGTAAAGCTGCCTTTTGCAATTGACTGATGGGGATTGTGTCAATGCCAACCAATGGTGATCCAAATATTTCGGGATTGCAGTTGCACCCAAAGTCCCTATTTATTATTGGAACTATCTTTGTTTGATTTTGGCACATTCATTCTACTTCTACTATTTGCAGGTCTTTGTAATTTGTGATTTTCTCCAGTTCTTTCTCTTCCCTTTTGCTGCCTCCAGGTATCACAATGTCCACTCTTCAGACTTTTTGGTCTTATTATTACGCCTCTGCCTACATCAAATTACTTCATCCGTGCTATATATAATTGCCTCCATCATTTCCTGATTGATAAGAAGAGTACTTCCTTGCACAGAATATGCCATCCTGAATATTCATTTTCATACCAGTACGATATCTTCTTATCATTAGATAAAATGGTAAGTTACAGACCACGGTACAGACAGTTCTGTTTCCCATACAGTAGAAGAGGAGTACAGCTGAGAAAGAACATTTATGGTATAATCACTTCTGTTTCCTAGCACCTTTTCTGCCTCATGATAGGACCATTTTCTACCTTTATCTGTAGACCTGTAGTGGATCTTCTGTGCCAAGCAGGGGTTTTCTGTCAACAGTAGTTGAGACAGATTATTTCCTTCTCTCTGGTGCCTGATGGAACTGTTCACTGATAATTGAAAATGATATGTGGGCAGTTAGCTGTAACAAGCAATACTCTATTACATTTGTAGAGGCTAGCAACGACTTTAAAGTAGGGAAAAATACCAATCCAAAACAAGATTTTGCTATAAGTAGCTTGTTTAGGAAGCAGATTATATCATTATTCCATTTTTTCCAGAACTCAAGTGGCTAGTTCAAGCATCTCACTCAGATATTGTAATATACACTTTGATCTATGTTCAATCATATTCACTTCAGTAATTCTGCATTCTGAACTAGGTGCTTTTCCCCCCTTCTAGAACAATATTTCTCAATAATGGCTGAGGAATTCTGAGAGTTGAACTCCACGCATCTTCAAGTGGCCAAAGTTTGCTTATGTTGGTGTTCTACATCCTAAATTCAGATCTATTACGAAAATCCCACTGGGTCTATGTACCTCTTTTAAACAAAATGATACCATGAACACCTTCATTCAGAGAAAGGGTTTTGCTAAAAACAGAGGTGAAATCTTCTTAACCCCTCCTTGAGAAAGAGCCCTCTCCTGGTTGTGAACAGGGCTGCTTTGTTGTTAAGTTACTCCATTTTATAGAGAGAATGAGTTGAAATTGTGAATCTGTATTTCAGTACCTACCACGTTCTTTTAGGTACTAGAACAAAAGCAATCCTGAACAATCCTGTTAAGTTCTCCCAACCCCACCAATTAGTTCAACAATTAGAGAACCATTTCCTTCCTAATGGAGGAATTTATTTATCAGTTCATTTGTGAATGGACTGTCATCTACTGTCTGAAACCAAAAACACTTAAGGCAGTTAAAAGAACTACCTATGTTTACTTATATTTCTATGTAAGTAGAAGGTCTATTTAAGATTAAGTTGGCCATTTTTAGCTGGTAGGTTGCTTAGAGTGCAATCCTTAAGCAATTCCTTACCCCCCTACCTCAATTTTTCTGTTCAAATCTTCACCTAGGACTCCATATCTGCTCAGAGAATGCTTAGAGAACACCGCTATCTATTGCCCCCTTCTCCTTTCCAATCTTCTCCACCTCATGTTACCTTGGTCATCTCTTTCCCTTTCCACCCACACTTTGTTTAATTTTCTCATTGGTTCTCTTACTGCTGCTTCTCGTTTATCTGTCTTGTCGTTGTTAGTTTTTTGCCCCTCCTTGCTGTCTCTTGCATGTTTATTTATCTCTCCTCTCACAACCATGGTCTCCTTTTTCTCTAGATCTCACAGATACTATTATCTGCCCTCTCTTGCACACTTCTCTATTGCATTTTTTTTCTTTTCATTTCATCTGCTTTTCTTGCCTCTCTCTTAGCTCACTATTCCTTGTTGCTTCTCTTATAGCTACCTACTTGCTGTAATTTGCCTTTCATCTCAGTGATTTCATCCTTCTTGTTTTTCTTCCCAGCGTCTCTTACTTTTTCTTGACTTTTCTCTAAGGTTATGTGGGGCCTGAAAAAAAAAAGATGGCAATTATAATGGTATTGGAGATATTTAAAAAAAAAAAAAACAACAGGTAGAGCTTCAATTGCACCATCACCATCCTGACTGTTTTGATCATATTCTGTAGACACTCTTATAACTTCTGGTTCATCTTCTTCTATTTTGGTTTCTCCTCTTCATATTGGTCTCTATTAGTCTTTCTTCTTCTCTAGAAACGCCCCCTTTCTTATTTTCTCTGTTTTCCAAACTCTCCTTCCCCTTTTCAACACCACTGTGGGAGCCACACTTCAAAATGCGATAAGCCACTGCAGATGTTTTTGGCATCTCTTCCATTCTGTCTCTTATATGGGGCTGTAGACTTATGATCCAATCACCCACATGGTCTTTATTACATAGATCAGGTTTTAGATTGGCAAAACATTTCCAAAAATATTGCATAGGGCAATATGAAAATGAAATCCAGCATTATTTCATTTACACTTAAATAAACTTAGATATACCGTATTTTTCGGAGTATAAAACATACCGGAGTATAAGACGCACCTACCTTTTTTTTGGGGGGGGGGTTAAAGTTTTTATTTTTTTATTTTATTTTTTAGACAAACACACATACAAACATACAATGTATTTTCTTTGAACAGAGTATTTGGCTGGTTCACAAATTTAAACAGTGTTTAGTCATTTCAGTTAAATTTACAATTTCTATATATCCTTTTTGCCATATTTATTACTCATCTATTTTTTTAAAAAAAACAATATTACCCTTCATCCTCATCTCTAATCTTAATCAAATTCAATTTTTCCCTTCTATTCTATATTATACCCCTTCCCATTGTCATCTATTTTTATATCCATCCTCACATTGGTTAATTATGTAATATTACAATTGTTTAATACAAATTCAACATTTTAATATAAATCAATTAGTTATATAACTATATCTTTTTGTATATTAATCAATATGAACATGAATATTCCAATTATTTCCATGCAATCCAATTTCTTACAAATCAATTAATTATATTTACCAATAATAATAAACCAAATAATTTCCCTCTTATGGTACTCATTTTCACATCTTAAACTGTCCCAATAACCCACATATTTTGCCCATATAATCCTCCAAATCACAACTTAATCATTTCTACTTTCATCACAATATATAATTAAAAATATTTCAGTCATTACAATTTCCCTAATTAAATTTAAAAATGTTCTAGCTGTTATTCAAGCTACAATTTAGTCCTTTTTACTTTCACCACCATATACCATTAAAGGTATTTCAATTGTTACAGTTTATACTTATTCATATTTCTAAAAAAAAAGAAAAACTTATCATTGTCTAGATTTCAAAAATACAAAGACAAATATTCCAATTATTATTCATTTCATTTTTACAATCATTTCCCATTTATTTCTTACTACTATTCATATTTCAATTCTAAATATGTATAACATTTTTCTCTTTCATTTCTTTTTCTTTTTCTCCCTTCCCATTTTTATTTCTCCTTTTTTTCTTTTGTGTTCAAAATCTTGAACTCTTCTCTTTTGCCCTAAATTTCCCATTGTTTGCACCTAACTTTTTTGGTGAGGAAAAAGAAGAAAAAGAAATTTCCCTCTCCCTCTGCCTAATTTTGCTTCTTTGCAGCAAACAGCAAACAGCCTGCTTTACTTTCAGTTTCATGTTCAGCATAGCTTGATTAGCACAAAGGGAAAAAAAATGTGGTGCACCAATTTACCTCTTTGCAGCAAGCAACAGAGCCCTGCACAAAGCAGCTGAGAGCAAATCAGCTGAGAGTCGGGAGGCCGATCTAATCAACTTGTGCTAATTAGTCTGTGCTGAAGCTGAAAGGAGCTGTTTTTTCTTGCTGTTTGCTTGCAAGGAGGTAACTGCTGCGAGGCACAAGCCAAAGGGTGGGGGCCAGTGGGTGGGCAGGGCTACATTCAATGTATAATTTTCACCCCCTTTTGGGGGGAAAAAGATGTGTCTTATACTCCGAAAAATATGGTAACTGTATCAAAATTAAATACCCTGTTTCCCCCAAAATAAGACATCCCCTGATAATAAGCCCAGTCAGGCTTTTGGGTGTATGGCAATAAGGCCAAGCGCTTATTTCAGGGTTCAAAAAAATATAAGACAGGGTCTTATTTTCAGGGAAACACAGTATAATTGTAAATATTGCAAGGGGATAATAATTTTGTGAGATATATGCATTTGTAACAAAGACTTTGGGAAATTCATACAGCTCAGAGTCCCACATTTTGAACTTGAGATGAAGATAGATAGAAGAATTTATATATATATAAATATATACCAAGTTACTAGAAACACTTCAGATGTCGGGTTTTTGTTGTTTTTTTTTATTGCAAAAGTTTTACAATTACATTTTCACCCCTTTTTTCCCCCCCTCAACCCACCCCAAACTTCCCAACCTCCCTAACCCACCCTAACCCTCCCCTCCCCCCAGACTTCCACACAATATACTCATGTCAAGTAAAAGGAAAAACCCTCCTTTGTACATAAAACTTGAACCCCTCCCTCCCCCTTATAAATTTTCATCTTCATTACATTAACCTATTTCTATCTTAATATAACATTTTCAAATAAATTTTCATCCTGATTACCTTAAAAATATTTCTATCTTAATATAACATTTTCAAATAAATTTTCATCCTCATTACCTTAAAATATTTCTATCTTAATATAACATTTTCAAATAAAAGCTATTTGATACTTCCTAGTTTGATATTTGTTCTGAACATAATCTATCCACTTCTTCCATTCCCATTCATAAGTCTCTTGAGAACAATCTTTTAGATATGCTGAAATCTTCGCCATCTCTGCAAAACTGGCCATCTTCAAAGTCCATTCCCCAATCGTGGGCAGCGCTTCATTTTTCCAGTATTTACCTATCAACAATCTTGCTGCTGTTATCATATACAATATCAATTTTGTTTCACCCAATGTAAAACCCTTAACTATACCCAATAAAAACAATTGTGGAGAAAATTGAATTTTTTTCTTCAAAACATTCTGCATGACCCACCAAATTTTTATCCAAAAAGCCTTAACTTTCTTACAGGTCCACCAAACATGATAATATGTAGCGTCTAGACAATCACATCTCCAACATTTAGGCTGCACATTAGGGTACATACACGACAATTTTTTGGGGTCTAGATGCCATCTGTAAAACATTTTATAAAAATTTTCCCTCAGATTCTGCGACTGTGTAAATTTAACATTCTGAACCCAAATTTTTTCCCATGTTTCCAACATCACTGGTTCCTCAAAATTTCGTGCCCACTTAATCATACAATCTTTAACTAGTTCAGTTTCTGAATCCCTTTCTAACAAGACATTATAAAGTCTTTTAATATGCATTGGACCTTTCTCTTTTATGTGTCTAACCAATTCTTCCTCATACATCATAATACCAGTTTTTTGGTCCTCTTTCCATCTCAATTGCAGTTGATTATATTGTAACCAAGTTAGATTAATCCCTTCAGCCAACAATGTCTGTAATGTCTTCAGCTGCCATCTGCCCGCATCTGTAAAAAGAACCTCTTTGTATAACCCCCCCCCCGAGTGACATTATATTTGTATTCCACAAAGTATGACCAAGATCCAGCCATAGCGGTATTTTATAATCCCAATTGTTTCGGTGCTTCTTCCAAACTCTCAACAAAGAATCTCTAAGTATGTGGCTTTTGAATACTTTGTCCACTTTACTGTCATAAAATAAGTAAGCGTGCCATCCAAATTCCAAATCAAAACTTTCTGCGTTTAGTATTCCAGTCTTTTTTCTTCCAAACCAATCACTTGCTAAAGTCAAAGCTGCTGCATCATAATATAACTGTAGGTTTGGAAGTTTAAGACCTCCCCTTTCTGGAACGTCTTGCATAATTTTCATTTTTACTCTTGGTTTTTTCTTGTTCCAGACAAACTTGTTCACTCCAGTTTGCCATACTTTTAGTTGTTTATCATTTTTGAGCACCGGAATCATTTGAAACAAAAAAAGAAATCTTGGCAAAATATTCATCTTAACTGCTGCTATTCTTCCAAGTAAAGACAGCTGCAGTTTTTTCCAAGTCTCCATGTCTTTTTGCACCTCTCGCCACAACACCTCATAATTATTTTGAAACAATTTCATATTTGATTCTGCAACCTGAACTCCTAGATATTTTACCTTTGGTACAATCTCAAAACCTGCCCTCCTTTCAAGCTCAAGTTTACGATCTTGTGTCATATTTTTAACTACCATCTTAGTTTTTTTCTGGTAAAATCTAAAACCTGAAACTTTACCATAGTCTTGTATAATGTCCTTCATCTGGATTATTGATTCCATTGGCTGTGTTAGGGTAACAACCAGATCATCTGCAAATGCCTTTATTCTGTAATCCTCTTGCCTTATCATTATACCTTTCAAGATATTAGAGTCCCTTATTGTATTTAACAAGACTTCTAATGTTAAAATAAACAACAATGGGGACAGCGGACATCCCTGTCTTGTTCCTTTTTTGATTTTAAACTCTGTTGTCAAACTTCCATTAATAATAATCTGTGCCTTTTGATCTTGATAAATTGCTGAGACCGCCTGTATAAATTGGTCCCCAAAGTCCATCCTTTTTAAAGTCTTTAATAGAAAATTCCAGTCCACTTTATCAAAGGCCTTCTCTGCATCCAGAAAAACCAGCACTGCAGGGATCTGTTTATTCTTCTCAAGATATTCCAATAAATCTATTACTTGCCTTACATTGTCATTCATGTGCCTACCCTCAATAAATCCCGCTTGATCATCATGAATCACCTTTTGAATTACTGGCATCAATCTGTTGGCTAATACTTTTGCATAAATTTTGTAATCCGTATTCAAGAGAGATATTGGTCTGTAGTTCTCTGGTTTTTTGGGACCTGCTTGTTCTTTTGGTATCAAAGAAATATAAGCTGTAGTCCATGATGGGGGTACTTTTCCCCCTTGTTGTATATTACAAAATAAGTCTCTAAGTTGTTCCACCATTTCTGCCTGCAAAGTTTTATAATACACTGCAGTCAGACCATCCGTTCCAGGAGCTTTAGCTGTTTTTAATTGTTTTATTGCTGCTATTATCTCCTCCTCTGTTATAGGATAATTCATTCTTTCCTTTTGTTGCTCAGTGATTTTTGTAACTCTTTTGTTGTCTAAGTATTTTTCTATAAGTCCATTCTGCACCTCCTCTCTGGCATATAGTTTAGTGTAATATTCAAGAAAAGCTTCTTTTATTAATTTCTGTTGAAAAACTTCTTTCCCTCCGATATCAATACTATCAATAGTCCGTATGCTCTGTTTCTTCCTTAATGTGTAGGCCAACCACCTGCCCGGTTTATTGGCGTTGCAGAATGTATTATGCTTCGCATATTGTAAATTTGTTGCAACTTGTTCCGCTATAAGCATTTGGAATTGGTCTTTCAAAAGTTTTATGACACCAAGTATTCTTTCATCTGTTGGGTTTTTAATAAGTAACTGTTCTTTGTTCTTTATTTCTGCTTCCAATTCAAGTCTTTTCTTTTGTCGGGACAACCTATGTTTAGAGTTCATATGAATAAGCACCCCTCTCATATAAGCTTTGCTTGCGTCCCACACAATTTCCATTGGGGTGCCTTTATTCAAATTCATTTCAAAAAACTCTTTCAAATACTTTTTAAGTTCTATTATATTTTTTTCATATCTGAACAAGTTTTCATTTAATCTCCAAGAGCGTCTCTCAGTCTTGCATGTCTCAATTTCTATCCACACTGGGCTATGATCAGTCAAAGTTCTTGGCAGAATCTTTGTTCTTTTTGTCCTAACAAGTAAATCATCTGACAACAAAATGAAGTCAATCCTAGAAAAGGATCTATGTCTGTCAGAAAAGAAAGTATAATCCAGTTCTTTTAGGTTATGTATTCTCCAAATATCTTTTAATTCCAGGTCTTCTTTCATATCAAAAAAAGTCTGTGGTAATCTAATCCTTGACTTCGCCAAAGTCTTTTTGTCTAATTTAGAGTCAATTACTCCATTCCAATCTCCCATAATTAAAATAGATCTATAATCCCATTGAAGTATTTTAGTATGTAGCATTTTATAAAAATAGTCCTGTTGTTGATTAGGAGCATAAATTCCTATCAAAAGAATTTGATTATTAGCAGAAAGTAATTCAATTGCTACAAACCTGCCGTCTTGATCAGCTTCTATAAGTTTGGCTGTTAATTTTTTATTTACGTAAATAACCACACCATTCTTTTTTTGGTTAGTTGAAGATATAAAATGTGTTCCTAATTTGGAATTTTTCAAATAGTTTTGATCTTGAGCTGTAATATGTGTTTCTTGTAAACAAATTATATCATTATTATGTTGTTTTAAATATGCAAATACTTTCTTCCTTTTCTGTGTTGCATTCAACCCATTCACATTCCAAGATAAACATTTAATCATCATTATTCTCTTTCTGGAGCAAAGAACAGAATATTCGGATTTCATCTGAAATCTTCTGTCCTGCATTCCCCACGGCCCCAGCCTTTTCATCTTGTCTTTCCTGCTGTAACTTTTCTTTAAGTTGCTTGGCTTTTGCTCGGGTTATACGCTGGTCCTTGACTTCAGCCATCCAAGCCGGCTCCAAGATTGGAGAAGGTTCCAGCAAAGGCTCATCCAGAAAACCTCCTTCAGCGCCCTTCAACTCCTCTGATTCCTGCTTAGATTGTTGTTGCGGTTCTTGAAGTTGCTTCTTATCACTCTCCTTAATCTCCAAAACTGTAGATGTACGTGGGGATGGTGTTCTTTCTTTAAAGATATCAGTATAAAATTGCTCCGCCTTCTCCACAGTATTCAAACGGTGTTTCTCTCCCTTATATCTCAAAATTATGCCAGTTGGAGCGTCCCAACGAAATGGGATCTGATTATTCTGCAATTCTTTAACAAGAAAGCCAAAATCTTTTCTGGATTTCAACATCTTAGGTGGAAGCTCCTTGTAAACTGTGATCTTAGATCCGCCCACTTGCACAGAAGTGAGAAAAGATTTTTGCAGGATATCATTTCTTATTGCTCTGTCTGTAAAATATATGACCACATATCTAGGCAATTGTCTTTGTCTGGCCACCCAAGAGTTGACTCTGTAAATTTTGTCTATTTTACAGAAGACCATATCAGGATTAATTTTTAAGATCACAGCTAGGGCTTCAGCACAGATCTGTCTCAAATCTTGTCTCTCCTCTTCTCTAATTCCTCGAAGCCGTATAGCAAATTCCATTGCCCGGAATTGCATCATGACAATCTCGTTCTCAACTCTCTGCATCTTATCATCAACATCAAAAAATTTATGATCATTATTTTTCATCTTAGCATTAACTTCTGATTTAAATTCATCCACTTTTGACTCAACTTTCATAATAAATCCTGCCAGGCCAGACGCCACATCTGTTATTTTTTTGGTCACCTTCTTTTGGTTCTGCTGCATTTCCTGCATAATTTCCTGTTGAGACTTTTGAATTTTATCATCTATTTTATTTATTTTATCATCTATTTCCTGTTGAGCTTTTTGAAATTTGTCATCCAAGATATTTGAAATAAATTCTTTTAGATCTCCCATATCAAAATCTTTTTTCTGAGCTTGTGACTGCGTGTCCTGTTTGCGTGTGGGGGATCCCCCCCCCCTGTTTTGCCTTCCTGCTTCTTTGAAGCCATCCTGCCACGTAAGCTAGCTTTTCTAAAGAGGGAGGTTCCGCTTCTTCTGCCATCTCCACAAAGCCTTCTAAAAAGGTCCCCCAGATTTAATCAGGGCAAAGCTATAATGCAGCAAAGTCAAGTAAAAGGGAGAGATTTTCCTCTTGTTCCTGTTACAGCCGGAGCAACTTTATAGCAACTTTTTAACTTTGTAACAAAGCAAGATGACTTCACCAATCCACACTCGCTGATTCATTTACTCTAATGCTGAGCGCCATATTTTTTCCCAGTCACTTTCACTCATTCAGAAATTTTCACTTCAATATAAAAGATCAGCAAAGTGCTAATACTTGCAGTTCAAAATTTCAGGGTTCACGTAGATTTCAGGTGTTTATTTGGGTTGTTTCCTTGCTCTTTAAAAGTTTCCTGCAGCCGGCTTGTTCTGCGGAAGCAGAGACGTCCCACGCCGCCCGGAGTCTCAGCAGGTTGAAAGGGAGCCGCGCCTGTTTCCTCCCCAGAAACAATTCCCTGGGGGGGTTGCAGGGGCTCGACCTGTACCCTGCTGCCTCTTCTTCAAAAATCCTAAGGATTTTGAAGCTTTCAAGCCGCTTCACAATCAGGAAGCGGCTCTACGAGCGGCGGGGCTGGCGGTGCTTAAAAAGGCACTGTCGCCGCCGAAGACGAGGAAACCGGAAGTCGGGTTTTTTTAATTTCTTTTATTCCTTTTATTCCTGCTGGCTTTCAGTTCCTGTTTAGTCCTTTAACCTTGATATACATAATAAAGACTTTTTATTGAATCAGTACTCTCATTTTGACAGGAAATGTAGCCTCTAGTACAAGCCAACCAACTACCTAAATTGTTAACAAAAATTCAGATTTACCACTTTTCTTCTCCTAAGTAAACTGGCACAGATTTCTTCTTTGAAGTCAAAAGATGGTAGCAGCATATCAACTTTCCCCATGCATATGGGAATGACAAGCAATTGGGATTGTGATGGAAAGTGATCCTCAATTAAAGGAGCCAGAAGAGCCAACCTATCATATCCCAGGGCTGCATTTGAATATGTGTGACAATACACAAATAACCTTATACTGGCAGAATTTTTAATTGCTCTCATTCTTAATTGCTTTATACCACATGGCTGGAGTTTTGTCAAACATATGAGTGATTTAGCAAAGCTCTTCTAAATAATTGTTTTTCTTAAAAAGAAAGATATCCTTGGGATGTATCAGAGCTCTAGAAAGTGGAAGTAGCTGAGTAGTGGATGTGGTTGATGGCATAAGAAGGACTGCCATTCCTGGTTGAGACCTATGTAGGATGATGTTTTTAAGTCCTATATTTGAAGAGTTGTTATAGAGCTGTTTCTGAAGTTATATTCTCTATGATGAGCTGTCAAGTTTAATTCTAGTTTAAAGATAAAGAATTATAATGTTGGAGAACAGAGACTTTGAGATCATGTAATAGCATTTGGAACATGGTTAGCATTTGATGAGAATATTATGTTTTTATTTATGTTCATCAAAGATTGATTAAATGTGGCCATAGGTAGCAGAATGATGAAATCACTGCAGTTGATAGATACAAGCTGATTAAATTTAATATTTGCATATAAAGGTAATAAAATTTCATAATTTCAGCATGAAATTTTAGCATTTTCCTTGAGGTCTCATAAACTGTATAGGTCAGACCACTGTTATCCATATAGGAGTTATCACAAGTTTTACAAACAACCATAGTTGCCTATGTCACTGCACTGAAGACCCTGTTGTTCCGCCAGGCCGGACTATCAACATAATAGTTTTAAATTGGGGTACTTAAATTTTTTTGGGTTTTAAATCTGAGCCAATTTGTTTAATTATTTTAAATTTTAATTGCTGTTTTGTCTGTGTTTTTAAATAGGCTGTACACCGCCCTGAGTCCTTCGGGAGAAGGGCGGTATAGAAATAAAATTATTATTATTATTATTATTATTATTATTATTATTATTATTATTATTATTATTATTATTATATCAGGCAATTGCGCAACAGCATCAGATGGTTGAAAATGTTGCTAATCATGGAATAATATAATTATTTCTAGACTTGCATTCTCTACATAAACTAGAGTATTCAAGATGCATGCAAATCTGATCCTCTCTCAATTTTATTAATGCATTCCTTTCCTTTTTTTCCCTGAGTAACTTCCATGCATTCTAATGGTAACCAACAGCTCTTGAGCAAGCGAAAAAGTAAATAAGCAGAAGGTTTCCTGCCCTTTTTGCAGAGCTGCATTCTAATGCAGTAATGAGAGCCATGAGTGGTGCTATCCTTACTATTTTAATGAGGGACAAGTTAAGGAAAACAATCAGTGGATTCTAGCAGGTTCATTTCCCCTCTTGCCAAGCATCATTGGACAGTGGGTAAATAACCATCAATCATTCTTTCTAATATGTGGAGTGAAACAATGTTGGACAAATGCAGGCAGTACTTCAATGGCACATTTAGTGGCCTATCAAGTTTGCCAGCCAATAGATCAAAGGCACATGAATACCTGTGACCTGTCATTTGAGTGATTTATGAATAAGAATCTTTGAGTGCTGAATGCATGCTCAGAAATAGGCTAGCTGACAGGATGTAGATGCAAAAGAAGGTCCTAGGTAAGGGAAAACTCAATAACAAATGAGCTCCAGTATGACTAGTAATGCAAGGAAATGGCAGTGCTGGTAGTAGGTACAATGTTGTCTTTATGACTGGCAGCACCCAGGGGAAGCTCACAGATGGCCATGGAGCCAGAATGAAGTAGTAAAATGATTCCACATACAAAATGGTGTTTCACAATTTCAGCAACGTTCGGATGTGTAGACTTGACATCTACCAGAATTCCCCTGCCACAAAATGCATCTTGAATGAAGATTTGGTCATTACCTTTGCACAATATAGTAAATGTGGTGTGAGTTCTCCATATTGGCTGGGGAAATCTGAGAATTGAAGTCCCTACATCTGAAAGTTGCTGAGATTGAGAAATGCTGCTCAGAATAATAAAAGCAGTAATCAGGGACTGCCAGTCAAAACCCCTTTTGACGGAATCACTGGAAAACTGCAGTGCATTAAATGGTGACAGAACCAGCATCCTTCAGCTGGCAGACCCTGGCTCTTTTTTCATGTTTTAAGACAATCTTCTTTGCAGCATAATATTAATGCTTTGTCAGGAAGTGCTGGCCCTTTTTTTAAACAGAGCCCTGGTACTATTTCTAAAAAGCATTGAACACTGTGATTATAAGTTGCCCACGTAAATTCTGACAAGTGCATTGGAAAGCACCAGCAGGCATTAAGTGGGCAGAAGCTTTGGGGGAATTACTGTAGTGTCTGGTTTTTCCTCCTTCCTTAAGTCTGATTGTCTCAGTGATTTGAAGGGACAGGAGCAAGCTGATGGAAGCCTAAAGTGGCTGACAGGAGCAGATCAGATATAGCTCCTCATCACATCACTGTGAAATATGCTAGTTCATCATATTTCAACCTTAGCAACTTTAAGATATGTGGGCTTCAACTCCCAGAATTCCCCAACCAGCATGAGCCTCCATGTAACTGGGGTGCTGAAGTCCACACATGTTAAATTGCCAAGGTTGAACAATGTTGTGTAACATCATGTCCATGGCAAGAGAAGAGGAAAAGCACTGCTTTAATATTGAGACGTCTAGAGATGACTTTAGGCTGTCTTTCTGTGGGCTGGTGTGAGACAAAAAAAAAGTGATGAGAATATGGCATTTAAAAAAAAAATCTAGGAATTGTTTGTGCTACAGTTAGGGGGACATGAGGATGGCACTTAGAAAACTTGTAGGTACTTTAGGCATCAAGATTGTTTTTGTTCTACCAGACCTCCTTCTTTTTTTGTTTTGTTTTGTTTTGTTTTTTCTTCCTTTCTCCATAATTAAAGAGTAGCAGCTAGTAATTTGGCTTTGACATTCTGGGTGGTAAATGAAAAAAATTCTGCCCTTTCACGAGAATGGGAATCCGTTTGGAAGAGGCTGGGCATATCAAGCAGGAATGAGGGCTAACAGAGGACTAAAGACCCCAAGTTCCTGGTAAAAGAGAAGGAGGGAAGAAAAAGACTATATACACACGAAAATGGGGAGAGGCCTTAGACAAAACTATGGCTCAGAATATATGGCTATACCAAAAGAAAAGTATTTCATTATGATAGCACGGAATGAAATGTTTTTAAATAAAATATCAGTAAAAAAGGTAAGGAAAGAGAGGGAGGAAAGTAGCTGCGAACTAATTGTACATATGGTTGAATGCACAAGCACAGTAAAGACTAGACCTAGCTTCACAAAAAACAATTTTTGTGTTCACAAAGCTTGTTGTACATCTGAATAAGTTTAGCAATTGTGTTCCCAATTGCCTCAGTGTTCTGGTAATCACATACTCTTCCCAGTGGTGGGATTCAAATAATTTAACAATTGGTTCTCTGCCCTAATGATTTCTTCCAACAACCAATTCACTAAACTGCTCAGAAAGTTAACAACCGGTTCTCCAGAAGTGGTGCGAGCTGGCTGAATTCCACCACTGACTCTTCTCTCCTTTCCTCCCAAACTCTTTTAAAATATTATATTTTATCGATACCATTATTTCAGTATTCAATTTTCTTCCCAAGGAAGTTACCAACGGACATTTACTTATGTAAACTTGTGTGACAGAGTTCAAATATTGCAATAAAAGATTGGGGTGACTGTATTGGATGAGACTAACCAATTTCAATTTATTCAACACAACACTTGATTAAGCAAATTATGATTTAGTATTGCATACTAGGATTGTCATATCTATATCAAAAATATCCAGATTGCCACTAGGGAGTACCAAAGAGACAAAAACTTTTTGCTGCCCATATTCCAAAGTTGTATGTATATGAATTGAAAAAAATAGTACTGAATTTTTCATTTGTTTTCTTTTCCAAGAAATTCAGGGGGCATATAGGAGTCTGCCATTCTGTCCACCAGCACAATAAATCTCTGAAAAGTTAACAGAGTGAGTCTAACTTTTTCTGAGAAGGGGAGAAGCTGGCAGAAAGAAGATTGAGATAAATATTAGAGTTGGGAGGGGCAGCAGAGAAAAAATTACTGTGCCCTGACAAGACAACAAATCATTCACCCTTCCTTCATTCTACGATTCCTCCCTCCAAGTCATGTGACCAACAGTGGCCGCTATGTAGCCTGCTTAGTTGAATGAACATATATGTACTCAGAAATGTACATTATTTTGCAGGATGCAGGATGCAGGAAAATTTCTCCTGTGTTCATTGCTGAAAAAGAGATAAGAAAGAATTCCGGCATTTCCCTGCCTTTTTGTGAAGTTAGTTTGGTGGTTTAAAAGGAAGTGGGTGCTTAACCTACCCAGAAGTCTAAAAATCTGACACTCAAATCTAGATAACTTTCCTTTTGGAGGTACTTAAAAGGAGAAACGGGCATGGAACTGAGACAGCACTGATCACTTTCCTGGATGGTGTGTGTCAGGGTCTGGATGGAGACACCTCACCTTCTCTCTTTACACCTCTCAGCAGTTTTTGGTACTGTCAACCATGATATCGTACTAGACCACCTGCAAAAATTGGAAACTGGGAGAATCTTCTGCTCATTCTCAATGGTTTCAATCTGTTGTGATGGGAGAGGAGAGGTTGACCAGTAGCCCCTCATTTCTGAGAGACTCCACAACACACACACACACACACACACACACACACACTTTTTAACTCTAATTGAAGCCACTAGGGAAGATCATCCAAGTATGCAAGATATTGTATCATGAGTACAGCTACTCAATTATAGACTCTTCCAGATTGCTATTTGGTGTTCTATCTTGGTTACTGGAGATTGTGAAGGTCTGGATGAACAAGTTCATACTGAAGTCAAGCAACGTAACAGTGCTGCTTGGCATCCAAAGAGAACTCCAGTACACAGTGTTATCCCCTGAATAGACAGTCCTTATCCATTTAGGAGCAGGTCCACAATTTAGAAATCTTTCTGCAGTCATTGTTTTGACAGCACTGCTTTGACCCTAGGGGGCCCTATGGTTGGTGTACCAATTATGTCCTTACCTGTTTCAGGAGTTAGAGACAGTAATGGATGCTCTTGTTACCACCCACATCTACTATAGCAATGAGCTTTACATAGAGCCGTGGTAGCAAGAGTCGTGGTGGCGCAATGGTTAGAATGCAGTACTGCAGGCTTCTTCTGCTGACTACAATTTGGCAGTTCGAATCTCACCAGGCTCAAGATTGACTCAGACTTCCATCCAGGGGTGAAATGCTCCCGGTTTGGGCCAGATCGCCCAATCCGATAGCGATGGTGGAGGGTGGTTCGGAGAACCAGTAGCAAAAATCCCTGCCCCCCCCACCATGCCCAGCTGAGCCGCACGATCATCAGAGGCTTTTTTTTTACTTTTATAAGCATTTTTTTTCTACAACCTCTTCCAATGAAAAATGCTTTTAAAAGAAAAAAAAAAAGCCTCTGATGATCGCGGCTCAGCTGAGATCATCAGAGACTTTTCAAAGCATTTTTTTCTGCAACCACTTGGCCGAAGAGGTGGTAAAAAAAAATGCTTTGAAAAGTCTCTGACGATCCCAGATGAGTTCCCTGATCGGCAGAGAGGGATTTTTTAAAGAGCCTCTCTGACGATCCCAGCTGAGTTCCTGATTGGCAGAGAGGCTTTTCAAAGCCTTAGAAAAAATGCTTTGAAAAGTTTAAAAAAGTTGGCCATGCCCACCTAGTCACATTCCCATCACCACCAAGCCACGCCCACAGAACCAATAGTAACAGATTTTACATTTAACCCCTGCTTCCATCCTTCTGAGGCGGGTAAAATGAGGGCCATGTTGTTGGGGGCAATATGCTGACTCTGTAAACCGCTTAGAGACGGCTGTAAAGCACTGTGAAACTGTATATAAATCTAAGTGCTATTACTATTACATAGCATTGTCTAGCCTATGTCTTAACTAGTTTCGGACACTAGAAGTATTTTACATCAATATTGCAGGTCTCCTCTAATTAGATTGTAGTATTGTTTTTTGATAAGGGAATCTAATCAATAATATACAAACCATTAGTTATATTAATGTGTCAATTCAAATACTATATAAAAGGGATTACTCTCATGTATCTGTGTGTGTGTGTGTGTGTGTGTGTGTGGGTATGTATCCATCCATCCATCCATCCATCCATCCATCCATCTCTGTCTTATTTTCAGGTAGCCTTCATCTCTGACTGAGTAATTGCCAAGTGAAGGTATAAATTTAAGTGCTTGATATTTCAAACATTACAGATTCTAATATATATTTTGTGCTGTTAAAAATACACCACAAGACCATTATTTTCCTGTTATTGCCACCATATTTGAAGCATATGAATCAAGAGCTATTGCAAAATAAGCATTAAAGCAATCAGTGTATTGAAGAACATAATAATGTCCATGTGAAGTTTAAAAAGCAATCCTGGAATGAGAATTAAAATTTTATTTGGGATTACATACATTTTTTTCCTGTTTTAAGTAATTTTTGCATTGTTTTGTTATGAAATATCTTGTCTTTTTAATTTAAAAAGTTTAATTCATTCATTTAAATATTGTAAATTTTTCACTGGATTTATCACCATCTGCTTCAATTTAGATTAAATTTGTGATTAACTAAAATGGTAGCAGACCTGCTTTCTAGAGCAGCCATTGCCATAGTTACTCTATGAATCTCTCAAGCTTTCTTAGATATCATATAATTCTACATCATTTGAGATGAAAACTACTATTAGCGTACATGTAGATACATAGAAATAATTGAAACTAGGTTTAAAGAGTACTGCTGTACTCTTTAAACCTAGAGTTGCTGTACTGCTGTAAATTCTGAGAGAATTTTTGTGTACCTCAAACTTGAAAAAGTGACAGACAACTAAAACACTAATCCTCAGTTCTATCTATTCACTGCATTATATTTTTTCAGAACAAATTAAAGTAAAATTAAATTTGGTTCATTTGTTTCAATTTTCCATTCCTTCTGAAACAAATGCACACCTGTAAGTTGTAAAAGAGTGTACAAATATACAAGCAGAGAGGGGGGGAGAATTTATGTGTGCATACCCAGATGTGAACAAAATGCCTAATTAGAATAGTATTTGTTAAGAATTCTGGGAATTAAAGTCCCAAAACATCTGGTAGAAAATGTCTTTTATACCTTACGTTTTAAATTTTACCAATATTCACTTGATAGTGTAAATTGCAAAGGTGCCATATACAACATGTGACTTTGTTGCTTAAGTTGGTTAAATTAATGGAAATGGTAATTTTGTGGGCTATTTCAATTCCCTAAATAAATAAACATTGGTTTAAGCATGTATATAATGTAATTTCAAACATTTTTATTAATGTCCCTTTAATAATAAAATCCCAGCAATAAAACCTGATTTTTAGCAAAGAATATTATATTTGAACTGTGAGCATTCTTATTTATTGATTTGTTTATTTGCTTATTTATGCCCTGGCATCCTCATCCCAAAGACGAAAACTAGTGTACAATATAAAATACAACTCAATACAGGAATAATGATATATTAGGAACACTACTAAATTCAACTCAAATCCTGCTGTGCTGCCTCACAATGGGGAATGGGGAGGGTGTTCCTATGAGGAAGTGAAGAATGCCAGGAGTATGTGCAGAGTAAATATTCCCCACAGGGTCACTGAAAACATGAACAACATCTCAGTTGCCCAGCTAAAGCAAGCAGGCACCTCTTATTTGATAGTAGCAATATTGGAAGATCTGGAGGCACAGTATTTTACCAAGAAAGTCACCTGGACAGCCAATATAAAGTGATTGATGATACAGTGCTAGATGATATGCACATACACAGAGAGATATACCTCAACATGCTACTGAGGAAAAGCTGAAGAATTTGTGAGTATGAACAGTATTTATGATGCAACTAGGTTAAAACCTTCTGAATGTCTAGTTGCAAATCCTACCATGCAGGAAAATAAAATCCATCACTGCAAAGATAGAATTTAATAACAGAAGATAGAATTTCCAACAGAAGTTGGAAGGAACCTTGGAGGTCTTCTAGTCCAACCCCCCCACCCCCACCCCCAGCAAGAGACCCTATACCATTCCAGACAAATGACTGTTCAGTCTCTTCTTAATTTTAGGTTGCTTCTCTCCTTGATTAGTTTTCATCCATTGATTCTTGTCTTGCCTTCTGGTGCTTTGGAAAATAGGTTGACTCCCTCTTCTTTGTGGCAGCTGTTCAAATATTGAAACACAGTTATCATGGCACCCCTTTTCCTTCTTTTCAATAAACTAGACATACCCAATTGCTGCAACTGTTCTTCATATGTTTTAGCCTCCAGCCCCCTAATCATGTTTGATGCTCTTTTCTGCATTCTTTCCAGAGTCTCAACATCTTATAGTGACCAAAACTGGATGCAATATTCTAAGTGGAAACATGGAATGTAGGAAGCACAACTTGCTCAATGTAATGAAAGATGAAACAAATGGCTACACATTGACATCTTAGACATGGAATTGGACACTTTTAGCCAGAAGGTTACTATTTAGTACTCAGGACATGGAAAATAAAGAAGGAACAGAAGAATGATATAAGAGAAGGAAAAAGCAAAGACAGTAGTTTGGTACAAAGCAATGGATGACTGAATAAAATTTTGCAGATAGCATTTTAATATGAAAATTATCCAAGTTATGCTTCCACCACTGATATAGAAGAGGTTGGCATACTTTATGATCAACTTTACTCTGAAACAGACAGAAGGATGTGCTGCTTGTAGATTAGAATGTCAAAGTTGGAAATAGTAAGAAGGAAAATATAGTTGGATCATATGACCTAGAAAGCAGAAGAAAAACAGGAAAAAAGCTAATTAGTTTTCCCCATTGCTAACATAGTTTTCAAATAAAAGACACAGGCATACATGGACATCACCAGATAGGAGTATACAGAAATCAAGTTTATTATATTATTGCTTGAAAGCCATGGAAGAACTCAGATATAGCAGCAAACAAGTGGCTAGGGACTAGCTGTGGAACATAGTGAACAAATTCAGAGTCAAGATAAAGTGAAAGAACAAAATTAATAAGTTTCTACAATCTGATCTTGAGTATCTACCCATGTTGAGAACTACAGGTAACTGTGGAGAAACTACATGATAACAGTTGCAAACACATATTTAAAGTCTTGGAAACTAAGAAAAAAGAAAAAAACTGACTTCATCTTATCTCTCTGGTGCATAAAAGGGAGGAAAGGAAAAACACAGGGTTTTAAGATTCTGCTGTTATAGGTTACATCAGTATAAGCAGTCCTTGACTTATAACCATTCGTTTAATGACCATCCAAAGTTAAGATGGCACTGAAAAAGTTACTTATACTTATGACCATTGCAGCATCCTCATAGTCATGTGATTAAAATTCAGATGCTTGTCAATTGATTCATATTTGTGATGTTTGCTCTATGATCACCTTTTGTGACCTGACAAGCAAAGTCAATGGGGAAGCCAGATCCACTTAATAACCATGTTATTAACATAATAACTGCAGTGATTAACAACTGTGGCAAGAAAGGTCACAAAATGGGACAAAACTCACTTAATAACTGTCTCACTTAGCAACATAAATTTTGGGCTCAATTTTGGTTGTAAGTTGTAAAACTACCTGTTCCAGCATTCTTGTGGAGAATGATAAAATCTATTTCCTGACTGATTTCCTACCTTGAAAGGTTGATAAGGCCATATTTTCAAGGAGAACATCATGAATCGCTTTAGTCTTGGATTTCATTGATAGAAAACTGGAGAAATTATGGAATGAAATTAAAGTTATTAAAGGGGAATGTAAAAAGAGACTGGCAAAAACTAAGAAACATAAGATAACAAAATGGATGTCAAACAAGCCAAAGATCAAACAAAGATGAAATTCTGTATAGTAGAAACTTCCAAGATACTTTACCAGATATTTCATATTTACAACAATCACTGGTCCTAGAAGATGAATTTAGAATGGCACCCTGGTTATTATCAAGTCAGAAGGCTATAGTTATTGAGGGACTGGTATCTATAGAAATACAATTAATCAGGCACAAAAGAAGAATCAATAAATATATGCCAGCAAATCTAGAGAATGAAACAGTGACCAATAGATTGGAAGAGTTCATTCTACTTGCTAATACCAAACAAAGGAGATTTAATAGACTGTGCAAACTATTAAAAAATATCCTTCATTTCACTGTGCAAACTATTGTATGATATTCTTCATTTCACGTGTTAGCAAAATAATCTTTAGATCATCCAGCACAGACTATTGTATAACCCTACGTAAAAAGAATTAAAACTAATTTTAGAAAAGGATAAAGAATAAGAAACATAATTGCTGAGACATACTGCATAATTGAGAAAGCAAAATACTAAAAGGAATCCATATATGCTTCATTGATTATAGGAAGGTCATTGATTGTACTGATTCTGTCAAGCTGTGGAATGTACTCAGAAAAATGGGAATCCTAAACATTTCATTGACTTCATGAAAAATGTATATATGGCAGTGATGGTCCATTCCTCCTCATGGTGCTGCTGGATACAGCCCACCCATTCTTGGGTGGTGCTAAACCGATCATGGACCGATCAAGTGCCAGGCCTGGGTGGCAGGCTGGTCAGAAATTTCATCACAACAAATGGTTCAAAGCCGCTAGGAAGAAGACCAACTCCGCTGTATGAACATAGTATGAGAGCAGCACTTTCCACTGTGGCCAAAACTGCCTACCAACTGGAAGTCAGTGGATGGCGACTTTGTGGGCACCCAAAACAGTATACCATCAACAAAGGTATGCAAAGCCATGGGCCTGCACCCTGGAGGTGCAGCTGACTGTGCAAAGTGGTGTTCAATGATCCAAAAAGCGGACCCTGCACCTGCGGGAATACACTAGGAAGAAGTAAAAGAAGATGAAGAAATTACATATAGGATAGGAAGCCACAGTCTAAAAGGAACATGTTGAAATAGACAGGTCAGAAACAAGTGAGACAAGGCTATATACTTTCTTATTTAATCAACCTACATACCGAATATACATTGAGAGAAACTGGATTGGAATAAAGTGAGTGTGGTTTTAAAATTGAAGGAAGCAATCTGTGCTGTGCTGATAATACTCCTCTGATAGCTGAAAATACAAATGACCTAGAAGCTCTAATAATGAAAGTCAAGGATACAGTGGGGAAAAAAGGGACTAAGATTAAACATAAAAAAGGCTGAAATAATGACAAATGCTACAGCAACCAACCACAGAATTTACAATGAAGATATTGAAGTGGCAGATAGTGGTAGGCAGATAGTGTTCTGCCTACCACTACCAACTACCACTACCACTACCAACAATAAAGAAATTACCAGCAGCCAAAAAATATACTGCAGCCTAGTGTCAGCTTTGGAAGCCATATTAGGCCGGAAGCTTCCATGCTGCCACCTTCTCATGTGTGGGAAAGTAGGAGGGGGGATTTAGGAGAGGTGTTGTCTTTAGACATAATAGCATTCTTCCTGTCGGTCAAGGTCAGGCCGATCCTGCATCTGGAGAAGGAATGGTCGGAGTGCTGTCTCGAGATGGGACGGATGGTGATTGGAGCATGTCATCGGCTGAGGAGTGAGGGGATGGTTTGGGGGGTTTTGATTTACTGAGGGAAAACCCAGACCTCTCAGATTCAGATTTTCCCAGATGTGCCAGTTTACCTATTCTAGTAAATAGAACTTTGAAAAATGCTTGCTTCAGAGTTTTACTTGGAGTGGGGGGGGGGGGGTTCTGGAATGCTGACACCTAGCACTTGGAAGAGTGGCAATGATGGCTTTGGAAGAGATATTCAGGTGCTATGACATGTCCATACTTACAAAGATAAGAGTCATGAAGGCAATGGTTTTACCTTTTGACACTTTATGGAAGTAGAGGCTAGACTGCTGCATTGCTCTTCTTACAAGGAAATGGGGAAACCAGCAAGAAGTTGGAAGTCGCTCTCCCTCCTACTGCTTTTGTGCCCATCTTTAATCATTCTGTTACTCTGTTTAGGTCAGGGGTCAGCAACCTGCGGCTCTGGAGCTGCATGGGCTCTTTCACCCCTCTGCTGTGGCTCCCTGTCACTCAAAATATGCATCACAACCGCCAATGTGCGACACCCGCCAGCACACAATTTATTGAGCTTTTCCACCCCCGGTAGGCCAACCATGGATAAATCCAAGAAAAGAAAAGTTTCAGAAGAAAACTTAATTCAACTACATATGCTAGTTTTGTGGCCGCTCAAGAAATAGTCAGGCACGGAAAGGATTTTGTGGCTCCCGGTGTTTTCTTTTCTGTGGGAAATGGGTCCAAATGGCTCTTTGAGTGTTTAAGGTTGAAGATCCCTGGTTTAGGTAAAGAAATATCTGTGAAACAGTGACCCAGTGGGTTATGGGTTGTATAGTACTGAATAAAATTCACATGGCACTAACAGTATCTCTATTGGTGCAGTTCTTATTCTAAGTACTTACTACTCAAAAGCTTTCCGGAAGAATCAAGTCTGCAACATTTTTCACATTTTTGCACAAATAAGAAAATTCTACTTCATCCTTTTCTGATTTCTTTGTAATCAGTTTTACTGTAGTATACCGAGAGATTGTTCAGTCAGATACAATCATCACAATGGTATTTACAAGTGGAATCTACAATAAAATTAATTGGTTCCATTTCCATCTGTTTTGATTTAGTTTGTTTCCTTTGATGAGTCAAGACAATCAAATATATACTGTTCATTTCATAATTGTTCCAGATGCTGTAATTTTTATTTTAAAGTTAAAGAAGTGCCTGGAGTATGCCTGTAGTTGCATTTGTGAGATTATTGTATTTTATGGCAAAAGCTCAAATGATAATCGTAACCCTAATAAATAATGACATGCATTACCTAATTTTTCTCACAATTACAGCTTTGGGACTTGGTGAGTTTTCATTTAAATTCATTACATATAGTAACATGCACACATCAATGAGTAAATACTTTCACTCTGAATACAAGCATACTGGTTTTTCATTAATAGAAAGGGTTACTGTGCAAATTCCACTTAACTGTAGTAAGCAATGGAGGGGGCAAGACAAAGACACATTTTCTTAATAAGCTAGGTTTGAGGTCTTTTTGTTGGCATAAAAATACCTGAACAGCTTGGAAACAGACTAGGACTGCTTTTCCCAAGATATATGTATCAGTTACAGAGATACTAGAGAAAGCCTTGTTTATTGAATTAGAACCCACAGATTATTGTTTGTGGTTATACAAAAATGGGTCTTCTCTAATCTGGCACCCATTTTCCTGACCACCGTGATATTTAGGGATTACTACTTATGAAGTTTAGTTATCTCTTAAAGTTCCACCTCTTCTCTCAGGTTTTCCATTTGGAGTATTTTGAATATATGATAGAATAGAATAACAGAGTTGGAAGGGACCAACCCCCTACACCACTTCCGACAAATGGTTATCCAATCTCTTCTTAAAAACTTCCAGTGTTGGAGCATTTACAACTTCTGGAAGCAAGTTGTTCCACTGGTTAATTGTTCTAACTGTCAGGAAATTTCTCCTTAGTTTTAAAATTTAAAATCTCCTTGATCAGTTTCCACCCATTGCTTCTTGTCCTCTCCTCAGGTGCTTTGGAGAATAGTTTGACTTCCTCTTCTTTGTGGCAGCCTCTGAGATATCAGAATATTGCTATCATGTCACCCTAGTCCTTAGACTAGACATATTCAGTTCCAGCAAACATTCTTTATATGTTTTAGCCTCCAATCCCCTAATCATCTTTGTTGCTCTTCACTGCACTCTTTCTAGAGTCTCAACATCTTTTTTACATTGTGGCGACCAAAACTGGATGCAGTATTTCAAGTGTGGCCTTACCAAGGCATTAGAAAGCGGTATTAACACTTCATGTGATCTTGATTCTAACCCTCTGTCTATGCAGCCTAGAACTATGTTGGCTTTTTTGGCAGCTACAGCACACTGCTGGCTCATATTTAAATGGTTGTCCACTAGGACTCCAAGATCCCTCTCACAGTCATCACTATTGAGCAAGGTACCACATATACTGTACCTGTGCATTTTGTTTTTCTTGCCTAAATGTAGAACCTTACCTTTTTCACCATTGAATTTCATTTTGTTAGATAGCACCCAATGTTCAAGTCTGTCAAGATCCTTCTGTATCTTAAGCCCATCTTCCAGAGTGTTGGCTATTCCTGCTAATTTGGTGTCATCTGCAAATTTGATGAATTCCCCATCTATCCCCTCATCCAAATCATTGATGAAGATGTTGAAGAGTACTGGGCCTAAAATAGAGCCCTGGGATACCCCACTGCATACCTCCCAATGTGGATGCAGTTCCATTGAGGACTACACGTTGAGTGTGGTTGGTCAGCCAGTTATGTATCCATCTGGTGGTGATGCTGTCTAACCCACATTTTTCTATTTTATCAAGTAGTAAATTATGATCTACTTTATCAAATGCCTTACTGAAATCCAAGTAAATTATATTGACAGCATTCCTCTGGTCCACTAATTTTCTCACTATGATGCTTTGTTCCCCTTCATTTAAGGATTTTTGGTGTCTTTCATGTTTCAGTATTATGACTTTTATATTTTGTAACATAATTTAAGGGATAACGGCAATGATTATATCAATCAAATGAAAAAATAAAGTCAATTCCCAATGTGCTTCAAAAATCCTTTAACTCAAGCTTTACTACTGAGACACAGCCATGCAGCTGTCTTCACAATACTCAAGTGTCTTGTTGCTGCAGCCTTCTTGGATGCTTTTTTGGCTTCCCTGACTGATCTAAAGCCTTATTATTCTGTGACATTTTTTTATACAAACATCCAGGCCCAACTGTGCTTAGCTTCAAAGGCTATGCAAGATCAGCTAAATGCTTTCACTTACCAATGTCTATAATTGGAAATTTGTCCCTTACATATTGAAATAAATCAGATATTGATATGACTTCATGAACTTTGTCCTAGATTAAATGATCAAGCAAAAAGGGACTGATCTCAGAAGAAAGCACACTTAACTCAGCAGTCTCTTGTTGCCTGGAGACTTTTAGATCTATGCTCTATTACTTCTTAGTGTTTAATCCAGCCGTGCTTCTCCATGAGGAGACAATGGAAGAGAGCCTGCCTCAGGCACCATCTTGTTATACAGAAAGTGGTGCTGTCAGGACAAGACTTTGGGGCAGATATCCAAGACCCAGTTCAGCTGGATGATTTGGGGGCTCTAAATAGAGCATGGTTGATATTTCTTATCTAAAAGGAGAGCAGAACCTCATGAAAACATGAAACCAAACATCTAAAACCACCTAATAGCACAACTATTTACATATGTGTACAGGTGTAAATTTAAAAACTTTTGTGAAAACCGAGATAGGGCAGATCACTTCTCCAAAATTCTTCAAGAGAAAGAGACTTCTCTAAGAATTTCTCAAAATCAGGACATTAAAAAAAACTGCCGATATAAAAGCTTAATAGGAAGAGTTCCCTCATGATGCTTTCTATTAGGTTTTAATTCTGAAAGAAGGGGGCTGTATAATTGAGGAGAAGAAAGAGAGAGAGAGAGAGAGAGAGAGAGAGAGAGAGAGAGAGAGAGAGAGAGAGAGAGAGAGAGAGAGAGAGTGTATGTGTGTGTTTGTAACTAAATGTACGTTGAGAAGTGCACTCTGAATGATGGGATTAGGAAGAAAGAAGGAGATCTCAGAATGGAGTCATCATCAACTGTCTGAATCACCATCCAACTATTTCTCCCACAGGGATGCACTAGGAAATTATTCTTTCAAGTGGTTTTTTAATATACTGGTTCTGGCCCATTTCTGAACATGAACTTTCAATGTCTTCCGCTTTACAGATTTAATCCTATTCTGTGCAATTTTCAAACTAATCCTGCTGTTTCACCGAGAGACAGAAGGATGGACAGAAGAGACTCTTTGCATAGTTTCTTTCCACCATTACATTGAAATGGAAATTAAAAAGGGGGAAAAAAAAACCAGTAGGGTCATTTGTGGAGTCCGTGTCCAAAAAGTGAAAGTAGTGACTGCAACTATGTGATCAAAACTCTGCCTCCTTGAAAGTGAATCAGATGTATCTAAAATGGGCTTTAGGGCTTCACAAGTCTTCTTGATTTTTTGATACCTCTTTGTGAATACCCCATTTCACTCATGATAATTTCTCTGAAAGAAAGAAATAAGTTCTCAAATTCTATTTCTAATTAAATTCAAGGAAAACAAGTAAAAACAAAATGACTGCTCCTGCTTCTTGTCCCAGCAGCTGAATATCCCTTTCTCCCAGAGAAGCCTATGGAGAATTTATTTTCCATAAACCTGAGGAGCTGGACACCAACCACTAACAGATGTAATGTATCTTGATGCGGGGGAAGTATATGAATGGATAGCTGGCTCAAGTCTGCAATTCTTGAAGATTGTTGCATCTTTCTATCAAGCGCATCTCCCTCCACCTCTCTGCTTCTTTGCTGCAAAGTAAGGCTTTTCATGGCCTGCCAGTGTGACCATGGCAACTGGCTGGTATGGCAACCTCAATGTAAAAGCAGGCAAGCAAGAGGAAGGGAGAGGTTGCTAAGGGAGGGAGGAACAGAACAGAGAACCAAGAACTGCTTGTCACACTCTGCCGCCTAGACAGACAGATTCACCAAGGGAACATGACAGAGAGACAGGACAGGATGTCTGTAGACTAGACTGTACTAGTCTTTTTTTGTGGACATATAGATAAATATTGCCTGGAAGTTACATGACTATATTTGGTAGCCTTTAAAAGGTTGTTTTGCATAACATGCTTAATTCAATTACTTTTAACTTGCTTAACTTCCTTGAATTCACTTACAAGGAATCAAAAACTAATCACAATAGCTGGATTTGCACACTGGTTTAAAACCCATAAAAACCCTTTAATGCCTGTTAAAGCTGATGAAGCTTCAAACATTGTATGACTACAACTGCTATATTTTGATCTAGTTAAGCAACCTGTGCAAACACAAGCAGTGTTCCTAGATGTGAATACCTGTCTCAAGAAGTTGTGGATGCTACAACACTGGATGTTTTAAAAAGAGGTTGGACTGCCGTTTGACTGAAATTGTATAGGGTTTCCTGCCTGAGCAGAGGGTTGGACTAGAAAACCTCCAAGATCCCTTCCAACTCTGTCATTTTGTATTACCTAATTGTGTGTGGGAGGGGAGGTAACAATCTACAGTATCAACCTCTCAATATTTTGAATTTTAAGCTTTGACAGGTAATGTCAAAGGAGTATGCCTCAAAAACATTGTGAAGATACCAGGTTATCTTGTGTGCAGAATCATTTGTATCAGTGGTGGGTTTCAAAAAATTTTATTGCCGGTTCTGTGGGTGTGGCTTGGTGGGCATGGCATGTCTTGGTGGGCATGGCAGGGGAAGGATACTGTAAAATCTCCATTCCCTCACAACTCCAGGGGAAGGTTACTGCAAAATCCCCATTTCTCCCAATCAGCTGGGATTTGGGAGGCAGAGAATAGATGAGGGTGAGGCCAGTCAGAATTTTTACTACCGGTTCTCTGAACTACTCAAAATTTCTGCTACTGGTTCTCCAAAACTGGTCAGAACCTGCTGAAACCGACCTCTGATTTATATGCATATCAAGACATGTTGTATGTAGCGTTAATCTGAGAACATGTGTCTGAAGCCTACATGCTAAAGCCTCATATCTGTTTTGTGAGTTTACAGTGTGCCAGCATATGCTGAGGATCTAGAAAGGCCTCTCATTTGTGTTTTTAGCATTTCATAAAATAAAATATTTGCATGATTATAATTAGGCTTTTTCCAATGCTAGAGAGAGCTTCAAAGAGTGCTTTCGCAAAGGGTTCCCATGTTTGAAAGGGTGATTCTAGGACAGTGTTTCATAAAAGTGGTCCTAAGACCCCAGGAAGTCCCACCCCCCAATCCTCTCAGGATCCCCCCCCCAAAATAATCAAAATTATTTTCCAGCCTAGCCTAAAAAATAATACAATATTACAATTCTACCAAACAATCATGAAAAGTTGTAATAGCACTGAATGCATCCATTTTAACTTTTAATATAGTAAATAATGATAAATATAACCCATGGAAACAAATGCTGTTTTGGGGTCCTCCATAATTTTTAAAGGGAAAGGGTCCTGAAGTAAAAAAAAAAAGTTTATGAAACATTGCTCTAAGAAGAACATAACCAAAAGTGAGGACTGAAAAATCCTTATGCAGAAAACAGCATATGGAATATTAATGTGGTGTGTTTTTGTGCCTGGATTTGGAATGACAAGTTAATATCATCAGTGTCAATAGGGATGTTTGCTTCCATGTAGTATCCAAAAGATGCTTTGGAAGAAATGGCAGAAAATAAACAAGCTTTACCTCACAGAACAGAAATGGCATTGAAAGGGGATTTATGAATGAAAGACTACAAGAATGATGTGGGGAAAAGATTTTTCATTGGCCATGCAAAAGGAATCAGCTGATGCTTTGAAAATCAACAAAGAGTTACAAATAATAAACCAAGAGAGTGACCTAGATAATTCTTTTATACTGGATTTACAAAAAACATTTATTGGGGCTTGGCTGAATTTTATGAGAAAAGGGGGATGGCGGAGAAATGAAAAGAAATCAAGTTCTACTGTACAAAATTACTTTGGTAGACAAAAAATTAAGATAGATGTAAAAGGGAGGAATATAAAGTTGATTTATTTTATCAAGGCTAAAAAAGATATATTGTTATTTCTGGCAACCCTTAACAGACTTTTGGTGACACTATTGTATTATTAAAATGACAATATTTTGTGGATTTGTTTGTAGATAAGAGATAGGATATGGGATGAAGAGATCATTGATTATAAATTAAGGGGTGAAAAGTTCCCAAAATTGTTTACACTTTGTTGTGGTAAAGTTTGGAAGTTATTTCTTTATATATTTCCTTCCTTCCTTCCTTCCTTCCTTCCTTCCTTCCTTCCTTCCTTCCTTCCTTCTTGTCCTTTGCATATTTATTGTTTTCTTCTGCTCTTTTGTACTTTCTTTGTTTAATTTTTAACTATTGCAATTATAATCTTTAATAAAATTATTTTTTAAACAATAATAAAATACATTCCAGGAGCACACAACCTCTTGATCTAGCTTATCTGCCCTCCCTCCTGCCTCCTTGCCCAGTTTTTCTTTTTCTTCCTGCCATCACTTCTCATGGCTCCTGGACTACAACTGTTATTGCCTTTCTGGAGCCACACCCTATTTAAGAGTTTAGGGACTTAGACTTATTCTTTGCTGTCTACTTTCTGTAACATCACTGCTTGAAAAGTCTGAAAATAGCATATTCTACAATATAGTTTCATTGAGCATTTCCATTTTTGGAAATTCTACCTGAAAGCACCTCATTTGTTCATCACCTTCAAAACATAAATTTATAGTGTGAACAGTTCTGGGAATCAGATTATAATTTATTTTGGTCTTACTTTTCTCTGAAATGTTCTACTTTGAAATTAAAATTATATTCTTCATTTTTTTCCAGCCCCACATTATAATAAGACATTCTTTCTCAAGTTGGACATAATTGCATTTCTGAATCCATGAGGTAGCTTCAACATGATCTTAACACAATGTTCTATTTATTGTAGCTGCTAATGTCAACACTCACAATATTCTGGAAAATAATAGAGAATGTCCATTTTGAGACTTCAATTAAAAGATACTAATACTTTTGTAAGCCTTTTCTCAATTATGAACTATTGCCCAATAGTAACTTTTCTGAATAGTTCAGAATAGTTCACTCTCAGAATGTCGAGACAAATCTTCTAAGGTACTGCATCATGCTCCAAAATCTTAGCTCAATTATTTCGTCTAAGAGAATTTGAGAAATAGCTTCTACCCTCTGTATCTAGGCTTACTCCATACTAATTTATGTAATGGCCCAAATAGGTGAGCCCTGTCAAGTTGAGGAAGGTTGTGTTCTTGTTCAGTTTTAGACTTATGACTTTTACAAGTTCTTTAGACAGTCTCTGATCATGTAAATTGTCAGTAAGTTTATAAACCAAGATCCCTCCATGATCAAAATGCCATTTTTATGTCGTAGGAGTACACTTGGGAGAAATCTTCAAACATTCTCTTTTGAAGAAAAATCTACTAAATGATGAGGGAGGAAAACATTATTAATTGCCCAAATCCACTGACACTATCAAGCAGTGAAAATATTTGAGTAAATGCAGGTTGTAGAAAAATATAATTTATAGAAAGAAAAACGATGGGCTTTTGTTCAGCAACAGTGTTTCAGGTCTGTACAATCTGAACTATGTATTGTGACACGTTTTTCTTGTATAGTTTTACCATTGGTGTGCACCAGCCAATTGGTTCAGTGATTGCTATAAACAATCCACATTATACCATCTCTTTTAACATGCCTTTTATTTTAGAAGTAGTTCGAGTGATCTTCTGGGCTGATGGACTGCACAGGTCCATCTTGATTTTAAGGCTTATTGAGTCTTTAAGATCTCATTTCCATGTAAGGTATTGTTAAGTGTTCTACATGGCACATTGGGCTTAGATACAAAATAGGCCTAGAAGATTGTTTTATTTGACCATTGATTCCATATCTTTTCTCTGTGTGTGTGTGTGTGTGCACGCGCACGCACCAGTAGTGGGTTTCAATTTTTTTTACTACCAGTTCTGTGAGTGTGGCTTGGTGGGTGTGGTAGGGGAAGGATACTGTAAAATCTCCATTCCCACTCCACTCCAGGGGAAGGATACTGCAAAATCCCCATTTCTTCCCCATCAGCTGAGACTTGAGAGGCAGAGAATAGATGGGGGCGGGGCCAGTCAGAATTTTTACTACCGGTTCTCCAAACTACTCAAAATTTCTGCTACCGGTTCTCCAGAACTGATCAGAACCTGCTGAAACCCACCTCTGGTGTGTGCACATACATTCAAGACAGTGTTGACTCCTGGCCATTGCCTAGACAGTATATCTACTGCAATTTTCTTGGCAACATTTTTGAAAGTGATTGGCCACTCCATACTTTTTAGGGCTAAAAGAGAACATTTGCCTAAGCAAAAATGTTCTGCCTCAGTATAGAGTATTGGCTATAAAGTATCATGAAAATCTTGCTGTGTATCTGTGAGAGATGTTGAGGACTGAAAGATTTTGTAGGCACATTCTGAAATTGCCATAGTTATTATATTAGATTTAAAGAACACTGTCTAGTCACTGAGTTGGGGAAAAAAACTTCCTTCAATTTAGCAGTATTATCACAATGTACAAATCTTCCTAGAATAGGAATTCATTGGTATCGGTATACTTGCAACTTCTCTCAATATAATACTGAGTTTGAAAGGCAGCTGTACAAGAGCATCTGGTTTTACATTACTGGCATGCAGCAATCCTGAATGAGCTCTGGGCAGATAATTTCTCATATAAAGTACATCTGCAGCCCTTCAGCTATACATATTGGCATAGAATTTGTTTGATCTTAGGGCAAAACCTGCCGTCTCTGGCTTGTTTAGTGGCTGAAACCTTTAACAATTCTGTTAATGCCTCTTGATTCTGGACATAGACTTTGATTACAGTATCTGCATCATTCCTTAGAAAATTAAACCTTCTTTCACATGCAGCAGGCACCTTATGTGACTCAGGTGGAAGACAGATTTTTCTCAAGGACAGAGTGAAACAGCTGCAAACCAGAGTAGTCCATTACCAAAATAAGGGACAGATGGAAGCCATCCCTTCTCTGCTAAATTGTATGGTTTCCAGCCTGTTACAGTACATGGGCAGGAGAAAAAGGAATTAGAAATGAAAGCTTGCTTTCACTATAAATATGGCTTGCATACGATGCATAGCAGTTGATTGAATTATTTTATAAAGGCTTCATTAGCTTTTCCACATCAGAATCTTTATGTCTCCTACTTCCAATCTAATGTTAATGATGTTGACCTGACAGGAGATTTCACCAGACTTCTAGATCTTTGATGAAAACAAATCCTCCCTTGGGACAGATTTTTTTCTTAGTTTCAAAATATTCATCATACTTTCCCAAAACAAGATGGATAGCCTTACCTGTGGTAGTAGTAAAGGTGAAACTTTTAAAATATCACCCCTTTCTATTTCACTGTGCAACCAGTGCTGCCACCACTGATCATCTGCTGTTCAGATTGACTTGGAAAGTAGAGGGATGGGTTGGTTTGAAATATCCTGACTATCCCAAAACACAATTGCCTTGGTAGGAAGTGGTCAGTTCTGTCAGAGGACGAAGCATTCCCACACTGGCCCCAGATGGCCAGTGGGTCCCAGCTAGGACTTAGCCTTTCCATGACATCAACTGAATAGTTAATGAAGTGAATCTCATTGCATTTCTGACAAAACTACTATGGGCATGCGGGCTGTTTAAAGGTGAAAACACAACTAACCTGGAACATGTGGAACAGCTAAGGAAGACTTTAAGCTGCTAAAGGTGTGGGCTGGGGATGAGAGGAAGGCAATATCATAAGGAGGGGGGGGGGGGGAGAAGTTGCTGTTATTAAGTACAGTGGGGAAAGAGATTAAAGACACCCATGTGAGTTGTGCTGCATATTGAATGCAATAGGTATAATTCAAAAATGGATTACATCTGCAGGATATAATTTCTGGTTGTTCTGATATATGAAGTTTAGTAAAACACTTATATATTACAGCTTTACATTTACATCTATTCCGGTTCTCTATAAGTAGTAGATATATGTAATAGGGAAGGAGGGGAGTAAAGTTTTGTTTCTGAACAAGAAGTCAGGTTTGCCATCTTTGCTGTCCCCTCAAGTTCCAATTCTAATATTCAGAGCAAAGCAATAGCTTTGCTAAGCACAGCATCTTTTTCTGAATTTCCATCTGTTTGTTGTTTTCTGCCTCTTTAGGTTGATAGTTTCATGATGCCAGAAAGAGATGATTAACATCTTTGGAAGTACTACTAGATAACAAAAGAGGCTTGATTTCCCAGCAGCACCTGCTTGTTTTAGGGAGGCCCCTCTACTCATGATGTAGGAGAACCGAGAAACAGGTGGATGCAGTTTTGGCCATGGGGTGGAGGAAAAGACAGGGTAAACTCCTACTACCCAATGCCAGCAGGCAAAAAATGGAGGAGACAGATAAGGAAACAAACAACTCAAAAAGTTCATCACTTAGAATCAATAGAAGAGAACGTTTTTTTAAAAAAAGCAAAGAGACTACATTTATTTTTCAAACAACCAGAAATCTTTAAAATGGAAGATGCTTTAAGATCTCCCAGGGCTCATTCAAATAGCTCCTTTAATACGTTTTCCTCCAATTGATGTGTAGCACAAAAATTCAATAATATAATTTGCTCTGCTTTGACAGTCAAACTCTAATCTGCCTCCATAACAAGGCAGCTAAATGATGCTGTCCTTACAGCTTTGATATGGGACCTCTTCCAGCCTCAGTTGAAAGGAGATGTGTATGGGCCCTTGTGGATTGTTCTGCTCAGTGAAGGGATCATAGGCTCCATCTCTGAGAGTTAACCAGCCAACCTCCTGTAACTATTTCTAAAGAAGGAAAAGCCACCTGTGAGCAGAAATTTCTATTAAATCGCTGTTCCAAAGCAAGCTGACAGGGCATTAAGATTATTGGTTACATGGATTTTGCTTCTACTGTGCAGATGGGGTATTATGAAAGTGGAGACATGCTGGTAGCACCCCAGCTATCATGCTGAGAATTGCTGCCCCTTCTTCCCTCATAATATATTGACAGATGCTGTTCTCTACCTACCATATGCTGGATCCCCTTACAGTGCTGAAGCTTCTCTCTGCTTAAAAAAACAAAATAAAATCAAGTCTAATTGCCCCACAAGTTGTCATCAGCAGCTCAAAAATTAATTTCAGCTGTTCTGAAGCATAAAGTGGCCACTATGCTCTGCATGAGGCTCTGATGTTCATGTGCAACCATTTATATGCATGCATTGTGTAGAGAGAGGGGCAGTTTGGTATAGTGGTAAAGGCATCAGGTTAGAAAATGGGAGGCTATGAGTCTTAGGCATAAAGTCATCCGGGTGACTATGGGCTGGTCATTATGTCAGCTCTAGGAAGGAGATAATGGCAAACCATTTTTAAAAATCTCTTCTCAAGAAAACTTAAGGGACTAGTTGAGGCAGTCGTCAGCAGTCAAAACAAAACAAAATCTAGGTCAAATATTAATATATATTGTTACTCCATGTGTGATATGCCATATGCTAAATAAATAAATAAATCTCCCCATTTTCATTAAGGACGATAAAAGATAATTTGTTTCTAAAGTTTCTTGCAAAGGAGAATGGCTGTGAAATTCTCACAGATGGTGCTTGCCCTTGTTTAGTAAGATGGCAAAGAGTCTGTGGGTAAATGAATGTCCTGTCTTTGTGCAGTCTTTCTTCAGCAGTCAGTTTCCAACATTTCAATTAAATCCCAAAGGAAGACATAGTAAGAGAACTCCCTTGTGGCATCTTCAGTCAAAGAAATTTTGACTGCCCAGGACTCTTCAGAATGATAGATGCATTTGAGAAAGCATCAGTGCTACCATCCACCATAATCTCCCATAAAAAAAGTTTGAAAATACCACCATTAGCAGATCGAAACAAAATACATTCTCAAACACCATGAGTAAATGTAGAGGATGGATGAAGGAAAAAGGGAAAGCTCTGAGGCGTGCAATACTACCAAATCATACAACACACATTTAAGAAGACAACCTTAATCAAAATAAGGAGGAAAAAATAGGGGATAGAAAAATACAGCCAGTTGGATCCAGCAGCGTGCCTTCAAATGATAGGAAAATAAAGTTGCAAGTTGTCATCTTGGCATATAAAATGTGGATTTTAGTTTTACAAATAGTGCTGTCAGTAGGCAGGCTGTGTGAACAAGTGAAGGGGAAATCTGATCCTTCTTTTCCCCAATGTGATATCCAGGGAGATTCCTTTGAAGCTGATTTTTATTAGAAAAGGAAAAGAAAAAAAATGGATGCTGTTTATGTTTCAAAAGTCAGTAAATGCAGATATACTGTACCTCTCAAATTATCTGAAATAACAATTGAGATAAAAGGAAAATGTTTGCTGCTTTTTTGAGTTTTTCTTTTGAATTAGCCTTTGGTTCATCCTTTACCCAAGCAGTATCATTCCCTACATTTAGCTGCAGCAAAACTTTTTATTTATTTTCCTGATATTCCTTCAGGCAGAAGCTTAATCCACCTGCTTCCCAATCACCTCTCAAGTTCTGCTCCTATTGGGAAGCATAACTGTTTGGAAAGGTGCATTCAATTTATTGCTTGTTTATGAGTTCACCAGTGCAATTGTGCAAATTCAGCTTTTATTAAGAAGAGGAGGTTGGGAAGAAGTAAGAAATACCCAAGCTTACCACTGCAGAGAGAAAAAGGTTAGATGAAATGAAAACATGCCAAAATCTATTTAAAAATAGAGAGCAGCTATAATAAACTGGAATTAAAAGTGACAACAGGACTTATTAGGATAGGTGCTTACCCAGTGACTGCAGAATTTTATGCTAAAAAGAAGATACTAACTCCAAGAATAATTACATAAATCAGAAACAAAATGTTTGTTATAGAATTTGCAGATATATTTCATACCATTGGTAGGATAAGAAAATATAAATTGGTAGTGATAATGGTGGCGGTGGTGGTGATTATGATAATGAATTCAGGATAAATGATGTTAGATCCAGTTAGTTAATTACATTTTAATACCCCATGTCTAACCCTAAGATCCTCAACCTAATGTTCATGGTGCCAATGTCCTCATAGACTTATCCAGTGGTGAAATTCAATTTTTTACTACCGGTTCTGTGGGCGTGGCTTAATGGGCATGCTGTGGCTTGGTGGGCGTGGCAAGGGAAGGATACTGCAAAATCTCCATTCCCACCCCACTCCTGGGGAAAGGATATTACAAAATCTCCATTCCTTCCCCACTCTGGGGCCACCCAGAGGTGGTATTTCAGTTGGTTCTCCAAACTACTTAAAATTTCTGCTACTGGTTCTCCAGAACCTGTCAGAACTGGCCAGATTTCACCCCTGCACTTATCCTTGATTTCACCTCAATCCCCTCATCCCATTCTAACTTCTACAATTCTGAAAAATGGAACATAAGAAGGAAGCTGCATTGTGGAAAATTTTAAAAAGTACTAGCATCCAGTACAATATTTGTTTCCCTGAGACCCTTGGAACTTCATCACAGATCCCAAAGATGTTATAAAAATGATGAGGGGCTACCCCCAAATGCTCAATAAAATTGGCCACATGCCACGTAACTGGACTTTGATAATGGTGGGAAGCAGTGGTGAGTTTCAAATTTTTTTACTACCGGTTCTGTGGATGTAGCTTGGTGGGCATGACATGGCTTGGTGGGCATGGCAGGGAAAGGATACTGTAAAATTTCCATTCCCACCCCACTCCAGGGGAAGGTTACTACAAAATCCCCATTTCCTCCCGATCAGCTGGGACTCAGGAGGCAGAGAATGGACATTGGTCTTACCTGATACGTCCGTTCTCTATGAGGAGGAAACGGCAGTCAGGCATGGGAATAGACTCCTCTGTGCAGCATAGGACCAAGTCTGCAGATTTGAATAGCTCCACCCTCTGCTGGTGATTCCCAGTGTTTTGGCGAGGGTGCTGACGCAGACTGGCGTGTCTTCCTGGAACGAGAGAGAGTTAAAACACCAATCACCCCACATGAAAAAACAAGGCCTTCTAGAGAGGGTGGGGTTGACTGCTGTTTCCTCCTCATAGAGAACGGACGTATCAGGTAAGACCAACGTCCATTCTTCTCATCAGAAGGAAACGGCAGTCAGGCATGGGACATACCACAGATGAATGTCCGTCGGGTGGGAAGAACCGAGGCCCTGTTGTGTCAGACTGCATGCATGGCCTGAAGAACCCGACGGCCAAAAGCTGCCTCCGCTGATGCAAATGTGTCCACCCGATAGTGCCAAATGAACAGAGAGATGCTCGTCCAGGTTGCGGCTCGGCACACTTCCTCCAATGAGGCTTGGGTTGCCTGCGGTGGCAGTGCTCCTGGTTGAGTGCGCCATGATGTGTCGCGGGATCGGTCAGGATTGCCTCTGGTAAGCCGTGGAGATAGTAGCTGTGGGCTGTGGCCTTGGCGCCAATAGAAACAGGTTGATACAAAACAAATAAGGCTTCTGTCTTCTGAAAGGAAGAAGTGCGGGAGATGTAGATCTTAAGGGCACGGCGTACATCGAGGGTATGCCACGAGCATTCCAAGCGGTGGGTCAGAGAGGGACAGAAATTGGGGAGGACCAGCTCCTGCGACCGGTGGAAAAGGGAGTTAACTTTCGGAACAAAGGCTGGATCTAAGCGGAGGATGACCCTGTCCTGATGAAAAAGGCATAGGTCGCATCTGATTGACAGAGCAGCTAGTTCCGATATGCGTCGAGCCGATGTGATGGCGACTAAAAAGGCAACTTTGAACGACAGGAACCAAAGAGACACAACACGGAGGGGCTCAAAAGGAAGACCGTCAGAGCGGAGAGGACTTTGTTGAGATCCCACGTGGGGAAGCGATGGACCATCGGAGGACGCAGGTTAATGGCCCCACGCAAGAAATGGCAGATGACGGGATGACGGGATACCGTTGAAGAAGAACCACAGGTTAAAACCAACAAGATGGCTGCCACCTGGCAACAAAGGGTATTGGGGGCTAAGCCCACATCGAACCCCTCCTGTAGGAATTGCAATACGTCAACAACTGATGCTGAGAGTGGTTGGACGTTGGACCGCTGGCACCATGAGACGAAGGATGACTATGTAGCATTGTAGATCCTATTGGTGGAAGCTCTACGGAATGCTAAAATGCTGGCAATGACTGGAGTGGGAACATTGGCCTCCGTGAGGAGGTGCCGCTCAACCTCCACATGGTCATGTGGTACTACGTTGGGTCCGGGTGGCGTAGAACCCCCTGGTGAGGGCAATCTGATCGTCGGGGATGCTCCAAGGTTGAGAGACAGATAGGGACACCAAGTCCGCGAACCAGTGCCTCCGGGGCCAGCAGGGGGCCAGGAGGATGAGCTCTGCCCATTCCTGTAGCACCTTCCTGAGGACCCTAGAGATCAGGGGAAAGGGTGGAAAGGCCCGAAGGCCAAGGGCTGCGGAGGGCATCAGTGGCTTCTGCCCCGGAGTCCTGGTACCTGGAAAAATACCTCGGGATCTGATGGTTGGCAGCCGAGGCAAACAGATCCACCGAGGGAAAGCCGAATCGAGCCGTGATCTCCCGGAAAAGAGGGGCAGGAATGCTCCATTCTGCGTGGTCCAGCTGTTGTTTGCTGAGGGCGTCCATCTGAGAATTTGCCACCCCCGAGATGTGATCTACGCAGATGGAATGGAGGTGGGTTTCGGCCCAGAGCCCAAGGAGTAGAGCCTCATCCATGAGAGCTCTGGAATGCGTGCCCCCCCTTCCCATTCTGTTGACATGGGCCTTCACCATCACATTGTCAGTGAGGTCGAGAATGTCCTGAGCCTCTACCTTGTCCTGGAAGTTGAGCAACGCTAGGCGGATGGTCCATAATTCCAGGAGGTTGATATTAAAGCATTGCTCTGAGGCCGACCACTGACCTTGTGCCAGATGCTGGTTGAGGTGGGCTCCCCAGCCCAGGGGACTGGCATCCATGGTGACAATCAGGCGTACTGGTTCCCGGAAGGAGCAAGCCCTGGAGATAGCCGATGAGGTCCACCACCGGAGGGAGTTGATCGATACTGGCGGGAGGGGCACTCTGAGAAGCGAAGTGCTGGAGCGGGCCTTCTAATGAGGAAGCAGGAACCATTGCAACTCCCTGCTGTGGAGGCGAGACCAAGGCACAATGTCATATGTGGAGACCATTTTGTCCAAGAAATAGGAGAGGCCAAGGACCGAAGAAGTCCAATTCGAGATACATCATTGAGCCAGGGATCGCAGGCTGGATTGGTGGTCTGGGAGAGGGAGACCGTGGAATCCATGGTATCATTGACCTCCCCTAAATGTTGTAGACTGGTGGAAGGAGTTAAGTGGCTTTTGGCCTAATTTATGGAGAAGCCATGACACTGGAGTACCTGGATGGTAGTGGCCAAGTCTTGATGGGCAGCCCGCAAGGATGAGGATTGGATTAAAATCCAAATAAAATTGAATTCTAATGGGGAGAGAACGAATGTGGGCGACAAGGGCTGCCATAATTTTGGTAAAGACCCGGGGGGCAGAGGAAAGACCGAAGGGTAGGGCTAAATACTGGTAATGCCCCCCGTGGTAATGGAAATGGAGGTACTTATGGTAATCAGGGTGGATAGGAACATGGAGGTAAGCCTCTGTCAAATCAATCGAAGAAATAAAATCCCCCAGTCTGAGAGTCTCGAGGATGGTATGGAGGGTATGCATCTTGAACCGGTGGTAAATTATCAAGAATGGCCTTCCACCACCACCCCGAGGACTTTTGTACTATGAATAACCGAGAATAGAACCCCTGACCCTGTTGATCGGGGAGCACACGCTGAATAGCCTTAATGGCAACCAAGTGTGCAATGGCCTCAGAAACCAAGGTTCGCTTAATCCGGTCCCTGGAAATGGGGCAAGAGAGAAAAACTGTCGGGGGAGGGGAACGGAATTCTAGTGACAGACCAGCCTGAATAGTACGGTTAACCCACGAATCTGATGTAGAAAAACCCCATTGGTCGGCAAATAGGGCTAAACAGCCTCCAATGGGGACATTGGGGATAGTATCACTTGGCCCGACGGAAAGATCTACCCCTGCCTCCTCGAAAGGAATGCCTGGGGGGGGGCGGCTATTGCCCTGACTGACCTGGGAGTCCGGTTGAGAGCGGGTTTGGAAGGAACACTGGAATTGTGGTTGATAGAAGCTGGAATCTAGTGGACGAAAGGACTGAGTCCAGCCATAAGGAGTGAATCACGACTTGCTGCGCCAGGAGACAGATGGCAGAACCTTGCAGCGGTCCCTGGTTTCCACCAAAAGAGGTTCCAAGGGAGGGCCAAATAAGGCTTCGGATGAATAAGGTGATGAGGCAAATTGCCACTTGCTCCTGGCATCAGCCTGCAAAAGGCGGAGCCATAGAAGGTGGCGAGACATGACAGTCGATCGGATGGTTTTGGCTGCGAACCGGGCTGAGTTCAGGGTGGCATCCGTTGAATACTCCAAGGCGGCAACAATCTTATTTAAGTCCTGATGAGTGCGTGTATCAGAAGGAGGAAGACTATCTTGCAGCTGTTTTAGCCAGAGGAGTGATGCCCGGTTGAAGAAGGATGCCGATGTAGCAGTTCGGATGGCCCAGGCCGCAGATTGATGAGCTTCGATGAGGGTCTTTTCGGCCCGCTTGTCTTCTGGGCGCAGATACTCCTCCGGTGAGCCTGTAACCCGAGAAGATAATGTCAAAGCTGTAATAGGGCCGTCCACTGGTGGCACCTGCAATAAGTTGGAAAGAGCCAGAGCCGTTTGGTAAATGTGCTTGTCCAAGCCATTGGGCACAGGGACAGATCCAGGCAGAGACCATTGTCGTTGAACGACATCGGTGAAAAGTTTTGGAGCCGGGATAAGATCAGGCTCAACCGCCAGCTCAACAAGGATGTAGCCGGATCTGAACTCCCAGATGGACCCATCCCAGGTGGAGAGGGGCTCCCCATTTGTGTGACAGCTAGGGCCTTGTAAAGCAAAGACCTGAAAAGTTGGGGCCTACAAAGTCCAATAAAGGCGGGTTGGTCTGGGGCCAGACCCTCGTGGTCTGAAAGGGTCAACTCCCTGGATTCTTCCTCTTCAGACATGGACCCCTGCTCGGAATGCTCTGGTGAATAGTGTTGTTCTTCAGACGGCGACATGGTCGTCCCGAAGGACCCTCTCCCGGGTCGCTAGAATACCTGTGGCGCGATGCTGAGGCAGCCAAGGTTGAGCGGTTGTGTCTCATGGCGTCCGCCATTTTAGAGAAACTGCCTCTGGCATTAGGGACCAAAAGGGCAGGAAAATAGTAATTCGAAGGACTTATCTCGGAACGAATCAGCAAGGAACTCCTCTGTAGTCGTCTTGGAGTGTTCGAAGGCAAGTGCCAGAGACGGATGGTTGAGCAACGAGGAAAAAACACTCCCACACGTGTTGTTAATGAAGCAGCTAGCCACCGGCAATAAAAGTAGCAGGGAAGGCGCGTTTTGAAAAGGTGCAGATTACATTCAGCGCCAAGGAAGCTGCTGGGCAAATGCCTTAGAAACGCAGCAGATTGAGCTCTCCTGATGACAAGGGGAGGCTGAGGGGAGCCTGCGCTCTGACCCTGTAAGGGATCTGATGGCTGGCAGTCCCACGCCACTCTGCGGTCTTCGGCGGTATCGAGTAAGCACCCTTCATGCCGGAATGTGATCAATCACAGTCAAGAAAAACAGTCCAAGGTCGAAAGTTTGAAGATTCTAAAAGAGAAATAGTCGAAAGGAGAAAAAAGAGCTAGGCAAAAAAAACAGGTCTAGGAAGACACGACTGTCCAGCATAGACCGAGTCGAAACACTGGAAATCACCAGCAGAGGGGGGAGCTATTCAAATCTGCAGACTCGGTCCTATGCTGCACAGAGGAGTATATTCCCATACCTGACTGTCGTTTCCTTCCAATGAGGAGAATAGATTGGGGCAGGGCCAGTCAGTGGTGGTATTTACCTGTTCTCTGAACTACTCAAAATTTCTAGTACCAGTTCTCCAGAACTGATCAGAACCTGCTGAAACCGACCTCTGGTGGGAAGGGAAGGAAAAGCTTGCTAAAGAGGTTGGCTAGTAGCAGTCCTATCAATTTAACCTCTGAATGCTTTGTAATTGCCCCCCATACTATTTGGCCACCATTTATGGAAGAGCAAGCCCTCCGTAGGACAGCCATTTTCACTGAGTGCCTACAACATGTTTTCAAAATGTCAGATGTGCCTACTGGCCCTCAAAGGTTGAAAGGCTCTAAAAAATAATAGAATTTTATAGCATTAATAGAAAAAAGGTGAACAAGGTGAACAGGTATGAACAGTCACAAGTAAATTATTGCCTTTTTTGAAACTGATTCTGTCATACCACAGTTTCATTGACCTGAGAAATTGAGGCTGCAACTGTAAACATGCTTACTAAGAAATAGGTTCTACTAAGAACAGAATTTATCCCTGAGTAAACACATTTTAGGTGGGTTCATAATTTTTTTCACATGCATAGTTGATTATTTGGGGACCAGTGGTTACCTTTGGAATTTTAAGAATATGTTGTGGACTAGAGAGTGGTGTTTTTCCATTCATTAAAAAAGGGCATTCATGGACACAGGCATCTGGAGATGATGATGATGATGATGATGATGATGATGATGATGATGATGATGTGATATCATAATGCACACTCACTCTTTCATTTTTTTATTTATTAATTTGTATTTTGTCTTATTATTTTTACAAATAACTCAAGGCTACAAGTATATCTAATACATCTTCCTCGTTCCTCCTCCTATTTTCCCCACAACAACAACCCTGTTGGGATAAGAGAGAATGGCTGGCCCAAAGTCACCCAGCTAACTTTGATGGTTAAGGGTTAAGGACTTGAACTCATGGTCTCCCACTTTCTAGGTTGTTAGCCACTAACCACACTTATGTCCTGACATTGGGCACAATCGTGTAAAACAGAGAGATTATGTTGTGATAGCATGATATCAGGGGTGAAATGCTCCCGGTTCAGACCGGATTGAGCGATCTGGTAGCGATTGTGGCAGGTGGTTCGGAGAACCAGTAGCGATGGTGGCGCAAGGCTCCGCCCACCTGCCTGGGTGTTGTTACTTCCTGGTTTTAATCAGGAAGTAATGTGTTTCTACCCTCTGCACATGCGCAGGCTTTGCACATACTCAGAGGGTCTGCACGCGCATGTGACGCAGGTGCACGGTGCATGCACTTCCGAACCGGTAAGGAAGGTAAGTAGATTTCACCCCTGCATGACATGTTTTATCAATTGTTGCCTCCTGACTACACTCTGCAGGTGTCTATGACATTGGGATAACCAGATATAAAACACCAATTTACAAAAATGTTACCTGCTAACCCTCTATCCTTATTCTTTTTCTGTATAGATAGATCATATCCAAAGCACTGAGCTGTAAGTTGCCTATCATTTTTATTTTCTAAGAAAGCTTATGGGACCAACCTGAGGTTCAGAGGCATTCTTAGAATTAAAGATGATGTTGAAGAGTTCCCCATTTTAATTAAAAGAATGTTTTCAAGATGTACAAAATTAGATGGGTCAGGAGATCTGACAGATACCAAGGGAAATACCTAGAAGCACATTGTTATTTCTATGCAGTGGGCACATTACAAATTAAAACCTGATCTTCAATCAAGTGTGTGAATTACATCCATTATAAAACCTTAGTTAATAGGACTTAAGACTTTGATGCTCAGGAGGAGCATGTGATGTGGGATAGTTACAGTTGTTAGAATGAGAGTGTGATATTGTGGCCATATTTCCAAGTCAGCCAAAGAGGTAGCTTTATTTCTGAGAAATTCTGCAAGCAACCATTTCCACAAGGGTTACAGGCCAGCCTGGGTTAATAATTAATGCTCCTCCAGAAATAATCAGCCAAAGGAACTCAGAAACATTCCTCATTTGTCCCCATTATCCCATAGCTATCTGGACACTGCTTAAACCAGGTGAGTCACCTCAACATATAAGCTGGGGCTATTAAGCAGGAAGAGGAATAAAAGCTATATTAAGATAGAATTTTTAACAAAGTAAATCTGTGAGTAAGAGTTGAAATAATATATTACAGGATGAAATGTTCTCTTTCAGTTTTCAGACCACTTCATTCCATTCTGTTCCATTTGAACAGACCTCATTCCTTACAGACCAACATGTTCAGACTACATTAAATTGTTTGGGGTATTCTTCCAGCTTCTGGTCCCAAATATATTTTTTTCTGTTTCTGCAGACCTTGGGGTTTTCCCAAACTTCCTTTTCATGCAGTCTGAGCATGAATTTGGAAGGAATAATAGATTTGATTAGATCATATAGAAGAAGCACCTGGTGCCAGCATGCGTGTGTATGAATGAAGATGGAAACTGGAGACTGAGAGAATGAATAGAGAATGGGAAACTGAGATACTTTCCCAGAACTTTCTTATCCATCATTTATTAATGGCAACATCAAGTGATGACTTGTATGTCTGAATGAGCAATAAGATTAGAAATTCTGACTCATCTCTGTTGCTTCACAGTGAATCCATTTGCACATGCAGCCATGAATGACTGAGTAGCTGAACTAATAAGAAATCTTTTTGAAGTGGCAAATGTGTACAGCGTCTTTTTTTTTCTGACTGCAGCCTCCCTCACACCAGTGCCACTCAAGATATGTTGCACTACTGTTCCCATCATCCTCAGCCATTAAGACCCTGAGCCAACATATACCATGTTATAAGCATGTTAAGAAGTTTGTCTCATTTCAGAGTTATAGAATTGGAAGTCCTTGTTTATATTTGCACTTTGTACATGTTAACTGCAATATTTTTTCCTCTTTTCCATCTTGCAGAGAAGATGGTTTTACTCGATAACCAAGCTAGCGTATTAAAGTCACAGCCTTGAACTAGAAGGACATCTAGGTTCAAATCCCCATTCAGCTGTGAAAATCCCTGGATGGCTTTGTGGCATTCCCTTGACTTATAACCTACTTTACAAGGGAAAACAATTGTATGCAGGAAGACAGGTAGCCTGAGCTTCACACGAAAAGGCTAGATAAACAGAAATACCCTGGGGCCTGAAGGTGGGATCCAGTGCAATACCTCAGGCTCTGCTCTATCTTTGTCAGGCAAACTATAACACTTTCTGTGACTATTTGTCTTGCACTAGGCCGAATGTTTGGAGACGAAAGGAAGAGGCGGGTTGGAATTGTGGGCTATGGACACCTAGGTGAGTAGCATTTCCTGACCATATTTGTCTTATCAGTCTTTCCATTCACTGAGTCTGCTAGTAGACAAGCATCTTGCAGTTTTATTATAAACACCTACTTACAGAAAGATTGCCCAATATTTGTGAAAACATGGGTGTCTTTTTATTTCAAAACCAATTTTAACAAGTGTGTTTTCTAAAACATTTGAATTGGGATTTGGGAAAGATATCTTGATTTTTACAAGCATTCTGAATGGAGCCTGGTTGGCCAATTTCTGCCAATCTCGTATGTACCATCTTCGCAGGAAAGGTAGCAGGTGACTGCTTTTAATAGGGACAAAGGAGGCAGTGGGTGGCTGATAGGAGAAGACAAAATTTCCTTGGGATGTGTCATATTTCTCACAGCCTGATAACCTGTTGGCTGCAAGTGTCACTATCTGCCGTTCCCCAGAGCACTGCTAGAATTGGCCAAATGCTTTGGTCCTTCAGAGAAGAAAAGAAGGGGGAGGGGGGACAACTTACCAAGACTTTGCAGAAGCTTAAGATATCTATGCTAACCTTATAAACCTCAACCATTTGCAGTGATGTGAGGGGGATTAAAGGGTATAATGTGTGCCTTAAATCTCTGCAGATGTTGGCCCCACCCACTCTGTGTTATCACATCGCCTGCCCTATCCCCTGGAGACCATATAAAAACAACTCAGCTTTTAGCTACTACAAAATGTCCCATTCCTGCGCTAGAGGCAGTCAAATGGTTTTCTCCAAAGACTCATATTCTCATATTTTTCAAACCCAGGCTTTTTCTTAGGTCTTGATTTTGACCTGGAGCAAATGCCAAACTGTTCTTTCACTTTTGATTAGTTTACTGTAACTGTCAGGATCTACTAACCCCTCCCCCCCACCTGCTTCTGATTTTTTTCATTGATTTTTGCTTTGGGCTAATAAAACAAGCCTCTATCTTCTTGTACATGTGCTTTTTCCCCTAAGTACATAAGGTTTATTTTGCTCGATCAGAAAAAAGATTAATGTATTGCTCAGCATTCTGTTTCCAATGGTGGTCAAACAAATCTTTCCTGAAGCTCATAAAACACATCCATTGTACTAAGCTATAATGTGATTTGCTTGGTTTTGGCTTAGTGCTATATAAACCATGATTTATGTTTGGGCATATTATAGTTTACTCCATAAATCATGATTAGGCAAGTTATATCTTAACCTGACATGCGTGAACTCAACCAGCGCATAAGAGCCCCCCAAATCATTGGAGGTTCTAATCAAAACAAAGGAAATTATTAACACAGAGTCACTCCCAGAACAAAATCTCGGCAAAATTATGGCAATTATGCCAGAATTTTATGGGTATATTTTTTTTCCACATCTGGAGTGTAACAGGTGCATGAGAGAGTTAAGTCCAAAATGGTGATAATTACTATCTCATTTTCAATCTTTAGGCCAGTATCTGACAAAACGAATCCAGGATGAAGGCTTCCAACATGGTTTGGAGCTGGCTTTTGTTTGGAACCGGGATGCCAGTAAGATGGAGGGCACTGTACCAGTGGAACTGAGGTTGGGGAAGTTGACAGATTTTTCACAATGGTGAGCAGACAAGCCCTTTCACAGTGAAGACTGGAAAAAAATTATTTATGACCTGTCAGCATACTTCGGATCATTGCAACATACCTATGGTCAAATGATTGCAATCTGGGGGCTTGGCAAGTGGCTTACATTTATAATGGTTGCAAAAATTTAGGGTCATGTGATCACCATTTTCAATCTTCCCAGCTGACTTCCAATAAACAAAGTTTGCAAGTTAAGGACTACTGATATTGAGTTGAGAGCCACATTCAACCTTTGCTTGGGCTACGCTCCAGTACAAAAATCAAATTCAGTACAAAAAGAAGTTGTAGTTAGTGTGAGTGCTTCTCACCTGTTTAGCAGTCAGCAAAATGATGTTATTAAGATGTTAGGCCCAAATTCAAGTCGTCTCTCAGCTCATTGAGTGATTTTGGAACAATCTTCATCTCTCAGCCTAGCCTATCTCACAGGATTTTTGTAATGGAAATAAATTGAGGAAGCAATTCTATGAATGGAGAAAAAGTGCAATATTATCTAATGAATTATAATCATCATATACCATACTATACACTGTATGGATTATCTGTATAGAAACTGAATTGAATTTTATTGAATGAATATGTCTAGGTAGACATGACTTCAACGGACGATTCACAATGTGGCCAGGGTTTATTATCAAAATCATTACATTTTTCTTATTGGGAAGACATGTTCTCTATTGGCGTTCTTGCCAGGGGAAATTGATGACCTTCAACTGGCATTCAAAGGTATCTTTATTCAAACAGATACTTGGTTTTGTAAATTGACTGTTTGAGCTACTACAAACCTAGACAGAATTGCCTCACATTTATTTGTTCTGACTGACTGGGTTGATGTTTGACCCACCTACCTTTAGGTTTTGATCATTGTATTTTGTTTTGAATCTCACTTTTCTTAGTTGCCTTGAAAGATGAAATACAAACCCAATAAAGATGTATTTAGTAGAAAATCCCACATTCCAACATAAGCATTTCTACGCAGGGCCAGGGAGGAGATACTTGACAACAGCCCTGGAGTGCTGCTGTTGATCAAAATAGTTTAGCATTCCCCAGCCTGAGGAAGATTCTGTGATTAAACCAATCTTCTCTGACTAAATGTGATGCCCTCAAGATGTCTAGACTTCCGTTATCATCACCGCTATCCTACTGGATGGGGAATAATGGGGAGTTGTAACTGAATACCTGTGGGTCAATCAAGCTGGGGAAGGCTAAATTTCAAGGCACATTGTGTGAATCTCTTGAAATTTTATGGAAGAATACCATTATTTTTTGAGATTTAGTGCAAGAGTTGGTCTATTAAAAATACTTTTCAGGGGTTAAAAAAATGAAGGAGAAATGGATTGTTAACTAGGTACTGCACTGGTTTAGTTAAGATAGCCTCTAGTTATTATGTTTCTTGCTTCTTTCCAAAGCCATCCTGATGTCATTGTTGAAGTGGCACATCCCTGCATTGTCCAAGATTATGGGGACTTCTTCCTTAAAGCTGCAGATTTTATGGTGAGGACTACAGCTGCCTACAGATAGAGGCAGGCAGCATCAGCATATTTTTTATTTCTTCCAAATATATTTCAAAGTGGTCTGGCAAAATGCATCTTTTAGTTTAATTGAATAAAAAAATGAATCCATCTATACTATTGCTGTAAATATATCTGATGAAATATTATCTCCATCCTATTACCAGCATTCCTTTCCTGTCTGTCTTTTTAATCCTTTAGAATATCGTCCACCAAACAAATGCATTCCATATCTATTGGAATTCCAGCCAGCCTAGCCAACATCTTACTCAAGTGTTGGGTTTATACAGTAACCCCTATAATTCTCAACTAGCACAGAAGATGGTTATTTGGATATTTGCAATTGCATCATATCTGGATAGACCAGTTTAAGAACTTGGTTTACTTAAAAACAATGGTATCAAATGGTGTCAAATTTCTTTCTGACTAGTCAAAGATAAATCTTGTTGGAGACATTCTTCACTTCAGTGTATATTTCTGTAAGGTATTTTGAAGGAATAAATTTATTAAGTGAATACTCAGATAGCAGTGAAGAGACTATGTTTAGTTTATCTTCACCCTACCTCAACCAATGGAGCATCTTGTTCCAAATGTGATATGCAAAACACTCTTAACCATGGTTTCCAACAGGAATAGGGAACTTTTGTGTGATCAGAAACCATTCAATGTTTTGGAAGGGATCAAAGATCATAGGGAGTGAAACAATAATGCAAATTGTGCATGACTATGTCATGTACATAGGCGGGGACAGGATTTGCTATTTGTTCTGGTGTTTTGGGAGAAAGTTTGATATTTTCTCTGTTCTTTAGATTATGTTAAGCTTATTTTTAAAGACTTGTGGTAATGTTTTCATGTTTTCTATGGTATAAAAATTATGCCATTAAGTTTTGACAAATGTTTGAGACAACTCCTGGAGTCCTAGTAAGGGTGGACATGAATTTGGATTACAGAATATGGTAAATCTAAATTAACATTTCCAAACATGGCATTTTCCAGATATGTAGTCTGACTCCCAGAATTCCTTGTAAGCATGGCCATTACTGAAAAATCTTGGAGTTGAAATCTGCATATTTGGAATATCGGTTTGTGAAAGGCTAGTCTAAATGAAATAAATCACATTATCACTTAGTATGCTATGTGTACTCGGTTTCTGTATCCTTCTCCTTTGTCTTACCAAATTAAATTATTCTGCACTCAATAATTGGAGAGAAGTAGTAAAAATATCAGCACTCCTCTCCCAGATTCCGCACTATCAACAGTGCAAATATCTCCATGTCCTTTAGGTCGGATCACCAACAGCCCTAGCAGATGCAAACACCGATCTTAGATTACGTGAAGTGGCAAAAAAAACTGGACACACTCTCTATATCCCCAGTGGAGCTCTATGGGGTGGTCAAGACATTCAAAGGTTGGATGATGCAGGGATGCTCCAGGTAAGTGCCTATAGAGGAATAGGGTTGGGTAGCCTTAACCTAATGATATCTATAAAAGGTGGGGCTGCATCTTCCAGAATTGCCAGTCTGGAAAGAAATTGCAGTTTTTGCAATTTAAATCTTGGAAGTGTACCCTAAGTCCAGATAGGAAACCTTAACGTAAGAGAAAATGTTGATAAAAGGAAATTTGGGCATAAATATTTGAAGAATTACTGACATCATCAAATATAGCTGTGGAAGACTCCAGTTTGAAATTCTGGAAAACTTTCAGCCAAGCAATGTACACATCAGAGAAAAAAACTAATTAATACTCTGACTTAATGTAAGGCACATTCTTATTCAGAAGTGGAAATCTTTGCATTGGGATTCTATTATTTAAAAGACTAAAAGAAAGGGATATTTAAGGATATGTGACAAAATACGCCATTTTGTCTTTTCTAGGCATTAACAGTCACCATGACTAAACACCCAGAAAGTTTCCGGTTGGGTGGGTCTCTTGGGGAGCTTGCAAAGGGAGCCCAGGAGGAAAGCATGGTGCTGTACAATGGCCCTGTGCGGAGTCTGTGTCCCCTGGCCCCCAACAATGTCAACACAATGGCAGCAGCTTGCATTGCTGCTCCAAGTCTGGGCTTTGATGGTGTGAAAGGTTGCCTGGTAGCAGATCCCAAGTAAGTCTTCATCTAAAGGGTAAGGAACTTGGTACCCGTGAATCCCTCTTAATCTCTAATGCACATCTTGCACGCCTGGTTTTTATTTGGGTTTCTTTGTTGTTATAAAAAAGTTTATTTCAGATTTTTAAAATTTAAATAAGAAACCTGCGGTGCCTTATCTTTATTTACAAGACTTCTCCCATTCTCCAAATAGGGCCTGCAGGCAATCTCAGAAAAAAGAAATGAATGTGGGGTGTGGGGGGCGGAAAGTGCAGAAATTTGTTTGGGAGAATACCAAGCAGAACTGGCAGCCTTATGTGTCAGAAAAGTCAAGATGATTTCCACAATAGTCATAAAAAGGAGTAGTTTTGATCACCAAGTAGCTGTAACCATTTTGTCTTTTTTTTTAACCATTCAGTGTAGACACCCCTGATGCTAATTTTTTTTTTAAAAAAAGGAAACTCGTATATCTAGGGAATATTCTGAGGGCTACAAATGGTGTTATATTCTTGATAAATGGATACAAATATCATGGTAGCCATTTTCTGAAAGTGCTCAAGACAGGTTCTCAAAATGTAATAGGACTCTCCCACCCAATGATGCCAAAGCAGTGTCTCTCAATCTTGGTAATTTTTGGACTTTAATTTCCAAAATTCCCCAGGCAGTATATTAGCTAGTGCATTCTGGGAGTTGACATCTACACATCTTAAAAGTTGCCAAATTGGAGAAACACTATATGAAGCATGTGCCAGCAAACTCATGGCTTTGTGTCATTTTTCTTCTAAACTTCTGATCTAATCAAACACAAATTTATCTTGCAGCCTTCCCAACTATCATGTGGTGATGATTGAAGCAACAGGCCTAGGGGGCTTCTCAATCAGCACCAGTCGCAAGAACCCAGCTGCTTGTGGCGCTGTCACAGGGTCAGCCACCTTTGCTGCTTTCTGGAGCAGCCTATTGGGTAAGGATGAAAACCTTCCCTTATCCAGAATCTATGAATCCATCATCTAGATTGTAGGTCAGTTTGTTCCAATTCTGTCTTTGATTAAAATAGTACCTGTAATTCTTGGTTGGAACTTAGCTTTCCCCAATCTTTCATGCCACTTGTGCTGGATAATCATTTCCTAAATCGTGTCTAGCATCACCCATCTCACTTCTGATGGGATTAACTTTAATATTAAAGTTCAGTGTTTCTAGATGCAACAGGTTGGGGAAGGCCAGTTGAATTAATTATTACCCTGAGCATGTAACTTTGACAGATGTGCAGATGTGGCAATTTCAACATTGCATTTGCAATGGCAAACTACTGTATATCATCAGCTAAATATGCTTTTCTACACAAATCCTTAACAGTACTACATCCCTATCTATTTTTATATCAGACTACCTTGCTAGGTATTCTAAACTAGTTTTGTTACAGCAATGTGGTCACTGATGTAGTTAGATCACTTGAGATCTTGAATAAAATAGATTAAAAGGGGTCTCCTTTTACAGAAATATTTATTTTACCAATAAATAAGCATCTTTGTTTTTTTAGAAAAAATTATAAAAGGGTTATTTTATAAGACTACCATTAGCTGGTCCATGATTTTAACTAACTCCTGGTCGCCATTAAGGATAGTTTTAAACACTTTTAAAAATTAAGGTGAAAGAATAATGTAGAAAGTAAATCTTGACATTCCCATGCCAGCTCAAGTTCTTATACCACATCTGATTTCTTATTGGTTTTCTTTCTTTCTTTCTTTCTTTCTTTCTTTCTTTCTTTCTTTCTTTCTTTCTTTCTTTCTTTCTTCCTTCCTTCCTTCCTTCCTTCCTTCCTTCCTTCCTTTCTTCCTTTCTACCTGCACCTCCTACCTGCACCACTGGAGTAATTATATAATTATATAATAATACAATTGCTATAAAGAAGTGATAAGAGAATTGTTCCTATCTACTCTAGTGAGTAGACAATCACATCTCTTAGTTATGCCTTCATTTACGTTGTATATTATTTGTTTCCTATTTTGGATGATCTCTGAACTATCCTTAATGGTGATCAGGAATCAGTTTAAGAAAACATAGATGGAGAGAAAGTGTGGTATAGTGGTTAAATTTATTTAGCGTATGGCATATCATATGGACTAGCAATATTTATTAACATTTCATTTAGATTAATAAAATAAAATATAAATGCTAAAAAGATCTATGCTAAAATATTAATGTCTAGGAGATTTAACCATTAAAGCAGTAGTGGGTTTCAAATCCCGGCACTACCAGCTCGCTATCGGTAGTGCATGGTTACATGCACTCGCAAAGCACTTCTGCGCATGCGCAGAGCACTTTTTATGACATCTGGGTGGGTGGGTGGAGCCTCCTGCTGCCACCACTGGTCCACCCGAACCGGGGCGAACCGGGAGCAACCTACCACTGCATTGAAGCACAGCATTTATATTTTTTAAAAAATAAAATATTGGACTGGTACATGCCCTTAGCTTACAGTTGGTCACAATATGAGCTACAGTATGAAGTGGGAACATACAGTTACACTAAGGGGAGGATACTATGCCCCATTTTTACACAGAGTCCTGGCAGATTCCATGTGAGGTACAAATCCTATTCAGGATTGTCCATTGCTAACATGATCGTTCAAAGCTTGGCACTTTTTTTGGTGGGGTCATTTATATATCTTGGTTAAAGTATTAATTTAAAACTGGGGACAGTCAGATATTATGAATGAAACCTCACTGGATACAATTCATCTACTTCAAGGTCATTGCAGTAGGGATAAATAAAGGGAGATTCTCATGTAAGCCACTTTGAGACAGGATATTAATAATTATAAATTAAAATTAATTAAAATTAATTAATAATAATCTAAAATTAATAATAAAATAATAAAAACTGAAAAGTAAAGGCTGCAACCCTACTTGGGCAAAGGTCCTTCTGAATTCAGTCATCTTTCCCCAAATATTTAGAATGGACTCTAACAGCAGGATTTAGCCTCTGTGACAAAAGGATGAAAGCTTTAAACTTTTTCCCCTAAAGCCATGATGTCCTTCCCCAAATCTCAGCAGGTGAAATAATTAGGTGTACCTAGTAAAAATGTCACTCTCTATAAAACTGAGATTTATTTGTGGCTAGAAAATCAGGCTTCTTCTGCAAGTTGCTATGTGGAGAGAGGAATCAGTTTTGAAAGAGATAAATAGAATCAAACTTTACTTTTTTTAAAAAAAAAGAGACAATGCAAAGGAGGTTAAAGACACAAAGCTGTTTCAATCGCATACAGCATTTTAGAAGGATCTCCAATAGAAAAATAAGCAAGAAAAAGTAAGGTTGTAAGTAGTTCACAAATTACTCATTCTTAATATAGAAGCAACTCTGCTGTAAAGAGGAGCTATTTGCATAAAATATACAAGGACTGAGACAATTGTAGAGAAGCAATAATCACCAGAGATAATAGACTTAACTTCCCACATTGTTAAAATAAAAATTAATCTTAAAGAATATTTTTATCTAAACGTTTTAGTTTCCCTATTCCTTAGGATAACTTGATCACTGATGTTAAAATATAAGTGTTAGCTTCTGTGAGATTCTTTAAAATCAGAAACTAAAAAATTCTTCCCTTCTCGCCATATAACTTTTTACTCCATTTATCAAGAGTTCAGCTTTGTTTTTCAAAAGGGCTCAATTTCAGTATTTTTAAGAAAGAGGAAATGGCTGAGGAAATTGATTTGTTTAGATACTGAAGCAAACTTCTGCTTCAGACAATAATAAGGGAATTGGCTAAGAATCAGGTTTGGGAAATACCGTAGAAGCAGCAAGCCAGGCCTTGAATGATCTGTTCTCTTTTCCTTCCTATAGTGTGCCAAGGGCATGGAGGCCGAGTCTACCTATGCTGAGTTTATGAGATATCTTCCTAAGAGGATTCACAGAAGATACCTGGAAGTAATTACAATGGAATGGGAAGACCAAGAAAGGTAGCAGCACCTCATTAAAGGAAGCAGAAGAAACCCATTCACACATCTTGGATGGTTTCAGTTTGTCAGTCAAATAAATCAACTTTCTCCAGTCTGGACACCTTGTAAGTGTGCAGTTCCCCCTAAACAGCAGGATGATTGCTGAGAATTTTGAGAATGGAGGTCCACAGATCTGAAGCAACACTGAAATTGGGGAAAGCTGGTAAAATAATTCATAAGCTTTTGTCCATTTCCTCAAAATCAGTATTTCCCAATATGGCATCTTCCAGATGTGTTGGGAGTACATCTCCCATCATTCTGCTCAGCATAGTTGATAGGGTGCATTGTTGGGGGCTGTAGTCCAATATCTCTAGTGAACACTAAATTGGAGAAGATTGTCCTAAATAGCTGGTCATGTGACCAGGTGGGCGTGGCTATCTGCATAGGGACTATTCAGAGGGCTGAAAAAAGTCATTTCTGACTGATCCTCGCACTTTTGACTGGTCCTCGCACTTATGACCATCCTCACATTTATGCCCGTTGCGGCATTCTTAATAACTGTGTCACTCATTTCACAACTGTTTCTCTTCACCATGGTGACAAGATAGGGCAAAAACATAAAATGTGAGGACAGTCGTAAGTTTAAGGACTGGTCAAAAGTGTGAGGACCAGTCAAAAATAACTTTTTCAGCCCTCTGAGTAGTCCATATGCATAAAAGGATACAGCAATAGAGAGGGATGAAGGAAGGGAAGGGAAATTAGAGTAGGAGGGAGGGTAAGAGAGGGAGGAAGAGAGGAGGAGAAGGAGAAAGGAAGAGGAAGTAGGGAGGAGAAGAAGAGGGGGGGAAGAGAAAGTAAGAAGGAAAGAAAAGAGAGAGGTGGTAGGTTTGAGGAGAAAAATTGCTTTACAATAAAAAAGATGAAAGGGAAGAAAGCCAACCCCAAACAAATATAAAGATATTAAGATAAAGAATGAATTGTTAAACATTAAAGAATAAAAGAGAACAAATATGAAAAAATAGCAATAATTAGAAACACACATATAAACATACAATGTATTTTCTTTGAACAGAGTATTTGGCCGGTTCACAAATTTAAACAGTGTTTAGTCATTTCAATTAAATTTACAATTTCTATATTTCCTTTTTGCCATATTTATTCCTCATCTATTTTTTAAAAAAACCAATATCATCCTCATCTCTAATCTTAATCAAATTCAATTTTTCCCTTCTATTCTATCTTATACCCCGTCCCATTGTCATCTATTTTTATATCCATCCTCACATTGGTTAATTATGTAATATTACAGTTGTTTAATACAAATTCAACATTTTAATATAAATCAATTATATTATATAACTATATATAACTATCTTTTTTGTATATTAATCAATATGAACATGAATATTACAATTATTTCCATGCAATCCAATTTCTTACAAATCAATTAATTATATTTACCAATAATAATAAACCAAATAATTTCCCCCATATATTCCTCCAAACCACAACTTAACCATTTCTGCTTTCAATACAATATACAATTAATAGTATCTCAATTATTACAATTCCCTAGTTAAATAGAGCTTTTTTTTTCTTTTGTGTTTTAAAATCTTGAATTCTCCTCTTTTGCCCTAAATTTCCCATTGTTTGCAGTTTTGCACCTACCTTTTTTGGTGAGGAAAAAGTAAAAGAAATCTCTCTCTGCCTCATTTTGTCACGTTGCAGCAAAGACCCTGCTTTACTTTCAGTTTCGCTTTTTCAGCATAGCTAGGGGAAAACAAATCTGCTCGAGCACTCTTTGCAGCAAGCAAAGAGCTTGCAAAACAAGAGCTTGCAAAAGAGCCTGCGCAAAACAGCTGAGAGCAAATCAGCTGAGAGTCGGGAGGCGATCTAATCAACTTGTGCTAATTAAGGGATGCAGAAGCTGAAGGGGCTGTTTTTTCTTGCTGTTTGCTTGCAAGGAGGTAAGTGCTGCGAGGCACAGGCCAAAGGGTGGGGGTCACCCTCCTTGCCACTTAGCCCCCCTTGCCGCCCCCCTTGCCTCTTACCGCCCCCTAAGGCATTCCACCGCCCCCCAGGGGGTGGTACTGCCCACTTTGGCAACCACTGTCTTAACTACTTAACTATTTAACAACCGGTTCTACCGAAGTAGAATCCCACCACTGGATCTACCCATTTATTTTTGCAGGCGTCGGTCTACTATTTGTTTTCTTTTAACACTGATCAGCTGTAAGGGTGGCCCTTTGAAGCCCCGCCACAGCTGTGAGGCCAATAAAATTATAAAAAAACACCAAACCATTTGTTAAATTGCTGGCTCGCCCACCCCTCGCCCAGTGGTGCGGAGGGGCAGGGCAAGGGGCGGGGCGATTCAGCAATTTAACAAATGGTTTGGCCGAACCGCCTAGAACCGGCAGAATCCCACCTCTGCCTTAATCCTATTGTTCTACAAACCTATGAATCAATCCCTTCAGTGCTACGTTTCAAGAAGTCCAGTGAATAGAATAGAAACAATATTTTTCTGATTGTTTGGAGTGGAATAGATCTGCACAAGAAGAAAGTGAAACTAAGTGTGAGGAGGAAGGGGCAAGCAGACAAGCGGTACAAAATGAAAGTGAAACTTTCTGAGCACAATACTGCACAGCCACAGACAGACAAGTCTTTGGATCTTTTTGTGTGTATGACCTGAGGTTTATCACATTCTTTCCTTGAAGGAAAAAACCTATAATAGCAGCAGGCTGTAAAAGAGACCCAGTTTGGCAATATTTTAATGAAGTTCCTTTACCTATCGGAAAGGCAGGCATGCGTGCAAACTGCAAACACTGCAACAAAGAAATGCAAGGCCTGGTGGCCCGAATGAGGCAACATCATGAGAAGTGCTGTGATGAGGATGACCAAAGAAACACATTTGAACAGGCAGGATCTTCAGGTTGGTAAACATTTTTATTGAATCATATTTCTAAAGACTGCCTTGAACTGTCATGTTTGAGCAAAATTATATTTCATATTATTATTGCATGTTACTGTCATTTGGTACAGTTATGAAGAAAAGCAAATATTCCTTTTGGGGCAGTGCTGTGTACAATAAGCAGAAATTGTATAAACAATATAATAACAGCATTGACTTTTTTGTTTAGGGGAATTCATGGATTCTGGAAACTATCCACCTTCAAGATCACCATCCTCCTGTTCTACAGTTTCAGAGTTATCCATCCAGGATAGTGCTTCATTAGCATCATCATCATCAGACATCCACAGCCACATATCACTATCACCTAAAAGAAAGAAAAAACGCTTCCCTCCTGGACCACCATAAATAAGTTTGTGATAAAAACTAGATGATTAGAAAAAAAGTTAATTGATGAAAAAATTGCCCAGTTTGTTTATGCAACGAATTCTTCTTTCCGTCTGACTGAGAACCCACATTTCATTAATATGGTTCAGTCACTGAGACCAGGATACAGTCCACCCAGCAGAGCAGATGTTGCAGGGAAACTGCTGGATAAAGTGTATGACAGAGAAATGGAGTAATGTGCAACAGCTCTGGAGGGTAGAATTGTTAACCTAAGTATTGATGGGGGGAGTAATGTCCACAATGATCCTATTGTATGTGCTTGTATAACAACAGAAGAAGGGAAAGTCTTCCTTGCACAAACAATTGATACGTCAGGAAATGCACACACAGCAGAATACTTACAAGAAGTGGCAGTAAAAGCTATAACAACATGTGAACGAAAATTCAAATGTCTAGTACGCAGTTTGGTCACAGACAATGCTGCCAATGTATCCAAGATGAGAAGAAATTTAGAAGAGCAGGAAGGGAATACAAAGCTAATAACATATGGTTACAGTGCTCATTTGCTGCACCTCTTAGTCAAAGACTTAAGTGTTCCAGAAATAAAGACTAATGTTGTTGAAATTGCTAAATACTTCTATAACAATCATTTTGCTGCAGCAGCCCTGAAAAGGATGGGTGGAACCAAGCTAACGCTCTCACAAGATGTTAGATGGAACTCTGTGGTGGACTGTTTTGAGCAGTATATCAAGAACTGGCCTATTCTGATGACAGTTTGTGAAGAAAATCGAGATAAAATAGATGGCACTGTCACAGCCAAAATCCTCAACATTGGGCTTAAGAGAAATGTTGAACATATGCTGAGCATCCTGAAACCTATTTCTGAAACTTTAAACAAAATACAGAAAAATAACTGTTTTATTGGTGATGCTGTTGAAATTTGGAAGGAACTGAGTGAACACTTAAAAACAGAACTACACATGGACAGAATTAAATTACAAGCATTCAAAAAACGAATGGGACAAGTACTGTCTCCAGCTCATTTTTTGGCAAATATTGTCAATATCCAGTATCAGGGTCAAAACTTAAGTGCTGAGGAAGAGGAGTTAGCTATGACATGGGTAGCCAGCAATCATCCATCTGTAATGCCAACTATAATAAACTTCAAAGCTAAGGGGGAACCATTCAAGAAATATATGTTTGCTGAAGATATTTTAAAGAAAGTCACATCAGTGAACTGGTGGAAGTCACTTAAGCACTTGGATTTAGAGACTGTTCAAGTAATGATTTCACTTTTAACAGCAGTAGCTTCTTCTGCAGGCGTTGAAAGAATATTCTCTTCCTTTGGACTCATTCATTCTAAATTGAGAAATCATTTGGGACCCGATAAAGCAGGAAAGCTTGTTTTTCTTTTCCAGATTATGAACAAAGAAGAAGATGAAGATGACGAGTGAGCTACAGAGGACAGTATTTAAGTTTTTCATGTGTAGGCTGGGCTGACAGTCTAAGTTTCTTAAAATATATATATATTTTGTTTAGCCAAATTAGTTAACAAACATGGATATTTGTTTAAGCAAATAACATATGCTGTAATGTTATTGTTTCAGTTGAATAAATCTATTTAAATTGTTATTATTAAGGTAATGATTATTTTTCTCCTTCCTAAGTACAACAGAAAAGTTGTCCAAATATGAATGATTAACCTATTAAACTGGGGATAAAAAAACTAATATGAAAACTTGTTATTCTAAAAATCTTCATCTACTTGCATATTAAAGTTATACCAGCAAGAATTAGTCTTTATGTAGAAAACTATGATTTAAATCAAGCCTTACTGACTAGTGATTTAAATTGTGATTTAAATCAGTTTGATTTAAATCAAATCCACCCTGGTTGCTGGAATTCTTGCAATCCCATCTTATTCTTCACAATAAATCTTGTTAAAGAGGCACAGTGACAATTGTGCTTAGGCATATCATTTTTGCTTTTAGCTGGATGCTTAAAGATCTGACAGTACGTTATTTGAGAGCAGGTTGCATTATGCTTATCAGAGGGATGTCTCAAGGGAGCTGTTCCTGAAATTCTGAGCATTTTAGAACAGAGCAGAGCTACAAGTCCTGAAATCCAGGGGCCCCCATGTGGCCTTCCAAAGCCATGAATGCCTCCCACAGTTGTTACCAAATTGTCATATTTAATATAATAGGTGGAAGAAATAATAAAACTCATGAGTAATAGATAATCTAATTAATTATATTTGAGTTTAGTTTACAATATAATTTTATTCATTAGTATACTTCCATGGTGAAAAGATCATCCTGTAAAATCACTGTTGCCTGGGTGGACACCCAGTAGGGAGTTCTTTTCATGTCCCTGTTAATGAGCCCCCTAAAGTGGTACCTATTTACTCATGTTTTTACACTTTTGAACTGCTAGGTGGGTAGGAGCTGGAGCAAATGATGGGAGTTTATCCAGTCACACAACAGCAACATGGGTTTCAAATGTGAGTTGCAAATTGTCAACCCAGCATCATAACCACATGAGGCACCACTCTCCTTATTCATTAGTATAGAAAGTTAATTCAAATGTAATTCTTATCCTGACCCTATTCACTACTTCAGGATGTGTACCAGTGCTAGGCCCAAATGCAGCTCTCAGATTTAAGAAAGGACATCCTGGTTAGAGTGGTGGGGAATGGCTGTTGTAAGTAGCACTTAGTGATACTTAAACTGCAACACTAGAAAGATGGCCAGTTTCCTACTGAATGCATGATGCCAATTAAGAGAATCACAAACAAGAAAAATTATTTATTGGCTAAGGCTCCAGAAACCAGGCTTAGGCCTGAAAGCTGGTTGAGTTACCTTGTACCAGTCCCTCTCTCTCAACCCAACTCACCTCACAGGGTTGTTGTGGGGACAATAGGAGATTACTAGATATTTTAACCATCTTAAGTCATTTATAAAAACAATTAACGGCGGAAAAATATTTTTTTAAAAATATCTATTTTCCCAAATATTTATATCCTTACACAGCAAGATTTCTTTATATTCTTAACTTCTCCATTTTTTTAAATTGGAATAGAATCATTAATTATTAAATTCCATTTGGTTCCATTTTTTAGTTTGACATAATTAGTGTTTAACTTGAAGCTGTCATTCAGCTGAATAATTTTTATAAGGAAATCTGCCATTATGAGCTTCTTTGTTCCATCAATCCTAGGTATGACCTGAAATATACAGGACTTAATTAGTACCCAACTTAAGCAATTTCACAATCTTTAGGGCAGTAACTTTATTAAGTCAACCCAAAGGTCCTAATAGGTAAAATTTGGAGAGCTTTAGATCTCCTAAATTAGCTATTACATAGTGATAATGGTCATTTAATGTTATTATAGTACTCAGAATAACACTGCTTGATGAAGAAATTAAAACACTTTGCTGTCTATTAAGTTATGAGACATCCCACTTATTTCAAACATCAAAGGGGAATAATAGCTAGATGATGTCTGAAGATTGTTCAGTGCTACCCAATATCCTTGTGTGTGTGTGTGTGTGTGTATCTATCTATCTATCTATCTATCTATCTATCTATCTATCTATCTATCTATCATCTATCACAATGTTACCTCATGTTACAAAGCAGGTCCCACCAATTTAGCATCCTTCAACTATGCTGAGGTTGCCAATACTGAAATTCAAAATGTGAAAATCTTAGCAGGTGCTACTGCTCAGCCGACCTTGACTAAGATCAGAAATTTTAGGCTGGATTGAGATGCTGAAAAGTACCCTAGAAAGCAGTGGGAACAAAATACTATGATGTTGCCAAAAAACCTGCACTGGCCATATCCAGATATCTCTAGGTCTCAAAAGGGATATTTATGTACAGAATTTACGGAAACTGTTGTAAAGAATGGGTGCTTTTTCAGCATTTTAGCTTCAAATTAGATTTTTTATCTATTTAGGGAAACTTTTAAAGAATGGATGCCTTTTCAGCATTTTATAACATTGTATGAAATTAAGACAAAGGTAGCAACTCTTTTGGCTAGATAGATGTAGTTAGAATTTTGTCAGCATGTCATAAATATAGACAAAATGGCTGATGGAAGCTCCTTTATTCATAAAATGGCTGCCACAATGGCATAAAAACTATTAGTTGTACTCCCAGAAACTTTATCTTATTTCGCTGGATGTTCTCTGCCTCCACAGTAAGTAGACACATTTTCAAGCAAAGTGCTGGACTGAAATTATACCTACATTTTTTATTTTATGAGAATGTTTGCCGATGCCAGGGGCATTCTTGTAAATAAAGGTGATTGTAAACCTGGCATTTAGCAGCATTTTCCTTTTCTATTTATTTATTTTTCTTTTTTTAAATTAAAAGATTAAATGATAAGATCAGGTTGAGCTAGAAGCTATGCAGACCTCAAGAAATGTGTCCTTGAACATATCTGTACTCATAGCACGCTGCTTATTCCTAGATTAAGAGCTATTGCCTTTTTTTTCTTACCAGAGCCTGTCATTTATAGACAGAAATCCAACAATGTAACATACCATGAAAAAAGTTACAATGGTAGTTTGCTATACATCTAGAACATCTCCCACACTTTTGGACTATTGTAAAGAACTCTACACGGGTTGGCTCTGAAGATAAATCAGATGTTTCAAATGATCCAAAACGTTGCAGCTGATTGATGAAGTTCAATAGATGTTCACATATAAATACCTCCAGGACCTACATTGGTTAAAAGTTACCTTCAAGGTACAATTCAACATGCTGGTTACCACCTTTAAAGCCTACATGGTTTAGGACTTGTGTACTGGAAGAACTCACTGAAGAAGAGCCTAATGCTGGGAAAGATTGAGGGCAAAAGAAGAAGGGGACGACAGAGAATGAGGTAGCTGGATGGAGTCACTGAAGCAGTAGATGTGAGCTTAAATTGACTCCAGAGGATGGTAGAGGACAGGGCTGCCTGGAGGAACATTGTCCATGGGGTCGCCTTGGGTCGGACACGACTTCGCAACTAACAACTGTATTTAAAAAACCATCTACCATGTTTCCCCGAAAATAAGACCCTGTTTTATATTTTTTTGAATCCCGAAATAAGCGCTTGGCCTTACTTTGGGGGAGGTTTTATTATTTTGGGGCGTGTGGAGATGGGGCTCCTCTTGCTGTCTTACCTGATTTCCAGGTCTGCATTTAAATATTTTCATGGAGAGCTTATTTTTTGGGGAGGCTTACTTTAGCGCATGCGCTCAAAAACCCGATTGGGCTTATTATCAGGGGATGTCTCATTTTCGGGAAAACAGGGTATTTTCATTGGTTTCTACCTGTCCAATAAGATCTAGAAGAATGTCTCCCTCCCTCCCCTTAAGGTCATGCTTAAGGATTATGATGACAAAATTCTCATAGTTCACCTTTTCTGGAATTACACTATCTCTGAAATTAAACCACTCCTCCCCTAGTTTGGTTTTTTTTTGGGGGGGAGGTGTTGAAAATTGATTGGCATCTTACTATTATTAATAATAATAGTTATGATTTATAAATTAGTTTTAAGGAATTCAAGGAAAAGAAAACATTATTTATGGTCTGAATCAGACCTGGGCATTTAAACAATGCCCTGGCCAGAGGTCAAATCTAATTTTTTTTTTTTTGCCACTGGTTCTGTGGGTGTGGCTTGGGGGCATGGCCTGGTGGTGGTCATGTGACTAGATGGGTGGGGCCAATTTTTAAAAACCTTTTAAAGCATTTTTAACTAGTAAAAAATGCTTTAAAAAGTAAAAAAAAAGTTTCCGATGATCAGCACCTGACAGCCTAACCCTCTCGCCAAGCCAGATCCAACGCCTCCTAGCCCTAAAGATTGCAAGCCTTTCTATCTCGGCCACCCAGTCTGGGAGATGACTGGGGGGTGGGGGGGGGGAGAGAAACAAACTGCTCGGCTGCTCCCCCTTTTCACTCAGCCCGAGCTTCCTGTTGCGGATTTTCACGCCTTGCTTCACACGCCCAGCATTGTCACCCTTGTCTTCTTCGTCCTCCTCCTCTCCAAGTGGAAAAATGCCAGGAGCACAAAAAGAAGCGCTTGATTGCTCCTGCCATTTTTCCGTTTGTAAGGAAGCTTTCATACCTTGTGATGGCAAGTCTGGCTTCCTGCGCTAAAAATCTCACCAATACCGCTGTGTGTGTGTGTGGATGTCGGGCATGGGCTGCTGCGAAGACCAGGAGCAAACACACACACACACACACACACACACACACACAGAGGTTTTAAAAGACCTTTGAATGAAGGCGGAGGTGGATTGGAGGGGCCATTTCCCTCCCCCTCCCTGCCTCCGCACCGACATTCAGTGCAGCGCACACACACACACAGGCTCCTTCAGGTTGGCCTCCAAAGAAAAGAGGAATGAAGGTGGGGGTGGATTTAAGGGGTGAATTCCCCAACTCTGGTTTAGCCAGCTGGGGATGTGACGGCAGGCACAGGCTGCTGGGAAAGACCAGGAGCAAAAAGACACACACAACACAACACAACACACACACACAAGCTGCGTGCACAGCAGTAATGGTGAGGTTTTTAGCAGGCAGCACAGGAAGCCAGACTTGCCTTCACGAAAGCTTCATTACAAATGGAAAAATGTCAGGAGCAAGCAAGCGCTTTTTTTTTGCGCTCCTGGCGTTTTTCCACTAGGAGAGGAGGAGGAGGAGGAAGAAGAAGATGAGGAGGGCGACAATCCCGGGCGTGTGAAGCAAGGCATGAAAATCCACAGCAGGAAGCTCAGGGTGAGTGAAATGGGGGAGCAGCAAAGCGCTTTGTTTCTCTGGAACCGGTAGAAAAAAATGCTTAAAAAGTAAAAAAAAAAAGTTCCCACGGTCACGCATCGCTCAGCTGATCGTCAGAACTTTTTAAAAAACTTTTTAAGCATTTTTTTACTACCGGTTCTCTGGAAGTAAAAGCAGGAAGTAATGACGATTGGGAGGGTGGGCGGAGCCTCGGGTTGCCATTGCTACCGGTTCTCCGAACCACCGGCCATCATCGCTACCTACTCGCCTGAGCCGGTCCGAACCGGAAGCATTTCACCCCTGGCCCTGGCCATATCCGGGCTTTGACTATCCCCGTCTGGCCTGTGTGAATTGGAAATTAGAAATCAAATGTAAGTAAGTCTAAGCCATGCATGCAATATAACTGCATTGTTTTTATGTTGAAGGTAGTTTCTCATGTGGCCCCTTGGGAAAATTGCCTATCCCTGGCCTGGATAGAGTACAAAAAAGCATTTGATCATTTGTTTGAATCAGCAGAAAAAATTGGCAGTTTATAAAAACCTCAAAGAAGTTTTGGCAAACAAAGTTGGTGGCCAATAGGGAAGAGTTAGGAGAAGTTAAAATGAAACATGGAATTCTTCAAGTTGATTCATTATAACCTTTACTCTTTATACTATCAATGGCCCCACTGACAATTTGGAACAAAACAAACCGTGGCTATGACTTGGCCAAAGAATGAGTAAGCAGTTTGCGTTTACTCTATTTGGATGATTTAAAATTATTTGGAAAACCAAAGGCTGAACTAGATTCCTTATTAAAAAGCAGAAAAGGATTCAATAAAGATACTGGAATGTGATTTAGTATCGACAAGTGTGCAACCATAGCTATATGGCAGGCAAAATTGTTGAAGATGAGGGAATATAGCTTAACAATGAAGATTTGATAAAAACGAGAGCACCACAAGGATATAAATATTTTATAATTTTGCAAGAATTTATTCTTCTATTACCGAATCGAATCAAAGAAAGTACTTCAACCAAATATATTGCATGAGTTTGTAAAATGTTAAAATCAAAGCTAAATGATGGAAACATTATTAAAACAATATCTGGGCCAGTTCCTGTTATTCAATATACAGCAATATAATTGACTGGACTGAGGTGAAACTTGGTAACTTGATTCAGAAGACTAAAAAAAACAAAAAACCAACCAAACCTTATGATACTATAGCATACTTTATACCCCAAAAATGATACTGATGAACTGTATTTGTCAAGAGATGAAGAGGGTAGAGAACTGCTGCAGGTGGAACAAATTGTAATGGAAAAAAAGCATGGCCTGAATGACTACATCAAGAATCCTTGCATGAAGAAACTCAATCAAGGAAAGTTCTTGAAAATAACGAAGATGAAGACTGAATGTAGAAACAATTAAAAACTATTTGTTAATTAGAAACATAAGTCAATATATGGTCAAAATTTGAAGGATATAAAAGGAAAAGCTGATAAAAAACCCACATGGAATTGGTTATCAGGAGGGTTAAAGGAAAAAAAATTGAAGGCTTTATTTTAATGTCTCAGAAAGAAGCTTTGCTAACTAACTGAATGAAGGTGAAAATTCTGTATGTAACAAACAATAGAAAATGACTTGGTTCTAATAAAAGGGATGAAACAATTAACCATTCGATCAAAGGCTGCAGGAGAATGTCACAAATTGATTACAAACAGAATCATGAACAAGTTGCCAGAATTGCCAGAGGTCTGGTTTTGAATATTATAAAAACTATTGAGAGTGTCAAAGTGAGAAAGTTTTGGAAAATGAGCAGGTCAGACATCTTGTTCATAATATGCCTTATATTGAAAAAAGAAAGAAAGTCTGATTCAACTGATAGCAACTGATATTGCTATTCTAGGTGATCCAGGATTGAAGAAAAACAATTGGAAAAAAATATAAAATACTGGATTGACCGCTTATGGAAAATCTGGTGCTATGCCAACTGACATTAGAATTACCTAAAGGATTTCCTCAACATCAAGACATACTGAATTTATCTAACATCCTAATTTTTTTATATAAAAAAAAAAAACCTCCTACTTGGAACAGTCCATATAAGAATATGCTAATTACTAAGGAAGATGCTTCCTTAGTAATTTTTAGGTTTATGGTTAGGATTTGAATTATTAAGTTTCTACCAGAAACGTAGGCTGTGAATCTAACATAGATTACCCACACGTAATAGTAAACATATAACAAAAGAATAATAAATCTGGCTGTTAGAAGAGTCCTGGAAGCAGTTTTGCTGTCAATAGTGATACTTCACTAACGGTAGGCATTCTGGATTTGGCACAGTAATTGCTTATAATTTATACTGTACTATACTATACTATACTATACTATACTATACTATACTATACTATACTATACTATACTATACTATACTATACTATACTATGACATAAAATACCAAAGGTCAATTTAAATTGCCCTTCTTAAACTTTGTACAGTTGGGTTAGCTTATAAGAGTTAAAATCCTACACTTTACAAAGCAACAGTCCAAGGTGTTTTGAACGTAGTGTTGTACCAAGATTGCAAATCCACTTGTTTTCCAGTTACAATATTTCTCATCCACCGGTTGGGAACTATACTGTAATCTTTACCTAAATTATAAGGGAACGCCGAACTTCTTCCTGAATCCGCGATCAATACACTCCTTCTCAAGGTCTCTTCCAAGGGAAACAAGTCTCAGCACGTGCCTCTCCTTTTGTTGCATTCTGGGAAATGTGGTTTCCTACCTACTTCCGGTCAAACGCGCCAGACCTACCGGGAATTGTAGTTCTATTGTCTTGCCCAAGGCTTGCTGGGAAGAGTAGTTTCTCCGTCTCTGCACAGTCAGCCTGGCCTTTAACAGCCGTTTCTGGGGAAGTCATGGTGTGGGGGCTCGTTTATTGGATTTTCGCTTTTTCCCGGGTAAGTTTATTTTCTCTGGCGGTTGTTTTCCCAAACTCCTCCCCCCCTCCACCGCATCCTGGTACGAGTTGATCATTGGGAATTGCTCAGGTTGATGAGTCTCTGTTTCTCTTGGTGGTGGAAAAACATTGAAACATTCAGGAGGGTATGGAAGTTAGATTTGCATGCGAGAATTATTGTAAGTGTTAACCACTCTTGAAGAGTGGTACCTTCGAGCATGCACACAATGCAGGTGTGTTATAATAAGTACCTTTGCATCCGTCGCACCAGTTTGTGGAAGCAAATTTACAGTTTAAATAGGAGTCTCTTTTTTAGTCTGTCTTTAGCTAGCCTATTTTGATTTACAGGTATGAAAGTGTTGATGATTACTGTACGTTACCTTGTAATAAGTCCAGTACCTGCACCTGTCTTTTTGGCATGTTGTGATATTTAATGTACATTCTAAAACGTATGCAATGGTATCATAAAATGAAGTATTAATGTTTTACTGCTGGTAAAACATTATCTTAGAAACTTAGCAGTACATTATTAACAGGAATTTTTAACGTGATGATCAATGCCATATTGCTGATCTTTAACTATTTTGTATGGTTTCTTGATGGCTGTGGAAAATTATTTCCTTTGTGTATGATGGTTTGGAAAATTTTGAGTGAATGATCTTCCAAGGAAGGATAGTTTTGACATGCCATAGCCTTCCCCAACCTGCTGTCCAACAGATTTATTGGATTCAACGTTTCATAATTTTCAGAAAGTTAAATTTATCACATCTGAAATGCAGTTGGCTAGGAAAAGCTGGCCTGCCTTCATATTGTTGTGCTATGGATAATTATAACACACAATTTCCTAACATCTCAACAAAGTGGCCGTGTTCATTCTGATTAGTATAAATTAAGGGAAAATAAAAATATGAGATGGGCATCATGTTCCTCTCCCTGCCCCTCTCCCACAGGATGCATTAAGCCACTTATTTACCACTGCAGTGATTAAAATAAAGAGACATTTGGCTTCTGGGTCTTTTAAAACTTTGACCCTTTTTTTGTTTGTTTTCTTTTCAATCCTATAGTATTTAAGAATACCCATAATTTGCTTGGGCTTCTGGGAAACATTTAATATTGTGATGCACTCAGGGCATTTGTGCTGTCAATAATGAATGTAAAGTTAAAGCTTTGGTCAACAATTGGCTGAGCTTCCCTAGCATCTGACAAGGGTGGGGCAGCCAGGAGAATCTGTTGGATGAGCTGTGATCTTAGAGAAAGCTTAGCAGCATAAGAGCTAGAGAAAGAAGGAACAGAGAAAACAAACAAAGCAGGGAGGTTGAGAAGACATTAAGTCTAACGAAAGTGGATGTGAGAACCAAGGATGTCTAAAAGAAAGAGGCTTTGAGAACAAGAATTGCTGTGAGATAAACTACACAAAGGGAAGACCTACGGGTGCCTGGAAGGGCCAGAGGTGAAGGTAATGTTAATGTTGCTGCCAAATCTTTCCTTGTTATCTATTGGTGGGATTGTACTGATTGGGTGCGTTCTCTATTCATGCTTTTCTTAATGTTTTTTTTCCTCCAGGGTTGATCTCCTGGGAGCAGCCTTTCAAGCCAGTTTGGATGTGATGTCTGGGAATCTGGGCCAAACTGAGACATCTGCGGTTTATCATGAGAGACAGCGCCTGGAACTATGTGCCGTCCACGCTCTCAACAATGTCCTGCAGGAACGACTCTTTACCCAAGAGATAGCTGATGAAATCTGTAAAAGGTAGGTTGTTTGGGTGATTTGCCTTTCTCTGGGACTGATTATTCCCATATTTAGGATCTTTAGAGCAGCATCTCCACAAAAGTCAGTTGCTCTAACTTTCTTATACCAACTTTAAAAACATTAAATCTCTGACAAGCATCTGTTTATGGTTCCAGGTAGGAACTAAAAGAAGTGAGTCAAAATGAAGACGGGGAAAATATCCCAAGGTTTTAAACCTTCAGTGTCAAATCAATTATGTAACATTTATGCCAATGAGTTGGTATATACATCATTTGTTTTTATGATGTAAGTCTACTACTTGAAAATTTATTCAGAAATATTATTGGAGCTCTGTTCAGTGAGGAGAAGTGTTTAAAGTTGTTTCAGCTTCTGTATACCCCAAAATCCTTTTAGGAAAGTGGAGAAGGATGAAGTTTGAAATATTGATTTTATTTTATTTAAATATTTTGTCTATATTCAGTCTTAGGATTCCATCTTTTCCTTAGGAAGAAGGATGGTGATTTGTTGGTTTTAGTTTCTGAGGAACACTGATTGACGAGAGAAGTGGAGTGAAACTGTTTCATGCCCTTTTTCCATTTGAGAATCATGAGGGCTATAAACTCCAAGTTCCAATTCCAAGTGGAATTGTGCTTGAAGTGAATTATACATAAGCTTTATCTTAGAGAACCCCCATAAAGTACTCCTATTGCTGGAGTCAAATCTCCTTATGCCCTTCCAGGCCTCCTTGCTTATTTAACGCAAACTCTACAGATCTCCTGATAGTAGCAGATGGATATTGAGCTTGTCAAATCTCCTTCAGTAATATAAAGTGGCTTCTCTTTTTTAAAAAAATGAAAGAAAGAAAAAGCTATTTAGAAATACTAAAAAAGGCTCCATCTCTTTTTGCTTTTGTTTGCATTTGCAAGCGCCTGAAAGGGACGCCGCCTTCTTTTGTTTCTCTGGAAACTGACTAATTGTGCTCAGGGCAAAGCAGGTCTGATGGAGAAGGAAGATTTTACCCTGGATAAATAAAATAGACTATTCCAGCATGAGTGGCTGGGAATTCTTTTATGTATTCATCTAAAACTATTGGTAATTATGACACATTGTTTAGTACAATTAAGATAATATCTTAGATTCAGCAATATTTCAGTGGAAGCAGGTGTAAGCTACAAGTAGGCCTCTTAAATACTGAATCTGCTGCAGTCTGGGTCAGTTGATTTATTGTTCATTTATACAATCTTATTCTGGGGCAAGTAGGAGTCTCTGAGGCTTCCCTAGAGTATCATAAGTCTCTGGAAAAGCCAAGGCACCAGCTGTATATAAAGAAGTGTACATCCTTTATTCTCAATATATTTCCAGGAGTAGCTCCCTAGAGTATAAGATTTTGCCAGCTTGAAATAAACAAAAAGTTAATACATGAAATGCACACTTTAAAAACCCACACATCTTATTTTGGACAAGCTGGAGATAAGAAAAATAATAGCACAATACTGCCAATGGGCATGGCACATTATAACTTCAGGAAAAAAAAAGACTTTCTTTCAAGGAGGCTACAGTCTGACTTATGGCTCAGCCAGGCAAGAAACGATGGAAGTGAGGCATAGTGGCCTTTCCTCTGTCTTATTTTTGGGGTCTCCAGTGTGTTCATGGCAACTCAGGGACATTTCCTACTATTCCAAGTATTATCTGTGATGTACCAGCTCCAGCATCAACTGTATTTCCAAAATGGCTCTTGGAGTCTCATGTATGCATCTGAGAAAATAAAGACGACAAGTCATTGCAATTCAGTACTTTTTTTTTTTTTAGAAAGAGCCTGTCTCTTCAGAAAACAAAAAAGCTGAAGTAATTTAAGGAATGCAATAAGGAGCATACTGGTAGCCTCCATGGGGTATAAAGAAAGATACGCCCTAGATAACTTTCTAGCAATTGGATCAGCCATGCTTACTGTGACTGCACAGTAGGGCTGCATTTGTGACAGCACCCCTATCGTACTCTTAAATATTCCAAATGTGCCCCTGATACTTAGGGTAGGCCCTTCCTCTTTTTCCAAACCTTCTCTGGTGATGTCTGTCCTCTTTTTTCCCACAGGCTGGCTCCTGATGCTAGGTGGAATCCACACCGTAGTTTTCTGGGGACAGGGAACTATGATGTCAATGTCATCATGGCAGCTCTTCAGAGTGTGGGATTTGAAGCCATTTGGTGGGATAAACGAAGGTAAGGAGCTCCTATCCCTTTACTTTTTCTAGCTACTTTTTCTGAACAAGCAAAAATCAGCCAACATTAAATTTGCCGTTCTATTTTTTTTTTAAGAACAAGCTTCTGTCATTCTCTACTTCTGTGTTCTCCTTCACCTTCTCTTCCTAACTATCTTTACTGATTCCCCCTCACCTTCATGCCTTATTGCTTAAGGTGGCTTATAATTTAAAAATGACATTGTGCTGTAGCATTTTGAGGCATGATTGCTAATCTTTTCTTTGTGGCTGTCTTTGGTACTTCCTCACTGATAGATTGACTAAACTGGGAGCTGCTTAACTATGATGTCCTGTTCTCCTGGCCATTTCAGAATTGTTTTTTCATCTTCTTGCCAGATTAATCTACTTGCTCTGCCAAGCTCCTTTCTCCCTTTGTCTCATAGACCTCTCGAGCAGTTGTCCCTGGCAGGGCCGGTTGGCTTCATCGTGAACGTCCCTTCCAATGTATGCCTGGGTTTCCTGTCTCTTCCTGTAAGGCGTCGCCACTGGATTGCTGTGCGTCAGCTTGATGGCATCTATTATAATCTTGACTCCAAACTGAAGGCACCAGCACCGATTGGTGGTGAAGCTGACCTCAGGTACCAATAGTCAAGATGTAGTTGCAATGATGTAATTACCTCCTTTTTTTTTTACTTCCATATTATAAATTCAAAGTGATTTATCTAAAGTATAAAATGTCATACATAAGCAATACCAAATACCATATAATGAAAACCGAACTGAATATAAAAGTTAAAGTTGCTAAAAGAAGAAAAACTGACTGACTATTCTAAGTAGCCACATCTCTGCTGACTTTTGAACAGCATTCCACAATGCATTTTTAGGATGAAGCTTGGAGAAAGCTAAAGTCCTTGGAGAATAGTGCTGGAATCGGGTGAAATCCAGCAGGTTCTGCAGAACCGGTAGCGGAACTTTTGAGTAGTTTGGAGACTTGGCAAATGCCACCTCTGGCTGACCCCAGAGTGGAGTGAGAATGGAGATTTTGCAATATCCTTCCCCCAGGAGTGGGGAGGGAATGGGGATTTTGCAGTATCTTTCCCCTGCCACACCCATCAAGCCACACCACATTCAAGCCACACCCACAGAAAAAAAAATAGATTTCACCACTGGCTGGGAAAGTGAGAATGATGGTTAGAGGCTCACTCACAGGAGACCCTGCTGGATCCCTGATATTATGTTCTTTTTGTCCCCACAGGGTATTTCTCCAGGAAGTGCTTTCCCAGGGCCCTTGTGAGTTGCTGTTGGTTGTGCCCCAAGAGGCAGGCGAAGCCAGGCCTTGGCTGAACACTGTGAGGTGATGCCAGGCCTCCCATAAGAAATTCCCTGGTCTAAAGATCTTTTTTCTCCCTGCTGCACTCCCTTGCACCACCTGCTGCATGTGATGGGGGGAAGAAGGGAGCACTCCATTCCTGTTTATACTGCCACTCTGGGTGCCGATGTTAGAATCCATCTTACCTTCTCTAAGAAATGATCCTGACTTCCTTCTATTTCTGCTTGCTTTTTAAAGGCTTGGCTTCTTCTGGGATGATATGGAATAAAGGACATGGCATCTAATGGTGAAGGGTCACCCCACATAGCAATTTCAACTTAGGCCTATATAGGATCTTCCTTGTAGACAAGTAGATCAAAATTGGGAGTTAGTTTATGCGCAGGGCTTGATGGGATGCCCATCTCTTATTTTCATCCCCAGCCTATGATATAAATGCAACAGTAGAATGTGGGTTTTAGTAGACTCAGCATGTTGTGTTTTCAGGATTCTCCTATAAAAGCCATTCTGCTAATATATCCAAGAGTTCCTCGGATGAGACAATTTGTTGACCATGCCTTAAAGAATTCACATTTGATTTTGGAAAAGGCTGTTCTGGAAAATTGAAGAAGTCAGGGAGAGTCATTTGAAGAACCAGTTGGGAGAATGAGGAGATACTTAAGAACTTAAGTTAAAACGGGGTAACTTTAATTTGGAAGAGCTATGCAGAAAGATCAGCCTTCTATCTCAGGTTTCCTTGTGAAACTGTTTTAAGGAATATGAGAGATTTAAGAATTCTGGTGTAGCTGTGGTTGATGTTGAGAAGGCAGAAGTTGAGACGGGGAGAATAATATTTTTCTAGAATCATGGTCTAGGAAGAGAGTAATAATTCTGATACTACATTGTAGCCTCTAAGGTGCTTCTGTGCCTTTTAATTTCTGGCTGACAGAAATTCAATAGGAAGATTTTTCCCAAAACTGATGTCTTAAAATAGTGGCCTTTTTGAGACTCTGTTTCCAGCATCCTTTCTCATTGGATGGTGCTGCTGGGAATTGTAGTTCAACACTATCAGGAAGGTACTAGGAGTACTTGTGCTTATTGAATTTTTGGCTGCCACAAAATGATTAAAGGAAAATAATCTGGCACAGTGGATAAAGAAGTGGTGATCCTCTCCCAGCAAGCGCAAATATTTGCTTCTTTTTTTTTTCATTTCTTTTATTTCTAAAGAGAAAAAAATCCTACTTGTGCCAGAGAACAAAGAGTATATAGTGAAAAGTTCAAATATTAATATGGGGCAAAAGAGTGGTCAGGATATGGGAGACTAATGCACTACCCAGTTCATTATCCAGTTTTATGTGTTTTTATCCTTTTCTAGGCTGCATTGCCTATTTTGTGAAGTAGAATAAATATATGCCTTCCAAGTTTTATGTTTTTACCAAAACAAAAAACCAACAACAATCCTAAAAGGGTAGAAACAAAATGGTGCAATATAAATAAATGTGTGTTTGAGTTTATAATTATTTTTTTTTTTGGTAGAATGTGATTTGGAGATGGGAGGAGAAGATTATATTCCATTTATGTAGAAAGTTGCACTGACCACCAGGAGGCCACTGTCGCCACTTTCTACAGAAAGTTAACAAGTGAACTAAGTGAGCATGAAGCCCAGTAAAATGTTTTGTTTTAGACATATCAAAACAATTGTGGGCAACTGGGTTGATTTGAAAGTTGGGGCAAAAGGATGGGAAAAGTTTTTCTCATTCACTATTTCACAAATGAATAAAGTATTTGCATAAATGCCCCATATGACCATCAAGAACTGCTGCTGAACTATGTATGAATAAACTGTTGGTCACAATTTTCTCTTTGAAAAAAAATTCCATTGCTGTCAGGCATGCCTCTGTTCAGAACCCAAGAAAGGACATCCCATATTTGTAGAGAAGAGGTACTTTTACTGAGTTTGAAATGATAGCAACTAAAGAAAAGCAAGATCTGAGCCAAAAGGCACAAAAGTTACATATTGAAAGTTTCCCTAAATCCCTCCCCCAAGGGACCCAGGCTGAATGTCCAATCCCCATCCCATATGGTGTCATGTGGGCCACAACTTCAGGGTGTTTTCGTCTATCTGGTATTCTGGGACGGTTAACCTTGACTGGGTATAAGCAACTCCATTCAGCTGCGCAGTAAATCATGAGCGCATCCCTTCCTTTTTGTTCACAGAGGCCGTCTTCAGTCCAGCACATTTCCCCACCCAAATGCCAATCTCCCCCACCCCCACCCCAACCCCCGTTACCATGGCAGCTGATAGCAAGCAAGTATCAAAGAGATTGACATATGTATTATGTATTTATTTATTAAATTTCTATACCACCGATCTTACATAAATAATTCTGGGTGATTTACCCAGCATAAGAAACGATATATTTATATATACATGAATAAAAGCAGAAATTAAAAAAAATTAAAAACAAGTTAAAATTCCTAGTAAAAATAAAAATCAGTGTATAAGAGTCACGGTGGCACAGTGATTAGAGTGCAGTACTGCAAGCTACTTCTGCTGATCACTGGCTGCCAGCAGTTTGGCAGATCGAATCTCACCAGGCTCACGGTTGACTCAGCCTTCCATTGTTCCAAGATTGGTAAAATGAGGATCCAGATTGTAAAGCACTGTAAAGCCGTATATAAGTCTTAAGTGCTATTGCTATTGCTATAACATTCAAAAGGCTAGAAGGTTAACAACACAGCAGGAGTGTCCTCAAGCCACCATTGCCAGAGTTGCACCATACTTTGAGATATATCCCTCCATGCTAATTGACCAAGCTAGATCTTAACACTCTTGGGAAACCAGAAGAGTGGGGAGGCACCTCATCTCTGAGGATAAGATGTTCTATAGCAGTGTTTCTCAACCTTTGTAGCTTGAAGATGGGTGGACTTCAACTCCCAGAATCCCCCATGTAGCATACCTTCCCTGCTTGACCAGGTGGGATGGGTTGATGTAATTGGGACAAGACAGTTCCTCAGATATTCTCATAGATCCCAAACTAACTGTCACATATCCCCCTCCCCCCCCCAAAAGAAAAGATGGTTTGGGATAAAGCTGCCAAGAATTCATTTGTTGCTACTCTTCTGTAATCAAAAATCCTTGCTGTTCTGTCTTTGATCATCTTTTACTCATCGCAACTAAAGAAATAGGTGAAGTAATAAATATGTGGACAAGATGTCGCTTTCAACTTTCAGCAAGAACGTTGAATAAATATTTGTACACAAATCTCTTCAGAGGCTGAAAGAAAAAATCAGAAAAATTGATTCTTTTCTTAAGGGGAGATTATTTTTCTGATTTTCTCCAGGAATGCACAGAGCCAGTCTGTCCTGTTTTCCATCCGGAGGGTTTGAGCTACTAACTGACAAGGTCCTCTTTATGAGTAAAGCCTGGTTTACAAGTTGGCAGTGACTTCTCAGAACAAAAATACTTCCTCAGCTTTTAAGAAAGGGAAATAAATTCACCAGGGAACCTTAGTAGGGCAGGATAAGCAGGTAGCATTTGGATATACACTTTGTATTAAAGCTGCTGAATATTTTGCTTTGTTTCTTGAAGTTACAACGCCTTTTGCTTAAACTTAAAAAAATATAAACTTTTGAACTACTTTTGGTTATTTTTGTCGGTATTGGCAATTAGGTTACTTACAAGAAACAGTATTTCTCGGCCTGTTTTTTCAAACCATGGAACCCACAAAGTCTCTCTTCCCATGAAATTAGAAAAAAGAATGAGACAGTGGAACAGAGATAGAGCGGGAGATATTATGAAAATTATTTTCATAATTTTGTACTCAAATGGTATACTCAAATGCTAAAAAGTCCTAATAATGCCAGGGTGATTCCCAAATCCAGTGCAGCTATAAGATAATCATGCCAGTTTCCTTATCAATTCTCAATGTATTCCCAAATTACATGGTTTTAAATTAAGGAGCCCTGTGATGCTGCGAAGTTTCAGAAAGCCTTAGGGCCTCAATCTCTTGAGCTCTACTTACCTTCCTAAGTCAGTACTTACAATTCTTTGGCCAGTGATTTGATTTCTGAAGCTTTATATTGTCCTGGTGCCACAAGGTGATTGCCAAACTTATAAAATGAAATCTTTTGATCCTATTGTGGCTCACCATACAAGGCCCCTGGTAAAATAAAAACTCTGAAAGATACAATCTAATAACAGAAAAAATATAATGGTGAGTGTTGTATTGGCTAATACTAATTCATATGCACTTGTGGTATATTAAATTTGCATTCTGATCTTTTTGACTGACTAATGATAACCCTGTTAGCTTGCTAGTTTATAATTAGATATTGGTGCCTGCAATTTTTCTGGGATATTTACATGATTTGCAACTGAAATGCACAAAGCCTTTGTTTAATTTTAAAAAGCCTCATCAGCAGATCTATTTCTGATAAGAAATTCCCAGGTTATGATCATAATGGAGCCTGGCCATCACAGCCATAAATCCAGTGGTGGGATTCAGCTGGTTTGTGCTGGTTTGAGTGAACCGGTAGTTAGTTTGCCCCACCCTGCCCCCTCCAGGAGTCCCCACGTGCCTCATTTTGGTAAGTGCAGGGAGGCCTCTTAGGCCCAAAACTGGATGCGGGAGGCAAACGCGGCCCCATGGAGGAGGCTGCAGGGAGGCCTACTAGGCTCAAAATGGGGTGGGAGATCTCCCCCCACACCACATTTTTGCTCCCAGGAGAGTACAGGAGGCCGAGTGCTGCTTGTCACACCCCCTGGCCACGCCCACCCAGCTGGTCATTAGGGCAGAGAACCAATTGTTAAATTATTTGAATCCCACCACTGCATAAGTCATGACAGTTATAAATCGGGTCACCCACATAATCAACCTGATTTTATGACCGTTTTTGCAGCAAACCAATGGTAGGCCAGTTTTGCTGAAAACTGGACTTCAGTGCCAATTTTGGGGAAAAAAACATGGAATGTTGCAAATGGCTATGAATGCAGGCTGATTACTTGTGTAGTCACAAGACTGAGATACAGCCATCAGAACTTTGAATCTGGGTCATAAATGGCTCCAGGGAAGTCCATTGTACCTTTGGTCATTAAACAACCATTCATAAGGAAAAGAAGAAACCCCCTAAAGCAAAAAAAAAAAAAAAAAAAAAAAGGCAGAGAAGCAGGTTCCCAACCCAATGGCTCTCAGCCACTCTTAATTCTACCTATAATGTGGGTCTTATTTATGTTCAAGGAATTTGACCTGCAGAACAATGATTTCTCTTGCTGTTGCTGTTAACAATTACTGAACCAGGTAAAGTTTATTATACATAGGCACTTTTATTAAATTTGATCCAAAGGTCACATTTTTTTTTTCTTTTTACTTCTCCAAAATCCTTCCTCAGATGGATAAGTTGAATCATTTTGCTTCAAAACTGTTTTGACCATATATGGAATCTGTGCCTTTAGCGTGGAGCTATTTTTTCCTTGTTTCTACATTCATCCCCTAATTTAAAAAAAAAAAAAAACTAATGCAAAATGTAAAGCTGTTTATTTCTTACATTTGTATCTAAATTTTTTATATATATTTCTTTTTCTTGTTTGCTTTTCCTTTGAGCTTTGTAGTGCTCTTATTAGACTTGAGGAAGAAGGAAGCCTTTATTTGTACCTTTCATCTAAATCAAATATCCCAAGCATAGAAAATAGAAGAAAAGATTAGACAGCTTCATCATTAAAAAAAATAGTGGAGGGCAAAATCTATTTCTGTGGTAGTGTTAGCCATTTTGTAAAAAAGAAAAAAAAATAGCTCAGCTTCTTTTCAACCAGCAGGTTTCCAATATGAAAGCCAGAAAAAAATCCAATGAGAGAAATAATACCCAAACAATAATTGCAGTGTTGAACCAAAAACCTGAATGCCAGCAGTAAGAAAGAAGAATTTTCACCACTGAATCTTAATGAGTGGAAAGATGTATATTTATTAAGGATTGGGTTTTAAATAATTTGAAAAGCAGGCAATAAGTTAGACAGACACATTCAGAAACCATACACATTAGGCATGAGAAATACATTTGACCTGTTTTTAAGTTGGCAAGTATAATCCATGTGTGAACTGAAATTCAGTTATCCTATTGGGTTAATCAAACCTTTTAAAATACAGTTTTCCAATTAAACTAAATGGGCAAGAATTCATATATGAGTATTTTTGTAAAAATAATATACAAAACAAATTTCTTTTCAAATGCATGTATAATAATTTATCCATGAAATGAAACACCCTAGAAGATAGGGTCAAGATCCAGACTTGAACACTGGGCCCTATCTAACAAAATGAAATTCAATGTAGAGAAAAGTAAAATCTTATACTTAGGTAAGAAAAACCAAAAACACACATATAAACTGGGGGAAACCAGGCTTAATAGCAGTGACTGTGAGAAGGATCTTGGAGTCTTAGTGGACAATCAGCTAATATGAGCCAGCAGTGTGCAGTGGCAACTAAAAAAGCCAATGCAATCCTAAATTGCATTTACAAAGGGATACAATCAAGATCAAGTGAAGTACTAATACCACTCTATAAGCCCCTAGTAAGACGTGCAGAGGAGAGCAACCAGGATGATTAGGAGACTGGCGACTAAAACACATGAAGAACGGTTACATGAACTGGGCGTGGTTAATGTAGAGAAGGACCAGGGGAGACATGATAGCTGTCTTCCAATACTTGAGGGGCTGCCACAGAGAGGAGTGGGTCAAGCTGTTTTCCAAAGAACCTGAAGGTCAGACAAGGAATAATGGATGGAAACTGACCAAGGAGAGATTCAACCTAGAAATGAGGAGGAACTTTCTGACAGTGAGAACAATCAACCAATGGAACAGAAGTTGCCTTTGGAAGTTGTGGGAGCTTCATCACTTGAGACTTTCAAGAAAAGATTGGACTGCCATTTGTCAGAAATGATGTAGGGTCTCCTGCTTGAGCAGGGGGTTGGACTAGATGACCTATAAAGTCCTTCCAACTCTATTAATCTGTTAAATCTGATTGATAAATATGTGTTTACATGGAAAAATATATTCAGTGCTAGAGTTGCTTTGCTTAGTGAGATGGACAGCATATACATTAAAAAATTAAATAAATAAAAATATTTAGGATTGCATACAATTCAACATAATAGTATATGATACTACTAGGATGGTCTAAATAGAATTAGGAATATTTTAAGATGCAGTCTTAGAGACATTTACTTTGGATTATGATCTTTTCAATTCAATGGCTTTTACACCTGAGTAAATCTGCTCAGGTTTATGGTGGAGATCCCCCAGTTTCCAGCATACAGTGTTTCTGCTAAAAAATGGTAGAATGTGGCTGAATCATAACATTATTCATCCTTGCTGAGTTTCTATCATGGTGCAGATGCTTTTACCCAGCCAGTTTGCAACAGACGCTTCTGTTTTTGACAGCTGTTGGCGTCCTTCAATGGCACTGTCCCATCTGCCACTCAACACTCCCTCAGCTGGTGCCAAAGCTGCTTGAACAGAGGCACTTTTGACTCCTTTTGGAACTTAGAAGTAGGGCCCTTCCTTTATTATGTGCCATGTTGTCACCTCCAGCTGTGGTTCTGCACCCCTACAGCCTTCCTGTCTATCCTCCGGCACCCCAATGCTACTCTGGGCTTGTTCAGGTATGATCATTTGAATTATGTATACATTTATACGTGTGTTTGTGTCTGCTTGTATGAGATAGAAGAAACATTTCAGTGTCATTGACAAAGCCCAGCTGTGCCTGTCTTGGTGGTCTTGGGACAGCTGATAAAGCTTCCCCCATTGATAAATCTCTCCATTCCTGAGTTATTTTTACAGAATTGCTCAGACGGGGAAAGTCTTCTCCTTGTATGGAAAGGGATATTTACAGCTTCTTCAGGAACTAGATCGATCCATTCTGTCCTTTGTCCTATGGATTTCCTTTAGTTTGTACACCAGATGGAACATGTCCACTGAAAGACCTTAGGAATATAATGGATGGAACCTCTGTTGTACATTTGTTTGCTCTCTGCCAGTCTTAAAGTTTAAAAAGTAAAACTGACTTTGGTGGACAGGATAATAGATTTGATTAGAGGAAAAAGTTACACCTCTCAGATTCTGCTCTATTTAGGAGTTGGCTTTCTTCTAGTTTTTCAGTGATGCCACAGCATTTGCAATCCTTTAATCACCCAAAACTGTTAGTGGTTTTGAAATTAAATATAAACAAATACTAACCTATGCATCAATACCATTCCTGATATTATAAGCATTTTATAATTAATAGAGCACAAGCTGTCTTCACTTATGTTACAAGTTTAAATTATGCTCAATGTTGTAGAAGAAAAAATCGTAAAATGCATGAATAACATGGGTTAGCAAAATGAATGTTGGTGCCCTATTGGTTTTACAGTATAAATAAAATATTCTAAAATCCTTTGCAAGTATGAAATGATGAAACTGGGAAATGTGCTGCTTTGATGGCGTCCTGAGAAATATAGGCATCCAAGCAGTCTTGTTTACTTTTGGACCAACATTAAATACTTGCACAATGATTGAATTGACATAATTAGCTTTCAGATTGTCTAAGTATCTTCCTCCGTCTATTCATTTTCTAGCTTGGGTTGTGCAATAATCTGGACTAGGCTAAGCTAAAATTGGATTGGGTCCAACATGTTTTAGGAGTGCCAGTTTGGTATAGTGGTTAAGCCACCAAGCTAGAAACTGGGAGACCAGTTAATCCTGCCTTAGGCACAAAGCCTGGACCCTGGATAGCTCAACAGACAGAGCACTGTAATTTAACACCAGCTGTCTGCAATTAAAGTAAGATCGAATCTCACCAGGCTCAAGGTTGACTCAGCCATCCATCCTTTCTAAGGTAGGTAAATTGAGGACCAGTTTGTGGGGGCAATAAGCTGACTTTGTATAAATATACAAAAGTATGAAGGCTATTGCTTAATGCACTGTAAGCTGCCCTGAGTCTCTAGAGAAGGGCGGCATATAAATCAAATTTTAAAAAAAAGCCTGCTGGTGAGCTTAGACCAGTCATTCTGTTTCTAGGAAGGAGGCCAATTCTGAAATCTTACCAAGAAAGCAGCAGAGACTAGTCCAGGAAGTTGCCATGAGTCAACACTGGCTTTAAGGCATTAAAAATGTTTAAGGAACCCAACCATTGTCATGGTATGTTATATGAACCAAGCCATCACATAAAACTCATAATATGATTTATGTTTTTGGATGCAGTATGCCATGTAAACACAGCAATTGCATTTTGTTAATCTGGACTATGTTATCTGAACTCAGACCCTGTAGATTCGTTTTTGTGAGCCAAGTATATACCAATATATCATAACCAAGAGCATATTGAGATGCTTTTGAAATAATTTACAATTCTGACAATCCTTTGTCAAAAAATGAGTATTTGACCTTCCAGGTTTAATTATGCATTAAGGCAGCCTTAATTATTTTATTGGGGGAGGATCTACATATTTCGTTCTACCTTTATTACCTTTATCACAGAGAAACAATTGTGTCTCACAAAATAATAAGAGGAATCTAAAACACTGCAAAGCCACTGATTAAAATGCAAGAAGAAAACATAAGCAGCATAATAACAAAAGCAGACTAAAACTTGCCACAAACAATGTCCATACAATGTCCATAATAAACAAGGTAGAGATAGTGTAAAATGTTTTGTGACCTCAGGCAGAAATTTGAATCTAATAATATGATCAAAATCTGTAAATGATTTGTTGCTTGTGTTGAGAGGATTACATTGTATAGTTCAATTGTGCCTGAACACTTTTATTGCTTAGAAGAGTACAATGCAGAAATAGATAACCTTATATTCTTCAGCATTCAATTGGCATCAACCAGCATGTCAAATCGCAAAACACTGTGGATATTATAGTCCAGACATCTTGTAAGCATCAACTTGCTTATTCCTATTTTAAATTATTGTGAACTATCAACTTACTTTATTCTTTTAATTCAAAAGAGAAGCACCACTTTGATTTTATTTCTGTTACTTTCATCAAAGTATTACTAATAGTATTAAATTAATGAAAACATCTGACAAAGCAGAACATTTCTGAAAGCTTTCCAAAATGGCCTGCCCTACTTTAGACAGAATAAGGCAGGTATTACCCATGCTCACCTGATTATTCTCTTAAAACTCCTGAATTTTCCTCTCTGTTGGAAGGCACTTGTATTTGCCATTGTTCTGCAATTTTTAAAAATGGTAGAGGTCTACCTAGTAATGATATCCTAAAAGATACTCCCTCTGCTGAGATATTGCTAATTATTATATGTAGCATTACCAATAAGTAGACCAGCTTATTCATTTGAAAGCGTAGGCTCACTCCTGGGCAAGACTGTGTTCTTACAATTACATCTAATGAGCCAGCTATGACCATTCCTGAGCTAATTGAATTTGGCAGTTCTCCACATCTTAGAAGTATCATAATTTAATTAATGCAATGTGCTATATATGGAGCCATACTTGAAAATTGTCCAGAAACCTCAAATGATGCAATATGAAGAAGCTGAAATGAGGACATCAGTTACTAGTCAGTGCAATTAAACCTGAGTCATATAATGTTCATATTTAATTCCAGGCACAATTCAAGATAATCTTTCAGCCCTCAAAGGTTAGGGCCTGGTTGTCTGAAGAACTGTCTATCCTTTTATAAACTTACTTGAATATTAAGATCTGCAGGAGAATCCACTGCAGACATGCTCTGTGCTTCTGAACCTTAGCAATCATGAAGTACAGCCTTCTTTCACCTGACTTGTGAAATGCCTTCTCCTCTAGGCTCTCTTGCTAGCGTCATAAAAATGTCTTATAAACCCATTTTTGAGGGATGTGTCCTCATGATATTATCTTCAGCTTATCCTTGACCTAGACCAGGGGTGGGCAAATGTGGCTCTTTTAAAACCTGTGGACTTCAACTCCCAGAATTCCTGAGACAGCTTGGCTGAAGTCCACAGGTTGTACAGACAATTTATTATGCTTTGGGGATAAGCTGGGATACGATGGTCCCAGAATGGAATCTGTTCTAGAAACATTCTCTCCTTATTTGATTGCTGGATACTGCTGGCCTTGGTGATTTTTACTTTCTGTACAAGAAGATTGAATATCTGTCCTGTTTGTTTGTTTGTTTGTTTGTTTGTTTGTTTGTTTTTACAAAGGAATATTAAACTGCCAGGAGATTAATAGGCCTGAAAGGACTCCATCTGTTTGAGATGTGTATATGTATATGCTGAAAATTCATATAAGAAAGAAGATGGTCTATCACTCTATGCATACACACACAAATGTGGAATGGAAAAGGCTCTTTTCTTGACCAAAACATTTTGAGAGGGAAACTGGTTTCCTGAAGGAGAAAGAAAAAGAGGCACAATTGCATTGAGAGTTTTCTGGGTCCAGTTTCACATTTTTGTATTTTAAATCAATTCTTCCAATTACTCAGACAAACCTTGGAAGCGATGGGCTGTTTGACATGGGTGTATTGATTTTCTGTTTTTCTGAGAAGACTATCAATCTCCTGGGAGAAGCAGCACACTATAAATAATTAAAAATAAAGCCAAATAATAAAAAGGAATGGTTGAACCCCCGAATGTGTTTGGTGGTTGATTTTTCAACCTGTGGGTGACATTGGGTGCAAGAGGACTCTGTACTAAATTATGAAAGGGCAACAAAGCTGCCACTTCTTTTTGTTGAGATGCAGTAAAGTTGTGTTTTTATATTTTGTTGTTGAATATTTTGTTGTTGTGATTCCTGGAGTTATTTTTATAACAACAACAAAAAACCCCACAATGTTGTTACCCTCCTTGACAATTCTATTAATGAAAAAACCAGGATGTGCATTAAATCAAAAAGTATATCCACTTGAAATTTGACAGACTTTGCTGTCAAGATGGACCTGTTGCTACCACCACCCTGGTTAAAAATTTAAAAAGTTATAAGATTATTTCTAAAACCATTCGAAAAAAGGATAGAGGCAAAGGTAGTTTAAGAGATTGTAAATAGTCTTTGTCCTTGGAACAATGGCAATTTTGCAATGGATACACAGTAGATGCTGATCATGGCCTAAAACATGCTTCCCTGTTTAGTGCCCTCCAAATGTATTGGACTTCAATGTCACAGTCAGCTTGTTGGTCTACATCTCCTTGTGCTAGTGTCTCATACAAAGGAAACATTAAGCTTCATGAAAAGATCTTGATCTTGAATAGATTCTTGCCAATGACTGGACAGTTGCTTAGAATTGGCAATCATATCAGAATCATATATGGAAAAGTTACAGATTTGCCAACTGTGTGCCTGAAAGTATGCCGAAAAGCTCTTAGTATTCAAAACAAAGCAAACACTCTTGAGCATTAACAGTAAACTTATTTTTTTAAGTTTTGCAAGATATAGAAAATCTCTTCCTAGAAAAAAAAAAGGGAACTAAATTAGTTCCATATAAAGCATCCTGCTATGCAGGGAAAAGACATCAGTATTTTCCCAGTCCATAATGGTGCAACAGTAGTTTTTATGATAAAGTATTATTCCAATCATTAGAGCTTTGTGAAATGGGATTGCAAACTATTTATGATTGGTATTCTACAAAAGATTCCAAGGAGAAGTCCACTTAACAATTCTTACTCCAGTTGCCTGCCAAAGGCCCCTCATCAATCCTTCCCCCAAACCTCCAGAAGATTCCCTGATATAGGTTCTATTTACAAATGTGTTTGCCTTCCCAACCCTCCTGCCCTTTTAAGCAGTGAGTGACAAGAAAGTGCTGTAGTCAAATAAAGCTATTTATAAATGCTGAAAGTGGAGCCAACTATGATAAGAAGAGTGTTGGGGGACTGGTTTTCAAACTACCTGGTGATACTGTTTGCAGGACAGAGATTTTGTCTTGATAGGGTAAGAGAAAGTACATCAATCTATGAGCAAGTGATGGCTGGCAAATGTCATCCATATCTATATTCTCCCTTTGTTTCCCCATGGGATGGAGAAAGACCTTTTTAGAAAACAGGTGGCATAAAGTACCCCTCCTATCAGACTGAGCTTCTCATCAGCTGCTGTCTGTGTGAGAGTCTCTTGATTACACATAAACACACACAGATTTAAGCAGATCAAATTGCTAACTCCAAAATGAAAATGAATTTATACAGAAGACATTAGTGAAACTATTTTTGTGGGTCAGATACCTGGTAGGCGGGCAGTAGTCTTCCAAAACAGAATTCCTGCTCAAATAAGTATACAGCATGTATGACATAGAATTTGCTTTGTTTATGATATGCACAGTTTATAACTCTGGAGAAGAAGGAAACACTTGTTTTGACAACCAACAACTCTGCAGTTGGCGACATCAGCTGCTAAGCATTTGCCTTTTAATCCAATAGACTAAAAGTCTGTACAGATTCTCAGTCATCCAGATCATGGTTGTCCCAAAGGTGCTTTTTCAGGAGGCAACTGGACATTCTTGTTTTTTCTCTGAAGATGTTTCGCTTCTCATCCAAGAAGCTTCTTCAGCTCTGACAGGACTTGTTCCTTCCATTCCCCACTATCCTGTCAGAGCTGAAGAAGTTTCTTGGATGAGAAGCGAAACATCTTCAAAGAAAAGGTGCCTCCTGAAAAAGCACCTTTGGGAATTCAATAGACTGTTTGTCATTATGATTTCAAACCATCTTTTGTTTATTCCTGAGCAGATAAGATAATTTTTCTCTTTTAAGAAATCAAGTCCTCCTTAATCACAATTTCTTTAAAGAAAGCAGAGATGTCTATGACCCTGCTGTCCCCACTTGACATTTTGTCCACGCTGTAGTCAATTTCACAAGTAGGCCTTATAAAATCAGCTTATAAAATAGAGAATTCTCTCAGATCTTGAAGCCATGATTTTCTCTGCCAATTTAAGTAGAAGAATCTTCCCCTAGCAGTGATCCGCTTCTAATGCTGCACAATATGTAGAAGGCTTAATTACACAAAAATCCCATCGTGAAAGCAACTAGGGAACACAGTTTTGAGGGATAATAGCATGCAGACAGGTTGGGATGTGTACCATGTGTTCAGTGCTTGAAACAGTTGTCAGACTGACAGAGTAAAACACTCAAGTAGATCACTCAACACAGCTGTTTCTAGAGTTTATGGACTGAGTTTCCATATGTTCATTCAGACACTAGAGAAATGCAAATTAAAAGTGCTTATCTTGCTCTTCCATTTTTTACCACAGTAAGACTAGGATTTAGCAAGTATTCTTTGGACATTTACAATGTGTGGCTAATATTTAAAAATGTCCCTAGAGCAAATGAGATTGCAGCTTTAAAAAAAAAAAGGAAAAAGAAAAGAAAAGCAAGTCTATGGTTTATCTTGTGCAGAAACATACTTTCAGCTTCAAGTGTTCATCACTTGTAAATTAAGAATATTGATTATATTGAATATTAATCAATTGATTTGACAAAATCTTTGTACATCTCTTGGCCAGTTCAAATATTATGTCAGAATTTTTGTGTTTATAGTTATTTGTTACTTTCTGTAGACTTAAAAAATATTATTACAGATTAACAGAGAATAAAAATGAAGCCATTTCTTTCTCAAGTAGGGACATCTGCAGTGAGGGTTAAGAAAAGACAAGGTGGCAGTTGGAACTATTCAGTGGAAGCCCCACCCCTTTTTGTGATGCACCCATCTTGATTTTGCTTACCCACTTACCACTATGGATACCCCTTTTCACAAATTATGTACTTTCTGAGACACTCTTTTGCACTGGTTACATTCCTATTCTGCTTAGAATGATGTTAGGTGAATGGAATTGTAAAGTATTTGTCCAGGGTAAAAAATTTACAAACTCATGCTTGTAAATTGTAATTTTCATATCATGCTCTCTCTCTCTCTCTCTCTCTCTCTCTCTCTCTCTCTCTCTCTCTCTCTTTTTTTTTTTTTTTTTTTTTTTTTTTTTTTGAGGGAAGAAGAGTTTTTAATTTAAGTTTTTTTCTTGTGGGATAGAAAACTGGGAGTGAAAGTAAATTCTGGCTAACGTAGGTCAAAGGACAAATCTGGAAACAAAGTAAACTCTTGTGCTTCTGCAGTTACAGAAATAGATGAAGACTGATGTGGAGGTTGAAAGTGGATACTTCTAAAGAGAGATATTATAAAGTGGCCCTGCTAAGCAGGCATGTGAGTCATTTACTAGAAAACATACTGGTTTTATTCTAAAATAACTCATCTTATCTTGTTTCATTTGCAAGTATTTTTCTAAAAAAGTCAGGGCAGGGGCAGGGAATCAAAACAAGATGATTGAATCAACCGTGTTCAAAGACACCCCATTTTGTATGTGCATATTTATATGTCCATTTATTTTTGTTTTGATCCACTTTGAACACTGTGGAATAAAACCTGGATATAACACTGGACTATTTCTGTAGAAGAATTGTTTGATCCTATGAAATTACTATGTTCAAAAAATTAACAATACTGATTTATATGTTATTAGTACCAAAGCAACAATGAATTTTCTTTCAGGCAATATCAATTAATGATTGAGCTCACACAATATTTAAATCAAAGTTTACCTATGATTTGTTCACTTACGTGGCAGTTGGCTAGATTTGCAGTGTCATACATGGTGCTAAGTCATAAATCTTGACTTATGAATCTTAATGTCTAGATTCACGCATCACAGTAAATTATATGACCCCATTACAAATTTACACTTGGAGGTCTCTCTCTTTGATTCTGGAGGCCAAGTGAATACATACCTAATTACCTATGAAATTCGTGAAAATGGAACTTATTTGTAGAGAGTTTTTTGGTGGGGATGATAAATGACTATCATGTGAGCTACTGTTCCATTAGTCTAAGTTTTATCTACTGTTTTATTGTTGTATACTGTGAGGAATCTATGCAGTTTACAGCAGTATATTCATTAAATGACTAAATAATTAAATATTCACACAACTTGCTAAGACATCAGTTGTTTGCTGAACACAGTGACTGAATTCGCATAACTCTTTCTGCATCTGTTTAATAAAATCTGATTGGTCTTACTTTGTAAACTTGTATGTGCAACCATATGTGTTTGTACACATCAATGCACAGTGTAGGTCTTCAGGGAACATGTGAGATTTCACAAATAGAATAATTCTTTGAAGAGGTAAGGAGACAAAGACTATTACCCATAAATCCTATTCTCACAATGCACCTAAGTAAATTAGGAAGTGGAAATGGAGGTTAGTAACTTGTAAATAAAAGAAAAATACGATAAATCAACTTAGTCAATTAACCATGATACGTTTAAATTTAATCCCAAATCAACATTGTAAAGATTAGGGCAAAATTAAAATCTTTATTCCTGCCATCTATTTTTCTTATAGGAACACATTCCTTCTTAGCATTCAATTATGTCAACCCAGGACACATTTACTATCACAGAAAACAACAAGACTTTTAATTTCTTCATATTCTTCTTGTATCTCTCTATCCAATCTGTTTCTAGTTTTGGCAAAAAAAATCAGTAAGTAGACTCTGAAAAACCAACTTCAATATGATACAGCAATTTTTAATTAATTACTTTTATTTTCATTAGTCCTCTTCAAGCATACATCTTTGTTAATCCACTTGGTTGCCACAGCCTGAAATTCAGGCTGTATGTGGTTGTATGTATTAATGCCAATATGAACTCTTGAAATTGTTGGAACACTGAACAAGGTGAACCTCAGCATCAACATTTGGTCAAAATCCTGGATGCTATGTGAGATGACCATATAATATTGAAAAGAAATGGAATTTTAATAGTCAAAGTGCTAGAATGTGCAGCCCTACTTAAAATCATTCATGTAACTATGCCATGAGTATAAATGCTAGTTCCCTATTCAGGTAGTTCTCAATTTATGCCCAGATAATTAACAATCATTCAAAGTTATGATGGATTCCTGAAAAACTACTTACAATCCAGTTTCAAAGTTCTGATATTATCACCCTGCAATCACACGACTTCATTTTTTTGGTGCTCCATCAACTGGCCCATATTTATGGTTGTCTGCATAGTGAACAATGAATTTGCTTAAAGATCACAGTGTTCACTTAACAACACCACGAAAACGATCCTAAAATTGGATCTGATCATAGGGTGACCCATTTTACAACTGTCATGACTTATGACTAATTGCCAGGTCTAGTTATGGTGGTAACTGCTGAACAAAAAAATCCAGCAGCCACTGGATTAACTACTCTGGCTTTAAAAGATTCTTTGGGCAAAACAATTTCGCCTGCCTTTGTTTGAGACACCAATTCACCTCCTAAGAATCTCTCAGTTTTGCATTTTTCCAACTTCAGTCCGATTAATCCCCACACCTGCCTTTGGACAGGTGGGACAGGTGCTAAACTACCGCAGGACAAATTGCAAATTCCAAGAAAAAATCTGCAGCTGTCGGCGACCGCCTTAATCAGATCTGGGGGGTTTTCTTTAAAAAAAATATTTCCATTCCCCCTCAGCCCCCCCCCCCCCCCGCTTCTCTTCAAACAGCTGAAAGACAAAGAGTCGGTACAGCAGCTCCAAAGAAGAGCAGAGAGAGCGTGGGCGGGAGAGCTGATAAGAGAGCAGCCAATCCGAGAAACTGTGCGTGCTGAGGTTCATGCTCATTGGCTGCGAGAAAGACACAAGGGATGCCTTTATAGTCGTGGGGCATGGGCCGAGGAAGGGACGTTTGGATGGGTGGGTGTTTTCCCCCAAGCATCCTTCCTTGCGTGGCAGCGATTCGCAGCAGAGGTGGCAAGGGATGGGGCCTGTTGGTGTAGGTGGGTGAAATAATAAAAACTTTTCCGAATTTTCCCTCTGCCTAGGTTTTGAAGCTGGGACCCTTGGTTCTTCTCTGGGGGAGGGAATAGAAGGAGAAGCAATTGATCACACGGGTTGCAAAACTAAGGGGAGAGGAGAATCTTGTGCATTAGGTAGGGATCCTTCTGCTCTGTTTCACAGGCGTCCTAGTTAAACAACCAGATGCTTGTTATATCATGAGAATTAGAATGAATTTAGAGCTTTTTTTTCATTGAGGGTAAGGGCATTTTATTTCACTTACCACTTTTATAGCTAATTGGATTTGAATGTGCATGTATAATAGTTTGTGTGCATTGTTTGGATATATTCTCTGGGTATACATACATTCAGACATTGGAATTCTATACTGTATTTCACTGTTATATTTGATGTATGGCTAATGTAATGGGTTACCCTTATTTCTTTAGCTCTCCAATTACTGTTTTGCTTATAAATCTGAAAAAAGGAGAGGACAGAGTTAATTTTGAAGGAATTCAAGATTTTTAGGTAAATAACTATTGAGCAGTGGGAAGGAAGAGGGGTAAGAAAGTAAATCAACTCTGCCCTGATTCTCTTTTATATAAGGGGAACGATGGGAAACTCAGTCAGGCTTTCAAGATTCTGCTGTTATATCCTCTATTAATAGTATTGGTGTGTTTCTCAACTTCCCCTTTCCTGAAGGGCTAACAATAGGATAGTTTTTCCCAACTGGTTGCTTTTCCCAATGCATCAGGAAATTCAGCTTCACGTACACATTCAAATGTACACACAAAAATTAAAGTTTCCAAGATCTTTGAAAATAGAGGGAAGATCCTTGTCATAATATTCCTTAGAGAAAACATGAAATCTCTGGAGAAGCAAAAAAAATATATTTGAAAGAAAGATGTGGTTTTTAGGGTTCTCTGTTAATGTAATTGATGTTTAGTGGATATGGGGATTTTATATTTTATTCTCAAGAGTCTGCTTCAGAAAATGATTCCTTTGCTTCTCTTGATTCACAGGTTAGGCAGTGGTCAACTTCATTTTCTTCTGATTTTTACTTCCTGCAGGGTAGTCCAGATGCTACAGTACCACCTACTGATGCCATGACACAAACGTTTCCAGCCCAGTATCCACCACCGCCACCCCAGGCCCGGCTTCCCCCACAATACCATCTTCACACCACCCCATCTGAGTACTCATCTCCAACTGCCCTGGACCACAGCCTGCGCATCTTCCCTGAGCAGGGCACAACTGCATCGGATCCTCTACCGTTGCCTCCACCTCCTGCCGTAAGTGGAGGGTTGGTTATTTAGCCCTCATGAAGGAAATGCTAAAGCAGGGGCAATCTGGGATAGTTGTGGAAGTCAGCAGTAGGTCTTAGCCTGCATAATAACTGTGATCATTTCTTAGGTATTCCTCGAGAACATTCTGCTACTAGAATAGTTTCTGACATTCTCTCTGGCAGAGAAAACAAGACAAGCTATAAAGGATATTAATTGGACTGGATTTCATTTCCATCACATCCTCTTCCTGCATCTCTGTATTTGAACCCTGATGTGTTCTATTTTCCTGTTATCTATTTATTAACTATCCAGCTATCAAAATTCTCTGCTGCTTCATGAAAGGGATAGCATCATTCATAGTGGCATGTTTGATGGCTGGGTTTTCTGAAAGGTAAGGATCATTTAGAGAGTGGATTAAAGTAGAGCTTCCCCATACACAAGAATTGGCCTACAAGACTTTGCTAAACTCGTATCTTCCTGGAATGTTTAGGGCTTCCTTAGATGCCCCAGCCATTTGGATTTCCAAGTCTGAATGAAAGCCTTAGTATGACTGAAGCAGTGGAGAAGAGCATCTCTGACCATGGCAAAAACTCAACCCCAAGCAGCTACCCTCATTTCTAGGGGAGGATTGGGGGGCGGGGGGGGGGACTGGAGATGAACAGAATTGTCAAAGTATACATCTTTAGAGCCAGAAAACACTTAATTTACACTTTTAATTTTTGTAGAAATATGGAATAACCATTACATATCTGTGAGCTTGTGATCCATGTAAATGTTGTTGAGTCTTATTGCAGTAGTATAGTTAATAGTACCCTGTTTCCCTGAAAATAAGACATCCCCTGATAATAAGCCCAATCGCTTTTGAGCACATGCGCTAAAATAAGGCCCCCCTGAAAATGAGCCCTCCCCAAAAATGTTTAAACGCATGCACAGCCAATCCCCGCCATTTCCTCCGGTTTCCTCTGTGCACCCCAAAATAATAAGACCTCCCCAAAAATAAGGCCAAGTGCTTATCTCATGGTTCAGAAAATTATAAGACAGGATCTTATTTTCGGGGAAACACGGTAGGTGGTCAGGCTGTCCTTTAGATTTAGATATATTTCAGTCAATTCTATCACCCTTTGGGATCATGCACCTTTCCTTTTCCTTTCCTTCATATCTGCCAATTCTAGGAAATTGCTCTTTTCCCAAGGATTGATTTATTATCCTTTCATTCAGGAGCTCAAGGTGGCTTGCATAACATTCCGTCCTCCTACTTTTCACACCACAGCAATCCTGGAGGGTGTATGAGAGGGGACACACACACAGAGACACACACTTCCCCAAAGTAACCCAATATACTCTTAGCTGAGGCTAGGCAAAAACCTGGGTATCTGTTCCTTAACACCTTCATTGCCACACCCATTTGCTAGCTTGAGCATTTTCCTTGGACCCAGATTCTTTCTGGCTGTCCGCCAGCTTCCTCTGTCCCCTTCCATTCAAGCAAACATTCTCTTCTCTTATCCTAATCCCAGGTTCTTAGAAAAAAAATGTATATCAATACATCTAAACCTTAATCTAAAACAGGATAAATTATTCAGGGCCTTGAATTTACAGTGTATTAGGACTTTCAAGAAATTTTGGAACATTGAAAAGATGTCTCTTATTGAGCATATGTAAATGGTGATTTACTATCTGTAGAATATCTAGTACTTACTCACTCTCCATGCATGCTTATGAAGTTTAAGATGCAAAATCACAAGACATAATACAATATATCCGTGATGGCGAACCTATGGAATGTGTGCCAGAGGTGGCACACAGAGCCCTCTCTGTGGGCATGCACACCGTTGCCAGCTGCTCTTCTGGTTTCTGGTGTGCCAGCCAGCGGGTCTTCATGGGTGCTGGAGCACCAGAAAAGGGCCTAAAGACGCCCAAAAAACAGACCATTTTTGGGCCCGTTTCAGGCCCGGTTCCAGCTGCTTTTGGGCCAGTTTTCAGGCAAAAAACAGCCTGACAAATGGTCTGAAAACAGCCTGAGAACAGCCCCAAAACGCCAAAAAACAGCCAAAAAACAGGCATGCATGCGTCAGCCAGCTGGTCTTCGGGTTTTTGGCACTCTGGTGCGCACACATGCACGGCGTTCCAGTTTGGGCACTCAGTGCCAAAAAAGTTTGCCATCACTGCAATATATGGAACAATTTAACTGAGTTCTTAGATCATCAGTTCCTAATATAGCTCAAACCTTCACTTTTTTTTAAACAATTCTTTTGTGTGATTTTTATTGACACTTTTTAAACAGATAAAAGCTAATATGAAATAAAGGAAAAAGGAAAAGGCCAAGAAAAAGTGCAAGAAAAGAAAAAAGGTGAAAAATAGAAGGTGAAAAAATACAAAGAAGTGGATTCTGATATTCTTCACCATAATTAGAAGTACAATTATATTTTAACCTTTCAAGTTATATCACAATATTCTTTCTATAATCTATCCTGTCTAATCATCAAAACCATGAGCCGCACATTCATTTTCTCCCCCCCCCCCGATTTTTACACCAAAAGTCTATAAGAGGCTTCTAGTCAATCCTTAGTTCTTTTTCCTACTCTAATAAAAGCTAGTCCCTGCCCTCCAAAATCCACTTCTGATCCTTTCTGTTCCATTTTTTAAAACTGTGAACCCAATCATATTCACTGCTTCTCTACTCCCTACTCCCAACACGCAAGGGCTTCACTTGTTATTGTTTGTTCTCATTCAGGGCTGCCTTGTAGGTAACAAATGGCAAACTACTTAGTAGTTGACAAAAACAAATTTGTTTTTGCTGTGACAGGCTGTTTTGTTTTAATGCAATTCCCTCCTTTAATATCCCCAAAAAGAAACTGGAAGGGATCGCTAGCTTAAGTCCTGAAGTAAGGTTGGTTTCTTTGGGACTGAGAAGGAGGTATTATTTAAAATAATACAGGCCGATGAAGGCTAATACATCCTTGATTTTGTCAACTACTTTCTATCTAGAGCCCACCATCCCACCCTATACCACTTCCTTTCTAATGTTTCTGTTATTTGTGGAATTATGGTCATAGTAACCTAAATACTTTAGATCTCTTATCATTTCCATTCCTCCTAAGCCATGGTTGAAGAGAGTACGGAATTCCATAGTGTACCAGTTTCTTCCAACCTTACATCGCAGAATGTTTGGATACTTCTCTGTACTCAAACAGGAACATTGATTCATTGCCCTCCAACTTCATGCATACCAGAGTTCTAGAAAGAAGAGAAAAAGTATCAATTTGGTATATGGGGAGCAGCCATTTGAACATCCCTAATGTATGTCTGCTTAATCCTGAAGTAAGATCTTTCTGTCTTGACAGTGTCTTTTTCCATCAACTTTGCTGACAGGTACAGAATTTGCTTGAGACATTTTGCTATCTGTATCAATATTCTGTTTTTTCCCCCTGGAATGGCTCAAGCAGTTAAATCCCAGCAGGAAGTTCCACAGTCACCATGAATTGAGTCTGTTTGCTTTTTGACTGTGTTAGTAGAGGCATTACTTCCAGCAGTTTTCAGAATATATTTGTTCTCTGTAAATAAGCTGCAAGACTCTTTTGTTCTCGAGAGAAGCATTATGCTTTGATGTTGATGCATGATAAAATCTAGCCTGCAGCTCTTCCTGGACTCTCTCACATTTCTATGACATACCTACCACTTGGTTGCTGGCAATTTTCAGTGCTGATTCCCACATGTCTTTTTAAAATATATTGAATACTGTACTTAAAATTTTGCAACCATAGCTGATCCCTTAAGGGCAATTAGATAATTTGTTGTAATTAATAGGCAAGACAAACCAATCCAGATATATTCCAAACTTCTGCTAGAGCGACAAGCTCAGTGAGACAACCTAGTACTTTCCAGATATTTCAGCAAAGTGTGGATATTATAGTCTGTCTGAAGAGTAACAGATTCCCTCCCTCTTCCCTCAAGCTACTGGCCAGTTGGCAACCCAAATACTTAGAAATCCTCCAGTGTTTTGACTGGGGCTACATCTTAAGTTTTGTGAGCACTACGTCTGCTGAATGGTTTCCTCCCAGCAAGGCTGCTATGGTCGTATGGCCTTTCACAAACCAAAACATTAGAGAGATATGGAAACACAGATCCCTGTCATTACAGTAAGAGTAACATAGTTGTTGAAAACTATTTGGGCCAAGAGTGAGCAGTGAAGTCAAATATAGTGGCTTGGTTTAAATAGTCGCTTTTAAGCCTGTTTGCCAAAACTTTATGGTATTTAATGCACTATCTACTTGTGAAGAATTTGTGATGGCTATCAAAGAACATATCTATACAAATGTATCTTTCCTTATAAAGTACTAAGGATAATTATATTAATTTAAACAGAGCTTTGAAAACAGGTATCCCTTCTTGATTGCCTGAGGTAGGCTTAATTTATTGTTTGTGACCAGAGAAATGTCCACTAATGCACTATTTGATGTTAGGTCAATTTCAGTTTTGGTGGGGTTTTTTTGTTTTGTTTTTGTTTTGCTTTATTGGCAATACTATCCTGAGAGATAGTATTGGCAATACATATAACACATGTATCAGAGGAATAAAATTGAGGACTATGTACAGTGCTAGAAATTCTTATGTGCAGTCTCACCAAATACCATCAAACTGAAAGTGGCAAAAGCAGGGAATAACAACTGGAGAGTAAGTATATTGATTGCTTACTTAATTAAATATTAGAAAAGAAATATAGTAAACTTTTGTTTTGTTTTGTTTTCTTTTGTTTTGTTTCTGGGGTTGAGGGAGGATATTGACTGTTAAGTCCAAATATGATCTTTAGCCTGGAAAAAATTGAACAGCCTGAACTATTAAGATCAGGCAATTATCTTTCAAATGGGCAGAATGGAAGGGTTTCAAATCCAAAGCCTTGGGTGCTAAACTCCAAGTAGCTTGGAGTAGGAAAGTAGCTTGGAGTAGAGTAGGAAACTTGAAATTTTTGGTCCAAAGGATCCAATAATTTCTCATTTGGGTGCATCCTGAAATCTCTCCTTAGTTTTCCATCTTGCAAGGCTACAGAATCCTTCTCTCTCCTCTCTAATCCAGCAATTGAGGCAGTGGCTTTGGTAGTGACCATATTGGGTAATAACGCCTTTCTCCAGCCAACAGCTGCACCGGTATCAGATTCCCTGGTCTATCTCTTTCACCTCCTCCCCCTGCCCCAAATCTTTCACCGTCTTCACCAGCAGCTGTTTATCTCCGCATGGACAAGTGGCACATAGCTGACAACCTCATTTCAAGGACACCATGTCCTCTGATGAATTGTAAGCAGAGATGACCAGAGACTGTTTCATGCCCAAGACAAGAAATCCAAACAACACTTGTTTCCCTCTCCCAGGTGACAAAATAATAATAAATAATAAATAAATGAACATAATGGAGCTTTTTCAAAAACATCCCAGCATCTATCTCCTGAAGCAAGGATAAGATAAGCCTACCAGAGTCATATTTTAGAGAGATGAGCAGCATAAAAATTTAATAAATAAATACATTTAATAAATTAATTACCATTTTGCCAAATGCAGAGTTGACTTGAGCAGATTTGTGGTGTTTTACAACAGGATGGAAATTAGACTAGCATTTGTTTCTGTTTTTGCTATCATTTCGTGGCCAAGGAGAGATATTCAGTCCCAAATGTCAAATCACTTTTCAAATTTTAGGTGTTTTGCATCCTGACCACTGGGTAGAGAGCACCATTTTGCTCAGACAGTTAAAAATCTTGACTGGTCCTGAAGCAAATTGCCTTAGGGGGCAGGCCGAAAGCTTCTAAGAGAACTATTCTTTGCTACACAAGCCTCTTTCACAGACTCTAATTTACTTTCTGCCCTTCTAGCTTAATATTCAAACTAATTGGGTTGCCAACTGCCCAGAGGAAAAGAAACGGGGTGGGTGGGGGATTTCAAATTACTTTTTCTTGTGCTTCTAACAGTAATACATAAGTTGCAGAAATCAGCAGGGCAATTTTTTCATAGCCATATAATCACAAGCTAATTCCTATAATTCACATTGTTTTTAAAGACGACTGCAGAGACTTTTTCAAAAATTGGCAACCCTGCTTGCCAATTCAGCACCTGGCTCTTGTACATCCAGGCAATTTCTGATTTTTGTTTTCCTTTCACTGAATAAATGCCAAAATACCTCAAGGGAGAATGAGCTTTGATCCTGCTGGGCCATATGCTTCCAACTCCCCTTTTTACTTTTTACTTCCTAGCTTCTGCAAGCTGATAGTGCTTGGATTATACTCTGTGTGACCCCCAGCCTCACCCTAGATACTGCTGAATCATGCTGTGTTTTGGGTGATGTGCTTGGAAATTTAACATAGCAACATTTAAAGACCACAGTTAACTATCCCTTTTATTAAAGGTGTACTTATTATAGATAAATATGACTCTTTGTCCAATTTTTTCCCACCATTTTGAGTGCCAATTATGTCTAGAATGCTTAATGCAAGTGCTTAATATATGTTGAATGTATTCGCTGGACTAGCAGCAGTCCTGTCTGTTTTTTTCCCCCTATTTATGAGTTTTATAGCTTTTTTTTCTTTTTAGCATATCATATGCTTTAGTTACTGATACATCCTTTATGCACTTTTCTTGGTGGACCAAATAGAGGGTGTTGTTGTAACTCATCTGTGTGTTTTCTTTTTTCTTTTTCCCTCATGGAACATGAGAGCTGCTCCTAGCTTGTAGAAAAGCTGTCCTTGCAATGACTCCTTGTGTCTTTCCTGGACTAGGGCCTTTTCCGAGGTGCTAATGGCAACGTGTGTGGACCTCCTGCCGAGCTCAGGTTTTCTTCCAGGCATCTTGGACTCCATCACATTTCTCTGGCTCTAGTCTCATTAATACATGAATAGTTAACCTACTCACTGCGCAACTGCACCTGCCTGTCTTCTCAGCCTGACACTTGAACTCCCCTCCCCCATCCCACCACTCCCTCTGCATTTTATCCTCCCAACAAATGTTGGGCCCCATTGGAAAGAATTTAATCCTTGTTGAACTTGTCTTTATAAGCAGAACTTTGTAGCTTTGAGGGATCCTTCTGGCTACCTGGAGGTGGGTGTGATGATGGGAACTAGTGTGGTATATTGCCCTTGCAATGAGTAGAGGAATGAGGGCATAGGGAAAGATTTGGTGGGCTGAGAGGGATGGCTACTGCTTGGAGGGATTGTCTGCATTTGGGAGTGGCTAGAATTGTGTGTCCATGTGCTTTAATAGTAACACTACAAGGATTGTATGCTAAGACAAGCAGAATCATTGTCCTGTTCCCTAATCTGTAAGCATGTTCACAGAGGGTGTGTACATTGGATATCACTCTGGTTAGGGCTCAGAAATGAAGGGGAGAACTATAAAAGAGAAATATTGATCTGAGCCCAATTCCGTCCCAGTTCATAAGGGAAATTGAGTTCATCCAGTTTCTGGGCAAGGAAAAGTAGTTCAAGAGCCGTGTTTCTGAATGGAAATTCAGGAAAAAAAGGTTGGAGAAGACTGACTTCATTGCCATGCTTCAGCTCAAAGCTACTACCTCCCACAGCTGCTTTTCATCTTAAAAGGTGGGAAACATTATTTTTGTCTGCTGTGCAATTCATAGTTTGGTACTGAATAAAACACATTGCTATACATTAAATATACTTTTTCAGACAAAATATAAAAAAGATGCTTCAGGTTCCGATTCAGATTGAGCCCTTCTGTTTTTGGAAAAATAAGTGCCAGATTTTGAAAATTTAGAAAATGTTGAGAAGGGAGATGCTATATTTTTCCAGCCTAAGGGCATAATCAAATGCAAATTAAAAATGCATAACACATATTAAATTAGTTCAGCAGAATAATATATGTTCCAGATAGTTTGACTTAAAATAGACCTGGTTTTTATAGACAGCAAATGATAGAGTAGCAAACCTATTTTTGGATTGTATCATTTTAGATAGCAGGAAGAGCTCATATAACTCAATGCTTGGCTCCTTATGAAATAATTCCTACACTTAGATATTACAGAAAATGTTAATCTTACCTTTTGCTACATGCTAGTGTTCTTCTATGGAAGTGTACTCCAAACACAGTTTTCTCAGTGTATTTGACTGTTCAAAAGAATTAAAGTACTTCACACTAAGGGCTAAATTAATTCACTACAAATGGGTAGATGGCATTGCAAGCATGTAGGTAAGCATTCAGATATCCTTCTGCTTTGAACTCTCAATGCATTTTCTACCATGTACATACCATGTGCAGTATATCTTTCCATTCATAAACAGTTAGCCTTGTTTTGCAATTAATCTCTCATGCTGTAGCCATTGCTAGCTGATCATATGACTACTACTTTAAATAAACTGGTCTGGTTTGTGCATTATGTTTTGCTCAAAGGGGAACTTGCTTGCTCCTATAACGGTAGCCATCATAACATGTGAAAAATAGTTTATTCCTTTAGTATGATGTGAATCCAACCAATTTTGTTTATTTAGATCCGTGTTTGAAGTTGTATCTACCCCACAAATCCTTTTTGTACATGCCTATTATTTTTCTGGCAGGTGCATCCATAGGTGATCATGGATGCCCTTTATAGGCCATGCCCTCTCCTGGCTAATCTGTGGCAGGAATTTTGAAGACAAGTTCAACTTCCTCCCCACCCCTGGCCAGATTAATTGCTCTTCTGGCTCTTCTCTTCTTTCCCCAATCCTTCAGCACTTCGGATATTGCAAGACATAGGCTGTGCACATTTGGTCTGCTCTCAGAATGCTGCATCGTGGAAGTTGCATTGTGGAATAAGAAGGGCCATCTGCATGGAGAAGAAAAAGATGTGGGTTTGGGGTGGTTCTCTGTCACTGGGCCCTCTGGTCTTCTCCACAACATTCTCATAAACTACATCCTCTCAGCCAGTCTTGCTTCTCTCCACTAATGGTTTTCTGTGTGCTGCCATGTGTCATGTCCTGTTCACTAACCCAAGACAGAATGTTTGCTGGTGCATTGAAATATGTTTTCAGTAAATTCTTTTTTTTTGGATGTGTGGGTGGTGAAGGTTGGAAAGAAGAAAACAGCATTACCTTTAAAGGGAAATAATGGATTTTATATTGAAATTGGGATTTGCAATACACAAGGAACAAATCTGGATTTTTCAGACCTCAAAGACATTATTGTTAGGTAAAAATTAATGTGCAGTCATATAACTAGATGAGGAAACTCTTAGAATGACCCCGTTAGCAATTAGTATGACATTAGCAATTCTATGGATGGTTTTTAAAGGGCAAAAAATAGGCCCGAGAACCTAAAGTGATGGAAGTTTTGTAATTCTTTGTTCCTTTAATACACTTGGATTCTTAACTGATATCATCCTAGGAATTATTCTTTGCAGTTATATATATGTAATTATTTACATTTATCTGCAGCTTCTTAGTAAATGATGTGCCATTTGAAAATTAATGGAGATAATAGGAAACAATAGAGACAACACTAAAAAGGAATTAGGAGTCAGTTCTGATTTTTCTTCTGTTACATCATAAGCCAAATGCAATCAGTAGTCTAGGAAACATAAAAAGGATTAAGCATTTTTTTGTCTGAGCTAAATCCACTGAAGAATGCCTCATTGCACTGACAGAAGGACTCATAAATTTGACTTTGCTCAGAGCAATCTTCTGTCCAATTGGTACCTTCAAGAGAATTGGAACATTAGATCCTGAAAACCTCAGCCGTATGACTGAGGAAAATGTCAAGGATCCTTTCCTAAAACCCTGGAAGGGTCATTCCATATGAGGAAGACAGTTCTAGTTCAATAAGTCCTTAACTTAAAAACAGTTTTCAAGATTCAACATGAGGATGGTGTAGGATGATGATTACCAAGTTTTATAGTGGAGGCAAGGAGCTACTGCCACCATATGTAACTTAACCTTTATGGTTTCCCCTATATAATCAAAGTGAGATGGGTGGCATAAATAAATATATGCCAATACATTTATCATGGAGATACTGCTGTATGTCTTCCTTTTGCCACATGGCAACTACGTTTCTTTCCATAGACTGCAGTCATTACATTACAAAGTTCAGCATCCTCAAACTTGAATTTAATTCAGCCTCTTCTTAGACAAGTTCAGCCAACTTTTCTCACCCATGGCTGAATTACAATATTGGAAGATCCCTTTCTTGGTGAATATGGTGAGAATTGACCCAATGATGTGTGTGATCCTGCTTTCTTCCCCTCCCGCCCCTTTCCATAGCAACCTGAAGAAGTCCCTGCACCTGAGCTATCTCCAGAGACAGAGGATGCAGAAAGTGAGGAGAATAAAGCTCAGCCAAAGCGCTTACATGTGTCCAACATTCCCTTCCGCTTCCGTGACCCTGACCTGCGGCAGATGTTTGGAGTAAGTCAGTTCTCCTACATCCCTAAAAAGATTCACCTGACGTCAGTGCTGGGTTCCTTAATGTGTTCATTTATGTTGGTTTCTTCAGGGGAAAAAAAAAATCAGATCTTGAAATCGGGGAGCACCAACTCATCTAAGAACATTGGTTTTGGGATAGAGTAAAAAAACAAGCATATATTTTCAATAAATACTGACAAATAATTTGGGCCCCCATATATGATTGTGAATTAATCACTCTCAACTAAAGAACATTGGTTCTGGGGTGGAATAACAAACCAAATAAACAGTGTTCAACAAACACTGATATATAATTTGGACCCTATACATGGCTGTGACTTAGTCTCTTCATAAGAACAGAGCTGCACATTGCTTCTGACAATGATTAATTTTCTTCCTATTTTCCAGCAATTTGGAAAAATCCTCGACGTGGAAATCATCTTTAATGAGCGTGGCTCAAAGGTACTGCATGGAGAAGGGCTTCCAAGGGAAGGCTGTGGATTGTCTATGTCCTATCAGCAGAAAAGAAGTTCAGGATTTATTGATGGCAGAGTCAGTCAAGCTTGGCAAGCAATGCAATCTCATCGCAAGGTCGCATTAATTTTAGGAATCCTACTAATACAGCCAAAATTTTGGCTAGTTATTCAGAGTTGCCCTGAACCAAATGGGGAAGCAAATAAATTGGATGGATGGATGGATAAAATTGCCTTGACACATTTTATCCACCTTAGTTTGGAGACAACATGAAATGCAGACTTTGTAAATGGCAAAAGTTCTTTAAAAATATCTGAATATCGGGTATTCCTGAATATTCCTATACGAATCTTTTTGTTGTGATGGTTTGATCATATACAGATGGCAAAACAAAAATATGGTGGAAAATTTAACGGGTCATCAGGAAGAGAAAAACCAAAAAGTAATGCTGTGTAAATTAATGAGATCTTCACAAAGAAATGGGCGAGAAGCTTAATAAATAAAAGGTAATATATGAAATAACATATAGACTTGGAGGAAACAAGTAATGATTCCAGGAACACAAAGGAGAGGAAGAGTAATTAATGTCATGCCTTTGATTTCTTTGGCTTAGCATTTCTAATTCTTTTTCTGTTCTACATATGTGTATCTACATGAATGTAGTCCCAACACATCTATTGGGCTCACAAATGGGCAAGGCAGCTCTAACAATTTTTCATTGGAATATGCCTGATTCTTGCTTGTCTCTCCAGACAAGATCCTTGATTCAGAGCATTTCAGGGTGAATTTTGGCTTGAAGTTTGAAGTCAAAATACAGAACTTAATTTCTTTGTGGGAACAGTTTGGTATTACCATTAGCACAAGGATGAGAGTTCATGAATCTCTAAATTTGTAGAATATAATCAGTGCATGCTCTGTAAATTTTGAATTCAAGAAGATCTCAGGACTGGTAACCAAATTAATAGAGAGAATTACTAAGTGCTTTTGGATTTGAAACAAAATGATGCTTCAGAGTGCCAAGAGAGATATTCCCAATCAATCAGTCAATCTTTATTCGATCATAGATTAGCAGATAAGACTCAAAATTCACAATTAACTAGGATAAAAAAAGCACTTCTAAAATATTTTAAAAGGGTTAGAGTAAATATGTACTGTGCAAACTATAAAACAATGTTTGGCTGTGGTCAAAGATATAAAATCAGATTAATCTGATAATAACATTTTAAGATAAAACAAATCAGGATATTTAGTAAAGAATGGAAATTATAATTCCTAGTGAGCACCTGTGTAGAGAGTGCATTACAGAATAACGTTTTCCAACAATTCACTTATTCCTCAACCACATAGACACAGTCTCTGTTTAAAGGAAAGAGATCATGTCTGCAACTTTTTGAAACAGCCACATCTTTTTCCAGGATCATATGGAAACTCCCTTTTATAATTTAATCTGAATATTGCACAGCCTTCTGATTGCTTTTGCAATGTAAGTCAATATTTCCAATTTGCTTCACAATGACATATATCTTCTGTTCTCTTAGGGTTTTGGGTTTGTCACCTTTGAAAACAGCCAAGATGCTGACCGGGCACGAGAAAAGCTAAACAGCAGTATTGTTGAAGGGAGGAAAATTGAGGTGAGAATTTATTTTTATTTTTTTTTATAAATACTTTATTGACTTTTCCAAAATTAAAAAGGATAATATACAATCTCTATACAATATACAATTGAGGTGAGAATTTAACCTATGTATCATACAAGCATGTATCAGCATACCAGTTTTTGCTCAACATTGTATTTACCTACTTTCCCCTTCGAAGACTTAATGTTACACTTAACAGTCAGGGAAGCAGGATATATTGTATGCAAAGAATGCTGAAGAGATTTATTCGTGAATTCACTCAAAGTGAATTCATAAGACAAATTAGCCTGCCTTTCTTTTCAGAATTAACTACATCTTGCACATGTGATCTGACTTCCTGCTTTTTTCTCCCATGCAGGTCAACAATGCCACTGCCCGTTTAGTCACCAAGAAACCCCCAGTGGCGCCTCTGGTGAATGGTATGCAATATGTTTGCTTCCAAATGCCATCTTTAAAACAAATAGTCCAGAGTTTTCACACTAGAGTATGACAGCCAAGGCCTGCTCTTGTTCCAGGCAGCTCTTTCATTTTTCTGACTTTTTTGGGTGGCACCCCTAGCAGCTTGGGGCTAAGGCAAGGCACTCTGCAATTTGCCCGTGTCTTCACCCAGACTCCAGATTTCTATTTTAACCTCCAAAGCCCTCAACTTTGGAATGGGTATGGCTTTTCTGCCTTTTTTTTTTTTCATTTGGGATATTTAGGGGTTTTAAGGAATTAATTGATGTCATAAACTTTTAGAAGCTTAACTTCAAAAACCATTCAGCTCCCCTCCACACACACACACAAATAATTAATTCTGATTTGGAGAAAGTTAAGGAGCCAAAAGCATGTCTTAATCATTTGCCAGGCTTAACACACCCATTCACCATTACTGCCCAAAAACCTTGCAAAAATGTACTGAAACTTTTGGCCCTGTTATGATGTCAGTGGCCATGACTCTCTGAGCATAGGGAGGATGATTATGATAATGATATATCTCTAATCATAAGAAAGCTGCCAGTTCTAACTGACACAGTACTCTGTGTCTTTTTTTTATTTGTTCCTATGCATTATGGCTAAGTATACACAACATACTTTACTGGGCTGGTATAGACCTGTTTAGCTTGATTAGTTTTTTGTGGCTTAATGTGTTATGCAAATGCAGCCAGTTTGGTTTTTTATCATTCTTATCTGGGTTCAGAGGCTTTTAAAAGTCTCATTGTTCAAGAATAATGTGTAAACTCAGAAAATGATCTAGTTCAGTAACTAGGTTAAGAGTGTTGGACAAACCCAGCTTATATCTTCCAGTTAGTTTTGTTATAGTAGTGCTGCCAGGCTGAGCTGGCCATTGGCTAGTTCTTTAGAAGAGCCTTGGGAAAGTATAAAAATCCCTCCATGCAGACAGTTCTACATGAAAGACTTAAGCTTCAATTGTCTGGCAGCTGGAACCTGCTGCAGTGTCCGAGGGGATAAAATACATTTGATGTCACACTCAAGGTCTGAGATGAACCTTCATCTATTGAAAGGAAATCTAGCACTGCCTGTTTTGCCTTACTCCAACTTTTCCTGATAATTAGAAACTCTGATATTGGGGAATATCAGAGTAATCAGATAACATTTATGCCAGGATACTGATATGTCTTCTCTACCCTTGACATCAACCAAATATTGGGCTTCTGGATCCAGAATTCCTACAATGGAATGCTGTCCAGGAGATGAAATCTATTTATGCTCAGACTAAAAAAGGTTGATTTAGATCCTAAGCCCCTCTGTGCCTCTACTACACTTTTAACTGTAGAAACTATATACCATTAGGAAATTGTATATAAAGTTAGCAGAATAACTGAATAAATAAACAGGGCAATTTGTAATGGGTAGAAATATTTTAAGACTCACAGGCACACAGATTCCACAAAGGCATATTTCTGCCATTGCATTCTGTTGCTGGCATGCATTTGCAATGGTTTCCAGGGTTGGAGTACTCCAACTACTGAGACAGAATTACTTCAACCGGCTATTCCCATCTTTAAAACATACATGTACAAATGACTTGACATGTCCAGTCAAGATTGTGCAGGTTCTGGTGACTTGGAAGATTGGCCAGATGTGTAGGATGATTGGCAAGGCAAGAAAAAAAATAAGATAGGAGGCACATGGTTCATCTGATCTTCTCTTTGCTTGGATGTCCTTACAGGATGGAAGATCAATCCTGTAGTTGGCGCTGTCTATGCTCCTGATCTGTACACAGGTTAGTATGTTATGTGTTAAATTGTAGGAAACAACATTGGCATAAAACGAATGCATGTACATATACACACAGACTTGAATGCATACAAGTTAGGAATATATGTTGTGTGAATTGCATACATGCATATGGATAGTTCTCTGCAAATCTGGTTTCCGCCACTGACTTTGCTTGTTTGAAGTTGGCTGGGAAGGTTGCAAATGGTAATAATATGATCCTAGGATGTTGCAACCATGGTAAATATATATATTTTTTAAAATTTATTTTTATATGCCGCCCTTCTCCGGAGACTCAGGGTGGCTTACAATGCTTTAAGCATTAATTAAATTAATTAAATTAATTAAAATTAATTAATTAAAAATATATATGCCAATTAGCAAGCCCAAGCGTCACAATCATGTGACCACAAGGATGCTGCAAGAGTCATAAGTTATTTTTTCAGCACCAGCATAACTTTGAATGGTGGCTAAATGATTGGTGATAAGTCAAGGGCTGCATGTATATATTTCAAGCTCATGTGTCTGTATGTATATTAGTGTATGTATGTATATCCATACAGAAGCACTTTAAGGCTAAGATAAAAAGATATGTAACAATGTTAGCCATATATATTTTTTTTAAAGAAGAGTTTAATTTTTTTAAAGGAAAAAAACCTGCCATAATTTGATTAAATGTTAAAAGTTTTTTTTCATTATCCCATTTAAAAAAACAAAAAATGAAATGTTGACAGAAAACATACTATCAGCAATCTGTTGTTTCAAATCAGATGTAGACGTATCCTCCCAGTGTGTTATAAGTGGAGACCATCCCACTCAAATGTTTGGGATTATTAAGCCTAGCATTTTTACCCCAAGTTGAAACATTAATCACACTTAATTTTGGTTGCTTTCTTAGAATTATCATTTGTAAACTGCTCTGACCCTTCCACTGGTAAAGTTTTGGAGCAGAAAACAATCTCTTTCTTTGTCCTGCTTAGCTCTACTTCTGTTCCAAGTCTGCCTCTCTCATGTAATGGAATGTGCATCTTCTCTCACTGTTTCTGTCTATTGCTTCTCCAACCCAGTGGCAAGCATCCCTTACCCTATGATGGCACCTGCTGCTCTGGCCTATCGTGGGACTCTGCGAGGGCGTGGCCGAGCCACTATCTATAATCCCATTCGAGCAGCACCTGCCCCCACTCCAGTTCCAGCCTATGGCAGGTGAGCATTAGTACAGAGGAACTCATGGTGGCTTATAGGACACTATAATAATGCCTATTTAAAACATCTTCCCATCGCCCAGTCACTCTATGAGTAAAATGGGTGGCACCTAAATTTGACAAATAAATAAAAATCAAATAAATAAATAAACCGGAGGCCCTATACAGCCAGTACATTGGACCAAACATCTCATCTGGAAGAATCAAAGTTGAAGAGGTTACAATAAGACATCTTAGAAGTATAGTTCAAGCAAAATAAATTGAAGTGAAATAATGTTTTTATTTTGGATTTGAATTCTTTCTGGTTATTAAGTGGCCAGGGAAGGGCACTGTGCACATGCCCAAGGTCATGTTTTGCTCCTTATATGTTATATAACATAATTAAAAGCTTGTTTTTAATATGAGTAACTTGTACGTGAAAGGGGTGGGACTGAAGGGAGAGTTATTTCCTGCTGCATACTGATATTTCTTTTTTTACCCAGTGTGCTGTATCCAGATGGTCTATACAGTTCTGACCTCTACGTAAGTCCTCCTCTAGGTATTTCTGGAAATTAAAATTCAAGGATCCTGGATGGGTGCCCAGCACCAACAGTCACAAAGCAGAAAATGAGTGGTAGGACTCATGATCCTTTTGCAGGAATAAGACTCATGATCTTTGGGGCACTGAGACCAAATGGATTTTGCATATGCCACCATCATGCATATTCTTTATTTTCTAGTTTATGCTTCAGTGCAAAAGTTAAAATGTAGTCCATCCTAGATAAAAAAAAGGCATGGCCTATTATGATGTTTCTTGCACTCATGACATTGAGTAGATATTGGAAGGAGTTATGATGCAACCTGATAAGCACATTCAGAAAATGTCCAAGTTCTCTTCCTTCTCAGCAGAGAGAAGAGACATTGTAAATTCTCTGGGTTATTCTTCCAACAGATTACAAGACTAAGAAAGCAGATAATCTTTTTAGTGCTTTTCAATGCTCTTTTCCCTGCTAGTGGCTCTTTTTTCTGTCTACTCAATGTTACAAAATAAAAGACAGGAATCAATATGAAATGGACATTTCATGTCTTATGAAATGAGCTCAACAAACTTCAAACCAACTAGACCTTTCACATTTTAAATGCACTCTGAAGCTAAATATTAAGAGGCTATAGTGGCAGGAATGTTCATACCAGACCTTACCCAACCAAGCCAACATTCCAGTCATAGTCTTCACATTTATACAAGCTAGCAGTATGTATGTGATGCACGTAGTTTTGCATTGTCTATTGCAAAATAAAGCAACAGCACAGACAGTCTATCCTCTAGCCACATTACTGCTTTATTCTTTTTTAAAACAACAATTTGCTAGATCTGCTTCACTACTGCATTACTCAATCTAATCTAAACCAATAGCAACAACAACATGAATGATCCCTATCCCTTTACTGGAATTTTTTCCCCAAAAACAACCCAGTCCCAAACCACAGAACAATTTTCCGGATGAGGTATTCAGAATTGTTGGAATGCTGAAGCAAAGCTCTCCAACACAGCTAGTTTTTATTTCAGATTTGATCTAAAACGGAACAGAACTCTTGAAATATTGGGTTTTGTTTTGTGCTTGGAACCTTGGTTTGAGAATAGAATTTTCTGTTTTGAAACATTATGCATATTCATGCTGCATCATTTTATTTATTTATTTGTTTGTTTGTTCAACTTGTATGCCACCTTTCTCCAAAGACTCAAGGCGGCTTACAATGCATTTAAAAGCAACCCAGTCCCATTTTAATAAACCAACTCTAGAGAGGTGGTTAGGCCAAAGTACAGTAGTCCCAGATTTAAGATCGCAATTGAGCCTGGAATTATAGTTGTAAGTCATGCTAGTTGTTAAGCAGGTCACCATGTCTTTAAAACTTTTCTTTACAATTGATTTTATGATCTTTAAGTGAATCACTCTGGTTGTAAGCAAATATTACTGTTGTTAAATGAATGCCACAGTTGTTAAGCAAATCTCTGCAGTGGTGGTTGTTGGGGTTTTTTTTGCCAGAAACCAGAAGTAAACACCAGTTCCCACGAAAAACAATCGTAAATCGCAGTCACATGACTGTGGAACATTGCAAACGGCCGTAAATGCAGGCCAGTTGCCAAGTACCCAAAATACAATTACTTACCACTAGAGGGTGATAAGTTGGAACTATACAACAGGGTGGCTGTTGGAACTGTATAACTGAAAGTATAAGTAAAGATGGAAAAAAGTTGGTGGAAAGGAAAATAGCTCTTCCAGGCAGAATCAGATAGGCAGAACGACAGTTCAAGTTTCTTTTAAACTGAGCAGGAAAAGATATGTGAATCTTTTTTGGGCTTTCCCCAAAAAATGGATGTGTAATTGTGGTGCTGGGAGTTGCGGGTGGCAGGATATTTATAGACCGTTGGAATAATTTTTATTTTAGCTGCTGTTTGAATTTTAGGGTTATCCTGCAGCGTACAGAGTGGCTCAGACACCAGCAGCTGCAGCAGCCACGGCAGCAGCAGCATACAGTGATGGGTATGTAGAGGCTTGGATTAACATTAACTGTGTATTTATTTAGAATAAAAAACCTATTGCAGGGTAAAGGATTTTTAAAGGGTACCGGGATTATTAGCACTGCCCTTTCCACAGGCAACCTCACAAAATTACCAGGCTGCTAAATGACGAATAAAATATTTCCCCTTGTTTTAATGGCCTTCTTTTCCTAGGAAAAGAAATTGATTACCCCAGTGAGGAAGCCTATTGGGTAATATCTGGTCCATGAGCCTAGGATTCCCCACCCACCCACCCCTCCCCATGCCACCATTTTGACTACTGATGTTTTCTATGATGCAGGTATGGACGGGTCTACACTACAGCTGAGCCTTACCACCACACAGTAACCCCCGCCTATGGAGTTGGTGCCATGGTGAGTCACTTCATGAATGGGCCAAGCATGCTACATCTTGAAAAGATAGCTGGGCAGGATCAATTATCATGCTGTCCAATCATCTACTGCAAGCCAAGAACATTGTACTGCTTAAACCCTAGTGATAGAAATGCCGAGCAGATAAACAGCATCCCTCCTTGGTTGGAGAAGCAAACATTTGCACATTGAGAGAGGAGCTGTGCTTCCTGGATCAATTACATTTGGCGTAGCCAAATCTTATATGGCAAAAGAGAAGGACAACTAACAATAAAGGGTTGTTTAGTAAAAGGCATGGTCATGCAACCATTGCCAATTAGAATTCATAGATCTGAAGAATACAGATTCATGTGGAAAGAATAAAACTATAGTTATATAGTTTTTCCCCATGAAATATAAAACACACAGATGCAAGATTCTTTATCCATCTCCCTCAGGCTTTTCAAAGCCACAACTCTTAGTGTGTTGCTTTATAAATGAGAATCGGGGCCCTTTTTTAAATTTTAAAATCTTAATAAAGATGGTTCTCGGTTTACAACCATTCGTTTAAAGACCATTTGAAATTATAGTGGTTCTGAAAAAAAATTATTTATGATCGTTTGTTGCACTTAACAACCATCACAGCACCTCTTATCAAAGTTCAGGAGGTTGGCAACAGGCATGTATTTACAATGATTTCAACATGCTGGGGTTATGTGATCATCATTTGCAACCTTCTGGCAAGTAAATTTGATGGGAAAACTGAATTTGCTTAACAATTATGCAGTTAACTTATCAACTGCAGTGACTCACTTAATAATCATTCCAAAAAAGGTAAAATCAGGTGAATCTCATAAACAACCACCTTGTTTAGCAATGAAAATTCTGGTAGTAAGAACCGTATCAAATGAGACATGATTGTATTACTGCAAAATGGCCAGCGGGCGGCAGTGTTCACTTACTCATTGAGAATGTTTCTGTTTCATCAAGTGCATGCTAGCCTAAATTGCACAAGTAGTAGGATTCAAATTTTGTTTCTTCATTTCCCTGTTGAATTATCTTTAGTGGAAAAATACTTTTCAATACTTTTTAGAACCAAAGCTCCCATCTCTCTTATAAGGAAATGCATCAGTGCAACTTTAAACCTTGACTCCTGGGACAACAATGTTAAATTGGATCTGAAATTATGTGTTAAATTGATGAAGGACAGTAAAAGTGGGTATTAACAGGCAGCAGGAAAGTAAAATAGAGATTAGGGCGGGTATTAATTTTTTCCCCTAAAAGGAATAATTCCTTTTATTTAAATCTATTCAGCTCAAGGAGGGTGGGAGTTGTGGGCCTGTATCCTCTTTTATCAATTAGGTTTTGCTACTTATTCCTCTTTAAAATTCCAATGCCATTGCCTGTGATTGAGTTACAGGTGGAAAAGAGTCTTTCCTTGGAAATTGCATTGAAGCATTCTGTGGCTTCCATTGCTTTGGGGTCTTTCTGTTGTGTTTCAAAGCCAGCTCTCACTTCTCCTGCTCGCTTTCTGTTTCTGGCAGGCCAGTTTATACCGGGGAGGATGCAATCGCTTCACTCCGTACTAAAGGACCAAGCACTGGGGCTAAGCAACCAGCAGATGTCCGTCAGTCGATGGCACGGATGATGGGATCCCCGTGCTGAAAACCTTGTCTCTCTGTGTGTGGGTGTGTATGAGTCTTTGTATGAAGGAGAGAATTAGACCATTGGTGTGGACATCTTCCATCCAGCAATACACTTGGTACTAGGGACTGCTCAGGAATTTTCCCTGAACCCATAATAATTTTTAGCGTTATTCATAATTCGGGCTTCTTCTGTGTCTTCTGGTTGGGTAGAGACTAGCAGGTGGGCAGCAAACCAAATCAAAATGCAGATCAAATGGCAGAAACACAATTGTAGCTAAATTATGAGTCTTGAACTCCACAGGTATCCTTTTTCAGTTAGACTGGTGAGGCATGTTTGGGATTTGAGAACTCCATTTTATTTCTTGAACTCTATCCAAAAATTCTCTCAACCATAAATAAAGAGCCTTCCAGCCTTTGTACTGGATCTGGTGCATTTTTAAAATCTGGATTGAGGCTCTTATAACTGTTACAGCCTCAGATAAGGAACCCTGGGATGGGAGCACTAGTTTGACCTGATCAAATATTCAAACACTGTAAAATAATTGATTTCCAAGCCTGTGGGGTCAAAACAATAGATTTACACAGTTTACACTAACACAGGAAACTTGGGAACTATTATTGGAAATGACTGAAATAGTCAGTCCAAACCCTCTCGTGTTACACTTCCCACAGTTCCTGAGGGAGAAGGCAAGCTAGTTTTCCAGTTGATCTCTAGAGATGACATGGAGCAAGAGTGGAAAACATGCCACTCTCTTGAGGTTGTTGGATTCCAGCTCCAGACATCTCTGGCCATTGGCTGGGAATTATCTGGAAAAGTCCATCGGGGGGGGGGGGGGGGGGTCATATGGTCCCTGCTGCTGCCAGGTCACTTAGATTCTTTTGCAATTCTCTGCTTTCTCCCCTCATTGCCTATCCTTTTCCTGCACCTTGACTCCTTATTTATATTTTTCTCCTTCATACTAGCTCTCACTCGTCTCTCTTTTTTTGTGCGTGTCCTTTCTTGTATTTCCTATCTGCTTTGGGTATCGGCTCTGTAGCTGAAACAAGGCTCTTATTCTCTGTAAAATGAAAATCAAGTTTTTGCTTACAAATGTTCCCTATTTTTATTCAGTTATGAAAATATGTCAACAAATTTCAGATATCCTTTCTCCCCACACCCCCACCTCCCCGGGATGGCCAGGATGTAGAAGAAATAGTTCTGTTTGCAGGAGTTTACTTGCCTCCAGAGAAAATATCCTTTTCCAAGAGGCAACTACTAAACAAGCAGGCAGTACTTTTTTCATAGTTCTTCAATACCTCTCCTGTGCAAAATCTTTTTTTTTTTAGGGGGCGGGGTCTGAGTTGAAGAGCAAACTGCTCCTATCTCCCTATTTTCAACTGACTGGGCTGGGAGTAATATCTATTAATATTGGCAATAAGATGCATCCTCCATTCATATTAAGGGCACAGACTTCCTTACTGAGAACAGGGCCAGCTGTGTGGCTTTGCCTTCAAACATTTTGTCATTGTTTCGGTATATCCAGCATGCATCAGTTGGATCAGCTTAAAGTTAGGCTGGCCCTGTTGCATCAGTTCAACCCATCTGTACAGTATATGGGAAAGCATGCATATGTACAGTGTATGCATTATACAGTGCAGATCCACCATTGCATTTTAATTTTTCAACATTTTTTGGAAATGATAACAATACAAACTTTTACACTGCAATCTGTGCACTTAAAAAGACATTTGGTATGAACTGTGCCTCATACTCCTCTCTTAACCATTCTGATTTTAATCTACTAATTTTATTGGAATTGATCTCCTAAATGTAGAACAATGAATGGGGAAGAGTTGTTATTTTTATATTAAAATGTGAATGATTTAGCTGGAATATAAATAAATACTTTATTTGTGGATAGAGAGGAAAGATCAACAAATTAGAAATACCGGAAACTTGAAAGTCACTGATTGGGAAGTTTGCATCTACTGACATATATGCTGATATAGATATACATATGCATGGGTGTTATTTTAGGACTGAAACCTAAGGACTTTTTAAAATGCATTTATTTTTTAAAAAGAAATATATTTAATCATCATTTTCTTCTAAAGGCTGTTGATCCCAAAGCAGAATCTATTTCTGTTTCTGGCAATTTTGCTTCACTGTATTTCTGAATTTATGTTGCAGTGCCTCTCAAGTTCACAATGCAATATCTCAGGGAAAAAACCTCTCTATATAGATGCTTGTTCTCCTTTCTGCTGTTTCCACATTACTGTAATAAAATCCTGATTCTGGCTAATTTCTGTTACTCTGCCTCTTCTTCTTTCTTTTCTTCCATCTCTTTTTCTATTGCTGCATCCTTGCTCTTTCCCTTATTAAGAACAATGCTCTCTTCACTTCCACCAGGGAGGTGGGGAGGGAATGGCGGCGTGGCAGAGGGCTTTCTGAAATGGGCAGGCTAAGATCGGAAATAGGCATTCATTTGGGAAATGTGGCTGAAAACAGAGAAAGGGTTAATTTTATTTTTAAAGCTGCCAAACAATTTAGGAAATGGTGATAGAACAAAGTAACCTGTGGGAAGTGATGCAATTCTCAAAGTATCTCCTAAAAGCTTTATGCCTGCCCGTTTAAAAAGATTTAGCTGCTAACACAAGCTTTTCCACTGCTCTTTGAAGACAGGAAATCCAATGTAATAAAATAGGGCAAATATGTTGCCATTTTTAGAATGGTTTCTCATGAAGCCATTATGTAATGCTGTTTTTTTCACTGTATCTGTATGTTGCCTTGAGCACCCCGAGACTTTGAAAGTTGTCCTTTGATGAATTATGTTTCTAGTATGAATTTAGTGGGCAATTTTGGCTAAATTCTTAGCAAGCATAACAGGAAATGACCTAATTATTAATCAAATTCGTATTCTGACCAACTCCCAACAACTCTGGGTACCTCAAACAACTCAAATAAGCAAAATACAATAATAACCAGTTTGAGAATTATGTGTACTTACATACACACGCAGAGAGACAGATTAAAAGAATCAAAGTTGGGTTTTTCTATTTGACCCAATTCACTATCCCCAAAAGCAAATGAAGTGTATCCATGACTTTGATCTGAAATGCTATAAATGTGATATGAAGTGCTGTTGTTTCTGACTCCACAACCTATTTTCCCTCCTAATATGCTGCTTTTCCTAAACTAATATTTTGTCCCACTCTGTTTAAGAAGGCCTTTTCTTGGTACAATCGCAGACTGAACTAAGATCTCTTGTCTTCCTAGAATTTATTCCCTCTCAATTCTGTTGAAAGGCTGATCTTTCTCTTAGAACCCCTGCCTGTGTTTCTAAAAAATTAATTTTCTGGCATAGTCATCCCAATTAAACAAGACTAGACAGTGGGGCTTTTGCATCTTGAGTTAAATGACTGGGACAAGAATCTACTGCAATTTAACTTACTGATACGGCTATTAAAGATGTAGGAGCCCTTCCTTCTTTTGTGCCTAGCTATCCTTGTACAAACTAGGCGACAGCTGCCTAGTTGACACTTGCTTGCATTTCAAGTAAAAATTAAATCCCTGCAAGGAAAACTAAACATTCATAAGAATGAGAAATATTTTGTGTTATGTTTTCTTTCCTGTGCTCATTTTGAAATTGGAGAGAATTCATGGTACCTGGTATCCTCCCATAAGCAGGCTGAAATGAACACAGGAGCACGTAGTCCCTCCTGTCCGTTGGATTCTGCCCTCCCATTGCTACACATGCAGATCAGATTTGCAAATGAGATTCAGGATGTTTTAAAGGCATTACTGGAACATAAACGCCACAGGCCTCTATGGCATTTATTTCTGCATAAATGAGTATCAATGAGTGGATAATTTGAAAAAGGGAGGCTCCTTGCATTTAGAAATACATTTTTGTTGTGACATAGCTGTCCAAGAGAACAAATGATAGATTTCTATTTCGTTTTGCAATCTAGTCCTGCTCTAATGTTATAGTTTGAACTCCTTTGCATGCCTTTGCTTTCCATTAAGCTTTGCTCACTCTGAGGCCGCATCACCTCATTCTTTGCTTTTCCCTGTTGCTTCGTTCCTCTAATAGTTTACTCTCATACTTTTCCTCTCTTTCGCCTCTTACTGTTTTCCTATAGCTTTGTCTCTCTCCTTGCTTTCATGCTTTCTATTTGTGTACATAGATTCCCACCATTTTTTTGCTTCTTTTCCTTTTCCAGCTGAGGTTTAAATTAGACAAGGTACAGGATAGACACGGATGGTTGGCTATAAATAAGAGAGCAAATGGCCTAACCTTTCCCTCCTTTTTTTGCTGCAAACTCAGGAGGAGATTTTGCTTCCCCTTAAAAAGACAGATTTTTCACAGTCAGCTTCTTAATGGGAACAGCAGTTTGGCAGTTTTCTTCCTCAAATCCTTTCTTTTACTAATCTATTTGGCTCAGCCTCTCCAGATAAAGTTTTTTAAAAAGGGATGGAAAGATATATGTGACTGGCTCCTTGCATCACATTTTAGTATAGTGTAGTGTTTTGTCACCAATAGAGATAAAGAAGAAAATCATATTGGTAGCAGCAGAGTTTTTTTTTCCTTCTCAGATTTTATCTATTGCTTATAATCCCCAATCGTAGGGCTTATACAGTTCCCATGTTAACCCATCAAATTAGACCATGGTTTGCTTAGCCACAGTTTTTTTTTTAACTAACTACAATTGGCTCAGTTCACACAACATATGGACAAACAAAGCTTTGTTTACAGTGTATTTTGCACAATAATGAAGATCAGGCCAAACAAACTGCTGTGATTCTGTGTTGCTTTCTGGTTTGTTCCTCAGCTTCTTGGAGTTTAGCTGCACTCTTTCTTCTCTCTGTGTGTTCTTTGACTACTTGCAGATTCTTTCTAGTTTGGCTCGTTGCTTGCTTTTTCTTTGCTTTTCTTTGCTCTTCTCATGCACATGTGCTTTCTTTCTTGCTTGCTAGCTGATTTTTCTCTCTACAGCTTCATTTCTGCGTGCATTTTTGGGTGAATTCTTAAGTTTGGTATGTTACAATATACTTAATTATAACTATATTAACTGCTTTTGAAAAATGAGGCTATCTCCTGTTCGCTAAATCTGCAACTCTCAGCATTCCTAATTTGTGATGCTGGTTCAATGGGATTGGGAGTTGTAATCCAAGAACAAAGGGCTGCACATTCTCTAATCCATTTTAGAGCTCAGCAACTTTGAACACATCTTTTCTTGCGAAAATGCTTCTGGTCTTGAAGCACGTTCTTCCTATAGTCCATAGGAATAATCAGTAACTAAAAATGAAGGCTAGAAGTCATTTTGCATTGCACCAAATTTAAATTACCCTGGAAATGTACTTGTGGCACGTTTCTCTCTCTCTTTCTAGTGATGCTATATGCTATCCAGCCTACTTCTCCCTGAACTCTCCCTGCCTCTTCTTTCTTGTTCAGCTTCTCCTTGTTTGCTTTTTTTCTTCTACATGCTTGCCTTTTCTCTTTGTTTCCTCTCCTTTTTCTTGATCCCATGTTTCCTTCTCTTGTTCCTCCTATTTAGCAAAAGCCAGTGTAGAATGCTCATTAATGTTTTGTTTGCCTCTATTTGTGGTCTTTTGACAGTGGCATGCATGTATTGGGGAGGGAGGGCGGGCATTTTGCATGCATTGGCCAGATCCTACTGTTCTTAAGCCTTGTCCCTACTTGCACCTAAACATAACACAATATGCCCTGGTAATATCCCATTTTTAAAGCTTTTGATAAAACAAGGCAGAACTAGCAAGCTGCCTATTGACTTGAGTATTTATAATCTAATGTTAGGAGTCCAATATGTCTATGTAAGAAGTAGCAGCACTTACATGGTTTAAAATTGAAGACATGCAGAGATTGCAAAACAGGACATTTCCTGCCTAAATGCTTATACTCTGGTATTGTTTTCCACTAATAAGAAAAGGTAGTGGGAGGAAACGTATTTAAGAATTTTTTTTCCTGCAAAAATCTCAAATTTAGGAGAACCTTCGGTGCTGCTATGCATGTCTCAATAGAACTGCTCTACAGCAATTATCTTGCTGAAGCTGTGACTTTGCCTTCATCTCTTCCCCTTGTTCATCACCATGAATGAGACGGATTCAAGTTCTGTTCCTCCCTTTTTGGTGCCCCATCAAGTGCAGCCTCAAATTGTGGGAAATCTGTCATGTTGTTATTTTGAAAGGAAGCCAGATGGTTGGCATGAGCAGGAAGAAAGACAACAGGCAGAATAGAGACAGGCAAATGGAAGAACCTGTTCTATGCCAAGATAGCTTTCTGCTGCTTCACAGGTTGAGGGATAGCACTACAACTCGGCAATGGGGAAAGACCTATGCCCAGTACAGCGGAAAACAATTTAAGCCAGTTTCACTCATAGCTTGGGGACAAGACAGAGGCAGTGTCATAGGGATCTGATATATACAGAGGCAAAAAAAGATGTTATCAAGACATGTTTGGTAACTGACTTACTAATCTTTCTTCTTTTCTCACTCTTGCTTAGGCTGAATCATCATCTTATACCCTCCAGTCTCTTGGCTGGCCTTCTCCATTGAATGTTTACTATCCTTTTGCAATTTTCTTCTTGCTGCTTCTTTTTTTCTTCTCCAAAAAGCCAGGCTTTTTACATTATCTAAACATATACTCATCCATGTGATGTAAAGAGAGAGAGAGGAAGCATTTGTTATCAAGAAGACAGAGCAAAAATAAATTAATAATGATAATAATCCCCATCTTACCTTCATGTTCTTATGCTTAACTCATCCCTTGCCTCTGGTTCAGTTCCTGTATTAAAGTAAGCCAGCTGGAAGAAGTCTTGAAAGAGCAGAATGTGGGAAAAGGGAGCAAAGCAAAGTGAATTATCATACTTGCTTCTCCTTTACATTCTGTTTAGTAGGAAGTAGAGACCATCATTCCTCACAAATGAGAGGATGGATTGACCAAATAAATTTCCATCTTGTCTGGATTGTAGTTGCTGTGCTGGACCTGCCTACCAGTCTGCCTCCCATTTTTGCATGCTTTTGTTCTTCTCTTTCTCTGAGTTGTGCTTATTCTCAGTTTCTTTTTTTCTCTTTGTGGTTTGAGGGTCTATCAGTAATCCAATAAATATAATAAATAGCCAAAAGACAAAATTAAGGACCCTTCCTTCTCTTCCTCCCTTTCCTTCCTTCCTTTCTTTCCTCCTTTCCTTTCTTCCTCCCTCCCTCCTTTCTATCCTTCCTTCCTTCCTTTTCTTTCTTTTGTTCTTCCTCTTTGTCTCTCTCTCTCTCTCTCCCTCTCCCTCTCCCTCTCCCTCTCTCCCTCCCTCCCTCCATCTCTCCCTCTCTCCTTTACACTTTCACAGTAGGTCTGTGAAGGGAGAGCATTATTTCCTGATTGGAACAGTACAAGACAATAGATTGACCACCTTTTATGAAATAGCAATAACAAATTTCAGGAAAGCCAATATTGATCAAGCATTAGGAGATCTCCAAGTCCACTCTTGAAGGTTTTTCTCAATATCCCCTTCCCATCCTTGTTTTTCTATTTCCTTAATCTTTCCATATTACGAAAAAAAGTAGCACTATATGCACTCTTACATGTATCTCCTGCTTCTCTCCCCCTTGAAGGATGCAGTCCAGAAGCTAACAGCAAGGCAATGGGTGTACTTTGCAATACAACTCACATTTCTAGATGCCATTCCCCCTTTGCTAACTGAGAACAACTGGAATTGTAGTCCCAACTCATTTTAAAGGTGTTACATTTTGTAGCCCAATAGGTATCACTCTTCTTCTTTTTCATTATCTTTTTTCTATTCACATAATTTTGTCCCTCCTCTTCTGCATTTCTGCTGTGATATTTTAATCTGGTCTTGTAGTTGGTACTGGTGTTTATCTTGTCTTTACTGTGGCCATCACTTTTTTTCAATTCCTGTTGTCTTTGCCTATCTCTTTTTAACTTAACTGCTTGCTGTCTTTACCTCTGCAACACTATGTATATACTTCCTTCTTTTGCACACTTGTCTTGCTTGCCATATCTTCTTCTTTCTTCTATCCTTAAAGCCTTTCCACCATTTGCTTGTCATGATTTCTCTAAGGATGTTCTAAACAATTTTGTCACTTCATTGAGAAGCAGCTGCAAGCTTGTATTTCTGTTCTGCTCTGTTGCTATGCAGCTTTTGTGCTATTATCAAGGGTATCTAGCTACCATTGCTGAATCAGGACTAAAGTATTTTTGTTAATATACACAGAAAATTATTTGCATTTAGAATGTTCCTATATATAGAATCTATATACAGCCCATGTTTTTCTCTTGCCTGCCTTTTTTTCTCTCTCCATCCTCCCTGCATCCTGCACTAATTTAATTCTGCACTGATCCCCCCCAACCCCAACCCCTAGACTTTCATGCATGGTGCTCCAATCATCTGCTTTAAATCATCTCCTTAATAAAACCAGCTTTGTCTGGAATCTATGTTTTCAAAAATCTTTTGATCATTTTCTCTCAGTAATTGCATTCATACATTTATATTGAACAGCTGTGAAGTGCTTTTTAATATTGTGTGATACTGTGCTTTTTCCTTTTTTACTCTAGCTTTATTTGTCCAACCATCTGCACACACTCTTTTCACTCTGTCCACTCATCTTCCATTCTTGTCAGGGGTTGTACTCAACTTTTTCCTGCAATATAAGAACTACTTTTAGAATTTTCCCCTCTCTTTTGCTTCCTCTCCTTTATTTCCTTTTTCTTGTTTTCCTAGTCTGTTTCTGTTTTTTTAAATTATCTCCTTTATTAAGGCAACAATTAGGGTTGGGGGAGGGAACCAGCACTAGTGACAAGGATGCCATTGATTTGAATTAAATTTTAATTAGGTGTGGAGAATAGAATAAGCATCAACTTAACAGCGAATCTGAATTTAGTCTATATAAACAACTTGCTCTCTGTTCACTCTTCTGTTTTCATTTTCTGCTTTCTGCTTCTCTCAAATGTGTCCAAAGCCATTTCTCCTTTCCTAAACCAATAGCTTCTCTTTGCTTTTGCTCACTTTCTTTTCTTTTCCTTTCTTTCTTTTCTCCTTCTCTTTTTTCCTTTTTCTTCCTTTCCCCTTTCTTATCTTTCATCTTTCCTTTTTCTCCCCATCTTTGCATACTAATGAAATAAGAGTTGAACGGCCTTGTTGAATGGCCAAATCCTTGTGGACTTTCTAATTTACCCATTTTGTTTTCTCCCAATTCCTGGCCTTTGCTTTAAAATTTCTGTCTCTTGCTTATTCACTTTCTTCTGCTCTATTCATGCATACTTACTTGTTCTTACTTCTCATTATATTTCTTTTCCTTTGCACTGACTCTTCATGCTTACCTGTTTTTGTTTGTGCCTTCGTAGAGACTGTGTTTCTCCCCCCCCTCTCTCCCCCCCCGCCTCCTTTTCTTTGTCCTTTGTCTCTCTTCTCTGTTGATTCCATTCCACTTCTCAATCTTTCTACATCCATCTACCTTTTTGACTTTATTCATCCCAGAGCTCTAGCAGCACTGCAATGAAAATCATTTTGGTTTCTGGGCTTTACAGATGTAGAGGCCATTATATAATATGCATTATTTCAATTTCTGCAGCATATAAAAGATTAGCTACTCTGTGTTTGAGTGTCTTCCAGGACACCTTATTCTATAGTCCTATCTTGGTGGTGATCCTGCTCCGATGGCCAAGGGTTCTAAAGACATAATTATTCGTAATAATCTTACTTGTGAATCTTAAGTCTAGTTGAGCTTTTGTATGACCATAGTCTACTTCAGGTATTTGGATGCTAATGTTAATCCTTTTATTTTCTGTTACTCACCTATTTTTTTCTATTAGTCTCTTTTCTCCCTGCGTCATGTCCTCTTTCATTCCTTCCCCTTAACCTAACTGTACTGCAGTTTTCCATGTCTTCTCCAATTTACAGTTTCAATCAATCTGATGACGTTAAGACTTTTTTTAAGCAATCATGAAATAATAAGCAACAGGGATTTGTGCAATAAGCTACTCTCTGACTACTCTTCCATACAATAAAACTCTGATCTACATAGGAGAATATAGTCAGGTGGGTCTGCTTTTGGTCTGCATTGATAATATTTGTCAATACAGGATGGTATTAATGGAGGTGACCATTTTGTTTCTTCTGTCCCCACCTTGAATTTAATAAGGCAAGAACATCTGAGCATTAGTACACCTCCAGATTATAACATTTATGAATATTATAGTGGTATTCTCATTGTTGTCTGTGCACGTGTACTGCCTTCTCTATTAGATAAATTACTTTTCAGCAAAATTTGGTTAAAATAGGACATTTATTGGCTAGCTGTTCTATCAGTCACAAAGCACTCTCTCTCCAATTTTTAGAAACAAACAAAAATAAAATATGTAAGAACATAATCACACAACCATATGTGTGTATATATGTACGTAAGAGCCACAAAAGGTTAGGAAAAGGAAAGCACACTCATACTATCACCACATTTCCATTCACAGATCTGTTTATATACAAGCAAAGACTATAATCACTCTGTGAAATTTATAAGTAGATAAAACATTTGCATACATTTTTAAAAAAGCTTCTGTACATAGGTAATTCAGCTAGTTACTTGTCAAACAATATCTAATCACCACATCACAGGAATACACAGGTACACTGCTAATTTACAATATGAATCCCATGGTATGTATGAGAGAAAAGGTGGATATTTATTTATTTATTTCAATAATTCTCTACATCAGATTTTGTGTTGCTACAACACTATTTATGTTTCTGAGAGAAAAACATCTAAGGATTGGAAATCGCAAGATTAAACGTCACAGTATATTCATTGTACAAAGCAAGTCCCATAGCATGACTCTCTGTTCCTCTTCTTATTTACAATGCTAATTATTGTTCAATATTTTCAAATAATGTGTGTCTTGTATTTCTAATAAAATGGATTTTCATTTCATTAATGTTTGCTTTTTTCCCCATCTCAGAGTAATGTAATGCTTATTCTAATTCTCCGGGAAATAGAATTTCAGTTATTTCGTAGAGTTTGATTTCATTGGAATGACGTGGCAGAAGAAGAATATAATAATTGCATTTGTGCACAAGTAAACTAATTGTAAGCATAAGGTTCAAAGCCATTAATATTCCAAAGGAAACCTGCAAGAAATTTAATCTCATCAAACAAACAAACTAGGATTCTCAATACTCTTAGGCAATTCAGACTCAGCTTTTTGATATTGTACGCTTCTGAATTCGTGTTTTAGGATTGATCCTACATTATTAAATGTTTATAGAAGTTAAGTGTATTTATGACTTGAGTCTAGCTTATTTGAAACTATACAAAATAATGATTTTCCTTTTGATCACTGAAGTTTTGTGGACGGTATGGGTTGTTTGTTTTCTCCTTGATGGAACAGTATGTTTTGCCACACTTCTTAGGCTGAAACTGACCAATATTCTCTTCAACACTAGAGATTTATTATTTTACACCTGCAGTTTATTTCTTCCTGCATTAATTGTTTATAATTTCTCCTTTCTCGGTCCTCTTCCCATTCTGACTTCCAAATCTAAATAAAATCACGATCACAGTTATTGAGGAAAATCCTTGTTTGCAAATTTGGCAAAATGCTATCATGTCATGCTCATACCTCATAGGGATTTTTAAACATAATACAAGGCTGGCTGATGTTCTTGGTTAGCCTTTTTTAAATGTAATCTTCCCTTGCAAAACTTATAGCAACTTCTGTGGTTATTTTTTTGTTCTTTCTTGGTATACAAATAAGAAAAAAAAGGCACAAGCGTTCTGAAAAATATGGATCAGGGGTGAACAATATCAATTTATTTCCTTGTGTGGTAGAGGAAGAGGAGATTATTTTTTGTTAGTTTACCACCAGTGGTTGCTTGGGTCAAAATGGTGATTGGATGACTCTCTGCTCTCTCCTTTAGAAGGAAAGGAGGACAATGCAGAGTAGCTCGTGGGGGTTCCTTGAATACAGGTATCCAGAAGGAAGATGACCACAGGGCGGATTCAAACTGTATTGTAAGGATTTTGTTTTGGACTGATAGGGAGGGGAGGGAGGGCAAAGAAATTCTCTTGGCCTGAACTTTTCTCCTCCAAAACATGATGACCCGAATGTCCCAAAGGGGAATTTAATAGTCAATAGTCCCCTCTGTTAAGATCTATGGTAACTATTTTTATGGGTGGATGGATATAATTGTAAATTTACAATTTACAATTCTTTCTTAGTAGGCACAACAAAAACATAGTATATTATTTGCTATAGTTATATTTGAGTGCAAGCTAGATAATTCATAAAATATAGAAGAATTAAGATTTGCTAAAAATTATGCAATTTGGCTATGTTTCTCCAATTATGGCTATGTTTGATTTTAGTCATATGTTCTGTTTGCACCTGTTATATTAGTTCAAACGATCCTTTCTTCAGGCCTGCAGTTTGTTCTAGTTAGTATAATAATGGAGTTAGGAAGGTCTCGAGGAGTCATAACGGGTTCAAGGCTAGGCAAAAAGTTTATTTGTTGAAAAGCTTGGGGAGGGGGGAGGGAGTAATCTATCCATCTGTTTAAAAACCTTTGGAATATATATGGACAATTCAAAGCTATATTGCCTTAACAGGATGAAGGATTAGTTTTCTCTTCTAATAATTGTAAAGGAAAATGTAACCCTGACAGATGTCACCATGATATGCTGTGTATCCATTATAGAATGAGATACATGCTGAAAGTTGTAATTCTGTTCCAATCTGAAAAATTATTATTAATTTCACTAAACCATATGATCCTTCAAAATACACTCAGCTATGTCTTTTAACAGCAGCAAGGATTCAATATATTTTTATTGAAAAATATTTTGGATTCTGTTTTTTGAAGAATGACGTATTCTTTCATATTCATATTCTAAATCGTGAGAATATACTTAGTGTCTAGAATAATTTCACAAATCCAATATAGTATTTAATTCAAATTGGAAAACATTCTTGGGCTACTCTCTTATTCACGGTATTGTACCACATTGAAAAATTGTAGAGTTCAAATCTTTAATGTATAATTTAAACTTGCTATCAATAGATTTTTTGAATGGCTTGAAATTTTGAATGGCTTGAGTTTTTAGTTTTAATTTTAAACAGGGAAACAGAATTTAATTTAATGGATATAAAATATATGAGCTTCTAGTGTTGCAATAAAATATATGACAATTCATATTTGTTGCTTACGAAATGTATTTCTGTACCTATACCTGTTTGTTATATTTGTGCCATCTATTTCTTATATTCTTTCAAAATTGTGTAACAATAAAATGTGGGGGCTTGCGCTTCTGTGCAATAATTCTGGTGCCTTTCATTTTTAAAAAATAAATTATATTTTATTCAAACATACTGAAAACTCATTTTTCCATGAGATTTTTAGACATGAACTTTCTTTTTTTCCTATTTAAGACACTATTCATTAACATAAGTACAGCATATATTTGCCACACATCACTGCAGTCAGCCAGAAATTTCTGGTAGGAAATTGTAAAATGATTTAGAATAACACTACTAAATGTGGAATCCCAAATTGATATTTGGCCAGATCTTTGAAAAAATCAGCTTGACAGCAAATATCAAGGCAAGAAGATGCTGAAAGGTCTTTAGCATATTGATGCTATAAATTTTAGGCCATTTCCCAGGAAAATCTGCAGTATTAGGCATTGACCACACTTTGCACGGTTTTTCTTGCTGAGAACTTCCTTGCTTTTGACTCCTTTGGGCATCAGCTCAATATTAAGAACAGAGAAAAATTCAATGACTCATCTAAAAAGCATCATCTCCTCTTACGCATTTTAAAATCAGTCTCCTACCCATTCATTCAATTCTTACTCACCCTGAAGAAAATAGATGGATATACCGAAGTAACTTTCAAAACTACAACACTACAATTCCATGAAATATATCTTACATATGTATTCACCTCAAACAGGTTATAAACTCAATAATCCTGTCACCCCCCCCTTAAATTAAAAATTAGGTTGAGCCAAAGGTCCAAAGTGTAATCTCCCTTCCTCCTTCCCTCTCTGTCACACACACACACACACACACACACCCCAATTCATGTTCTGAATTCAGTTAATGATCATTGGGGGGGAGATAAAGACACTTCATCATCATTTCTGTTTTATTAGTTGCTCCTTATTGTTTAGATTGGGTCTGAATAATATAATGTAACACTTGGAGCCAAAGATGGAGCAGAGTAAACCAGCACTGGAGGCCAAGATGGAGAAGATCTCCACAGCGACTGTGTATTTTCCTTTTGTGCTTAAATAGACGGGAACGAATGATACCCAAACACTACAAAAGACCAACATGCTGAAGGTGATGAATTTGGCCTCATTAAAACTGTCAGGCAGTTTCCTAGCTAAAAAAGCTACAACAAAGCTGATTGTAGCTAGAAAGCCCATGTAACCTAACACACAGTAAAACATGGTGGCTGATCCTTCGTTACATTCAAGTATTATTTCTCCAAAAATGGAATGCGTGTCTTCATTCGGGAAGGGTGGAGAGATTCCCAACCATAAAACACAAAGGCCTATTTGGAAAAGAGAACAATAAAACACAATGGAAATGGCCAATCTCTTGCCCATCCATTTCCTCATTCTGGATCCTGGTTTGGTGGCCATGAAAGCAAGAACCACAGTGATGGTTTTGGCCAAGATGCAGGAAACAGTTATGGTGAAAATGGATCCAAAAGCCATTTGTCGGAGGAGACAGGTCACTTTTCTGGGTGGGCTGAGGAAAAGGAAGGAGCAGAGAAAGCAGAGCAAGAGGGAGAAGAGGAGACCATAGGAGAGATCCCGGTTGTTGGCACGGACAATTGGTGTGTCCTGATGCTTAACGAAGATGACCAGGACCTGGACTGTGAGCAGAGAAAATAAAACAGCAAAAAAAGCTAAGCTTATCCCCAGAGGTTCTTTCAATGAGAGGTAGTTGATTGTCTTCGGAATACAATGAGATTTATTTTTGTTTGGATAGTGATCTTCTGGACACATGGTACATACATCCATGTCTAGAAAGAAGAGATGTAAAGCAAAGTAGACTAAGCTGATTTACAATGTATTTATGGAAAATTCTGGAATCATCCACACAACCAGGCTTTACAGCAGAAAATTAGGCTACTATTTCACATAGGTAGGAATGTGCAACACCATCCAACACCTCCTTTCCCCCATTGGGGAAGGACACCCCACACACACACACATCTTTTCTTGCTGCATATCAGAAGCAATGTCTTCTAGGAAAAACAAGTCTAGGCTTCAGTTCAAGGGACATTTTGTTTCAAACCATCTACTCTGAGCTCTGTTACGCTTCCTTTCTAGTCACTGGTTGCAATGCTGTATGGCTATTTTGTATTTGGATAAAGAGCTATCTAGTCACTTCTGAAATGATCAAAGCTGATGTGGTGGATTTTCCTTTTTGGTTTTTAATTCAGTTGGTGAACCAATTAAGTGGTGAGTCTTTCAGCTGATCCCACTTGTCCTCCTGCTTCTGTACCTTATAGTTGTCTGCCTGGACAACAAATCAACTGTGCTTGATTCCCCACAGTTGATTTGAGATAAAAAAGACGACAAAGGCCAAATAAAGATTTCCTCAGCTCAACTACTGCATTAGGGAAAAGCTTTTAATTTTATGAAGGAGGAATGTAATGATGGACATTTTTAATTAGATGAAAGATAAAATGGTAGCTCCCCTTTCTTTCTTTCTTTCTTTCTTTCTTTCTTTCTTTCTTTCTTTCTTTCTTTCTTTCTTTCTCTCTCTCTCTCTCTCTCTCTCTCTCTCTCTCTCTCTCCCTCCCTCCCTCCCTCCCTCCCTCCCTCCCTCCTCCTTTCCGTGCTTTCCACCAGAAGATATAACAAACAAGAAAATGTCAAGGGCAAAAAAGGATCAGTGTGTGACATATGGGTACTATACATTTAGTGAAGCCTAATTCTGCTCACTGCCAGCAGTTCAGTTTTCACTGGCTCAAGGTTTACTTAGTCTTCCATCCTTCTGAGGTCAATAAAATGAGGACCCAGATTGTTGGGGGCAATATTCTAGCTCTGTAAATCACTTAGAGAAACTAAGTAAAGCGCTGTGAAGCGGTATATAAGTGCTGTTGTTATTGCTTACTACTCTTCCTGTGAATCAAAGGACTTGTTTATCATCTGAGATTATCTGATTCAAGTGGGCTATGGAAAAATTCTCTTGATTCAGCAAATATTGCATAATAGAGGGTAGTTTATGTAAAGTGTCTAACCATAGAGAGTACTATACATAGAGTTCAACTATACATGGAACTACTATAGAAAGGAACTTGATTGATACTTTTTCTTGGCAAGCCAAATGGGGTTCATAATCAAGGCAATGCACGCATTGTCTGGGAGGTACATAACTTGTTACCCTGGCCAAAGAACTGGCCTATGCATGAGAAGCTAGCAACTTAAGGATGCATTGCAGACAAGCCCTCTGTGGTGTCTCTTACCCTTCTCAGGTGAAACTTTGCCTGGAGGACATGGAGAACAATCATAGCAGCAGAATTTTGCCCCTTCCTTCTTCTTTTTGCTGGAACCAGGAGGGCAATTTGGGTTACACACAGAAACAGGTGGAATCTGTCCATTGGAAGAAAAACATGGACGTAAATCATAAATAAATCACAAATAATCTCACATTCCACATAATAAACGCTCATGGTTCTACTGTTCCCACTGTCAGGTTTTACAAACTGTTAGCTCATCAACACTTCAATGAAACCTTAAGAAATTTAGATTGGAAGAATTGTTTTCTTTCAAGACCTAAAAAATTGAACATAACATTTCTTTAAAATGCTTTTCCTTCAACACTGTCATTGTTCCTGAATTGTTTCAGATTGAGATATTTTCTTCGAGAAGAATGTCAGAATACAATTAGCAGCAATAAATAGAGTCCTCAACATCACCATTTGTTCAGCGACCATTTGAAGTTAGAGAAAGACTCACAACATAAAAATATGCTTACAAACATTGCAACATCCTCATAGTCACCTGATCAAAATTCAGGCATTTAGCAACTGCCCCATTTTAGGGGCTGGATAGCTGCATCTAAGACATTATTTTCAACTTACACATTGTCTCAGATATTCACTTATTTACCACATACTACACTGGTTCTTTAGTGCAATTCTTTGCAAAGAGTAATAAATGGCACTTTGATTCGTCTCTCAGTTTTGTTTCCAATCTCCATCCATCCTGGTTCCCACCTGGGGAAAGCTATGGTGCCACACCACTTTATTCTCATCAATGGTAACTCTCATGCCTGGGGAAGCCATCACATCAACTTTTCCAATCTCGACTCTCATAAAGGAATTATTTGGAAAAATGACTAAGTTGGTGATATCAAATCCAGTGTTTAACTCTTTGTGCTTCCCCAAAAACACTGTTTCTCCAGCACTGTTGTTAAACGTCACCCACTGAAGAAAGGGATGCAGCTGCATTGGAAAACATAGAAACAAAGAAATAATTTAATTAGTTTTTCCATCCAAAGATTGAAGGATCTTTTTCTCAAATTCATGGATTCTCAAGTTTTCTCATCACAGCCCATAGTCACTAACAGATGATAGTACGTTCAGTGTGGCAACACCAATAACAGTTGTGATACTTGTGTTCTGGTGAAGGGACATGAAACTTTCAGCAAATCTGCTTGGTGGAAGGAAAATGGTGCACATAACTCTCTGGACCTTTATTTTGCAACTCTGGTTCTCTCTAAGAAAAGGACTCACCTGCCAAGCATGCAAATCCTGAAACTCCACGTTCTCCCTTTCCATTACTGCTCTGTGTTTGGACTTGGATTGATAGAAGGCATGTAAAGCATGTGCCACAACATAGACAGCATTGTAGACACTGTAGCTGTGGCCAGTCATGCTCATTTCAAAGGCCAAGGAAGGAAGGCTCTCCAGTTTCTCTTGTCCACTGCAGGTTTCATTGTTATGTTTTGTCATCTTGGAATCTGGAAATAAACATCCGAATGTTTGTGTCCAGAAGTGCTCCAGAAAACTGTCTTCATGTGTTTGAAAAATATCTCTTTGTTGGAGAAAGGATTTGAACCCTTGAACTTCACCTGAAGGAACTGTGAAACTTATGGAGCCATGGAAAACATGAATATCCTCCCTCATTTGATAGGACGTAGATGCAAAATCCATCTGAGCGGTCATAATCCACACCTTGCCCATGGATGAACGAGTCCTATTTTCCATTTCACCTAATCCGATTAATGTTTGTAAAGAAAACATGGAGAATATTTCTCCATAGACAACCACAGCATTGGCTTTGCTTTTGATTATAACTTGATGGATGTGAATCCACTTTTGCTGCATGTTAATATATTCCTCTATATATGTGACTTTGGGGATTCTCTCTGAGAAAGCATAGCAGTTGCCTCTTTGGGAAAACAGAAGCTGGAGTTTATGCAGAAATATCTCTCCACTTTCATTATCCACAGCAAGAAATCCAACCCATTTCCATCCAAAATGAAGAAGTAATTCAACAATTCCGGTATGCTGGTGAGCTTCATCTGAAACCATTCGGTAGAAAAAAGGTGCCTGAATTTGATCATCTGGAGCGAAAGAACCATAACTGAGCTACGAGGCAAAGAGTAATAATTTCTGGCAATTGTGATATATGAAATAGGATCTTTATTTAGCACACTGTTATATTAATGGAGAAAAGGTAGCTAATATAGAGATGTAATACTTTAGTACTAAATTGGCTAAATTCTACAAAATTTCCATCTTTATTGAAAGATGAAGATGTAACTGCAATAGCTCTCTTTCTGACACTGAAGCAAAGGAAATATGTAAACAGCAGGTGAAAAATCATTAAAGTTTCATTAAAGCTCTCTGGAAAGCAATAGTAAAGATTAAAACATTTCTGAAGCAAGAAGGTCTAGGGAAATATTGGTGATTAAAAATTGGAAACTTTATAGAAGCAGAAAGCTTTAAGATCTGGTTCTGGAAGAAATACAGTAAGTTCAATAAATTAATACACTGCTGATATACTTAAAATGATTTAGTGAAAACATTGAGGTGTGTATCTAAAGATTATTGAAATGTATGTAGTAACACTGGGGTATACTTGCTAGGATAGTCCAAGGATCCAACAATTTTGAAAATTAGTTTTTTGGTACAGAAGACGCTGGAATTATGTCTTGTATCATTGTTGGATGGAGAAATAAAAAATAGAAATAAAAAAATAGATCTCATCAGATTTAAAATTAGAGAAACAAAAGTATCTCTATCCCAGGAAAGAGAATAGCATTCCAGATTTATACCTTTGGTACTCTGAATTATTAAAAATTATAATTTTTTAAGAGGGTATTTATCTTCAACAGTGTTATGGATATATGGGCAAAGGTGAATGTTAATTTAAAGATGGGAGTTGCAAATCAACAACGCATTGTCTATGATGGTGTATTTTTGTTAAGATAAGCAGCTATAGAAATTGAATAAATAGGCTTCCGGTTTGACTTCTGTCGCTGTCAGACGGTCCCTTGGGTCCGCCAGCCCCGTCGCCCGTAAAGCTGAAAGGCGGCTCAAAAAACTCCATTTCCATAAGGAAATGTGAGATAGAGCAGGCGAGGGCAGGTAGAGCCCTCTGCGAAGTCCCCAGAGTTTTTCTTTTACTCTTGGGGACGAAGCAGGATGAGACTCCCTATTTCCTTCGCCACTGCTCCAGGATTCGGGAGACCTCTGCCTTTTGCAGAGCCAGGCGACGAGACCAAATCTTTCAATGAAAAACAACAGATTGTTTAATTAAAGAGGATGAGATTTGGGCTTGGGACCCTAAATTGCAAGTATTTTTAACGATTTTATAAGCATTTTTAAGTGAAGGAAAAAAAGTTTAAAATGGCGACCGCTGAGGCTTGAGAAGAAGAAAGCCGAAAGTGAAAGTCCTTCCGTAACAAGCTACAAAGCAGCGGAACAAACAGTGCTGGCTAGAATAGAGAAAAGAAAAATTTCTATTCTAAGTTTCTTTTTTCTTGGAGATTTGATATTGATCTTGTTTGGAGAGAAGTCCTCTTTCTTTAAAAAGAGTTTGTCTGTGTGGCAGGATGGCGTTAAAATTAACAAAGCCAGACAAACAAGCAGCGGGGGGGGGGTTCCCCCATTTACAATTATGTGAACAAGTTTCGAGTTTACAGACTCAGAAGAATGGTTTTAATTTAAAAGAATTTGTTTTGAAGGAAATGGCAAGACATGACGAGATTGTGAACCAGAATTTTGAAAAATTTAGGCAGGAAATTAAAGAATTCATACAACTAAAGTATGATAATTTACAATGAAAGATTGTAACAGTGACTAATGCTTTTTCAGAAATAGTTATAAAGATGGATACAAATATCAAGTTATTAGAGTCTAAAATGGAGGAAGTTGATGATAAGATTTATAATTTGGACAATAAAATACAAAGAATGAAAAATGATTTGATAAATATTCAAGACAATAGCTCTGAAGTAAAGTCTAAAAAGGAAGCTGATCACGAGACTTACAATGCAGAAAATATAAAGCAAGGGATTGAAAAAGAAGTTACAATGATGCAATGCAGGCTCACAGAATTTGCAGTTAGAATAAGAGGGTTACAGGAAAATAATAGAGATGATTTAAGAAAGATTTAAGAAAAATATCTGCTGAAGTTCTGGCCGGGATTTTAAAGGTTCATCCAGAGGAGGTATCTTGTAAGATTGACAAGGCCTATAGAGTAAATTCTTGGATTACAAAGCAAAGGCAATTGCCTAGAGATGTGGTGATTTATTTTACAGATAAAGAAATAAGAAATGATATTGTGCAATATCACAATATCATTTTAATTCTACTCTACAATTGTATGGAAGAAAGGTCTGGATATATAAAGAGTTGCCGCCCAAGATATTAAAAGACAGAAAGAAATTTGGATTTTTGGTGTCTGAGCTAAAGAAACAAAACATCTCATTCAGGTGAGATGTCCCAGTTGGCATAATATTGAGATATCAAGGAGAAAGATACCAACTAAATACTGTTGAAAAAGTGGAAGAATTTTACTATAAGGTTCTTAAAATGGGTTCAACATCTTCATGTATAATACATGAGTGGAATAAAGAAAAGCAAAATCAACAAGAGATAGAAATACAGGATAAGCAGAAGGAGATGGAAGTAATGGAAAAACAACAAGTAACAGAGGTCTTTGTAGATGAGCCGCTTCTGGATTCTCCTTCAGAGGTCTCAGCTGGACTATTTATAAATACAAGAGAGGCGGCTTTGGATTCTAATGTGATGATTTATCAAGTTACAGATCAGCATAGAAATCAATCAGTTGACACACAACTCATAGAAAAGAAACCAGAATGGAGATTTAAGCCACAAAAGCAAAACCAACAAGATCAAGTTATAGATCAGCATGAAAACCAAATAGTTGATACACAATTTATAGAAAGAAAATCAGAATGGAGATCTAACCCACCAAAAGTCAAGAAAAGAAGAAGCAGGTCTTACAAAAATAAAAACTTTTAAACTAAACAACAGTGTAATGCCAGTTATCTAAGAGATGATTGAATATATGAAAAGATAGCTGAGGCAAAGTATTGATTTATATTATCCTGAGGAGAGTGACAGACCTCAGACGCTGTACTTTTGGGATGTGAAAAGGGCCTTAAACTGAATGGATTGGAATTATCTATTTTGGATTCTTTGATAAATGTATTACGTTTATGTTGAGCTACAAGGCAAGAGAGTTATGGGATTGGGGCATGCAGAAGATCTGGTTGTTACCCTATTACGGTGGTTGGAATTAATAATCTAGATGAAAGACACTACTATAGACACAATATGGAATACAAATATAAAGTCACTCGGGTGGTTGTTTTTTATATATCAAAATAAATAAATAAATAAATAAATATAATAATATTATTATGCTAAATTAGGAGTTATTATATAATGTCATAGTAGAATGTTATTTTGAAATGTATAGCATAAGGGGGATAATTTTGATATATTTTGGTAGTTTTTAAGTATTTGTGTTAATTACTGTGTAAATTTAAGATTTGCCTCTTAAGAAGAAAAAATATTTTTTTATTTTAATATTTTAGTACATCACTATTTTAGTATATTCTAGTATCTTATGTATTTACCAATCAAGCAGTTAAATAGTTTAGTTACTAAGTTTTTTTGACACATAGTTTTTTACTATAATGTTTGGATTAATATTACAATTTAGTTCAATATCATTTATTGATCTGTTGATATATTTTTTTCTTTTATGTTCTTAATAGCCATTTGCCTGTTTATGAAACTATGTACAATTTAATAAAAACTGTGGAAAAAATTAAGCTATTTATGTCTACATTAAGGATATTAGTAGTCAGGTTCATTGAACAATTTTTTCACTTGCCATCATGCTTCAATATAAATTTTTCTCTGCCCTAATGTCTTTCTGATGTCACCTTCATTTAGTCTACAGCAGGGGTGCCAAACTCACGGCCCATGGGCTGGATGCATCATATGCTGGCCCCACCCCCACCTGGTTTAGCAAAGGGGGGGGAAAGTCCCAATACATCACATGATGATGCCGTGATGACGCAAGTTTGATGCCCCTGGTCTAGTCTGTAAATCTGGTTGGCTGAAGTCCCTATTTAACTCAGAAATAAAAGTACTATTTCCCCCCTTATTGTGACATAATAGAGAAGAAGCATCAGGATAAGTAGAGGTTTTTAATTTTGACACCTTTTATCACACAAAGAAGTCAAGTAATTGGAGGAACATGAAGAGTCAAAGAGGCAGAACATAAATCATAAATGAGCATAGCAAATTTCATGTTGATATAGTTTTCTGGTACCACAAGGATGGATGGAGAACAGGTCATTCAATAATAGGTAAAGATCCCCAAGAAGTAAAACCTCCCCACTAGACTATGAGTAGGTTATTCATTTGATTAGCCTACAGAAGATGTGCATACAATGACTGCATTACAAACCATTGGATATATGATTTATACCTAAAGATATACTTTTGCAGAAATTGTCGGGACATAGCTTTTTCATTTTTTTCCCTAATTGCATTGAGTCCAAGTACAATGTTGTAAATCCAAAATGAAAAAAAAAGGAGTAACGTCTTTTTTTTTTGGCAGTAACTGTTGCCAAAAGTTTACAAATTCCTCTAATGATACACATTTTTTAATGAAAAAAAGGAATAAGATAAATGAGGTGTGAAGTCACCAAGCTAATTTCATACTTGGGGCATGTTGTAGATCATCAAGATTGATGACATGTGCAGGGATGTATCAAAATCTAGTCCTCCAATGACTGCCATTAGATTTTTCTGCATGTTGCATCTGTAGTTGGGTACAAATCTATCCCGAATAGAAAGAAGACCAAGTGTTGCCTGGTGGGTCATCCTTTCATTGAAGTAACTGTCACAGATTTGGAATCCCAAGGTGACATTCGGTAAAATATTGGGGTTCCCATTGATCTCCTTGACAGCAAACACCAAGGCCAGAATGTGCTGATAATTCTTTGGTACAACTCTGGAATGAGAATAGTACATCCAAGCAGTTATCATTTCTTTATTTAAACTGGGGGTATCTGACTCTGAAATGCCTGGGGGCTGGTATGATATATTCTAGGAAGTAACACTCAATATACAGGCAGTAAATTTAAGAGAATTTACATTTTAAAATAAATGAATAAATGTCAACAATTGTGGTAAAACTGGAATTTATTTATATTAAATAAATAATTATAAACAGTATATACAGTATCCTTTGATAATTTGTACATGTTCATTTAGTAGTGAGCCCTGTTACACACTAAGTATATGCTCTAATTTCATTATATCATCACAGGCAATTTAATAATCACACAATAAACTTTTTGTTTATTTCTATGCCCAAGGTAGAGCACTAGAAGCCCAGAGCACTAGAAATTAATAAATAAAAAAACTACAAAGGATTATATTAACAGATTGCCTAGCACACTGTGATTAATAGAAAAGATTTTTGAAGTAGCAATCAGCATTAACTTCTAGTAATGAAACAGTAATCAACTTCTCTTCATCACAGGAGAAATAGTGGAAATTAGAAATACTGTAAACTGAATATATTTCATTTTAACACACGTACTAGAAAATATAGGTAATCTCCTTGTTTGCCTGATGTAAAAATTTGTTGAATTTGCAAACTGTTTATTTGTACTGTTAAAGTACACATTTTTATTATTTTTAAATGACATATAGAAGAGAAAGAAAATCCATGGGTTCAAAGAAAGTTTATAAACATTCAGAATGGAATTATTGCAGAACCACTTTCTTCTATTAGGATACGCTATTCATTTGCATTCTCTTTTGATTTCAGTGGGTGTTAGTAAAAAACAAAAATTAATTGAAATATGCTTTCAACTCAAGATTTACATTTTCCACTGTTAATCATTCTATCACAATGTTAAACCCTATAATAATAGTAATTGTTTTTTCTTTTAAATCTCCTGTGTGCAACTTTATATATTTATGTGGAAAGCAGCAATAACTTTAAAATGAAACAACAAATTTCAAATGAAACTGTTCCATCTGGATCTAGTTCCAAGGAGGTTCCTGGAAAACATGCCAGCTTCCTAAATCTTTACTACATAAGGAATCAACAGCCAATCATTTTAGTTACATTGCAGTTATTCCTATTTCTAGGGTAGCTGGCAGTATATTTCCTAAGAGAATTTTCATTTTTATTCAGAAGTAATTAGCATTCAAAACAATGAAATTTACATCAGATATACAGGGATGGGGATTAGTCAATTATACCAAGCAATGTTTTAAAAATATCTTACAGGAGATTAAGAATTTGAGAGATGGGTAGATGGTCTATGAAGGTTTCCTTATCTAGAGAAGATAGAAGATGAGAGGTAAGCCCACCAATGATTAAGTCACCTGGCTGATCATACTGGTGAGGGATGTGGAGCAGTTCATTGAGGCTGCAGAAATTGACCTGTGTTTGGTGAACCACATGAGGCAGCACTAAGAACATCAGCACCATAAACCTTGCCATTCAGAAGACAAATAGTCTCCTACTAGCCTCTTATGATGGCACTTAAATGTTGTGGTGTACTAACTGAATCCTGGGATCTGACTTACAACTGAAGAGAAGAGCTAGGATCAGCCTCAGTGGGGGCTCTGCTACCTTTTCTGTTCTTTCTGTTTTTGGAAGCAACATGGAGGGTTAACAGTCAATGGAGGCCTTATTGAAAGATTACAGGGAAGATAATAATAGGGTTCTTCAACAGCAGATGTCTTGGAAAAAATAAGAAAATATGTTTACCGCCTTTTCCTCAAATGAGTTCTTAACTTTTTTGAGAAAGCAAAAAGAATAATGCAATGAGACAAAGAAATGTTGAGTGTTGGACTGAAAGAGCAAGAATAGAGCATATGATAGCAACATAAGAAATATCAGCCAAATGAAGTGATTCCAGATATGTTAGACTGCAAATTTTATCATTCCTTTCCAACAAAGAAGGGAAGTGTTTTTTTGTTTCTTTTTCTCCACCAAACCTCTCAGTTGACCAAGGCCACATTTACAGAGCTGCTTTGCTGGGCTACCTTCCTATGTTGAATGCTCACCCTCCTGAATTTTGGTACATCTTGTGACTTATGAATGAATTGGTTATTGATGTTGAATAGTCTAATACATATATGCATAGATGCACACATACATATATAAATGTTAGGAAACTCTTTTACATATGACTGTCAAATATATTGTATGTGCTCCTTTAATCAATATAAGGTAATATAAACCACTCATGGTTCACCACACTTATCCAGGTTGCAGTGGTTGTCTTTTTATGTCTCAGTGGTTCTTTAGAATGTCTTCAATAAAAGACTTGAAAGTCTATCTGGCTATGAATTGTCTTCCCACAGCCAAATTCTGCTTGAGAATGGAAGTCTCCTCTTGAGATTTACCTTCCATCTTAACATAACTGTGCCAAGACCCTGCTTCAACCCTTCTTTCATCCTTTCTGGACATAATGCCAGCCCTGTTTATTTCATTACATTTTAAAACTCTTATACTCATATACATAAAACCAAAATTTTACATTTGCTAAAAAAACTAAAAAAAGGTATTATCTGCCAAAGTTACATTTTTAGAAGATTCACTCTTCACTCCATAGCTGTTCTGTATGTACATCTTGATAAGAATATTCCACATAAGAATACTCCATATAAAGCAAGGGTTATACCATAAACTTTGTTTTAGGGACTGTAATTGTGAATAATATGTATTCCAAAAGTTGATGAAGGCAAGAGGTCCAGAGGTCTTACCCAGCATACTCATTTTGCATATCAGGATTTGGAAAATGACATATGAATGTTAATTCCTAAAACAGGTAAATATGTGATGCAAAGATTTCTCAGCTGAATATATGTCTGGAGTCTTTGTACCTCATTTGACTGAATTCTAAAAATTATGGAACCATCGAATATGTTCATAACCCAGATCTTTTTAATATGAAATTTAAGGGAGGAAGGGAGGGAGGGAAAAGAAAAAAATAGAAAGAAGCTTCCAATTTCTTTAGCAGAAAATATTTTCTATTCCATATTTTCTATTCAATTTTTTTCTCTAATCATCAAAGCCACAAATCATAACTGCATTTTTCTCTAATCAAAGCAGAGGGAACATGGTGGTGCAGAGATGTAATGACACTGGAACTGCTGGCCAGAAATAGTCCTCACTCTGATGGTTTGAGCCCAGCTCCGTAAGATGGAGTAAGCTCCCATCACTCGATCCTGCCCATCCAGCAATTCAAAAGCATGCAATATTGCAAGTAGATAAATGGGTTTCCCACTTTGGTGGTGGTGGTGGGGAACCTACGTACATTCATGTGTGCAGAGACTGGATGCCAACACTGAACCTGGCCAGACACGAGGCATCATGACACAAGACAAGGCAAGACTAGTGGAGGAATCCGGGAGAGCCAGCAACCCAAACACCGCTAGTTAACTGGTGCAAAGCTAGTTCACCATCTGTGATGCACCAAGGATAGGCACACAAGTGCTGAGCAGAATGAACTAGCAATTTAGGATTGCTTTGTATCTAACATGTGAAGATTTCCTTGATATTTTTCTTGATATTTTTCCTTGATATTTTTCTTCAGTGCATGCCCCAAGATGGCGCTGTCCATGTGAGCTACCGCCTGACGATGAGACAGTTTCTGGTCATTTGGGGGCTTTTGGGGCTGATTTAACCATCTGTGGCTCCAGCCCCGGCTAGGGGAGTCTCTGCCCAGCCTGTTGAAGGCTTTTTTGCCTTCCGGAACCATATGGCTGGTTTGGAGCCGACGTGGGAGGCGCCGTGGGATGGTGGCAGTGGCCTTGGTGCGGCAACCTTCTTCAGCGTCGGAGGCTGTGGAGGCCAAAGCGGTGGCGGCTGTGGGTGCAGCAGTGGCGGTATGGAGTGCCCCCCCAGGTCCTGGATATTTTGCTGGTGGTCCTGGAATGTGCTGAGGGGCCTGGTCCAGATGGCGTCGATGGCGGCAGCCGGGGTGGCAATGGCAGCGGTGGCTTGATGGCAAGACGATGGCAGTGGCGGGCTGGTGCCTACCAGCCAAGTAGAGGGGGAGATATGGCCGGCTTGTTTCTGGCCTTACCTTTTGCTACCAGCGGGGACTGCAACGATTTACAGATCCCATTGTGATCTGGGGGCTGGAGCCTGGAGATTGGGGACACAACTGGGAGGATTTATGAAGTTCTCTGGGTTGGAGAGGCTGGAGGACGGCCAAGGACTGGTCGCCTTGGGTGCTCTCCCCACCCCTGTCTGTGTCTGTGGCCTGGTCTTTGGCTTATATGGCCATCCACCTCCAGATTGTGTCCAGCTGCATCCCTCTCCTTTTTGAACATCTTCCCTCCCTCGGGTCCAATATCATCTTGCCTCTACAGACTGGTCTCCTTTTTCATCTGAGCCCCAGCCAGAGGGTGTCTGGGCAATTGTTAAGCGGGAGCTGAGGGAGCTGTTGCCTTTCACCAACAGAGGAACAGACTATCTGACTTTCCTGAGACATTTCCATCTGGGCTAGCCACCATGAGAGGGTGGCTTGGATCCTTACCTCCGGCTTTCTCGAAATGACACGGGACTCCTCCCACTGCCATGAGAGGGCAGTGGAGTCCAGCTTACTGACATTCTGATCCATCTTGCTCCAGTACTTTTAAACTTTTCATCATACCTCTGACCGGACTTTCTACCTCCCATCTATGTTTATGTTATTGGATGTACACGGCAGCTGTCCTTCTTGCACTGTGAGACTCCCCCCTGTTGCAGGCCTGGCTCTCAACTCTATTGAGGGCCTACCTTGATGACGGGTTTTGGAATCCCGAGAGGTGGCATGTGGCGAAGAGGGGGTTGAGGGGCTTTTTAACTTCTTTTTTAACCAAAGTTCTAAGGGATTCTGGGAGGGGGGTAGGGTTGTGGATTTGGGGGATAACCCACTGAGGGGGAGGCCGGGTCCGACAGTGGGCTACATAATGGGGAGTGTGGGGCCCGGAGTCAATGAGGGGGTTAGAGTCCATACTGAGAAGGGCGATACCATCAGTACTGTAAGTGGAAGGGGCAGATATGGTGGGAACAGGGGGCCATATCTGGTTATGGGGGCACATGCCCGCTGTCTCCAAGCAGTGGCGCGCTCCGGCCCCCAATGCTCTTCTCGTTCCCCAGGCTGCGCAGATCCTCAGGGCCCGGGCCTTCGGCTGATGTTGTGCAATGCCAGGTCCGTTGTAAATAAAGCCTCCCTCATTTGTGATCTTGTTCAAGAGGGGGGAGCGGACCTGGCAGGTATTACGGAGACCTGGTTGGGCCAGGAGGGGGGGGTTCCCCTTGTTCAAATGTGCCCACCAGGCTTCCGAGCATTCCATCAGCTGAAGTTCAGGGGAGGGGTGGGGGATAGCGGGTGTTATAAAGGAAGGTCTTGGTCCGAAGGAAGCCACTGTGCCTCAGATAGCCGGATGTGAGTCCCTCTTTGTGAAGTGGGGTCATGGGGTGCAGGTGGGCCTGCTGATTACGTACCTGGCTCCCTGCCACATGGCGGCGGCCCTGCCTGAGCTGCTCAACATGATAACTGGGATGGCGGTTGATACCCCCAGACTTATGGTTATGGAGGATTTCAACCTGCCGTCTGTCAGTGAAACGTCTGAGATGACTCGGGAGTTCATGGCTTCCATGATGGCCATGGACCTGACCCAGTTAGTTCATGGCCCTACACACATAGGGGGACACATTCTGGACTTGGTTTTCATCTCTGGCCAGTGGCTGAATGGTTTAGATATAGGTGATGTAGTGATTAAACCTTTGTCATGGTCTGACCATTCTCTCCTTCAACTTGACCTTCAAACCGCTACACCCCACCGCAGGAGGTGGAACCAACTAGGTGGTTCTGCCCCAGGTGCCTGATGGATCCTACAGATTCCAGATGGAGCTTGGGCCATTCCCTGAGGCTCTGGCTCACGACCCAGCTGAAGACCTGGCGGCTGCCCGGGATAGGGCAGCCACTGGAGCTTTGGACCGTGTCATGCCTTTGCGGCCTCTGACCTGCCGCCGATCTCACTTAGCTCCCTGGTTCTCCGAGGAGCTGAGGGAGATGAAGCACCGGAAAAGATACTTAGAGAGCAGTTGGAGGGCTAGCCTTTCCAAATCCGACCGAACATGGTAAGGTCTCATATTAAGACCTAGCTAGTGGCGATAAAAATGGCAAAATTTAATTATTTTTCCATTCTTATCGCTTCTGCAGATAACTGTCCAGCTGCCCTGTTCAGGGTGACCCGCTCCCTGCTCCACCTGGGAACGCAGGAGGACCCCTTGGAGGGCAGGGCTGAGGATTTTGTGCAGTATCTGCATGACAAAGTCGCTCAAATTCAGGAAGGCCTGGACTCTGACTGGGTAGATACAGGTGGGGTGATGGAGACAGGTTTTGAGAGCGTTATCTGGGAGGAGTTTGACCCAGTGACCCCTGAAGACATGGACAGGATTCTGGGTAGACTTAGCGCGGCCACATGTTTATTCGACCCATGTCCCTCCTGGTTGGTGCTGGCTTCCCAGGAGGTTACACGAGGCTGGCTCCAAGGGGTTGTTAATGCTTCTTTGAGAGAGGGCTACTTTCCTGCGACTTTGAAAGAGGCGGTGGTGAGGCCTCTCCTCAAGAAGCCCTCCTTGGACCCAGCTGTTTTAGCAAATTATTGTCCAGTCTCCAACCTTCACTTTGTGGCGAAGGTTGTTGAGAGTGTGGTGGCGCGACAGTTCCCCCAGTACCTGGATGAAGCGGTCTATCTCAATCGGTTCCAGTCGGGCTTCAGGCCTAGGCACAGTCCGGAAACGGCATTGGTCACATTGGATGATGATCTCTGGAGGGCTCGGGACAGGGGCTGTTCCTCTGTCCTGGTCCTGTTAGACCTCTCAACGGCTTTTGATACCATCAACCATGGTATCATGCTGCTCCGGTTGGAGGGACTAGGGGTGGGGAGCACCATGTTGCGGTGGTTCTCCTCCTTCCTCTCTGACCGGTCGCAGTTTGTGTTGACGGGGGAGGCAGAGGTTGACCCAAGGCGCCTTGTATGTGGGGTGCCGCAGGGGTCGGTCCTCTTGCCCCTTCTGTTCAACATTTATGTGAAGCCGCTGGATAAGATCATCCGTGGTATCGGGGTGAAGTACCATCAGTACACTGATGACACTCAGCTGTACATCTCCACCCCGGACCACCCCAATGATGCCTTTGACGTGATGTCCCGGTGTTTGGAGGCATATGGATCTGGATGGGGAGAAACAGACTCAAGCTCAGCCCATCCAAGACCGAATGGCTGTGGCTTCTGGTGTCCCGATATAGTCAGTTGGTGCCATCTCTGACTATTGGGGGTGAGTCATTGGTCCCCACAGAGAGGGCTCGCAACTTGGGTGTCCTCCTGGATGCACGTCTGTCTTTATTTATTTATTTATTTATTTATTTATTTATTTATTTATTATTGAATTTCTATACCGCCCTTCTCCCTGAGGACTCAGGGCGGTGTACAGCCAAAATTAAAAGACATGCAGGACAAATATTAAAAAACAATTAAAAGATATATAAATTTGGCCCAATTAAAACTCACTACCAATTAAAACGTTTAAAACATTTAAAAACATTTAAAAATTTCTTCTTAAGCCAGTCTGGCTTGCTTGAAAAAATGGGTTTTAAGGGCACGACGGAAGGCAGTGAGGTCCTGGATTCTCCTTATCTCTGGGGGGAGCTGATTCCAGAGGGTAGGTGCCCCCACAGAGAAGGCCCTCCCCCTGGGGGTCACCAGCCTACACTGTTTAGAAGAGCATGTGACGGCCGTAGGCAGGGGGGCTTTTTATCAGGTTCGCCTGATGCGCCAGTTGCGTCCCTTTCTGGATAGGGACTCCTTATACACGGTCACTCATGCCCTTGTCACTTCCTGCCTGGACTACTGCAATGCTCTCTACATGGGGCTCCCCTTGAAGAGCACCCGGAGGCTCCAACTGGTCCAGAATGCAGCCGCGCGGGTGATTATGGGAGCATCATGGTACTCACATGTAACACCTCTCCTGTGTGAGCTGCAGTGGCTCCCGGTGTGATTCAAGGTGTTTTATCTTTAGAGCGCTCCATGGCTTAGGGCTGGGATATTTACAGGACCGCCTTCTGCCACTGAGAGCCTCCCACCGGCCAGTATGCTCTCTCAGAGAGGGGCTCCTCCGGGTGCCGTCGGCCAAACAATGCCGACTGGCAGCCCCCAGGGGGAGAGCTTTCTCTGTGGGAGCACCTGCCCTCTGGAACGAGCTCCCCTCAGAGATACGGATGATTCCGGACTTACGTACTTTCCATCGGGCCCTATTTCATCAAGTCGGGCTGGCCTAATCTCTCCAATTGTGTATTTTAATTTGGATTTTAATAGGGGATTTTAACTGTTGGGCCAAATTGTTTAATTCATTTTTAAATTGTTTTTATATTTTGTATTTGATGTTTTTTACTTCTGGCTGTTCACCGCCCTGAGTCCTTTGGGAGAAGGGCGGTATATAAATTTAAATATTAAATTAAATTAAATTAAATTAAATATTGTATGTCATACACTAAATATAGTGAATAATAATAATAATAAGCACCAGTCAATCATATTTGTGATACATTTTTAAATGTTCAGTTGACTGAGTTTCATGTTTAATGAATAAAAGATAACAACAACAACAACAACGTCACAGTGATACCCATTGTCATCAGGGACTTGGTACTATGTCCAAGAATTACACAAAACGCTTCAAGAAATTGCAGCTTCCTGCAATAACACCAGCAGAACTGCAAAAAACTGTGCTATTCGGAATACCATATATTTTAAGAAGGTACTTTCTTAAAATATACCTAGGACGCTGGCAGCAACCCATATCAACCATTAGCACCAGTCAATAGTATTTGTGACACATTTTTAAATGTCCAGTTGACTTGAGTTTCATTTTTAATGAATAAAAGAGAACAATAAGTTAATTGAGCCATTTCTTCAAATTCTATTACCATCATCAACCATCCCTTTTTGTTGGTACTGCCCAGCCTTTCCACTTTTGAGATTATAATAATTTCACTGCAATTGTCATATATAAACAAAGTTCCATGACTTTTTATAACATCTTGTCCAATAGTCCCAAAGGAAAGGTTTCTGCTTTTAGTTTTATTTTAACTTTTAAAATCTTCTGAATTAATGTTTGTACTTGTATCCAAAAAGTTTTAGCTTTTTTTACACGTCCACCAAACATGATCAAATGCCTTCATATTGTTTACATTTCCAGCAAAGGTTCAAAATACTTTTATACAGTCTAGGTAATTTCTCTGATGACACTATACAAATGATACATTATTTTATAAACAAATATGTTTAAAGCTAATGTGGGAAGAAGTATCCATCTGGTTCAGTTCCAAGCCAGGAGAAAGACACTGGAAACTTATAGGCTGACTGGAAAGACGGTTTAATGATGAAGCAGAAGCACATGGGTTCTGGGCAGCTGGTCATATGGAGTTGAGAGTGAGGGTGGGGGGGTTATACTTTCTCTTGGGCTTTGAATTTGAGCTTCCTGATCCTGTGCAGGAACATGTATTCTATTGGCTGTTGTCAGACTCCCATGTGCCATGTACAAATCCAAGGAGTTTATATGAGCTACGTTTGGTTGAAGTTTGGGGCTGATGCAATGAAGGGCTTTGTGCAATTCCTATTTTAGCTGAGGGCTACTCTTACCTTTGTTGGATCTTGGGTGAGGGTATTTGCTTATGAATATACCTAGCTATCTCTTAAGAGCTGACATTTGCTGAGGGCTATTAAGAAAGTTGGGGGCTGCTTTCCAAGAGCATGTTTCTCCATTTCTCATCGAGGGAAATATAATATTCCTTTTAATATTTCTCAAAATATTTCATTCTTCTAGGAGAGGGATGCGTATTCTACATTAGAACATAATATAAATTTCAATCCGTTTATTCCCGGAAGATAAAAGTCAGAATCACCTTGCAGATGGCTTTCCGAAACTGTGGCGACCCTCTAAACTTTGGAAAGTTTTGGAGAGTATCAGGCTTCTAATCCTCATCAAAAGCAACTACCATATTCCTGATCTTCTGATAGAACATTGATGTGAAATCTGAGTAGTCATAATAAATACCTTGCTTATTGAAATATTGTTAATATTTTGGAACTGACCTGAGTCTCTCCTAAGCAGATGACACCTCAGCCCTTAGTTCCCATGGAGAACAATGGTGGAGTGCTGAAGATTCCTCCAGCTCAAGGAAGGAATGAGAACATATCCATACAGTTCCCAGCCAGATTCTTCTCACATGCAAATTGTGGAGGACAACTTTTAGAAGCACGTGAGCGGAGTGCCTGGGAGATGAGAAAATACAATATGTTCAAGGCTAAGATGAAGCCTTTAGGGACAAACCACTTTCCTAACCACTTTTAGATTATTATTATTATCTACAGCCAAAGATAGACTTCTGTTTTCTGAAGGTCTGAAGATTGACAATGTAGATGTAATTATTTTGAAAGAAATTCTGATTAGAATCCTATATAAAAGAAAAGATTACTCTTTCCTGATTGAAATATTAAAACAAAAACAGTTGGAAAAAGTTAAAAGGCATAGACTTTACTTTCCAACAAAAGAGATTTAGATTGTTTAAAACTTAGAACTACCCCAGAGGACATAGATGAAAGCATTCAGGAAAAGATTGCTTTCCTGGTAGATTTCCTTAATTCAAGTAGATTTTCAAACTGAGTTTGACAATATATAGAGAATCAAGTCTCATTAGGCTATAATAAGAAAAATTCCAAGAGATGTCCAGGTGTATTTTTCAAGGAAAGCAACTGTTAAGTTGGGCGATTGAGGAGGCAGAAGCAAGGTAGTGACAACAGCTCTTTAATGTATAGTGAGACTTCAGCAAAGGTTATAGACAAACAGCCCTCCTTATATACCCAGCCAGCCGGGGAGCTGACCAATCACAAGTGACCTATTGTGGTTTAAATCTCCCACCAAAACTATATACATAACATCCTTCCCCTCCCAGAAGGCACTTAGTCTATACATTTGCATACAAAATCGCGCAGGTGACCAGGGCTTGTCTGGGCCCTAGTTGACCTGCGCAGTTCAGTCTGAGGTGTGGCATTGAGCCGGTCGGAAGGCCTTTTGTTTCTCCCGGCTCCGCCAATGGAACCTCCTGGATTTCGTCGGGGGCGTTGAACTCCTCAGCTGGGAGTGGCATCTCGCTGGGGCGGTGCTAGATCCTGGATTCTGCAGCTAAGTCTTTCGACCTTCTCAGGCTTGAGCTAGCTGTTGTAGGAAAACTTGGGTAGTCAGGGCTTGGCATTTCTGAATACATTTCTGGCTGTCCGGCCAACCTCTTTCTAAGTTGATCGATGTTGCTACACCAGATCCTTCCATCTCCCACGTCTACTGTGTATGATTTTGAGCCCTTGATGCCAGAGATTATCCTGGCCACCCATAGCGGACTCTCTGAGTAGATCCTTGCGAACACTGGTGTCCCTATCTGAAACCCCCATAACTTCTGGTCAGCTCCTCTAAACCCGTTCAGGGAGTAGTTGGGGTGTAATCGGTCCAAGGTACACCTGAGCTTCCTACCCATGAGGAGTTTGGTTGGACTGCGTCCCGTGGCTGTACAAGGGGTAGCGTGTTGAACTGCTAGGAATTTGTCTATTCGGGCTTGCCAGTCTCCCGCATCCAGCCATGCTAGTGCCTCTTTGGCCGTTCTTACAAATCTCTCAGCCAATCCATTACTGGCCGGATGAAACAGGGCCAAGAGTGTGTGCTGGATGCCTAATTCTGCCAAGTACCCCTCGTATTGTGTTGCGGTGAATTGGGGTCCATTATCCGATACTAGGGTATCAGGCAATCCATGGATGGCAAAGAGTTTCCAGAGTGCTTTTATGACTGCTTCAGCAGTTGTGGATTGCATGAGGATGATCTCGAGCCATTTCAAAAAGGCATCGATGATCACCATAAAGGTTTGGCCGTGAAATGGCCCTGCGAAATCTACGTGTATCCTTGACCAGGGCCCCTGGGGATGCTCCCATTCCCTGACCGGTGCTGTGGGAGGATCTAGCCTGGATTCCTGGCAGGGGTTACACTTCCCCACCCACTCGGTGATGTCACTATCTATTTGGGGCCACCATACATAGCTTCTAACTAGACCCTTCATTCGCACAATTCCGGGGTGCCCTTCATGCAACATCTTTAAAACTTTCTCCCTTAAACATAAGGGCATAATGATGCGGTCACCCCATAACAAACACATCAAAACATCAATAGGGAGAACTGGTGCCTCCGGGGTTGGGTCTTCTAAGAGATCCGGTAGCGGGCAGCGGCTGAGGGTGTCAGCATGCCCCAAACTTAGTCCCGGTCAGTGGACAGGTTTGTAGGAGTAAGCTGCCAGGAAGATGGTCCACTGTGTCATGCGTGGAGACAAGGCGGCGGGTCGATTCCCAGCCAGGAGGCCGATTCCCAGGCAGGAGGCCCAAAAGTGGACGCGTGACCAATTCGAAACGTCAGCCGAATAGGTATTTGTGAAATTTCTTTACCCCCAACACTACTGCAAGGGCTTCTCTATCCAGCTGGCTGTAATTCTGCTCTGCACTGGACAGGGTTCGAGAGTAGTAGGCAATGAGTGCCTCTAGCCCGTTCGGCAGTCTATGGCTCAAGACGGCTCCCATGCCAAAAGGGGACACGTCGCAAACTAAAACAAGCGGTAGCGTCGCATTATACTGAATCAGGAAACTGTCCGCAGAAAAGAGTTTTTTCACTGCATTGAATGCGGCAGCTTCAGCCTTCCCCCAACCCAAGGTACATTTTTGGCCAGTAACTGATGTAGCGGCTCAGTGACCGTTGCCTTATCTCTTAGGAATATGGTGTAAAAATTGAAGAGACCCAAGATAGCCTGTAGCTCCGATTTGTTTGTTGGTATGGGCGCATTCTGGATGGCTTGTATTTTGCTCTCGGTGAGGTGTATTCCCAATCCGTCACAGAGGGGACTGCAATCATGCACTTATTCCGTTTTACACGCAGCCCAGCCTCCCTGAATTTGGCCAACACCCACCTGAATCTGTCCCCTAGCTGTTTCTCGTCTGTTGCACTAATGAGTATATCATCAAAGTAGGGCACTACCCCTGACAGTTCCTGTAACAGACGCTCCATGGTACTTTGAAAAAGTCCTGGGGCTATGCTGATTCCGAATTGGAGTCTGGTGCACTTGAATGCACCTCTGTGGATGACTATAGTCTGTGTTTCCGCGGTAGCACCATCTACCAGTAGTTGCTGGTATGCCTGCGCAAGATCGAGTTTGGCAAAAATCTTGCCAGGGCCCAGCGAATGGAGCAGATGATGCATGATCGGGACAGGGTATGCGCTCTGCTGAAGAGTCTTATTTAAGGTGCATTTGTAGTCTGCGCAGATGCGCACAGACCCATCCGATTTGACCGGGGTCACTATTGGAGTGTCCCATTTAGCGTGATCTACTGGGACTAACACCCCTTGCTTTATTAGTTTATCCAATTCCAAGTCAATTTTGGGCTTGAGCACAAAAGGCACTCATCTAGCCTTCAGTCTGATCAGAGCTATGTTGGGGTCTAGATTAAAGGAAATAGGGGTCCCCACCTACTTGCCCAGCCGGTCGTCGAAGACATCCTGGAACTCCTACATGAGGTCATCCTTCAGGGTGCTGCCACTGGAACTGTGGACGCTGGTGAATCCCATTCCTAGGGCCTTGAACCAGTCCAGCCCTAGGAGGCTCGGTAGCGTCTCGCCGACCACGGTGAGGGGTAGCTCCTTCTGGTATTTGCCATAGGTGACCTGGAACGTGCCGACTCCTGCCACAGGATGCTGTTCCTCTGGTAGTCTTGCAGCCGAATTCGTTGGATCTGGAGCTGGCTCTTCTTGATGTTGGGAAGGGCGGTCTTCAGGGTAGCCCAGGACATGATGAACAAGGACGACCCAGTGTCGATCTCCATCTTGCATGGTTGTCCTTTGATCTCGACCATTGTGTGGACTTTTTCCTTGATGGTCGCACTGGCCTGGCCGATCAAGGTGCTGCAGGTCTCATGGCTTTGAAATTCGCACTTTTTCCTCTGGTCACCATCTTTACTGGTCCACTTGTGCCGCGCTGGCTCTGATTGGCTGAGGTTGTCCTGGGGCTTGTGGTTGGCTGGTAGGCTTCCCCTGCAGACTCTCACCAAATGTCCCTTCTTCTCACAACGCCTGCAGATGGCATCCCTGAACTTACAGGTTTGTCTCTGGTGTGACCCTCTGCAGCTCGAACAGCTTCCACATCGCTCTTTCTGCCACTGAGTCTCTCTCTCAATTTGGAAGACGTCCTCCTCCAACTCTTCCTCACTGCTGGTCTGGGTGGCTTCTCGGTGCGCTGGCGCTGACCTCGGGGTTTCTTTCGGGTTAGCTGGTTGTTGCAGTGTCTCCGCAGTCTTGGTTGACGATCGTGTACCCTGGTCTCATCAAGAGCGATGGGTAGAGTCAGATTCTGTCTCGCGAGCAACCTTCTCTGTAAGCGTATATCTCTCACTCCACAGATTAGTTGCTCTAGGAGCGCATCATCGAGATCCCAGTATTCACAGTGCATTGCAGCCATATGCAGGGTGGCCATGTATGTGCTGATCGGCTCTCCTTCATTGGTGGAAGTTCCCTTGCAAATAGGAGCCTCCAAGTCCACCCTTCCAGTTAGGATTTTCATGAGGGAATTATTGCGGGGAGGGGAACCAATTTGGCAACATCGAATCTGAATTTTAATTCACTACCATCATCAAAAAATGCTTGACATCTCCAACACTGTTGTTAAGTGAAATTCTCTTAGGAAAAAAATGTGCTAAATATGAAGAAGAGAAACAGGGAACTATTTAATACTTGAGCATGTTTCTTCACCCAAAATTATTTCCACTCAGGAGAAAGCCATCCTATATAAATTGGGGTGGGGGTTGGGGGTTGGTTTGAAGCTCCAAATGCTTCTAGCCTTTCCAAGTCCTATTATGTGGCTTCAGTGGGGGGTTAGAATTTCTTGGGAGGAACAAAAAGAACTTTGGGACTATATACCAAGAACATATATTCCTAGCTGAATCAACCATGTGTGAAAATCATCCAAGCTCTCAACTAAAGCAAACTATATGAGGCATGAATAGTGAACATTCTAGTGCAGCCTTTCTCAATTCTGTTAGATTGAAAGGAACCTCTTTTTATTAATTAATCCTGGAAATTAGGTGTCAGACTGGTAAGATTCTTAGTTTACTCTTTCTTAATCATGTTTGGAACAATAAACAGTTTGTTTGCATTGTTTTTTATAACTGTATTTTCATTTTTGAGGTTACTATTTGCTTTTCCCCAGAGAATTTAACAGAAGACAAATACTGCACCTTGAGTGAAATAATTACAGGGGAGATAATTATAAGCTATGTAGCTTATCAAGTACATCAAAGAAAGAGAACATGTTTGTTATAGTATTTGTTACATATTTCAGTCGAAGTTCCCTCTGCTATTAGGAGGACAACAAACCTAGATGTTTAAAACCTACACTAAACACAAAGGATTATAGTGGACTTTGGGATGTAGTTGACATTCCCTTGCATATAATGAAAATTACAACATTCAAATCTTTCCATCTGATCACTCCCTCATCTGTTGATGTACAACAGGGTTGACAAACTCAAGCCCTGGGGGCCGGATCCAGCCTGCAGGTTGCTTAGATCTGGTCCATGGTGCCACCCTGGGAACAGCGAAGGACCAGCCCATGGTGCCTCTGCCAGCTAAAGTGGAGCTTGTGAGGGCCATGGGCCCTCCAGTGTGCTGTTTTTGCTGGCAGAGGGTTGCAGGAGGTCGTCAGGGTGTAACTTAGGCTCTCAGGTGTAAGTTTAGAATGTCTCTTTGATATTGCCCTGAGGATGTAAAGTCCAGAAATGAAGAACCTCCCTAGGTGTTATTATGAGGGGATCTGGCATCTCCATTTATCTTGAGGTGATTCCTCTTCTTTGATGGAGCCAGTAAAATGCTAATCTAAGTATTAGGATTGTATGTTTATTTTGAGGCAGTTGGGAATGGGGCAAATCAAAGGCTGATACCTTTTCTCTTTGAATTCTAACATCTCAATGTAATATAAAGATTGAAGAAAGTTGGACTTCCGGTTTGCTGTTTGTCCCCGCTGGACGCTCCTTTGGGATCGTCGCACCCACTGCCTGTAAAGAGCCGCCTTTATAGCGGAATGGCGGCTCGAAAAAACTCCGTTTCCATGAGGAGATAGAGCAGGCTGGAGTGGGTTGAGTCCTCTGCCTAATCCCAAAAGTTTTTTTTTTACTTTTGGGACGGAGCGGAAGAGACTCCCCGTATCCCCAGCCGATGCTCCGGGCTCTGGGAGATCTCTGCTACACGCAGAGCTAGGTGGCAAAAGCAAGCCTGTAAACTTGTTAAACTAATTAAAGAAGACGTGAGCTGGACCGCTGACCCTGAGGCGCAAGTATTTTTTTTTTCTTATTTTAGAAAAGTTACTGAAGTTGTTTAAGAAGTGAAAGGAAAAAAGATTTTTTAAAATGGCGATTGCTGAGGCTTGAAGAGAGGCTGAAAAGGGAAAGTCCTTCCGTTTTCTATTACAAAGTAGCGGAATGAATACTTCTGGCCGTAATTGAGGCAAAACCTCACTTTCACTCTTGCTTTTTTTTTCTTTTTTTTTTCTTGGGGATCTGATATTGATCTTGGTTGGAAACAAGCCTTTTTTTCCCTCTCTTTTCCACTAAATCTTGTCTGTGTGGGAAATGGCATCGGGACTTACACAGCCAGACAAACGGGGGGGGGGAATTTCCCCCATTAATAAATTACATCAACAAGTTGTAACTCTCCAGTGTCAGAAACCTGATTTTAATATAATAGAATTTCTTCTTGAAGAGATTGTAAGAAGGGATGAGATTGTGAACCAGCAACTCGAAAAATTTAAGCAGGAAATTAAAGAAATTGGTGAATTGGTGAAATCAAAGTTTGACTTTTTGAATCGAAAGATTTTAAAAACAGCTAATGGTTTATCAGACTTTCTGATTCGGTTGGATGCAAAGACTAAATTATTAGAGTCTAAAATGAAGGAAACTGAGGAGAATTTGGATGACAAGATTCAAAAAATTAAAAAGGATTTGGTAAACATTCAGGATAATAGCTCAGAAGACAAACCTAAAATGGAGGTTGACCAAAAGACTGGTAATGAAGAAAATGTGCAACAGAGGATTGAAAGAGAAGTTTTAATGATTCAATATAATTTTACAGAATATGCAATTAGACTGAGAGGTCTGCAGGAAAATAATAGAGATGACTTAAGGAAAATATCTTCTGAAATTCTGGCTGGGATTTTAAAGGTTCAACCTGATGAAGTGTTTTGCAGGATTGATAGAATTTATAGAATAAACTCCTGGTTGGCAAAGCAAAGGCAATTGCCTAGAGATGTGGTGATCTATTTTACAGATAAAGAAATTAGGAATAATATTGTGCAGACTCTTTTAATTCTACTTTGCAATTTCATGGAAGAAAGATTTGGATTTTTAAGGAGCTCCCGACTAAGATGCTAATGGAGAGGAAGAAATTTGGCTTTCTAGTGACTGAGTTAAAAAAAAGAAATATCCTATTTAGGTGGGATGCCCCAGTTGGTTTAATATTGAGACACCAAGGAGTAAGATATCAACTGAACACTGTTGAAAAAGCGGAAGGATTTTATCAAAAAATTTTAAAAATGAACTTAACATCTTTAGGCACAATACAGGATAAGCAAAAGGAGTTGGAAACAAAAGGAAAATATCAAATTACAGAGGCTGTGGTGGATAAATTGTCTTTGGACTCCCTGGATACCCCAGCTGGACTGTCTATAAATAAGAGAGCAGTGTCATCCGACTCCAATGTGATGAACCATCAAGTCACAGACAAGTGCGCAAATCAACCAGTTGATATACAAGTGATGGAGAAGAAAGATGAGATGACAAAACTAACCCAAGAAGATCAACTCATAAAGCAGAATGAAAATCGATCAGCCGACACACAATTGGTAGGCACGAAACGAGGATGGAAATTCAACCCGCAAAAGAAAAAGAAAAGAAATAGATCTCATAGAAACAGCAGTTTCTAAACCAAGCAACAGTGAAGCCAGGGACTTTAAAAAATGAATGAATATCTGAAAAGATAGTGGAGGCGAACAATTGTTTAATACTATCCTGAGGATTGTGGCAGATCTCTGTAATGCCGTGATTTTGGGATGTGAAAAGAGCCTTACCTTGTTGGATTTGAATTATCTACTCTGGATTTCTTTTACTGGTAAATATATTATAATTATTTTGCGTTACAAGGCAGGAGAGTTACGTTGGGGCATGCAGAAGATCTGGCTGTTACCCATTAGGAGGATGGGAATCAACAATCCTGATGAACACCACAACTATAACTATATGGATATAATTATAATGTCACTCGGGTGGTTGTTTTTACTTTTATATATATACGAGGATATCTACTACTGATGGGGGCAGAAGATGATTGAAGATTTTGAACAAACTGTTGCACCAGCATGTTATTTTACCCTATTATGGGTGATGGATTTAACAATTGAGTGGAAAGACACCAAAGAAGATATTATATGGATTATAAATTTAAAGTTATTGTCTTTTTTCTTTTTACAAAATGGAATGCATATATAGATATGTGTATATCTTAGTAAAGTGGGCAGTGGATTATATTTAGAATTGTATTGCATGATTTTGTAGGAATTGAAGGGTTGAAATAGGTTAGTTTACTGATTGATTAGTCTAAGAAAATCTTTAAGTCATATATTTAGGGGAGTGGAGGAATTGGATAGAACTGAATAAATGTTAAATTTGGATGTAGGGAGAAGGCCGCTTTAAAATGTTATATTAATATATATAAAAGATTAAATGTTAAATTGTAATAATACACCATAAGTTTAGGGGAGGAGAAAAAGGGCAGATTATCGTAAAAATGGGAGTTATAAGAATAATATGCTAAGGGTCAGTATTCTGAGGAGGGAGTAAGGGAAAGGAAAGATATTATGTATGTAATTAGTTATGAAATAGCCTATTGTTGTGAAGAAGTCACAGGGGGGGATGGGTGGTGAGGGGGGGTTAGGGAAGAGTGGGGGAAAAAGGGGGAAAACTTGTATTTGAAAACTTTTTCAATAAAAAAAAAAGATTGAAGAAAGTTTAGGTTTTTTTTAAGGAGGCAAAAAAGCAAACAGGAAAAATAAATCTGTCACTGTTATACAAAGAAATGGAGGAGAGATAATCTTCCTGCTTACTTTTCAGCACGCCTATGTCAGCTTCAACTTACTATTATTAGCTTAAATTGAGTGTGGGCTGTAAGCCAGTTTGTCCATTTGCTACATCCAGCAGTTTAATAAACATGCCTAACAAACAACAAAAGGTATCTGCAATCTTAGGTTATCCACAGCTGGAGAGTCAGTGCCATCTCCAACACAAAGCGCTTTTGGGGGACTAGAGAGTAAATGTGTACTTTTTCTCTTCAGTATTTCTTTCAAAGCTGCCACAGATATCTTATGTTTATCAATTCCAATAAAGTTAAAGTATCAATTGTACTTAACCCAATCAAAGCACAAAATGTATTTCTTACTATTGTAACCTTTCAAGATACAATCCTTATCAAAATGACTTAAAAGTAATGTCTATGATAATAAATACTATCCATCTACCCACAAATTTTATCGAGATTAGAATTCTTTCTAAAGTTATTAAGAAATATGCCAGAACCCCTAAAATGCAATGCGTTCCCCGCACATGCGCCCCTCACATGCGCCCTGTTTTGGCTTCTGGATTGGTGCAGGTGGTTTTCCAGGCCCAAAACAGGGCACGGGGGGCCTCACATGGCGCCCCTCTGCCCCATGTTGGCTTCCAGGTTGGTGCAGGAGGCTTTCCAGGCCCAAAATGGGGGTGGGGGGCCTTTGCATGGTCACCCACACCCCGTTTTGGGCCTGGAAAACCTCTTGCACCAACCTGCATCCCCCATGTATGCGCCCCACCCTCCGCGCATGTGCACATGAATCCTCTGCATGCACCCCACCCCCTGCACATGCACGACAGAGACCCAAAGACCAGCTGGCCAGTGGGAGGTATGTGCATGCACGGTTGAGCTGGGCTGGGGTGATGGCTGGTGTACCCCCAGAGAGGGTCCTGTGTGCCACCTGTGGCACCCATGCCATAGGTTCGTCATCACGGCTGTAGGCAATCTGTTTATAAGTGGCAAGTGTAATCAGATTTTCTAACCATTGATTGAATGGGGCCATACATTTATCTTTCCAATGTTACCTGTAAATTAAAAAAAAAAAATACTGGCCAAGAAGAGGCCTCTCAATCTCCAGCTCTCCCAGAACCTGTAGGGGATGCATCTCAATCCATTTCTCTCTTCCTCTACATGCTGCAACTCCAACCTCCAGCTGGTGCCTACATCCAGAATGAGCACAGCTACCAGGAGGATAGTGCCTTGCTCTGGAAGAGGTGGGCTGAGGCAGCACTTGATGCTCTAGGAAAGAGGTGTCAAACTGGATTTCTTCAAGGGCTGGATCAGCATTGTAGTTCTCCGTGGGCCAGCCAGGGTGGGGAGGGAGAAAGATAGGATGGATGCCTTCTGCGGCATGCTGCCAGCCAAAATGAGATGCAGGGGGCACATCTGCCCCCCTCCGTGCCCCATTTTGGCTGCCAGAGGCACAGTGGGCGGGTCCTTTGCTATTTCCATATTTAAGCATCTGTGGGCTGGATGTGGCCTGCGGGCCTTGAGTTTGACAACGCTGCTCTAGGAAAAGCACCGCAGCAACTTAAGCTTGCTTGGCGTGAACAGAGACTCCGTCTGTACATCTGTGAGTTGCAGCGTGAACGGTGACCACACAGTGCCGATGCGCATCGACGGTTTAAAGAACATCTGCAGGTCTCTGAATTGTAGCTACTGAATGACATTGAATGACTTGAATCAGCCCAAACTTATCTTTCTTTGTGTGGTGATGTTGTGGTGGTGTTGCAAATTTGGCTTGTCATATTTCCCATCTCCAAGGTATGTTGTAGCAAAACTTGGGGCTCTACAAACTGAGAAGCTGCTTCATGCAACCCTGTTTCCCTTTCACCATTCATGTTTATATCTGTAAATGAATATTTCTTTTTTTATAAGTGGATGTCCCAGCTCAAAATATAAGTACCAAGATACACAATAACTACAAAATAAATCCATAACAAACATGATAAAAATCAGAAAAAATGGGGGAAAAATAGACATATGATTCGTATGGGAAGCAGCAATGTTCTGAGTTCAGTAGAACATGGCTGCTAAGAACAACAGATACGGAATAATGATAGAATTACAACTATTCTTAATATAAAATAATTGCTTTTATGTCTGATATAGTTTTTTAGGAAGCATGATCTTGGCTTATAGCTGCACTGGAAATAATGAAATCCACACTGCTCTGATGCAATATTTTGCAATATTAACAACTTTCCAATATGTGGACTTCGATTTCTACAAATCCTCAGCCACCATGCTGATTGCCCCCAACAATCTGGGTCCTCATTTTACCGACCTCAGAAGGATGGAAGGCTGAATCAACCTTGAGCTTGGTGAGATTCGATCTATCAAATTGCAAGCAGCTTGCAGTCAGCAGAAGTAGCCTGCAGTACTGCACTCTAACCACTGCGCCACCATGGTGGTGAGCTCCCATTCTCACCCAACTCCTGCCAACCTAGGAGTTCGAAAGCATGCAAATGCAGTAGATAAATAGGTATCACTTCAGTGGGAAGGTAACAGTGCTCTGTCACATCACACTGGTGACATGACCACAGAAATGTCTTCAGACAGCACTGGCTCAATGGCCGTGAAATGGAGGTGTGCATCACCCCCTATAATCAGAATTGACTAGTAGAGTAAAATCTCCAGGGGAATTTTTTACAATGATGCATATGTTGTCCCAATCATAAGATACTGGACAGTTCATAAAGCAAAAAAAGAAGAATCATAAAGCACTCTACCTCTTAATTTTAAAAAAAGCAATAATATTTAAGAAATGTTTATTTATTTCACTCAGCAGGACTGTGATTTCTTTAAACCAAGATTAATATACAACAAAATCACAATAATTCCCCGTTGCAAAGGTTGCTAGATCTTCATGGCATGAGCAAAAATACAGGTAACTTTTAAAGTGGTAGCAAGAATTTTGTGTTGCATTAGTTATAGAGCTGAACTGAGGCTTCTTACTATACCTATTATTATTATTATTATTATTATTATTATTATTATTATTATTATTATTATTGAGATTTATATGCCGCCCTATCTCCAGCCAGACTCAGGGTGGCTCACAACAGTAAAAAACATCTAATGAAAAAGTTAAAAAGAAATTAAATCCAAATTTCACAATTTAACAGTTAAAAGTGCAATTAAGACTAACAAGTTAAAAATTAAACCCCATCAGTCCAGGCCAGCCAAACGAAACAGCCACGTTTTCAGGTTGCGACAGAAAGAGCTGAGGTCGGGGGTCACCCGGAGCTCCAGGGGCAGTTGATTCCAAAGGGTAGGTGCGCCCACAGAGAAAGCTCTCCCCCTGGGGGTCGTATCATATTGTGATACCTAACAGATATCTCTAAGGTCAAGCAGCAGCAGAGAACAAATTCCCATGACTGACTGTCTGACAGAAATAACTTTTTGGGTCAATTGATCTTTCCCTAAGGAAAGTTCAGATTAAAAATTGATGTGGATTCATACAGTCCTGTTGTAGGCTTTGATGTTATATTGTGAAAAGACGCTATTGGATACATTATCCCTGTCAATCAATTTTTTTCTTTTATGATGTAAAATAGAAGGTAAATTACCAGGAGCCTTTCCATCTCTATTCTGCTGCTAAGTACTTAAAACTGGATCAATCAAAGACCACTGTCCATGCAGATTTTCCATAGTATATAGCACATTAAGGTAATCTTCAATTTATAGCCACAGTACAGCCGTTTTTAAGCAGTGTAATCATTAAGTGAGTTACACCTAATTTTATTACCTTTTTGCATTAGTTGTTAAGTGAATTCAATTTCTCCCTTGATTTTTCTTGTCAGCTCTTTGGGAAGGTTACAAATGGCAGTCATGTGACCCCGGAACACTGCAAAAATCATTAAAAATGTGCCAGTTTTCAAGTATCTAAATTTTAATTGTGTGACTATAGAGACACTGCGACAGTTGTGTGAAAACCAGTCATAAATTGCTTTTTCATCATGTCATAACTTTGAACAGGCATTAAAAGAATGGTCATAAGTTGAAGAAATTATTTCCAGTGGTTCTGTAAAGTTCTATCCCTTTTGATGATATATAAACTAGATAATGTAACATTTTGACTGTCATTCATATTTTTGCCTGTTTGTCCCCTTTTGCCAGTTCTTGATGTTTGTTGACATTTAATAAACATCAAGCTATATTTCTGTTAGCTGAATTTAGGTGTGTGTGGTGTGTGTGTGTGATTGCTCTGATAAGGATATAAAGATTAATTGGAAGTGTGATGGTTGCAAACTAAACTGTAAATTACCCATAGTAATTTTCCAATATGCACACAACACAATTAAATGAGTTAAATGACTTCAATTTTCCAATAACCTGACTAACTGGAGGCTGATGAAGTGACGTGGTTTCATTTGTTATGGGAACAACACAAATGTTTGAATTAAAATTGTTTTTAAAAATGGCAATTCTTGAGAATATTAAGTCTTTCAAAGGAATTGTGTACGGTGAAGAGAGGGCGGTGGGAGATTTTTTTAAAATGCAAGGATGAAAAAAAAAAAAAGATACCGAGTGAAAAACAGACCACAAGAGGGTAGCAGAGCACAAGATATGGGCGCCTGGATTGGGCAATGTGATGGAGCTCCTTTCAGCAAAGTAAGAGGACTCAAAATATTAATTAATTTATCCGGGCGACTACATTTCCGGAACTTTTAAAGAGAAAGCTTTTTTTAAAATACATCTGGTCTGTTTCTTTTTTAACGAGCCCCAGTGCTTCAATTACATCTAGTACCAGTTTGGCAGCATTTCCCACAACTCGCTTAACCTGAAAGCTATGGGTAGAAATTCTCCGACCTTGGATAATGTCACAAGCTAGAACATTTCTTTCCCAAGAAAATGGTGGACGAAATCGTGCTGGATTTAAATATTTATTTTGCACAGGGAGTTGGAAAGGCTGAGTTCCAATACGTTTTTTTTTTCTTCAGCCTCCTACTGTATCTTGAGTCTATCTTCTGGAGAATTGACTATTCCTGCCACCTTGGTATCATCTGCAAATTTCATGAGTTCCCCATCTATCCCCTCGTCTAAATATGGATGAAGATATTGAAGAGTACTGGGCCTAAGACAGCCTTTTCAGTTGCAGAGGTCGGACGGATAGACTGAGACCCATACGCACAGCTAGCTCTACTTTCACTTTCACCTTCCCTCTCCGCACTGGGCAGTCAGAAGCTGGGCCGCCCGATCGACGAGTTCCTTCTTGAGTCCCCCTTCATTTGCTCCGAATTCTCCAGGCAGACGGCAAACGGAGGACAGCGGTAAGCAAGGGAATGGGCGGGGAAGCGAGGGAGCTGCCTTTCTCTCCCTTCCTGGATCCGCATCGGTTCCCCCTTACAGATATCTTAAATGTAGCAAACCCGTTGGGCAAGAGCTATGCTCTGCTGCCACCTTCCATTCGCCGGCGCCTTCCAAAGACACTCCTCGGGGTGATGTCATGGCCACAGTTAGTGTGCAACAGGCCGGAAAAGTAGGGAGTCGAGGAGGAGTAGGAATGATTGAGAGAAAGAAACAGGGCTGGGTGGCCTTTTTCCTTTTCCTCTGCTATCCTCTTAGAGATGGATAAAGGCTGACCGACATGGTTCCTCAGAGGTTCTAAGGCCCCAGTTTCTACAGTACAGCTATATTGATCATATATCTCTCATGCTATTCTGAAGGATTTTATGATGTTTTCTCCAATTAGTTTAGATGTTTTCATTGACTTAGTTTATGGCTTCTTCAGGTTGGACCTCAATATGAAAAATGGTCCAAAAAAAGTTACTTTAATCTGTTTTGCACTCTAAAAAACAGGCCTCGAATAATGAAGGTTTGGCATCCTGTCACAGGAAAAGCTATTTTCTTATGGAGTACAGAAAAAAGAAATAAAAGCCCATGTTTCATGTTTTCCATTGTGTTAACAGTGTGAATGACAGATGTTGTGTTATTCCTTCAGCTAAAAGTTCACATCCACTTCCATTCATTTGTGTCCAGTTCTGAAACATTGCCTGGAAAAATTCATGTAAGATTTTTGGGGAAGGTTTTTCAGAAGTGGTTTGCCATTGCTTTCTTCCTAGGGCTGAGATAAAGTGACTGGCCAAGGTTACCCAGATGGCTTTGTGTTCATGGTAGGGCTAGAATTCACAGTTTCCCGGTTTCTAGCCTCAATCCTTAATGCACCAAACTGGCTCTCAAAAGAGATCTTAGACATTTATAAAATCAGTTATCATCCTTCCCCATAGAAATAAATTATGAAGGCGATAAATATATATTGAGAAGCACTGAATTAAAAGAGAAAATGGTCTTTCTGGCTAAGAAAGAGAAAGATGTTTTCTGCGGTTGCTTTTTCTTTGCTCAGAGGATGCTTTTCTTCTTGTCTAATTGTTCTTGCTGGGAAACAACATCTTCATGACCATATTCTACCCTGGCTAAGGAGGGTGTTTTTGCAACATCCATTGTAGCTGTATATTCTTTATCATTTGAAAATAACACTGGTGCATTTTTGAATACTTAAAGTCACCTTAATAAATGAATGAACAACTTTGACTACAGGAACTTTTAGCCTTTAATCTAATTTTATAGAGTCTTTCTATTGCAGTCTTTACATTTTCTTTCTTCCAGGTACATCTGACTGAGGGGCACAATGTCACACAGTAGCCGCTGCAAGCTGGTTGAATATTTTGAAGAATTGAGTGAAGACGAATTCGAGAAATTTAAGCTGCACCTCGAGGACTACCCAGTGGAAAAGGGCTACAGGCCTATCCGTCGTTGCAAGACTGAGAAAGCTACCCACATTGAAATAGCCCGATATATGATTGAGGCATATGACGATGCCAAGGCCCTGAAGATGACCGTCAGCATTCTGGACAGAATAAATAAAAAGGATCTGGCTGCAAGAATCCGAAAGGAGATGCCAGAATGTATGTAAACAAAGCCCAATTGTGTACTGGTAGCTCAAGGGTGATACTAATTCCTTTCCTGGCTTCTGTTCCTCTTTATACCTTAGCTTTCTAATAATATTTCTTCCTGAGTGATTTGTAGGCATCCATCAATCTCTGCTATAGAGTCAGATCTGTCCCTTATTCTAAAGCTAACAAGGATTTCTAGTGACAGTCTCTTTTAAAGTCCTTACCCAGGAGGTTTCAAAGTATAGGAAACAGATAAACAAATAGGGATAAAGATGTAAAATTAGGATTCATCTTTTCTACATAGGAATAAAAGAGCACCATTTTTCAGATGACTCAGACAACAGTAAAGGCCTGGGAGAGGGAAAAAATCCTAGGAAAAACAATAAACTGCAGGAATGGAAGACTGGAGAAAATGAGCACTTTTGGGAGAAAATGCAAATAATTGAGAAAACATTTTGGAAAAATAAGTTTCCCCTGTTTTTTTCAAGCAAATTATCTTGATTGTGGTTTTTTAAAACTGAATTTTACATCACAGTAAATTGGATATACATTAGACTCTTGCTTACTCTTGTCCATGTTCTGAATGGTCCAATTTCTACTGAAAACAGCTGCCTGGGATTTAGCAAACATCAGAAATTGTCCAAGTAGCAGCTTTCTTTGTAAAATGGCCAGGCTGGTGAACCTTGCAGATTCCTGCTTCCTATGTAGTGTGGTAGAGTTAGTATAGTTCTGCTGTGTGGAAAATTGCTCAGCAATGCAGCCCGATTTGCTATCCTTCTATTGTGTTGACTGGGAATGATGAACTGTGATCCAATATATCTGAAGGGCAACCAGTTGGGAAAAAATATGTCACTCCATATTTTAGCTAAATATGATTCAGTTCTCGCTGAAAAACAATCTGATCTTAATTGAATCAATTTAATGTTTTTGCTCCTGTTGAAGGATATCTTTTTCATCCACGTGATTACGACCAAATGAAAAAAGGAACAGCCAGTTAGCTCATTCATGATTCATTTTGTTTTTGTTTTTTAATTTTAATAAGAACTGACTTTTATTTCCAACAGATTTTCTTCAATCTCCAGAATCAGACAATGAGACATTTTCTGAACCTCAAAATAAAGGTTAGTTCAGTGGTAAAATTCAAATTTTTAAACTACTGGTTCTATGGGCATGGCTTGGTGGGCGTGGTGTGGTGTGGCTTGGTAGGCATGGCAGGGGAAGGATACTGCAAAATCTCCATTCCCACCACACTCTGGGGCCAGTCAGAGGTGGTATTTGCCGGTTTTCCAAACTGCTCAAAATTTCTGCTACTGGTTCTCCAGAACCTGCTGGATTTCACCCCTGGATTAGTTGTCCACAGATGTATTAAGTGTTTTCCAAACACAAGATCTGAATCAAAAAGGAAAAAAAGACTGATTACCAGTCTGCAGGTGCCTTGCTACAGAATCAGATCTCAAGATGTCAAAACAAAAAGCATTTTGTTCCAACTCTTTTCTAAATGAAGTAGCCGGGGAGAAAGGGCAAAAGTGGATACCAGGAGTGGAGTCCTTTCAGAAAGAGCTCCAAACATTGGCAGTGTTTTAGGACATGGTCTAGCCTTGATGCACAAATAAAAGTCATAGATCCCATAATATACACCTGAATGATTCCCCCTAGTGCCAAATTAATTCAAAAAAGGAAATTGAAATTTGTCAAGATCCCCAATCATCACAACCATTCTGTATTTTTGCATAACACTTCATGAGATTTCCAGTATTTTTATCTTGCTTTAGCTTGGTGAGCACATCACCAAACAAAACTATTTAATAGCAACTTTTTCTTAAAAAGATCCATGGTCAAAAGGATTTGTTTTAAAGATTTTGTTTTTCATGCCATGTGTTATGTATTGAATGCATACTGTATAGTTGTGTTAAGCCCTGCTAAAGTGAAACTAACCTTTAGATAACCCTAACTGTCAACTTCAACTGTTTTGGAGGGAAACTTAGAACATTCATATTTGGGTGGGCTTTTTCAAGTAGTATGATTGGTTGAGGCACTCTGGGCCTAGAGTATAAATTACAGGAATTTGCCTGTTGTTCAGTAGTTACAGTTGAGTCAATAAATGCTGTTGTATCTATGCTGTCTTTTCTTGACTACTGCAGCCCACAACATAATACCATGTCCTTGTGTATTCAGTTTCTTGATAATGCTGTAATCTTTCTTTAGAAGGAATGCCCCAATCCTACGGAATTTGTTATAATGAAATCACACTTAACTTTAGTGGCTGCATGTATACAGTTTTATTGGTGGCATATGGAACAGCATGCAATTACTTTTTTCCAAATTATTGTGCATACCTGGCCCTCCCAGTTGGCTCCCCTGTCCAAGTGATAGTAAAAAACAAGTTTATTGCTTATGGAACACTTCAACAGTTGTCATAATTCTTTTGTCTTTAACCTGAATTAATACTCTTTTTCCTAATTCTGTAAGCCATCAACTGAGTCGCTATCACTTCAACCTTTTCTCCATCTTTTCTCTTTAGTGGAGGTGATGCTGGATCCCAAGACAGCTTTTCCCACCCTGATCCTTTCAGAAGATCGGAAAAGCGTATGCATGGGTGAAAGAGCCCAGGACTTTCCTGACAATCTTGAACGCTTTAATTTTTTCCCTTGCGTTCTGGGAACAGAAGGCATCAATTCTGGGACTTCACAGTGGGTGGTTGAAGTGGGCAGGGCCAAACAATGGGCCATTGGTGCTGTGCGTGAATCCATAGAAAGAAAAGGATATTTACATATAAGTGAAACTGAAGGGTTTTGGGTATTGCAACTGATGGATGGAGAATATGAAGTCACCACCACACCTAAAACCATTCTTCCATTGTGGAAGACAGTACAACGGATTCTCGTTACCTTAGAATTCAGTGTAGGCAAATTATCCTTTTATGATGTGGATACTATGGAGATTATCTATACTTTCAATTATTCAGTTTCTGAGAAAATTTTCCCCTTCTTCCTGACTTGGGACAAAAAGAATCCATTAAAAATCAGTACAGATTACTCTATCAGATAATCTGAGGAAGAACAAGAAGAAACAGTTCTGAGAAATGACCCAAGCTGAGGAATTTTCTGTTCAGACCTTGAACAGAAGTAAAAAAAAAAAGACTTTAAAAAGTTCCTGGCCTGCAGATAAGATATGGGTCAACATGGGGAGGAATAAAATTAGAAGTTCTGGGCTGTTCTAGTAGGTCTGGGGGAAAAAAAGAAGTGGAATCCCCCCCCCAAACTTTCAATGAAGAATATTTTTTTATTTGTATATATATTAATTATGCATAGATGCTTTGAAAACAGTGTATTTTCTGGGTCCATTACAGAGTAATGACAATTATTCTGAAAATGATAGAAATAATGAAAATAATAATAATAAAATAATGATGATGATGATGTTAACGTATTTATTTTTGTTGTAGCTTTCTGGTATTATAACTATAGTTAACAAGAATATTTCTGGCTTTAGATCTATATGTTGCTTAATTATCTTTTCTAACTGTGTGTGTATTTTCATCCAGAATTTTTTTACCTTCACAAATGTCCATCACATATATTAATAAGTACCTTGAGTCTGATTACGTTTCCAACATCTTTGCTACCCTTGCCGGTGGCAAATGCCACCTATAGAACATCTTGTGTAGGTTTTCCTTATATGAGGTGGCCATTGTCAATTTATAGTTCCTAACCCAAAGTTTTTGCCATTTGTCTAGTGCTATAGTATAACCAGTTTTTTGCCCATACTATCGTTTCTTTCACTTGTTCATCTTCCATTTTAATATTTAATAAATAACTATACAGTTTATTAGTTTTCCATCAGTCCCTAATAGTATCTGATTGAGTACTGTTGATTCTTCATAGAAACTCCATGTCTTAGCATCTTTCTTATATCTAGATTGTATTTGCATGTGTGGCCACCCTGCTAGATCCACCCCTTGGTTTTGCAATTCCTGCCTGGTTTTAAGTTCTCCTTCCTCATTTAAGATGTCTTTAGGGTACTCTGAAGTATATAAAGATTGGGAACATCCAAGCCATTCAATTTTGCGGCATCCTTAGTGGTTTGGTAGGAATGGAAGTCATCAGGAAGTAATGATATAGTTGGAAATAGGGTGGTTTGCCAAATGAATTTCTAAACAAGCTTTTTTTCTCTTCCAAGTGCCCTATTATGCCCATAAAATCTTTCTGGCAAAGAACCTACAACTCTAAAAGGATCTCCTTCAAGCAACTCATTCAATACACTTAATCCACGAATGCTCCTCCAAATAAGCCCTGTTTCTCACAATTTTGGTCTCAAGACATTTCTTGAGAATAATTAGACATGGATAGTTATTCCTAGAATATTGTTCTTCTAGTCTGTATCCACTTACCAGATCTGTATTTAGCTTTTTTTTTCCAGGTTGGTCCTTGGACCATCATCATGCCTTGTCCCAGTGGTTCCTCAATGTTTCTCTTTCATTGTACTAGTTAAGCTATCTGTAATAAAGACTACAGAATAATAAGTCATTTATCTAGAAGAATTTAATTCAGGTTGATAGTGTGATTCAGTTGATGGACCAAAATTCAATTATAGAGATCACTAGTTTACTTTGGCTTAGTCAGACAACATCCCAAACTGCCTTGCCTGGTTACTCCATCGCTAGAATGGGGTAACCATGTTTTGAGGTTAGAAACAGACACATCTGCCTTTACTGACCTCCTGTTGCAAATTTGATTTTCCTGTGCATTTTCCTGCTGCAATGTGAAAATACATAGACTTTTCCTCTTAGGTTGCCTCAAATGCCCTGACCTGTTTGGATTATAGCACTTTACTTTCTGACAAGGTAACTCTGAGCTATATCAGCTATTTCCCAGGAAAAGGAATGCAGCTTCAACTATGTCAGTACTGATGACTGATTCCAATACCTTTTAGATCTCAATAACTCTGAAATACGAGACAAGAAATAGAATGAAGGCACTAAGTCAAAGATTGACAATTCAAAATCTGCTAGAAATATGTTTAACTACTGCTATTATTAATCATTATATTGTTTTATTAAATTAATCCTACATCTTCCTTTGCTTGCTTGCTTATTTGGTTGATTTAGAGTAATTCTGCCACTTAACCTTAGAGAAAAAATAACTCCCAATTAAAAAAAAAAACCCCAACTCCCTTAAGCCAATGAGCTAACTCAAAACTCATAAATGCTGTACAGGTAGTCTTCATTTCTGACTACAACTGAGAGCAGAATTTCCAGAATTGCTAAGCAAGGTGATTGTTCAATGAGTCATGCCCAATTTTATGACCTTTTTTGGCCACAATTGTTAAATGAATTGTTGCAGTTCTTAAGTGAGTCTGGCTTTCCCTGTTGACTTTACTTGCTGAAAGGCAATGGGAAAGATTGCAAATCCCATGACTCCAAGTACTGCAACCATTGTAAATAACATGTCCTGCCACTGCCCAGTGCATGAATCTGGATCGTGTAATCATGGGAATCCTAGGATAGTTGCAAATACAAGGACTGGTTGTAAGTCATTTCCTTCAGTGCCAGTAACTTTGAATGGGCACCAAACGGATGGTTTTAAATCAAGGACTACCTGTAATAGGCAAAAGGCTTTAGGCAGAATCAGAAGACTTATCTAAAAGTGGAAATATTATCTATAATTCAAATGAAGATTATTCAAATGAAGATTACAGAAAGGAAAAGCAAAGGCCATTTACAAAAGTGGGAATTGTTCAGATTTCCATATGTGAAAAGATATTTTTGTTCTTTAAATTAAACACATTTCTTGGTGAATCATCACTACGAAATAACTCAAATGCACATGTAGTTAGATTTAATACAACTCTGCATCTACAAACGACTTGTTGAAGAATACCTAAAAAAAAAAAACCTGTTATAATAACAAATTGAGGTTTCTGTTCTGGAAAATTAAGATAGTCAAAATGTTCTTTGGAGTAGCTATAGTTTTACCTATCGGAATTTTAGCCAGTCTTACAGTAACTTGCAAAAATAGCAGCAATTCTTGAATTTGGAAGCCCTTCAGGCCAAAAGGCCCTCTCTTTGCTTTACTTTTTATAGCTCTTAAAAACTGATTTGTACTTAGACTTTTATGTGGTATGATTATTTAACACAGATTCAGTTTAATTGGGTGCAATTTATAAATTTAGTAAACATATCTCAGGAAAGAGTTTTGGAGAAATTCAGGTTTGGACAAGAATTATCTATCACTTATTTTGCAAAGGTTTATTTCCATAAATAAGGTTAGCCATACTTATTGTGGCAGACAATAGATTTGGTAGATTTTTGTATCTTTGCTTTCATGGCATTAATTTGTAGTGCTTGTTCTTGAGCAGCCAGTATTAAACCTTCTCCTTCTTTCTTGATGGTTCCCATCTTAAGCCATGCCCATGTAAAGTTGTCATCACATTTTTCTTCAATGTTTTTCAAGTGCTATTATTATTGCTATTGTTATTAGATTTATAAAAGCAATTTAATTTAATGCTGCAGATTAAAGAGATATGGTTTGCACACATGGAAAACTGAGTTGTACACACACTCTTTTACAATAGTAGAAATCTGACTTGGAGAAGTAACAAAATTTATTTTTCTTAGAAGGACTGAGGAAAATTGGGAAATGGATTCACTGCACTTAATCCAAAATCATTTCTATTTGGACTGTGTTGAGAAGATTGATTGTGGAGATTGAATATTATATTTAACTCGACAACAATTGATAAGAGATGGTAGATATATTTATTTATTTATTTATTTATTTATTTATTTATTTATTTGCTATTTATTTATTTATTTTCCAAATTTATATACCACCCTTCTCCTGAAGGACTCAGGGCGGTGTACAGCCAAAGTAAAAACATAAATACAAACATTAAAACCAATTTAAAAAGATATATATATGTTTGGCCCCAAAATTAAAAGAACAATAACAAAGCTATTAAAAACATTTTTAAAAAGTGTTAAGCCAGCCTGGCTTGCTGAAAAAGAAAGGTCTTCAGGGCACGGCGGAAGGCACCGAGGTCTTGAATTCTTCGTATCTCTGGGGGCAGTTGATTACAGAGGGGAGGTGCCCCCACAGAGAAGGCCCTCCCCTTGGGGGCCACCAGTCTACATTGTTTGGCCGATCACACCCTGAGGAGGCCCTCTCTGTGGGAGCGCACAGGTTGGTGGGAGGCCATTGGTGCAGCAGGCAGTCTTGAAGATATCCAGGTCCTATGCCATGGAGCGCTTTAAAGGTGATAACCAACACTTTGAAGCACACCCGGAAAACCACTGGGAACCAGTGCAGCTCACGCAGGAGAGGTGTTATGTGGGAGCACCATGCAGCTCCCATAACTACCCGTGCGGCTGCATTCTGGACCAGCTGGAGACTCCAGGTGCTCTTCAAGGGGAGCCCCACGTAGAGAGCATTGCCATAGTCCAGGCAAGAGGTGACGAGGGCATGAGTGACTGCACAAGGAATCCCGATCTAGGAAGGGCCGCAACTGGCGGATCAGGCGAACCTGATAAAAGGTCCCCCTGGCTACAGCCATCAGATGTTCCTCTAAGGACAGCTGTGTATCCAGGAGGATGCCTGTTGTGACTCCGACCCCCGAGCCCGTCTTATCGGAGGGAGAAGACTCCGAAAGTGAAGGAGAGGAGTTGGCAAGGCCTCCCTCTCCAGGACCCTCCTCTCTGGAAATGCCTCAGGTGTCTCCCGAAGGAGAAGACATAGGCCAGGAGCCAGGCATCTCTGAGCAGCCGCAGTTAGACAGCGACGGAGATAAGTTTTAGCTGGATCCCCGCCCACATCAGAAAGACAAGCGCACGCAGCAGAGAAGGAGGCGTGCCAGAGATTAAGCTGAGTCACTGGACCACACCCCACAGGGGATAAAAGGGGGTGTGGTAGCCATCCAGGCTTTGTGACGGACAAAACTGAACAACTAGCAAGTCATACTGTGTCTCTGGAACTTCGTTATCTGCCTTCCTTGGATTTATTATGGACTGGACTTGACAATTCTTTGGCTTTGTGAATTTATTTTGGTTTATCTGACGGAGGAGGAACATCTCCCTCTGTGAGTAAAGTTTTGGCAAGCAGCTACTGGGTTGCTGCCAATTCTGTTATTGGAGGAAATTGTTGTCTGCAAGTTTATTTTAACTCCTGGCTGACTGTTTGTGTGCGTGTGTGAGACGGGGACAGAACAATGCCCAAGTTGCGAGCCCTCTCCGTGGGGGCCAAGGACTCGCCCCCAATAGTCAGTGATGGAGTCAACTGACTATATCGGGATGCCGGAAACCACAGCCATTCAGTCTTGGATGCGTTGAGCCTGAGCCTGTTCCTCCTCATCCAGATCCGCACGGCCTCCAGGCACCGGGACATCACTTCAAGGGCATCATTGGGGTGGCCCGGGGTGGAGATGTACAGCTGGGTGTTGTCAGCGTACTGGTGGTACTTCATCCCAAAGCCATGGATGATCTCACCCAGCAGCTTGACATAGATGTTGAACAAAAGGGGCGAGAGAACCGACCCCTGAGGCACCCCACATATGAGGCATCTCGAGGTCGGCCTCTGCCCCCCTGCCAACACAAACTGCGACCGGTCCGAGAGAAAGGAGGAGAACCACCGTAACACGGTGCCCCCCCTCCCCAACTCTTCCAACCGGCGCAGCATGATACCAAGGTCAATGGTATCAAAAGCCGTTGAGAGGTCTAACAGGACCAGAACAGAGGAGCAACCCCTGTCCCAAACCCTCCAGAGATCATGCGACCAATGCCATTTCTGTGCTGTACCTGGGCCTGAAACCCGACTGGAATGGATCTAGATAAGACGTTTCCTCCAGGTATTGTGGAAACTGTCATGCGACCACTCTCAACAACCTTCGCCACAAAGTGAAAGTTGGAGAGGGGACGGTAGTTGGCTAATATTGCCAGGTCCAGGGAAGGCTTCTTGAGGAGAGGCCTCACTACCGCCTCTTTCAAGACCGTGGGGAGTAACCCTCACTCAATGAAGCGTTGATAATTCCCTGGAACCAGCCTCGTGTAACCTCCCGGGAAGCCAGTACTAACCAGGAGGGACATGGGTCCAGCAAACATGTGACCATACTAAGTCTCCCCAAAGTCCTGTCCTGTGATCAGTGGTCACAGAGTCAAACTCTTCCTAGATAACATTCTCAAGATTATTCCTCGCCACCCTGCCCGAATCTACCCAGTCTAAATACCCCCGGATCTGTGCAATTTTGTCATACAGATATTGTCCAAATTCCTCGGCCCTGCCTTCCAGGGGTGGTCCCGCACTCCCGGATGTAACAAGGAGCGGGTCACTCTGAACAGGGTGGCTGGACGATTATCTGATGACGCAATAAGAGCGGAAAAGTAATTAAACTTTGCTGTCTTTATCGCCACTAGGTAGGTCTTAGTATGCGATGATCTGGGATAGATAAAGTGTCATGGTTAATTTTCTACAAGTTGATTATAATCACACTTGGTAAACAGAGGATTCTGAAACCTTAATCTTATCCTTTTCATTATTATTGTTCTTCCTTAACTATTTTGTCATTAATATAGCATATAGAAGGCAGGTCAATAATTTGTGAATAGATGTATTACTTTAAAAATACATGGACCCGTTTCACAAGAAGTGGGAACCAATATTGTATTAATGTATTAACTTATATGAATGCAGTACCATAATATGTGTAGTAATACATATTATAATGGGTGATAATATCATGTTTCCTGAAAATAAGACCTACCCCAAAAATAAGCCCTAGCCCAATTTTCATGCCTGTGCCTAATATAAGCCTTACCCCAAAAATAAGCCCTAATGAAGGGGGCTGAACATGGCCAGCATAGGAAGCAATGAGCACACATGGGCTGATGGTATCTGGCATTAGAAATTAAAACTGAGACAAGCTAACATATTTTACATCATGGACCCCCCTGAAATGGCTTTGTGGATGGACTTTGCTGATGTAGCTAATCATACTGACCTAAATGCAAATGTAGAGAAGAAATAGTTCCCTCTCATACCTGTGGAAATGTGTATTCTAAAAGCTGTGTTATGTCCTTAGGTAAGAATTATTTTTTCCCACTTTGAATTATGTCCAAATAATGCATCCAAACTATGATTCTCTTTCCAAAACTTTCAGGAGACAATGCTGCAATTTAGACGTCATCCAAGGGTCAGATGAATGGTGTCCAGGTGTCCTCTGGTCAGGCTTCATTCCTCAATTAGAGCACAAGATCATTGGGAGATTCTACCACCACCCTCCCACAAAGGATATTGTGACAACAACTTGATCCCAGAGATCAAACCACTAAGATCTATTTTCACCTCATCCTTTTAAGAGCCAATTAAATAATAGGAATATTGGATCGTATCTCCCTCTATTATATTCTTGCACTCAGTGTGGACTTATTTCAGGAATAGTAGGAAACAGATTTTTAAAATTATAGAAAATATTATGGGAAGTAGTTTATTTAGGATAACTCTAAATGAGAATGGATAGGTTGGTCAACAAAAATTATGTGTTTTACTTAGAGGACAAGAAGCAATAATGGAAAGGTATGGAACCACATGCATAGCATCACTTCAGAAGAGAGATATCAAAAAAGTGAGATTTAGAAGAAAAGACACAGTTCCACAAAAATGCATCAAGCCTCCAGAATAAGAATGCATTCAGAATGTGGAAAGTATCACCATTATTTCACAGATCACTGGAAAAGGCACCTGAAACCCAGAGCTCCCTCTTCCTTTTCAGTTGTTTTTACAAGTTCATTCTTTTACCGAGAAGACCAGGAACACAAATAGTTTTGTTTGTAAATATTGCAGAGCCTGGTGGTCAGTCACAAAAAGGACAGGATAAAATCCTCTCAGGGTGAAAGACACGGTCCCACACCAAATATAAACTGTATCTACTTTACAGGGACAAAGGGACTTGAACTACAAACAGATTAATGGTTAGAAGTTATGCGCCAAGCAACTGCATACTAGTATACAGTACACCCATGGTATGGTAGGCATGCAAATTAGAAAAACATACACTAGACAATTTCTTATTCCTACTATGCTATGTGCTACCCTGTACCACGTGTACAAACTTCTCTGTTTTCCTACAAGCTTCAATGAAATAAAAGGACCAAAAGTGCTTTTGAAGTTGGCATTTTTAAAAAAATGTTCTAAAAGCCTTGACAGTGGTGGGTTTTTTTTGGCATAGGAAGGCAGAAGTTTTACACTTACAAAGCATGGTACCTTTACTTATTTATGTGGATCAAGCTACTAGAGAGACTGGCTGGCTCAGCGATGGTGGCGATTTTTCAACTCATCGGAAATTGCAGGCACCAGCCCTGGGAAACTGTTCCATTGGCAGGTGTGAGCCTTTCTACAAAGGAAACGACACTAGATGAAGTATTAGTTATTGTAAAGCGACGTTTACAGAAGTTTGCAAGTCTGGAAGTACAAATTTTCCGCCGCCATTTTTAACCGTCTGAACAATTTAGGACGAATCTTAATATTTTTTTCCAGACCTTTAAATCACTGGGAGCTCATGCCTCCCTTGTCTGTTTCCGACGCTGCACCTCTTCACTTCCTTCCCCAAAGTCATCCTCGCAGCTGGGCGTTCGGTGTCCCCCGCCCCCAATTGGTTTTCCAATTCATGTCTGTGTGCCGGGACAGCGGCAGTCTGTGTGGGGGAAAAATCAGGATGACGTCCGCTTCGCCATCCACTTTCACTTTCCCTCTCCGCACTGGGCAGCCAGAAGCAGTGGCGGTTGAGTGGCGAGTTCCTCCCGGGGTCCCACTCGCTTTTTTTGCTCTGAATTCTCTAGCCAGGCGGCAGGCGGAGGACAGCGGTAAGCGAGGGAATGGGTGGAGAGCCGAGAGAGCTGCCTTCCTCTCCCTTCCTGGACCGGCGCCGGTTCCCAAGCAAACCCATTGGGCAGGATTGACAGTCTTCTGCCACCCTCCTAACTCCGACGCCTTGGCTTCTAAGAAAGCGCTGCCCGCTTATTCACTGGACCGCAAGAGGCAATGCCTACCTGCCCATCCCCCTGCCCCGCCACCTTCTATCCTGAGCATGTAAAGCACAAGCGGTCCGTGGGAAAAGGAAAGCGATAGTCTCCTTAGCTTCCAAAGATAGTTCTCGGGGATACCATCTCGGTTACAAGGTAGCGTGCAGGTCATAAATGGAAAGAGTCGAGGCTGAGAGGAAAAAGTAACTTTGCCTGGCCCCCGTTTCTGCTTTTCCCACTTTTTCTGCTAGACCTTTGAAAGCCGTTAGAGCCCGATGGAGCTATATTTAACTTGCTTTCTTCTCCATGGCATAGGCCTATCGAAACTTTGACCACATTAGGTTTCACCCCTTTAATCTGGTTTCTATTGAAGTTTTTACACTTTCTTTCTTTCTTTCTTTTTTCAAGTATATTTTTGTCAAGTACATTTGACTGACTGGCACAATGTCACACACTCCCCGCTGCAAACTAGTGGACTATTTGGAAGAGCTGAATGAAGAGGAATTTGAGAAATTTAAGATGCACCTTGAGGACTACCCAGTGGAGAAGGGCTATAAGCCTATCCGTCGCTCCAAGACTGAGAAAGCTGCCCACGTTGAAATAGCCCGATACATGATTGAGACGTTTGATGATTCCAAGGCCCTGAAGATGACCGTTACTATCCTAGAGAGAATAAATAAAAAGGATTTGGCAGCAAGAATCAGAAAGGAGATGCTGGAATGTATGTAGGAAAAACCCAACTGGTAACCCAAGGGTCACTCTTAAGTTTAATTCCTTTGTTGGCTTCTATTCCTCTTTCCCCTTGGTTTTCTAATAATATTTCTCAAAATCAATGTGAGAACAGTCTTTACATGTTGTCATTTTGGAGTGTAGACAACTACAGGAAAAGGGAAATAAATGAAGTAGTGAATGTAGTATTTAGTAGGGTTTATTGTAATATTCATCCTGTTTTTCACAGCTCAAATCCCACCTCATGTTTTGGCTGATTTGCTAATCTAGCAAACCAAAAACAACGAGAGGGTGTTTTGTGATTTAATAGTTAGCCCCTTTGTTTTAGCTGAGACATCTGCCTCCTCAGACAAACAATAAATCTTTTTACATTTTTATTTTTGAATTTGGTATTTTGATGAAAAATTCTGTTAGCCAGTTTTTCTCAATGCATGATACTCAGGCACTTTATGGATTATTCAAACATAGGCACATGTGATCATGGAAAACAAACTGAACATACAAAAAATAACATTAAATGCTTTTATTTTTAAATCACTACATTATAATTACTTCAATCTTTTTGCTTACTGGAAACTGATGATAAAAGAAGAGCTGGTTCTCTATACTTTATTGGACCCCACAGTTGCAGGAAATTCTACTAACTCTCGAAAACAATTCCCCTCAAGATGCGTTGTCCAAAACAATGGCAGTCTGGCTGGAGGAAAAAATGGTCTATCCAATATTGCTCGTTGCTCATTTTATCAGTTGATGCCCATTGCATTAACTCCGTGCTAATGCATTTATTTGTTTAGCCTATCAGATGGCTGCAGAAGGAATAAAGGAAACGAAGTTGATTCAGTTTCTTCATTTATTTTTAAATGTAAGAACAACCATTTATTTCCGACAGATTTCCTTCCAAAACCATCCACCATGACTAAGAAAGAAAAAAAAGGAAAGAGAAAATACAATACTGTCAAATCTATTTGACAAGTTTTTTATGCCGCCCTTCTCTGGAGACTCAGGGCGGTTTACAGTGCGTTAAGCAATAGCCTTCATACTTTTGTATATTTTATACAAAGTCAGCTTATTGCCCCCACAAACTGGGTCCTCAATTTACCTACCTTAGAAAGGATGGAAGGCTGAGTCAACCTTGAGCCTGGCAAGATTCGAACTTACTTTAATTGCAGACAGCTGGTGTTAAATTACAGTGCCTTTGTCTGCAGAGCTATCCAGGCTCCAACCAAAACGTAACTTTTGGTTGTCTGGTTCTCATTGTCTCCATGTTGTGTTTGGGATTTTCTCCCAACTGTATTTGCAATTTATGTCTCCTTTTAAGTTTTCTTTTCAAGACGCTTTTTGCTTTTGCTGCTGGTCTTTGTTTCTTCATCCTTGAGTGGGTTTAAAAAGTTTTTAAAACAGTGATGGCTAACCTTTTTCTCTTCATGTGCCAAAAGCGTGTATGCGTGTGTGGGACAGCACACATGCATATCGGCACCCATAATGCAATGCACCCACATGCATACACGCATGACACCCCGTGCACATGCACACATGACCTCCCCAACGACCCCCACGCATGCGTGCAAGGGGTGGGATTCAAAAATTTTAGTGACCTGCACCACAAGTTTTGCCCTCCCCAAACTCTGGAGGCTTTCCTCAAGCCTCTGGGAGGGCAAAAATGCCCCCCCCCTGGCTCCAGAGTCCCTCTGGAGGCCGGAAACACACCCATTTCTGGACTTCTGAAACTTCCAGGAGGCCCGTTTTTTTGCCCTCCCCAGGCTCTGGAGGCTTTCCTCAAGCCTCTGGGAGGGCAAAAATGGCCTCCCCTGGCAGTGGTGGGTTGCCCCTGGTTCGCACCGTTCTATAGAACAAGTAGTAAAACCGTCGGGCGGCTCCACCCACCGACCTTGACGTCATCAAAATGCTTATGCGCATGCGCAGAAGCTTCTGCACTTGCGCAGAAGAGCGCATGCATGAACAAAGCAAGCGTGCGCCTGCAGTCCCGCTACGAACCGATAGTAAAGGTAAGTAGAACCCACCCCTGTCCCCTGGGCTCCAGAGTCCCTCCAGAGTCCAGAAACAGGCCCGTTTCTGGACTTCTGGTACTTCTCGTAGGCCCATTTTTTGCCCTCCCCAGGCTCTGTAGGCCTTCCGTTTTTCGCCCTACACAGGCTTTGGAGGCTTTTTCCTGAGCCTCTGGGAGGGCGAAAACGGCCTCCCCCAGGCTCCGGAGGCACTCCGGAGGCTGGAAAAGGGTCTGTTTCTACACTTCTGGAATGTGTGCACCGCACACCCCTGTGCGTGTGCGTGCAACCCTGCACTCCCGCTTATGCGCATGTGCCCCCAAGAATGTGCGTGTATCTCCCGTATGCCCCCTGTGCATCCCAAAAATCAGCTGGCCAGCGGGAGGTGTGCATGTGCATGCGCATGTGCATGTACAGTGGAGCTGAGGTGAGCTGGCCGATGGCTTGCATGGCTGCAGAAAGGGCTCACAGCTGGCACGCATGCCATAGGTTCGCCACCACCGTTTTAAAACATACTCCCACAGCATCGGCAAATGCTGATAACTTCCAGAACTAGTTGTCAGGTTTCAATGTTGTCTCAATTAAAATTGCATTTCCAAACAAATAGTCTTTGATGAAATCTTTCATTTATTAAGCACGACAATCTGTCCCCGATTATGTCGAAGCCAACACTGACTTCCTGACCCCAAACCTTCCCTTTCCATTCCCCAATTCTCTGTGTCTCATTGGCCACCTTCCAAATCACTCTTCCCATATCTACTACTTCAGCTCCCAGGAATGTCCCCACTCCCAACCCATCTCCTAGGGGATATTATCTTCAGGGAAAATAAGTAGGTGAAAAGTCAAGCGTCCTCTTGCCAGCTGCCCCCTCTTCTCCTCCTTATGTCAGCACTGGAACGAATGTAGTTTGAAGTGCTGACATTAGTAATGAAAGGGTGATCTGGCTGCAACATCTGTCACCCCATTGATCACCAGGGTTGATTCATCTGATCTGGCTGGCTAGGTGATGTCCCCTACTCGCTCATCACTCCATGTGTGTCCCTCCCAAAGCTGCACACTTGGTGGAAGAGGACAACCATCCCAGATAGAAGGAGTGGAATGTATCGCTCTTTGGTCAAGGGTATGCAATAGATATTTTAGTTAAAAATTGGACAGTATGCTCAGTAGTATACGTGTTCCATGTAAGTATTCATGCTATCCCATAATACGCTTAGCATGATCTTATTAATGACTAATTGAATATTTTTTTTTATTGCAAAAGTTTTACAATTACATTTTCACCCCCTTTTCCCCCCCCCCACTACCCCCCCAGACTTCCCAACCTCCCCAGCCCACCCTAACCCTCCCCTCCCCCCAGACTTCCTAGTATGCTCATGTCAGATAAAAGGAAAAAACCCTCCTTTGTATATAAAACTTGAACCCCTCCCTCCCCCTTACAAATTTTCATCTTCATTACATTAACCTATTTCTATCTTGGTATAACATTTTCAGATAAATTTTCATCCTAATTACCTTAAAAATATTTCTATCATAATATAACATTTTCTAACAAATTTTCATCCTTAACCTTAAAATATTTCTATCTTAATATAACATTTTCTAGCAAATTTTTATCCTCAACCCTAAAATGTTTCTATCTTATATAACATTTTTAAATAAAGGCTATTTGATACTTCCTAGTTTGATATTTGTGCTGAACATAATTTATCCACTTCTTCCATTCCCATTCATAGGTCTCTTGAGAACAATCTTTTAGATATGCTGAAATCTTCGCCATCTCTGCAAAACTGCAAAAATCTTCAAAGTCCATTCCTCAATCGTAGGCAGCGCTTCATTTTTCCAGTATTTACCTATCAACAATCTTGCTGCAGTTATCATGTACAATATCAATTTTGTTTCCCCCAATGTAAAACCCTTAACTATACCCAATAAAAACAGTTGTGGAGAAAATTGAATTTTTTTCTTCAAAACATTCTGCATGACCCACCAAATTTTTACCCAAAAAGCCTTAACTTTCTTACAGGTCCACCAAACATGATAATATGTAGCGTCTAAGCAGTCACATCTCCAACATTTAGGCTGGACACTAGGGTACATACACGACAATTTTTTTGGATCTAAATGCCATCTATAAAACATTTTATAGAAATTTTCCCGCAGATTCTGCGACTGTGTAAATTTAACATTCTGAACCCAAATTTTTTCCCATGTTTCCAACATCACTGGTTCCTCAAAATTTTGTGCCCACTTAACCATGCAGTCTTTAACTAGTTCAGTTTCTGAATCCCTTTCTAACAAGACATTATAAAGTCTTTTAATATGCATTGGGCCTTTCTCTTTTATATGTCTAACTAATTCTTCCTCATACATCATAATACCAGTTTTTTGGTCCTCTTTCCATCTCAATTGCAGTTGATTATATTGTAACCAAGTTAAATTAATCCCTTCAGCCAACAATGTCTGTAATGTCTTCAGCTGCCATCTGCCCGCATCTGTAAAAAGAACCTCTTTATATAAAAACCCCCCGAGTGACATTATATTTGTATTCCACAAGGTATGACCAAGATCCAGCCATAGCGGTATTTTATAATTCCAGTTGTTTCGGTGCTTCTTCCAAACTCTCAGCAAAGAATCTCTAAGTATATGGCTTTTAAATACTTTATCCACTTTGCTGTCATAAAATAAGTAAGCGTGCCATCCAAATTCCAGATCAAAACTTTCTGCATTCAATATTCCAGTCTTTTTTCCTCCAAACCAGTCACTTACTAAAGTCAAAGCTGTTGCATCATAATATAATTGTAGGTTTGGAAGTTTGAGACCTCCCCTTTCTGGAATGTCTTGCATAATTTTCATTTTTACTCTTGGTTTTTCTCGTTCCAGACAAATTTGTTGACACCAGTTTGCCATGCTTTTAGTTGTTTATCATTTTTGAGCACCGGAATCATTTGAAACAAAAAAAGAAATCTTGGCAAAATGTTCATCTTAACTGCTGCTATTCTTCCAAGTAAAGACAGCTGCAGTTTTTTCCAAATCTCCATATCTTTTTGCACCTCTCGCCACAACGCCTCATAGTTATTTTGAAACAATTTCATATTTGATTCTGCAACCTGAACTCCTAGATATTTTACCTTTGGTACAATCTCAAAACCTGCCCTCCTTTCTAACTCCAGTTTGCGATCTTGTGTCATATTTTTAACTACCATCTTAGTTTTTCTCTGATTCAATCTGAAACCTGAAACTTTACCAAAGTCTTGTATAATGTCCTTCATCTGGATTATCGATTCCATTGGCTGTGTTAGGGTAACAACCAGATCGTCTGCAAATGCCTTTATTCTGTAATCCTCTTGCCTTATCATTATACCTTTCAATGTGTTAGAATCCCTTATTGTATTTAACAAGACTTCTAGTGTTAAAATGAACAACAATGGGGACAGTGGACATCCCTGTCTTGTACCTTTTTCAATTTTAAACTCTGTTGTCAAACTTCCATTGATAATGATCTGTGCCTTTTGCTCTTGATAAATTGCTGAGACCGCCTGTATATATTGGTCCCCAAAGTCCATCTTTTTTAATGTCTTTAATAGAAAATTCCAATCCACTCTATCAAAGGCCTTCTCTGCATCCAGAAAGACCAGCACTGCAGGGATCTGTTTATTCTTCTCAAGATATTCCAATAAATCTATTACTTGCCTTACATTGTCCTTCATGTGCCTACCCTCAATAAATCCCGCTTGGTCATCATGAATCACCTTTTGAATTACTGGCATCAGTCTGTTGGCTAATACTTTTGCGTAAATTTTATAATCCGTATTCAAAAGAGATATTGGTCTGTAATTCTCCGGTTTTTTAGGACCTGCTTGCTCTTTTGGTATCAAAGAAATATAAGCTGTAGTCCACGATGGAGGTACTTTTCCCCCTTGTTGTATGTTGCAAAATAAGTCTCTGAGTTGTTCCACCATTTCTGCCTGTAAAGTTTTATAATACACTGCTGTCAGACCATCCGTTCCAGGAGCTTTGGCTGTTTTTAATTGTTTTATTGCTGCTATTATCTCCTCCTCTGTTATGGGATAATCCATTCTTTCCTTTTGTTGCTCAGTGATTTTTGTAACTCTTTTATTGTCCAAATATTTTTCTATAAGTCCATTCTGCACCTCCTCTCTGGCATATAGTTTAGTATAATATTGAAGAAAAGCTTCTTTTATTAAATTCTGTTGAAAAACTTCTTTCCCCCCAATATCAACACTATCAATAGTCCGTATGCTTTGTTTCTTCCTTAATGTGTAAGCCAACCACCTGCCTGGTTTATTAGCATTGCAGAATGTATTATGCTTCGCATATTGTAAGTTTGTTGCAACTTGTTCCGCTATAAGCATTTGGAATTGGTCTTTCAGAAGTTTTATAACACTAAGTATTCTTTCATCTGTTGGATTTTTAATAAGTAACTGTTCTTTGTCCTTTATTTCTGCTTCCAATTCAAGTCTTTTCTTTTGTCGAATCCGCTTGTGTTTAGAGTTCATATATATAAGCACCCCTCTCATATAAGCTTTGCTTGCGTCCCACACAATTTCCATTGGGGTGCCTTTATTCAAGTTCATTTCAAAAAACTCTTTCAGATGCTTTTTAAGTTCTATTATATTTTTCTCATATCTAAACAAGTTTTCATTTAATCTCCAAGAGCGTCTCTCATTCTTACATGTCTCGATTTCTATCCAGACTGGGCTATGATCAGTCAAAGTTCTTGGCAGAATCTTTGTTCTTTTTGTCCTAACAAGTAAGTCATCAGACAACAAAATAAAATCAATCCTGGAAAAGGATCTATGTCTGTCAGAAAAGAAAGTATAGTCCAGTTCTTTTGGGTTATGTATTCTCCAAATATCTTTTAATTCCAGGTCTTCTTTCATATCAAAAAAAGTCTGTGGTAATCTAATTCTTGATTTTGCCAAAGTCTTTTTATCTAATTTAGAGTCAATTACTCCATTCCAGTCTCCCATAATTAAAATAGATCTATAATCCCATTGAAGTATTTTAGTATGCAGCATTTTATAAAAATAGTCCTGTTGTTGATTAGGAGCATAAATTCCTATCAAAAGAATTTGACTATTAGCAGAAAGTAGTTCAATTGCTACAAACCTACCATCTTGATCAGCTTCTATAAGTTTGGCTGTTAATTTTTTGTTTACATAAATAACCACACCATTCTTTTTTTGGTTAGTTGAGGATATAAAATGTGTTCCTAATTTGGAATTTTTCAAATAGTTTTGATCTTGAACTGTAATATGCGTTTCTTGTAAACAAATTATATCATTATTATGTTGTTTTAAATATGCAAATACTTTCTTCCTTTTTTGTGTTACATTCAACCCATTCACATTCCAAGATAAACATTTAATCATCCTTATTCTCCTTCTGGAGCGAAGCGCAGAACCTTAGGATTTCATCTGAGATCCTCTGTCCTGCATTTCCCACAGCCCCAGCCTTGTCTTGTCTCTCCTGCTGTAACTTTTCTTTAAGTTCCTTGGCTTTTGCTCGAGTTATACGCTGATCCTTAACTTCAGCCGCCCAAGCCAGCTCCGAGATTGGGGAAGGTTCCAGCAAAGGCTCATCCAGAAAACCTCCTTCAGCACCCTTCAACTCTGCTAATTCCTGCTTAGATTGTTGTTGCCATTCTTGAGGTTGCTTCTTATCACTCTCTTTAATCTCCAAAACTGTAGATGTGCGTGGGGATGGAGTTCTTTCTTTAAAGATGTCATTATAAAATTGCTCCGCCTTCTCCACAGTATTCAGATGGTGTTTCTCTCCCTTATATCTCAAAATTATGCCAGTTGGGGCGTCCCAACGAAATGGGATTTGATTACTCTGCAGTTCTTTAACAAGAAAACCATACTCTTTTCTAGATTTCAACATCTTAGGTGGGAGCTCCTTGTAGACTGTAATCTTGGATCCGCTCACTTGCACAGAAGTGAGAAAAGATTTTTGCAAAATATCATTTCTTATTGCTCTGTCTGTAAAATATATGACCACATCTCTAGGCAGTTGTCTTTGTCTGGCCACCCACGAGTTAACTCTATAGATTTTATCTATTTTACAAAAAACCATCTCAGGTTCAACTTTTAAAATCACAACTAGGGCTTCAGCACAGATCTGTCTCAAATCTTGTCTCTCCTCTTCTCTAATTCCTCGAAGCCTTAAAGCAAATTCCATTGCACGAAATTGCATCATAACAATATCATTCTCAACTCTCTGCATCTTGTCATCAACATCAAGAAATTTATGATCATTATTTTTCATCTTAGCATTAACTTCTAATTTAAATTCATCCACTTTTGTCTCAACTTTCATAATAAATCCTGCCAGACCAGACGCCACATCCATTATTTTTTTGGTCACCATCTTTTGGCTCTGCTGCATTTCCTGCATAATTTCCTGTTGTGACTTTTGAATTTTTTCATCTATTTTATTTATTTTGTCATCCATGTCTTGAAATTTCTCATCCAAAATATTTGAGATGAATTCTTTTAATTCTCCCATATCCAAATCTTTTTTTTGGGCTTGTGACTGCGTATCCTGCTTACGTGGGGGGGATCCCCCCCCTGTTTTGCCTTCCTGCTTTTTTGAAGCCATCCTGCCACGTAAGCTAGCTTTCTTAAAAAGGGAGGGTCCGCCTCTTCTGCCACCTCCACAATACCTTCTAAAAAAGTCCCCCAGAATTACTCAAAACAAAGCTATAATGCAGCAAAGACAAGTAAAAGGGAGAGATTTTCCTCTTATTTCTGTTGCAGCCGGAGCAACTCTGTAACAACTTTTTAACTTTGTAGCAAGACAAGATAACTTCACCAATCCACACCCACTAATTCATTTGCTGAGCGCCATATTTTTTCAATCACTTTCACTCATTCCGAGACTTTCACTTCAGTAAAAAAGTTCAGCAAAGGACTAATACTTGCAGTTCAAAATTTCAGGGTTCAAGTGGATTGCGGATGTTTATTTGAGTTATTTCCTCGCTCTTTAAAGGTTTCCTGAGGTCGGCTTGTTCTGCAAAAGCAGAAGACGTCCCACGCCGCCCGGAGTTTCAGCAGGTTGTAAGGGAGCCGCGCCTGCTTCCTCCCCAGAAACAGTTCCCTGGGGGGGTTGCAGGGGCTCTACCTGTGCCCTGCTGCCTCTTCTTCTTTAATCCTGAGGATTTCGAAGATTTCGAGCCGCTTCGCAGTCAGGAAGCGGCTCTACAAGCGGCGGGGGTGGCGGTGCTAAAAGAAAGCACTGTCGCCGCCGAAGACGAGGAAACCGGAAGTCCAATGACTAATTGAATATTCAAGGGTGTGTTTTTTACCATTCTAATGAGGTTTTTTGAGTTATTAGAGTTCATTTTTATATCAAAATGTCATGTTCCACATGAGGAATCTGCTTCTTAATAAAAGACAGAAATAGTAGAAATATTAATCAAAGGTGCTTCTTTTTACTGAAAAGAGATATTTTTCTTGCTCTCATCTGGATTAATAAGAGTTTTGCTCTCCCACCTGTCCCACCCATTTGCAGCATAAAAAGATTATAAAAGAAGCAAAAGTCCCGCAGAAGTCATGGTTGCTAACAAATAATAAATCCCCAAAGAATTCATATGGTTTTCAGTGTCTGCAAAGGTCATGGAAGATTATTCTCCAAAGCCACTTCAAGAATGACAGCCTCATGCATGCCAGAGCCTCAGATAGGCTGCAAGGGCCTACCAACAAAAAAACAAAACAAAACAAAAACAACACTGCCTGAATACAAGTGGTGAGGTTCTGGGAGTGGAACAGTTGAGGCAGTCTTTTTGAATGGGAGTTCCAGCCTTGGGGCTGCCACAAAGTGCTACTGTTTAGGATGGTCTAGATTGGGGGAGGTAGAGAATTCTCTCTCTCTCTCTCTCTCTCTCTCTCTCTGTGTGTGTGTGTGTGTGTGTGTGTGTGTGTGTGTGTGTGAGATATAGATGGGGGTGGAGTGTCAGCAAACTCAAGTTAGGAATTTCTGAAATGTTTGGTAGGAAGAAAAATCCAGTTCCAGTTCCAAGCTGGGGATAAAGTGGAGGCTGCTTAAGAAAGAAAGTTTATTGGACTTCCGGTTTGCTGTTTGTCCCCGCTGGACGCTCCTTTGGGATTGTCGCACCCACTGCCTGTAAAGAGCCGCCTTTATAGCGGAATGGCGGCTCGAAAAAACTCCGTTTCCATGAGGAAACGGAGATAGAGCAGGCTGGGGTGGGTTGAGTCCTCTGCCTAATCCCAAAAGTTTTTTTTTTTACTTTTGGGACAGAGCGGAAGAGACTCCCCGTATCCCCAGCTGATGCTCCGGGCTCTAGGAGATCTCTGCTACACGCAGAGCTAAGGGGCAAAAGCAAGCCTGTAAATTTGTTAAATTAATTCAAGAAGACGTGAGTTGGATCCCTGATCCTGAAGCGCAAGTATTCTTCTTATTGTAGAAAAGTTATTGAAGTTGTTTAAGAAATGAAAGGAAAAAAGATTTTTAAAATGGCGATTGCTGCTGCGACTGCTGCAGTTTGAAGAGAGGCTGAAAGGGAAAGTCCTTCCGTTTTCTATTACAAAGTAGCGGAATGAATACTTCTGGCCATAATTGAGGCAAAACCTCACTCTCACTCTTGCTTTTTTTTTCTTTTTTTTTTCCTGGGGATCTGATATTGATCTTGGTTGGAAACAAGCCTTTTTTTTCTCTCTCTCTTTTCCACTAAATCTTGTCTGTGTGGGAAATGGCACCGGGACTCACACAGCTAGACAAACAGGGGGGGGGAATCTCCCCCATTAATAAATTACACCAACAAGTTTTAACTCTCCAGTGTCAGAAACCTGATTTTAATATAATAGAATTTCTTCTTGAAGAGATTGTAAGAAGGGATGAGATTGTGAACCAGCAACTCGAAAAATTTAAGCAGGAAATTAAAGAAATTGGTGAATTGGTGAAATCAAAGTTTGACTTTTTGAATCGAAAGATTTTAAAAACAGGTAATGGTTTATCAGACTTTCTGATTCGGGTGGATGCAAAGACTAAATTATTAGAGTCTAAAATGAAGGAAACTGAGGAGAATTTGGATGACAAGATTCAAAAAATTAAAAAGGATTTGGTAAACATTCAGGATAATAGCTCAGAAGACAAACCTAAAATGGAGGTTGACCAAAAGACTGGTAATGAAGAAAATGTGCAACAGAGGATTGAAAGAGAAGTTTTAATGATTCAATATAATTTTACAGAATATGCAATTAGACTGAGAGGTTTGCAGGAAAATAATAGAGATGACTTAAGGAAAATATCTTCTGAAATTCTGGCTGGGATTTTAAAGGTTCAACCTGATGAAGTGTATTGCAGGATTGATAGAATTTATAGAATAAACTCCTGGTTGGCAAAGCAAAGGCAATTGCCTAGAGATGTGGTGATCTATTTTACAGATAAAGAAATTAGGAATAATATTGTGCAGAACTCTTTTAATTCTACTTTGCAATTTCATGGAAGAAAGATTTGGATTTTTAAGGAGCTCCCGACTAAGATGCTAATGGAGAGGAAGAAATTTGGCTTTCTAGTGACTGAGTTAAAAAAAAGAAATATCCTATTTAGGTGGAATGCCCCAGTTGGTTTAATATTGAGACACCAAGGAGTAAGATATCAACTGAACACTGTTGAAAAAGCGGAAGAATTTTATCAAAAAATTTTAAAAATGAATTTAACATCTTTAGGCATAATACAGGATAAGCAAAAGGAGCTGGAAACAAAAAGAAAATATCAAATTACAGAGGCTGTGGTGGATAAGTTGTCTTTGGACTCCCTGGATACCCCAGCTGGACTGTCTATAAATAAGAGAGCAGTGTCATCCGACTCCAATGTGATGAACCATCAAGTCACAGACAAGTGCGCAAATCAACCAGTTGATATACAAGTGATGGAAAAGAAAGATGAGATGATAAAACTAACCCAACAAGATCAACTCACAAAGCAGAATGAAAATCGATCAGCCGACACACAATTGGTAGGCACGAAACGAGGATGGAAATTCAACCCGCAAAAGAAAAAGAAAAGAAATAGATCTCATAGAAACAGCAGTTTCTAAACCAAGCAACAGTGAAGCCAGGGACTTTAAAAAATGAATGAATATCTGAAAAGATAGTGGAGGCGAACAATTGTTTAATACTATCCTGAGGATTATGGCAGATTTCTGTAATGCCGTGATTTTGGGATGTGAAAAGAGCCTTACCTTGTTGGATTTGAATTATCTACTCTGGATTTCTTTTACTGGTAAATATATTATAATTATTTTGAGTTACAAGGCAAGAGAGTTATGCTGGGGCATGCAGAAGATCTGGTTGTTCCCCCTTAGGATGATGGGAATCAACAATCCTGATGAATACCACAACTATAACTATATGGATATAATTATAATGTCACTCGGGTGGTTGTTTTTACTTTTATATATATATGAGGATATCTACTACTGATGGGGGCAGAAGATGATTGAAGATTTTGAACAAACTGTTGCACCAGCATGTTATTTTACCCTATTATGGGTGATGGATTTAACGATCCAGTGGAAAGACATCAAAGAAGATATTATATGGATTATAAATTTAAAGTTATTGTCTTTTTTCTTTTTACAAAATGGAATGCATATATAGATATGTGTATATCTTAGTAAAGTGGGCAGTGGGTTATATTTAGAATTGTATTGCATGATTTTGTAGGAATTGAAGGGTTGAAATAGGTTAGTTTACTGATTGATCAGTCTAAGAAAAAGGTTCCTTAAGTCATATATTTAGGGGAGTGGAGGAATTGGATAGAACTGAATAAATGTTAAATTTGGATGTAGGGAGAAGGCTGCTTTAAAATGTTATATTAATATATATAAAAGATTAAATGCTAAATTGTAATAATACACTATAAGTTTAGGGGAGGAGAAAAAGGGCAGATTATCGTAAAAATGGGAGTTATAAGAATAATATGCTAAGGGTCAGTATTCTGAGGAGGGAGTAAGGGAAAGGAAAGATATTATGTATGTAATTAGTTATGAAATAGCCTATTGTTGTGAAGAAGTCACAGGGGGGGATGGGTGGTGAGGGGGGTTAGGGAAGAGGGGGGGAAAGGGGGAAAAACTTGTATTTGAAAACTTTTTCAATAAAAAAGAAAAAAGAAAGAAAGAAAGTTTATTGATGAGGAGACCCAACCACAGCATGCAGTTCTGGGACAGCTGACAAATTAGCTTGATGAGTGCAAGAATTTTTATACAGTTTACAGTATTTTATAATTTTGAGGTTTGCTTTGTGTGCTTTTATTACTTGATTGGTTTTATTTGTTTCCCAAAGGCTTGTGTTGGATCTTAATTATCAGCTTCCTAGGTCCTAATCCTGTCAGGCGTGTGTAATTGATTTTATCCTGTTATCTATTGCCTCTAGCCTGCCCAGTAATGTTTCACTTTTCTCAGTAAATGGGGTTAAAGTCATGTCCTGTCCTTCTTAATCCCATCATCTCGAGCTGAAGATGTTTTGGCCCGGATTTCTTAATGGGCACAAAATATCCATCTCTAAATTCAGGCATTTGCTTGAAGTCTTTAGAAAAGGGCTTTCTATTGGAGCATTACTGTATATTAAATTCCTTCTCTGTTCGATTCTGTCCTTCTTTCTCTTCCTCCTGACTTCAACAAGCAGGCAAGAGGCAAGTGAAGGAGAGGCACTTGGGTAAGTCTAAGGCAAATAGGAGAAAAACACATAGATTTCGAACAATGAAGAATAAATGGCAGACAAAAGAGAGAAACGTCTCAATTTTCTTTTAATATGCCCTCAATTTATACAAAACACAAATACACATAAGACCCCCACACACCAGAATGAATCATGACCAGAACTCTGTATAGATAGTCCTCAACTTACATCTATAACTGAGCCCAGACTTATGATCATACATTGTTACATACAGTGCTATCATCACACATAGGTTACTATGTGACCATATCTCATTTTACAGCTGATTTTGTGGCAGTTATTAAGTAAAAGCCCAGACATCAGGGTGAAATTCAGCAGGTTCTAACAGGTTCTGGAGAACTGGTAGCGGAAATTTTGAGCAGTTCGGAGAACTGGCAAATACCATCTCTGGCTGGTCCCAGAGTAGGGTGGGAATGGAGATTTTGCAGTATTCTTCCCCTGCCATGCCCACCAAGCCACGCCCACCAAGCCACACCACATCCACCAAGCCATGTCCATAGAACTGGTAGTAAAAAAAAGTGGATTTCATCACTATGAGACGTTAAATATTTTTTATCATTATCTTCAATGGATATTCTTTTCCCAGAACCTGGAAGTCAACACTGGTTTCCAGTAAAATAAACAAACAAACATTGTGAATAACAATCACATGACTATGGAATGCTGCAAATGGCCATAAATGCTGGCTGGGTGCCGAACATCCAAAATATGATAAAGTGACTGCAGGGAGGGTAGCCATTGGAACTTCATATCTGGGTCATATGTAGCTTTGGGGAAGTCCACTGTAACTTTAAACAGTCACTAAGCATTTAAGTCAATTATCAATATTCACCACAGAATCCTGTACTATTCGTGTATGCCATTCTGTTACATATCAAGCTGAATATGTAGCCATGAAAGAAGCTGAGTCTCAAAAGAATGTCTTTTCCTTTTTTTAATAAAAGCAACAAATTCCAACTTTCAGATTCTATTTGAGTTGAGAAGACAATAATCATTGTGCCATTTTACTACGTAGCTTTCCAATCAGTTGGAAAGACCCATAAAATTCACATCTGAGCAGTGTGCCACTATTGTACAATTTGATGCAAAATGTCATAAATCACTGGTCAGATAAATGATTTTAAGAATTCTGTTATCTAACAATTCATTAAACTCATCAACATACTTGCTATAATACCTAAACTGAGCTGGGCTTTGAAGTCTTTAGAGTCTAATCAAGAGTTATCATAACTTGGGTGAAAAACAGTAAAACTGGATTGGGAATTGTCTAAGATTAACACATTCCTTTGTGTGAAACAATCCCAAAGGCCCTAGGATATCTTTATATTCTATGTCTGAAATTTAAAAATCATTTTTGGCAGTTTAGATATACTGATTTTAGAGGACTGAATATATATGGATTTATTTGGTGTTATGAAAATAAATAATCCAGAAGAGAGCTCACTATTACAAAAGTGACTGGTAATATATTTTCATATTCTAGCTTCCCTTCATTCCTTTCTTTCTATATGCTGTTCAAAGTGTCTCATTCTCTTTTTCCCCTTTATGCATGAATTTTCTTTGTCACGTGCTATGTTCTTATTGCAATTTGTTATAGAATCATTCATATTATTACAAAGCAAAATTCATCACCAGATTAACATCAATTGTATTGATTCCCAGAATTGCCAATCAGTCCAGCTACTGGGGGTTGCATTCCCAAAAAAACAGGATGGAAAGTTTTCTATATTTCATCACCAGTACAGATGGTAGCAGATATGTTTGAAGATAATGATGTGCTTGATATAGAATTGCAAAGATGATGAGAATCAATGGACGTAATTCAGTTTACTAGTCTGTCCAGTGTAGAAAGAATCTTCAAACTCTTCAGGTCATCAAGCTCTTCATGAAGTTGCAGATTGTTCATTGATCCCCAAATATTTATTATATGAAAATAATGTAATAGATATTATTTTACCTAATAGTACTATGAATACTAATACTCAACCCCTTCAAAAGTCCCATTCACCCTTGGGGTTCGATAATGATCACTTTGGGGGACCCTGCAGAATTGGATCTGAAACTCTGGCAACCTTCTGATCTTCCAAAGTTCCAGAAAAATAGAACCCAAAAGCACGAAGTTTGCCATTCTACATTCATGAATTGTTTCCAATTACATAATTGAAATCTCTTCAACATTTTCACCCACTGGTTCTAGCTGGTTTCTGTAGAACAACACAGAATAAGCTCCATCTTCCATATGATGCACCTTAAAATATCTGTAGATTTTTACCTTCTTTTAAGTTAGTGGCCCTCCACATACAGCATCTGTATTGTTTCACCATTTGTTGTCTCCTGACTTTTCTCACTCTTAAACCAGGAATCATGGGGCTATAAAAGTGGTCACACAGCTTCATGGCTTGGAGTTAACCAGATACTGACAATATGTTTTTCTATCTTGCCCCTATAACATTGCCATAGGCCATTGTCCTGTTTGTGGCTGTTTGTAACATCTTTTACTATCACCTGGCCATTTTAGACATATTATAAAGTCTGTCCAGATTACTGTTATATCAATCTAAAAATGAGTGAGTGGCTGTAAAGAACCTCTGTGAATTGCCAGTGGATATCCTTCCCTTCACTTCCTGGCCATCCTGTGAATAAGATGGATTTAAGTTGTCCACAGTTATGCTGGGGTTAATATACTATTTTTCCCACATTCCAATCTGCCCAAGAAAAAAATCAAGGTGTTTAAAATCTAGGATTTGTCAACCATTATTTTGGAGGCAAAACAAATATCTACAGTGGCTTGAAAAATTGAAACAACAGTAGCAGGCCAGGAATTGGAGAAGAGACAGCATGTTTATACAAGTTTACTTTCCTGCATTTCAAAAATAGGTACAGATCATTTCAATCCATTTCAATAGATTTGTTTTTCAGAATGGCTTTGGAAGATAATAGGAACATTCTTGTTAAAACAATTAAAAGCATTGCATTATATTTTCAGCATCATAAGTGCAAACTTGCAGGTTTCAGTACTCAGGAATAAGTCTCTTTGAATGTAAAGAGGTTGAATTTCAGAGTCACAAAGACGAAATTATTTGTATACAGTTGTAATATTATATTATTGTAGTTGTGATAGGTTCCATTGTTATATTTTTTTCCTGTAGTTGCTTGTTTCTAGAAGATATAAGACTACATTACATGACACAGAAATGACAAATCAGTTAAAGACATGTGAATATGCTGGAAAAGATCTGAACCTTTGTGTGGACAGAAGTAAGGAAAATGTCCAGATGACTGTTTCCTTTCTTGATTTTATTACCATGCTCTCTTCCTCATTTCAGATATAAAACATGGAGCAAATTGGAAATCAAAGTGATAAAAGAAGAGAATTTTCTTTCCTAGGCTACTCCAACTTCTCTGAGCCTCAAGCTTTGTTTTTTATCCTATTTCTCGCTATATACATCACTACTTTATTTGGCAATGGACTTATCCTGACCACTACATGGCTGGATGTTGGCCTTCAAACTCCCATGTACTTTTTCATCCGGCATCTGTCATTCCTTGATATTTGTTACATATCTGTTACACTACCCCACTTGCTTAAGAATCTATTAACAGACACAAAGACTATTTCCATTCAGGGTTGCCTGACCCAACTTTACTTTCTTGTGGCTTTTGTAGGAGTTGAGTGTCTCCTCTTGGCTACTATGGCCTATGACCGATACATCGCCATCTGTTATCCCCTCAACTATGAGATTGTCATGAATAGTAGAATGTGTAATAGGATGACAGTGGCCTCCTGGGGTTGTGGTTTTCTCAATTCAATTTTACACACTGTCATGACAGCCCATCTCCCCTTCTGTGGTTCTCACAGCATTGAACATATTTTTTGCGATGTCCCCCAGCTCCTCAAGTTGTCTTGTGTGGACACCTTCCCTAATCAAATGACACTGCTGACAGTGACCATGATACTTGGTATCAGTCCCTTTCTTTTTATCATGATTTCCTATGCCCACATTGTAATGGCAGTCTTAAAGATCCGTTCCACCCAAGGACGTCAGAAGGTTTTCTCCACTTGTACCTCACACATCACTGTGGTCACCTTGTTTTATGCCACTTGTGCCTTCAACTATAACAGGCCCAGCAGCAGCCACTCTCTCTTTATGGATACTTTGGCTTCACTGCTCTCCAATGTGATAACCCCAATGCTGAACCCTATTATATACTGTCTGAGAAACAAAGAAATGAAAAAAGCCATGAGAAGGGTATTCAGGTTCAAAGGAGCCTCTTTCATCTAGATTCAGTTATTTGCTGGAATCTAAATTATGTGTATTTATTCTATTTGTAGCTTGTCTTTCATTCAGAAGTACAAAGCAACATAAATAGTTGCTTGTCTTTCATTTAGAAGTACAAGGCAACATAAATAGAAGTACAAGGCTACACAAATCAGTTAAAGACATACGAATGGTGCTGGAAAAGATCTGAACATTTGTGTGGACAGAAGTAAGGAAGATGTCCAGATGAATGTTTCATTTCTTGGGTTTTTTTAACCATGCTCATTTTATTACCATGCTCACTTCCTCATTTTATTTTTCTTGGCAACATAAATTCTATGAAGCCTGTTGGACTAGGAAAAAAATTACTACCCTGTTTCCCCTTAAAATAAGACATCCCCTGATAATAAGCCCAATCAGGCTTTTGAGCGCATGCGCTAAAATAAACCCTCCCCCAAAATATTTAAATGCATGTGCAGCCGGTCCCTACCATTTCCTCTGGTTAGGGTAAGGGAGACAGACCTGGAAATCAGGTAAGATGGCAAGAGGAGCCCCGTCTTGCTCCACACACCCCAAAATAATAAGACATTCCCGAAAATAAAGCCAAGCACTTATTTCGGGGTTCAAAAAATATAAGACAGGGTCTTATTTTTGGGAAAACACAGTAGCTTAAAAGCACCCAGAGGCCTTTCATGAACAAAATCTGGATCTCGGTACTCTAGAATAACTTTGACCACCAAGAAATGTGTCAGGTACATACTGCTGGTGAATTGGTAACATGTAATGCTTTAGAAATGAATGGTAAGAGCTTGATAGCTGATGTCAGAAATAGGTAATGTTCTCCAATACTTCAAAAAGCTGGATGAAGCTCCTACAGAAATGCAGCATGTGTCCCAAAATATTTTCTGATACTTTTAATTACTGGAAGCCTCTTTTGGCTTTTGTAGATTAAAAAGACAGCTGAGAAGGGATGTGAATTACTGTCCAAAAAACAGTTTATATTGCCCTTTGCTTTGATTAGTTGAATATCGTCATGTTCTTGGGTTGATGATCCTCACTGGAATAAATGGTGGCTTGAACAGGAACAACATCTATTCAAGAATCTGTGTCTGTGTGCAGTTCAAAATCAACTCAGTGATAACAAGGCTTATTGCAAAAGATTATGAGTCCAATGTCTGATACACATCATATTAAATCAAATTTCTTCCAATCAAAAAACCCCATCTGGTTATATTTGTATATTAAATAATTTATTTTTATAGTGTGGAATAGAACATTTCCATAGAATTAGAATTTGCACTTGAAAACCCATAATCTCATAAATAATAAGTTAATGTTTTCTCAAAAGCTTTGTGTAGGAACCATATTTTCATCACCTAAATGATATCACCAAGATCTTTGAAAATATTTGAAATTAATTTGATAGCTATCAATCTCACGTGCATGTCTCTGGGCAGTTTACAGAGTTACAAACAAGCACACAAAAGATATAAAAATAACCAAAGTGTTAACAACAAAATACTAAAAATGATTAAAAGCATTAAAATATATAATCTGCAAAAAAGTATAATCTCACTAATGGTACTCCATGTTGCAGGTTCTATACCAGAACTACCAGATCCCCAGGTGTGGCAAAATTGACACCCTTGTTTAAAGAAAGTATTTTGCCAATTTTATTTCTACTTGGAAGTCACTTTTGTATTTTTTGCAAAAAACTGAGATAAACAAAATTTTGATTCAGTGATTTGTTGATTAGAATTATATGGTATTATACAAGTAATGTAGACTATTGTTAATTTTAGAGTGAAAGCTGGATGTATTTTTAATCTACATCTGTACTAAAGGAAGTTGGAAGTCGTTCATTTTCTATTTGCTTTAGTTTTTCCTTTTTTATTCACACTTCTATCTTGTTTTTTGTCCAATTTTTTTTCTTCTTTATTTTTTATTTTTTCTTTGCTTGTTTGCATTTTATTCCTGCTTTTAAAATTTAATAAAATTATATCAAAAGAATTGTGTGTATGTGCAGATGTGTATAGACTAATTCATATTAATATATGATGCCTGAGTACCCTCTAGTGGCAGGGCAGGGACCATGGCATTTAAGGGTGCTATGTAGCCAATCCTTTGAATGTATTACAATCACTGTCATTAACATGGTTTCCTGGCTGCATATTGGAGAATATTTTGATGCATTCTATGTGGGAAAGTCTCAGAAGGACAGATGATGTTTTTGGACATTCATGGAGGAAGAAGAAAAGGAGCTACAATAGCACCTTAGAGGAACCAACTACTTATTGTTGATTATTAACTTATTGGGGATCGGTCTTATTCGAGACAATGATGAATCCGCATACAGTCGGGAGGTTGAACAACTAGCCTCGTGGTGCGACCAGAACAATCTGGAACTGAACACACTCAAAACTGTAGAAATGGTGGTGGACTTTAGGAGAAACCCTCCCATACTACCACCTCTTACAATACTAGACAACACAGTATCAGTATCAACAGTAGAGACCTTCAAGGTTCTACTATATCTCACAACCTAAAATGGACACCCAACATCAAAAACGTCATCAAATAAGCACAACAAAGAATGTTCTTTCTGCGCCAACTAAGAAAGCTCACCTATTCGCTAAAACCGGTAGTTAATTTTCTAAGCAGTTCGGAGAACCAGTTGTTAAAAGAAATCTCTTTTTGGTTTTTTTTCCACTTTACAGGGCTAATCCTATAAGGAAGGCATTCTGGTGTTTTTTCTAGCCTAATCTTTATTGCCCAGTTTACAGAAACTCCTTCTCGTTAACCCTTATTACATTCTTGGCAGTACGCCTAGACTTACTGTCACCTGAGCTTTCTTTGCTGGTATTTTACTGGTGCTTGACTTTCTTAAAGGGGAAGGGTAGTTTTAAGCTTTTTAAGCTTCCCGAAGAAAAGCACTTTCAGGCGGAAGCGCTGGAATCCCCTCCCTGAATCCAAAACAGTTCCCAGTTCCCCGCTGCACATTGCAAGGGAACTGGCCACCCGCCACCTGAAACGCAGCTCTGATTATTGCGTTGGGGAATCCAGGCAGTGGTGGCTGGAAAGGAGGGGTGTTTTTCTTTAGGAGTTCTCATTCGGCTCGCTCGGCTCCTGGGCGCAGAGGGCTTATGCGGCAGCTCCTACATTGCAGGGGAGTGAAGTCATTGCGGCCATTGCCTGCCCTAAGCTGCCTCCTGGGTGGCCAGAGGGGTGACCAGCTACAAATCATGACACCCGCCTTGTTCCCCGAAGCTGCCGGGCAGATTCTACCCCCCAGACCGTCCTGAAGAAGGTTGTTCCTCAGGCTATGCCCTGATCCAGATCCCTGCTGCCTGGAACTGCCCGAAAATGGCCGAAGGGTGGGGGCTGGCAGGTAGGTGCGGCTATATTCGGCGTATAAGATGCACCCAGATTTTCATCATCTTTTTGGGGGTAAAAAGGTGCGACTTATACACCGAAAAATACGGTAAATAACGAAGCAGAGCTGCTGGAAAGAAGCCTTTAATGACAAGGAACCAAGATGAGTGACATTCAGCGAGGCTTCTTGGCTAGCTAGAAAGATTGACATTCAAATGTGAGTTTATATACCCTTTCTGAGTTTTAGTCTAAAACTGGTTTTTGATGGAGTTTAATTCTGTGCTTGGTGAAGTTTAATCCTGTGTTTATTGACAGATAATTTTCCCTATTCAGCTTTGTTTGGAAGGAAAAAGGTTAATGCCTGTTTCTGAAAAGAAGCAGCTTCAGAAATCTGGCTAGTTCCTGTGTCTATTTGTTCTGGTAATTGATTTAACAAGCAACAGCTACTGTATTTGCTCTTTCTAGCGTTAATTTCTTTCTTTGTAGTTAGGCTTATCTCAAGTGCTTTTTCTATCTGGGGAGGGGGTCTTCCTTCCCTGCTTTAGTGGTTCCTGGCACTGTCCTGTTGGGGTATACTTCCAAGAGGCAGGATGCAAGCTTGGCACTGATTTTTTTACTGCCTTTCTGTGGGGCATGTGACCTTTCCTTAAATCTGGATGATTTCCTTAGAATATCTTATGAGGTGAGCGAGATCAGCTGGTATCTTTAAATGGTGCAAATGGATCTAAGGATTGCTTCTCCTGGGTATGCTCTTTCTGCAGAGCTTAAATGACCTCCCTGTTAAAGGGTTTCACTTTATGAAGAAGAGTTGGCTATTGATAGTTATTATTGCATTTTAACTATTTTAATTCCTCAAAGTATTCTGGCACCCTGCCTGATTTGTAACTCTGGCTTGCAGGTATTTCTAATCTAATGATTGGTAGTTAGGGCAGTTGTTTGCAAGCAAAGAAGCTTTTTGTATTTTTGTACAGGCAATCCTTGACTTACAACAGTTCATTTAGTGACCATTCAAAGTTACAATGTCACTGATGGCCAATGGCTTATGACCGTTTTTCACACTTACAACCATTGCAGCATTCCCATGGTCATGAGAGGCCAGGCGAGGTGAAGTGTCCCTCAACATGAGTGACATCGAGTTGGCCACACCCACCCAGTCATATGACCGGGTGGCCACACCCACCAAGCCATGCCCACAGAACCGGTAGTAAAAAAAATTGAAAGCCACCACTGGGCATCCCACAATTTATGAAATATTTAGTGTGTTTTATGAAACCAGCCAACTAGTATTAGCATTTGCAATGTCCCCTGTACAGCTTTCTCAGAAGTCCTTACCATAATTATCTCTATATATTTGGTCTGGGAGTCGTCAAAGATCCATTTTTTTGTATTACTGACTTATTTATGTCTTTTAGTTATATAGTTTTTATCTTATATGATTGTAAGCCACCTAGAGTTACCCTGAGGTAAGGTGGGTGACCAATAAAAATTATAAAAAGAGAGAGAAATCTATGCAACAAATTAAACACGAAAGACAAACATGAAGTAAATATATAGTGCCCTTCTCCATTTTAACTTTTGCAACAATTCTGAAAGATAAATTTGGCTACAAAAGAGTGACTATCCAAGGTTGCTCAACATCATAACAGAGTAGATTTGTACCTAGGTCTCCATGCTCCAAGTCCATCTTACTAACCATTATACCACAATAACTCTTAAAGCTTAGCTTGCAATATCAAGCCAAAATATGAAGGCAATTTTATCAGTGTTTCAGTCATAATTCCTGGGAAAGAAGGAACTGGATACATTTTCTTCATTTTGCAAGGAAATAGATAAATAGCAATATGATTACACATAGCCTTTGGCAAGCTGCCTCTCGGTTAATATTTATCTGTTACTAAACCTTAAGTAAGACAATCAGTAAAAGTACAGAATTGAGATGTGCGTCCTTTGGCCTATATTTCTCTGCATTTGGAGAACTCTTTATGGTTACTTTGTGATAAATGTTTTAAGAAAAATTTGCATACTCGGAAAAAACACTATCATTTCACAGATTCCAGAACTGAGTTTTGACATTGAAAATAGGATCTATGCACAGTTAGAATCCCGAAAGGGGATGAGGATTAAGTTGCAGGAATGATTTTGAAAGGGAAAATGGTTAAGAAAACCCTTTATTAACACACTTTTATAAATAATACATAATTTGCTGTATTGATTTTGTAAGTGACAAGATACCTGGCTTGATTCTCTCTTATTTAACACCAAAAATGAAAAATTACATAGATACCTATAATCTAAGAAAATTGACTGCTGGGTAGACAGATCATAACTGATTTTGCCAATATAAGCTTTCTGCTTATATTGCTTATAAATCAGATTATTCTTTGGACGGTATTTTTTCTGTAAAAAAAATCTTGGTAGTCAAATAACTGCCCATTTGTTTTTAAATCTCTTCTAATGCCTCAGTTGTTATTGATTTTTAGCACTAGATCTGGCTGCAAAAATCTGGATTATCAATAGATTGAAAAAAAGGTTTTCTGGGTCTCTTTTCTGCCATCTATTGAACATCCATATATTTTGGAGATCAGATCTGGTAGCCATTTTATTTGCTTCAGACTCATTATAACAGAGAAGATGGATGATCCTAGTGACTAAATCTACATTAGTTGGGTTCTTTGATCAACAGATTTTTTTGGATATTGTTCTTTGGACTATGATACTTGTTTGTTTTTTATTTAACCTCCCATACACAATCCTAAAGTTTTCTATGATTCAAAGTAGTTTCTCTTTCTACAGTATATCCATATTTAATATTTTTACTGCTTCAGTGGCCAATCTCCAGATACACTACAGGAAATTACAGATTATATGATCACTTACACAGTTAATCAAACTTGTGAAGATACTGGCAGAGCAACTGTCAAAAAACAGCTACATGTAATTTGATGTAGCTGCTTTTTGTAGATTAATTGATTTCGTACCTTGGGGCCATCTTGCTTTTTAATGGCAGTAGTTTATAGCAACATTTAGTAATCTGGGCTCCATTAAAATACATACTGTAACCACTATGAAAAACAATTTTTGAATCCAGCCAATGGTGGAATCCTATACTTAAGGGTCTGGACAGCCCTCATCAAAAATCATTCTGAGATCCATATTACCATTCTAGGATACAGCTCTTACTGATCATATAATCTGTAATTTCTTTTCATTATAGTTCATCTTCATTATCACATACTTTGTAATTCTTTCTTTTGCTGTTCCTAATCTCTTCTATAAAGATACTGATGACAGAATAACACATCTGCAAATTTAACTAGGACTCTTTAGGAAGATTTTGAAATATTCAAAATAATAGGTGGCTCAGTAGCTAAGACACCGAGCTTGTCGATCAGAAAGGTTGGCGGTTCGAATCCCTAGTACAGGTCTCCTGCATGAGCGGGGGTTAGACTAGATGACCTCCAAGGTCCCTTCCAATTCTGTTACTGTTATTCACACTAATAAAATCAATATCGTTAGCATTTGGGCAGCCTAAATGCTAGATATTAAGGTTTCTTATAATCAGCATAAACTAGGCTGATTAGTTTATCTTTTCTCTTAGTTATTCAAAGTGACATACGTGATTCTTTCCCTTATTCTTTCCAAAACCTCTAAATCAATCAACTGGGAAACAGTAAGATCCAAGACCATGGGTAAAGAATACTGTTTTTTTCTGTACAATATACAGAGCGTGTGTTCTAAGGTGTATGTTCTACAAATGACCTTTAAGTGAGATTATAATATAATTAAATAGGCTTAAAAGGTTTGCAATTATGTATTGAGAATAACATACTATAATTGTGATTTAATTAGCTATCTAATATAGAGAGGATTCAAGCTGATACTTTGGATTGACAAAGGATCAACTGAGTTACAGAAGTTTATAGAATAAAAGAATTGGAAGGGACTTTGTAGGCAATCTAGTCCAATCCCCCGCCCAAACAGGAGACCCTACACCATTTCTGTCAGATGGCAGTCCAGTCTCTTCTTGAAAGCTTCCAGTGATGAAGCTCCCACAGCTTCTGAAGGCAAGCTGTTCCATTGGTTGATTGTTCTCACTGTCAGAAAAGTTCTCCTTATTTCTAGGTTAAATCTCTCCTTGATCAGTTTCCATCCATTTATTCCTTGTCTGGCTTTTGATTGGTAGACTGGAGGATCCTAACATCCTGATCTATGATCAGTCTTGGTGGGATATGGATGGGAGACAACAGACTCCAGCTGAACCCTGGTAAGATTGAGTGGCTTTTCGTGCATGGAGATTCAGATTCCAGGAGTTCCACCCAATCTCCAGAATCTCTAGCAGATATGGAAACTAGAGATGGGAAATCAGCCTTTCCCTGTTTGTTGCAGATGTGTTGGACTATTACTTCTAAAATACCCAACCTGACTAAAGGACATGTAACCATAAAGCTTATTGAATAACTTTGATCTAGTCACTGTCTCATAAAGCCTTACTGTTCTATCCTAGAACAAAGGCATGGACTCATGGCTAGGCTTAATGAATTCTTTATTTTAACTATCAATACGTAGTACAACGAATACCTCAGTAACTCACGAACAAGCAAACTGCCTGACAGCTGCTTAAATAGTGAGCTGTCAAACTAGAACATCCAATCATAAGGGTGTATTTCTCCCGCTCGGCAATCCAGCGGGACTTAGCCAATCACGGGAGAGCAGCAACAATGGAGTCTGCCGGCGTCGGTACTGCAAGGACTTAACACTCCTTCCCACCTGGACCGCGCATGCGTAATCTTCTAAGTACGCAGGCCGACGTTGGCTCCGCCCAGATCATCTCAGTTCAGGGCTGGCCTTCGGCGTAGGCGGAGTCATGGTGCTGCCCTGTGCCAGGCTGCAGTGCTGAGAACAAGGAGTGAGTGGAACAACTGTCAACGCGGGAGAATCAACTTGAACAGGTAAGTTAACCGACGAGAACGCATCAGGTTGCAGAGAGGCTGTAGGTTGGAACTGTGAGGCCGGCCTAGTGGGTGTATACGGTGGGTTAATGGTCTCAGCAGGATCTGCTCGCTCACATGGAAGGCCCGCCATCGTGAAGGCCCTCCGCCGTAGTTGATTCACATGCCGCCTCCAGACACGTCCATCGTCGAGCTGGACCCTATAAGAGTAGGATCCGGTTAGTTGGCAAATGTGGCCCGGGACCCACTTAACACCTGTGCTGAAATTTTGCGCATAGACAGGGTCCCCTACAGCAAAGGTCCAGGTGTGTTTATTTCCTGCCTTGAATTCATCTGGCGCATAAGCGGGGTGTAGTCAATCCAATACGGTCCGGAGTCGCCGGCCCATAAGTAGTTTGGCCGGGCTTGTTTTTGAGACCAGGCAGGGGGTCGTATGTTGAGTTAAAAGGTATTGGCTAATTTTGTGGTGCCAATTTGAAGGCCCTAGGCGGCCTAGAGCCTCCTTGGCCGATCTCACGGCCCTTTCCGCCTGACCATTAGCGGCCAGATGGAAAGGGGCCGTTGTCGTATGGCGGATGCCTAGTTTGGTCACAAACTGCAAGAAGGGTGCCAAAGTGAATTGTGGGCCGTTATCGGTGACTATCGGTATCGGGAAGCCCGTGTGTAGCGAACAACCCCTCTAGGACCCTAATGACTGCGTCGGTCATTGTGGAGTGCATGAGAGCTAGCTCCAGCCATTTAGAATAGGCATCAACGATGACCAGGAACATGTGACCTTGGAAAGGGCCAGCGAAATCCATATGGATTCACACCCAGGGAGCCCGTGGCACTTCCCATTCTCTAGTTGGGGCCGCTGGAGGGGCTGGCCGGGACAATTGGCACTGAGGGCACGTGGCCACCCAGTGTTCGATCTCGCGATCCATGCTAGGCCACCAGACATAGCTGCGGCCCAGCCCCTTCATGTGAACAATGCCCGGGTGAGAGTTATGGAGATGGGACAAGACAGAGTGCCTTAACCCTGTCGGAATAACAACCTTGTGGCCCCAGAGGAGGCAACCCTTTAGGGTAGAAAGCTCGTTCTGTCTACACAGGTAGGGAACAAACTCGGCCTGGACAGGACCCGTGGGCCACCCCCTGTGGACCCAGTCTAATACCTGGGAAATAGCTGGGTCCGTGGCGGACGGTCTTAAATCTGCAGTCGGTTCTACGATGGTTGCCACCGTAGCCCAAACAAGAGTCTTGGGCTGACTTCGGAATTTTGCTGGTCGCTCCTGGTCGCCGACGAGTCGCCCTGAGGCGACTCACCTCTCTCTCGTCGTCGTCATCGGAACCCAGCAGGTCAACCTCCTCGTAATGGACGGACAGAGGTTTCACAGCGGCTGCCGAGGGCGTTTGGAACCGTTGAATTTCAGCGGCAGAACGGCCGGACATCTCAGCGGCCCTGGCCTCGTCCAGGGCTACCTGGAGTGTTAATTCAGACCGCGCCAATAAACGCCGTTACAGCTTTAAATCCTTAATGCCACAGACTAATTGATCCAAAAGCATCTCGTCCAAATCACGAAACTCGCAGTGGAGTGCTGCGGAGCGCAAAGAGGCCATGTAGTCATTCACAGATTCCCCCTCCGACTGTGAGCGCTGCCAAAATGCATGACGGCGCACAATACGAGATGGCGTGGGGGAGAAATGGTTCTTAAGTCTCTCTAATAATGTGTCCCACGGAACGTCAAACACTTGTTGTGGGGCGGCTAGAGCCCTGGCTGTTCCGAAGATCTCACTTCCACAGGAGCTGAGGAAGTAGCCCCGTTTCCGAGCGCTGGACAAGTCAGTCAATGCATTCGCTTGAAGGAAGCACTCAAAACGCTCCATATAAGTGTCCCATGTTTCTGCCGATGGGACGAACGGGGAAAATACTGGCAAAAACGTTGACATGGTCAGTGTGGGAGACAGGTGCTGCTTCTACCGCCCTGCCGCAGCCGTCGCCGATCCCATCCTCATCGCCAATTGTTCTATCCTAGAACAAAGGCATGGACTCATGGCTAGGCTTAATGAATTCTTTATTTTAACTATCAATACGTAGTACAACGAATACCTCAGTAACTCACAAACAAGCAAACTGCCTGACAGCTGCTTAAATAGCGAGCTGTCAAACTAGAACATCCAATCATAAGGGTGTATTTCTCCTGCTCGGCAATCCAGCGCGACTTAGCCAATCACGGGAGGGCAGCAACAATGGAGTCTGCCGGCGTCGGTACTGCGAGGACTTAACACTTACCCAGTGTTGAGGTGAAGTATTCTACACCCATTCATGAGTCAGAGTTCTGTATGGTCAGCAATGTCCACATTTCTTCCATTGCCTGCTTGTCAACACAATCTGTCTCCCCTCCTCACCAATAGGTGATGAAGCCTTACAGATTTAATACATCTTCATGCTCACTTTGGACATGAGCAAATAGGTTGGGAAGAATGATAAATACAATTTGAAAATAATACAACTAAGGCCATCCTAAGGCTACCTTATTCATAAGCTGGGGACTGAAATGAAGTCAGAGATCTCCCCTTGACACCACAGCACCATTAACTTTAGGGAGCTGCAGTCTCAAAGATTGTGCAGCAAGAGAAAAGGCAACCGTGTGTGCTGCTGCTGCCGTTCCAGAGGGTGGGGGTGTCTGGGAGGCCAGGCACTCCCACCACCTGACCAGGCAGGTGGCCAAGGGCCAGCTGGGGGAGGGTTCCTTTGCTCGCAGTCCCCAGAGGGACTGGGTTCCAGCAGGCTTGGGTTAGGCTGGTTGGCTTGCGCGGCAGTGACAGGGATCACCACTTGGGGAGGTGCCTCCAGGCCTGGATGCGGCAGGCTGCCCTTGCTCAGGCGGCTCCAAAATTAAATGTGGAAAGCAGCATACCACGGGAGGGACACCCACTCCAGGCCTGCCCGTTCAGATGAAGGCCTGCCTCGGAGGCAACATGGAAAGGCTTGGCCAGTTGACCTCCTTTTGGGCTCGGCTCTTGGCTGCCACCTGCTCAGCCTCCACTTCTCTTGGGCTTCCCTCCTGGAGCCAGGCCCACAAGACATCCGAGCCTCGCCATGTCCCCCCTCACCCGCAACCTTTGGATGAATGTGGCAGGCCCCCTCCTCTGCCATTGGCCTTACCTTCTCAGGCCAGGTGAAGAGTGTCTGCATGAGAGGCAGCTGTGTGAGGAGCAGAGATTGGCAAAGTAGGCTCACTAGGCAGAGATCAGCTGGGGCCCCTGGTCAAGGCAAGTGATGGAACCAGAGAGCAGCAGCAGCTATGCCGTCGATGGCGGGCATGACTCTAGGCATCAGGCACGATAATGAGTGAGTGGAAGGGATGGGGAGGGGTCAGCCAGTGGCGCAATTTGCCAATTCACTGAACTGTGCAGAATCTTAACAACTGGTTCACTTGAACAGGCAGCAGGCTGCAGTGTACCTCTGGGCACCACCCCCTCAGCCTCAAACAGCACCAGGAGCCCAGTCAAAGCCATTGTCGGACAGATCAGCCGGGTTTAAGTAGTAAAAAAAAAAATACAATAAATTATATATTTTCTTACAAACATTTTAACACATATTAAAATAATCACTTCAAAACTTTACTTAAAATTCAAAACATCAAATATATTATAATAATATGTAAAATATTAAATTACATTTTACTTTGCTGTCATGTGTATTTTTCATTTGACTGCGCAGCTTTGATCAATTCTTTGTGTTTAAGGAATAATTCTTTAATTTCAATACAACGTTGAGAAATATTAAAAAATATACAAAGTTCACTTCGAACTGATGGTACAAGCAGTCGGTTACATTCGTCAGTCCACAAATTTCCCATGACGCTGAAAATTTGTTCAACGTTTGCATTTGATACCGGAACTGATGCACAATACTGGAACAGTTTCAGTAAACTTGGAGCTGGCTCTTTCTTGAAAAAGTACGTCCACTTATCAAGGGATGAATCGCCCTGCAGATGAACATAAACTTCTTCTAAGGCAGAAATTTCATCAAAGAGAGTGTTGGGTGGAAGTTCTTCTCGTCATGGTGATAATAACCAGATGTTCGTTATTTCTTCTAAAGTTGGAGGGTTATTGCGATCAATTAGATTGAAACAATTTAGCGTCTCACATACTGAATTGGTGAATTTATACCACTTTTCTAGGTACGCAATAGCTCTTTGATACATGTTGATGGCTTCTTTCTTGAACTTTTGCACGGCATTCTCAGGCAAATGTTTTTTACGTAAGGCAAATAAAACTTTCACTCCAAAAAACTGCTCATTGTAATTTTTTGGCAAAGAATCACACAGCTTACACATGATAATGTGAAGATCACATGCAAGAATTTTCTTGCTTTCCAGCTTCAGTAGGGTGTCTTGCATTATTGACATGAAGAAGTGCGTGAAATACAATTCTGAAATTGTTGGTTCATCGTCCTTTGCGAGTTCATTTTCCTGATCTGAAATAAGGTTCCAGATAACCTTATGGCACTCATCAGATCCAAGAGAAATAAAATACGATTTTAGAGGTATCCAGTTTAAAAGAAGTCTTTCAACCGCTTTAAACAAACTTAACCAACTGTTGGAACATGGCACAAAACTTCATGGAATTCTGACTTGCAAAACGTACGTACCATTTCATCATAAAGCTTTTGAATAAAAAAATGTCCACTATTTTGTGAAAAAAAATAGTGAACATAATGTGAAAAAAGTGGACTGTCCACTCAAATAGTGGACTATGTCCTTTTCTTAAAATACTCCAATTACATTTCAAATAGTTCTAAATATATAATTTATGACCCTATATTTCTATGTATATAGAGGCTAGAGGTCTAAGTGGCTAGAAGTGGCCCAGATATTTTCTTCTCATTACCTTAATGAAGAAATTTGTCCTTCCCACTGCTCCAACTTTTCCTGCATAATTAATGAATCCAGCAATCCCTTTGGTAGCTCCATAAACTTCGCCAACTTTTTTTTTATACAAGTTTTATTAAATTTTTTCTTTCATCATACATATTTTATGAACAGAGTGTTGATTGGATCACATCTTAGACATCTTATACATAATCATAATGTGTTTTAATCTTTCCACTTTTTTCAATATTCATCTCTTTTATATAATCCTTTATCACAAATTAGTCATTTTTCACCATATCTTATTATTTCAACTTCTGCCATGTTGTTCTCTTTCCATAATTCTTTATCATTTTCAATTTTACTTACAAATAAGATCGTTTTACACCTTATATTTCTCTTCATTCAGTTATTCCAGTTATTTACCATCTTTCTTCATTTCCAGAAGGGTCTCTAATTCCTTTTTCCTAATCATTAGCATTTGAATTATTCATCTTAATTGACATTGTTATCAAAATTAATGTTATCAAATTACTAATTTTCAAATTTCTTTATCATTTCATATTCAATACTTTCACCTAAATAACATCACACTATATTCTATAATTCTTCTCTCTTACCAATACAATAACAAGTTAAATTCAAGACTATCAAAATCACTATTATTGTTATATTGCGTACTTTCCCATTCCCATTCATTAATCTACCTTATTATATATATATTTACTAATATTTATCTCATCATCATTCATCTTTAACAATCATCTCTCTATCTTTTCCCATTTTCTAATAGTTTTTTGCTCGACCCTTTATCTTGCTCTAACTTCTCAATTCTCTTTTTTTTTCTTTTTATATAGGTTACATTTCATCTTCTGGATTCCTTTTATCTTTTTTTGTTGTACTTTTTGAGCATCCGTCACCAAGACTTTCCCTTGTCTCCTCCAGATATTTCCCTTTTTCACTTTTAACTGTTTCTTCATATATCTACAATTCCATTTTGTAGCAATTTAAAAGATTATTAAAACCTCCCCAATTGTATCTCTTTGCAATTAGCAAAAATTTAAAGTCTATTTAATTTTCTTATATCTCCTCTTCTTTTCTTCTTTTTTTTTCTTCAATTATTTCTTTGTTCCTCAAATTTAAAAAGATCTCTTCAAATTGTCCAAATTCAGCAACAGTCAAATCCAATTAAAAAGTTATCTTCCATGAGAGAAGGGAAATGAAACAAAATCTCAGATGTAAAACACAGTCACTCCTTAATTGTTCTCACAGTGACCAAATTATCTTCCTCTATATGACCAAGGTCAGGGCTTCCAGCTGCTATTTCTTCTGTTTTGTTTATTTAAGTAGAGTATTACAGTACTTTTTCTTTCCTCCAGCAGATGGCACTCTCTGTTTCTATTCTGTTACGAAGTACCGTATTTTCTCACGTATAAGACGACTGGGCGTATAAGATGACCCCGACTTTTCCTGTTAAAATATAGGGTTTGGGCTATACTCATCGTATAAGACTACCCCTCTTCCAACGCACACCAAATAAAAATTAAAAAACATCAACTGGCTCACCCACAATGTAAAAGCAGCTGTGCTAGACCCAAAATGGCCCCTGCAATAAGCAGGAACCTCACACAGCCACAAAAAGCCCAAAAAAAAAACAACTTTCACACTTTACACACACACAACACAACACAACTGGCTCACCCACAATGTAAAAGCAGCTGTGCTAGACCCAAAATGGCCCCTGCAACAAGCAGGAACCTCACACAGCCACAAAAAGCCCAAAAAAAACCAACTTTCACACTTTACACACACACAACACAACTGGCTCACCCACAATGTAAAAGCAGCTGTGCTAGACCCAAAATGGCCCCTGCAACAAGCAGGAACCTCACACAGCCACAAAAAGCCCCAAAAAACAACTTTCACACTTTACACACACAAAATTCCACATACAGTTTTGTGAGATTTTGTGTGTTTGCGTAGTTAGAGTGAAACACTACAGAAACACACTAAATCTCAGAAAGCTGCACAAGTATTATTTTATTTTATTTTATTTTTATTTTTATATGAAAGCTAAATTTAAAACTTCCTAAACTTTAAATGGCTAGGTCTAAAAAAGAACAACTAAAAAAAACCCAATTAACTATTTTTTTTAAAGATCCCAAAGGGGAAAAAAACTTACCCAATAGAACAGGGGTCTCCAACCTTGGCAACTTTAAGACTTGGAGACTTCAACTCCCAGAATTCCTCAGCCAGCTTTCTTTTGCTGGCTGAGGAATTCTGGGAGTTGAAGTCCACAACTCCTGCCTACTTGATTGCAGGCAGGGAGTTGCTTGCTGATGGAATCAATTCAGGCAAGCGAAGCAAGGCAAGTGTTGCGATTAGCAGCTAAGGTAAGCAAGCTGGAGGGGGAAAACTTTTTTCCTTTTACAGGGCTCTGGGCTCTGCGATCCCAGCTGAGTTGCCTGATTAGCAGGCAACTCAGCTGGGATCGTCAGAACTTGCAGAGCCACGTAAAAGGAAAAAAGTTTTTTCCTTTAACATGGCTCTGGCATCCCAGCTGAGTTGCCTGATTAGCAGGCAAAGCTGGGATCGTCAGAGCTTGGATTGCCAGAGCCATTTAAGGCTCATCAGAGTCTTTCGGGCTGGTCTGCCTGGTTACAGGAGAACGACACCTGGCGTATAAGACGACCCCCGACTTTTGAAAAGATTTTCATGTGTTAAAAAGTCGTCTTATACGCCGGAAAATACGGTAGTTTGTTAAGTCCGATTAATTATCAAAATACCCAGAAATTTTTAAAATCTTCATATAAGTTGTTGTTTTCTTCCGAAAATCACCTTTTTCCCCTTTTGAAATATTTTGCTTTTCCCAATTTTCCAGATCTAAAACTTCTTAGGCTTTCTATATTAGAGTCCCTGCTTTTTCTTTTTTCCGCATATGTGTTTTTTTCCCCCAAATGTCAGATAGCTGCTAGTCCAAGCTCAGGAATTTCTTTTAAGACTCCAATTTCAATTTTTTCTTAGTATAAATTGGCAATGATCTCACCCAGTTCTAGCACTGTTCAATTCTTAGGTTCAGTTGTTCCAGCTTCAAGGTGGCCACCATAAAATGGCCATCACCCCCGCTGCTGCTTCGAGAGAGCTGTTCCAGCGAGGAAATTGCCAATTCTTTGTGGTTGGTCCACAAAACACCTCTCCTTTCTTCACCATCCCTGCAAGATGGCTATGGCTCAAAAGCCTCCCGGCAGTGGTTTATTTGGCGGGATTTTGCGTGGCTCATTAGAGCCTGCTATTTTCCAGTCCATTCCTGCTGTGATCTCAAACGGAAATCCCAAACTTTGCTGACTTTGATGAGTTTCTATTCAGAAACTCCTTCCAAACCTCTGTCTGCATTCCATTGCCAATGACCATTCTCATCCTATGGTCATGATCATGGTCTCTTTGCAAGGTGAGATATCAAGGAAATTAGAGTTTTCCATAATAAAAACTGTATTAGCAGTGGTCATGCCAACTGGTCAGGCAGCGAACCAGCTTTTTAAGAGATTGCTTGAAGAACATCCTACAAGATGGTGGGAAGGAGTGACAGTCCATAAAGATTGTTTACAATTAGTCTATAAAATCTACGAGGAAACCTTTCCTATTTCAGACTACAGTTGCATAGCTTTTAGTTTAAATATATAGAAATCCATGTCACAGGGAGATAAATAAAATAGGTTTGGTTTTCAAATTCTGGTTAATACCTTAGTATTAACTTGAATAGCATCTCTGTGCAAGTAGCAGGGACTCAAAGTTGACTGAAGCCTTGCAGAAATATTAGGAACTACCACATTCTAGCATTTATAACCAAATGACTATTCCTAGAAAACATGTTGTTTACTGTTGCTCTAACAATGACTATTCCCTCTCTATTCCTCAACAGAAAAATTGTTGTCATCTTCTAAGCTCCCCACAAATATTTCTGCTTTTGAAAACTCTCTGTAATCCTTTGTTGGAGGAGAATTCTCCAGATCTATAAAAGATTAATTCAATCTTGGAATTGGCCAGTTTCAAATCAAACTTGTCACACAAAAACAAAGCTAAGCAACCTTAAAACTGTTGGTATCACACAGCCATTTTTAAACTCCTAGACACCTTTCTTAAAATACTTTTCTTTGTTTTATCTCCATATATATCAGGATCAGTTCCCAAAGCTCTTTTTCAGTGTTTTGCAACCTTGCTACGAGGAATATAAGAAGGAATAGTGCCACTGCAACATTGCATCAGTCTACCTGTACTAAACTATATATTCCGATATAAAGATACAACACTATGCTTCTGTGAAAGATTACTAATGGTACTATTCTTTTTTTCCTTTTACCTCTATAATAGATAGATTTATATATACATATGTATCTGTACAGCTACATATATCTGTTCTATGACCTGCTGCTTCGCAAGTATAATTATCAATTTTTCATGAAATAGGAAACGGGGGAGGGAATTCGATTACATGAAGGGACAAGGAATGGATATAGGAGAAAGGAATATATAAACAAGCTTAGTATTCATGACAGTGGTGCAACTCCCAGTTCTGTCTGGTTCTTTACAACTGGTAGTAAAAGTGGCATGAGGCTCTGCCCACCTGCCCGGACATCATAATTGATGATCTGTGCATGCGCAGAAGCGCAAGAGAGAACAAAGTGAGCATGTGCGCGCACTCCCATTGCAAACTGGTAGTAAAGGTAAGTAGAATCCACCCCTCATTCATGACAAACTGGGCCTAGGTCTCCACAATATGATATAAACATAGTTATCTTCTAGATTTGTATCTGCATTGCCTGGACACTGTTACGTATAATTCGGCAGTCCCTTATCATTCTTTGTAATATTGTTTTCTGAAGTATTATTCCATTTTATCAATTACCTTTGGTGCATTACACAAGTAGCGCATCAATTCTCCTACATACTGGATCACAGTGACATGATAATGTCTGCAGTCATCCTAGTAATGAGAAACAGAGAACTTAGACCTCAGAACACATGTAGTTCTTACATAAACAGAGAGAGAAAATTCAAGAAGCTGCTGTGATCACTAGGTTAGAACCCTGAGCTGAAATGCTCCACTCTGCAACTTTTCAATGGCATCTTCCCCTAGTTACTTAAACATAGGTGTGAAATCCAACAGGTTCTGACAGGTTCTGGAGAACTGGTAGCGGAAATTTTGAGCAGTTCAGAGAATGGGTAAATACCATCTGTGGCTGGCCCCAGAGTAGGGAGGGAATGGGGATTTTGCAATATCCTTCCCCTGCCACACCCACCAAGCTATGTCTACCAAGCCACACCATGCCCATCAAGCCATGCCCACACAACTGGTAGTAAAAAAAATTGGATTTCACTCTGCTTAAAAAGGCCTAAAATGATTTGGCTCCAGGACATTTGAAGAGGACAAAGTCAGGATATAAATCAGATAAATAAATAAATAATTTAAGACGCTTTCTTCTCTGCAAGTTTCCTGCTTCTGTGAATGTCATTCTTCTGCAATCAGATATCCAAATAGTTTGGGATGTTGGCAAGAAAAGCCATTTAGGTTTATATATATATTTACAATTTATACAGTTATCAGAAAATATTTGATCCACACATATTTGGTCCACCGATCTATCCACTATTCAATGATTTACTAGTTGTTTTCTGCTTCTTTGTTTAGCTGGGTAGTCTTTACCACTTTAAGTGTTCCATAAAACTGATACTATGACCCATCCTAGAATTATCTATTAGGAATAACTGGCAACAAATATTTCAATAAATAAATTAGCAAACAAAAAGGGATGTGATTCTCATGTCTGCCATTAGGGAGATTGTGAGTTCAAGTCCCACCTCAGCTATGAAAATCAGCTGGGTGACTATGTGTCAGTACTCTCTCTTAGCCCAACCTACCTCACAGAGTTGTTGGGAAATATTGGCATGTTAGATATATCCGTTTTGGCTGATTTATAAAAATAATAAAGATGGGATATAAATAAATATAAATAAATAAATGACACAACCATAGAAAATGAATACTGCTAAAATATCTATCTGTCCATGACATTCAGATATACTTCGATGTGGCCTATGGTTAAAACAAGAAAAACAACTCCTACCTCTTTTCCTCTTCCTCCTCCTCAAACTCCCAGCATTAACATTCATACATCGACATGCCATTTTCTGATATATATATATATATATATATATACGCATTACAAAACTGCTCCAAGAGTGAGACATTTCCTTCTGAATCTGCCAAAGAACCAGTTAAAGTGTTCTTGGCACAGGTATTTTTTTTTATTGTGGGATTGTGTTAAATTTATATTTACCGACAAAGAGATAAAGGAAGACTAGTATAGATCTATTTCAAGCTATTTAGCTCACATCAGCAAGCCATACCCTTCTGGGATTCGAACCAGGGCTGTTTGTGAGATTATATTTATGTGAGATAATATATTTCTTGTGAGATTATATTTATGCTATTTTGTGTCAGAATGCTGGAAATGTATAAGTAGTCCCTGACTTACAATTGAGCCCAAAATTTCTGCTAAGCGCAATGTTGTCCCATTTTACGACCTTTCTTGCCACAGTTGTTAAGTGAATCACTACAGTTGTTAAGTTAGAAACATGGTTGTTAAGTGAATCTGGCTTCCCTATTGACTTTGCTTGTAAGGAGTTTGCAAAAGGTTATCCATCATATGCTCCCAGGACACTGCAACTGTCATAAATATGAGCCAAAGATCTGAATTTTGATCATGTGACCATAGGGATGCTACAATGGCCGTGTGAAAAATGATCATAAGTCACTTTTTTCAGTGCTGTTATAACTTTGAATGGTCACTAAATGAACTGTTGTAAGTCAAGGACTACCTGTACATCATTACTGCATCAAGGTTGGTAAATAATTGACACTACGGTATAAGCCTTCACATGTTCCTGCTTGCCTCCTCCTATTTTTCTTAACTCCTTCATGCATCTTCAAGTATTTGGGGCAGGCTGTGATGTTCTCTGTGGATGCTGCTATATATAAAATATAAGATGATATAAAAGCTCTGTGCCTCTTGATAACACTTTGAGGGTGAAGGTCTCTTTATGTATTCCAGGCTCCCTGGTCTTTTGTGCCTACCTTACGGTCCCCATAAGAGCAAGGAGTCCAGCTGAGTGCTACAGAGGGAGTGGAGAATAAACAACATCCTTATCATGGACCCTGGTCAGGTGAAACAGATGGGACACAATTATTGCTTTCTTCTGGGAAATGACAGCAGCTTTGGTGAGTCCTGGAGGAAAGTGAAAAGAGAATAAGAAATAAAGGATGCAATGAATTTAGAGAAAAAGCAAGAAATTATAATTTACAATCAGTTTCATGACTGTATCCTTGACTCCATGCCAGAAATAGGGATTATATGATTTTGACATTTCAAAAGCACTCATTGGCAAAAAGAAGAAGCACAGATCAATGAACTAAAGCTTTGCAGCATGCCAATTTCCATTCAACAACAGCATCATCATCAGATGACATGTTGATGATGTAAGGTGGACAGATGGACATGAAGATATGATGATGATGTCAGGTGAGCAGGAAACTTTGCAGACACAAAAGAAAATGACTTCTTACCTAACCTTGTTATTTATTACCTAACCCTGATCTAGGCTACGCACATCATAAAAACCATGCAATCATACATGCAGAAGTCAACAGAGAGTCTTTCCAGCCAACATCATAGTTTATCCTTCTAGGTCTCCCAGCAACCACTCCACCTTTCATGCTCCTCACCTGTGGTCCCAGAGGTGAAAATATATAGACATATAGATTTAACTGTTATATTGGCTGTGAAGGAAAAGGGCACAGATTCAGCAGAACTTAATTTGATCTGTTTGAGCAGTGCCTCTACACCTTCAGTTGGGGAATCATCACTCAGATAGAAAACAGTATCCCTTCATCATTTAAAATAGGCAGGATATCTTCAATGGCATCTTTTAAATCTTGAAAAAGGAAAGAAAAAATATTTGATTGAATTTACTGCCTTATTTTTGGAAATCTCTTTTTGAACCTCTTCCATAAATACCAGAACAAAGGAAAAATATGGCAGAGTTTCTGCAAAGACACTGTAAAGAGTAGCACTCTAATCTTGCGTTCTTAGAAACACTAACTACTCCTAGGCAAAAAATGTATAATATAATCCATTTGTCCTGATAATTTTATTATATGAAACTGGATGAAAACGTATACTGGTACATAAATCTGTGTGCTAGGGCTAGCAAGCAAGAAAGCAAGAAAGAGGAATAGAAAAAGGAGCCAATCTGTAATATTATTTTATTTTTTAAAAATAAAAAAGAATGATTGAATAGCTTTCATGTCTTTTGTGTGCTTGGCTATTTTAATGGTTACATTTAAAATATAATTATAACCAAGCTGAATATAGATATCATTGACCCCAAAGCAAACTAATGTTCTATCAATTCAAAATCTGACAATAAAGCAAGATGGTTATCTTACAGTAGTTATAATATACAACTGTTTCCTTTAAATTAATCAGGAAAATGTATGAAAAGAATACTGCTTTTGGAGCTATGTTTCACTGAGAACAGTGTATTTTCATATGTCATGGATAGATAGATATAAATTTTAGAGGGAATGTAAAACTTGCTACATAATTTTAACATCATGAAGATCATGTTGAAGCTATAATACAAAGAAAAAGACAAGAATTGGAATAATAATGTATTAGTCCAGCTAGCACAAAAATGGTTCTAAATCACTGAGAATAAAAAACCACCATTAATAACAATGAGATTGAATAGGTTTTGCGAAATATCATGTTGGTCCAAATAGCAGTGGGATTAAACATGATAAAATAAAATCCATACACTTTAGAATCAAAGTAAAGTGCCAAGGAACAGAACAGTAATAGTACCTTCTAATGATGCAGCCTGCCAAATTTGGTTGTAAAACATTATCCCCAAATCCCATTTCAGGTGGTTGTTCAGAAAAATGGTGCTGAATATTATTACTAAGAAGCCCAAGAAGATCACTAAAATTATACTCATTTCAAATCTTAAAAGAAAAATGCGAACAAAGATAGGGTAAAACCACTGTGGGAATGGCACCATTTCATGCAGAAATATCCCATGTCATGTCTAATGTAAGAATCTCCGAGTATCCTCAAAATTATCATAGAAAGCCATTCAGAAAATGACCAGTTTTCTTCTAGGACCAAAATGTGATAAATCTTTTATTTCTCAACCAGCTGCACTGGAAGGCATTGTGGAAATGCAGTGGAGGTAGAAATTGACTCCTTTGCTAACTAGGGCCCAGTTGCTAATAAACTTTCACTTATCAGATTGCTTCCAACCGCAATCACAACCTTCCTTGATTCATTGTTCACAATGAATGTATTTCTTATATATAAACTCATTATGTCTATAATTCTATGAATTATTACCCTATAATAATAAGATTAATAAATGTATTAAAACAACGTAACAGGGTTTTACAAATTAGTGGAAGATCTCTCTCTCACACACACACATTCACACACATACAAAGATCTCTCCCTCCCTCCCTCTTCCTCCCCCTCCCTCTCTCTCTCTCATCAGCAATGCTCTTTTCAACATCTACAGGGAGTCTGCAAGCAATATAAATCTGAATACTGCGGTATAATTACACAGCTCTGGATTATCCAGATTTATCAAAGAGGCCCAGAATTAGGATATTCATTAAATAGCAATGCAAATTACCTCCTTACTTCAAAGTGCAATAAAGACCCTAGACTTCTGTCTCAAAGTACTGCCCCAAAGACACTTCTGTCTGAATACCAGTGTCCAAAAGAGCACTACAATGGACTGATCCACTCACTTATTTATTTAAATTTATATAGCTGACCATTTTACTTACGAGACCCACAAGTTAAAACAGCAAACATATAGAAACTGATTAAAAGATGTTAAAGTGCAAGAAAGGGCCATCTTATAGCTCATAAAAAATGTAGTCATCTTGCAGGGCGTCCCACATCCATGGGATCTACACAACTGATGGAATAGAAATATCTTCAGAGACTTCCTAAAGATCCACAAAGTTAGGAACATTGTAACAGAGGAGGATGGGTGCCTCAGCACCCAGCCTCCCCTGAATGCCATCAGATGGAAATCCTTTGTATACAGGGACCATCATATGCTTCCAGATCTGATAGGAGAGGTGGGTAATCTTAGCTTCCAGAAAACACCTATTTTATACTATGGAAGTAAAATGCTACTCTACATGGCTCTTTGCAGTTCTTATGGTCTTACCTTCTTGATCTCAGAAGACAATTTACGTTATAGTGCTAGGCAAGAGAAAAAGAAAAAAAAAGGAGAAAGAGATACATTCATTCAAACATATTTCAAATTAGTTGAACTATTGAGAGATTATTAATAGAGAAATGTAAATGAGACTTTTAATAAACCAGGAGATGTACTCTGGGAAAACTGCTTCCCTACTACATAAATTCACAATATCAATCCATCCAATGCTGACAGAATACTGATATAAAAGAAATCATTTTGCATATGCCAAACTTATTTTACCAATTGCAAAATCCGAAATTGTGGTAACACATTGCCCATCTCCTGGGTTGAAAAAAATATATTTGGGTGCAATTCAAAAAGAAGAGAAAGGACCAGTAGTTATGAAATATTACTATTTCTATGGAAGTATCTCCTACATGATTCTCTCAATTGGAGATGGTAGAAGAACTTTAGCCTTGCCCTTACAAGATTTCAGCACATGTATCAGAGATTTGAGTCATATGTTATAGTTGACACATGCCATGGTATAGCCAATCTTTGATAAGCTGATGAAAACTGAGAGATAGGCAGGGATGATCTTGAAGAAAATAGCCATTGTGTCCTCTTTTTTCAGCTCCACATAGTCCTTCAGTACTCTGGCTATCTGATTGCTGTATCTGTCAATGTTTCGGTAGGAATAAACCTCACCTTCAAAGAGAATCAAGGGTTTATCTTAATACTTCTTAACTCTGGCCAAAAATATTTCTAGGAAAGTGATAGGGGGAGTGCACTTCATCTATGTGTAGCATCGATACCCGATGTGTATGTAGTCAATAGTTTTTCAAATCCAACCAAAAATAAGGAAAGAAAAATTTGCCCACCAGGGTCAGAAGAATCAAAAGCCCAAGCACAGCTGTGTATAGATCCAGCATGGTAGGAATTTAGCCTTGGTATCTTGGAAGAAGATCAGAATCCAATTTATTGCAGGATCTATCCAAGCTCTGTTTTGTGGAAGGCAAAGAGAAGAGAAATCATGAATAATCAAAAAGATGCAATTCTCATACCCCACCCAGTTTCTCAAGGCTTAAATGAAGGAACCTTTGTTTCCCAGCCAATAATATTTGAATGACATGCTATAGTTCTGTAATCTCAGCATGTTATTTGTTTTTTATCTTCCTCGTCTTTTGCTAAACTTCCTCATCTATAACACAGGTGCTTGCTTTTCTTATACACAGGGCTGCCTACCTTTTGTCCTTGCCCACAAATTATAACTCAAAATCCTGAGGAAAAAAAAGTTGTTGGCACAGTTGATGCTGAATGAAAATTAATAATCTGGAAGGTCACTAGCCTTTGCAGAACAAACATTTATGACACTTTTCAACCAAGAAAGGAAAAACAGATACATTCAGCTGCAAGACAAATGAAGGAAAAGCGCATGCATGAAAGAGGCTTACTCAACAGGTTTGGCAAAGGATCTTGCAATCATCAGCTCCTCTTTCAAGCTGCTGTCTATAGTGGGCCACTTTATACTACAGCAGTTCTCTGCAATCTGGTGGTCACTAGCTATATGGGCTGCAACACTCAGAATTCCCAATATCATTGACAGGGATTCTGAGAGTTGATCCAACACATTTGGAGGCCACAATATTGTGGAAGACTGTTTAATGATAGAAAGATAGAAATAGGGAACCTATGCTTTTCCAAATATTGTTGGATTCTACCATCTATTAGTCCCTGCCAGCATACCCAATGGTTAGGGATCATTTCAGTCCTATATGATATATTACACAAGAATCAATTTTGTATAGTGATTAAGGCATCCAGGTAGAAACTGTGAAATTGTTATGTTCTAGTCATGCCTTAGGCACAAAGCCAGCTGGATGACCTTGGAACAGATATTCTCTCCGCCCTAAGAAGCAGGCAACAGCAAACCACCTCCAAAAGACTTTGCCATGAAACCTGCAGAGACTTGTCTAAGCAGCTCTGACAATTGGACATGATTGAACAGAAGAAAATATATATTATATTATATTATATTATATTATATTATATTATATTATATTATATTATATTATATTAATGATTGAAATATTTATCTGTATTATACTTAAAACCATAGGATTCAAATCCCTGTTTACACATTTGGATTTTAACAAATATTTAAAGTTGTTTTGTTGAAAAAAAACAATAGTTTCAAAAAACCACAAATCAACTGTGTAAAAAGGCTGTTTTCTTTTAAGAGGAGGAGGGAGAGAGATCTCCAAGGATCCCTGGAGGACAAGTGACAAAATGTGCAGGTGGAGATGATCATATAACTTAGATGAGGTATGAAACCAACTGTTTTCTAGATGTTTTCAGATTCCAATCTGCATAGATTCCAGCCAGTGCTAAGGAAGAATAATGGAAATTGTGGCTCAATAACACCTGAAATGCCTGTAAAAACTACCTAAATTTACTGACTTCTATAAAGCACCGATTAGTTGCTTTATAGCTCTCAGAGATAACCAACAATGTTAGCAATGTCCATTTAAAGAATTTTAATATAAGTTTTATTTCTTGTTTGTTTAGTTTTCTCAGCTCTATTTGCAAGTGCCAGGGAATGAATATTGCATTTTTACATGCAAAGGAAGTGATATCAATCCCACAATTTTGATATTCTGTCTTTTGTTAATGAAAAGGGCCTAATTTGAGGGACTATCTGTATCCTGTAGTGTCTGCCTAGCTGATAAGAAAGATCAGTCGGTGTACTTTAGATACCTTCATTTAATCAGATCTCATCTTTTGAGATCTGGAGACCGAGTCTTCTATAGAATAAACTTTGAGAATAAAATTTTAAAAATAAAAAAAACAACAACACAATTTTAATCCGTTATAAGTACATATTTAGGGTGCATTCAAACCTTCAAACAATCATTAAATGACCATTTATTTCCCAAGGAATACCTGTACATTTGATGATTTAGCCTGAAATACATAGATTTCTCAAACTAGTATCAGCCAAATAGCAGTAGTATGTATTGCTAGATGCCAAATAAGGCTAAACCGTGGACTTCAAGCAACCACAGATTATAAAGAGGGGCAGATTCCATTGCTAGGCCACTATTGCTAATAAATAATGGAGAAGGGAGATAAATTGAGTTTTGCAGTTTTAAAAGTTCATCAAAACAAATGGTATTATAAGAACACAAAGCCATATGAATATCACAGGTATCACCAGGCTAATTCCATGTCTGTAGTCATTAGTAACAACATAATTCATCATTCATTAATTTCTGGACATGTTCAATTATTCATGAAAGTCATTTCACAATAATTTAAAATAATATTTTTCCTACGGTATTTTGTTCTGTCCATATTTATCAAGTTACTGTTTTACTTTTCCATGGCTTATGCTGCATTACACAAAGTGGGACATCATCCAAGTATCTCTTTATGAACAAAAATTAGCACATTATAATCCCTCTTGTATCTTGCACATTTATTCTAAAGGCAGGGGTGGGCTTCAAAAATTTTAGCAAGGGGTTTTCTGCCTGGTTGCTGTGTAGGTATGGCCATGGTGGGTGTGCCCTAATTGGCCTCTTGCACTGGGGGGGGGGGCGTTTTTGCCCTCCCTGGGCTCCGGAGGCTTTCCTCAAGCTTCCAAGAGGACGAAAAAGGCATCCCCAGGCTCTGGAGGCTTCCAGTAGACTCTTTCCCCTCCTCCCCCCCCCCGAATCTCCATGTGCATGTACTTACCTGCATTCAAAACAGGCCATGTGCGGACTCCTGGGAGGGGATGGGTGGGCAGGGCCAACCAGGAGTGGGATTTGGGGATTCTCCGAACTGCACAGAATCTTACCTAGAGGTTCTCCCGAACCCCTGCAAACCTCTAACAGCCCACCCCTATCTAAAGATCTTTATCTTCTCAAATATATTGTTTTTAAAAATATTGCATATACATACACCCTAATTTATCCAGTTTTCTGCCCTAATCTATATTTCTAAATCCATGCACCAAATTCCATGTCATCAAGTCTTGCAACACCATGTTGATATCTAACCACCTGCTGAAAATTATTTTTGCTCAACTCCTCCACTTAAATTCCTCCACAGCTCATTAGTATTGGCTTCTGCTATTCAGTTTAATGAAGCATAACATAACAATGGCTTCCACTAGTTTTGAATCAGCTGTGGATCTGACATCACATGATGTCATACAGTTTTGATAACTGAGTCTTGTCTGATGTGGTTTATTTAAACCAAGAGCAGGGTGGTGGATTTCTCTGCACTGCAGTGATTTTGTGGAGGTTGTGTGCAGGTTTTTTCCCCAATTGTGGAAACTCATGATGTAGCCTACTACCCAGTCTCCCCACTTCTGCTCTATATTGTGGCTCGGACATTTACAAATTACTTTTCCAGTCACCTTTTCACATCCAGAAGGATAAGGATACTAGTAGCATACTTAATTTTCCTTTTGTGCTGAATAGAGATGAGGTGATTCTTACTCTGTTGTGCTTACACTAGTTCCGGAGCAGGTGACTGAACTAATCATATTCTTTGCACTCTCAATCTTTTTGTCAGAAATTAAAATTAGCACACCACAATTCTGAAGTGTTTTCTAGAGATTGGAAAGTGGAAACAATCAGGATGTAAAACTGCTGACGGACATTTTTTTTTGATCAATATTTCCAAACCTTGACAGATTCTAGTTTCAAGTTTTTTAGCAATGGCCTTCTGCCTGGGGAATTCTGGAAGGTCCTGTGATGGAATGCTCTGTGATGGAATGCTCAACCAACAAATGCTCTGTCTTACACATTGTGTAATGTAATTGCACTATTACATTAAATAATTGTGTAATGTAATATAATTGTGTGATAGAATGCTCAATAAATGCTCTGTCTTTCACATTGGCAAAAAAAATCAGAACAAAATACAAGCTGGGCAGATATGACCTCGTAGATGACCCTCACTCTGTCAAGGACCTGGGAGTACTCATCCTAATGATCTAAGTGCCAGAGCTCACTGTAACAGCATTGCCAAAAAGGCATTAAGAGTTGTTAACCTAATCTTGTGAAGCTTCTTCTCTGGTAATATTGTACTGCAAATTAGAGCATACAAAATCTTTGCTAGACCAATTCTCGAATACAGCTCAACTGTCTGGAACCCACACTGCATATCGGACATTAATACAATTGAGCAAGTACAGAGATATTTCACAAGAAGTGTCTTCCACTCCTCTGCTCTCAATAGAATATCTTATGCCACCAGGTTTGAAATTTTGGCCTTAGACAACTTAGAACTATGCCGCCTTCTATCTGACCTAAGCTTAGTACACAAAATTACAGTATCTGCTACAATGTCCTACCTGTCAATGACTACTTCAGCTTCAACTGCAATAATACATGAGCACACAATAGATATAAACTTAAGATAAACCACTCCAAACTTGATTGCAGAAAATATGACTTCAGCAACAGAGTGGTCAATGCCTGGAATACATTATCTGACTCTGTGGCTTCATCCCAAAACCCCTATAACTTTAACCTTAGACTGTCTACTGTTGACCTCACCCCTTTCCTAAGAGGTCTGTAAGGGCGTTCATAAGTGCACCAATGTGCCTATCATCCCTGTCCTACTGTCCCCATTTATTCGTATCCATTTCATGTATTCATAATCATATTTATACTTATATAAATGTTATTTTATACATGCTTGACAAAAATAAATAAAATAAATAAAATGTAATGAGAAGGTGGGTCCCCAGGAGGGAGTAGGTGCATTCCAGAGGAGTGAGGCAACTATGTGTGACAAAAAGAGGGTGAAGACACCTCTCTCTAATATTAAACAGAGTATATGGTAGGTGCAGATATTGGAGAGCTCAATCTGGCAAGATTTTGTCTATGAGTGTGAAACAATAAAGAACTTGGTTTAAAAGTATTACTATTTATTATTCTTGGTTTTAGGCATGACAGGTCCACACACCTCAGGGCTACAGAATTGGGAATCTGTAAATGTTAATATTTTTCCCCAATGAACTGAATGGCCATAGGTATTATTTGTAGAATCAAGCATAGTTTCCAGCCCTTGTCCTCTGTCTGGCCACAATGAACTTGTTCCTTTGAATTGGATTCCATGAATGAATGTACAAACCTAAATGCAGGAATTTTACTTGTTCTATTATCCTCTAGTACAGGCTTTCTCTGTCATAAGTAAGCTAAAAGAATACTATATTTCATTCCTATAAAATGTAGTTACAATGTAGTCAAGAGATAAAATCAAAAATAAATTTTTGAGGTTGGAAGCTGTTTACTGGATTTAAATGATAACAGATATTTTTAACTGACATTAAATGATTCCTCGCAATAATTTTAAAAATGGATCATGAGAAATGAATCACATCAATTCTGATTTTTAAAAATAAACCTCAGCCTTCCCACTTTCCCTTTGGCTCTATTAGACTTTTAATTCTTGCATAGATAGCAATAACTCGATAAAATGTGTGTTACAAGAAGCAAATGGAACAGAAGACCTGTGTATTTGTACTGAAACTTCCTTGAAGATGAATTCCAGTTACCCTTCACAGGAAAAGTACACAAACTTTGCTATGCAAAGTCAAGCACTTAAGTGGAACACAATACCTGCCACACTTCTGCAACAGAGGATGTCTATTTCATACATATTGTAGTGCATACACATATTTACCTCCCTCTACTGCAAAGCAAATAGCTCATGGGAATACAGAAAGGCTCTTTATTAGGAGAAAGAAAAAGAATAAAAATAAAATTAACTTTTCTAAATGTCCTTAAGTTTGGTATGTATTTTGTCAGATACCTGGCAAATTAAAACAAAATTATCCAATATAATTACTCTACTTTTAGGCTACAGTCAAGAAACACCAAGCTATATTTTTGGGTTGCTATCCCACAAAAGAATGATGATGTGTTATCTTTTGAAGTCCTTTTCAGAGTTTCCGTTTCTTCTGTGTGATAGAATGGTAGATCTCCAGAGTCAGTGGCACAAAGTTCTTTTCTGAATTGTCTAAGAAAAATAGGGGATCTGTGATGGTGATAGGGTCAAATTCTTCCTTCACCAACTGGGTTTTGCACTGCTTGAAAGTCCCCGTGATCTCTAAGGCCTCCTGTGGTGAAAAGGAGCAAATCAACCAATCATTCCACTGCTCTCCTAAAGCACACCAAACATGGCAGAATTAAAAGCATTGGGAGAAGACACCATTACTATTGAATACATGCTGCACTTTTTCCAGAGTGCCCATCAATTATATGGGGGTGGATGATGGAATAGATGAAGCGGAGAATTTCATTTGCACCAGATTGGTAAATATCATATCATATATCTTGTATAAGATGGAACATCTTCATTTTATTAGTGCAGGCAGCAAGCATATCATCATCATTAAAAAAAAAAACACAACCTTTTAAGTACAAATAAGCATTTATATTATTGTTCAGTTGGGGTCCAAAAGCATCTTGGAAAGCTGATTTAAATTAGAAAATGATAGAAGAATTAAATTATCCTTCCTATAAAACTGCTAATTTTATTATAGCTTTGCCATCTTACCGGTATATATACTTCGCCTCATTCAGGCACATTTTGCTGCAATAGTGGGATAGGTTCTTGAATTCCATCACTCACCTTGATAATTAACTGGAACAAATAGCAGCTTTATAAGGAGGCAGAGGAAGAAGCTGCCTTAGGCAGAAGAAGCTGGGAAATGACAAGAGGCTGCTGGAGGAAACAATAATGTGCCACATGGTCTTGACAAATTTAAGATGTGTGGACTTCAATTTCCAGAATTCCCCATCCAGCAACTCCCAATATTGGAAGTTGAAGTTCACACATCTAGATGCCAAGTTTGAGAAACACTGTACTAAGACAACCCGGATCCAATTAAGGCGGTAGCAGGATCAAAACTTCATTACTCATGAATTCTATCTGTCTGTTTTTGATTGTTATAAATCCCATCAAAGTTTATTCACATTATATCAACTTATCAGTAAAACAACAGAGGAACAGAGAAGAGCCTCACCTGGATGCGAATAAAGTGAGGTATAGCATAGCTTGGCAGGTAATTCTTGGTATGTTCATATAACTGCTTCCCATCAAAAGATTCTCCTTCCTTTAATCGTATTGCTGCCATCCCAATCTTTCCTTCATGCCCTAGAAAATATCAGAATGGTCAAATGCCTCTTCAGAATAAGAAGACACAGCTTTGCACTGGAGGAATAGCAAGAGAAAAGGGATTGGTTTAACCTTTTGCCTTCCAATTGTTTTTCTCCTGTGAATTCCAGAACCCCTCTTTGGGGAGTCAGTACTAGCCCATTCATTATAAAATGAAGAAATAAATACTTACACAAATACTTTACTCTGGTGTCATATAAAATAGTGCAAGTTATAAAAGAAGCAACTAAAACTCCATGGATATAATGGATAGCTATAAAAGTAAGCCAATTTGTTTATTCCACTGTACTATAGAAAGTCCTTAAGTTAAGGCCATTTGTTGAGCAACTATTTGAAGTTACAAGATCATAGAATAAAGAGACTGGCTATTTTTTTAAAAAGGGGAAAAAGAATGAATGGGAGCAAAACCTTTGTGGGATATGCCTGTCCTTAAAAAAAATCAGAAATCTGACTGCAAAAATCATTGCCAGAATAATTTATTTTGACAGTGTGATTTTGTGCCATTTTGTGGGAACTAGGCAGGAAGCTGAAGTGAAAAGGAGACTGTTACCCAGAAGGCCTTCCACTCTGTCCACCCTGAGCCATATTTGTGTATGTGTGTGTGTATGTGTGACAGAGAGTTTGTGGGGGAGGTATCTGGAAAATCTCACTGCCAGAAATTGTAATTATATAATGTTGGCATCTCCATTCCCAATTTTTGAGATGCTAAAACTAAACTATAGCCCATGGACTGCGGGTTCAATATATCTGAATTTAATACCTGCTCTAATATAATATACCTGTTCTAATATGAATTGTAACTGTGCAGGATAACAACTATCATCCAGTAGGTATGACCCACTTGATTAGAAAAGATCCTGCAAAAAATTCAAGGTGGTATCAATGTTTCAATAACTCAATGACTCCAAATTAATATTTAACTTATTTGTCCATGTAAAAAGCTGATTCAAATGTTTTCTTTATTAACCTTGACATAACTTGAAAGGACAATGTCTAAACTGATCATTCAGATCAAATGTGATTTTAAACAAAACAAACTGGAAAAACAACTCCTATCCCCACCCCTCCTAAATGTTCTCTAAAATCTGGCTACCAAAGACAACCCTGCATTTTTATTTTCCTGCAACTACTATGAATCATGGTAATAAAATATAAAGCAACAAAAAAAGATTGGTAACAACGCTTAAACTAGCAATCTCTATTTCTGTCTCCCTTTGAAAATAAAAACAAGAACCAAAACATCAAACTTTGAACAAATACTGGGTAATCTTATCAGGTGTTGTTATATTTAAATACACACCCACAGAAACATAGATATTCAATAACCATGTAACCATTCATAATTATTCTGCCAAAACAACATCCATACGGTCTCCTTTCTGAATATTTTTGTCTTTAAACTTTTACAGTTGTATCCTCCATGCCTAGGAAACCTATTCAAATTTTTTTTGTTAAGCATTAAGTTCATGTTATTAAAATATGCTCTAATTTTTAGCTTCAGTTTTTAAGTAGTTAGCATTTCACAATAAACTACCCTTTTTTTTAACTAGCATGTGTTATAACCATTTCAAAAATACTTGCGTTCACTATTATTATTCAAGAAAATAAGAGCAATGTCCCTAAGAATTCTGACTGATAGGTCATGCAATGCCTGGTATGATTCTGGGCAATATTCTTTTGCGACACTAAAAATAATTTTTTTAAAGAATACATTTCAATCTACCTGGCACAGGTACTCCATATACATTTACTTCTTGAATAAATTCCAGCATAACAAGAATTGTCTCAACTTCTGTGGTAGCCACATTCTCTCCTTTCCACCTACAAGACAGTGAAAAAGAAGTTATTAACCACCATTTGTTCATTTTATAACTGAATTTGCCCCCCCAAAATTACCCATATTTTTCTGAGTATAAAATGCACCCTTTTCCCCCTTTAAAAGGGGGTGAAAATTTAGGTGCGTCTTATACACCAAATGTAGTTCCGCCCACCCACTGGCCCCTACCCTTTTGCCTCTGCCTCCCAGCAATTTACCTTCTTGCAGCAAGCAGCAAGAAGAAACAGCCCATTTCAGCTTCAGCACAACCTAATTAGCACAAGTTGATTGTCCTTGGATCGGCCTCCCGGCTCGCAGCTGTTTTGCGCAGGCCTCTGCTGCTTGCTGTAAGGAGGTAAATTGCTGGGAGCAGATTTTTTTTCTTGTGTTAATCAAGCTATGCTGAAAACGAAAATGAAAGTAAAGTAGGCTATTTGCTGTTAGCTGCAATGAGGCAAAATTGCTGGGAAGCAGAGGCAGATTCTTTTTCTTCTTTTCCTCACCAAAAAAGGTAAGTGCATCTTATAGTCCAGAGTGTCTTATACTCTGAAAAATATGGTAAATAACTTTATTTATTACTAAAGCATGATTGTAAACCTCAGATGAAGCCCTTTCTGTGTTCCCTCACAATACCAGCCCTGATTTATAGCAGATTCAAAGAGACTTCCAGCTTCACAAGTTATGTCTTGGTTTACTTTCCATCTTTGAAATGTTCAAGCTACTATATTCCTGTGTCATTCTAAATCTGGAGATCACATTCAGCTGAAGTTTGGAAGCTTTTTGCTTAATCCTCACTAAAATTCTGCACTGGTATAGCACACATACCTGTGCACATTAAAATAAAATAAAATGATAAAATAAAATAATAAAATAAAATAAAATAAAATAATAAAAAGGGAGGGAGGGAAGGAAGGAAGGAAGGTAGAAAGGCAGGCAGGCAGGACAGAATCTATAATGTGACTCTGTCCAGTTAGTGTTATCATATCATATTCAGATATATGGAATGCAGATTCTGCAGTCAAAAGATTGCTCATTGCTGTCTTTAGCTGCTTGTTCCTGGGCATGAACTGGCTGGAAATGAAGCTGGTTTAAGAAAGCCTTTTCTGGCTTTCATTCACTTCTGCCACTGTGCCCACAGGTGTGCTGCTTTGATGATAATTAGCAAAGCCCTCCATTGCTGGTCCCCCACCCTTCTTTTTCCCTTCCAACGAAACTTAGAAAAGAGACCACCCAGCACCCTAGAATAAAATGGTTGCTGAAAGAAAACACACACTGGCCAGTTGGAATAGAAGCTTTAATATATGACAAAATAAAAAAGTAGCAGACAGTCAGCACTGTCTTGTTTGCCCAAAATGGTCAGTTTTAGAGTCTAGAAGTTAAGGCACGAGGCCAAAAATCAGGAGTCCATAAATTCTAATCCTGCCTTAACTGGTCACTTTAGGCCAGGTCATTCCCTCTCAGTCCAATCCTCCTCACAGGGTTGTTGTTGTGGGGCGGGGGGAAGGGAAAAGGAAGAAGTTTTAGGTATGTCTGTTGTCTTGATTTATTTATAAAAATGCTAAAAAGGTGGGAGCAAGCAGGGAATGGATATCAGCTTTTAATGTCTATGGGACTCACCGGAAGGTATCTCCCACTCGGTCCTGGAAGTATATAAATCCATCGTGATCTTGCATCAAGAGATCACCACTATTAAAGTAGCTGTCTCCTTTCTCTAGGACATCCTGGAGAAGCTTCTTCTTGGTTTTCTCATGATCTCCTGCATAGCCATAGAAGGGAGTCTTCTCAGTGATCTTGCCTACTAGTAAACCTGTTTCACCTGCAGTTAGGAATCAATTAATCAATTAATATTCATTCTCAAGCAAGCACATTTATTTCCATTTATTTCCCTTTGGGTTTTCCAGAAAACATTTTAATTTTTTTTTAAATTAAAAAAAAACAAAGATTGATTTACTTATTTAATTTGGTAGGTTACTAAACAACTTTGTCATATTAATTCTGGCTATGATATATGTATGTGAAAAATGTTTCTAATTCTCAAAAGTAATAAATTACATTCAAGCGTTTGCTTTTATGTGGAGGAAAGCATAGTTCTAGAAAAGTGAACTTAATGTAGCCTTCTTATTGATAGCCAAAAACTTATGAAACTTTTTTCTAATTGATTGATGCAACCCTTTCTGTTGATTCCCTTTTTTAAGCTTGTGAACTCTAAACCTCTTCAACTTACGACCACAATTGAGCCCAACATTTCTGTTGCTAAGTGATAAATGAGTTTTGCCTCATTTTACAACCTTTCTTGCTACATTTGTTAAATGTATCATTGCAGTGGGAAAAGCAGTAATACCAGCCCTTACAAAGGAGACAAAGGGGCTGCCACTTTATTTTCTTTGCCGTGTATTTTTTGCTCCCTGCCCCAACCATAGTGAAGGAAAAAATCCATAAGGTCATTCATTTTTCAGTGGCTACGGGCATGAAAAATGAAAGAACAACAGAGACATTATAAATGTATTCAATTCTTTTTTAAACCCATCCAGGTTAGTACCGTAGTCATCACATCTGTCGTATTAACAAATGAATAGTGTACAATTGGAGGGACTGAACTACACTTGACCTTTGGGACCAAGAAAACAAAATTAGACAATTTAATTTACATTTTAATAACATCTTTACTACCCATACATTTAATTGTTCTACATTTATCACACTGAAAGACCTGAAGTTACAGCCACAGGTGAACTTATGTGCTGCATAGGGGAAAAAATTAGGATACATTCTGGCCTGGGGCTTTTGTATTGAAAACCCAAGCTCAAGAGTAATGCTAGTTTCAAACACATCTCTAAAAAGAAACCAAGGCTTTGCTGGATGATCAGTCTTTCTGTCACTTAAGTCATCTACTCTGGTAGCACCTTTTCCAACAAGTTTTATTAGAAAGCTATAGGCAATTGTTAGTGTTAGATCGGCGCAGGAAAGCAAGACGCGACCAGCTCTGATCCAATTCAGTACTTTATTTAAGCACAAGAAAAAGATGAGCGGCTGTGCTGCCGGGGCTCTTTAAATACGCTCCGGCAGGCTCAGCCGCCCAATGACAGTTCTTTAAAGTTCCCGCCGGAGGATTAGCCAATCCCCGGCGGATGCCCAAATAAGGACATAACAGTTAGTTTAACTCACTTAATTGGATGCACAGAGCATCCTGGGAAATTAAAATGCTCTGACATCACTTGTCCTTGTTTTGAGTCTCAACAGCAGACTTAGGTCTATTAATTATTTTGCACAAAGTTTGCCTGTTTATCCTATGCAGAAGCCACAAGGTAAACTCAGACATCAGTTTCCTTCTGATTGTTGCCATCTCAGTCTAACATAACCAATTTCTACAATATCAGGTCTTCACATGGAAGAAAGAGATATGGTAATGATTGGGGCTGCTTTGGTTGTTGTAGCTATTGAAAATTGATGTGCACAGACTTGTTTATATATTTGCAATGCTTGTAGAGAACGTACAACAAATTAATATATACCCTGTCTAAGCCAATAATTGAGCACAGACTCAGCTGATCATTTCCTGGTTAGCACCAAGGGCCTCTCTCTCCACTGCTCAGATCCACAATAAACATGCAAATTCCATTTTTCCTCCATAAAACAATAAACCGACATTTGTGAATTTGTTATCTGTAATCTCCAGATATTTTAATCTCTTTTCCCAGGCATGAAGTGCAGCCTTCATATTGATATCCCAAGAGCTGGGAGGTAGGATGAATCAGATTTCTCCAGATGTTTCATGTAACCACTCCCATGAAACTTGTTATGTCCTTATAAGGACATCCGCCCGGATTGGCTGCCAGACACCGGGCGGGAAAGTTTGAATCCCTGTCAGGGGGTGGTGCGTCTGCCGGAGCGAATATAAGGAGAGCTCCGGCAGCACACGGCAGTCTTGCTACTGTTCTTGTACTCAATAAAGGTTACTAATGTAACGAGCTGGTCGCGTCTTCCCTTTCCTGCGCCGATCTAACAAAACTGAACTTGCAACTCATTCACTGCTGTGATCAAGTGACTGTTCTGTTGAAAACTCATACGTGGCATGGAGACAACCAGAGGTGGGTTTCAGCAGGTTCTGACTAGTTCTGGAGAACTGGTAGCGGAAATTTTGAGTAGTTTGGAGAACCGGTAGTAAAAATTCTGACTGGCCCCACCCTCATCTATTCTATGCCTCCCAGGACCCAGCTGATCGGGAGGAAATGGGGATTTTGCAGTAACCTTCCCCTGGATTGGAGAGGGAAAGGAGATTTTGCAGTATCCTTCCCATGGAGTGGGGTGGGAATGGAGATTTTACAGTATCCTTCCCCAGCCACGCCCACCAAGCCACACCCACCATGCCATGCCATGTCCACCAAGCCACACCCACAGAACCAGTAGTAAAAAAATTTGAAACCCACCACCGGAGACAACCAAGGACTTGACCCCCAAAGGTTTGTATCTGACCTCTGGCATTGAGAGGAGGACCCATTTCATCGTAGGAAGTAGCATAACGTTGCTTTTGCAAAGTCCAATTCATTTCCAAATGTAAATTTTATTAACATACCTGGGGCCACCGGGACACAGTATCCTTTTTCATTTCTTACAACCTCATTCTGGTCAACATCGTATTTAATTAGTTCAAAGTTTGCCACCTTCTGAAGCAGAACAGACAGAAATTGGTAAGAGACACAAGGCAGAAATTCTAATCAACTCCAGCAGTAGATCACAAAGAACCCCACAACTCTTTGGGGGGAACAAATGCTCTTTGGAACAAAGGCTCCCAATTTGATGACAATCAGTTGGGAGCAATTGTTCAAGGAGCACCCAAATGTCCCTAAATGATAGGATAATAATATTCTATACTTTTATTCAAAAATTAAAATTAATACAGGTAGGTAATGATTTTGGGGTGTTTTTACTGTATGTTTTAAAATAGAAATCCTCAAAGGAAACAAAACCCAGGAGATGGTCTGTTCTCAATCTTTCAGGAATATAAATTGCATCTTTGCCATTTCCTCTTCAGAGTACTGATTTAGCATCTCCAAATGTACAGTTCATAAAACTGTCTTTCCTCCAATAGCATCAAGGCATCTATGTAGCCCTCTCTCACCTTACCCAAATCACACTTAGAGGCTGATTGAGCTGGATGAATGACCTGAGCATACCCAATAGGTTTTGTAACTGATCTGAGATCTAAATCAAGGTTTCCATTTTTAAGATACTGTTCTTTTTTCAAGACTAGTACCTAATAGAGGCCTGAGATACAGTCATCCCTCCTGACAGCTCAGACCAACTGGATCTTCAAACACTCTCCAAAGCTTTGAAGAGAGAGCATTTGGAGCTAGAGTTTATCTATAGCACTGTGCAACTTCATCTGAACTCAATATAAGGGTGGTCTCGAATGAAAGCTGGTTTGTCCACTGACAGTCTTTTGCAGTTTTGTAGTAGTGAAAAAACATTATTTGGTTTTCTGGCGTGCAAGGATCAGAGAACAACAGATATTTGTACTGCCTGCTGCTGATCAATAAATTTGAAGCCTTTTCTCTTTTTTTACAAGTGGATGACATATATCAGGGATTGCGAACCTTTTCAGCACTGAGTGGCCAAACCAAAACGTGCGTGTATGTGCACATGCCAGAACACCAGAAACCAGCTGGCCAGTGCATACAGGCCTGTTTTCTGGCCATTTTTTTCTGGCTGTTTTCAGGCCATTTTCCTGCGCTCCAGCACCCCCAAAAACCAGCTGGCTGGCGATCATGAAAACCAGAAGAGCAGCTGCGAACAGTGTGTGTGCCCAGAGAGGGCTCTATGTGCCACCTCTGGCATGTTTGCCATAGATTCGGCATCATGGACATAGATTATCAAGGATCCGCAAGACAACCATTTTACTACACCAGCAGAACAATTCATTTGTCCCCCTACCCATATGTATGGGTTGGCCAGATGATGTCACTATTATCTAGTACATAATCCAATTTGTATACCCTCTTCCACATAATCTTTCCCTACCACCCAAGATTGCGGGGGAGGGGTGTTCCTCAGAACTAGGAGGGGGAGGAAGTTTCTACAAACATATCACCTTCAGACATAAAACAACTATAAAGCAAACAGTTTTTCTAGTTTTTCCAACCTCTTGCCTCCCAGGACGTTTCTACAAACATGAGTGAGCTAAAAACAAAATACTCCTATAAGTAATTCAAGTGGAAGTAATCCATCACCAATCACCAAAAGAATGAGAAGCATTGTAAGTAGCTTTTTTCCCAAGAGGCAAAAGAGAATGAAATTTCCATTTGTCATCTAGATTTTTCACACCGACATGACTGTTGCCTCTCAGATGCCTGAATTCAAGATATGATGGAAAGACTGACAAGCATTCATGTGATCATAAATGATACGCAAGGCATCCACAGTACCTGGATGAAGCTGTCTATTTGGATCCGCTCCAGTCCGGCTTCAGACCTGGGTACAGCATGGAAACGGCATTGGTCGCGTTGGTGGATGATCTCTGGAGGGCTCAGGATAGGGGTTACTCCTCTATCCTGGTCCTGTTAGACCTCTCAGCAGCTTTTGATACCATCAACCATGGTATCATGTTGCGCCGGCTGGAGGGACTGGGAGTGGGGGGCACCGTTTTGCGGTGGTTCTCCTCCTATCTCTCCGACCGGTCGCAATCCGTGTTGACAGGGGGGCAGTGGTCGACCCCGAGGCACCTTGTTTGTGGGGTGCCACAAGGGTCGGTCCTCTCGCCCCTCCTGTTCAACATTTATGTGAAGCCGCTGGGTGAGATCATCCGTGGTTTTGGAGTGGAGTTCCATCAGTACGCTGATGATACTCAGCTGTACATCTCCACCCCAGACCATCCCAACGATGCCTTGGAAGTGATGTCCCCGTGCCTGGAGGCCGTGCAGGTCTGGATGGGGAGAAACAGGCTTCGACTCAACCCTTCCAAGACCGAGTGGCTGTGGCTGCCGGTGTCCCGGTATAGCCAGCTGACGCCATCGCTGGTTATTGGGGGCAAATCACTGGCCCCCACGGAAAGGGCCCGCAACTTGGGTGTCCTCCTGGATGCACGGCTGTCCTTAGAAGGACATATGACGGCCGTGGCCAGGGGGGCTTTTTATCAGGTTCACCTGATACGCCAGTTGCGCCCCTTTCTGGATCAGGATTCCCTACGCACAGTCACACAAGCACTCATCACCTCTCGTCTGGACTATTGTAACCTCTCTACATGGGGCTCCCCTTGGGGTACACCCGGAGGCTCCAACTGGTGCAGAATGCGGCCGCGCGGGGGATTATGGGAGCGACTGGGCGCTCCCATGTGACTCCTCTCCTGTGCGAGCTGCATTGACTTCTGGTGGACTTCCGGGTGCGCTTCAAGGTGTTGGTGATCACCTTTAAAGCGCTCCATGGCTTAGGGCCAGGGTACTTACGGGACCGCCTTCTGCCACCAATAGCCTCCCACCGACCAGTTCGCTCCCACAGAGAGGGCCTCCTCAGGGTGCCGTCGGCAAGACAATGCCGGCTGGCGACCCCCAGGAGGTGAGCCTTCTCTGTGGTGGCACCTACCCTTTGGAACAATCTACCCCCCGAGATACGAGTGATCTCCGACCTCCAGACTTTTCGTCGGGCCCTAAAAACTCATCTCTTTCAGTTAGCCGGTCTCTCTTGATTTTATGATTTTATGGTTGGTTTTAAATTTTGATATGGATTTTAAATTGATAAATTTTAAACTATGGGCCAAATTTAATTATTTTAAATCTATTTTTAATCATACTTTATGTATAAATGCTTTTATTTTGGCTGTTCACCGCCCTGAGTCCGAAAGGAGAAGGGTGGTATAGAAATTCGAATAATAAATAAATAAATAAATAAATAAATAAATAAATAAATAAATAAATAAATAAATAAATAAATAAATAAATAAATAAATTGGGAAGGGAATGAATATCTTTAGGGGACAAGTGAACTTAGTGAGGTGAATTAGTATTCCCATTGAAAACAAGACTCAGGAAAATTGAAAAGTTTTTTTCTAGTGAACTTTTGCTGGCAACACTGATCCATGTATGGGATTTCAAATTGGTGCAAACGTATAGAAAGAAGGATGGTTTTGCAGATGTAGAATTCATCTCACTAAGGTGGGAAATTAGTGATAGGTGGCGGCAATTGGTGGGGATAGGTGGTGGCAACCCCTGCCACCTGGAACAGGCCGAAAATGGAATGCACAGAGGCCAAAAATGGGGCATGCGGAGGCCAAAAAAGTGGTGTGCAGAGGCCAAAAATGGAGCGCACAGAGGCCGAAAATGGGACGCGCAGAGGCAGCAATAGACGGCAGTGACGGCAGTGATCCCGTCAGCCTAGAACAGCTGATCAACGGTATTCCGTGAGGCTGATCCAACCGCCAATCAGCTGCTTGTGCTAAATCAGGCTGCAATAATGTGCTGAAGCTGTTTGCTGTTTGCTGCAAGATAAACACTGATGGATATTGGGAGGCAGAGGCAGATTTTTTTTTTCTTGTTTTCCTCCCCAAAAGCTAGGTGCATCTTATGTCCGGTGCATCTTATAGTGCGAAAACTATGGTATGTTTTTGGAAAACAGTTGACTAACCTGATCAGAAGGGTTTTGAACTAAAATAAAGGGAGGAGTAATAAGAGCATGGATGAATAATACATTGGCAAGTAATAAATTGAACACATTAGGAAAGCAAAACAATTGGGAAGTGACTAATTTAAGTTTAATAAAGGGGGAAAGGAGCCTTGGTGGCGCAGCAGACTAAAGCACTGTTAAGTAATACCAGCTGCCTGCAATTACTGCAAGTTCAAATCTCACCAGCCTTAAGGTTGACTCAGCCTTCCATCCTTTCGAGGTAGGTAAAATGAGGACCTGCTTTGTGGGGGCAATAAGCTGACTTTGTATAAAAAAGAACACTGCTTAGGGGGCCCCCGAAAGCCCTACTAAGCAGGTATATACAAAAGTATAAGAAAAAGGAAAAAGGAAATTGAACATAGGGAGTCTATCCAATTGTCTCAAATACCTCTATACAAAAGTACTCTATAGGTAACAAGCAAGATAAGCTAAGTGTCATGAGGCACAAAATCAAGTATGATATAAGAGGGACCACAGAAACATGGTGGATGAATTCCAGTGGTAAAACATCGGATTTGATGGGTCCACTTCTTAATGGTAACACTTGGGTTAAAATAAGCTAACAGAGGGGGTGGAAACTTGAAAACTGCCATAGATAATCAAATGAGTCACAAGTGATAGATGAAAATTGAAGCAGATAACTGAAGCTTCAAAAAAGAATGATATGACTACGATAGAAACTTTTAAATCCTTTTGATGTCTGCTTTAATTCTGTCAAATACAGATAAATGCTTAACATTTTTTTTCGTTCAAAAGGCTCAGAAATGTAAATCTAAATATGTGCTTACTAATAAGAAGGAATTAGCTAATAATGTTAAAGGGCTGAAGACTCCAAGTGCAAGTGACCCGATGTTAGAGTTGCTGATTTTAATATACAGTATATATATTTAAAAACTAATTAAAAACTAGTTAAATACATGCCATGGATTTTAGAAAGGCCAATTTTAACAATGAGAGAGAAAGAGAGAGCTCTTTAATAATTGACCTACTCCTTAACAATGGAAATCAACTGGATAACTTCGGATAGTCACTATCTTTCAAGCCTAGGATAAAGGCAATGACAAACCACTTTCAAAAAACCTGGAACTGCAAAGGCGCCAGAGGAGTGCTGTCACCTCCTTCAGGAAAAAGGATTTCAATAATCATCAACCAGTGACATAACATCAATATCTAAATAGTTGTTAGAGCAGATGATAAAACAGGGCTTTTGTAAGCATCTTGAAAACAATATCAGGATTGCTAGGAATCAACATTGCCCAGAATAGGTCAGATGGAACAAATATTGTCTCTTTCTTTGACAAAGCAATTACCTTGGCAGATAAATAACAGAAAAGAACAACAGAATTGGAAGGGACCTTGAACCCTCAGCAAAGCAAGAAACCCTACACTATTTCAGAAAAATGATTGTCCTATCTCTTCATAAAAGAAGATAAAGAGAATGTTGTGAATATATTTATCTTGGTTTCAGCAAAGAAATTGACTTCTTAACTTCAGAGATTCAGCATTCATAGCTGCAGGTAAAGAGCAGAAAGCAGTAGGGTCCTACTGGGTTCTGTTTTGGGCCTATGTTAGTCAATCTTTTTATGAGTGACTGGATTAACCAAATTGATGAGCTGCTTATTAAATCTGCTGATGACAAAAAACTGGAAGATGTAACCAGCATCCAGAATGATAGAATAAGACCAAACTAAAGTCTAATCTAGTTGAAAGACTGCAGAAGGAGGAACAAGTTGTCCTTCAACCGGAAAACATTATATTTAAATAGTAAGATGTAAAATTCATAGAAATTGGAAGCATTACACCAGAAAAGATCTTGGTTGTGATAATTAACAATAAGCTGTACATCAATGTAAGATGGCTAATACTTTTGGAGGAGAAGAAGAAGCAATGTATCAAAGATGTGTGAAATCTCACATTGCCTTGTGGAAGGCTGGGCTTTATTACATAACAGAACAATAATATTTGTTCAGATCACAGAGTTAAAAAATCTAATCCCTCCCTCAGGATTCTTCCAAATGGGGATGTCACTCCATTAATGGAACAACGGGCCCCCTCTCCATTCTCATGGTCTTATCACTGGTGTGAGTGTAATTGTACTAGGTCCCAGTTCTCCTGTCACATTTGCCCAAATAATTTAAAGCAAGTAGAAGCAAAGATCTGCCATGAAGGGAAAGCAGAATAGGAAATCATAATTGATGGATCTATAGTATTATCTCAAAGACCTCAAGCTACTAATCACAAGGTATTTGATTCAAATCTCATCTTTTCATGTTTGTTATTTGTCTGAAATGATATTGTATCTTTTACAGAATTGTTATAGTGGTTATAGAGGGTCAGTAACACATTTCAGTGTAAACAAATGTTAAATATTATTATGAGGTATAATATATTATCCCAATGATTTATTGTGCTTCAAATGTGCTTGACTTCAGTCCTAGCAACTGACATACTGCTGCATAAACAGAGTTGTTGGGAATTTGAGCTATTACAAAATCACTATTATTTATAGAGATTAAACTAACCTATTAATGTCTTATTAACATAAAGAGTCCCTCTTAAAGGGAGATGGGTGGTTTAGTTATATGAAATATAAACAAACAAACAAACAAACATTCCTGACAAAAATCTGAGGTGAGTTGACTGGAAAAAGAGAGATGGTTATACAGGTATTTAGTTGTATATAAATATGATAGCCTCTAGATTCTGATTATGCTCAACAGGACTATTTCATCATTTAATAAGATGGCCCCATACTGGGAATACTACAGTTGCCAAAACTGATATTCTTTTTGTAACATGTATCTGAAGTATATGGCATTTCATACAATACTTTGTCCATTTAAAACTAAGAGCTTCTTTTAGCGTTCACGTACATCCATGTTTCTTAACCTTGGCAGTTTTAAGATGGGTAGACTTCAACTCCCAGAATCCCCCCATCAGTCCATCTATCTTAAAGTTGCCAAGATTGAGAAATACTGATATAGATATTGAAAAGATGGGTTCAACCAGATCTAACATCAGAAAAGTAATATATCGCTTCTCTGGACAAAACAATTCCTATAATCTCCAAGCAGACTTGAATTATAAGAATCAAAGTTCAAGCAATAATTCTAAATTGAAGGTACTGTAACGGTAACTGGGCTTGTGTTTTAATCTATCCGCTTCCTAGATTCTCATCAATATGTCTGCAACATCCCAGTTTAATTTTGTTACCTTATAGAGGAAGTTAATCCTTCCTATAGCTCCGACTTTCCCAATGTAGTTAATAAAGCCCAAATTGCCTTCTGTAGCTCCATAGAACTCATAGACCTTAAGGCATCCAAATCGGCACAGAAATTCTTTCCAGATCTCTCTCTTCATGCCATTGCCTATGGCCAGTCTCACACTATGGTCACGATCATTGTCCTTCTGCAAGAGGATTAGCAAGAGAATCTTTACAACATTCAATAACATTTATTAAAATATGGTTTCTTTGTCATCTATGCTAAGTAAGAATCAAACATTATTCTTTTTATTCCTAAAATATCTTGGCTAGATTACTATATTACAGTAGGTAAGGATGCATAGGAAAAATACGCACCATACTAGGTGACTTTGATGCTGTACTTTTTGCACATGCATATTGCACACCCTAATTCTAAATTGGCTGGAATGGTTGCAGTGATGTTTGGTTGACATAGATCAAGATCGGAAAATCTTTTGCCTACAGTCTGAATGCAGCCTATGAGAAATTCTGTGCTTTCTATTAGATTCCCACCAAATTCCAACCATTTTTTAAGACCTCACCCATTCTCCTTGCCCCCTACATTTTTTAGTCTGAGCCAAAAGAAAATACAGGTTGTCCTCCATTTACAACCAGCTGTTTAGTGACCATTTGAAGTCACAACAGACTCCCCAAAAGCTACTTATTATCTGCGCCCCCTGGTCATATGACCAAATTTTGGGCACTCACCTATCATTTCATGTTTATGGCTGTTTGCAGCATCCCATGGTTACATGACCACGATTTACAACAGTTTTGCCAAAAATCAAGATTTACTACCAGTTTCTTGCAAAAACTGCCCTAAAGCAAACAATGGGTTTAAATATTGCAATGTTCACTTAATGACCTCAGCATTTGCTTAGCAACTGCTATGGAAAAGGTCATAAAATCAAGTCATACGGTGACCCAGTTTACAACCATCATTACTTACATCACAATTTGAACACTACCTCTACCTCTTCTTTCATACCAGCAGCTGACTGCAAAGAGATTTTCTTAGGCAAAATTGTAAATATACTCCATTAAGCTCATAGTTGCATAGGTTCTCCTCCCCTCCTGAGGGCTAACCCTTATCCCCCAGTACTAAATCCATTCCTCAGAACTGCAGGTGTAAAGTACAATGTTATTTTAAAACAGACTCCATTGTGATCAAGGGAGAAATGTCAAAGCCTCAAGGTAGCTAGAGGGGCATTTTTGAACAAAGGTGCTATTGGAAACTGAAAGATTGTTTCCTCAAAACAAACAACAGACACAATAGGTTTTCAAAATAAATCTCTACTTGAGGTCATTGGAGGTAGTTTAAAGCCTAATTTCCAAGTGTGAGATTAGAAAGGGCAGGGTTTTCAGGAATGTATGAATGCAGAAGTTAATGTGTAAATGGAGTATTTATGTATGCATAATAAAGTTATATACCCAAGGTACAAGGAAAATGGCAGAATTATTCATTTGCATTCTTTGAAATTCTTCAGCTCTTCCTCTCCCTACCCCACTTATCAAATTTATTTATTCATTAATCTATTTATTACTTTATTTATATGCCTTTTCTGATTACCTTTGGTGTATTACATAAATAGCGCATTGTTTCGCCCACATATTGGATTACAGAAACCTGATATCGCCTGCAGTCATTCCAGAAATTTGAAACAGAGAACTTCGGCCCTAAAACACATGTAGCTCCTTATGAAAAAAAACAAAACAAATAAGGTTGTATGTCATAGTATAACTAAACAACAGAAAAAATATGTTCCAATCAAAAAATGGAACAACAGACTTAGATACCATCAAATCAAACTAAAGTATGGGATTTGGGAGTTTCTCCTGTATCTCAGGCTTGCCAAAAACCATAATCTCCTTGACTGAGTGCTAAAAACAGTATCTGGAAGAAAGAATTCCAAATGGAAGATTGTTTTCATCAGAAAATCAGTGTGGGTTGAAGGGGTGATAAGCATTTTGCAGATCCGACAGCTGTTATTTCTTCCAAATAAAATGTGGCCACTAAAGAATACTTTTGAAAAATCAAACTCTGTGTTTTTGTCTGTTGATCTCTTTGAACAAATGACTCATCATGTTTTCTTTAAGGCCCATTTTTGTTATATTTAAATTCTCTCCCTCCCTCTTTTTCTTCATTTTCTCCAAATTCTGGGATTAGATATTTAGTTTGCAGATTCTGGGAATTTGTAATCCCAATACTTCTGGAAGAAACCAGATTGGGATGGTCCAGATTGTGAGTGGCATCCTTCCTTTTTGATGTTGTTTTTGACCATTTCTTCCTACTTGGACTATATTTGTTTATTAATTCCATATTTAGGTATATCAATTGATATGTGCTATGATTTTGCATTGAAATTTAGACTTTGGAATAAAGCATGTGCATACCATATTTCTTTCTTTTCCATGATCCATGTTTAGACAATCCAGTAACCAGAGACCTCTGAGTCAAAACAACTTACAAATCAGTTTTTTAAATAAGTTAAACAAACTATTCATGTATTCTAACTCTCTTCCCTTCTCTCCCCCTACCTGTTTCTCTCACAGCTCTCATATACTTATTGATGGATAGGTGATACGTACCAACCTCCATGCAACCTCCAATTCCAATAAGAAGCGCAGCTGAATGGTACAGGGGCAGCGATGTGTAGATAATGTCCTTGGCATTGATGTCACACAAGGTGAATATCTTTGATATCATGAGCAGCTTCATTTGGTTGATGATAGCAGCTTTTGGTAGTCCTTAAGGGAAAAGGAAGGGAGCATAAGCTATGGAACAGCACCTATTCAATCTTCTTTCTAAAAAGCTAAAATGCATCAGTCCTAATTATTAATTGAATGAGAGACCACCAGAGCTGTAAACTAATCTTGGAATGTGACAAAAAGATGCTGGAAGACATTAGCAAACTACTTCTGTAAGTTGCTAAGAAAACAACAGCAAGGCTCCATACTGTCACCAAGGGTCAAGCTTAGCTGAAACATAATAATGCTTTAATTAGCTTCTCATCTATATAGTCATTTAAGATTTTGTGAGTAACTCAAGGCCACAGTCTGATGGTGGTGGTGATGGTGATTTTCTGGGGGAGAGGTTCCCTTATCTTGAGAGGAATTTTTTTCAGATATATTTTTTAATAAATTATATTATACTAAGGCTACTAAGCTTATTTGAAGTCATGTTTTTGTATGTTTCCTATCTCAGAACGATGGAAAGCAAGTAGGTAGAGATTATTTCTAAAGTTGCAAAAAACAGTTTCAGATATGGCCAAGTTCTAAATTAAGGTAAGGCTATTTTTCACTTGACATAATGCACATCCTCTTCATTCTTTTTGAATATGCACCAGCCAGTCTTCAAATGGAGAGATATTCAGAGATTCCTAGACTTTCTCTTTAGTCCTTCAGACATTTAGCACATTAAAAAATTGTTCCTTCTTACCTGTGGTTCCAGAAGTAAAAATGTACACAGATGTAGATTTAATTGTGACATTTGCTCTGTAGGAAGCAGGCACAGGTTCATCTGAACTCAGTTTAACCTGTCCAAGTAATGCCTCTATACCATCAGAGGGGGAATCATCACTGAGATAGAAAACCTGTAACCCTTCATCTTTTAAATCAGGCAGAACATCTTCAATGGCATTTTTAAAATCTGAAAAGAAGAATGAAGGTAGAGCTTTGACTGAATCTTATTTCCTACCCTTATTTTGCTAACTGCATTATTCCACACATAGGCAAGCAATAATAAATTAAAATTCCGCTTTGCTAACTGCATTATTCCACACATAGGCAAGCAATAATAAATTAAAATTCCACTTGTTTACTTTATAGCTCATGAATGAATCATGGACAGATTCTTGATTTTAGCTGTTGGTTATAGGTAAATCAATTCAAATCTTTCTGAACTGCCTTTCTAGATATTACAATGTCTAACTGCTTCTTGACAGAATCACTCTTTTATGAGTTAAGATATTCAGGCTTCTTTTTCACATAAGTTTCCTGTAATGTTTCACTGAATTAGAATCAAGACTTAAAAGTTTTTAAGCGCATTATCAACTCTATTGGTTTATTTAATTCTGGTTGCTCTTCCATTCCACTAGAATGAATTATAATTAACTTTCTCAACTGCAGGAGTGTATATTTCCCTATTTCCATTCTACATTTATGGAAGTGCATTACCTCTTCTTACAATATTAGGATTATCTGGCAGTATTCTAGAAATATAATTCTACCACTTCAGTAAATCCTTTCTCTCTCGTCAGTCTAATAGCACAGAGGTTCCCAGTACTTAAGATTTAGTGGTGGCAAAGTATAGAAAACATTCCTCCGAAGTATTTTTTGCTCTCCAACTACCAGATAAATTTTTACATTAAAAGAATTATTCAATTCAGTTTTTACTTTATGTTGCTATATTTTGAATTATTTTAAAATATATCTAAAATTAAGGAACTTTTCAGAGTTTTTCTGCATTAGATATTGACAGTCATTCAGAAAATCTGCCCTTCTAGTCCTTAGGCAATGATTTGGGCAACCAGATATTGCAGGAAGCACCAAATCTGTCTCCTTCATCTACCAGCTATAATATATTGCTATAGGAACGTTATAACATAGCAGTACTATCACTACCCACCCACTTTCAGGGAAGTGACCAGACCCGGCTAGTTTAGCAATGGCCTATTCCTACACCCAGAAGAGACAAAACAGGTCCTGTAATTAGAGGAAGATTAGAGTAGTTATGTCATTCATGAACCAATCCTTAAGGTTGTATCATGCTTCAACTTTGATTGCCAAAACTTACTTTGGAGTGTGGGAAGGATGTCTAGGAACATGAATGGATCTGTGGAAAAGTTGAGAACCATACTTTCTCAGGGAAGAGATGCTAGCTTTGTCAACAATCAGCAGTAACCCAGCTTCACAGATGAAAAATGCAAGACAAGAGTCTTGTCAAGAGTCAAACTGTAGGAAGGCTGGGATAAAGAATTATAAAGCAGGAGAGGGGCAACCATGCTGATCGATGGCAATTAACTGTTTTAAGTGGCTCTATCTTATTATTTCACCCAAAAAAAAAATTAGCTGTGTCATGTTTTGCACCTGAGCCCAAGTCTTGTCAAGACAGACCAAATTGAGAATTTGGAAATATCTGCTGACTTAGTGAGATTGATAGCAGCATCAGACTGCAATCCCTTAAAGCAGCAGCATCTTTTTCTAATACTGTTCTTCACAGCCCATCATTTTCAGAATATTCATTTTCTGACCTATAAGGACAACACATTTTATTAGCTGCAAAGTACATATCATAGACATAAGAGTTGGGTCAACATGTTATTATAGTGGAAGGAATTTATATTACACCAAGCACTTTTGCTCCTTGAAGTGGCACATCTTCTGCTGTGCTTATCAAAGAAGTTGAGCACAAGCTGCAGAGAAGGTGCTACTCAACACTTTTTTGACTAGCAAGTTCTGACATTTGCTTTGGGCTATTTCAAAGCTGCCCAGTTGGAAGTATTTCAGATAATGCTAAGGGAGAAAGCTGAGAGGAGCCCTTAGTATTGGTCCAAAGTCATTCAAATTACTTCATCAAATGATTGTTGGTTGTTTTTCCACTGGCAGGTTATGTGGGATGGGAAGCAAATGCAGACAAGGGAATTGATCAAGTGTCCAATAATCTGGATTATTCCAGATTCAGGTTTGAAGGGTAGTATCAGTTGCCTACCTTATCACTGAGGCAGAACAGGGTCAGAGATAAGCCTCATAACATTAAAATAGTGGATGTGATGGAATGATCAAAACTCTGTCCTTTTTTAACATGCATCCAATGGATGTAAGAAGGAATCAGTAAAGAGAATATTTGTAGCTCAGAGTTTAAATGAGGGGTCTTTGGTGCTCTCTGAGGTTGGCTGTTTTCTTGTAAACATTTCATTACCCAAACTAGGTAACATCATCAGTGCTAGTAGTGGAAGTGTGCCTGCAAGCAAATTTTTCCCATTTGTGTTTGATGCCCATAAATGGTACCAATAAAGCAGAATATTTATAGCTCAGAGTTCAAATGAGGGGTCCTTGGTGCTCCCTAAGCTTGGTTGTTTTCCTGCAGATGCTTCATTACCCAAACTGGGTAATATCATCAGTGCCATCAGTATTGCTAAGTAGCACTGATGCTGTTACCTAGTTTGGGTAATGAAATATCTGCAAAAAAACAACCAAGCTCAGAGAACACCAAGGACCCCTCAAGAAGGAATCAGACTTGAGTCACTTTAGTCATATCCATCATTTGATTTTGTTAGTGCCTGTGGAAACCCTGAGCAGGGCAGCACCATTTATGTCAGCATACTTATCTCCTGATTCAAGGACTGCAGGAATGAAAGTTAATATGACCATGAGGAAGAATCTAATTTTAACAAAAGTATATATGACATGATAGTTATCTGCTGAAAAAGCATTGGGGACATTGCATAAGGGACTTCACATCAGGGACATTTCACCTATGAAAAAGAAAAAGAAAAGCAGGGTATTTTGCATCTGCAAAATAATTGTCACTGCAAGAATAATTTACTTTTTTATTAAGCAAAAGCAAAACAAAAATCCCAACTCTTTGCACCATAACAAGATTAATAGCTTTGTCTCTCTAGAATTTATGTGCATAAATCCATAAATCCTGGGAGTGGGTGAGTGGTGGTTCTCACCATTGGGAAACTGGCTTGTTCACAACCTTTACAAACATCATGGACTAAAAAGGAAAATTGCTTCATCCAAAGGTTGAGACATATCCCTGTCCAGCCAGAAGTACATCAGCTCATCTGACCAACAGAAGCAATAGCAAGGGTCTACGCAGTTGGAGCACCGATGCAAAGGTTGCATAAGCATCCCCCTGAGGGTTCCCTTTCTCCCCCTCAGGCAGGAGATGAGAAGAATTTGACAGCGGAAAAATGTTGTCAGGACATGTTTGGATTATAGTTTCTTGCAAATAGGAAAAAGCTCATTGTTGTGGTAATGGTCTATTCAGATGAGATTGCAAAACATTATTAGTGTTTTTTTTTCCCCTGTTACATTCATTTCCACTTTCTTTTGGCGTTCAGTTCAAATATTAAGTTGCTTCTTTTCTTTTCAGGCAAAAGTGTTTTCTAAATTGCTTTTATAGTATTTCTTTTTTTCTTCCCTCTTTCCAGGAACCTCACTGTTTTTCCCCCATGAAGAAGAAAGTTTTTTCCCATGAAGAAAAAAAATACAAAATAAGGAATAACAGAATATATACAGAAAATAACAGAATATAAAAATATACTGCTCAAAAAAATAAAGCAGAAGACATCCGAGATCTGAATGAATGAAATAGCCTTATTAAATACTTTGTTTGTTACATACAGTAGTTTATACACTGCTCAAACAACTAAAGGGAACACAAAACTACTGTATGTAACGAACAAAGTATTTAATAAGGCTATTTCATTCATTCAGATCTCGGATGTCTTCTGCTTGTGTTCCCTTTATTTTTTTGAGCAGTGTATATAAATAACAAAATAACAGAAAAGAAAACCAGTTTTAAGTTCTTGAATCATTCTTTTGAAAAAGAGCAAATATTTTGATAGTTAACTAAGGTTTTGAATTCATAGCAGCAGGACACTGCACAAAACTTGGAGGTAAGCAAGTAGGTGGTGAAATAAGTTCAAGCCAGGGTAAAAGAGAAAATTCAATTTCTAGAATCCCTGTGTTTGAGACTAACAGAAACAGAGCTACAGATCTTTGATTATACTTAAGCTAGGAATCTTTTTTTACAACTTTACAGAACCTATGAAGATTAACATGAAACAAAAGTGCTGAGTCACAGATATGTGCATAACACAAAGGGACTCATTAAAGCAAACAGGAAAGGTCAAAGATCACTGAGATTCCCTCCTCTCAAGAGAGCTGAAATCAAGCAGCCTCAGACTCATAGTGAAAATATACATTTCATCAGTGGTAGGATTCAAATAATTCAACAACCGGTTCTCTGCCCTAATGATTTCTTCCAACAACCAGTTCACCAAACTGCTCAGAAAGTTAATAACCAGTTCTCCCGAAGTCGTGCGAACTGGCTGAATCCCAGCACTGCATTTCATGATCAGTGGACATAACTTTTTGGTTTAGCTCACCTGGGGTTGTCAGAAGCACTTTGGCATTGCAGGTTTTCAACACATGCAGCAAAGATTTTAATCGGATGTTATAATTGATGCATGCCATGGTGCAGCCAATCTTCTCCAAGCCCATCCAGATCCAGATATAGGCAGGGATATTCTTCAAGAAAACAGCCATGGTTTCCCCTTCTTTCAGCTTCACGTAGCCTTTCAGCACTCTGGCCATTTGGTTGCTAAGTCTGTCAATGTCGTGATAGGAATAAATTTCATCTTCAAAGAGAATGAAAGGCTTCTCTGGATGTTTCAGGACCTTGTCTAAAAAACAGTCCAGGAGTGTGAATGGTGGATTACGCCGCAAATTCTTTTGGGACTTGTATCCCGTCCACATGAGAGAGAAAAAGAAGCGTAGGTCCAGCCAAAGATAAGGCAAAAAAATATTGCCCAGCAGAGGGACAAGGATAAAAACCCCAAGCAAAATTGTATAAAAGTGAAGCATGTCTACACACTGGTCTGAGATCCAGCACTCTGGAAGCAACAGGCACACGGTGGCAGTTGTGTAGAATGAAAACAAATAGCAATGAAGGGAGAATCTTTGCTCCTCCCCTTCCCCCTTCCTTGCAGAAATGTCCTTGGCTGCCTGCCAGTAAATTTTAACCCTCATCAAATGCTTTCTTGGATTTTTCTCTAGTTCATTGCTGAGAATGGTGTGGATCTACTCATCTGAGGATTAAAACAAAGCCAGAATGAAAAGCCTGTCCTAATTTATTAATGGCGATCTTCACAACTCAACATTCATAATAATTTTCCATGTCCACATCTTTCCAAAAACCTTGAATGCATTTGCAAAAAAGTTTATTCAGTTCCTTCTGCATTTGACAAAAAGTAAACATGCTGTGGGTTCCAATTGGTTTTGCTCTGTATTATTATTTGTCAATGCTAATTCAAATAATTTGTTTTGCAAAATACTCATGATCTTTAAGGTAAACTACAGGTAGTACACATTTGGAACAGAATTTCCATTTATAAGCAAGGTGGTTGTTAAGCAACCTGTGCCCAATTTTGCAACCTTTTTTGCCCCTGTGGTAAGGCAAATCATTGCAGTTATTTTGTGAATCATGCAGTCATTAAGTTTATCCAGCTAATCCATTCACTTTGCTTGTTAGAAGCAGACTGGGAAGGTCACAAATGGCAATCACATGAACCTGAGACATTGCAAACATCATAAATACATATCAATTGCCAAGCATGCACATTTTGATCATCTAACTATGGGGATGCTATGACAGTCATAAGTACAAGGACTGGGTGTAAGTCACTTTACAGAGTAACAGTTGGAAGGGGCCTTGGATGTTCAAGCAGAAAAAACTATACCATTTCAGACAAATCAAAACTGGATGCAATATTTGAAGTGTGGTCTTATTTATTTATTTATTTATTTTATTTTATTGGATTTCTATACTGCCCTACTCCCGAAGGACTCAGGGCGGTGAACAGCCACAGAATAAAACACATAAATACAAAAATTTAAAATAGAATAAAAACGAATTAAATAATTTGGCTGAACAAATTTAAAATACCCCATAATTTAAAAACAAATTAAAATTTACATTCAAAAAGGGGAGAAGATTTAGGCCAGGCCAGCTTGATGAAATAAAAGACTCTTAAGCGCGCGACAGAAGGTGCGCAGATCCGGGATCCTCCGTATCTCTGGGGGGAGCTCATTCCAGATCGTAGGTGCCCCCACAGAGAAGGCTCTCCCCCTAGGGGCCGCCAGTCGACATTGTTTGACTGACGGCACCCGGAGAAGCCCTTCTCTATGGGAGCGTACTGGCCGGTGGGAGGCTATTGGTGGTAGCAGGCGGTCCAGTAAATAACCAGGTCCTAAACCATGGAGCGCTTTAAAGGCATTATGAAGGCATTATAAAGTACTAATACCAGTAATCCTCAACTTACAACCACAGTTGAGCCCAAAATTTATGTTGCTAAGTGACTGAATTGTTAAGTGTGTTTTACCCCATTTTACAATCTATCTTTCCACATTTTTGTTGAGTGAATCACTGAAGTTATTAAATGAATCTGCGTTCCCTGTTGACTTGCTTGCCAGAAGTTTGCAAAAAGTGATCACATGACCCCAGAAAATTGCAACCACCATAAATTTAAGTTATTTGTTAAGCATCCAAATGTAAATCATGTGGTCATGGGGATGTTGCAATGGTCATTGTGAAAAATTGTCACTTTTTTTCAGTGCTGTTGAACTGTTCTAAATTGAGGACTACTTGCACTTCATATAATATTGATTCTATCCCTCTGTTAAGGCAGTCTAGGACTATGCTGGCTTTTGTGGCAGCTGCAGCACACTGCTGGCTCATATTTAAGTGATTGTTTAAGTGATTGACTTACAAGGTCGCCTTCTGCCACCGATAGCCTCCCACCGGCCAATACGCTCCCACAGAGAGTGACTCCTCAGGGTGCCGTCGGTCAAACAATGTCGACTGGCGACCCCCAGGGGGAGAGCCTTCTCTGTGGAGGCACATGCCCTCTGGAATGAACTGCCCCCGGAGATTCGTATGATCCCTGACCTACATACCTTTCACCGTGCCCTTGAGACTCTACTATTTCAACAGGCTGGGCTGGCTTAAGAACGGATTTTAATGGGTGTTTTAGTTTTTCATATAGGGCCAAATCATTTAATATGTTTTAAACTGTTTTTTAAATTTTATAGATATACATGTTTTAGTATGGCTGTGCACCGCCCTGAGTCCCTTGGGAGAAGGGCGGTATAAAAATGTAACAAACAAACAAATAAATAAATAAATAGTGTTATGTCCTTATATGATCATGCCGCCGGATTGGCTAGTCCACCGGCGGGAATTTTAAAGTCCTGTCATTCGACAGTTTGCCTGCCGGCTCCCTTTATAAGGCGAGTCTGGCAGCGCAGCCGGCTGTTCTCATTCTCACTATTAAAGTGCTGAACGGACCTCGCTGCTCGCATATTCTTTTTCCTGCGCTGATCTAACACTGGCGACAAAGGATTTCAAGAACCACAGAAAAGAACCTCATGGCACCATTGCCACCCAGCCCAACTCAACAGAGCAAGTCACTGAGCTGGAGTCACTAAGAGCTGAGAGCACGAGAGCACACGCGCCACAAATCTCACTGGCTCCATTCAATCCCGATCAGGAGAAGTGGAAGTCCTACATGATTAGGTTCTGCCAATTCCTGATCGGTAATGGCTACCAAGATCTGGAGGACAACCACAAGCGAGCCTTGTTCCTGGCACATTGCGGATCGACAGTCCTGGAGATGGCCATCGACCTCATGGCACCCCAAGACATCAAGATCATGGCATGGGGTGATCTCCAAGATGTTCTCCAGGAACACTACGCCCCAACTGGCACACCGTTGGTGAACAGATTCTCTTTCAGCCAACGGAACCAGCAGGAGGGGGAATCCATTAAGGAATTCATGGCAGCTCTGTGGAAGATGGCTGCCAGCTGCGAGTTTGACCACGTGGACAACGCCATCCGAGATCGCATTGTCTTCGGAATGCAGGACATCTCCCTGCAGAGAAAATTGCTGAGCAGGAGAAAGGTCTCACTGAAAGATGTGCTTGAAGAGGCCAGAGCTGCGGAAATATCAGAGGTGGCAGCGGCAGCGATGCAGAGAGCTAAGGCAGTCCACAAAATCAAGAAAGCCCCCCAGACCTCATCCGAGGAATCCACCGCTGGATCAGAGTCGGAACAGGAAATGGTGGTCCATAAGGTCTCAAAACCACCAAGGCACGAGACCACACAAAATGGCGACCAAGGGGAGAGCTGTGCCAGCTGCAACAGCGACCACGTGAGAGCCAGATGCTGATGGAGAGACGCTACCTGCCGCCGTTGCCAACGAAAGGGTCACATCACTGAGGCTTGCAGAGTGCCAGAACCAATCCGAGAAAAAACCAAGCCGGAAAACTGTGAGCACCAGAGATCATCGAGATGGTCCTACCAATCAAGGTGCAAGGGAGACGACTACCCGTGAAGCAGAGCAGTCCACCAGACCACAATTGCACACACCGATGACCAAAATGCCATGAAGTTCATCATGATGGTGCACGCAGAAGGGACTCCATGTGCCATGGAAGTAAATTCAGGCTCAATCTACTCCATCATGAGCTGGCAGCACTTAAAAAAGCTTAAACCACAGATCGCAAAGAGCCAACTACAGCCGCTCCATGCGAAGCTCGTCAACTTCGGCGGAAACCCCATCAGGGTCCTGGGGAAAGCTTCGCTGAGCATCAGCTACCACGAGTTCACGGGCGATTTACCCATCACCATCGTCAAGACAGCTGCCCGACCCTGCTTGGAGTGGAGTGGTTCGAGCCTCTAGGGCTCTCAATCAGAGGAATCCACCAGATTCGGCAAGACGAACTTGTCAAGCTCCTCGAAGAGTTCAAGAACATCTTCGATGGCAGCCTAGGTAAATTTGTGGGGAAACCCATATCTTTCAATCTAGACACCGCAATCACCCCAATTCGGTTCAAGCCCCGCAGGGTTCCATTTGGACTTCAGCCTAAGGTAGACACTCAGTTGGATAAACTGATCACCCAAGGCATATTGGAACCGATCGATCATGCTGCATGGGAGACCCCCATTGTGACCCCACTGAAGCATGATCGGTCTGTGCGCATCTGCGCCGACTATAAATGCACCATTACAGCAGAGCACATACCCAGTTCCAGTGGTGCAACATCTGTTGCATTCACTTGGGAGTGGGACCATATTCGCGAAACTGGACCTGGCCCAGGCTTACCAGCAACTACCAGTCGACAAAAAAACTGCGGAGGCTCAGACTATTGTCACCCACCGGGGCGCATTTAAATGCAACCGCCTCCAATTTGGAGTCAGCACAGCCCCTGGTATATTTCAATCCATGATGGAGCGCCTTCTCCAAGCCATTCCAGGGTTGGTGCCATACTTCGATGATGTAGTAATCTCCGGCACTCCAGATCCCAACTCTTGGAATGGCTGAAGCTCACCCTGAAGCGGCTCCAGGAGAAGGGTCTGCGTGTGCGGAGAGACAAGTGCATTATTGAGGTCCAGGAGTTCGAGTTCCTGGGCTATTTAATAGATAGCACTGGCATACACCCCACCAAATGTAAAGTCAAGGTGATTCATGAAGCTCCAGCCCCCCCAAAACAAACAGGAGCTTCAGGCTTTCTTGGAATTGCTAAATTTCTATAGCGTTTTCCTTAAACAGAAAGCCACCGTTGCTGAGCCACTCCATCGCCTTCTGGGAAAAGCGGTCCCTTGGCAGTGGGGTAGAGTCGAAGACACCGTGTTCAGAAACATCAAGGGGCTACTATCCTCGGACAGCGTACTGATCCAGTATCATGAGACGCTACCACTGGTATTGACCTGTGATGCATCCCCATATGGAGTCGGGGCTGTCCTCAGCCATCAACTGCCCAACAACACAGAAGTCTCCATCGCATTCTTCTCCAAGACTCTGGCGGCAGCTGAGCGCAACTATAGCCAGCTAGATAAGGAAGCCTTGGCCATCGTGGCTAGCATCAAGCACTTCCATGAATACCTCTATGGGAGGGCGTTCGAGATCATTACCGACCATAAGCCCCTCCTCAGACTATTCGCAGGCGACAAACAAATACTGACATATCTGTCACCCAGGATGACATGCTGGGCCATCTTCCTTGCCGGGTATTTGTACACGCTCACACACAGACCTGGCAAAACCATCAGCAACGCGGATGCCCTCAACAGGTGCCCAATGCAAGAACCGGTGGAAGACCCAGCACCCACCCTTGGTCTGTTCCACATCGATGGCGACCAGAAGTGCCCAGTTTCGTCCACAGATGTGGCAGCTCTCACGAAGAAGGAGAAAACCCTCAGGCAAGTCATTTCCTGGGTCCTGAGGGATTGGCCAACAGAAAAAGTGGATGAAGAGTTCAGCCCCTTCGCAAGGAAGCAGCAAGAATTCTCAACAATGAAGGGCTGCCTGCTCTGGGGCAATAGAGTAGTGATACCACAACCGCTGCAAAAGAGGACCCGAGAAAACCTTCACATTGGGCACCCGGGCATCATGAAGATGAAGGCGCTGGCCAGGAGTTACGTCTGATGGCCCAACCTGGACAAAGACATTGAGCAATGGGTCTCCAAATGCGCCCTGTGCCAAGAGATCAGACCAGCGCCAGCAGAAGCCCAACCCATGGAATGGGAGACACCCGGTGCCCCCTGGTCCCACGTGCACATTGACTTTGCAGGGCCCATGGCGGGCAAATATCTCCTCATCGTGGTGGATGCATTCTCCAAATGGCTGGAGGTCATCCAAATGCCCATCATTACCACCGAGGCAACCATCCGGGCGCTGCACAGACTTTTCGCCACCCACGGCATTCCGGACATCCTGGTGTCAGACAATGGGCCACAGCTCACCAACAAGCCGATGGAATCGTTCCTGGCCGAGCTGGGCATCTGCCATGCCCTCATCGCCCCATACAGGCCAGCGGGAAATGGACAAGTTGAGAGGATGGTGAGACTCACCAAGGAAGCTCTCACCAAGATGGACACCGGAGATTGGCAAGAGAGGATCGACAAATTCCTCTTCACGCAACACATCACCCTGCACGCCACCACACATAGAAGCCCAACCAAACTCATGGGGAGGAAGCTGAGGACACCATTGGACCGGCTACACCCACAGTACAACCCCCAAGAACCAGCAAACGCAACCCGGCCGCCAAGCACCTTCACAGAGGGAGACCCGGTCTACGCACTCAACTTCCACAAGCCTCTGAAGTGGCTGAAGGGAGTCATCAGCAGAACAACCAGCCTGAGGTTGTACCAAGTGATCCTGGGAGATTAGCAAATCATCAAATGCCATGTCGACCACCTCCAGAAAAGGTGGAGGGAAAGCGGCAGAAACGGCAAAAACCAGCCTGATGAGGTAGGCCTAAACCACCCAGACGAGGTAGGCCTGCACCACCCCGACGAGGCAGGCCTGCACCGTCCTAACGAGGTAGACCTACACCACCCAGACGAGGTAGGCCTGCACTACCCAGACAAGGTAGGCCTGCACCACCCAGATGAGGTAGGCCTACAACACCCTGATGAGGTAGGCCTGTGCCACCCCAGCGAGGCAGCCTGACAACACCCAATCTGAGTAGGAATGCAACACCATGGCGAGGGAGGCCACCAACACCCCAGCAAGGTTGGACCACCCAACAACAGCGGAGCAGGAAAACCAGCTCCACCCGGACACGAGGGGCCCCCACAACAACCACGGCAGCCGCAGCAGGAAAGGAGCCCAGGAACCCGAACGACAGCGGACCAGGCCAGGAGCAAAGAGAAAGAAACCAGTGACTTACCGAGTCCGGGCCAGCCAGTCCTGATCAAAGGCGAGTTGTAGGAGCCAAGACATCGCTCTCCAGGGCCAACAGGGAGTCCCGAGAATCCAGCCGGAGGTGCTGGGCTGGAGCCCACACACTCGACAGCAGAATTCTGGACGGTTCCAAGGCAGGAACCGGAGGAAGTAAGAGCCTCGACTGCACAGGTCGATCGCGAGGCAAGAAGTGATCTGCACAGGTCAGCCAGGACTGTGAGGCACCCCGCCTACCTGCGCGACTACATCACGTACATGACTAATGGAGAGAGAGACTAAGAACTAGGAGGGGAGGGGTGTTATGTCCTTATATGGTCATGCCGCCGGATTGGCTAGTCAACCGGGTGGGAGTTTTAAAGTCCTGTCATTCGTCGGTTTGCCTGCCGGCTCCCTTTATAAGGCGAGCCCGGCAGTGCAGCCAGCTGTTCTCATTCTCACTATTATAGTGCTGAACGGACCTCGCTGCTCGCGTATTCTTTTCCCTGCGCCGATCTAACAAATAGTCTCCTGGGACAATGATCCTTCTCACAGTTACTACTATTGAGTCGGGTACTACCTATTCCATATCTGTGCATTGGTTTTTCCTGTCTAAATGTAGAATCCTGCTTTTTTCACTATTGAATTTCATTTTGTTATATAGGGCCCAGTGTTCAAGTCTCTCAAGATTCTTCTGTATCTTTTTACTCTATCTTCTGGAGTGTTTGCTATTCCTGCCAATTTGGTGTTGTCTGCAAATGTGATGAGTTCCCTTACTATCCCCTTGTCTAAATCATTGATAAAGATATCTACGAGACCGCGTTCTGCCACCAGTAGCCTCTCACCGACCAGCACGCTCCCATAGAGAGGGTCTTCTCAGGGTGCCGTCGGTCAAACAATGTTGACTGGCGGCCCCCAGGGGAAGAGCCTTCTCTGTGGGGGCACCTGCCATCTGGAACGAGCTCCCCCCGGAGATACGGAGGATCCCAGATTTGCGCACTTTCTGCCGTGCCCTCAAAACATTCTTATTACAGCAGGCTGGTCTGGCCTAACCTCCCTTTTAATTGCTTTTAAATTTGTTTTATAAATTGGGGTGTTTTAAATTTGTTTTGGGCCAAAGTATTTAATGTATTTTTAAATGGTTTTTTAACGTTTGTACTTTGTGTATTTTATCTTTTGGCTGTTTACCGCCCTGAGTCCTTCGGGAGTAGGGCAGTATATAAATTTAATAAATAAACAGTTAAATGAATGAATGAATGAATGAATGAATGAATGAATGAATGAATGAATAAATATTAAAGAATACTGAGCATGAGACTTGGGGCACCCCACTGCATACTTCCTTCCATGTAGACGTGGGCTTATTATCATAGGATGTCTTATTTTGGGGAAAACAGGGTAGTAAAAACTGATTGGATTAGGAAAATTCCTTTGTGAAATCCACAATTCACTTTGTGAATATATAAGCATAAGAATTGAAAATTGCATTGTATTCTGAATAAAAAAATCATTGTATTCTGAATAAAAGTAAAAAACATTTACAAGAGAAAAACATCAGAATGAGCATACATGACAGTGCTTTTCCCTATACTGGGGTCAAATAGTTGTTTTGTTCAACAACAAAAAAAACCCAAATGTATTTTATTTACAATGTATCAAGCAACTAAAAGAAAAGACCTTTTTAACATTCTTCTTGAAGATGAATGCTTATTGCAAATTATTTGAAAAGAATAAATTTGAAATACTTTTGAAAGAAAAAGAGAAATAAGGCTAATTAAATACAAGAAAACCCATGTTAGTTAACCAGTGAAATAGTATCTCATAAAACCATGTTGCAAGTATTACAAAGTCCATACTGTGTGGCACTCAGAAGCTAATCATGTATTCTGTGAGTCAAATATAAATCTATACATATGTTTTCTCACCTATGGATGTTTCTCCTAGAAAGAAGCCAGGGTCCATTAAAATAGCTCAGACGGTACAAAGATGGTACTCGTTATCTGATTAATATGTTTGGGTTTTTTTCCAGAGCAGACAAAAGTGGAACAAAATTTTATTACAGTCATTACAGAGGCATTTTCCAAATAAAGGAAATATCCTAAACAAAGGATAAGCATATAGAATTTCCAAATGAATATTAATTCTCTCTATAGTTTAACATACACAATTTAGCAGTTTACCTTTAGGACATACACATATAAATGATTTGGGTGCCTCCTACTCAGCTAGTTGAAGCTTGTAGTATAAGGAGTACATTTATACCCTGGAGGTTAAATGTGCTTATCTCTCTGCACAGACTGGGGTAAGATGCTATGTTCAAGAATGTACTTTATTGTTTATCCAAGTATTAATACCAAAAGCACAAAGATTTAAGTCTTCCCCACACTATTTTATTTATTAAATTTCTACACCATACATCTCACCTAAGTAACTCTAGATGTTTACAACAGCATTTTCTATAGATGTGTGTGTGTGTGTGTATTGAATGAATTGTCTGGGGAATAAGTAATTCTCTTCCATTATATATATATATACACACACACACACACACACACACATATGTACACGCACACACACACACACACACATATATATATATACAGTATATTTACTGACAGAGAAATTATTATACACACACACAAACCTACACGTGTGTATGTGTGTGTGTGTTTTCATAAATTTTCACGGGTAGAGGTATGCAAATTTTGGTGTATTTGGGTCTTTTCCCATGTAAGATTGAGAGTATCTTGGCGACGTTTCGACGAGGTCCCACTAGTCATCTTCAGGCTGGTGTCTTCGGCTTTGTGCTTCTGCAAGGAAAGTGTGATTGGAGCTGCCGTCTCTCTATAAATACTGGTGGGGAGGTGTGGGGTGCTGGCTTTGTTGCTGTGAGCAGGTTGGTTGCCTGCATTGTTACATCTTGATTGGTTGCAAACATTAATTCCATCAACCAATCAAGATGTAACAAATACATCTTTTAACCTAGAAACTAGTGGATTGTGATTTCACTGAACTAGGGCTGCATAAAAATCTTGGTTTACGTCGGAAGAAGCTGGCTAAAGAGAAATACACATAAAGCCTACAAAAAGGAAAGAAAACAAATACTGTACCTTTACAGGGAGGATACATGGGATGAGGGTGTGGCTAACTGATGAGGACTTATAAGTCCAAAATAGATCTATTTTAGTCTCCTTAGTCTCCCAATGTGCAGCAGAGTGTTTGCTGGCTGCCAGAAAAAAAAGCCTAGAAACTAGTGGATTGTGATTTCACTGAACTAGGGCTGCATAAAAATCTTGATTTAGGTAGGAAGAGAAACACATACATACATACATACATACATACATACATACATACATACATATATTCTAACAGGTATTTTCCTACATAATACTGCAGCCATATTGCAGCCATAGCTCACTGATGAGGACCAATCAGTCCGAAATAGATCTATATTAGTCTCCCAATAGGCAGCAAAATGCATGCTTGCTGTCTGAAGAAGCCTAGGATAGTGAATGTGATTTCACTGAGCTATGGCTGCAATTTGAGAAACTTGGTTTACGTAGGAAAATACCTGGTTGAAGAAAAATACATACAAAAACCTATGATAAGAGAAGAAAGCAAATAAACACACACACACACACACACACACACACACATACACATACATACATACACATGTGTAGACTTGTGTGTGTGTATAATAATTGGTCAGTATATACATGTGTGCGTGTGCATGTACGTGTACGTATGTATACATACAGTACATATATACACTGCTCAAAAAAATAAGATGATCTCAGATGTCTTCTGCTTGTGTTCCCTTTATTTTTTTGAGCAGTATATATAACATGTGTATATATGATAGGATAGTGGAAGAGAATTACTTATTCCCTAGACAATTCATTCAATAGTTTAAAATTTTGTACTACTCAAACATGTTCATGCATTTGGATGATAGTTTCAGAATGATAATATTCACCAAATTCACTGTTTATGGTGATATTCTTTTTCTGAATTGATTGCTCAGAAGAGAAGTGTCCCCTTTGAGCACTTGGACGGGTCAATAGTAGACTTGAGGAGAAAAAACTGGAAGAGATTCTGCTTCACAAAGTCCAGGCAGGGTTGCCTCTAAAATCAAGAACATCAATCTTATTACTAGTAAATGATGCTCCACAAATCAACTCAGAGAAAGCAAAACTGTCCTATTCATCTTCCAGAATGATCTCACCACAGAACAGTTTGAAAACTGCTTTCCAACACCTTCAGGGTGTGGAAGGCTGGTCTTTCAACTGAAAATAAAAATTGGAAGTAATGCATAGAACACATGTTACTTCTGATGGTGAGATCTAAAAGAACCTGATTCTTAGGGCATCTATTTTTTTTAATAATTGGCAATGTGTTAATTTTGCTTTGTTTTTGCTATATGAGAGTGCTGATGTAGCCTCTGATTTTAAATGTGGGTTTTCTAGCCCATATGATAGCTCCCATTAAGTCTTAACCTCTCTCTGCATTTGACTAATTCCATTTTAAAGTCAACAAAATAGATGGCCACCATTGTAATATCTCAAGATTCCAAAACAGTTGGTGTGTTAAGGGGGACTTTGGCCTGTTCTGAATTTTCCACTATATAGCTTCCTTGCATGACCCCAGCTTCTAATAACTTACCATGCAAAGAAGAAATCCCACTTCTTCTCATGGAGGTATTTCTGGTGTTCTCACCAGTAATGCAACCAGATGATTGATTGATTGATTGATTGATTGGTCAACAAGTACAAGGAAACAAGTAACAGTATAGACATAGACATAGACACATGTAAAAGGAAATAAATAAGCAACACATAGCCATAAACACATAAAATGAGTACATATAGATGGGAACAGAAGAACAGGAATGCTAGGCAAGCTGGTGCACTTATGCACGTCTCCTTAGGGACCTCTTAAGAAACGTGAACGGTCCATGGTACACAGTTTAAGGTAAAAGGTATGGTAATTAGAGAGACTAATAACAGGGTCAGGTAGAATGTTCCAGACATTTACTACTCTATTGCAGAAGTCATATTTCCTACAATCAAGATTAGAGCGAATTCCATTGAGTTTGAATCTATTGATAGCCCTTGTGTCATTGCGGTTGAAATTAAAGTACTCATTTATAGGTAGAACATTTTGGTAAATAATCTTATGAACTAAGCTTAGGTCAGAACGTAGACGGTGTAGTTCGAAGCTATTGAGGCCTAAAATTTCAAGCCTGGTGGTATAGGAAATTTTATTTCGACAGAGGATTTGAGTACTCTTCTAGTAAAATATCTCTGATATGATGGAATGCCAGAGGGAAGAAAAGATCTTGATGGATTTGAAAACATCAGAAGATGTTTGACCCTGCTATGACTCTATTTTGGGCAAAGTGTAGATTTGTATGTGGAATTGTAAAGAAATTTGGACCATGAGAAAGATATGAAAGCACCATTTAGGAGGGACTTGGAGAAGCAATTGCACAATTGATTGAGACATTGAGATTGAGACACCTCAAGATAACCAATTTCGTTGTATATACTGATGTACAATGACAATAAAGGCTATACTAATTGATCATTTTTTTTACTGTAAGATGTGACAGACAAAACATTAGGCAGGCTTCAAAATTCTCTATTGAACCCAACAACATAAAAGTAGCATTCTTGGAATTCTTCCAGTGTCCCTTTGGGACCTGGCCTACTTTGAGGGGCTAATATGAACTACAATAAATAGGTAACTTCAAGTTGATATTAGATAGGTAAAGACTAATGAGATTAGTGTAGGCATGTAAAAGCCTTACAATGGCAATGCACTTCTTTCTTTAATACAAATCAGTTTTCCTCCACACTTTTTTATGACCTGAAGATGCTCTAACATTGAAAAAGGGTAACATGTTCTCCTTACAATAGCAAGGGGCTTTGGAAAGGAGCCAAGTGGACTGTAAAATTATTTGCATGGTGCATTGATTTAATACACAAGATTTAAACTTATTCAGATAAGTATTTGAACAGATTTATTATGCTTGCACAATTGGTGATAACCAAGATAAACTTTTCAAAAGAGAAATCATTCTTCCTGATTTTGATCTGAATTGCTCATCTAAGAATTGGAAGGGCATACACCAATGGCCTTTATCCTTCTTAATTGTTATATCTTGCTTCACTCATACATGCATTTTGATATTTTCTTCAGTACTTCAAAAACCTGCACAACTTTTTGATCAGAAACTTTTTGGTACTATCTGTTTAGTTACCATGTGGGCAATAGGATCTACGAATCACCTGCTGTTTTAATTAACCTATAATTAACCTCTAGGACAGGGCTGTCAAACTCAGGTTGTCACGGCGGCATAACGTATCAGGACTTTTTCCCCCTTCGCTAAACTGGACATGGGCATGGCCAGTGCATGATGCATCCAGCTCATGGGTCGGAAGTTTGACAGCCCTGCTCTAGGATAATATACTTATGGAACATGATAGAAAATTAAATGACTCTTCTCCCTTGCTTCCAAGAGGATTAGATAACCTGTCTGAAGTAATCTGGCAATAGTGGTTCTTGATACTGGAACACCTGTTATTCCTGTTTTTTTCACAGCATTTGACTCTCTTTAAACCATAATCTGTTTAAAGCTGGTCACTTCCAAGGGGTCATGCACAGAGAAGAATCCTAAAGTTGCCTTTTGTCAATTCTTTGGCTGAGACTGTCATGGGTAAATGCCTTATTCTTGAATGGAGGAAATGTATGTTCATAGAATATCAAGGGTTAATTTATTCTTCCTTTCCTAATGTATTCATATGTAACCACTCCTACCTCTAATCCCGCCTTATTGATATAAAAGGAGATACATGCTCCTCCTCCTTGCTTCTATCTGCAATCATTCAGAGAATATAGAATGCCTACTGTAAATAAACAATACTTTGTTTGAATACTACATTTCTGAATCCTTTATTGAGTCCGATCCTCGAATTACTGCAACATTCTGGTAGCAGAGGATGGTTGGCTGACTCAATAAAAAACAGACATGCCAAAGAAAGAAAACTCCAGAAACAAAAGAGAAAGACCCAACACCAGGGCACACAACAAAGAAATGGAAACAGATCAAGAAATGATTGATGAATCTACAACTATAAGAGAATCTGAAAACTCCACTACAGACAACGAAGAGGTAATCGATGAACCTGACGACCAAGAAGTGAGCGAGATAGAAAACAACACTCTCAGATCAGAGATACTAAGACTGCTGAAAAGCCAAAAAGACGACAAAAATCTCATCGCGAACCTCCAAGGCATCATAAAAGATAGCGGAGCAGCGAGAGAAAATCACACCATCACACCAGAATCTAAAGACCCCAAAATGGTAAGCGAATTACCTATAGATGAAAATATAACTAAAAGAAAGACTAACGGTCCCGCGCAAAATTTTGAATGACAGCCATCTTGGTTTCAACAGACCACCAAAATGGCTGAAGCAGAACCAATCAGAAAGCAGAATTCAAAATGGCTGGCGCGAAAAGCCTTACACAGCATGAAAAGTAAAAAAGAAAAATTCTACTCTTCAGAAGAATCTGATACAGACACCGAAGAAACACCAACCGAACTGCAAATCGAAACAGCCATGAAAACACTTTTTGCAACTTTTGGTCCAAATTTAAAAATAACAAAAAAATCGACAAAAGCAACCGATCAAACAGCGAAGAAGAAACAAGCAACGCAATTCAAAACCAAAGACACAGAAGCAAGCAAGCAAACATCTCGGCACCTATACGCTCCTACCCAAATGGCGAGGACACCAACGCCCGAACCCAGAGAACCTTGCAAGTACTCGCCCACACCACAAACGCTTCCGGGAGCCAGAAGCCTCAACCAAGACAACTTCGATGAAAAGAAGCAAGCCCCGATCATCACCTGGACACCAAAAGTCGAGCCAGAGAGCGAATCATCAGAAGAAGAACACTACGAGGGAGCTACAGCGACGAGAACCTCTCCCGACAGCTTCAGGAACAAAATGAGCAACGCGCATGCGCAAATACACGCAGACGAATATAGAGACAATGAAGGACAGAGAGAACCATTCAGACTAATCGCAAGCATACCTACACCATTCTGCAATTATCAGCATTTACAAGATCATGGACAGCCTCCAGTTGTAAGTAATGCAACAAATAACATTGGAAACTTGCCTAATGATTTTCCAAAATTGAGAATAGACGGTATTAATTTACAGGAATGGAGTCAACAGCTCCAGGTTGTTTTCTTAAAAGAGAATTTATTGTTTTTCATAACTAACCCTCCCAAAAAACCATGGACCCTAAAATTGGACTGCCTACACCACAGAGCATTCTATTTACTAATATCTAGTATATCTCCTGCTATCTATCATAGTATTAAGCATAATCTGACTGTCTCAGAAATAATTCATTGTATGTTTAAATTGTTTCATAGTGAAAGTGTAGCAACCACAACAAGAATGTCTAAAAATTTCTTCTCAGCCAGGATAAAACCTGGAACTACTGTAAGTGAACATTTACTATCACTAAACACAACTAGAGCAGAGCTTCATTTAAGGGGAGAAATAATATCTGATCAGACAATGAAAAGCGTTATCATTAATTCATTAGACTCATCATGGGATAATTACATATCACATTTGGACACAATTAATTTAGGATATCTATCTATAGAGAGTTTATCAAATAGACTAATAGCTGAAGATAATTTGAGAAGAAGCCGCTACAGCGCATACAAAGAACACAGACAGACCAAAAGGGTAGTATTTCAAGACAGGCACCAAGAACAATTGAATGTTATAATTGTGGATCCAAAGAACATTATAGAAGAGATTGTGCAAAATTTCTTAGAGAAAGACAAAACCATGACAATAGAAACAGATACCACAACAGACAATCATCTATTGACAGATACAGGTATAGAAACTCACCAAATTTTAGAGAACGTAGAGGGGGCAGAGATAACTCAAGAGAGAGAAAGTCTGGATCATTAAATGGATTAGATAAGTATACCATAACCAAAAACCAAAACTCAAAAGATAATGCCTGGCTCATTGATTCTGGGGCAACAAATCACACAACACATGATAAGAAAATATTATCTTCCTTCATAGAAGATAAATTTGTAATTAAAGTAGCTAATCAAGAAGAAGTTCAAGTCATTGGAAGAGGAAGTGTAAATTTACCCGGTCTAGGGAAAATAGAGGGGGTTTTATTATAGGAGGGGGGTGCGGACCTGGCAGGTATTACAGAGACCTGGTTGGGCCAAGAGGGGGGGGTCCCCCTCGTAGAGATGTGCCCACCAGGTTTCCGCGCATTCCATCAGCCAAGGGCCCAGGGCAGGGGTGGGGGGGTGGCGGTCGTTATAAAGGAAGGTCTTGATCCGAGGGAGGCCACTGTACCTCAGATAGCCGGATGTGAGTCTCTCCTGGTGAAGTGGGGCCATGGGATGCAGGTGGGCCTGCTGATCACGTACCTGGCTCCCTGCCACGTGATAGCGGCCCTGCCTGAGCTTCTCAACATTATTGCTGGGGTGGCGGTTGATACCCCCAGACTTTTGGTCATGGGGGATTTCAACCTGCCATCTACCGGTGAGGCGTCTGGGATGGCTCGGGAGTTTATGGCTTCCATGATAGCCATGGACCTGACACAATTAATTCATGGCCCCACTCACGTGGGAGGACACACTCTGGACTTGGTTTTTATCTCTGGTCAGTGGCGGAGTGGTCTGGATATAGGGGATATAGTTATTGAACCCCTGTCATGGTCGGACCATTCTCTCCTGAGACTGGACCTTTCGACTGCTGCACCCCACTGCAGGGAGGCGGAACCGACCAGGTGGTTCCGCCCCAGGCATCTGATGGATCCTGATAGGTTCCAGAGGGAGCTTGGGCCAGTTCCTGAAACTCTGGCTCACGACTCGGCTGAAGATCTCTGACCCGACACCGAACCTGCCCGGCCCCTTGGTTTTCCGAGGAGCTGAGGGAGATGAAGCGCCGGAAAAGACGCCTAGAGAGTGGTTGGAGGGCTAGTCGCTCTGAATCCGACCGAACACTAGTTAGGTCTCATATTAAGACCTATCTAGTGGCGATAAAAGCTGCAAAGCGTAACCACTTTTCCGCTCTTATTGCATCGGCAGATAACCACCCAGCCGCCTTGTTTAGGGTGACTCGCTCCCTCTTACATCAGGGAGTGCGGGAAGACCCCTTGCAAGGGCAGGCTGAGGATTTTGCACAGTATCTGCACGATAAAATCGCTCAGATTCGGGAAGGCTTGGACTCTGACTGGGTAGATCCCGGCGGGGTGACTGAGGCTGGTCTTGAGAATGTTACCTGGGATGAGTTCGACCCTGTGACTCCTGAGGACGTGGACAGGATCCTGGGGAGGCTAAACGCAACCACATGTTTATTGGACCCGTGCCCCTCCTGGCTGGTACTGGCCACCCGGGAGGTAACACGAGGCTGGCTCCAGAGGATCATAAATGCTTCTTTGAGAGAGGGTTTCTTGCCTCCCGCCTTGAAAGAGGCGGTGGTGAGGCCCCTCCTCAAGAAGACTTCTCTGGACCCGGCCGTTTTGGCAAACTATCGTCTGGTCTCCAACCTTCGCTTTGTTGCGAGTGTGGTTGCGCGACAGCTCCCACAGTTCCTAGATGAAACCGTCTATCTAGATCCGTGCCAGTCTGGCTTCAGGCCTGGGTACAGCACGGAGACGGCATTGGTCGCATTGGTGGATGATCTCTGGAGGGCTCGGGACAGGGGTTGTTCCTCTGTTCTGGTCCTGTTAGACCTTTCAGCGGCTTTTGATACCATCGACCATGGTATCATGCTGCGCCGGCTGGAGGGATTGGGGGTGGGAGGCACCGTGCTGCAGTGGTTCTCCTCCTATCTCTCTGACCGGTCACAGACTGTGTTGGCAGGGGGGCAGAGGTCGACCTCGAGGCGCCTTGCTTGCGGGGTGCCGCAAGGGTCAGTCCTCTCGCCGCTCCTGTTCAACATTTATGTGAAGCCGCTGGGTGAGATCATCCGTGGTTTTGGGGTGCTGATGACACTCAGCTGTACATTTCCACCCCAAACCATCCCAATGATGCCCTCGAAGTGATGTCCCAGTGTCTGGAGGCTGTGTGGGTCTGGATGGGGAGGAACAGGCTTCGGCTCAACCCTTCCAAGACCGAGTGGCTGTGGATGCCGGCGTCCTGGTATAGCCAGCTGGTGCCATCGCTGGCTATTGGGGGCGAGTCACTGACCCCCACAGAGGGGGCTCGCAACTTGGGCATCCTCCTGGACACACGGCTGTCTTTAGAAGAGCATATGACGGCTGTGGCCAGGGGGGCTTTTTATCAGGTTCGCCTGATACGCCAATTACGCCCCTTTCTGGATCGGGACTCCTTGTGCACAGTCACTCATGCCTTGGTTACGTCATGCCTGGACTACTGTAATGCTCTCTACATGGGGCTCCCCCTGAGGAGCACCCGGAGGCTCCAGCTGGTGCAGAATGCGGCCACACGGGTGATTATGGGAGCGACGTGGCGCTCCCACGTAACACCACTCCTGCGCGAGCTGCATTGGCTCCCGGTGGTCTTCCGGGTGCACTTTAAGGTGTTGGTTCTCATCTTTAAAGCGCTCCATGGCTTAGGGCCAGGGTATTTGCGAGACCGCCTGCTGCTACCGATAACCTCCCACCAGCCAATACGCTCTCACAGAGAGGGCCTCCTCGGGGTGCCGTCGGTCAGGCAATGTCGGCTGGCGGCCCCCAGGGGGCGAGCCTTCTCTGTGGGGGCACCCGCCCTGTGGAATGAGCTGCCTCCTGGAATACGACTGATCCCGGACCTCCGGACCTTCCGTAAAGCCCTGAAGTTGTTTTTATTTCATCAAGCCGGCCTAGCCTAAATGGTTTTTAATTGGGATTTTAAATTTTATGGATTTGGGGTTTTAAATTGGGTAGCCAATGATTTAATTCTTTTAATTATCTTAACTTTTGTATTTGTATGTTTTTTAATTTTGGCTGTTCACCGCTCTGAGTCCCTCTGGGAGAAGGGCGGTATACAAATTAAATTAATAAATAAATAAAATAAATTAATACCCGAAATACCTCATAACATTCTTAGTGCAATAAAGTTAAGCAGAGACTCTAACATAAATATAGTGTTCTCAAAGGGAAAAGCAACTCTAGAGAAAAACAAAACAAGCTTAGGTAATGTGGTTATCAAAGGAGATCTACCATACTTAGTCACAGAAGAAAGATGGCTACACAACATTGATTCAAACATGGAAAATGACACTAGCATAGAAAATGAAAATGACAGTGACAGTGACAATGAGGAACATGAAACAAATCATAACCATGAAACCACATCTGTTAACGATACACATAATAACAAAAGACCAATAATTGGAAAACCAATCCATGATGAATGTGCACATATATTACATAGAAAATTAGGACATGCTAGTTTTCCTGTAATACAAAAAATGATTGAACATGCTGAAGGTGTTAAAATAAAAGATTGTAAAAATTATTTGGAATGTTCAGTATGTAAGTCCTCAAAACTCAGAACTAAACCCAGACCAAAAAAGGCAATAAGATCATCAAATCATATTTTTAACCTGGTACATATGGACCTAGTTGGTCCATTAACCCCATCAATTACATACAAAAAATGATACTTTCTTACTATTGTAGACGACTATAGTCGTTATGGCTTTGTCTATACTTTAAAACACAAAGATGAAACATTTCAAAAGTTTAAAGAATTTTATAAACGTGTAGAAACACAACACAATGTAAAAATGAAGCAGATCATGACAGACAGGGGATCTGAATTCATGTCAAAAGAATTCTCCCAATGGCTAAAAGACAAAGGAATGTTACACTTCACCTCTAGCCCTTTCTCTGCATTTCAAAATGGAGTAGTAGAACGAAAGAACTCGACACTACAAACCATGATTAGATGTACATTAGAAGATGCTGGTTTAGGCAAACAATTCTGGTCAGAAGCACTATTATATTCCAATTATACTCTAAACAGAATTTAGAGTAGTGTCATAAATAAAACACCATATGAATTGATGTATAATAAAAAACCCAAGATAGCCCACATGCATATATTTGGAGTTACAGCGGATGTACATATACCAAAACAATTGAGACGTAAGGGGGATAATGTATCTAGAAGGCTCAGATTCATGGGATATGAAACAGGCACAAAGGGATACAGATTTATTGACAATAACAATAAATTCATAATTTCTAGGACAGCTGTATTTCACGAACAGGCCAATTGGTCTAAGATACATCTTAATGAGATATTTCCAACTACAAAACCAGACATTGAAAATCAAGATAAGACAGAAAGAGAAGAACATAACCACAGTACACAAAAGAGCAACAATAAAACATGGATAGGAAACTGTCCCAAAATCAAAACAGATTCATTATCAAAAAAGGAAGCAAAATACTTACACAATAACGATAGCAGACCAGAAAGAACAATTAGATGTAACAGGAACCAAGTACCAAATAAATATAAGGATTACATAATGCACATAAATGATGATACATCAACACCCAATACATATGAGGAAGTATTAAAACTCCCCACAGAAGAAAGAAAAAAATGGGAATTAGCCATGGCCAAAGAAATGGACAGTTTGCGAGAACTAAACGTATTCACCCCAACACCAGCCCCAAAAGACAAAACAATTATTGGCACTAGGGGGATATTTAAAATTAAAAATCTGGAAGAAGGCAACACATTATATAAAGCAAGACTAGTTGCACAGGGCTACGCTCAAAAGTATCCTGAGGATTATACCGACACATATTCTCCTACTGTAAGAACTGAAAGTGTTTTTTTTTTTTAATTTTTTTATTCATTTTATATTTTAAATTACTAACATTACAAACAACATATACAATACTTCACCCTGTGCTATACATAAGAAAGGAAGATTTGGTTCTTCGGATATATCCTCATGATCGCCAAAATCCACGTTCTCGGGGTACAGGTACCGAAGCATCCAATTTTCCCAGCGCATAGTCCACAAATGGTTTCCAAATTTTCCAGAAAATATCTTCTTTATAGTCACCATTTCTAATTTTAATATCACATGTCATTTTATCATTTAAAGCTAATTTCCACATTTCACAATACCATTCTTCTATTCTAAAATTCACATCTAATTTCCAATATCTGGCTATTATAATTCTACCCATTATAATCATAATTCTAATCAATTCTTTCTCATATTTTGTTGGTTCTATTTCCTTAATTATCAACAGTAATATAGTTTCTGGTCTCAATATTATTGCTTTCCCCATCATTTCAAATATCCTTTCCTCCAATTGTTGCCAAAACTTTTTAACTTTATCACATTTGTACCACATATGTTCATAAGTCCCTAATTCCATGTCACATCTCCAACATTGTTTACTAATTTTTTTATCCATCAGTGACAATCTTAATGGAGTCAAATACCATTTCCAAACAACCTTATAATTGTGCTCTTTAATCCTTACAGATAAAGTCTTCATAATTCTACTCTTCCAATTCACGTTCCAATCTAAATCTGATATTTTAATATTAAGTTCTTTTTCCCAATTCATCTTCATCACCCTTTGTGGTTTTCCATCAAAATTTATAATCTTATATATCTTACTAACGAGTCCCTTTAGTCCAATTTCATCTTTCATAATTTGGAATACTAAATATTCAAATTCAGTTTTACTTCTACTTATCGAACAATTGTCCCTTACCTTCTTAGTCCATTTTTCTATCTGTATTTTTTCAAACCAGCCCAAACCCAATTTTTCTTTTTTTTTTTTATTGCAAAAGTTTTACAATTACATTTTCACCCCCTTTTTCCCCCCCCACTACCCCCCCCAAGCTTCCCAACCTCCCCAGCCCACCCTAACCCTCCCCTCCCCCCAGACTTCCTAGTATGCTCATGTCAGATAAAAGGAAAAAACCCTCCTTTGTATATAAAACTTGAACCCCTCCCTCCCCCTTACAAATTTTCATCTTCATTACATTAACCTATTTCTATCTTGGTATATCATTTTCAGATAAATTTTCATCCTGATTACCTTAAAAATATTTCTATCATAATGTAACATTTTCTAACAAATTTTCATCCTTAACCTTAAAATATTTCTATCTTAATATAACATTTTCTAACAAATTTTTATCCTCAACCCTAAAATGTTTCTATCTTATATAACATTTTTAAATAAAGGCTATTTGATACTTCCTAGTTTGATATTTATGCTGAACATAATTTATCCACTTCTTCCATTCCCATTCATAAGTCTCTTGAGAACAATCTTTTAAATATGCTGAAATCTTCGCCATCTCCGCAAAACTGGCCATCTTCAAAGTCCATTCCTCAATCGAAGGCAGCGCTTCATTTTTCCAGTATTTACCTATCAACAATCTTGCTGCAGTTATCATGTACAATATCATTTTTGTTTCCCCCAATGTAAAACCCTTAACTATACCCAATAAAAACAGTTGTGGAGAAAATTGAATTTTTCTCTTCAAAACATTCTGCATGACCCACCAAATTTTTACCCAAAAAGCCTTAACTTTCTTACAGGTCCACCAAACATGATAATATGTAGCGTCTAAGCAGTCACATCTCCAACATTTAGGCTGGGCACTAGGGTACATACACGACAATTTTTTTGGATCTAAATGCCATCTATAAAACATTTTATAGAAATTTTCCCGCAGATTCTGCGACTGTGTAAATTTAACATTCTGAACCCAAATTTTTTCCCATGTTTCCAACATCACTGGTTCCTCAAAATTTTGTGCCCACTTAACCATGCAGTCTTTAACTAGTTCAGTTTCTGAATCCCTTTCTAACAAGACATTATAAAGTCTTTTAATATGCATTGGGCCTTTCTCTTTTATATGTCTAACTAATTCTTCCTCATACATCATAATACCAGTTTTTTGGTCCTCTTTCCATCTCAATTGCAGTTGATTATATTGTAACCAAGTTAAATTAATCCCTTCAGCCAACAATGTCTGTAATGTCTTCAGCTGCCATCTGCCCGCATCTGTAAAAAGAACCTCTTTATATAAAAACCCCCCGAGTGACATTATATTTGTATTCCACAAGGTATGACCAAGATCCAGCCATAGCGGTATTTTATAATTCCAGTTGTTTCGGTGCTTCTTCCAAACTCTCAGCAAAGAATCTCTAAGTATATGGCTTTTAAATACTTTATCCACTTTGCTATCATAAAATAAGTAAGCGTGCCATCCAAATTCCAGATCAAAACTTTCTGCATTCAATATTCCAGTCTTTTTTCCTCCAAACCAATCACTTACTAAAGTCAAAGCTGTTGCATCATAATATAATTGTAGGTTTGGAAGTTTGAGACCTCCCCTTTCTGGGATGTCTTGCATAATTTTCATTTTTACTCTTGGTTTTTTCTCGTTCCAGACAAATTTGTTGATACCAGTTTGCCATGCTTTTAGTTGTTTATCATTTTTGAGCACCGGAATCATTTGAAACAAAAAAAGAAATCTTGGCAAAATGTTCATCTTAACTGCTGCTATTCTTCCAAGTAAAGACAGCTGCAGTTTTTTCCAAATCTCCATATCTTTTTGCACCTCTCGCCACAACGCCTCATAGTTATTTTGAAACAATTTCATATTTGATTCTGCAACCTGAACTCCTAGATATTTTACCTTTGGTACAATCTCAAAACCTGCCCTCCTTTCTAACTCCAGTTTACGATCTTGTGTCATATTTTTAACTACCATCTTAGTTTTTCTCTGATTCAATCTGAAACCTGAAACTTTACCAAAGTCTTGTATAATGTCCTTCATCTGGATTATCGATTCCATTGGCTGTGTTAGGGTAACAACCAGATCGTCTGCAAATGCCTTTATTCTGTAATCCTCTTGCCTTATCATTATACCTTTCAATGTGTTAGAATCCCTTATTGTATTTAACAAGACTTCTAATGTTAAAATGAACAACAATGGGGACAGTGGACATCCCTGTCTTGTACCTTTTTCAATTTTAAACTCTGTTGTCAAACTTCCATTGATAATGATCTGTGCCTTTTGCTCTTGATAAATTGCTGAGACCGCCTGTATATATTGGTCCCCAAAGTCCATCTTTTTTAATGTCTTTAATAGAAAATTCCAATCCACTCTATCAAAGGCCTTCTCTGCATCCAGAAAGACCAGCACTGCAGGGATCTGTTTATTCTTCTCAAGATATTCCAATAAATCTATTACTTGCCTTACATTGTCCTTCATGTGCCTACCCTCAATAAATCCCGCTTGGTCATCATGAATCACCTTTTGAATTACTGGCATCAGTCTGTTGGCTAATACTTTTGCGTAAATTTTATAATCCGTATTCAAAAGAGATATTGGTCTGTAATTCTCCGGTTTTTTAGGACCTGCTTGCTCTTTTGGTATCAAAGAAATATAAGCTGTAGTCCACGATGGAGGTACTTTTCCCCCTTGTTGTATGTTGCAAAATAAGTCTCTGAGTTGTTCCACCATTTCTGCCTGTAAAGTTTTATAATACACTGCTGTCAGACCATCCGTTCCAGGAGCTTTGGCTGTTTTTAATTGTTTTATTGCTGCTATTATCTCCTCCTCTGTTATGGGATAATCCATTCTTTCCTTTTGTTGTTCAGTGATTTTTGTAACTCTTTTATTGTCCAAATATTTTTCTATAAGTCCATTCTGCACCTCCTCTCTGGCATATAGTTTAGTGTAATATTGAAGAAAGGCTTCTTTTATTAAATTCTGTTGAAAAACTTCTTTCCCCCCAATATCAACACTATCAATAGTCCGTATGCTTTGTTTCTTCCTTAATGTGTAAGCCAACCACCTGCCTGGTTTATTAGCATTGCAGAATGTATTATGCTTCGCATATTGTAAGTTTGTTGCAACTTGTTCCGCTATAAGCATTTGGAATTGGTCTTTCAGAAGTTTTATAACACTAAGTATTCTTTCATCTGTTGGATTTTTAATAAGTAACTGTTCTTTGTCCTTTATTTCTGCTTCCAATTCAAGTCTTTTCTTTTGTCGAATCCGCTTATGTTTAGAGTTCATATATATAAGCACCCCTCTCATATAAGCTTTGCTTGCGTCCCACACAATTTCCATTGGGGTGCCTTTATTCAAGTTCATTTCAAAAAACTCTTTCAGATGCTTTTTAAGTTCTATTATATTTTTCTCATATCTAAACAAGTTTTCATTTAATCTCCAAGAGCGTCTCTCATTCTTACATGTCTCAATTTCTATCCAGACTGGACTGTGATCAGTCAAAGTTCTTGGCAGAATCTTTGTTCTTTTTGTCCTAACAAGTAAGTCATCAGACAACAAAATAAAATCAATCCTGGAAAAGGATCTATGTCTGTCAGAAAAGAAAGTATAGTCCAGTTCTTTTGGGTTATGTATTCTCCAAATATCTTTTAATTCCAGGTCTTCTTTCATATCAAAAAAAGTCTGTGGTAATCTAATTCTTGATTTTGCCAAAGTCTTTTTATCTAATTTAGAGTCAATTACTCCATTCCAGTCTCCCATAATTAAAATAGATCTATAATCCCATTGAAGTATTTTAGTATGCAGCATTTTATAAAAATAGTCCTGTTGTTGATTAGGAGCATAAATTCCTATCAGAAGAATTTGACTATTAGCAGAAAGTAATTCAATTGCTACAAACCTACCATCTTGATCAGCTTCTATAAGTTTGGCTGTTAATTTTTTGTTTACGTAAATAACCACACCATTCTTTTTTTGGTTAGTTGAGGATATAAAATGTGTTCCTAATTTGGAATTTTTCAAATAGTTTTGATCTTGAACTGTAATATGCGTTTCTTGTAAACAAATTATATCATTATTATGTTGTTTTAAATATGCAAATACTTTCTTCCTTTTTTGTGTTACATTCAACCCGTTCACATTCCAAGATAAACATTTAATCATCCTTATTCTCCTTCTGGAGCGAAGCGCAGAACCTTAGGATTTCATCTGAGACCCTCTATCCTGCATTTCCCACAGCCCCAGCCTTGTCTTGTCTCTCCTGCTGTAACTTTTCTTTGAGTTCCTTGGCTTTTGCTCGAGTTATACGCTGATCCTTAACTTCAGCCGCCCAAACCAGCTCCGAGATTGGGGAAGGTTCCAGCAAAGGCTCATCCAGAAAACCTCCTTCAGCACCCTTCAACTCTGCTAATTCCTGCTTAGATTGTTGTTGCCATTCTTGAGGTTGCTTCTTATCACTCTCTTTAATCTCCAAAACTGTAGATGTGCGTGGGGATGGAGTTCTTTCTTTAAAGATATCATTATAAAATTGCTCCGCCTTCTCCACAGTATTCAGACGGTGTTTCTCTCCCTTATATCTCAAAATTATGCCAGTTGGGGCATCCCAACGAAATGGGATTTGATTACTCTGCAGTTCTTTAACAAGAAAACCATACTCTTTTCTAGATTTCAACATCTTGGGTGGGAGCTCCTTGTAGACTGTAATCTTGGATCCACTCACTTGCACAGAAGTGAGAAAAGATTTTTGCAAAATGTCATTTCTTATTGCTCTGTCTGTAAAATATATGACCACATCTCTAGGCAGTTGTCTTTGTCTGGCCACCCACGAGTTAACTCTATAAATTTTATCTATTTTAGAAAAAACCATCTCGGGTTCAACTTTTAAAATCACAGCTAGGGCTTCGGCACAGACCTGTCTCAAATCTTGTCTTTCCTCTTCTCTAATTCCTCGAAGCCTTATAGCAAATTCCATTGCACGAAATTGCATCATAACCATATCATTCTCAACTCTCTGCATCTTGTCATCAACATCAAGAAATTTATGATCATTATTTTTCATCTTAGCATTAACTTCTGATTTAAATTCATCCACTTTTGTCTCAACTTTCATAATAAATCCTGCCAGACCAGACGCCACATCCGTTATTTTTTTGGTCACCATCTTTTGGCTCTGCTGCATTTCCTGCATAATTTCCTGTTGTGACTTTTGAATTTTTTCATCTATTTTATTTATTTTGTCATCCATGTCTTGAAATTTCTCATCCAAAATATTTGAGATGAATTCTTTTAGTTCTCCCATATCCAAATCTTTTTTTTGGGCTTGTGACTGCGTATCCTGCTTACATGGGGGGGATCCCCCCCCTGTTTTGCCTTCCTGCTTTTTTGAAGCCATCCTGCCACGTAAGCTAGCTTTCTTAAAAAGGGAGGGTCCGCCTCTTCTGCCACCTCCACAATACCTTCTAAAAAAGTCCCCCAGAATTACTCAAAACAAAGCTATAATGCAGCAAAGACAAGTAAAAGGGAGAGATTTTCCTCTTATTTCTGTTGCAGCCGGAGCAACTCTGTAACAACTTTTTAACTTTGTAGCAAGACAAGATAACTTCACCAATCCACACCCACTAATTCATTTGCTGAGCGCCATATTTTTTCAATCACTTTCACTCATTCCGAGACTTTCACTTCAGTAAAAAAGTTCAGCAAAGGACTAATACTTGCAGTTCAAAATTTCAGGGTTCAAGTGGATTGCGGATGTTTATTTGAGTTATTTCCTCGCTCTTTAAAGGTTTCCTGAGATCGGCTTGTTCTGCAAAAGCAGAAGACGTCCCACGCCGCCCGGAGCTTCAGCAGGTTGTAAGGGAGCCGCGCCTGCTTCCTCCCCAGAAACAGTTCCCTGGGGGGGTTGCAGGGGCTCTACCTGTGCCCTGCTGCCTCTTCTTCTTTAATCCTAAGGATTTCGAAGATTTCGAGCCGCTTCGCAGTCAGGAAGCGGCTCTACAAGCGGCGGGGGTGGCGGTGCTAAAAGAAAGCACCGTCGCCGCCGAAGACGAGAAAACCGGAAGTCCCCAAACCCAATTTTTCAATGATTTCTTTTTTCCTCCTTTCATTTTCTAAAGTTTTTAACCAATCTATTATAATTTGTATATTTTCATCTTCCATTACCCTATCACGACTTATATTAGTTTTAATCGGCCAATTTTCAATTGTCTTCCCTAAGAAAATTATATCTGGAATTAAAATTTTAACAAATTTGTTCCAAATTTTACTCAATCCCTTTAACCAATAGCTATTAATTACACATTTTGATTTTGCTTTATCTAAAGAACTGAAAGTGTTAAGACAGCTTTAGTAATAGCATCAGCCCTTAATCTTGAAGTCTTTCAATATGATATACAAACTGCATACCTACATGCAAAACTCAATAAAGAAATATATGTAAGAGCTCCTCATAGCCAAAACACAAATAGAAATGAAACTTGGTTACTAAACAAAAGTTTGTATGGATTAAAGCAATCCGGCAAACGTTGGTATGAATGTTTGGTCAACGTACTCAAAGCTATGAACTTCAATGCCACAACTGCAGACAATTGTTTCTTTGTTAGGAGGGATGGTGATTCACTAGAATTTGTGTTAATTTATGTGGATGACATTTTGTATATTGGCAAACATAAAGAGAAAAGAGATACATTTGTAACAACATTAAATGAACATTTTTCTTTAAAATCATTAGGGAAAGTAAATAAATATCTTGGAGTTCAAATTAGTAAGACTAAAAAAGGACTTAGATTGTCTCAGAAAGATAAGATTATAGAACTCTTGAACAAATGTAATATGAGTGATGCAAAGCCTTGTGATACTCCAATGCAAGCTGATTTTTTAAGAAACATGAATGAATCATCTCCTGAGTTTAATGATAATACACTTTACAGATCAGTTATTGGTTCCCTTTTGTATATCTCTAATTGGACCAGACCCGATATTGCTCTACCCCTTAATTTATTATCCAGATATGTCAGTAAACCTTTAATGTATCATTGGGAAGCCATTAAACGAGTGCTAAGGTATTTGAAACACAGCTTAGATTTCTGCCTACTATTAGAACCCAACGATGTTAAAGAGCCTATTCTCACTTGTTACGCTGATGCAGATTGGGCAGGTGACACTAAGTGCAGGAAAAGCACTTCCGGCTATGTATTCTTTCTTAACAATTGTCCAGTCTACTGGTATACTGGAAAGCAGGATCTAGTAGCTACATCAACAACTGAGGCAGAGTATATTTGCTTGTCAAAGCCTCTAATAACCTTGTATGGTTCAATGATCTATTATCAGACGTTTGGAAGAGTCCTTCATTACCATTTGTTATACATGAAGATAACAAAGCTGCAATAGAGATATCTAGAGCAGATGCTATTGGTCAGAGATCTAGACATATAGATATCAAATTCAAACATGTAAGACAATTATCTCAAGATGGATTCATTAAAGCTATTCATTGCGAAACCACAGAACAAATAGCTGATATATTGACTAAGCCTTTACAATCTAAGCAACATAAATATTTAACTTCAAAATTACAAGTTTTATATTGTTCTGAATCTGAATGTAATTACTGTTGTATGTCGAATCGGCATTTAGAGGGGGATTTGTCATGGGTAAATGCCTTATTCTTGAATGGAGGAAATGTATGTTCATAGAATATCAAGGGTTAATTTATTCTTCCTTTCCTAATGTATTCATATGTAACCACTCCTACCTCTAATCCCGCCTTATTGATATAAAAGGGGATACACGCTCCTCCTCCTTGCTTCTATCTGCAATCATAGAATATAGAATGCCTACTGTAAATAAACAATACTTCGTTTGAATACTACATTTCTGAATCCTTTATTGAGTCCGATCTTCGAATTACTGCAACAGAGACAAAGATTAAGCTATACAACATGATTTCTCAAAATGAGGATTAAACATTCTATGTTTGACATTACAACAGACTTCTTCAAGCCAATAAAAATACAATAGTCAACTTTGACTTAATAAAAACTTCGCTTTTACTGCCAAGTAGGACAAAGTAGTATTATGCCCATAGCTCCTATAAAATCAAAGCAGGTGGAAGGCTGTATGTATTTGTTTATCCATAGTAATATATTTACATTTTAATTCTCTTGCATTTTTTTCTGAGATTTTGCTCTGTTTTGTTGTTGTTATTTAGCAGTTATTTGGCTTAGAAACCAATATTCCTCATTTGGAAATGGAAGTCAAAGTTAAAACAGAAATGTATCTGGTTATTTCTCAAACAACTTCTGGGTCCAATTTTAGCTGCTTCTGGGCCCAATCAAGACACTGGTTTTAACCTTTAAAGGCTTTCATAGCATGGGACCAGGTTATATGAGCCTGCCCCATTAGATCTGTACCATCTGCCAGGGGACAGACATTTTCGGGAGTCCTCAAAGACTCCTTGAGCCCAGGGGTGAAATGCTCCCGGTTCGGACTGGATCACCCGATCCGGTAGCGATGGTGGTGGATGGTTCAGAGAACCAGTAGCAGAAATCCTAGCCCCCCACCCCATGCCCACCTGAGTCGCGCAATCATCAGAGGCTTTTTTTTTTACTTTTAAAAGCATTTTTTTACAAATGCTTTTAAAAGTAAAAAAAAAAGCCTCTGATGATCTTGTGGCTCAACTGGGATCGTCAGAGCCTTTTAAAAGCATTTTTTCTACAACCTCTTCGGCTGAAGAAGTTGTAGAAAAAATGCTTTTAAAAGTTAAAAAAAAAAGTTGACCACGCCCACCCAGTCACATTATCCCCCCAAAAAGCCACGCCCACAGAATTTTACATTTCACCACTGCTTGAGTCCCTTCTCTGTCATGGGACCTACCCTATGGAATATTCTTCTCCCAAAGTCAGTTTACCTCCAACCCTGTTATCATTTTGGAAGTATCTTAAGATCTGGTTAGGTCACCAGGCCTGGTGGTCCCAAGAAACCAGAAACATCCTTAAATGGTTCCTTTGTGATTGATCTTTTTTATTTTCTCATTTATATATTTTTAATTTTTATGGTACTTTTCATTTTTAATATGACTTTTTATTTTTATATAATTAATGTTTTACATTGTTTTATAGATTGTTGTATGCCAACAGGTGAGATGGGTAGCCATATTAATGTGATTAATAAATACATATATAAATCTTATATTCAGTGTGGTAAAACAAAACAAAAAAAACCCTACCTTTACTAGGCTGAAATCTTTTGGAATCCCCAAGAGTCTTGAGAACAGAGATATACTCCGTTAGGGGGTAGAGGTAGCTTATATTATTTTTCAAGACAGAATAGTTTTTAAAACTTTAAATCAGATGCACAGCACTTCAATTGTTTTCCAAAGAATATCATATTCTTTGGGACTATTTCCCAGGATAAAAATTTCCCATAAAATATCAAGAGGTAGGAACTATGAAAAGTTTGTGTCTAAAACACAATTGCAATGATTTTTTTTTTATTTTTTTTTGAGTATGTGCCTTCCCCCTACCTCCACTCTGGACAATTGCCTGGCCTAATCTATCCAGTTTTCAGAGGTGGTTTGTCCCTGCAAGGGGGAGTGACTGGCCAAAGGTCAGGCAGTTGGCTTCATGCCTAAGGCAGAACTAGGACTCAGGTTAATGTAGTCTGATACCTTAACCACTACTTTCTTCCACAGAACTGTCCTCTGGAGCACTGATATTTGAGCTGAATAGCATCAATAAAAATCTCCCTGAGAAATGCCCACATATATGCACACACAACAAAGAATATATAGTGCAAATTGCCAATTGCCCTGTTTTTAAAGGGGTACATCATAATATATCATTTAATTTGGAATATATTGTATCTCGTTTCTCTTTCTTATATTTAAAAACAGAATTATTCTTCCTCCCTCCTAATATTTTATTTTCCTTTTGTTTGAAATAGTTTTCCTTTAGTTATAAAATTTATCTTGTAATATCAAAATTCTAGATACTTGGAAAGAAATTTAAAGCTGCCTGTACGAAACAAGATTGAAACCTGAAATTTTAATCAGTTATTATTTGGCAGCAAACTATTTCCCCAGGCCTCTTTTCCCATCTTCACTACCAAAGGAGAGCTTCCATCTTTTATTTTGTGTGAAAAATGTAAACCAACCAGTAATTCTCTTACTTTGTTTCCTGCAGTAAATTGTATAAAAATAATTGTGTCTGATTTCTTGGGTGCTCCTTGGGCATGAAACTCAGAGGTGACCTACTTCTGTACAGAAATAAAAGTTTTGTTTTTTCTTGATGCTGTGTGACATTGGCTTCTCCACACCAGATTCCAGTAAATAGCCAGCTATCTGGCCAAAAGATAACTCTCTGTGTGATTGACAGTTCTTCTCTCTTGCTCAATCTAAATTATTTGATAGAGTTGCTGTTTGAACAAATAAAGAGATTTTGGGTTGATAGTGTTGATTTGGGTTGATAGTGTAGCTTGGTAATCAGGCTAGGATTGTATTTATAAATAAATAAATACATTCTTGGCCTGATTACCAAACTACACTATCAGTCAAATAACTATGCTAGATATCAATGATTGGGTCTTAAGTTTTCCCCAGATTAAAGTGGGAGCACACAATGTTGCGATTTTTATATTTAGTTGGCCTGGTAGCTTGAAATTTAAAAAATGTTTCCCTTTCTTTACAATTTTGTTTTATGGGAAGAAAAATCCGCTCCAGTTCCAAGTTGGGAGAATTGCGCTGGAATTAAAATGGAGGCTGAGTGCAAGGCAAGGTTTATTTGGTTTCCAGAAACTTCAGTGACAGCAGCAATGTTTCTATGGTGGCTGACAAAATGGCTGAGTGAGATGATGGATCTTTATAGGTTGTTGGGGTTTTCTGACTGAGATGCTCCAGGGGGTTGCACAATGTAGTGAGCCTTGTGTCCTTTACTATTTCAATGGTGGTGGGTTAATCCTATTATGTCTTAAAGGTCATGTCCTGCCCTTAGAATTTGGGTGGGGGAATGTAAATTCTTAATCCCATAAAATTAATCCCAAATTCTTAATCCCAAATTCTTAATCCTATGAGGGCTGTAGTTGAAGGCATTTTGTTTATGGATAGATTGGCCCAGTCTTTCTTAATAGGTACAAAGTATCCATCTCTAAAGACTTGAACCTTCTGCTTGAGGCTGTTAGAAAATACTTGGGCTGCTTTCTGTTAAGCATGTTTCTCCATTTTTCTTTTGGGGAAATAATCTATCCTGCATCTCTTAATATTAAGATTAAAGAATATTTTAATCTGGGGAAGGGGGAAGAGCTACCTACAGTTTCAAGAAAGGAAGGGTTTTCCCCCCCTCTGCTTTTGGGAAAGCTATTTAAACAATTTTAATTACTCCCTCCCCCTTCTGTTTGCCGTTTGAAATTGCACAAACTCGGAGACAGGAAAAGAAACCCCATCGAGAGGGTCGGTCCATTTTCATCCTAACACAAAATTATGCTAGTCAGAGGTGTAAATTTACCATTCCCGCCACTAACACGGGCAAGTTCATCGTTGCAATACTTAGTCAATATATTTGGAGGACAGTAAGTTCTGGAAGACTAGCATGGGCAAATACTTTCAAAGCCAGGGTGGGCTAACATTTCCCTCCGATTAAGAATTATTGCGGCAAAAGTTTCTGTGACGGTTTATACACGTTTGCGAAGAAAGGAAACGCTTGCTGCATTTCCTAGATTTTCCTGCCCTCCTTGCCGAAGAAAAGCGGAATCTGCGCTTTATGCAGCGGCCCGCCCTAAGGCAGTGCTAGCCTTATCTTCCCTTTCTCTACGACTATAGATCCCAACCGATGTGTGCTGATGGATGCTGGGAATTGTAGTCAATAAACAGAGGCTCTCAGCTTTAGGGAGTCTACTCTACACTTTTTTGTCTCTACGGTTACGCGCCCCGCCAACACGGCACGGTGCGGAAGTGCCGGGTGGGAGGCGACGTACAGTACGCGGAAGGAGGTCGCCGTAGAAAGCCTGTTGGAGTGGATATTCCGCGCTGCAGACCGGGAAGGTAGGTGTGCGGGGCTCCACCTCCAACATAAGCCCCGCCCACTGGGTCCTCGCCACGCCTCTTTGTTCTCAAAGCCTCATGCCGGTTCCGTTCCCAGGAACAGGTACTGAGGGATCGGGAGCCCGGACGGCTGGCTTCCCTTAGCACAGGTGCGGCAGAGCTTCGGATGTTGAGTATTGTGGTTGGAGCCCTGGGGCGGATGCGGAGGCAGGGCTCCGCCCCGGAGCCCGTACAATCATGAGAAGAAAGCGCATAGCTCTGAGTCTGCAAAGAGTATATTTCACTAACCAAAACTGGAAATCCAATAACTCCTCCTATTATTAATAATTACTCGCTCGGAAGCTTGTCCAAGATTCAGGAACATTTTGTGCCAGTGTGAATTATATATATATGGAAAGAGAGAGAGAGAGAGAGAGAGCAAGCAGGATAGTAAGGCCCAAAGGCAGCTTCCAGAGATAGAAACTTTGTGTGCATAAAAAAAGTAAGTTAGGACTTTTTAATTAGACCAAGCATTTCGGAGTTATTCCTGGTGGCTTTCCTGGCAGACTGTCTCTCTTTTTTTCTATACACAAGATTAGGCAGAGTATCAGTTTCTTTTTAAGTAGGCAGCAAAGTATTCTTCATTTCATTGTAGTTGCCCACAATTTTTTTTTTCTGGGGTTAACTTTTAAGACAACTCTATTTTTACAGAGCTTGAAATCAACTCATAATATCCTCTCCAGTTAGGTTAATGTTTTACCTCTCAGTAAGATTTTAGTTAACTTTCTCACATTTGTGAAACAATTCTATCTATAATTGTCTTGTTGCCTGTATTTTTAAACAAACTGTGATTTTATATGTTGCAGTTTTGCCTGGATGTCCTCTATATGTGTTGGAAATACAATTGCTAGGTTTTCTTATAGTTGCATTGCCTTCATACATCTGGAGATAGCAAGCTTGAGAAGGCAGGTTTGTACTTATTATTTATTTACTGTAACTATTTTGCAGTGTTTGCCCTACTTTTCATCCGTTCTCCCAGTATATGAACGTTTGCAACTTCTTAGATTTTTATAGCTGTGTGACTTTTGGGTGGGGTATAGATTTACATATGCTAGGGTGTTTATTAGACTTGCATATTCAATGAAGTAGTACATTTTCAAAAAAAAAAGAAACTTCTACCAAACTTGATATTCAAGGTTATGGCAAGATCTAATGTCTTTCTGTCATTCCTCTCTGCAAAGCCTCATTGATGAGAGAACAACCTAGCAAATTCCCATCAAAACAAAACTAGAATTGGAAAAAGCAAAATTGGGATTTTTTGTTAATGACTGGCTGGACAACTTTCTCATTATCTCTTTGCCTGGTCTCTTATTTAGAGATGCTGAAGTTGGAAACTGGGACTTCCTCTTTGCATTGCAGAGCATGTATTTATGTACTGAATCAATGATCCCCCTCCCAAAATGGAAATTTCCACATGTAGAATCTCAGTGAGGTGATGTGTGACCAAACTAGCCACTGAGCTATTTCTCTCTGTCAATAAAGTCTTCTTTGAGTCAAATAACTACTGGTGGCTTCATGCATTTGCCTTAGCAGAAATACAAATGCTGCTTGTAATTGCCTTCTTCTGGAATGTTGTCTTGATCTCTCATTCCAGTCTGTAGTTCTGGACTTTTCATGTCATCCAAATATTAATAAGATCCACCCTTGCTTAGCTTTTCCAGATCAGATAAAATTTCTCAGGCATTAAGCTGTGCCCAATGTTACACAAGATTCTGTTGTACCATGTCAGCCCTACCACATGGACTACACAAGATAAGCTAATTCTACTTTATTGTAAAGCTACATTAACACAATTCACTCTTCACATCCTTGTCTCCTTTACAGTGCAAGAAATAGGAAGAGTCCCTTATGAGCCTCTTGCCCACCCGCTATCCAACTGCAGTCTACGCTGTCTCTTTTTTGATTATCTGAGGTTGGTAAAATGAAGACTCAGATTGTTGGGGGCAAGATGCTGGCTCTATAAACTGTTTATAGGACTGTAAAGCACTGCAAAGTGGTATATAAATCTAGGTGCTATTGCTATCATCCTATCCTTGATTTCTGATTGCTGAATTAATGTTAGCTTCTGAAGCATCTCTGATAATTTCTTTCTCTCCATTGTTGTTGCAGGGTTTTTATTAGACATTCTCTTGCCTGGCATCCTTATTTGTGATGCAGAGTATATTTTGAAGGCTCTAAAGCTGTAAAGATTCCAGAGTGGGATACAAGACAGAATGGCTGAAGCTGTCCATTATATTCATTTGCAGAACTTCAGCAAGTCTCTTCTGGAGACCCTGAATGGACAACGTCTAGGTGGTCATTTCTGTGATGTGACAGTGCATATCCAGGAGGCCACCCTGCGGGCTCATCGTTGTGTACTGGCTGCTGGCAGCCCCTTTTTCCATGATAAACTGTTGTTGGGTTACTCAGAGATTGAGGTACCCCCTGTGGTCCCCAGCCAGGTAGTGCGTCAGCTGGTGGAGTTTATGTATAGTGGCTCTCTGGTCGTAGCCCAGTCTGAAGCTCTGCAGATCCTCACTGCTGCTTCCATCTTGCAAATCAAGACTGTCATTGACGAATGCACCCAGATCATCTCTCAGAATCGCAGCCCGAAACCCCCCACTGTTGCTCCAGCGGTACCCCTATCTCTTCCCAGAGTTCTGCCCAGCAAACCCCAGGAGCAACAATCCAAAGAGGTCATTGGCAGCCTCTCACGACCAGGTGACCTTGAAACTGCCCACCTTGAACCCCCAAAGCTGCTTTGTGCCTCAGAGGTGCGTTATAAATTGCGAGACTTGTTGTCCTCCCAGCACAGAGAAGCTAGGACAGCTGCCTGTGAAGGGTCCATAAGTGAAGGAGATGCAGGAGGTTCCTACCTGCACTCCACTGAATCTGCCCCCAGTTGCCATAGCCGCAAGCAGCGCCAGCCAGTGAGGCTTCAGCTGTCTGAGACAATGCCAGTGATCATCAAAGATGAAGAAGAAGGCAGTGGGGAAGGCCCAGAGGGGTCGGAGGCAGAAAGAGAGGCCAAACTGAGCTGCTTTGCTGAATGCAGTGGGAGTGGCCCCTTTGCTGCTGACTTTGGTGACCAGGCAAAGGATTCTGGGGGTAGCAGTGGAGCCGACCGGAAGGAGAGCCTCCACTTGGATTATGCCACCCCGGAAGGTCAGGATTTCTTTGGAAATCAGGATGTCTTTTCCGAGTCCTTCATCCCATCCTGGCAGGGAGAAGAAAGTGGAGAAGAGGCTACAGTTTCCACCTCTCGAGATAGAGATAAATTCCATCCTGATTGCAATGTAGAGGCTTCCAATCTAAGGAACTTAACAGGAGAATTCAAGCAAGACCTAAGTGGCTCCACCTCTGGGTTTCCACCCCGAAGCAGCAGTGGTGGGGCTGAGGGCTTGGCCTTTGTTTCTTCCCTAGGCATCCAGCGGGAGCTCAAGGAAGAAGTCACTAATACCAGCACAGTCACCAGTAATACCAGCATCTTCCAGTTCCACCTACCCCAGCCTGGTGGCGTAGCCCAGACCTTCTACAGCATTCAGCAGCAACAGCAGCAGCAGCAGGAGTCAGGTGCCAGCAATATGGTGCAGCTCAGCCCCAACACAATGGTTACCAGTGCTCTTCATGGTGGGGAGCAGCAGAGCCAACAGCCTGGAACCTCCCGCTGCTTGGAACCTTCCTATCAATGTAGCCACTGCCAGAAAACGTTCAGCTCTCGGAAGAACTACACCAAGCACATGTTCATCCATTCTGGTAATGAAATCTGTAAGCCAGGGAGGTGGGTTGTCAGTGCTGGGGAAGAACAAGGCTGGGCCTCAGAAAATATCGGTGTTCAGTGGTTGAACAAGGTTGCTTTTCCTACTGTTTTGAGAGAATGGTAAATGAAGGCAGACACAAAGAGCTGACACTAGACTAGAGCAATGGTTCTCAACTTGGATAGCAAAGATGTGTAGATTTTAACTCCCAGAATTCACCAGCCAGCATGTGCTGGCTGGAGAATTCTGAGAACTAAAGTCCACAAATCTTATTGTTACTCAGGTTGAGAAATATTGCACTAGAAAGAAAGAACATTTCTTGCTGATTTCCAAGAAAAGTTGTAAGTAAATACACGCAGCTAGGAAAAATGTGCACAAAAATCCAAATAGAGTCACAAATGTTTTAAAAAAACCAAACGCTCAAACCAATACAGGTAGTCCTTGACTTGGAACCATTCTTTTAGTGGCCATTCAAAGATATAATGGCACTGAAAGAAGTGGCTCGTGATCATTTTTCCACAGTTACGAGCATTGTCGCATCCTTGTCGCATGATCAAAATTTGTGCACTTGGCAAATGTCATACATTTATAATGGTTACGGTGTCCTGGGATCCTGTGACCTTTTACGACCTGACAATAAAAGTCAGTGGCGAAGCTAGATTCACTTAATGACCCTGTTACTCACTTAACAACCACAGTGAGTCACTTAACAATTGTGGCAAAACTCACTTAACAACTATTGCTTAGCAATGGAAATTTTGAGTTCAATTATGGTCGTAAGTCGAGGACTGCCTGTAATGTGCAAATGGATGAAAGGTAGGAAATAAAAATGAGAAACTAAAATTGACCAAGTCACACCCGACTCAGATCTTTTCCTACTGTTGAAATACAAATGGTCATGGAAAGACAGTAGGATTGGCTGCTTTGATAATAAATGTTTTAAGGAGAAAGGTTGAGTGAATGGAGAAAATGCAAAAAGCTTCAGGGTGAGAAAAATCTGGTTTCTTGCAATTGCTGCAATGTCTTTTCCTGCCAGTGCTTTGTATTTTTCTCCTCCGCTAACATCCTGCTGGAAAACTGGTATTGGGGATTGAAATACTTGGGTCTCAGGGAAGCCAAACGAATGACATTAGCTTTTTTGTGTAGAAATTCCTTAAACTTGAAAGCCATTAGACAGAACATATTAGCAAACCACTTAGGGATGGGACAGAAGGGAAATGGGTACAATTAAAACAAAAAGTGAACATGTCCCAAATAAAACACAATGTTTGGCTAAAAACCCTTTCCTAAATTGATTTTCTCTTTTCCTCTCCTTCAGCTAAATGTAGTAATTTAATTTAATTTAATTTTTAACTAACTTTAGGCAAACTTTTGGTGACTACTGTTTGGTGACTACTGTTGATGGGGTTTGTTTGATTTTAAGATAAGCCACTATTACTGGTGCAAACAATCAGTTATAATAATAAGGGGGTGAGGAGGGAGGCCAGTCCGGCTGTTAATGGTGCCATAGGGGGTACGGACTCTGGGGGAAAGGGGACTGTTAGAATGCCCTCTACTGAGGGCTTCTCCATCAATACGCTGAGTGGGAGGGGCAGGTATGGCAGGAGCAGGGGGCTGTATCATGTGGTGGGGGCACGCGCTCGCTATCTCCGAGTGATTGCGTGCCCCCGTCCCCTTAGCTCTTCCCGTTCCTCAGGCTGCTTAGAGTCTCAGGGCCCGAGTCTCCGGCTGATGTTGTGTAATGCCAGGTCCGTAGTAAATAAAGCCCCCCTCATTTGTGATCTTATTCAGGAGGGGGGAGCGGACCTGGCAGGTATTACGGAGACCTGGTTGGGCCATGAGGGGGGGGGTTCCCCTCGTGGAGATGTGCCCATCAGGCTTCCGTGCATTTCATCAGCCAAGAGCTCAGGGCAGGGGCGGGGGGGGTGACGGTCATTATAAGAGAGGGTCTTGATCTGAAGGAGACCACTGTGCCTCAGATAGCCGGATGTGAGTCCCTTTTCGTGAAGTGGGGTCGTGGGGTGCAGATGGGTCTGTTGATCACATACCTGGCTCCCTGCCACGTGGCGACGACCCTGCCCGAACTCCTCAATGTTATAGCTGAGGTGGCGGCTGATACCCCCAGACTTGTGGTCATGGGGGATTTCAACTTGCCAACCATTGGTGAAACTTCTGAGGTAGCTCGGGAGTTCATGGCTTCCATGATGGCCATGGACCTGACCCAAGTAATTCACGGTCCTACTCACATGGGGGGGACACACTCTGGACTTAGTTTTTCTCTCTGGTTGAGTGGCCTTGATATAGGGGATATAGATACTGAACCCTTGTCATGGTCTGGCCACTCGCTCCTTCGACTTGACTTTCTGACCGCCGCACCCCGTCGCAGGGAGGCGGAGCCGACCAGGTGGTTCCGCCCAGGCGCCTGATGGATCCTGATAGGTTCCAGATGGAGCTTGGGCCATTTCCTGAAACTCTAGCTCACGACTCTGCTGATGACCTGGTGGCCGCCTGGGATAGTGCGGCTGCCGGGGCTTTGGACCGGGTCGTGCCTTTGCGGCCTCTGACCCGGCACCGAACTCACTTAGCTCCTTGGTTCTCCGAGGAGCTGAGAGAGATGAAGCGCCGGAAAAGACGCCTAGAGAGCAGTTGGAGGGCCAGCCGTTCCGAATCCAACTTGACACTGGTAAGGTCTCATATTAAGACCTACCTAGTGGCGATAAAAGCGGCGAAATCTAGCTATTTTGCCGCTCTTATCGCATCATCAGATAACCGCCCAGCCGCCCTGTTCAGGGTGACCTGCTCCCTTCTCCATCTGGGAGCGCGGGAGGACCCCTTGCAGGGCCGAGCTGAGGATTTTGTATAGTATCTGGATGATAAAATAACTCAGATTCGGGAAGACTTGGCTGCTGACTGGGTTAGTTCAGACGAGATGACTGAGGCAGGCCTTGAGAGTGTTATCTGGGAAGAGTTCGATCCTGTGGCTCCTGAGGACGTGGACAGGATCTTGGGATGGCTGAACGCCACCACATGTTTATTGGACCCGTGTCCCTCCTGGTTGGTGCTGGCTTCCCGGGAGGTTACACGAGGCTGGCTCCAGGGAATTATCAACGCTTCTTTCGTTTAATTTCATTTCATTTTATTAGATTTCTATACCGCCCTACTCCCGAAGGACTCAGGGCGGTGCACAGCCAAACAATAAAAACACATACAATACAAAATTTAAAAAATAGAATAAAATCAAATTAAATAATTTTGGCCCCGACAAATTTAAAACCCCAAACTTTTAAAACCAATTTAAAATTGAATATATAAAATAGTAAAAGATATTTAAAATTTTAAAAATCTTTTATAAAAGAGGGGGAAAATTAGGCCTTTGAGTGAGGGTGTCCTGCCGGCCGCCTTGAAAGAGGCGGTGGTGAGGCCTCTCCTCAAGAAGCCATCCCTGGATCCGGGTGTTTTGGCCAACTATCGTCCAGTCTCCAACCTTCGCTTTATTGCGAAGGTTGTTGAGAGTGTGGTGGCGCGACAGCTTCCACAGTACCTGGATGAAGCTATCTATTTGGATCCGCTCCAGTCCGGCTTCAGACCTTGGTACAGCACGGAAACGGCATTGGTCACCTTGGTGGATGATCTCTGGAGGGCTCGGGATAGGGGTTATTCCTCTATCCTGGTCCTGTTAGACCTCTCAGCGGCTTTTGATACCATCGACCATGGTATCATGTTGCGCCGGCTGGAGGGACTGGGAGTGGGGGGGCACCATTTTGTGGTGGTTCTCCTCCTATCTCTCCGACCGGTCGCAATCCGTGTTGACGGGGGCAGCGGTCGGCCCCAAGGCGCCTTGTTTGTGGGGTGCCACAAGGGTCGGTCCTCTCGCCCCTCCTGTTCAACATTTATGTGAAGCCGCTGAGTGAGATCATCCGTGGTTTTGGGGTGGAGTTCCATCAGTACGCTGATGATACTCAGCTGTACATCTCCACCCCAGACCATCCCAATGATGCCTTGGAAGTGATGTCCCAGTGCCTGGAGGCCGTGTGGGTCTGGATGGGGAGAAACAGGCTTCGACTCAACCCTTCCAAGACCGAGTGGCTGTGGCTGCCGGCGTCCCGGTATAGCCAGCTGACGCCATCACTGGTTATTGGGGGCGAATCATTGGCCCCCACGGAAAGGGCCCGCAACTTGGACATCCTCCTGGACGCACGGCTGTCTTTAGAAGGGCATATGACGGCCGTGGCCAGGGGGGCTTTTTATCAGGTTCGCCTGATACGCCAGTTGTGCCCCTTTCTGGATCGGGACTCCCTACGCACAATCACTCAAGCACTCGTCACCTCTCGTCTGGACTATTGTAACGCTCTCTACATGGGGCTCCCCTTGGGGTACACCCGGAGGCTCCAACTGGTGCAGAATGCGGCTGCGCGGGGGATTATGGGAGTGACTGGGCGCTCCCATGTGACTCCTCTCCTGCGCGAGCTGCATTGGCTTCCGGTGGACTTCCGGGTGCGCTTCAAGGTGTTGGTGATCACCTTTAAAGCGCTCCATGGCTTAGGGCCAGGGTACTTACGGGACTGCCTTCTGCCACAAATAGCCTCCCACCGGCCAGTTCGCTCCCACAGAGAGGGCCTCCTTAGGGTGCCGTCGGCTAGACAATGCCGGCTGGCGACCCCCAGGAGGAGAGCCTTCTCTGTGGTGGCACCTACTCTTTGGAACAATCTACCCCCAGAGATACGAGTGATCTCCGACCTCCGGACTTTTTGTCGGGCCCTAAAAACTCATCTCTTTCAGTTAGCTGGTCTCTCTTGATTTTATGATTCTATGGTTGGTTTTAAATTTTGATATGGATTTTAAATTGATAAATTTTAAACTATGGGCCAAATTTAATTATTTTAAATCTATTTTTAATCGTACTTTATGTATAAATGTTTTTATTTTGGCTGTTCACCGCCCTGAGTCCGAAAGGAGAAGGGCGGTATAGAAATTCGAATAATAAATAAATAATAAATAATAAATAAATAAACCAGGTCTTAGAACGCAAATGAATCTTATCACAGGGTGGTGCGAATACAGCATTACAGTCACTGGGACATAGCTGCTTTGAGTTGCAGACAGGGATGAAAATTACATCCCAGAATTCTCTGAAAACTCTTTTTTGCCTTTAATCCAGATAATTATAATAATTAGAGAGCCTATTTGATCTAATAGATGAGGAATAAGGAAACCTATTAGGCATGAGTGTCCCTGAACCAGTCACTCTCAGCCCTAATGGCAACCATTTGGCAAGAAAATTTATTTTTTTAAATTAAATACCTTTAATTTTTTTAATTAAATACCTTTAATTAAAATATATTTAATTAAATCCCTTTAATACCTATTTAACAGCCAAGTTTCCTGATTACCTGAATACAGGTAATCCTCAATGTAATGACCAGTTGTTTAATATTCTTTTGCAATCACAACAACCTTAGAATGGTGAAACATTTCTAGCCATTGTAAAACATCATGCCGTTTTACAATGATCCATTCCCCCAGTGCACCAAATGATTTTATGCATGGGTAAGATTTTATGTGTGGGTATATTTTTCCTCCCATACGGGGAGGAGAAATTCTCCAACATGCTAGAAGAATGGACCTCAAATATGGCAAAAACACTAGCAAATGCCATTATTCTTGTGATTGTTCTCCCCGGTGGGATGGGGAGTGCCCACCTCCCAGCTGAGGTGGGAGGCCCAAACCCTCTTCCCAGCCCACTCTTCTTAGCACTCCACTTAAAATACACATGGCTGCTTAATGACCATAACTAGGAGAGTCAGGATTGCAATCGTTGAGCAAAGTGGTTATGTGGCATCTCACTTAATAACTGGTTCACTCAATATCCAAGATTCTGGGCCTCCCAGAATTGTGATAGGTAGAGGGACAACCTATATACTGTACAGTATATGTTGTGGTCATTGTACAGTTATCACTGTAGAGAGAACTACAGTGCCTGACTTGTTACTCTATTCAGTGAAAGGATCTCTGCATTGCAAAACAGACAAAGCAGCTCTTTATAGCTATGAAGAGAACCTTTGTTTTTCTGAGTCCCCAAGAACTGCAAAGAGTAATGCAGTGATTTCAATGAAATTCTTGAAAAGAACGCATTTGTCTTTTTTGTCTTTCTTTTGCACTGGGATTAAGTTAAAAAAATAGATGTGATAAATCAGACAAAGGTTTAATAGGCCTCCCTCCATAATCTGGGTATGCTTTGGGATCATAAAAGGAGAGGTGCCAGTTTGTTTCTCCCATCCCTCCTTCCCATTGGAGAGCAAGTTTTTTGTTAAGAAATGAAAATTTGGCCTGCTCAACCGGCCTGCTGTGTTGTTCCCTTTCTAGGTGAGAAGCCCCATCAGTGCAGCATTTGCTGGCGTTCCTTCTCACTGCGGGACTATCTGCTCAAGCACATGGTGACCCACACTGGTGTGCGTGCCTTCCAGTGCTCCATCTGCTGCAAGCGCTTCACCCAGAAGAGCTCCCTCAACGTGCACATGCGCACCCACCGCCCTGAACGCTTCCAGTGCTGCATCTGCAACAAATACTTCTCCCACCGTACTCTGCTGGAGCGTCACATGACCACTCACACTGCCTGGAAAGGGGGCCCATCAGATGCCCCCGGGGCTCTTGTCACATCCTCCTCCCCAGCTGACTGGAAGGAGAAATCAAATGTTGCCACCACGGCTGCTCCTGCTGCCGAGGCAAGCATCATTCCTACTCCTGTGGCTTGGAAAGCAGGGGAGCCGACTGCTGAGAGCACCATCAGTGGTTGGAAGACAGGAGATCCGAATCAGGCAGAAAGTCGTCTGGTAACCTGGAAGGGAGAAGCTACTGGGGAAAATTCAGTTACGGCCTGGAAAGGAGATCCTACTTCGGAAACCTCCATGCAGCCTCATACTGTCTAGAACATCTGGGCCTTTTTTGCTGCTTGATCCAACCCTTGTGGTTTATGGAGATAGGTGGCATCAGGGCTTACTTTGAGTCCTTTAATCTGGAAAAATATCTGATGTGGTATCTTGCAAACTAGAAAGGCAAAGTCTTCAGGGCTACCACTGTAGATTCTACAAGGGATAGTGCCACCACGGGCAGACCATGCACTTTGCTGTAGGACACAGATGGAGACTGTGTCCAATGGCTGTCTCTTAGTCTGCCTGTAGTGCAATAGTATAGCATATGCTTTGCATGCTGGGAGTCATAAGTTGAATCCCTAATCTTATCAGTTAAATGACATGTTAGCAGGACTGGGAATGTCCTTTGACTGGAATTCAAAACAGGATTTTCCAGAAAGAGTGGATCACATTAATCTTACTGGACCAATAGACTGACCTACACTAAGGCAATGTAATACTGGATTTCCCAGAAAATAAGACCAGATCGTATTTTCTTTTGACCCCTGAAATAAGCACTTGGCCTTATTTTGGGGAGGTTTATTTTTTTTGAGGTGGACGATGCGGCAAGCGCGATCACCTTATGGCTGCTCAGCCCCTTAACCGCAGTCTGCAGATCAGCTGATCCAGTGAGGGTCAGAAATTCTGTCTCTTGCCAACCCTAGCCCTGTCGACCTGAGACTGGGGGGGAGGGAGGCCAGAGTTCCGAATAGTGGCCAGTGTAGGCTCTGTCTGCACAGCCATGAAGGGGATCGGCATGGCCAGTTCTTGCCCACAGCATTGCCAGCCAGGATAGGTTCAGAGCTGCTGCTGGCTGAGATCAACAGATTTGATCTCGGCCAGCAGATCTGGTGAGCCAGACGCACTGCTGCCGCCTGGGAGGACAAGAGGGAGAGGAGGCGCTGCGAGAGAGCCCATTTCTCATGTTCTTCTCCTTCCGGGTGGTGGCAGTGCGTCCGACTCACCGAATCTGGCCTGCTGATCTCAGGCGGCGGTAGCAGCCTGGGACTCATGGCCCAGTGCCGATCCCCATGTCATCCGCCCCACATATTTGTTCAGTAGGGATTTGGGGACTAGCCGGGCTAGCTGAGTGTGCACAAAATGCAGAGCTGGAGACTGGGGCTTGGGCGGGGGGGGTCGAGCCCAGCTGGCTTCACCTGGGAGAAGAGTTGCAAGGGAGCCCATTTCTCGCGTTGGTCAGGTGGTGTTCGCCCACACAGAGGCCGGGCATCTGTGTGTGTATGAGAGAGAGAGAGAGAAAGAGAAAGAAAGACACGGCGGAAAGGAAACCCTTTCAAATAGCATTGCCTGCAATTCTCTTTGTCATTTATCACACGCACACAGACATTTGATTGCTTGAAAGGGACAGGCTGTGCTTTGCTTGTATCATAAGCCCTTGCTTTAAGCATGTGCTTCCCATAATTTTGCCTGCCTTTTTGTCCATTTTTCAAGCAGCAGCAGCCGGGTAGTGGGGGGGGGGGGGCGATTCCAACAGACCACATGGCTTTCTGCCTCATCATGCAGCAGCCTGAGGAACACCCGAGCTCCAGGTGTGGCGGAATGCAAACTGTGCTTGCTGCCTGCTTCATAGCCACAAGGTGAGCTGCGGAAGAGAGGAGCTCTTGGCTGCAAGGTTGCCTGGTGCTGTGGGGAGGGCTAGGGCTGGCAACAGTGCCAGAAAAATCTCCAGGCACCAGGAGAGACAGACCTACCAGCCCTCGCTGGATCAGCTGATCCGCGGGCCGCAGTTAAGGGGCTAAGCAGCCATGAAGTGACTAGGGAAGGGAAGGGCTGCCTCCTGTACTGGCCATGCCCACCCCCTTCATTAGGGCTTACTTTTGGGGTAGGGTGTATATTAGGCTTACCCCAGTGGTGCTATTTAGCCAGTTCTATCCAGTTGGGGCGAACCAGTAGCGGCAGCTATGGGAGGCTCTGCCCACCCGCCCAGACATCATCACGTCCCGTTTTTTACACTCTGTGTATGTGCTCCCATTTGCTAACTGGTAGCTCAGGTAAGTGAATACCAGCCCTGGCTTACCCCCCCAAAATTGAGCTAGACCTTACTTTTTGAATAGGTCATATTTTCAGGGAAACGTAGCTTAATGCTGGGAAATGGTGGCTGAATCTTTAAATACATGACAATAAATCATTTGAGTAACAGGTGCTGGGGTGGGATATAATCTCCCAAAAATATCTGGCGACATACAGGACACTACATGAATACTTGGCTTGTTCCAACAAGGCAGTTCATAGATAAGACTGCAGAAACAAATATGAAGCACAATATTGTGGGGTCCTTGGTGCTCTCTGAGTAGGGTTGTTTTCTTACAGATGGGCAAGAAAACAGTCAAGCTAAGAGAGCACCAAGGACCCCTCCCCCTTCAACCCTGACCTACAGATATTCTGTTGTATTGGAAGCACAATATTCTCTGTCTGCAGCTAATGTATTACTGACTTATATTTTTAAGACAGTTTGGTTTTATTTTGTTGAGAAAGTTACCAACACCTTTCCATTTTGTTTTCTTTTTCTATTTAGGAATAAAGCAGTGTCTGAATCTGTCTGAATTTTAGAGTAGTAAGACTGTGATCAAATTGCTGTAGATAGAGTCTTAAAACAGTGGCTTTTTCGAGCCCACATTCTAGTAGTTCTCGATTTACAATCATTCACATAGTGACCCTTAAAATTACAACAGCACTGAAAAAAGTGACTTATGATCTTTTTTCACGCTTAGGACTGTTGTAGCATTCCCATATTCATGTGATCAAAATTTGGACATTTGGCTTGGGGTCAAGACTGGCATCTTTTTATAACATTCATAGTGATTCATGTGTGATCTACTGACAAAGTCAAATGAGAATGCCAGATTCATTTACTAACTGTATTACTAACTTAACAACTGCAGTGAGATTCACTTAACAACTGTGGCAAGAGAGGTTATAAAATGGGACTAAACTCTTTTAATAACTCTTTTGCTTAGCCACAGAAATTTTGGGCTCAATTGTGGTAAGTTAAGGACTAATCACTACAGCATGGAAAAGCATGAAAAAAATATTATATTTCCACTTAATGGGATATCAAAGAGCAGAGGTTGGGAAATCTGCACCTGAAATCCTGGAAGGCAGTGATAAGATATGGTATTTGGACTACATCAATGATAGAAGTTCTGTAACCATATATATGTTAAATTGCAGGTCTCAATATACCTCACAGCTCATGTTGCTGGCAATTCAGTGACATTGGACAGATCACAAACATCTTATATGTTAATTGACATTAAGTAGTGTCTTATGTTTGCATGTCTGTGGAATCAAAACTTGCTTACTTGACAGGAGACTCAAAGAGCTTCTTTTTAGGGAATCAGTCCTGCCATGCAGATGGAAAAATGCAACCTGTTTTTTCCAAATGAATAGTGATTGGGTTCTGCCAGTCATATCACTGTCTGCTTGCCCTTCTTTGGTTCCTGACAGAGAGAGGTTGATGGGTGGGTAGTTTGTTTTTTTAAATTTCAGATTCGATGCTAGTTATAGAAGCAATGGATTGAGCAGGCAGAGAAGAATGTGCCCTTGGCTTCATACTCAACAAATGGAGACATCTTGATTTTGTTTAGGTAATTATAATAGTAAAATAAAACAAACACATTTGAGTATCTGCTTCATTACCAGAAGATTTATATGTCAGGAAGTATGTCAATAATAAAATGTTACTGGAACAGAAAGTAATATTTTGCAGACCATCCATCCCCTCCAAGATCCTTCACCCATCAGCCAAGTCCATTAAAAATATCTTGGTTCACACATCCCACTAACCATAGCTTGTTATATCTCTGTTTTGTTGATCAAACAGGGAAGCAACATAATCAGTTTGTTTGTTTTTTTAACCAACTTCTGATGTATTTACTTATAGCTCCCTGGGCTTTGCAATTCTGGTTTTTGGCACATAGACAAACTCATGAAAGTACAAATAAGCTATATGGTTTCATTTCATATATTGCACAGAACGGTGGTTACAGTCAATATAGCTGAAATGTATTATTTCCAATTGTGATTTACCATCATCATATAACCTCTGGTCCATTTCAAATCTTGGATGAAAGCCAATCCCAGCCTGTGTGTGCTTATGGATTTTAGTGGCATGTTACAGTAGTGATGACCAGTTGCTCAGATGGCTTTAAAAGGCAATTGAATGAATGCATGAAGCAGGGTTTCTAAGCTTTTTGGACATTGGAGAGCCAGTTTGGGGTATGGATTGAGATGCTGGCCTAAAAACCAGGGGACTTTGAATTCTAGTCCTGCTTTAGTCATGAAAGAGGGCTGGGTGTTTTTGGACCAGTCACCCTCTCAGCCCAACCCACCCACTTCACAGGTAGTTGTGGGCAAAATAGAAGGAAGGAGAACTATGTATATTTGCTGCCTTAAATTACTTATGAAGTAAGAGATCTTGCCCCTGACCCAGGGATGAAATCCAGCAGGTTCTGACAGGTTCTGGAGAACTGGTAGTGGAAATTTTGAGCAGTTCAGAGAACCAGTAGGGAAATTTTGAGTAGTTTGGAGAACCGGCAAATACCACTTCTGGCTGGCCCCAAAGTGGGTGGGAATGGAGACTTTGCAATATCCTTCCCCCAGGAGTGGGGAGGGAATGGGGATTTTGCAGTATACTTCCCCTGGAGTGGGGAAGAAATGGGGATTTTGCAATAACCTTCTCCTGCCACTCCCACCTAGCCACGCCCACAGAACCAGTAGTAAAAAATTTGGATTTCACCACTACATTGTGGGGTGTGATAGAGTTCAGCATTTTCTCCACTCCTATTTAATTTCTGGATACGGTCATCTACAGCCATAGCTATCATCAGTATGCTGATGGTATCTAGCTGTATATCTCCGTTTCTTGGTAAAGTAAGTGACATGTTGATGTCCTGTCTCATTGCCTGGAGTCTGTTGATATCTGGATGGAGAACAAAGGGCTTCAGCTTCACTGGCAAGATTTAGTGGTGCTCTGGGTGAAGGAGCACTGCTCCAGGCAGACCCACTGCATGATATGGGGGTCCTTCTGAACTAATGACTCCTGCTTGATGAGCAGATGGCATTTGTGATTTAAGCTTGTGTGCCAATTTTGCTCATTCTGGATCATACGGTTCTAGTTCAATTACTCATGCCTGATCACCTCTTTCATGGATTACTGCAACGTGCTTTACAAACACTACCCTTGAAGATCATTTGGTATATTTCACTAGTACAAAATGTGGAGGCATGGGCATTTATGTGCTTATCTAGATCAGTGCGTGTTACACTTCAGTTCTACAAGCTACCTTAATTATCAGTTTGCTTCTGGGTTCAATTAAAGATGTTGATAATATTCAGCATGGGCACCTAGTAACTTAAGCATCTCCTCTCCCCGGTTATATCTGCCCATCCCATCAGGTCTTTCAGGAAGAGCATGTGGGGCTCCCATTCACAAAGGAATGCCAGGAGGCCTCAATTCATGTTCTCATGCCTCAGCAATGCACAATGAAAGCTGTACTAATTATAAAGAGGCGGAACCACAATGGCAACTGTCCAAGTCTTGAAGGCCAACTGCCTCTGGGGTCTCCAGGGATACACCTGATTTGTCTGATGCTGTCAACAGAAAGTGTTAACTTTTTAACAGCATCCAAGTTTAGTTAATTAGTCAACTGCTACTTAAGTAGGAGGGGAAGCATGTACGAAAAGACCTCCCTTGGAGCTTATTTACACTCCAGGCTAAGAAATATCTGGAGACGTTTTTTAATTAATCCCCAAGCAAGCGGTAGCAATTAGTGCTCACCATCCTCAATTCTCTGCATGATCATTTACCTTTTGGGAACATCCTTAGGGAGGCTGGTAGAAAGAAAAAAGGCCATAAAACTGCAGCCTAGCCATCTCTCAAGTGTGGTTTTGCAGGGATAGCATTGGGACAAGCAACAATCTTTTATGTACACTGAGAGCATATGCACCAAGACAAATTCCTTGTGTGTCCAATCACACTTGGCTAATAAAAAATTCTATTCTATTCTATTCAATAAGCGATTTGCAAAAGTATAACAGAAAACCTTCCAGGTTGTGTTCACATGATGTAGTTGCCCATACTTCACCATTCAATAGCTCAATTCTGTATAACAGACATGGTTGACCTGACACACTAATTTTTTGTTTTGAAGTCATATCTGACCCATCGCAACCTCATGGACAACATTCCTCCAGGCCTTCCTGTCCTCTACCATCCTCTGGAGTCCATTTAAGCTCATGCCTACTGCTTCAGTGACTCCATCCAGCCACCTCATTCTCTGTAGTCCCCTTCTTCTTTTGCCCTCAATCTTTCCCAGCATTAAGCTCTTCTCCAGTGAGTCCTTCCTTCTCATTAAGTAGCCAAAATATTTGAGTTTCATCTTCAGGATCTGGCCTTCTAAAGAGCAGTCATGGTTGATCTCCTTTAAGACTGACTGGTTTGATCGCCTTGCAGTCCAAGGGACTTGCAGGAGTTTTCTCTAGCACCATTGTTCAAAGGCCTCAATTCTTTGGTACTCAGCCTTTCTTATGGTCCAACTTTCACAGTCATATATTGCTATGGGAAAACCATACACACTTTTGTTGGCAGGGTGATATCTCTGCTTTTTAGTATGCTGCTTTGATTTGCCATAGCTTTCCTCGCCAGGAGCAAGTGTCTTAATTTCTTTGCTGCAGTCCCCATTTGCGATCTTGGAGCACAGGAAAATAAAATCTGCCACTACCTCCATTTCTTCCCATCTATTTGCCAGGAATTGAGAGGGCCTGATGCTATGATCTTAGTTTTCTTAATTTTGAGTTTCAAGCCAGCTTTTGCACTTTCCTTCTTCACCTGCATCAAGAGGCTCTTTAGTTCCTCTTCACTTTCTGCCATTAGAGTGGTATCATCTGCATATCTGAGGATGTTGATATTTCTCCTGGCAATCTTAATTCCAGTTTTTGATTCATCTAGCTCCGCCTTTCTCATGATGTGCTCTGCATATAAGTTAAATAGGCATGGCGACAGTATACAGCCTTGCTGGACTTCTTTCCTAATTTTGAACCAATCAGTGGTTCCGTGTCCAGTTCTCATTGTTGCTTCTTGACCCGCATATAGGTTTCTCAAGAGACAAATAAGATGGTCTGGTGCTCCCATCTCTTTAAGAACTTGCCACAATTTATTGTGATCCACACAATCAAAGGCTTTAGCTTAATCAATGAAGCAGAAGTAGATGTTTTTCTGGAACTCCCTAGCTTTCTCCATGATCCAGCGTATGTTGGCAATTTGATCTCTAGTTCCTCTGCCTCTTCGAAATCCTGCCTGTACTTCTGGTAGTTCTCAATCCACATACTGCTGGAGTCTAGCTTGTAGGATTTTAAGAATAACCTTACTAGCATGTGAAATGAGTGCAATGGTGCAATATTTTGAACATTCTTTGGCATTGCTTTTCTTTGGAATTAGAATGTAAACTGACCTTTTCCAATCCTATGGCCACTGTTGAGTTTTCCAAATTTGCTGGCAAATTGAGTGTAGCACTTTTACTGCATCATTTTTCAAGATTTTGAATAGCTCAGCTGGAATACTGTCATCTCCACTAGCTTTGTTATTGCTCAGATTTCCTAAGGCCCATTTGACTTCACATAATAGGATGTCTGGCTCAAGGTCAATGACCACCCCATTGTGATTATCAGGGATGTTAAGCTCGTTCTTGTATAGTTCTTGTAATTTTGCTACCTCTTTTTAATGGTCTTCTGCCATTATGGTCTTTTATCATGCCCATCTTTGCATGAAACGTTCCCTTTATATCTCCAATTTTCTTGAAGAGATCTCTGGTCCTCCTTATTCTATTGTTTTCTTCTATTTCTTTGCACTGTTCATTTAAGAAGGCATTCTTATTTCTTCTAGGTATTCTCTGGAATTCTGCATTCAACTGGGTGTATCTTTCTCTTTCTCCCTTGCCTTTCGCTTCCCTTCTTTCCTCAGCTATTTGCAAAGCTTCCTCAGACAGCCATTTTGCTTTCTTGCCCTTCTTTTTCTTTGGGATGGTTTTAGTTGCTACCTCTCGTACTGACTGTATAGAGCTTCTCCATCTTTGGCTGCAGAGCACATAATCAATCTGATTTCTGTGTTGACGGTCTGGTGATGTCCATGTGTAAAGTCGTCTCTTGGGTTGTTGGAAAAGAGTGTTTGCTATGACCATTGTATTATCTTGACAGAATTCTATCAGCCTGTGCCCTGCTTCATTTTGTACTCCAAGGCCAAACTTGCCTGTTATTCCAGTTATCTTTTGACTTCCTACTTCAGCATTCCAATCCCCATGATGATAAGGACATCATTTTTTGGTATTAATTCTATAAGGTGCTGTAGGGCTTCATAGAACCGGTCAATTTCATCTTCTTCAGCACCAGTGGTTGGGGCACACTAATATGGCTTGGTAATTGGTGGTTTAGTAAGCCCTTTGAGTATAACCATGGGAAATAAAAGGGTATCTAGTACTTAAGCAGCTGGTATTTTACGCTATTTCATTTTATATAGTATTGTAAACTGAGAGAAACTATAATAGCTGAGTTTTCATTTTGCATTAACCCATATAATATTTGCTTAACCATTAAATAAGTACAATTGGCTGGATTCATATAACATGCTAAGCAAACGACAGTGGGTTCCCATAATGCATGAGGTTAAAATCAAACAAACTACATTAACTTATTATGCAAACATGGTAAATAGGTGTCCATTTTAATTTTATACTGATGAAAATGCAGAGTGGCCAATGAAGTCAAGGAACATTCTATATGGATAGGGGTAAATTTAATCATTCCCCACAGCCGCTTCATAGGAGGAAAAATTATTCCACATTCTCTAGGGTTTGTATGATAAAGTTACCAACACAACTGTGCAGGTGGGGGCTAACTTTAAAAAAAAACAAACTGGGGAGATAATTGGACTTCCTTTCACATGCATGCTAGGGATGCTGATCTGAACCAGACTATATATTCTTACGCTATAATTTTTTTAAAAAAAGTTTTGAAGACAAAAGTTCTAGGATCATTCCAAAACATAAAGCCATCTCAGAAATGTTTTTAGAGGAAAGCAAGCCAGATTGTGCCTGGTAGAACACAGAGCATTGGTAATGCAAAATCTAGATCAAAATCTCACTTAATCCAGAAAGAGCTACACACACTGAAAAAGAGGTGCAAAGGGTACCCTGTAAGATTTTGTTAGGTGTCATTGAAATATCATAGTGACAGTCACCCTGTACTAGAGTAGAAGTTTTATAGCAGGGGTCCTGAAACTACGGCCCGCGGGCTGTATACAGCCTGCCAAAGCCATTAATCCAGCCTGAGAGGGACCATAAGGCTGCCCCACCCACATCACCCCACCTACCCGCCGGCCCCCACCTGCCTTCTGGAGGCATAGGAGGCCAAAAATGGGATGCGCGGGGGCATCAGGTGGCCAAAAATGGGTGTGTTTTGAGGCAGCAGAGTGGTTCTGGAGGCTGGGGAGGCTGGTTTTGGTCTCCCCAGCCTCCAGAGACAGAGGGAGGAAGGGAGGGAGAGAGAGAGTTGTGCACACACATACAAACAGTCACACACCCCCAAGGCAGCCACATCCCTTCACTAACCTGCTTTCCACCCCCAGAAGCATAACAAAGTTTAATTTGTGTGTATTGTTTAATGGACTGCTAAATTGGCCACACCCACCCAATCACATGACCACCTAGCCACACTCACCTGACACGGCCTCCCAACAGTCAGGCACCGTGAATTGGTTCCCTGTTTAAAAAATTTGAGGACCCCTGTTTTATAGAATCAGTTAAGTGGTGCCAATTATCTGTCTAGTTAACCAAAGGATTCTGGCAAATAAGATTGAAGATGAGTTCTATAGAGAAAAATAGCCTTTCCAACATTTCAAGCACTGTTTCAATTTATAAAAATCTCTTGATTTTCATGGCACTCCTGTAACTTTCTAAAGAATAATGCATAAAATCCTATCAGGCAGGAAAAAAAGTAGCCTATTTGGACTGTGATACAATTTGTTACTTTTTGGTAGAAAAATTAGTTGTAATGAAAGAATCTTATTTCTATAAATAAATAAGTTATTTTACCTATTAATCATGCCAACTGGGTAATTCTGAACACTTATTTTGGCAACATAGTCAAATTGAATTAAAAGAAGAGGTACCAGCATTCAAACAGATATAATCTTCAGGTTATTCCTAGAGCTTCCCAGATATATTGGCCTGTGTATACTTTTATACTTTTTTGTTCCACAAAAGCAAAATCTCTCACATATTTAACTCAAAAAGCAAACCTAACAAGGTTCCTTGGATTCCTGAAAGCGAAAAAGGCTTTCAAGAATTGAAAACTTTTTTGTTAATCACCTTGTGTTAAGTGGGCCAAACTTTAAACTTCTATTTGTTTTATATGTTGCTGCACTTGATATTGAATTGGGGGCAGTCCTAATGCAAGAATTTGTAAGTGGGAAGCATTCAATTATTTATTTTTCAAAACCCCTTTTTCCTAGCACCATAGAAAGAAAACTTAAGCCCCAAAGTGAATAATGGAAAGTCTCAAGGTTTAGCTGTGGAACAGTGAAATCTCTGTAATCATAGAAAACTAAACATTAGTTTGACTATAAAAGACAAGAAATGCTAGTATGAGATTCACTCACTGATTCCTTATGCTACAGCCATTCAGATGTGTAATTCAAACTAGTCAGGGCAACAGCATCGAGTTGCTGGTTTTCTGTCTTTTCTTTATGGAACTGATCCAGATATTTCTATCTGATAAACATATCAAAACCAAGTGGAAGGCTTGGAGACATGCCAACCCTTCACTAAGAGGAGGGGAATATGATAGAAAATGGAGAAAATAACCATCTGTCAACCAAGCACTCAGATTCAACTTGTAGATAATCAAGCCTGGGAAAACTTACCAGATAAGGCTTTTCTACACACAAAGAAAGTCTCAGGGGAGAGGGGACAATCTGTCTACAGTCCTTCCTCCTTTGAAGTCAAACAGGATTGTTAGAAAGGGGGTCAAAAAGGAAGGTGGGGGTCATAGCCATGCAATCAATGCCCCCCCCATTTTAATATGCATTGAGACCTTGATGTTTTTGATCTCTCTATGGACACCCCTGATCAAACTTCAAAGGAGGACAAAGGGTGAGAACTAGCTATCTTTGTATATATCAGCTGAATTCTACTTGCTTAGTTACCTGACTGGGGAAGATAATGTTTCAAAGAACAGGATGTCCTTCAACTTTTGTTATGCTAAGAATAAGGGGAACAGTTGGCACAGTTCACAAGATGACCCTTCCATGCTATACATGGTCCAATTCTGAGAATTTTAGTTAACTGCAAAATTCTTATTTGTCCCAGTTTTAGCATTTAATATGATTCTGATATACCCTTAGGATGGAAACCAATGCTGTCATAAACAATCTACAGCTTCCAGTTTGGATACATACTTTTGATTTGGTACAAATGTTTACCTTCATTTTCAACTCATATTTGCTTAGATTTCTTTCTTTTACATTCTGGCATAAAAGTAACTATGAAACCAGTGCTATTGTAGTCAAGAAAGTAACTAATAGAGGACTGAAAAGATAAATAGCTGGTCTTCTTGGTATCTGTCCTGAGACAGAAATTTCAGGATGAGATCAAATGTCAATATCCTTTTGTGGAAGATGAAACTAAAGGTGGGCCCAAATGTGATCAGGTAGTGATTATCTAGGATGAAATTAAAAGTATGTAGTTAATTCACCCCAACTGACCCACCATGGGCCCTGTGCCCCCAACCCACAGCATGGGCTCCACACCGGGGGTCCCTCCACTGTTGACCTGCCCCCACCCCACATCTCCCAGTGCATTATACCAGGCGATTCCCCACAAGACAAATCTCCCTGGCAAACTATCCTGTGCGGGACAATTAGCCGCAGGGGATAACACACCAAACACGAGAGAGTGAAAGGCCGCTCCACCCTGTGGCCGGGCTGCAAAACACCCTCCCCCCCCCATGGGCAGAATGTCAGTCCACCCTACTGCCAGAGATGAAGAGACTTGATTTTAACTTTTTTGGCCCCTCCCTCCCTCCCTCCCTCTCTCTCTCTCTCTCTCTCTCTCTCACACACACACACACACACTTTTTCCCTTCTGTCTCTTTCCTCTTTCTCTCCCCTCTCCAAACCGAGGCTCCTGCACCATTGTCTGCAGAGGGCGCTAATGTGCCCCCTCCACTGCCACCCACTTGCATATCAATCACATTTTTAGTGAGCATGTGGGGTACCTCATAATCACTGCCTGCAATGTCTGTCCATCCCCCTCCCCACCATGGAGGAGCCATCACCTGAAAGAGGAGATGGGGTGAGATGGGGGGAAGGCAATACCTTCCCGCCGGGTCAACATTACAGCTAGAAAGCTGCAGCTGGCACATTCTTCCTTACTCCTCTTCCTCGCTAGCTCCAGCCTCTGCCTACTTGCCTTGCATTGTCCAGCAGCGGCACAGAGAGAGTCAGGCACAAGGAAGCACACTGGCGAGGATCTGTGCACCTGTGTATCTTCTGTTCACCTGGAGACCACCCCTGCCTGCTGTGGAGAGTGTCCTTGGAGCTGCGAGATGGGCAGTTCCCTGGCTCAAATACAACTGTTAAGTATAACAAATAGGCAACATATATTTTTTTATTAGTCTACAAGGTCAAAACAATGAAAGCTAAATTTCAGTTAGAGGTTATACTGAAGGATACTTTCAAAAAAGAGGTCAGAAATTAATAATGTGCTTCCTATGAAAGTTGCATAACATTCTCAGAGACTCGTCCCATCCTGCTTACAATCTTTTTGGACTGTTGCCTTCTGGCAGAAGATACAGAACAATTAAAACTCAGACCACATGTTTTCTGATTAGTTTTTATCCCAGAGCTATAATTGCACTCAACAATGAACTAAAGGGCCACTCTCAGTGAGCTGTTGGACAGCATTACTTGATCCGTTGTGTGGATGTTTGGGTGGTTTAGGATTGGGGAATTGTGGTGGGTGGGAGTGTGTTTGGGGATTATGTGTGTTGGACTTGTCTTTGGGTGTTAAGTGAATTTCGTTATATGGGTATACTGTGTATACATGTGCAATGACAATAAAATTATTATTATGAAGATGGCTGACTGACGACAAGCCCAGGAAGGCTTGTTTCTCTGGACTGTGGCTTTCTCCATTTACCAACAGAAGGAACAGGCATTTCTCTAGTTTATATGATTCTCCAGGGTTCGGGAAAAGTCCTAGAATCACTCCCAAGATCCTCCATATATTCTGCACGAAGACTTGGGAGTTGTGTTTCAGTGCCGGTAGTGAACCGTTCAGTTGGGTGGGTGGGGGATGTGTGGAGCTGCAATCACTCTGTTATTGAAAAAGCAGCCATTTTGGAATTTATTTTTCAAATGCACAATAAGTTGTGCCTTTCATTTTTTAACCATTTTATGGGATTATTATCTTTATTAGCTAGAAGTGGCTCTTTTTAGTCACAGCCTGTTAGTCCTTTTTGAAGATCTGTGCCATTTTTGAGATTTCTTTATGGCTAAACAACACAGAAGAGGATTGCTGGAGGCAAGCTAAAATAAGGAAGCGTGGAGTATCTTTTTTTTAACTTTAACCCTCCCAGTGCAACTGAAAGAAGAGCTCCAAGCAAATACAACTCTCAAGAGGACAAGTTTGGGACTGTTCTTCGAGATGGTTGCTGAAGGGTTAGGGACTTTTTTTCTTCTTACAATCTGCTGCATTTGCTGCCAGAGCTGATTCTTTGGCAATCTTGCCCCCTGGATTTGAATGGAAGCATTTAGGAATGATCCAAGATGAATTTTGGATAGCTGTGGACCCACCCAGGGAGGGGAATCTTGAAGATTGCTGCTTCTTGTGGGAGCAGCTGGAAAGTTAATAATCTTTTTACATCTCTTCCTACAGGCAGAATGTTTTTGTAAACATGCTAAGGATTTTTAATTTCCCTTTTTAAACTTTTGCTTTTGTTCTTTATCCTTAAATAAATTTGATTTATTTGGCTGACTTCAACAATCTGTATGGAAACATGGCATGAGTTTCTGAATGGTAAAAGTGTTTATATTTGAATTATATATTATTGAGTATTCACTGCAGAGAATCTGCATTCGGATCAAAATACTCAGAAAATATTTTCTGTGTTCTTTTTGTATATTCTCTGCTCTTCTTATCTACTCAACTGAGCAACAACGTATCAGATTACAGAGAGAAGGAGGAGACTGACACTTGGGAGTGGGGAGGGAAGAAACTGTCTAGCAATTTTACTTGAATTTTTTCCTAAAAGGTTTGATGAACTCATAAAGATTGTGGAAAACATTCTTAAGAAACTGACACTAAATATTTTAAGCCCAAAGAAGGAACATGTTTTCAAAGCAATAAATATGGACTCAGAAACAACACAGACTGTGAAAAAGATTCAGAGAAACATGGACTCAAAAATAGCAACTTCATACATTTTCCTGAAGCTCAATCCTATACTTTTATACAATATCAAAGAACTCTCTGGGCAGATAAGTTGCAAATAGGTTTTTCTTTTTAAAGAGACTTGAAGAAGCATGGGAAATAGACATTATATTTAGTTGAGGAATAATTTTATCTGTTTTTTGGGAGGAAAGATAGATTGGTTTTGAAGAGTGGACATATTGCATACAATCATTCAGCAATTGATAAGAGATGGTATTAAGAAACAAACATGAATATTTGATCTGGAACCAATTAAGGTTACTATTTGTGATGATTTGTGACGCTGTGGTAAATTTCCGATGAGTTGATGAATAACAGTTCTTTAACAAAGGATTTTAGCATTTTAATTTTGTCTTGCTTTTATTATTATTATTATTAATTCTTACTACTTTTATATTTTTATATTATATATTTACTGTTATTGGTTTTTTTCCTAATACTATTTTATTAATATAGTATGTAGATTACAAGTTAACAATTTGTAAACAGATTTAGTAGTTTAGTAGTCTAAAATTCTTTTGGCCTGTTTACAAGGGGTGGAAAATTAACATGTTGTATTATATTAATCAGCATTCAACTAAGGTGGATATTATCTGTTTATGTATTAGACTTTTTTAAAGACACTTTTTCTTTTTAATTTCTTGTTGTTTGTATTTTTATTCTTTATTCTTTTTTTCTTTTAAATGTTTGGTGTTTTGTATTTTAACTCTCTTTGAATAAACTAAATATTAGACAGAAAGAAAAAGAGGACCAATTTGGGATTTTTTCTTCATGGATATTAAGGTTGAGAATTCCTTGGAAAAAGAGAAACTTGATAGGCATTTCATAAATTTAATGAGTTAATCAGAGTTAGGATGGATTTTTCCAGTCTGATATATGTAATTAAAGCTCTAATGTAGTTTTGTGTTTATAAAGTGGGTTTGAAAATGCTTTTATTCATATAAGATGCTAGAGTAATTCTTAAAGCTTGTAAAATATTATTGAAAGTGAATTTGAAAATATGAATGTTAATAGGAGTAAAAAAAGGTGTATTAGAATTTATTGATTTTAGGTTAAAGAATCTGAAAGAGTATAGTAAATTTTGTTAATGTAAATGATAACAGTCTATAAAGATTAATAAGTGTAAACAGAAATATATATTATTTCCCACAGCAAGAAAAAATAGAGATGGTTTAATTGATTTCTTTATTCAAAGAAATGAACACAATTGTTTCTATTTGGATACTGCTTCTCAATTTTGTGCTTGTGATAGGAAAAATGAAACTTTGATTTTGGTTTTGCTGATTAGATAAGTTTGTTATAAAAATGGCTAGTATATACTACTGTGTAAAAGTAAAAAGCTGAGGGTGTATTGTTATTTATCTTCTACTGTGCTACAGAGTCATAAATCAATGCCTTTTCCCCCTTTTCCCTTTCTACCTCACACTTTCTCCTTTTCTCTTTTCTCCTCCCTTAGTTTCTCATTAGTTTTATCTTTTGTATTTTATATTCTGATAAACTAATAAAAATTTAAATGCAAAAAAGAAGTTAATATTATTAATATTAACAATGACATCTGTCTCTATCATTGGACTGCGTCTAAAAGTTGTTATAGAAGAATAACAAGTTTTATCTGATAAGACAAAGACTGAATGGACTTATAAATGACAGGCTACATGAATGAAATGGGAAAAGATGATACACTGGATATATGAAGGAAAATGACTGATGTTTTAATAATTAAAAGAAACATACAAAGAATAAACTATGAGAGCAAGCTGGATCATTTTTCTATATTGGATTTACAAAAGAGATTTGTTAAAGCTTTGAAGAATTTTATGAGACAGAACAAAGGAAAAATGAATTCAAATTCTATGACATTATTTGAACTAAAGATTAAGATTGTAAGAAGTAAAAGGAATATAAAGTTGTTTTGCTCAAGGTTAACATAGATATGGTCTTATTTCTGGTAACTCTTAATAGATTTATTGACATCAGGACTGAACTGATGGTGCTTTATGGATTTGTTTATAGAAAAAGATGGGATTTGGGAAGAAAAGATCCTTTGTTACATTTTTTAAAAAGGTGATAAATTAATAAAATTGTTCATAATTGTTGTGATGAAGGTTGGAACTCCCTAATTTATATATTTCTCTTTTTTTCTTTATTATGTTCTTATTTTTCTTTCTATTTTTATGTCATTCCTATTTTTTCCCTTTGCATCTCTTACTCCTTTCTATTTTGCTATCTTTTAGTTTGCATCAGTTTTTATTATTGTAATTATAATCTTTATTAAAATTATTTGGAAAAAAGGGAAATTCTACGAAAGTGTTTGTCACTGACTTCTTAAATAATAGTTTTCAATTTTTCAGTTTAGGCTACACTTCTTGGGTTTCTTAATAATGTCCCACCGAAATATTAATCAGTTTTGACCCTGCTTAGCATTTTGAGATCAGCTAAGCATTGCCAAAAGATAGTAGAGGCAGTTCTAAGCTGACAATTGATATTTGAAAGCTCGATTGAATTTGGTGGGCATTTTGAGTAGCAATATATATAGTATCATGCCACTAAAACCAGAAAATAAACCTTGCAACCATACCTTACTTCTTATGTCCATCTGAAATCTTACAGGATTTTTAATGTATGCTTTAAGTCAGATTAGTAAATAGGAAGCAATTCAATAGATAATGATCAGAATCAGGGATAGCTGCCTAATGAAGAGAAATATTGCGTATTTGAGAAAAAAAATAATTCTATAGCACATATGCAGGGAGTACTCAACAACCATTCATTTAGTGACTGTTCGAAATTACAACACTGAAAAAGTGATTTATGATCAATTTTCATACTTATGACATTGTAGCATTCCCATAGTCACGTGATTAAAATTCAGGCTCCTGGCAACTGCCATGTATTTGTGACAGTTGCTCTGTCCTGGGGCCATGTGATCAACATTTGAAACCCAATCTTGGCTTCCATCAAGCAAAACTAATGGGGAAGTCAGGTTCACTTAATGACTGCATGATTCATTTAGAAACTGCAGTGATTCGCTTAACAACTGTGACAAAAAAGATCATAAAATGGGGCAAAACTTACTTTATATCTGCTTTGCTTAGCAATGGAAGTTTTGGGCTCAATTGTGGTCATAAATTGAGGACACAGATAAAACTCCAAGTGGCCTCAACGATTCTAAAAGAATGCAAATGACCAGCAATTTGCAAGGAATATAAATCTTTCCATTCCTCACCATCCACTCAGAGCTGAAGAAGCTTCTTGGATGAAAAGCAAAATGTCTTCAAAGAAAAAAACAAGAAAGTCCAGTTGCCGCCTGAAAAAGCACCTTTGGGACAACCATGACCTGGATGACTAAGAATCTCCATAGATTTTCTTTAGAAGTTAACTTCTAGAGAATGGGAATGGGAATGAATGGCATCTTATCTCTAGTTACACATGTACACTCTTGAGCTGAACGCATTCTGATATTTCATTTCCTGCAATTGCTGAGATTATATTTACTGAAAAGCCATTTCTAGGGTTGCTACAGTTTCTAGAACTAGGATGCAATCATTGAGACAACCAGTACAGATAGTCCTTGATATGCAACCATAATCGAACCCAGAATTACAGTTGTAAGTCATGCTGGTCATTAAGTAACCATGACCACACCCAATTTTATGATTATTTTTGTGGCAGTCATTAAGTGAATACAGCAGTCATATGGTGAACATTATGGTTATTAAGCAAATTCTGTGGTGGTTAAGCAAATCCATTGTCCACAATGGGCATTTTTTTGCTGAAAACCAGGAGTAAATGCCAATTTCCAGCAAAAAAATCCCCATCATAACTAGAAGAGCAAAAGCACACACTGCAGTCATGGAACGCTGCAAAAGTGGGCAGGTTGCTAAGCGCTCAAAATGCAATCATATGACTACAGCTGTCAAAATCTTGAATGATTGCTAAGTGATTGGTCATAAATTGAGGATTACTGTACTACCAGCAAATATATGAACAATATTCTATTTTGCTGCCATCTACTGGTCATCTGCATTTTGCAGAACAGATGTAGTAACCCTAATTTTTGCTGTATTTTAACAAATTCATGGAGGATTTGTCAATGAATATTACATAGGTAAATGCATCTTTGATGTTCCCAGCGGGTACGGCAGTGCATATACCTGTGCTGTAATTGTAGGAACAGATAAAAGTTTTCTACCTTCTTAAGGAGCATTCAGGAAACATCTGCTCGTTCACTGGTCTCCTTGTATTCCGGATTTGATAAACTCTTAATCTGCTACTCTTTTCATTTCTCTTGTGTGCACATTATCCTACTGGATCCAGCTGGTTAGTTCAATCTCGCTATTATTTTCTGAAATTAATTGAGGCAACCTTTAAATTGGCAGAAGCTGAAGTAAACATTTTGGTTAGATGAAGACCATAGAGGGCAAGATGAAGATGCAAATAGAAAAGGGCTGATAGGCATGTGGGAAGAGTGGTTATTTTCTCATTATTTTCCTCTTTGTAGTTATCTTTTTTAAAGTATTGTTTAGCCTTTTAGGAATTACAGTTCAATTTTCATGAATTTCTCATCTCAAAATGGAGATAATTATACCACAAATTCTTACTGGAATAACTAGAGAAATGCCAGGAATTGCCAGAACAATAGGAATACTGAGATTTGGAGATGACAAATAATCCTGGGGTCATAGTTTACTCATTGTTGCTAAATGACAGCTCAAATCTAGCACCTGTAGGTCAACTTTCCTCATGTGGGCTTGCTGTGATTTCTGATATTGGGTAAGATATGAGATCCCTGACAGACAAGGTTTCATATAGTAGGATGGAGAAAGATTGAAGCCCACTGTGTATAGAGCAGCTGAGCAGGGTCTATTCCACTGTGGGCTCATCAATACTTAAGTAGTTCTTGATTAAATTGTCACTGAAGGAACATCTATTTTTAATTTTGACCATTGTTTTTTAAATGTGGCAATTTTAAGATGAATGGACTTTAACACCCAGAATTCCTGTGCTAGTATGCTGGCTGAGGGATTCTGGGAGTTTGAGTCCACACATTTTAAAGTTACAAAGTTTGGAACACACTGGTCAAAACTGTTATATTCTCTTTCCAAATGCAGTTTGTGTACAATCCAATTCACAGTGCCCTCTAGTGGTTAAATTACACATTTTACAATTTCAGTCTCAAAACATTTCCTCAATTCTATACAACTGTTATGTATAAGTTGGGTTGACAAAATCAGAAATCAGGAGGTGGTAAGCAGTGTTGGGTTGCCCCCGGTTCGCACCGGTACTATAGAACCGATAGTAAAACTGATGGGAGGCCCCACCCACTGATCCTGATGTCATGAAAATGCTTCTGCGTGCGCAAAGCGAGCACGCGCGCGTGGCCCCGTTGCGAACCAGTAGTAAAGGTAAGTAGAACCCACCCCCTGGTGATAAGCCATCTGGGAAAGCCAAAGGAAATCATCAAAACCATAAAAAAGCAAAAGTTAGAATATTTTGGACATGTGATGTGACACCCAGAAAAATACAGCATCCTTCACTTAATCCTCCAGGGAAAGATTGAAGGCAAACGAGATCCATGCAGAAGAAGACTATCATGGCTTCAAAATCTAAGGGACTGGTTTGGACAAAACTCAACAGCACTTTTTCATGCAGCTATTGATAAAAATAAGATCACCAACATGAGCACCAACATCCGATGATGAATATGGCACAAGAAGAATAATTCTATGATGTTAACTATATTTGCAAATGTAGCAAGCTAACATGGTATGCTGCAGGTGGAGGTCCTAATTTTAGCTCTACTTGAGGGGCAGTAATGGTGGCTAGGAGCACAGATGGTCTTTGCCACCCATTTAGCACACATAATGTGACTATTATGCTGAGATGGTTTTGCCTACGCTAGAGCGATACCCTGCAATTCTGATGTTTTTTGACCCACCAGTCAAAGCTAACCCGTAAAAACTTCCCTCCCATGTGGATGCCCCGGGAGGCCAAAAAAACAGACTGTTTTTGACCTGCAGAATGCTTCTGGAGGCAGGGGAATCAAAAACTGGGCACATGGATGCCCTGGGAGGCCTCCGTGCACCCTGTTTTTGGCCTGCAAAGTGCTACCGGAGGTGGGGGTGGCCAAAAACAGGCCTATTTTTGGCCTGCCCCACCTCCAGTAGCACTCTGTAGGCCAAAATGGGGCGCACAGAGGCCTCCCAGGGCATCTGCATGCCGTGTTTTTGACCTCCCCCGCTTCCAGAAGAGAGAGAGAGAGAGAGAGAAGTTAGACAGAGAAGGAAAGAGAGAGAGACAATAGACAGAGAAACACACGCACACAGATTTGTTGATTGTAAGCTCCTTGGGGCTGAGAAAAATTGCTGCAAAACTGAGTTTCCTGAAGTGGACCACTAGATACCTAAACAACTGAAAAAACTATCTAGTAAAAAGAAAAGTCAACCAAAAGAGCAACATGCAAACAAAAGCAAATAAAACACGCCCAGGAGCAAAACAAAGTTTAATTTGTATGCATTGTTTAATGGACTATTAAATTGGCCATGACCAGTAGTGGGATTCTGCTGGTTCTAGGCGGTTCGGCTGAACCGTTTGTTAAATTGCTGGCTCACCCCGTCCCTTGCCCCGCCCCTCCACACCACTATTTATTGCCAATAAATAGTGGTGGGCGAGGGGCGGGCGAACCAGCAATTTAACAAATGGTTCGGTGTTTTTTTGTAATTTTATTAGCCTCGCAGCACACCGAACCGTTTGTTAAATTGCTGGCTTGCCCGCCCCTCGCCTCCCACCCGCGCGGTGCCAGCCTCTGGTATCCTAGCCAGAGGTGGGCAAATGTGGCTCTTTTACAACCTGTGGACTTCCTGAGACGGCTTGGCTGGGAGTTGAAGGCCACAGGTTGTAAAAGAGCCACAATTGCCCACCCCTTCCCTAGCCTGAGTTCCGCTGCCTGGGATCCACGTGGGCTGCCGCAGGGAGAAGCCAGGTATGGCTGGCTGGAAGCTGCCCAGAGCTGAACTCGAGGCTGGAGGGAGGAGGAACATTGCCTCTTAACCGGCACGACTGAGGGATAAGCCATCCATCCCAAACACATGGGAGCAGAGCAGAAGGCGAAACTTGCCCCAGAGGCTACACCCCCACGATGTGCCCACGCCCAACACGACTCGCCTGGGCACGGGGGCCCAGTATTCCCATGACCTTCCTAGGGCCCTGGGTCTACCTGCGAGGGCCATTGTGCGGAACCCATGGGGCAAAGGCAGTGAGTTTTCCATGAGGGGTTCCCGGGCTCTGGCCGGGTTGGAAAGGCAGCAGAGAGGGCGAGATGCGCGCCGCATTGCCTCCGCAGGGCCGGGCCAAGTTTGAAAAAGTTCCCTGCTGGCGCCAGATGGGCTCTGGTGGCTGCAGAGGCAGCGGCGATGGCGTCCAGGTAGATCCAACAGGTGAGAGCATAGGAGGCGCCGCGCAGCGCAGGTGCGCTTTTGCAAAGTGGCCTCATGGCCGGCACCTCCTTTCCCCAGCCGGGGCTGCTGTGCCTACACTGCCAGGGAATCGGCGGAGGGAGTGGGGAGGGTGGGCGCGGGGCGGTCCTATCTAACTTGGCTTTTGCAAAACTAGGTGCAAGTTGGGGATTCCGATGCTCGATGTGCGTTTTGTGTGGCTTGCGAGGAGAGGGGGGTGGGCGGGAATCTGAGCTTGTGGATTGGCTTGTTGGGGGGGGCAGGATCTCCGATGACTGGGACTTCCAGGGAATCCTCCTGGCTTTGCAGCGGAGGGGTCTTTAAACCTGCCTTATCTGCGTTCCTTTTCTTTGCAAAGATCCTCCCTCCCAAAAAAAGATGGATTGCCCGAACGTTTGTGCTGCTTGCTGGCTTCTCTGCCTGTCTTCGCTCTGTCAGGGTTGGGTCTCTCTCGCCTGGGGAGAGGGTCCCTTGGATATGTATGTGTGTGTTGTGTTAGGATAGGCAGGGAGGTGTGATTCACATGGTTGTTAGCTTAAGTGAATCCGGCTCCCCCCCATTGACTTTGCTTGTTGGAAAGGCTACCCCCCCACCCACGATCGCCATCTCAGCCCCTCTGCCCTGCCTTAACCTTAAACCGAGCTGCGTTTCCTCCGAAATCCAGTCTGTTTCCTCGCTGGGCGAGACTTTTCTGCCCCTGCCACTCAATTTTCAGGAGTTGTTTGTTTAGAGACGGGAAACCTTCCCAGGTTTCCGGTGGGGGGAGGTTTGAGCTGTGGAATATCTCACTACCACATGTGTGTGTCCCCCCACCCCTCGCCCTTTTTTGCCTTGAAAAGGCAGAAGCTTAAAGAGGTTGCAGAAAAAAAATGCTCTTAGAAGCTTCTGAGGATCAGGCAACTCAGCTTAGATTGTCAGAGGTTTTTAAAGGGATTTTTTGAAGAAGTTGTAGGAAAAAAAATCGCCTTAAAAGCTTCTGGCGATCCCAGCAGATTTGAGTGATCGTCAGAAGCTTCTAAAAGCATTGTTTTCTGCAACCTCTTAAGGTTGTAGAAAAAATGCTTTTTGTTATGTATTGATACTTTTAAGCGGGAGTTTCAAACCTGCATACGTTTCTGATTGGCTGACAGTCCCTCCTGGATTGTATATAAGGAGGACTGCAGCCCCTGAGTTTTCGCTGAAGTCTCACTGTATATTAAAGAGCTGTTGTCACTTGCTTGCTTGTGCCTCTCGTTATTCCCGGACCACTTCATTGGCGACGAGGATGGGATAGAGGCTACAAGAAGCCAACCAGTGAGACCACGAGCTTCAGCTAGGCGACGAGGCGAACCACAGGAGGCATACCAAACATGTCTGCCTACGTTCTGCCCAAGCCTTTCGATCCGACCCGCGAAAAATGGGTCTCGTACCTAACGAGGTTTGAATGCTCGCTAGAAGCCAGCGACATGCCGGGCCTCTCGGCTAATCGAAAGAGAGCCCTATTCCTAAGCCACTGCGGACCGGACGTGTTCGAGATGGCCGAGTCACTGTGTGAGCCAACGCCGGTTCAAACAGTCTCCTGGGACACCCTGATGGCAACTCTCCGGGCTCACTACGCTCCCGTCCCCTCCAAGTTCGTGCAGCAATACCAACTGAGGCAGCGCGTTCAACGAGAGAGAGAGCCGGTCAGCGCGTACATGGCCAGCCTGAGAAAAGCCGCAACCCATTGCGACTACAGAGATTTGGACGATGCGTTGCTTGAGCAACTGATCTGTGGTGTTCGGGACATTAGGCTGCAACGGCGTCTGCTCGCCAAGCCTGATTTGACGCTTGCCGGAGCCCTAGACGAGGCTAGGGCTCATGAAGCCTCCACAAAGGCCGCTGAAACGCTGCAGCGTCCGCTGACCAGCAAAGACAGCCCCAAGTCTGCCCCGGTGCACAGAGAAGACGCCGGATCCAGCTCGGAGTCCGAGTTGGATGAGGACGTCTTCCGAACGGAACACCAGAGAAAAGACACTGGCAGTCCCCGGCGAAGCTGTCCCAGCTGTGGCGGGCACCATGATAGACTGTCCTGCAAATACAGAGAGGCTATTTGCAGGCGCTGCGAGAAAAAGGGGCACTTGGCGCGAGTCTGCAGAGCCATTCTGCCCAGAAGACACAAACCACGTGAGCGCCGCAGCCAACCGGAATCAGCGCGCCAGAAGCAGCCAACGAGAGAAGGCGGTGCGAAAAAACGGCGCGAATTTGAACTGCGAGATGGCCGCAGCATACACATCGACCAGGCCAGCACGGCGATCGAAGACAAGGTCAGCACGGTGGTTGAGATCAACGGAAAGCCGTGCTCAATGGAGATCGACACCGGATCAGCTCTCTCCATAATGTCGTGGACGACCCTAAAGACCCTCCTGCCGTCGTTCCGGAAGGATCAACTCTCCAAACAGAGACTACGCATCCTAGACTACCAGGGGAACCAAGTCCCCCTCGAAGGCGTGGGCACGTTCCGGGTCACCTACGGAGACTACGAAAGAGACCTGCTGCTGACCATCGTCACGAAGCAGCTTCCTAGCCTCCTGGGCATGGGGTGGTTCCGAGCCCTTGGCATGGGCTTCACCGGCGTCCACCTGATGTCCAGATCAACCCTGAAAGACAGCCTCCTGTCCGAGTTCCAGGACGTCTTCGGGGACACGTTGGGCAAGTATGTGGGGACCCCTATTTCACTAAACTTAGACCCCAACGTAGCCCAAGTAAGACTGAAGGCCAGACGAGTACCGTTCGCATTGAAACCGAAGATCGATGCGGAATTAGACAAGCTGATGCGGGGTGTTGGTTCCCGTTGACCATGCTAAGTGGGAGACCCCCATAGTGACCCCAGTTAAATCCGACGGCTCAATAAGAATTTGCGCCAACTACAAGTGCATGATCAACAAGGCTTTGCAGCCGAGCACCTATCCGGTGCCGATCGTGCACCATCTACTACACTCCCTGGGGCCCGGAAAATTTTTTGCCAAATTAGACCTGGCCCAAGCCTACCAACAGTTACCAGTCGACGACGCCACGGCAGAGGCACAAACGATCGTAACTCATAGGGGTGCATTTAAATGCACCAGGCTCCAGTTTGGGGTGAGCGTCGCACCCGGCTTATTTCAAAGCACCATGGAGCGCCTATTGCAAGGACTCCCGGGAGTGGTGCCCTATTTCGATGACGTCTTAGTCAGCGCTCAGGACGAACACCAGTTGGGGGACAGGGTACGGAACGTCCTGTCTAGGTTCAGAGAAGCGGGACTAAGACTCAAAAGGAACAAGTGTAGGATAGCTGTTCCCTCTGTGGAATTCTTGGGGTACAGGGTGGACGGCACAGGCATCCACCCTACTGAGAGCAAGGTGAGAGCTATTAAGAGCGCACCAGCCCCCAAATCCAAAGCAGAGCTCCAAGCCTTCCTTGGACTGCTCAATTTTTACTCCATGTTCCTAAAAGATAAAGCCACGGTTGCAGATCCCCTTCACAAGCTTTTGGGAAAGAACGTACCATGGGTCTGGGGGAAACCGCAAGCAGCCGCTTTTGAGGCAGTGAAAAGACTCCTATCCGAGGACAGCTTCCTGATACAGTACAATGCAGAGCTGCCGCTCGTCTTAGTCTGTGACGCCTCCCCCATAGGAGTTGGTGCCGTCCTAGGCCATAGACTGCCGAACGGCCTAGAGGCGCCCATTGCTTTCTATTCCCGTACCCTGTCCAGCACAGAACGAAACTATAGCCAATTGGACAGAGAGGCTCTGGCTGCGATTGCGGGGGTTAAGAAGTTCCACGAATACCTCTATGGCCGAAAATTCGAACTTGTGACTGACCATAGACCGTTGCTAGGACTGCTAGCAGGCGACAGGCCAACCCCCGCTGCCCTCTCCCCCCGTTTGACTAGATGGGCGATTTTTTTGTCGGCCTACTCGTACCAGCTCGTCCATCGACCTGGGCGGACCCTGGGTCATGCGGATGCCCTTAGCCGTTGCCCCCTTCCCGACCTGCTGGACAACCCAACGCCGGAAGCCTCCGTCCTTTTGTTGGACACGTTAACTTTGGGCCCCATCTCCTCCGGCGAGGTGGCGAAAGCATCAAATAGAGACCCAGTTATCCGGACTGTTATGGGTTGGGTTCTGAAAGGGTAGCCGGACAAGGTGGTCGGGGAGGAGTACCAAGGGTTTGCCAACAAACGAAATGAACTGTTTATGCAAGGGGGGTGCTTGCTATGGGGTGACAGAGTGGTAATTCCAACGAAACTACGGGATAGGGTTTTGGAGTTACTGCACGAAGGGCACCCGGGCATTGTTAGGATGAAATGTTTAGCCCGCAGCTATGTCTGGTGGCCCAACATGGACCAGGTCATTTCCGAGTGGGTGGGGAAGTGCAGACCCTGCCAGGAGTCTCGCCCCGATCCCCCAGTAGCGCCCATCCGAGAGTGGGAGAAACCAAAAGGCCCATGGGGGAGGATCCACATTGATTTTGCCGGCCCGTTCCATGGCCAAACGTTTTTAATAGTTGTGGATGCCTACTCAAAATGGCTCGAAATTATATTAATGCCATCTACAACGGCCGAAGCCGTTATCAAGGTCCTAAGGAAGTTGTTTGTTACCCACGGCCTGCCGGATACCTTGGTATCGGACAACGGGCCTCAATTTACAGCAACCCTTTTTGAAAGTTACTTGGCCGGCCTGGGAATCCGCCATGCCCTATCAGCTCCATTTCACCCGGCTTCCAACGGATTGGCTGAACGTTTTGTCAGGACAGCTAAGGAAGCACTGTCCAGATTAGACAATGGGGACTGGCAGGCCAGGATAGATCAATTCCTAGCGGTTCAGCATGCATCACCATGCACAGCAACAGGGAGAAGCCCAGCAGAGCTCCTCATGGGGAGGAAGCTCCGGTGCGTGTTAGACAGGCTTCACCCTAACTACTCGCACGAAAACTTTAAGGGAGAGACCTGTGGTTTAAGGCAGTTTCAGGTCGGGTCCCCGGTGTTCGCTCGCAATTATGCCAGCGGTCCTCTATGGGTTGCAGGAACCATAGTGGGAATAACAGGCCCAAAATCGTACACGGTGGACGTTGGGGTAGATAGACTCTGGAAGCGCCACATAGACCAACTTAGGAAAAGGGTGGTAGGCGAGGCGAACATTAACTTAGACATCTCCGAGCCTAACTCTGACCACTTCTCCAAAACAGCTAACTCAAGCCCGGGGTCGCGAGAATACTTAGCTGACAAGCCCTGGTCCCAGCGCCGCCCCAGCGAGTCGCCACTCCCAGCCGGGGATAACCACGCCCCGGACAAAATCCAGGAGGTTCCATTGGCAGAGCCGGGAGAGACAAAGAGTCCCTCCGACCAGCTCGACGCCCCACCAGACTCTGAACTGCGCAGGTCAACTAGGGCGAGAACTCGTCCTAAGCACCTGCGAGATTTTGTCTGTACATATGTTAATTTTTGAGTATTAGTGCCTTCTGGGAAGGGAGGGGTGTTATGTATTGATACTTTTAAGCGGGAGTTTCAAACCTGCATATGTTTCTGATTGGCTGACAGTCCCTCCTGGATTGTATATAAGGAGGACTGCAGCCCCTGAGTTTTCGCTGAAGTCTCACTGTATATTAAAGAGCTGTTGTCACTTGCTTGCTTGTGCCTCTCGTTATTCCCGGACCACTTCACTTTTAAAAGTAAAAGTTTTAAAAAAAAGTTGGCCATGCCCACCCAGTCACATTACCCACAGAACCGGTAGTAAATGGACTACTCAGAGGGCTGAAAAAGTTATTTTTGATCGGTCCTCGCACTTTTGACCAGTCCTTGAACTTACGACTGTCCTCACATTTTACATTTTGCGCCCTATCTTGTCACCGTGGTGAAGAGAAGTAGTGGTGAAATGACTCACGGTTGTTAAGAATGCGCAATGGGCATAAATGTGAGGATGGTCATAAGTGTGAGGACCGGTCAAAAGTCCGAGGACCAGTCAGAAATGACTTTTTTCAGCCCTCTGAGTAGTCCCTATGCACATAGCTACACCCACCCAGTTACATGACCAGCTAGCCACGCCCACCCAGTCACATGATCGCCAAGCCACACCCCCAACTAAGCCACACCCACAGAACCTGTTGTTAAAAAAATTGAATCCCACCACTGGCCGTGACCTCCTAGCCATGCCCACCCAGTCACATGACCACCCACCCAGTCCAGCCTCCCAACAGTCTGAGGGACTGTGAATTGGCCCCTGGTTTAAAAAGTTTGAGGACCACTGCATTATAGTCTCATTTTCCTTCTGCTTACCAAAGTAACTGCACATTTTGTTCTAATTTATATTAGAATAAATACATTAAAAGGCATAAATATGGGACACTGATTTGTAATGGTAATTATTAAAAGAGATAAAAATGTCTTAAAAGTTCACTCTTTTGGTATTCCCACACTAGCCATGATCATTGCCACCATTCCACCACCAATCCAATTAAGTATGGCATACAGAATTCCTGAGTATTACTATTATTTTGCTTTTCTCTTCAATTGAAAACTACCAGATTGACAGCAACTCTGGAGGAGCTCCAATGTTTTTAGCCAAAACACAAGTAGGCTGTATGTGGTCCTGGGGTTGCAGGCTTTTGTAGGTCAACTATCCCTACTTATTGGAAAAATTGTCACAAAGAAAACAGAGCAACTGGATCTTGGTTGTTAATGCCAAGCCAGATTGCAACTAATAGGTGGAAATTGAAATGTCAGGGATGAACATTTTGGTTAAATCACTAACCTGACTTTTAATAGGTAGACTTCTAACATCAATACGACACATGAAAGTTTTCTTACTGACTGAAAGTGACCAAATAAATTTGACAGAACATTTGAGATGGAACAAACAAAATCTAATATTATAAGAAACAAAACCGATACACTTATGGAACCCAACTCAGATGATAGAAAAGACCAATGTGCAAATATATTTTATTGTGTAGATGAATGACAATATTTTATAGTTAAAATTGGAAAGATATTCAACTAACTAAATTATTATTTGGAAAAGAACTACAATAAGAAGTATTGAAAACACTACAAAATATTGCTACTGATTCTAGATAAATCAGGATTTTGTAAAAGCAGTAATGACATTGAATGGAAGAACCAGAAAAGCATAAATAGAGATATTAGATACTTTGGAGTAAATGATTAATCCATGTAAGAGCATAAATTGTTGCAGCAATTTGAATATACTTGTGTCCAAATGTGCCCATGTAGATGAATAAATAATTGCAGCTGCGTTATTAATGCAAGATTTTATTGTTTTTTTTATTGAAAAAGTTTTTCAAATACAGATTTTTCCCCACCTTTCCCCCCCTCCTCCCTAATCCCCCTTCCCCCTCCCCTCCCCCCATGGCTTCTCCAAAATAAAATCCAAATTAATATCAAATTATATAATACTTTACCATCCTTTTACACCCCCACACATGCTAACCATTTCTTTTCTAACATTATTATTGTATCCCCCCTATACTATACATTTCAAAGCAACCTTCAGCTATATAACTATATAATAAATCCTAATTTAACATTTATTCAACTCATAATCTACCCATTTCTTCCACCCCCATACATATATCTCTTAATTCAAATCTTCTACGTATATTTATATCTAAACATAACATCCCTTTTCCTAAACTAAACAATCAGTAACCTAACCTATCTCCACCCATTTTTCTACAGGTCTAGCATACATATTATTTTTAATATCTTTGTTCTTCTGCCCACACCACATAACTAAAAAATATTTCCATATATAAATAAAATGCTCAAATGACTTTCAATTTGTAATCCATATAGTATCTTCTGTAATGTCTTTCAACTGGATTATTAATTCCATCACCCATGTTAGGGTAACATCAGATTCAGCTTCCAACAGTATATTCAGTCTTCCATTACCATCTGCCCCCATCAATAATAATAATTTTTGTATATAAAAAAACACCCGAGTGACTTTATATTTATATTCCATGAAATATCTTCTGTAGTGTCTTTTGTCTAGATTATTAATTCCAACCACCACATTGGGGTAACAACCAGATCTTCTGCATGCCCCAATCCCATAATTCTCTTGCCTTATAACTCAGCATATACATAATCCATTTTTCAAAGAGTCCAGAATAGAAAGTTCCAATCCACTCAATCAGAGGCCATCTTCCACATCCCCAAAACACCAGCACTGCAGAGATCTGTTATTCTTCTCAAAATAGTATAAGTCAATAATTTGCCTCAATTATATTTTCATGTATCAGCCATCTATAAATCCCGCTTATTATATTTAATCGTCTCTTAAGTAACTGGCATTAGACTGTTGTTTAGTTTAAAATTTTTTAGTTTTGTAGAACCTGCTTCTTCTTTTCTTAACTTTTTGTGGTTTAGATCTCCATCCTAGTTGTCTTTCTAAGACTTGTATATCAGCTAATTGAGTTCCATGCTGGTCTGTAACTTGATAAGACATTTCATTAAAATCCAAAGCCGCCTCTCTCATATTTATAGGTAATCCAGCTATAACCTCTGAAGGAGAATCCAAAAGCGGCTCGTCCAAAAGGGCCTCTGTAGCTTGTTGTTTTTCCATTACCTCCATCTCCATCTGCTTAGCCTGGGTTTTAATCTCTTGTTCATTTTGCTTTTCTTTATTCCCCTCCTGTGTTCCTAATACTGAAGGCATACATGAAGATGTTGGATCCATTTTAAGAACCTTGTAGTAAAATTCTTCCGCTTTTTCAACAGTATTTAGTTGATATCTTTCTCCTTGGTATCTCAATATTATACCAACTGGAACATCCCACCTAAATGGGATGTTTTGTTTCTTTAGCTCAGTCACCAAAAATCCAAATTCCTTTCTATCTTTTAACATCTTGGGCGGCAGCTCTTTATATATCCAAATCTTCCTTCCATTCATTTCTAAAGTGGAGTTAAAAGACTTTTGCACAATATCATTTCTTATTCCTTTATCAGTAAAGTAAATCACCACATCTCTAGGCAACTGCTTTTGCTTTGCCACCCAGGAATTTACTCTGTAGGCCTTATCAATCTTACAGGATACCTCTTCAGGACTAACCTTTAAAATCACAGCCAGAACTTCAGCAGACATCTTTCTCAAATCATCTCTGTTATTTTCCTGTAGTCCCCTCATTCTGACCACAAATTCCATGGACCTGTATTGCATCATTGTAACTTCTTTTTCAATCCTTTGTTTTATATTATCTGCATTGTAGGTCCTGTGATCAGCTTCCTTTATTTTAGACTTTACTTCCGAGCTATTGTCTTGAATATTTATCAAATCATTTTCAATTCTTTGTATTTTATTGTCCAGATTATAAATTTTATGATCAGCTTCCTTCATTTTAGACTCTAATTCTAAGTTGGTATCTTTATCCATCTTTATAACTATTTCTGAAAAGGTTTCCAAAGCTGTTACAATCTGTTGTTTCAGATTAGCATACTTTCGTTGTACCAACTCTTTAATTTCCTGCCTAAATTTTTCAAGATTCTGGTTCACAATCTCATCACGTCTTGCCATCTCCTCCAAAACAAATTCCTTTAGGTCTTTAAAACCATTCTCCTGGATCTGCAAGCTTAAAACTTGTTCATATGGTTTGTAAAAGGGAAAGCCCGCCCCCCCCCCCCAGTTTGGTTGTCTGGCTTTGTCAGTTTTAACGCCATCCTGCCACACAGACAAACTCTTTTAAAAAAAAAAGACTTCTCTCCAAACGATATCAATATCAAGTCTCTAAGAAGGAAGAAACATAAAGTGGAAATTTTTCTCTTCGATTCTAACCAGCGCTATTATTTCAGATACTTTGTAACATATTGAACTATTCAGGCGGAAAGACTTTCACTTTCAGCTTTCTTCTTCTCAAGCCTCAGCCAGTCGCCATTTTAAACTTTCTTTCTTCGCTTTTAAAATCACTCATAGAATTGTTAGAAATACTTGCGATTTGGGGTCCCAAATCCGGGTTTCATCCTGTTTATTCAGGCAATCTGTTAATTTTCGTTGATTGGATTGGTCCCATCGCCTGGCTCTGCAAAAAGCAGAGTTCTCCCGAAGCCCGGAGCAGCGGTGAGCAGAATAGGGAGCCTCATCCTGCTTCGTCCCCAAGAGTAAAACAAAAACTCTGGGGACTTCGCAGAGGGCTCTACCTGCCCTCGCCAGCTCTATCTCACATTTCCTTAAGAAAACGGAGTTTTTCGAGCCGCCTTTCAGCTGTAAAGGCGGCTCTTTACGGGCGACGGGGCTGGCGGTCTCAAAAGACCGTCTAACAGCGACGGAAGCCCAGGAGGTAAATGCAAGATTTTATTGTTAATTAAAGAATAAAACTCTTCATGTCATTTCTTGGATCTGTTTTTTAAAACTTTTTTTTAAAGAATCACCATAACCTAAGGCTGCACATAATGTGTTTTTCAGGTATGAATATATTAATAGTATTGTAGAGAATTGTAGGGAGTATTGTAGGCATATAATGACCAGGGTTCAAATTATTCTACTATGAACATATTATGTGAAGACTCAGCTCATATCTCAACAGAAAAGGCTCTGCTGTTGGAAAAGTGGAAGGAAAGAAGATGACCAGCAGCCAGGTAGATGGACTGAGTTACAGTGGTAATGAATATGCCATTAGGAACCTGAAAGAACAAATCAGGGATAGATAAATGGAGAAAAACTTATTTATCTGTTTGCTAGGAATTAATAATCACTTGGTGGTATATAATCAATCTAGTCTTTTTCGGTTGCTTTGTTTTGGGTTCTCTCCCTCCACATCAGTATGCAGAACATTTGATCAAAAGTCAAGGAGGATGGCATGTTGTTTTCATCTTAAATACCCTTCACTTACTGTTTAAAACAGTGTTATGGCTAGCATTCAAAATCTCTCAAGTCATGTCCCTTGTCAACAGGAAATATCAGCCTTATAGAGAAGACCTACTTCACCCTCTATAAGAGGGTGAAAATCTGTGTGTGTCTTATACCCCGAATGTAGCCCTGCCCAGCTTCTCAAACGGAGGTTTCAGAGGCTGAAAAAAGCATCAGAAAAAAAGCTTCAGAAAAAAAGTCCCCAAACAGAGCTTCAGAGGCTTTTTTTTTTTTTTTTAAAGCTCTGTTATGGAGGCTTTCAACGGCAGGAAAAAAAGTTTTTTCTGAAATGGAGTTTCAGAAGCTTTCAGAGGCAGAAAAAAAAAGCAAGGCACAGAGCTCACAACCAAGGAACCTGTTGCTAAAATTCACCTCTGGGAACAGCTGATTGGGGGTATTCCAGGAGGCTGATCCACCTGCCAATCAGCTTTTTTCTTATTGTCTTCCCCAAAAACTAAGGCGTTCCTTTTTTTAAATTTTTTTTTATTAAGTTGCATAATAATACAATACATGAACTATCGGTTAGACAGTGTTATATAAATACAGATTGAATACATTCTTAACTTATTATATCTCCTATTTTACTCCCTTATTTAGGTATCTAAATTATTCCTTTTCCTTTCTTTATTCTGTCTTCCATTTGTACCATAGTTCCCACACCATATAATATTCCGATTCCTCTTTCTCATCAATCTCATATGTTAATTTACACATCTCAGCACATTTTAAAATTTTCCGAATTAAATGTTCTTCCGATGGTATTCCTTTTTCTTTCCAATATTGTGCATATATTATTCTGGGTGCCGTGATAATGTGTATAATTAAGTATCTCTTTCTCTTCTCATACGTCCTCTTTAGAACTCCCAGGAGAAAGGTTTCAGGTGCCAAATCTATATTTTCTTCGATTATTTCCTGGATCCAAATTCGAATCTTTTTCCAATATTTGATCGCTTCGGGGCATGTCCACCACATATGAAAGAAGGTACCCTTGTTGGTGGTCGCATTTCAAACAATTTGGTCTCAGATTTGGATAAATTTTGGCTAATCTTGAGGAGGCTAAGTGCCATCTGTACAGCATTTTATATTGATTTTCTTTAAATGTTACCGCTCTTTGTCAATTTATAGTTCCTATTCCAAATTATTTCCCAATCAGCCAAATTTATATTATGCCCTATGTTTTTTGCCCATACAATCATTTGTTCCTTTACCACCTCCTCAGCTCTGTCATATTCTAATAAGTAATTGTATAATTTGGATAGTATTTTATTTTCTGTGCCCATCAATAATTTGTCAAATCTGTTTGATCCCATCTCTGTACCAAATTCCTCCTTATCTTTTTGATACCTAGATTTGATCTGTAGATATGGCCACCAGTCAATATAGATGCCCTGTTCTTTGAGTGATTCATTAGTTTTGAGATTTCCTCAACTATCTAAAATATCCTTGTACCTGTACATTTTATCTATTGCTAGGGCATTGGGATATATCATGGCTTCCATTCTGAAAGCCAGTTTGGAATCTTCATGTGTTGTTTTTGCCCAATTTCCTTCCATGTTTGTAATTGCGTATCCAGTAGCCTGTGTCTGTGGAAGTATGATTTTCTCCTCTTTTCCTTGTCCCATAAATGCGCGTAACAACCTCTCTATAGATCGTGCCCTTCTAGAGTCAAAATTCTTTTGTTTTCTAGAGTGATCCATTCCTTTATCCAAACTAAATTGGCTGCTTTATGGTAAATTTCCCATGCTGGGAGTCCAAAGCCTCCCCTGCTTCTATTGTCCTGTAACGATTTTAGTGAAATTCTGGGTTTTTTCCCTCCCCAAACAAATTTCCTGGTAATTTTGTTCAATTCTGCAAAGAATTTTTTATCTAAAGTTACCGGCATAATTTGAAATAGGTATAATAATTTAGACAGAATGTTCATCTTTATTGAGGCTATCTGGCCTAGGAGTGATAATTATAGGTTCCCCCATCTTTCTAAATCTTGTTTGATTTTCCTAATCAGAGGTATATGATTATCCTCTTTCAGGGCTGAACATCTTGACATTATCCATATTCCTAAGTATTTGATTTTTTTAACAATTTGTAAATCCATTATCTTCTCCACTTCTTCCTTTTGTCTCTCTGTCAAATTCTTTACCAACATCTTTGTTTTTTCTTTGTTCAACTTAAATCCAGACATCTCCCCATACCTGCCTAATTCATCCAAGATTTTTTTGCCAGATTCCAATGGCTCTTACACAATCTACACTACGTCATCGGCGAATGCCTGCATCTTATATTCCTCATTCCTAATCTTCAGCCCTTTTATTTCATTGTTTTTTCTAATCCTACTTAACAATACTTCTAAGGCCATAATAAATAATAATGGTGATAGGGGGCATCTTTGTCTTACCCCCTTCTTTATCTGGAATGGTTTAGTCATATCTCCATTTAATATTATATTTGCCCTTTGTTTATTATAAATTGTTTTTATCATTTTCTCAAAATTCATTCCCAATTTCATTATTTTAATTTGTTTAATCATAAAATCCCAATTTAAATTATCGAATGCTTTTTGGGCATCTAAAAAGACTAGGGCCATTTGCTTTTTGGGATGGGCCTCGTAGTATTCTAGAGTGTCAATCACTATTCTTAAATTGTTTCTTATTTGTCTGCCAGGGAGGAAACCGTTCTGTGTGTATTAGGACATTTAATAGTTTTCAATCTTTCCGCCACCATGCTCATGAAAATTTTATAATCCAAATTTAAAAGTGAAATTGGCCTATAATTTTTTATTTGTTTTGGGTCAATACCTTCTTTTGGTAGCAATGTGATGTATGCTTCCCTCCACGAATCAGGTATTTTGGCATCCAGTAGGGCTTCATTATAAATCTCCAATAATTTTGGTAGTAGTATATCCTCCAATTTTTTATATAATTCTCCTGGGAGACCATCTGAGCCTGGTGATTTATTATTTTTTAGTCTGGAAGTTGCCCTCTTTAATTCTTCCATCGTAACCTCTCTATTTAACGCTTCCCTTTCCTCTTCTCCTATCAATACAAGTTCATCTTCTGAGAGGTACTGGGCAATACTTTCTCTAGAAACTTCTTCTTCTTTATAGAGTTCCATGTAGTATTCACAAGCAATTTCAAGCTTAGCTTCTTCTTTATTTTGCAGCTTTCCCTTATCTTCCAATTGGTGGATACTCCGTTTCTCGTTTTCTTTCTTTAATGTATACGACAACCATCTGCCCGGCTTGTTGGCGTTTTCAAAGTAGTATTGCTTTGATTGTTTAATTTTGTAAGCCAATTCCTCCTGCTCTAATATGTTCCATTTATGTCTTAACGTTATCCAATTCTCTTTCGTCACTTTGTCTCCCGGGTTTTGCTGCATCTTCTTTTCCACTTTCCCCAATTCGTCCTGGAGGGCATCTTGTGCCTTCCATTTTTTTTTTGTTGTTGTTCTTATATGCGTTATATATAGTTATCCCTCTTAAATATGCCTTCATTGTGTCCCATACATTAACTCGGGATGTTTCTTGATTATCATTTTCTTTGAAGAATAGTTTTAGTTCTCCCCTAATTTTATCTATGAAATCTTTATCTCTCAGAAGTTGTGTATTTAATCTCCATCTCCTCCTTTTTTTCCTCTGTGAGGCCCTCCACCTAATTTCTAGGGGGTTGTGATCTGCCCATATATTAGGTATAATTTCTGCAGTATCTATTTCTAATCCCAATTGTTTGGTGATCCACATCATGTCTATTCTAGACCAGGATATTTGCGGGTTCGAGTAAAAGATAAATTGTTTCTCATTTGGGTGTAGGGTCTGCCAAATATCTATTAAGTTCATTTCCTCCACTAAGTCAAAAAACGATTTAGGTAGAGCTTCCCTTTCTTCCACTTTGCCGCTCCTATAGTCTTTGTCATGGTCAACAATCCCATTAAAATCACCGACAATACAAATTTTGCTATCTTCCATTTTACTTATTTGTTCATCAAGTTTTTTATAATAATTTCCCTGGTTTTTATTTGGGGCATATATAGCTATCAATAATATTAATAAGTTATCTCTTTTTATCTCACTCATTAATGTCCTCCCTTCTGAGTCGGCATATTTTTTTCCCGCAATTACCTTAACGTATATTACTACCCCCCTCTTTTTTTTTCCGCTAGTGAAGTGAAGGCCTTCCCTAATTTATTATATTCTAAATATCTTTCATCCTGTTTATGTATGTGGACTTCTTGAAGGCATATAATATCGGCATTTTGTTTAACTAGTTTTGTAAATATTTTTCTTTTTCTACTCTCATTCAATCCGTTAACATTAATTGATATTAATTTCCAATCTTCCATATACAATTCTCCTGGGCGACTTTAGATTTTATTTGTTCGTGTAACTCTTTGGGTTCTTGGTTTCTTTTCTTTTGTGTCTTTGCTTTCTTTTACTTCTAATTCTTTCTTTTCCAGAGATCCTTCCTTGGGTTCCTGTTGAGAATGTATTTCCTCTTCTTGAGCTGCTACTTCGGTGTCTTCTTCACTGCTCTGCTCTTCCTCCATCCCCACTAGCTGATCAAGAAAATCTTGTGCGGTTACTAAGCTGTCAATCTTGATTTTCTTCCCTAGCCATGTAATTATCACACCTTCCTGCAGAATCCATCTAAATAAAATATTTCTCTTGGTTAATTGCATGGCTAGAAATCAATAGTCCCTTCTTAGTTCCCTAACCCTTCTGGGAACTTGTTTCAATGTTGTTACTTCCTTCCCCTTATATATCATCTGTTCCTCCCTCGTAACATTATACAGTATGTCTCTGACTTTCTTCCTAGCAAACCTGATGTGGACCTCTCTTGGCAGCTTATTCCTTCTTAAGCGTAATTGGTCTGCACTCGGTAAACTTCATCCAGCTCTCTTATTATTTGCTGCTTATCTTGTTGCAGGGCTTCTGCAATCATCTTTGCCATCACTTGCCCCAGATCTTCCTCTTTGTCTTCCGCTATATTTTGAAAACACAAGTAGAAAGCCGCCTGCAAGGTAAATATTTACCGCAAGGTAAAGCTTGTAAAGCTTACGGTTAACTAGAAATTCTACAATTCCAGTGATTAAGGAATAAAGGAGAAATGCTTATAAAGCACTTCCCCCAATTTGACCAGGCTGTTCCACTAGTTAGTAAAGCCTACTTGCAGGGAGTAGAGTGGGGCAAGTGGAAAGAAGAGCCTTTCAGTCCTCCTCCTATATTTCCATAATGGCAGTGTGGAGGCACTGACGGTAGGCGTTTCTGAAGCATTTCTGACACTGTGGACAGACAAAGGGCTGCTCTCCCGTATGGGGGCGCTAATGCTCCAGGATCTGAGCACTGTTAGAGAGATGCAAATATAACGCTTCTGATCATTGTGGAGGCGCTGGTGGTATAACAGGTGAGAGCTGTGGCTTAAGTGTTTCCAACACTGGGAGCAAGCAGAGGGCCTTTCACATGTAAGGGTGCATGGTACTCCAGAAGCTGAGCTCTCTCACAAAAACATTTGCTGCACTATGTGCAAGCATAAAGCTTTTGGCCCATATGGAGGCATTGGTGCTGAGCCAAATTGGAATTCCAGGAAAAGCATTTGCCACAGAAATCACAGGTAAAGGATCGCTCCACTGTATGCTTTCACTGGTGCTGCTGCAGGTTTGACAACTGTGTGAAGGCCTTGGAGCAGGCTGTACACTAGTAAGATTTCTCTCCTGAATGTGTCCCTAGGTGGCGCATCAAGTGTGAACTCTGGCTAAAGCCATTCCCACACTCCATGCACTTGTATGGTTGCTGGCCCTCGCTTGAGGAGATGGGGCTCGGTTTGGCAGGAAGTAACAGTGTGAAATTGCCAGCTCCCACTCTGTCGTGCTCCAGTTTCAGAGGAGGTCCCTCGGCCACCATCTGCTCAGGTTCTTCTCTTGATAACATCTTTCTGACAAGGAAGGTTTGTAACTCACATTTTCTCCTGGCATCTGTTACAACAAGACAATGGTCAGGGATTACACCAAACATTTTAACTAGAGAGTTGCAAACATTTCAAATTTGATTTTAAAACATCCTTTTTCTGAGTAGGAAGCAGCTGAGTTGATAATTTCAGAGATGCTGAAATATTTCCAGAGTGATAAAACTAGCTCATATTACAAGTGAAAGAGGTCATTTCCAATCTGAATTATTAAGACTTGAAAAGTTTTGCATACCCCTACTTTTAACAATAATTTACTGCACAGACCGAAAGTGGCCTATATACTGTTAATACGCAAACCTTGGTTACTAAACTGTGGCCTGATTTACAGACAGCACTACGCCCAAAATAAACATAAACATGGCTTAGTGTGTGGTGTGTCAACTTGAGATATCTGAAGTTATAAAAGTAACTGCAAAACAAAAGGAATCTTATGAAACCAAAGGCAGATAAATTCACTTATTGCTAATGTTAGATGAAAACATAGCCTGCAAATAGCCACTTACTTTCTGGATTCGTACACGTGCTTAACTGGTTCACTGAAATGCTTTAGAGCAGCATTTGCTATAATACAGATAGTCCTTGATAAGCAACAGTAATTAGGACCACAATTTTCATTGCTAAACAATGCAGCTGTAAAGTGTGACATTACATAACCATATCACTTAGTGACAGAAATCAATTGCCTTTGTTAATCAAAACCCACTGGCCATTAGGCAAGGATCCAACCTGAACCAAACCATTCACAGATAGTCACTCCCAGCCCTGAGCCTCACCAAGGTAAGGGACTGCCTCCTTCTGAACTCCCCACACCTGTCTATATTTCCCATCTCTGTCCTTATGGACACCTTGCATATTGATATCAGTTGGCATCAGTGGTAGTACTAGTGTTAAAATAGAGGCTAGGGTATTTTAGCAGTCTCAGTCAGCTGCCATGATCCTCAGACCTCTACAGCACTGCCCCTGTTGCCAAGGGATACCACTGTACATAGGAGCCAATAGAACAGAGATCAGGGGGAGGTAAGTGGCAGGGGTGAGTTGAAGTGCCCCTGAAGTCATAAGTGTGGTGGGATTCAAAGTGCCAAATTTTGATCACCTGACTGTGGAGGTGTTGCAAGGGCCATAATTTCAGCCATGGGGCATGTGCTATTTATTTAATGCTGCTGTAACTTCAGATGCTTGCTGAATGGTAATTAAGAACTACCTATATCCGTGATGGCGAACCTAGGGCACGCGTGCCACAGGTGGCACACGGAGCCATATTAGTAGGCACGCCAGCTCAGCTCTGGGGCGCATGCGCACACCGGCCAGCTGATTTTCAGGCGTTCTGGGCCCACCAGAAGTAGGGAAACAGGCTGTTTCCTGTCTCTGGAGGGCCTGGGGGTGTGGGGAAGGCCCATTTTTCTTTCTTACCTGGTTCCAGATCCTCTCTATTTATCTGGGAAGGGCGAAAACAGCCTTTCCCACTCCCTTGGAGGCCCTATGGAGGCTGAAAGGGCCCATTTCCTGACTCCCGGTGGGACAGGAAGTGACTTTTTTTTGCTGCCCCAGCCTCCAGAGACTCCTAGAGAGGCTCCTAGAGACTTCTAGAGAGGCTCCTAGAGACTCCTAGAGAGGTTCTGGAGGCTGGGGACAGCAAAAAATGTCACTTCCTCTCCCACCGGGAGTTGGGAAATGGGCCCTTTCAGCCTCCATAGGGTTTCCAAGGGAGTGGGAAAGGCTGTTTTCGCCCTTCCCAGATAAATAGAGAGGATCTGGAAGCAGGTAAGAAAGAAAAACGGGCCTACCAGGCCATCATGTGCCAGGAGCGGGGAGGGGGGGGTTGCGCATGCATGCGCGTGGGCACGTGCGTGCACGTCCCTCCCCCCCATCCCCTCTCCTGGCACGCGATGGCAAAAAGGTTAGCCATCACTGACCTATATGATAAGCTTGAACAGAATGGGCTTTCTAATGCAGACCTGATCTAGCAGACAGAGTCAATTGGTTAGTTTATGGCTCTCAGCATTACGCAGACCAAGAAAATGAATTAAATTACTCACCAAATTAAGTTTCTGCTAATCCAATTACTGAGATAATGATACTTTTCTCAACTGGAGTATCTGTCAGATGTAGAATCGATTTCCAGATTCTCTCACCCACAGGTTCACAAACTGGAGGAATTGAAAAACAAAAAATATTCCCTTCATGAATGACCAGTGGAGAAGGGGAGGGGGAAGAGATCACATATCAACCCATAATCTAATTTTGGCTTAACCATGTGTATAAATCCAACAATAGTGATTTATTTAAATGGCTTTTTTTAAAAAATGGCAAGGTCAAAGTATAAATGCAGTCTTAAGAGTTATGCACTGGTGAAATAACTTTCAAAATATGTTCTGATTCAGTGGATTGGATCATGCTTAATCAGCGCAACTTCAATTACTCATGAATAAGATGCTACAGTACTGCATTTCAATGAATTTATGTCAAGCAAGAACAAACCACTAGCTATGAAAGTATTTTAGGAGGAGAATAACAGAAATATCCTAGGAGAAGAGTGTCAGAAAATAACATTACTATTTTGTCTTTTGTCTAAATAGGTAATTTACTCACATCTGCCAACTTTTGAGAGTATTGTGACCCATTCTCAAAAGTTCAAACATTCCCGCCAGCTCAAAAAAGTCAGGAAACCCTGTATTAAGGCAGATAATGGTTTGATTTGGCTCTCTATGCCATCCCAATTGGAAACCTTGGATAAGATTAAATGAAATTACGAAAAATAGATGTATAACAAAGTCTGTTGACAGTAGCTTACTAAATCAGACACATGCCAAAATGCCATCCACTCACCTCCTCTGTAGTTCTAGCTCAATCACCTCTTCCCATTTATTAAAAAAAATCATCCTTTATTGCAGAGGTTCTCAAACTGTACATTCCATAGGAGATACACTTGCAATTTTGAGGAGGGCTGCACATCCTCCACCAGGATACCAAGCATCTTTGCCAAGCTGCTGGTGCTGAATTGGGGTCTGTGGTAGTCAGGGATTAGGCCAGTGACCTTTGCACCTGTAGCACTGTATTATGGAACACTCCCCAAGTTGGCCTCACAAGGATTGTGATGTCTAGTTTCATCTTCCCACTTTTCCAGGGTTTTGTCACTGTGGAGGGGGAGGATGGCTATGTTGAATCCTAGCACAGAGCCTGTGCACCCATTCCAGGCATGCTGAGCAGGTGAGGTGTGAGGTGTCACCTTCTTCCAAGAAATAGAAACGGTTCAACTCTCAGGCTGCCTAGACCAGACTTAGCAGCAGGCCATAACATGCCCTAGAAAGAAAGCAAAAATCTCTAAATGTCCAGAGAATAAATTCTGATAGTAATCCAGATTAGATGTACTGGCTGGCACATTTACTTCTGGATCACTGCTGAATATACAACAGTGGCTTGTCCAGGTAGACCCATCAGAATGCAGTCTGAAATTTTTTATTTTTTTAATTGCTGGGGTGGGGAGAGTTTGCCACACAAAATCATTTATTATTTTAGAGGGATCACAGCAATATACCATCTGAGAACCATTGAGATACATGAGAAAGACAATGGTAATGCAATAATTCCTTCTATAACAACTCAACATAGCACATCAATTTATCATTATCAATTAACAACCACTATTGTGAGGATGGAACAAAAAGTCATTTCAAAACTTTATGGGTATCTTAAAGCAAAAAGAGCTAAATGAAAAAGTAGGGTGAGAAAATTGCCCCAGATACATTCTCTCTCCAGAGGAATATATAGGGAAGAAAATCTAGAAATAGTTGGTTGTTTTAGTTATTTCTTTCTTTTAAAGATATGAAGATATGACTTTCCTTTTAACATATTCCACTACAACCAGGCTTCCAAACCAATATGGATTAAGAATCACCCAAAATAACATTAAAATATTTCCAAAGTTCAAAAATTTAGAATTCAGATTACCTTACCAAAGAAAAGGAGGGTTGTATAATATCCATCCTGCATGATATCCTTCCATCAAGGCAGAGACTCTGCATTTCCAGTGGCATAAAAGGCTGGACCTAAATGAAGATATGGATAAGGGTGAGCTTATGTATTTACAGATGAAGTGTTACCTACAAATGGATTTGTAGTTTATCTGGATCAGTGATCCAGATAACATGGGTATTTCATAAAATCAAAAATAGTATCATAGAAATTATGGCAATAAACACATTCAAATTCAAGAACGAGATGAAAGATTTTGAGAAAACTAGGTTTCATTTATCTAAATGAGTAGGAATGCCCTCCCTCAATTCCCCTTTCTTTGCCACTCTCAGACTGATAGTTTCTTGCCCTATTAGGGACAAATTTGTAGGTTTTTTTCTGCCTGTCCTTTCTTTGTGAATTATCTTTAAAAGAAAATATTAGTGTTGAGAAATCATGGAAGGGCCAGGAAGGATAAAATCTGTATCTCACATAAAGTTTCATAAATGGGTCAGGATGAAAGCATCATGAGACTGGAAGGTTTCATACCCCTCCCTGAACTTTACCAAAATGGAATCAGATGTAAACCTTTTTGCTGTGAGGGCAACCCTGGGGTCATTAACTGAGGCGAGACCAGGTAAAGTCAAACAGGAACATTTATTGCTAACAGAACTGGTAGAGAAACAGAGCGGCAAACAATGGAGTTTGACAGCTATTTATACTACAGCTGTCAAACCAAGCAACCAATAGAAAGGCAACATTCTCCCGCCGGCAAGTCCATGCGTCTTAGCCAATCAGAGACGCCCGTCGTAAGTCGAGGACTTAACACCCCTTCCCTCCTGGATGGGACAGGCGAAGTTGGCCAAGTAGGCTGGGCGCCTGCGCAGCCGGGTCAATCTGCGCAGTACAGGTTCAGCGGTGGCAGGAGCTGGAGGCGCCTCTGCGATGGGCGGAACTCCCTGCGACTCGTCTGGCACCCTGACGTCAACTTCTTCGGTAGGCGGCTGGAATGGTAAGACTGGTTCCGGAGGCGGGTTTGAGTCAGGGAATGTGGGTATGTAGTCAGGGACTGGACTTGTTATGTTGTCTCCCAGGTCGGCTGGGTCTTCCGGCCTGGGTGTTAAGCAAGCTCTCAGCTGATTAATGTGGCGATGCCAAAGCCGGCCATCGGGCAACCAGACTTGGTAAGAGTAGGGGCCAGTGACTTGTTCGATAGTCCCGGGAAGCCACCTTGGTTTGCCCCCAAAGTTCTGGGCATAGACTGGGCTGCCCACGACGAAGTTGCGGTGTCGGCCAGTGGAATCTGGGGCGCATCTGGAGCGTAGGAAGGGTGAAGACGGTCGAGGTCAGTGCGAAGGCGTCGACCCATCAAAAGTTCTGCGGGGCTCCTGTTGGTCGAGGGGCATGGAGTTACGTGTTGTGCCAACAGGTAGCGGGTCAGTTTCTCTTGCCAATCCCCATGGCCATAACGTGATAGGGTTTCTTTGCTGACCTCACGGCCCTCTCTGCCAGCCCGTTACTGGCAGGACAAAATGGTGCCACCCTGGCATGGCGAATCCCGTGGCTTGCTAAGTACACTTGGAAGGCTGCGGAGGATAGCTGGGGGCCATTGTCCGAGATGATGACGTCTGGCAGCCCATGGGTGGCAAATAGTCCTTGTAGGGCTCTTATGAGTGCAACAGATGTGGTGGATGCCATGGTGACTATCTCTACCCACTTAGAATAGGCATCTACCACCACTAGGAAAGTCTGCCCATGGTAGGGCCCGGCAAAGTCCACATGGATTCTTGACCAGGGAGAGTTGGGCATTTCCCATTCCCTAACTGGGGCAGCGGGGGCCATTGGTCTAGAGAGTTGGCAGGGTTGGCACCCTGCAACCCACTGGGCGGCTGCATGGTCGAAGTTTGGCCACCAGACATAGCTGCGTCCCAGGGACTTCATCCTCCCTATGCCCGGGTGTCCTTCGTGCAGAGCTTCTAGGACTGGCTGTTGTAGCTTGGCGGGCACTACAACCCGATCGCCCCATAGCAGGCATCCCCGTAGCACAGATAGTTCATGCTGCCTCATATAGTAGGGTTTGAACTCAGGTCCCACATTACCTGGTGGCCATCCCCTGCGCACCCAGTCTAAGACTCTGCGGACAATAGGGTCCTTGGCAGAGTGGGCAGCAATGTCGGTAGCAGTGATTGGCAGATGTAAAGAGTCAATGAGAAGGACAGGAGAAATAGAAGAGGGGTCGTAGACAGAGATGGGGAGGGGGCAGCAGCTGAGAGCATCAGCATGGGCAAGGTGTTTGCCAGGACGGTGAATGAGGGTGTAAGAATAGGCAGCCAGAAATTCGACCCAGCGTGACATGCGGGGGGAGAGAACCTGGGGTGTTGCAATGTTGCCAGCTAGTATGCCTAGGAGGGGCTTGTGATCCGTCACAAGAGTGAACGGACGGCCATATAAATATTCGTGGAAGCGCTTGACGGCCGCCACGGCGGCCAGGGCTTCCTTGTCAATTTGTCCATAATTACGCTCTGTGGAGGAGAGCGTGCAGGAGTAAAAGGCAATTGGGGCTTCTGTGCCATCAGGAAGGACATGGCTGAGGACAGCCCCAATGCCAAAGGGGGAAGCGTCTGCCACTAAGATCAAGGGGAGGCTGTCCGTGTACTGAACGAGGACTGCCTCAGATGTCAAAAGAGATTTGACTGCTGAGAAGGAGGAGGCTTCTCGGGTGCCCCAACGCCAGGGGGTCTTTTTGTCTAAGAGACGGTGAAGGGGCTCAGCAACAGTGGCCTTGTGAGAGAGGAAAGAGCTGTAGAAGTTTAAGAGGCCAAGGAAGGCTTGTAGGTCAGTTTTGTTTGTGGGTGTGGGGGCCCTTTTGATGGCAGCTATCTTAGATGGTGTGGGGTGAATGCCGGAGGCATCAATGAGATAGCCTAAAAATTCTACCTGGGATACCCCAATCCTGCATTTTTCTTTCTTGAGCCTGAGGCCAGCTGTTTGGAAACGGCACAGGACGGTCCTTAGCTTCCCCTTAAGGTCTGCTGTGCTAGAAGCTGCGATGATGACGTCATCGAAGTATGGAACTACTCCAGGCAGCCCCTGCAGGAGTCGCTCCATAAGGCCCTGACAGATGCCCGGGGCAACGCTTATGCCAAACTGGAGACGATGGCACAGGAATGCTCCCCTGTGTGTGACAATGGTTTGGGCTGCAGCAGTGGCCGAATCAACAGGGAGCTGTTGGTAAGCCTGTGCCATGTCTAGTTTGGCAAAAATGGAGCCCTTGCCCAGGGAGTGCAATAAATGTTGCACTACGGGCACTGGATATGGATTGGCCTGGAGCGCCTTATTGACGGAATTTTTGTAATCCGCGCAGATGCGGATTGACCCATCAGGTTTGATGGGTATGACAATAGGGGTTTCCCAGGGGGCATGGTCCGTGGGCTCTAGGATACCCTGAGCTATGAGTTTGTCTAACTCTTTATCGACTAATGGCTTGAGAGCAAAAGGAATTCGTCGAGGCTTAAGCCTAATAGGGGCAATTCTAGGGTCTAGATTGAGGGTGATGGGTGAACCCTTATATTTACCTAACTCTTCATTAAAGACGTCTGCGAATTCTGCCAGGATTCTTCAAAATCATGCGGGGTGGTGGAATGGATGCCCGTGATGCCCAGCCCCAGAGCGCCAAACCAATCAAGTCCAAGCAGGCTGGGCAGACGATCTCTCATGATGAGCAGGGGTAGCTTGCCCGTGAAGGTTCTGTGTTCTACAAGGAGATTGGTGCCACCTAGGATGGGGATGTCGTTGCCTTGGTAGTCTCTGAGGCGAACTTGGCTTGGCAGGAGAGCGTTTTTTTCGCATTTTTGGGGTCAGCCGCTTCAGTGTGTCCCAGGAAATCAGAGATTTGGATGACCCAGTGTCTAGCTCCATCCGACAAGGGGTTCTTTCAATGGTTACCGTGAGGTAAATTTTTTTGTTGGGACTGATTTTTGCTTGGCGGGCCGACCTTGCAGGGACGTTGTTGGCCCTGGAAATGGCGAAACAGTCACCGCCCGGCTTTGGCCCTTTCTGGAATGGTCTGCTGGGGGGCTTGGATAGAGTGCCAGGTGTATTGGCCTGGCAGATCCGTGCCAAGTGTCCTTTTTTCCCACATCTGCAGCAGATGGTGGTCTTAAAGCGACAAGCCGCTCTAGGGTGCAATTCTCCGCACCCTTGACAGGGAGGCCCCACGAAGGTTTTGTTTGAGGGGTTTCCCTGTCCTTTGACAGTTTTAAGGCGGCTAACTTCGTCGTCCTCTTCTTCGGCTACCTCAGGTTCTAGTTCTTCTGAGTGCACGGTGCTGGGTTTGTTAACGGGGGCGCTGGGTTGCGCTTTGCAGATCTCTAGAGTGGACTTGCTTGATAGCTCGCAAGCCTGAGCCTCTTCAATTGCAGTTGCGAGGGTGATATCTTTTCTCCAGAATAGGTGTCGTTGTATCCTCGGGTCCCTCACACCACACACGAGCTGCTCCAGGAGGGAGTCTTCTAGATCGGCAAATTCACAGTTTAAAGCAGCAGTTCTGAGGGAGGCGATGTAATGATTAATGGACTCTCCCTCAGCTTGTAAAATTTGCCTGAAAGCGTACCGGTGGGCGATGCGCGAAGGGGTGGGCTCATAGTGGTGCTTGAGCTTTTCCCTCAGGACCTTCCATGGCACTGACTGTACTGGAACCGGAGCTAGCAGGGCCATAGCGACTGAGAACATTTTGGGACCACAGGCATTTAAGAAGTGCGCTCTTTTCCGGCTGCTGGTCAGCCCCGTATAGTCGTTCGCCTCCAGAAAACATTCAAACTGTGCCTCATACGACTTCCAGGTTTCTGTAGCCTGGTTGAAGGGGGCGAATGTCGGAGGTGCCATTCTTTAGACGGATGGGCTCTGTTTCTGAGAGGAATTTTCTCTACACGACGTCTCGTCGTGAAGTGACTCAGCTGAGCGCCTTGGCTTAGCGCTAGTGACTTCAGCTGTTGACCACCTGTCTCTGTCCTCAGAATCCCACCTTCGTCGCCAGTGCTGTGAGGGCAACCCTGGGGTCATTAACTGAGGCGAGACCAGGTAAAGTCAAACAGGAACGTTTATTGCTAACAGAACTGGTAGAGAAACAGAGTGGCAAACAACGGGGTTTGACAGCTATTTATACTACAGCTGTCAAACCAAGCAACCAATAGAAAGGCAACATTCTCCCGCCGGCAAGTCCATGCGTCTTAGCCAATCAGAGACGCCCATCGTAAGTCGAGGACTTAACACTTTTAAAGACATTTTATTAGAGACAGTTAAGTGAGTTTCTCCCATTTTACAACCTTTCTTGCCACAGTTCTTAAGTGAACCACTGCAGTCGTTTAGCAACATAGTTGTAAAGTGAATCTGGCTTCCCCATTGACTTTACTTGTCAGAAGGTAGTAAAAGGTGATCATGACTCTGGAACGCTACAACCATCATAAATATGAGTTGGTTGCCATATTGCATCTGAATTTTGATCATGTGACCATGGGATGCTGCAATGGTCATAAGTGTGAAAAAGGGTCACAAGTCACTTTTTCAGTGCTTTTGTAACTTTGAATGATCACTAACCAAATTGCTGTACATCAAGGAATACTTGTACTTAATTCAGCCCTGTATTCCCCAAAACAACTCAGGCTCCTGGCTGCTCAACTGATGGCAAGCTACCACCTCATTAGGGAAGTTGCATATGGCACATCTTTGCATCCAGAAACTTATCTGGTCCTAATCTGGGATGATCATGAGAAACATGAGGATGCAGGAGAAACAGCTGTGGCATTTAGTAGATTAAACAGAGGACATTTGAATAGAATATAATTCTTTATTAGCCAGATGTGATTGGACACACAAGGATTTTGTTTTCAATTCATAAGCTCTCAGTGTACATGAAAGCTATAAGTGATAATTCATGATCATAATCATCATAAAAATGCATTCATCATAAATCATAAGATACAACATTTAGTGATAGTCACAGGATTTAGATATAAACCTGCCCTGGGCCTCACCTTTGCCTTCAAAGCTGTACCTTAATTTCCTTTGAGCAAAGGGAAAGCTACCTTCAATTTGTAATGATGGGATAAACTTTGCACTCACTCAACAGCATTTTTTTTTTTTTAAAAAACTTGATTTTCTGGCCACGACTTAAAAGGCTCTGAAAAGAGATCTGTTATTTTTAAGTGAAATACTGTAGCAGATGAATGGCAAGAGTTTCTGGGGTGTGATGGAGAGATAAGAGTTTCTTGTATTAAAGCAGAGTTTCTCAACCTTAACAACTTTATGATGTGTGGACCTCATAAAGAGAATCCCCCAAATTTCCCAACCAGTGTTCATACTGGGGAATTCTGAGAGTGGAAGTTTTTGAGGTTGAGAAATCCCGCATTAAAACGTTCTCAATGCAGGGTGATTTTCTCTGCTATTATAGATCCCTCAGCCCTGCATCCTCTGTTCTTAATATTTTTATATTATATTTTTATCCATCCTTGAGTGCGCAGAGCGTATCCCCCGTGCACGCACTAGTAGACTTCCATGCACAAGATGGGGAAGCTTTCCTATCCCTCTTTGCTATTTTACACTTGGCCACTCCTCCAAACGCTCCGCGTCTGACCTCATTTCTCAGCTCAAAGATGGCTCGATTTTGAGACCTCCTAACTCCAAACGTAAGGAGAGGTCGGATTTCGCGGCGCTCAGAATCTGCGTTGGAAATGATTTAGGGTGGGACTGCAAAAGGAAACAACAGGAATTGAATCATTTCTAACCCAGAATCGGAAGAGCTAACCGCTCTAGCTACAGGCAAGAGCGGAACCTGAATTGATCTATGGTCTTAACCCTTGCTGCTCTCCATAAATATATTTCCAGAACTAGAGATCTGCAGATTTGGGAACTGTACTTCGAGCAAGCGGATTCTATTTATTTACTGTCGTGCTTTCCCTTGTAAAGCGTTTCACCGGCCCGTGTGCCCATTCCCGAAGCATTACAGCAAAAGGGAGCATTTTTTAAAACTTGAATTTTTAAAAGAGAAACTTCCTAAGCAAATGGCCGCTTTGTTTCTTGATCTATGCGGCTTATATCTCCATAGATACAATAAAATTTGCTTTTGCTTCCCCGGACGTGTTGTATTTACTCAGAGGTAATAATGGTTTTATACAAAAAGCGGCAAGTTACATTTGAAAAAGAAAAGTTCTAAACTTCACCTTTAATTCATGGGTACACACTCATAGCTATTTTGACTGTTAATATGTTATAGAGTTGACTTTTAGCAACAATCTCTCTCTCGCTCTCCAGAGTGATAGTTTCCAAAGTCTCTCTCTCTCTCTTCCTCCCTCCCCTTCCCACAATTGTAACCAAGTCCATCCATCCTGCTTCTGGTCATCTTCTTTTCTTTGTCTGTCCAAGCCTTATGACTTTCCTAAGGGAGCTGGGTCTTACCATAATGTATCCAAAATAGGATAATTTGAGCTTGTTCATTTGCTTCTTGAATAAAAACTCTTAATTTATTCTACCAGAACTGATAACACAACCTCACAAATAGCTTTTCAGTTAATCCAATGGTCTAAGCTTATATGACACATCAAATTATTGACTGCACCGGCTGGGTTTGTGCAATAAATTAAAATGTGGTTGGACAACTTGTAGTTCTCTGAATTATATATCCATGTGTAGAATACTGATTTATTGCAGCTAATACACCTTTCTTCAAACTGTGTCTTTGCTAGATTATATTTAGGAATTTTTCATGGCTGAATCAGAAATATACTCAGCTACACTCTTAAAAAACAAAAGTGTGACCATGAAATGATCTGAAATTCTAAATTAATTTAGAGGTTTTTAAGAAGAGGTTGGACAATCATTTGTCTGAAATGTTATAGGGCAGGGATGTCAAACTAACATCATCACGTGATGTATCAGGACTTTTTTCCCCTTTGCTAAACCGGGCAGGGGCATGGCCAGTGCATGACACATCTGGGTCATGGGCCGGGAGTTTGATAGCCCTTTTATAGCATTTCCTGCTTGAGTAGGGGGTAACACTAGAAAACCTCCATGGTCCCTTCCAACTCTGTTATTCTGTTAATGGGCCATATTTGTATGAACCTAGCCATCCACTCCATTGAAAACCATTTGGGATGTTTACTGATGAAGAAATCCTAGTCTTACCTCCAAGGAAATCATTCAATCACAGTATAAGATGAAGACATTGTTTAAGAAAATGGCTAAGCAAATAAAACTTTTGAACTTAAAATTTGTTTTTACTAATACTTTACTAATATTTAGCATTCTGAAATACGAGCATAGTTATACAAATACATGGCTGTAACAGATTAAAATTTCAAAACCTCTGTTAACAAAATGTTATTGTCATCAATTTGTAGAAAATTTACTATAGCAACTTATATATCCCAAATCATCCCAGAAGATAACCATGATTCATTCTGGATCAAATATCCACATTTGTTTCTTAATACCATTTCTTATCAATTGTTCTCTGGTTAAATATAATAGGTCCAATTTCCAAAGTTGGTCCCCAAAAAGTCCAGATGAAATTATTTTGCAGTTGAATGTGATAAATGCATACTTCAATCCCCTTTGATTTTCGTAAGGAAAGCCAGTTTATTCCCTGTCTACTCAGTCAGTTTTTTTCTTTTGTCAAGGAATGTAGGCTTGAATTTCAAAGAGGTGTGAGAATCAACTCAAGTTAGTTCTAAGTCTGTAAGACTTAGGTCTGTAGATTCCTTATTTCTTTCCAGCAAATCTACTGCTTTCAAATTACATTCCTTTTGAGTGCCTGATTTATATATGATTAGATGTATCTGAATATTTTCTACAATCATCATTTTATCAAACTTTTTTAGAAAGCTTTCAAATAGGAATTGCATATTGCCAGTCTTTTTTCAAAAGTCAGCCACTTTTACTTATCTGTAATCTTATACATTGTGGCTGTGTAACTTGGCAAAAATAAATAGTGATTTACATTAATTTCTACAGAATTTCACCTGGGGCCATGGCACCGCAAAGAAACAAGAATGAAAATTTCTTAGAAAACTATAGCTTGGTTTTACAGCTCAATTTCCATACCTACTACTAAAATAGCTTTCTAATTTTTACAATACAATGCAAAACTATGTAGAAATTTCACTTTTTTGTTCAATGGACAAAATTTTAGGTAATTCTTTAAAATATTCCTGTTTGTTTGGCTGATAGAAATTGTTGAAATTTATCTTCCACATTCCTTCAGCCGAAACAGTTTTTGAATTTTGGTTTTTTAACATTGCCTTTAATCTATGCTGTAGAATTAATATTTGGAGCATCTCAGCCATGAGATCTCCCAGAAAAGCCATGGTACCAGATGTCTTTCTGCTATTCTTTCCCAGCCTTTCTTCTCCTGAAAATTGTTTTGTTTTTTTTTTGGCCATTGCTTGAAATTCCATCTTTTACATGTCCCATGAATTACATCTGGAAACTTGTGTGAGTGGACAGTATTAAATGCAAAACAAACTGTTGTGCTATTTTTAAAGGAAGGAAAATAGTATTTGTAATAATGCCACATCCATGGAGAAAGAAAATTACATAGATCTGTGCCATAAGAAACTATCCGATGGAATTGCAGTTTTGTATTCATCTGAATCAAACTTTTTATCTTTATGCAATGATTTACCTTTAAAAATGAAATGTGATGAGCCTTGGTAGTACAGGGGTTTAAGGCACCCTGTTATTAAGCTGGTTATTAAGACCAGCTGCCTGCAATTACTGCAGGGTTCGAATCTCGCCAAGGCTCAAGGTTGACTCAGCCTTCCATCCTTTCTAAGGTAGGTGAAATGAGGACCCAGTTGTGGGGGCAATAAGCTGACTTTGTATAAATATACAAAAGGATGAAGGCTATTGCTGAGCACATTGTAAGCCGCCCTGAGTCTCCGGAGAAGGGCGGCATATAAAATCAAATTAAAAAAAAAATGTCACCATAGATGCACAGAAAGTACAGTAATAGGGACAAACTGTTTTTCTGGCCAATTTATATTTTAGGGAGGTGGGTCATCTTAAATTCAGAGTAGTCTTTTGGGTTAATTTGGTAATTAAGCTGGGATCAACAAGTAATAAATATTTTATTATATCATTTCCCAAACTGAGATCCTGGACATGGGCTGCAAAATATTGTGGAAATTGACATGGTCAACTGGTAACATGAAAACATGGTCTGTTCTTTAAAAGACAAGTTATTCCAAAGAGGGAGAAAAAAAATCGAGTGTGTGTGTGTGTGTATATATACATACATACATACATATATATATATATATATATATACATATATATATACATACACACATATATATATACACAATATATAGTAGATGAGAGTAGATGAGATTCTACTGAGCTGGAGCTACAAAAAAACCTTGGCTACGTAGGGAAAACCTGGCTAGAAGAAAAAACACACAATATATATATATATTGTATTTATATGTATGTATGTATATATGTGTCTTACTTCTAATTACTTACTTCTTACTATCAATATATCTTACTTCTTCGTAGGATTTATGTGTGTTTTTCCTCTAGCCAGGTTTTTCCTACGTAGCCAAGGTTTAAAATTTAAATTGGATTAAAATTCCAAACAACACTTACCGTTGATGATTGACGGTGATCGTGTTATAATTCAAAACAAGTGAAAGGCATGTCTTTTTTATCTTTTGGGGAATTTAAAATGACACAATCACATCGGGGTGGGTTCTAAATTTTTTTATTACCGGTTCTGTGGGCATGGCTTATTTTGTGGGTGTGGCTTGAAGGTCATGTGACTAGGTGGGCATGGCTAGCTGGTCAGTCTCATTTCTGGAAGGTCCTCACACTTACGACCAGTCCTCGCACTTACGACCTGACTCATTTGTTTGCTTTTAACACTGATCAGCTGTAGGATGGCCCTTTGAAGCTCTGCAGCAAGAGTTTAAACAGTTTTTTTCCCTCTAGTCATCAGCTGGGACTCAGGAGGCAGCAATAGATTGGGGGTGGGACCAAATAAAAGGTAAGAATAACGTGGGAGGGCGGGGGGGGGGAAGAACAGGTTCGGTGACGTCATATCGTCACCGCTACCGGCTTGGCCGAACCGGACTGAACGGGAGGAACCCACCACTGAATCACATATTCTTATCTCCCCACCCGCTATATATATATATATATATATATATATATATATATATATATATATATATATATATATATATATATATATATATATATATATATTAGAAAAAGAAGCGGTCCCAACACACAAATTATTAAAACTACTCCCCACATTATTTACAGAGTTGGTTTTATTCTAGGAAGAGAAATAAGAAAACTTATATTTAATATATACCAAGATGAGATTTGTCACCTTCATTACAAGGACTTTTAAGTAATGAAAAACAGCAATTATAGCTCTCATCTCAATTGTGTTTGAGCTGCAAAAATCCAGATTTACTAGATGGCTACAAAGAGCAGGAATACCTCTGAATTATGAATTGTTTTATGAAATATTGCTCACAAAATAATCAGTGCAAAGTCCTTTTGATTTTGACATTAAAAAGAACTTCTTGAGAAGGCATTTTTTAATCATTAGTTCTAAATATTTTGTTTCAGACGAGGAAGCAAATTAAATGCAGTACTGTAATTATGTGAGTAATTTAAATTGATGTTTGCAATCATATTCTATTTTTACTGGCTTTTTTCAGTTGTGTCTATTTGTAATATTCAATTGCTAACTGCTTTGAGTAGAAAATCCAGATATGAATCTTGTAAAAGAAACAATACGTCTGCCGGCAATCACTTAAAAATAAGCCTACAAAATGCTTTCATGCAATTCTTTGAAATTTAATTCTTTTTTAGTGAAGTCAGATACAGGGTCAGACAGTAGCGAGAGATTTATTGATGAAGAAACATAAATGGCTGAAAAGCTTCTAAAGCTACAAAAATGATACAATAGATTATTACACAAAACAAAGCAGGAATGGACTTTCTCTAATTCTTTAGTTTTGTTAGTTCTGATAGTAGCACTTATGTAAATTGTCTTCAAACAGATGATCTCCACATATGTTGAATTTTGATTGCTGTAATTTCCAGCTATCAGTTTTGGAGACACATGGAAGAAATAATTTGGCATCATGTTGACAAAAGATGACTTATATGTGGTTCATGCAGTTAAGAGGCAGGCTTTGCAGACAAATTCAGAGATCCCATTTAACCCTAAATAAATGTAGGCATGTTCAACATTCTTTCTATTCAGAATGCCACTTAGCTAAAGCAAAAAACTGAAGATAAATCAGGAGGAGCAGAATTAGCACAGGAGATACTGCTTTGATACCCTATAGTTCTGGGTTTTTCAAAAGAACAGACCAGATCTCAGGAAATGTCTTGCTCTGTAAGTTTCAGCTGACATCCTCTTCTTCTCTTTTAAATTAAAACACAGATGAAATGTATTCTTTTTGGGAGTGAACTGGGGAGGTGGTATCTCTTTCAAACATTTCAGAAAGAAGTTATTATGACTGATTAAATTGCTATCCCACTTCCTAATTCACACCACAGGCCCAGATGAGGCTCACAGTCATACAACAGAGAAAATAGCTAACAATTACAGTAACAGCCATTTAAAAATGATAGTAGAAATGGGAAACAACTAGGTTAAAGGAACTGTTTACAAAATGGCAGAGCAATGATGTGAAGAGATCAGGAGTTGCTGGTATTCATATTTCCCTCCCTTTTCTTGTGTTCTTTCACTTTTAAAATGCTTTGTGAATCTTTAAGAATTATTTAGCCATTGCCCAAGAAAGAAGAACAAATGATAAGAGATCCACAATGTTACCAGTACTGTCTGTTTGGTGTATTTGGATGTGTAATCATGTTTCAGACATTCTCCAGATAACTAACATTGGAAAGAGTAGTATGAACTCAGAAATGATAAACTGATTCTTTCTCCAACCACCGTCTCTTCATGGAGCAGAATATACCAGGGAAAAGACCAACCATCTGTGCTGGGAAGCTGGACTTGTAGAGGCATATCGGAGAGCAGGAATTTAATCCAGTAATATAACTTCCAAGTAGGCCTGATTCATACTTGTCCTTGCATATAGATGTAAGTTCTGGATCTTTATTCAGTTGAGAGCTTTACTTTTCACTTGTTCAAGTGTCATATCAAAATTCCACACTATCCAGCAGTGTCTCTATCACAAAGCAAGCAAGTTAAGGCAAAATATGCACATTTATATAAGACTTCTTTTGATTATAATTACAAAAATCTAAATTGAGTTCCTGAAGTCTGCCTTCCCAGTGCAAAATTATGTGGTCAATTTGCTTTTCTGTATTGATTTTTAAAAACTCTCTTTCTATGTCAAGATCACATGAAGTGTTAATACCACTTTATAATGCCTTGGTAAGGCCACACTTGGAGTACTGCATCCAGTTTTGGTCGCCATGATGTAAAAAAGATGTAGAGACTCTAGAAAGAGTGCAGAGAAGAGCAACAAAGATGATTAGGGGACTGGAGGCTAAAACATATAAAGAATGGTTGCTGGAACTGGGTATGTCTAGTTTAATGAAAAGAAGGACTAGGGGTGACATTATAACAATGCTCCAATATCTCAGGGGCTGCCACAAAGAAGAGGGGAGTCAAGCTATTCTCCAAAGCACCTGAGGGCAAGACAAAAAGCAATGGGTGGAAACTAATCAAGGAAAGAAGAACCTAGAACTAAGGAGAAATTTCCTGACACTTAGAACAATCAATAAGTGGAACAACTTGCCTCCAGAAGTAGTGAATGCTCCAACACTGGATGTTTTTAAGAAAATATTGGATAACTATTTGTCTGAAGTTGTGTAGTTTCCTGCCTAAGCAGGGGGTTGGACTAGAAGACCTCCAAGGTCCCTTCCAACTCTGTTATTGTGTGTGTGATTGTGTGTGTGTGTGTGTGTGTGTGTGTGTGTGTGTGTTGGAGAATTTTGGTGGTACTTGCAGATAGACTTGTGGGTTCAACTTTCTAAGGTGGGCACTTATAAGGTCTCACAAGCATCATGTGAGTTTTCTGATGAGTGCTAAGACCAGACCTTTGTCGGAAACTCTTCCCACATTCCATGCAACGGAATGGTTTCTCTCCTGTGTGGATTCTCTGGTGGATGGTGAGGTGTGAATTGACACTGAAGGTCTTGCCACATTCATCACATTTATAAGGCCTCTCCCCTGTATGGATCCTCTGGTGAAGAATGAGGGTGGAGCTCTGGCTGAACCTTTTCCCACACACCTGGCATTCATACGGTTTCTCTCCTGTGTGGATTCGTTGGTGTTTGGTCAGATGGGAGCTAACGGAAAAGCTCTTCCCACAATCTGTGCACTTATATGGCTTCTCTCCTGTATGGATGCGGCGGTGGAGGACAAGTGTGGAGCTCTGGCTAAAACTTTTTCCACAGTCGTTGCACTCATAGGGCTTTTCACCAGTGTGAGTTCTCCGATGAATTGTGAGGTGGGAGCTGACACCAAAGCTTTTCCCACAATCGGAGCAGGGGTATTGCTTATCAGTAGAGAGGAGAGATCTCTTAGGCTGGGCAAGGCTCTGCTGAGTTTGGGCAAGGCTCTGCTGAGTTTGGACAAGGCTCTGCTGAGTCTGGGCAAGGCTCTGCTGAGTCTGGGCAAGGCTCTGCTGAGTCTGGGCAAGGCTCTCTCCACACTGGATGCACAGGCTGGGGCCAGGCCCCATATGAATTCCATGGGGTGGGATGGTGGCGTTGTCTTTTGTCATTGGAGGAAGAAGAGGCGGCTTGACCCATCCTTTTCCTGCCTCTTCACTCAGCTGCCCAGCTGAAAGTTGTCCTCCATATGCAGAGCCCTCAGGCCGCCCTTGGACTTGCTTCTGCATACCCTCAGGCCCGCCCGGCTGTGAATTTGAATTCATGGTTCCTCCGTCTGCCAAAAGAAAGAGAGTGAAGCGAGCAGTGGTGGTGGGGAAGTTACAGCCATTCATTGGTGTGTTATTCTAAGGAAGGTAGTGGATACTTTACCAGGCTGCAGGTTTATGTTTTAGTTGTTATTGCCCATCCCAGGCTCTGTGGAAGAACTGGATCAGAAATTATTTGAAAATACCTTTCCCTTCTGCTAATGTTATCACTTACACCTTCCAGGCATATCCAAATCTGAGCTGTGACACAGAAGATGACACAAACAGGAGGTGCTAACCCTTTTTGCCAGTTCCTGACATTTGGTAGCTAACTCGCAGAATTCTATTAAATTCAACCAGAATGTTTGAAATGATTCAGAAGCTATGAAATTATATAAATACACAGGGGCAAGAAATATGCTCGTGTTTCTTTTCACCTGTCAGCACATAGGACAATCGTGAGCTTAGTTTCTTTTAACTACTCATAATAAACAGGCATGTGAAGATTATTTTACTGGAGAGACATTTGTGGACATAGTATAATGCAATTTTCCAGGTTACAGAGTCTGTCCTACCTGATGAATAATTCTGTTTTTCAAAGGTTTAACATTTTATGATAGCAACAAAAACTAATGCAATTATGCTAATTCATTTTGGGATTCTCAGGTCAAAATAGCCTCAATATTTTAATTTAAAAAGAAAAGAAAGAAAAATAAAAATCCTTACCTAGTGACAGTAGAGTCCCAAAATTGTCCTGCACAATGTCCCTGTAGACAGGTCTCTGGCATGGGTCCAGAAGGGCCCATTGTATCTCAGCAAAATACATCAGTCACTTCTGCAGAAGGCTCTGGCCTCTGAAAGAATAATTTTCCCTGCTCAGAAGCCAAAACTAACTCTGTTGGCCTATAATGATAGGCCTTTCAGTCATAGTACTAACAATTCTGATTTCACACTAGTTGGCCTTTGGTTTGCCGGCCCTATAAAGTGAAGAATGCCCTCCACTAGTTGTTGGATTGCAACGCCAATCAACCCCAGTCAGCATTACTGATGGCCAGGGATATTGGGAATTGTAGTCCGTGCCAATCCTACAACAATCCTACTTACCTGTCTTGCTGTACTTCCTAGCACTCTGTTAAAATCGCCTGGAAATTCAACAGGTGAAGCTTTTCCTGGCCTGGAAGAGCTGTTAGGAGTAAAACTCCACCAACTGAATTTCTGCAGAGCATGTGGGCTGTAGTAACACTCAAGCCCTTCCAGGGAGGAATGTGTAGAGATTTCCTACTCCTCCATCCACCCTTAAGAAGTGCCATTCTCCAAAGCTTCTCCTGGAAGCTTTGTTGCTGTTATTGCTTCGCCCTCCTAACCCAGGTCTCTTGTTTGCGAGTCTAGGGAGCCCTCGGATTTTCACACCAACAAGAAAAGGTTGGGGGGGGCGGCGGACGGGACTCAACTGTTGTTTGAAAGAAGCGCCGAAGAAAGTGCCATGCCTTGCCTCCTCTCGTTTGTGATAGGTTTTTCCCCTCCTCCTCCTCTCTCCCTCCCCCTCACCGAGGAAGTTGCCTGGCTGGACTTTGGCCAGTGCCCACTCCCAATCACCTCGAATTACCTAGACGACTCTGACTCCCCGAGCTGCCGACTTGAGAATCTTGCCTATCAAATGAAGAATAAATAAAGCCGAGATTCCACGTTTCCCGATTTGGTACAGCGGCTTGCTAGCTCCCGGGCTGGGTCGATTTCGGGCGGCTGCTACGAAAGCAGAAGAAGAAACAGCAACAACAGGACTCGCTCTCTCTGGTTCTGACCTGGGAAGTTCAGCCCCCAAAATCGTCAGCGGCAACGGGAGCTGCAGTAGCAGCAGCAGCAACGGTGGCGGCAGCCAAAGAAAAGGAGACAGCCGCTTCGCTCGCTCTCGCTCTCTCTCTCTTTTTTGACAATGGCCAGAGCCCTCTAGCGGCATCGCCTCTGCCTTGCACGCGGAACAAGCTCAGAGGGGGGCGGCGAAAATCGGCCGGAAGCCTTCCGCCCAGCCTTGGAGACCCCCACCCCCAAGAACGGTGTGTGTGTGTGTGTGTGTGAAATCCCATAGAAAGGGTTGGAGAAAACTCTTTGCCTTTATTGTTGCTGCTCTCTCTGTCTCTCACAGACACACACACACACACACACACACACACACACACACACACACACGAGATAAACGTTAGTTTACACAGCGCGGTGCCTATTCAAACTTTGAATGAAGCGAGGTGCAAAAAGGTGGCGTTTTGTGGGTGGCTAATGAGGGAATCTAGTCATTGGTTGCATCGATAGAACATGATCGATCAATCATCAGAGTCTGTTAATCGACGGGGCTGGGCTGTTTATTCATTCCCTACACTTTAACCAAGTTTTAAGGGCTGTGGCGTCAGTCCCAACAAAACCATTCCTTGCTTGGGATTCCAGGAAGTAGTTTGTATTTGGATGCTCCAGCTTCAAAGGTTGATTAAAATGCTGGTATGATAGGAGTAAGATAGTGATATGCTTGCATGTATTAGCTAAGTTCTTTGGTAAATTGTCCAGTTGCTGAGAGACTTCCAGAAAAGGTAACTACACCCTGACCTTTTTTATTTATTAAATTCAGGCAACATCACATTCCATTTCCACTTATTTCATCAGTTTGTTCCCCTGAGAAATACAATTAAGGTAGGTTTCTGATGTCTCACAGTTTTCTTTGCTTTCCAACATTTGTCTTTAATGACATATTCCATTACAAAATAATCTATATTCTTGATGGAATATTAGCAAGGAAGTCTTGCTATGGCAACATCTTTTGAACACTTTTCTGTTGCATTTGTGATACTTTGATATATTTGATTACCATGAGACCAATTATGAATCTATTGATTTTAAATATAATTCCTTGGGTCCTTTTTTAGTTGTAGTGATTTCAGATATTTTATTGGATTTGCAATTTGAAATTGTTTAAACTGCTTATTGCCCAGAGAGCTTTGGCTGTGGGCATTTTTTATTAAATGTTATAAAATTAAAAATAAAAATTTTATTTTTTATTTTATAGGATCCAAGTTCATCTATGTCAGGATCTATTTGAATGCCAGGTCCATGTATTAGACTCAAAACATGAAGAAATTGCATATCAGCTCTAGAATATAAATGTTTTACTTCTTCTTTACCCACCTATTATTTATTTATTCATTCATTTATTCATTTATTTATTTATTTATTTATTTATTTATTTATTTATTTATTATTCGAATTTCTATTAGGAGTGCTGTGTTTTATATTTCATTAAGTCATTCTAGAAGTGTCCCCAATTCCTGTAAAAATAGTCTCAGTCATCACAATGGATTAGATTTTAAAAAAAGACATTTCAGAACCTCTTTAAAAATTATTTATTTCATACAGAGAAAAGACAGATATTATTAATATAATAGGAAAACAGAGAAAGATACCAAAGGAAATATCAGGAAAACTAAAATTTTGAGAAACCCAGACATCAGTTTTGCTATATTGCAACACCATTTACAACTGTTGTTAAATTGTATCCTTGGCATTATTACAAATAAAGAAAAAATACTAACAATCCAAACAGTCTGCCAAATGAATCCAAATGTAATCCTGCCTCAAAGCAATATACAAGCAAAACAAATTTACTCTTACCCTCTAGACTGTACCCAAGCCACAGCAAGCCAAAAATGAATTTATAATGTGAAAGAAAGCCACAGAGGGTATCTTTCCAGGCTTGATGCTCTCCAGCTTTAACAGAACTGGTACCACCTTGGGAAAGTCTGGCCTAATGTAGCTACTCCCAGGTTGGTTCCAAATTAAGAAGAGGGAAGATGTGTCCCTCAACAAATGATCATTTCCCATTGCTACAACCTTATGTGAAATGAAACACGTTTTTCATGACTATTCCTTAGTCAAAAAAACAACTTCATTTGCAGACAGACCAAAAACTATAATGAAATCATAAGCTTGCAGCTGAAAAAAAAAGCCAATCTTAAATCAGGCTTGCTTGAAAATCGATGCTATCAAAACTTAATCATATTTCAGAAAAATATGTTTAGCATGGGAACAATCATGAGAAAAACAAAGTGGTTTATTAACAATGGATTACTCAAAATGTACCATAGCTGGGTGCATTCAGACCATACATTATGAACAAAACTTTTCTTCCTAGCCCAAAAAGCTATCCCAAGCCTATAATGTCCAAGAATGACCTTTGCCCTATGGCTTCAGTTTTTCCTGTTATATATTCCTTACCGGCTATCATGGTTTAAGAAAATAACTACCATGGGAAATGAATCAGTAATGTGAAAGAATATACAAATAAGAACTAAAGACAATAGGATATTGGTCCACAACCAATGCCTGCAGAATGAAATCTGGTTTACACTAAAGCAGAATATAGCAATAATGGGGGCAGGGAGAAGACAGAATGGATAAAAAATGCAGATGGTATTAGCTGTTTCAAAAGCACATACACACAAATAGAAAAACAAAACATCTATCAGAGATGGATAAGCATTATTTGCTGCTGGGGTTTTAAAATGCATAAAGGTTTGCATATGTGCATGATTAGTTTTAATATAGAATGTTCACAATTGGATTGTGCCACTCAGTTTGAATTGTTGTAATCCAGGGTGTCAAACTCAAGGCCTGGGGCCCAGATCCGGCCCACAGGGTGCTTAGATGTGGCCCATGGGGCCGTCCTGGAAACAGCAAAGGACTGGCCCGCGGTGTCTCTGCCAGCTAAAATGGAGCTTGGAAGGGACACAGGCAGCCCTCCCGAGCTCCATTTTCACTGGCAGAGGGTTTCAGGCGGCCATCGCAGCTGAAAATGAAACTTGGGTGCCCATTTTCGTTGGCAGAATGTTCGGACCACCACATGCACCCCCTGCCACAAGTAACATTGAGCTGGCCATGCCCATCCTGGGCCCCCTAAGTCAAACACAACCCTGATGCGGCTCACAAATGAAAAAGTTTGACATTCCTGATGTAATTGATTCTATGATCCTTCTCCATTTCAACTATAGAATTGGCCTTAAATACATCTCTGTAGATTTTCACAAGCCACAGAGAGGAAGAAGAGATCAGTTGTATCTCTAGTGTTTGCCTTGTGACTGCTTCTCCTGCAGTGCAGGTGCCTGTAATTTCCCATAAAATAAAACTCTCTTCACTGCAGCAAAGATGCCCACTAGTAGTTAGCAAGTAAGCAGTTACATGGTCTGGGCTACACATATGATGCTTTTGGCAACTATTTTATCTTATTTTAGGAGACCACAGCCTAATTTCATTGACCTTCTAAATGTCTTAGACTAGTGTTTCTCAATCTTGGCAACTCTAATTAAAATGTGTATATATAGTGTACTTCAGCTGGCAGGGGAATTCTGGGAATTGAAGTCCATACATCTTAGAGTTGCCAAAGTTGAGAAACATTTAGACTTTTAACTTTTTTAATCCCCCTCAGACAAAACAACTTAGAACTTGTTGGTTAGGAACTAGTGAGAATTACATTCCAGTATACCAAGAAGACACTAGGTTCGAAAATGCTAAAGTATATTATATGCAATACTTTAAAGCTGCCCAACAATTATGTGTATTGATATATATTGGAGTAGAAAGTACAACCATTGCAAGCCTGTGGTTTCTTTTAATCATGGTAAGTTGAATAAGCCAAAATGGCTGGGTATATATATAACACTCAGCAATAAACTATACATTGCAAAGTACAGTTCATTAGGTTAAAAAAAAGACATAAAATCAAATTCTGGCTTACTGCTCTATAAATCCAACCAGGTATCTTCAGAGGTGGGTTTCAGCAGGTTCTGATCAGTTCTGGAGAACTGGTAGCGGAAATTTTGAGTAGTTCGGAGAACCGGTAGTAAAAATTCTGACTGGCCCTGCCCCCAGCTGCCTTCCAAGTCCCAGCTGATTGGGAGGAAATGAGGATTTTGCAATAATCTTCCCCTGGATTGGGGAGGGAATGGAGATTTTACAGTATCCTTCCCCTGCCACTCCCACCAAGCCACACCCATAGAACCAATAGTAAAAAATTTTGAAACCCACCACTGGGTATGTTGGAAAACATTAATGGAATGCAATTTGTTCATCAGAATAATCATTCATTGGGTTTCTAGTAATTTAAGCAGATACCTGCCTGTCATCTGTTACCAGAGACATTTTTTATATGTCAAGGCAGGGGTGAAATCTACTTACCTTCCTTACCGGTTCAGAAGTGCACACGCTATGTGCACGCTTCATATGCAGAAGGTAAAAAACATATTACTTCCTGGTTAAAACAGGAAGTAACAACATTCGGGCGGGTGGGCTACCGGATCGCCAAACCACCCAACATGATCGCTACTGGATCACCCAATCTGGTCCAAACCAGGAGCATTTCACCCGTGTCAAGGTCTGCATCTGGAACTATTTGCACCCTAAATATCTGAGTTATGGTATCGCTAAAGTTCTTAAGAACCTACAGAATGTTCACATGGAAGGGACAATATTTCAGTGGAAAAGTCTAAGAAAAAGCAGACAGGCATGGCAATGTTGGAATTCAATTTTTTTTACTACCGGTTCCGTGGGCATTGGCTTGGTGGGAATGGCAGGGGAAGGATACTGCAAAATTCCCATTCCCTCTCCACTCCTGGGGGAAGGATATTGCAAAATCTCCATTCCCACCCCCACTCTGGAGCCAGTCAGAGATGTATTTGCCAGCTCTCCGAACTGCTCAAAATTTCCATAACAGTTCTCCAGAACCTGTCAGAACTTGCTGAATAGCACCCGAGGCATGGAATCATTAGTTGAGGTCTCGCATATAAACAAGTCTATAGATGTTTTCCAGGAGGATGTTATATATCCGTCCTGTTCTTTCCTAAAAACAAAAGAACACAGGAAAGGAAGTATGGATTACTATAACCTTAACTCATACATATTTATTTATTTTAAAGAGACTATTTAGTACGCTAATATTAAAATGTAATAAAACTTGATAGTTTTTTTTAAAAACTAAATTTCCCAAATTTTAAGGATAGAAGAATTATTTTAGAATGGGCAATCTTCTAATTAAAGTGGAGCTACAGGGGCAGTTCTGCACTGAAGGAGGCCAGAAGCTTGATCTACAGAATAAAACTATTCTAAAAAATAATTTAAAAAATCCTGCCAGCACCTTAAACTATACTGAGTTGAACAATACTGGAAATGAAAGTTCAGAAACACTGGGAATCAAGATTCCCACCTCAGCTCTATTCACAAGTCCAGATTAATCAGAACCATCCTGAAAGAATTTAAGCATGAAGGCTGCTGATGAACTTTCCCAAGGCAACATGTTGAGTAGGCATAAGCCACTTAGTCATTGATTGCAGTCACACACTGTGCTCTACATGGTATGCTTAGCTACACTTTATTGAACAGATCACAATTAGAGCTTTACATGATATATCAAGCTACAAAAACCAGGATCTGCAAGCTAAATTTGATTGAATATACTGAACTGAAACTAAGCAAATTTTGAGGGCCAGAATCATCAAGATCAGAGGTCAAGACTCCAACCTCAGACAGGACCGTAACATCAGTGGATGAACACCAATGAACAGCATTACAGCCCTTCCACTGAGACGAAACTTGCCCTCACGGTGGATGTACGGTTTGAACTTTGGGAATGCTACATGTACACATGGCTTGTAGTATGCAGCTGGCAGTTATTGATTACTCTATTATTACCTTTTTAGTATCTGTAATAAAAACATTTTATCAAACATCTGTCTCCTTGAATCTCTCCTGCTAGCTTTCAAGCTTGAGGAACTGTTGGGTGAAAACTGTTGATACATTTTTAAAAATTTATTAGGTTTATGTGTTTTCCGTCTCACTCTCAAAAGTGGTTATATGTGATTTAGTTCAATGGATGAACTTTATCAGCTTTTTCCATCACCTCTCATTTCACTGAGAATCCATTGCGATCCTACAGTATTGAATTTTAATTGTCTATGTCCATGTCTTTCCTTTTGATGATGCATTCTTTTTTCCTGGCAATATATAGCTGGCTATTTTAGTTGATAATCATTATTACTAACTATAACTAGCTGGAGCTGCTGCACAGAATTAGAATAATGAGGATAGTGAGAAGGAAACATCTCCATTATTAATTTGAGAGCAGATATTTGCAAAGGAAAACCTGGTCGATGTTCTTTGCAAATCCAAATAAAATTGGGCTGACTGACTGGTATGCATACATCTACTGCAATACAGATGGCCATCTGGTGGGAATTAATCTTTGCTTTTTTTTTAGATCTTGCTGGAAGGCAGCATAAACTCACCTCACTTGTTTAAAATTATAGAAGGGGAAAAAAGCATTTAACCCTAAAAACAAGTCTTACAACATTGTCTGTCATAGATTATGAAAAAAAATCTATATAGAACTTTTTAGAATGTCACTTTTGGTTTGTAATTTATCTTATATATTTTATATGATCAGTCACTGATTAGATAAACCTGAGACCAAAGATATCTGCTGTACCAGATCATTGGTTTGATTTTGTTTTTAAATTAATGTATTGTATGAATCCAGCCTATTTGGCTATTTCATAGTTTAGCATATTATACATATCCAGAAAATTGATTATAATCCAGTACCTAATCTTGGTATGCTATGTAAATATAAATATTGGGTAGAATGACATATGTACCAGTGTTTTGTATTATTGCCAAAAGTTTGGAAGAATTGAAGGAAAACAAAGTTGTTTCTTTCCAGATAAAAATTGGAACTGTTGGAAAAACTTGAAATCCATGTTTTTTTTTTTAAAAAAAAAAACACATAAAAAGCAGCATTTATAACTGAAGACATGGAATTGTATTGCTTGGCTTAAGAAAGTTATTGAGAAATTTTAAGCTTATGTATTCAGAGATAAGACCCCTAATTCCATAAAGTTACTGGATCCCAAGATTTCACATGAAAACAGTTTTGAAACCCTTTTTTATTTTTGTACAAACTATGTAACTCACATGCAGAAGAATCGATGCAAAAGATCAACAACTGCAGAATATTTGTTTCTGATTATTTGCAAACCGAAACCACTGCATATCAGCAAACAATTCACAATTCCTAACTAAAAAGGCTTGACTTCTACCAAAAAGATGGCAGCATTCAAAGTATAGGAATGCATTTGGATAGCAAGAGCTTTCCAGATGTTTTAGCTATCAATTCCTATCAACTTCTGCCAATAGTATCTGAAAGTATCAAGTTGCTTATTCTGGTCTATTATATACATAGGAATAATCATCCAATTTTGTGCATTCTTTTACATAAAAATATTCATACACTCTGAATAAATCCTCTATTTCATTCATTTCAAAAGAGAAAATATTTTATAACTTTCTTTTGCCACCCACATTCCTCAATCATTTTCTATTTTTATCTTGGGGAGGGGGGAAATCACCAAGTGACCAACTCAGCCCATTCCTTTCTATATCTCCCCTGTAGTCCCCTTATCTGTATTTTTAATATCCATTGACATCAGTTGGTCCTTGGCTGATTGTTTTTCTCTAGATTGTACCTCTGTTATTTGAAATAATACTATTTTCTGTTTTCTCTAAAATATGGCATTCATACTACTATGAACAGGGAAAACACAGTACACATGAAAAATGTTTAAAGAAGACAGATTAATAAAACACCAGATCAATAATATCTGTCTTCTTTTTTTCAAACATCTCCACAATACCAGCCGAGTCCAAACATCTCTAACTCTTTCTCCTTTCGGTATTAGACAACTTGATTGTATAAGAAAGGTTCATCACATTTTTTTAAAAGACAGGTCGTGTATCTTTTGGACAGACTAGGGAATGAACAGGCTGCTTCTTTTTAGAAAGTCATTTATCCCATTGGTGCTCTTTTACTCTCCAACTTGGCTTTTTTTCTGCCTTCAGAGATGAGCATGGCACTAGTTTTCTTCCTTATAGGTGCATTTTCATTTATGCTCAGGAACAGCATGACAGTACAGACAGATCTCACTTAATGTCTCCTGTTTAGCTATATGATGGCATGAAAAAGTAGCTTTATGACCAGTCCTTGCACTTATGGCCATTGCAGTGTCCCCATGGTCACATGATTGAGATCCAGGTGCTTCGCTACCAATTGACATTTACAACCGTCGCAACCTGCTGTCATGTGATCACCATTTGCACATTTCACAGGGAGCTTCTGATAAACAGAGTCAATGGAGAAGCTGGCAGTAAAATCACAAGTTGTAGTGGTATAATATCTCACTTGATTGCCTCACCTACGAGTAGTAATGAAATTGCTGGTCCCAATTGTGGTGGTGAAGTATTTCTCTTCTGTGCCATCAATATACTGACTAAAGTATTTACAGCTGAGTTTTCTTTTTAGAGGAAATCTGCATCCATAATATAGTGATGGCTAAGCTATATCAGGAATAGGATTTAATGGAATAATGATAGTAATTGATCTGTTAACAAGTTCCTCAGTTCAGCTATTCTCAGTAAATACCCTCCAGGCGTGCTAAGTTTTCCAGCTGTATAATCGTTGCAAACTGGCGGATTACATTAGTATAAGTCAACACTATTGGCTTATATCTGATTGGGAAGGGGATTTTAGTGCCATCGAAAGCCATGGGATTTGAGACAGTTGTGACAAACTTGCCCTGCTCATATTAAGGTTCTAAAACATAAACTGGATACAATCACATTTTGACAGATAGACGTATGGATTCTTCTATGCAGTTCTAGAATAAACAAAGTGGAGATGATAAAAAGTTCCCTATAATCAGATTGAATTATATGTAAGTAATTTTCTACTCCATTAATAAGCTTAATGTTTAGTGGGAGGCAATGGCTGCCCTCACAGACTCCATTACGCCATGGTTGTTTAACAATGCTTTACTGAACTATACCTGACAAGATTTGCACATATTATGCTATAAGCCATAATTTACAAATCACAATGGCTGGCTTCATGCAACATGTTTACCTCCCCCAATAAACAAAAGAGCTATAAGGACTTACTGCAATATGTGAATCCAGGCATATTACAGTAGCTTAATAGGAGCTATCAAGAAAAAAAAATGAATTCCAATTGGAAAAAAAATATAGTTCTCATTTACTAGAACAATTCTGGAAATTCTTGACTTATATTCTTCAAACTGACCAGCCTCAACTTTAGCAAAAAAAATATTCTCCCCACAATTAAAGAAGCTTCTTGGATGAGAAGAGAAAACATCTTCAAAGAAAAACAAGAAAGTCCAGTTGCCTCTTGAAAAAACATCTTTGGGGTGTTCCCCCAAAGTCTTTCCATGTCTTAGGTGGAGTTAAGGGAGAATATCTCAAGAACAGTTCAACAGCTGCTGCCTCTTGGAATGCTAAAAAGCAGGCAATGATCACACATTTTTACAATACAGAATACTATGCAAATAAAGTAGCGTTTGTGGGCTCAGTATTTCTACAGCGTTCTATCAACTTGAGAGAAAGAAAAACAAATGTTCAATTTAATTTAGCTTTCAAATCATAGAAAGCCCAAGAAAATGTACTGCCACTTGCTCTTCATATTCTGGAAGAAAGAACTGGGATATTACAGGCAGTGTATATGGAATTTAAGATGAAAATAAGAGATTTGCAAGAGCATGGAGGAATCGCAATCACAGTTAATTCTTTATATTCTTTCAAAAAAAAATTTTTTTTAACACTGGATCAAGATAATCATCAAAGAAGTGATGGAATATACAGGAAACGGTTCCTCCATCTGGTAACTATAATGAACTCAGAGTAGCTGACCATATATTGTATAAGGCTCCTTCAAATACAAGTCACTTAGGCTAAAAGTCCTGCTTATTTGGCATTCAAGTAAAATCATGTATATTTTGCAAGTTGTGATTCGTTCTTATTTCCAATTATTCCAATCTATCATTTGTCCATTTCTTTTCTGAAAATCCTTTTTGACAGTTTTGCTGCACAACTGCAGTCTTACTGCTGAGTTTCTCTGGTTTCAAACAGCCCAAGTTATCACCAGTCTATACAACAGAGCCAAGTGGCCTATAGCTGTTTCCAGGTCCAAATGTCATATATAACTCAAATCATTGGCATGGTGAGCACTCTGTACAAGAATCCTTGATGTAAGAAAATCATCAGGTTCTTGCATGATCAGAGCTTTAAAACATTCTGGGAATCCCACATCCACAAAGAACCACCGATGAGGAGGCAGACGAGAATCAGCAACAGACAATAAATTGCTGTAATAACTTAGCAAGTTCCCCCAGAAGGATCAAAACAGAAAAAAGTTTGGGTAACCATAGTTTATCTGGAATTCCAGCTAAAAAACTACCTGCTGCCTCATCTACTTTTCTGATGCACTTCAGAATAGCATGACATTCAAAGTTATACTTTAAATTTCTGCTAAAGGTTCCAGCTGTCTTCATACATTTCTTCTACAGTTCCCTTTCTGTTGAGACAGCAATTATTTAAAATCTTCCTTCTCCATTAGAAAATGTGAATGAGTTCAAATGAACAAAAAACTTCATTGTTGTTGTTCAACAATTTGATTTGTTGAATTTGAGTCTTTAATTACCTACACTAGAACACACTGTTGTTAGGTAAGAAAATTTATCAGTGTAACTGTGCTAGCTATTATTATTTATAAAAAAAGAAAAAATAGTTCAGATTCACTAAAGCTGGAGGCTTGGGAGACAAGATCTATGAACTCATATACTTCCAACAGAAAAGACTTGAAATATTTGCAGTTTCACATTGCAATTTAACTTGATAAAAGTCTTGGTCTATTCCTTGTTTCTCCCACAAAAAAGTATCTAGTACTGGACATGAATATCAATATTGCTGGTAAACACATGTACATTTATGATGACTATGCAACCCAAATGGGGCTACTGAGAAATAAGTGGCAAGTTATCAGCATGTCACAATACCAAAATTTGCAAAAACAGAGAAAAATAATTAGTAATAAAATCCAAAGGCAATAACTTCCTCCCTCCAAAAACATAAAATTAAAAAGAAAATCAATGTCAGAGCAAGCATAGGAGCTCCAACATGCTATTAAAGGAAACAGTCCAAAGGAAGGGAAAAATAAGTTGAATTATCTCTGAAAGAGAATATGGCTACATTGTCTATGAATACACTATGCTGCAACATGGTATTGCAGGCACTACTTGTAGTTAGACGACTGCAAATCAAGCCTCAAAGTCTTGAGAGGCATGGAAGAGATAGACAAATCTTAAGAATTGGCTTCAGATTCAATAACATTTCCTTCTGCTGCTACAAGCTAGTGAGGAGTTTAAGATGCAGGCACAATAACTCCCTATTCCAATGCTAGTCTTTTAGGTGAGCATGGCACGTAGTTCTAACAACAAAATGATCAGGCCACAGGTTCAAAATCCAAAGCTGATGAAATAATTTATCCAATTAAATTCCAAGGGAATTGTCAAAAAGATGCTTCTGTTGATTCAGATTGTCACATTTGCATCATAACTGCACAATGTAGATAATGCTGGAGGACAAGGCAGGGGATTTTGAAACACCTGCCAGGGAGTCATAAATGCATACGTCTGGCATCTTTCTTACTAGAAAAGGTGGAGTTAAATACAGCATTTATTTATATAACTGAGTAAAAGCATACACAAAACCATGAGTGACTGGCAGTGACTGGCAGCGCTGAGATTTTTTTGCCCCCAAAAGAAAAAAATTAGAATATTTTGCTGTTTTACCATCTAAAATTGTTTTTGCTATGGGTGCTGCTGAACCGAAGTGGCAAAAGCTAAAAGAACCTCAATTTGTCTGCAGACCAGGTGTAAATATTGTTGAGTGGGTTGAACTCATTTCCTTCTAAAAGTAGATTTTAGAATGGAGAAAAGAGATATAAAGTCAAAGGATAAGTCCAAGTACTTCATACTGGCCAATTCTCATATTTGTTTGGATTGCAGCAGGCACAAAACCCAGCCATTAAACTTTATGAGTTTTCTGGTGTCTTACAAGGTGAGAGGCAGCCCCAAACCCTTTACCACAGCTGGCGCATTTGAAGGGTTTTTCTCCTGAATGCGTAGCACGGTGACGCTCAAGGTGTGCATAACGAGTGAACCCCTTTCCACAGTCTCTGCACGAGAAGGGCTTGTCCCCACTGTGGATGCCCTGATGGCGCTGGAGATGGGCACTACGGGTGAAGCATTTACCACAACGTGTGCAGCGGAAAGGACGTTCTCCAGTGTGAGTTCCTTGGTGGCGAGTGACATGAGCACTGCGGGTGAAAGCTTTACCACAGACACCACATTCATAGGGGCGCTCTCCAGTGTGAGTGCTGTGGTGGCGGGTCAAGTGGGAATTGCGCCCAAAGGCTTTACCACAGTAGGTGCACTTGTAGGGTCGCTCCCCAGAATGGGTTTCCTGATGCCGGGCCAGGTGGGCACTGCGGGCAAAAGTCTTCCCACAGTAGCTGCAGCTAAAGGGACGGTCTTCCTCTGGCACTTGCTGTCCCAGGCGTTTCCCACCTAAAGGGCGCTGCAGTCCAGAGTGGGTAGCTAAATGCCGAGTAAGGTGTGAGTTTCGCCGGAAACCTTTCCCACAGTAAGGGCAAGTGTGGGACTTTTCCCCCATGGTTGCCAGTCTTGCGAGAGTGGTAGTGGTAGGAAAAAGAAGACCTGTCTTGACACTCTTCAGACCAGCTCCTCTGGCAGGAGGCTAAAGTGGTCTACCTCAAAAGACTCCTTCAACCTCTGAACTAAGTTAATGGTTGTGATTTTCTGGCTTTTTGCTTTCTTCTAAAGCTTGATAAACATCTCTGAGATCCTGGGATATAATTTTGCTCTCAGAACCTGCTGGGGAGAAAAACAGAATTTCAAAAAAAAAGAGAAAGAAAAAGAAAGAGGACATAAGTGCTGCCAAATGCTGAGTAATTTGGGTGGAAAAGAAATAATGTAATATGAATGGAGTTTAAAATATATATTTTATTAATATCTTCTCAATCTGCACAATCTAGATGGGTTATTTTTAAAAATATGTTGTAACGATTCTATTTGTTCAGAATATTCTCTCTTTAAGGATGAAAGTTCTTCAAATTAAAAAAAATGATGATTGGTATCAATATAAATGGCCCTGATTATTTGTTTACTGATTGGATCCAGATTTAGCTGTGCCTAGAGTAGGCTTGCTGAAATCAGTGGGATCCATGACTGAGGTATCCTCTTGAGTGTAATAAATTTATTCTAAGCATGACTAAGTCTGGAGCCAAGCCAGTGAAATTTAGATGTATTAATCTGAAGTGGTTCATCTTTCATTCAACTCACTTTTCTTCTTTCAAAATGACAGGTTTCCAAATCATTGTATTATTTAAATATACACAAAATAAACAAACTATGGCTGCATAAAAATCATACGCTAGCCTCTTCTGGATCCTGATAATTTCTATAGGCTACTATCCTTGCACTTGCCTGACAGCAAGAGTAAGGTACTTGTGATTCAATTTCACCAAACGGGGCTTCCAGCAGCATGACCAATGATGATGGATGTTTGGAGTTGTAATTCAGACAGTCTGATATGCCAAATAGGTTTCTACTCTATCTGAAAATAAAATCTTCTGAATGATTGGATGGGCTTTCTTTTAAGTAAACCTATAGGCTTTCTGTGCAGTTTTCCCTAGGTGGGAAAAAAGAAAAGAAGTCCTTATTAACTTTGTTGCCTGAGAATATAAAAATGTAATTAATAGGAGCAGCTGATTGCATTAATATGTCTTCTGAGACCAAATTAATTATAAATGTACTTACTGTAATTAAATTCTGCATCTTAAATAGAGGAAACCAGGAAATCACTTCCAAATAAGTTGACATTGCCTATATGTTATGTTGCCAGGATGATTCAATCAAAATTTTACAATAATATTTAGTAATATTATTTTTTATTATGTGTTGGAGCAAATGTACTTTTTAAAGAAAGATATTCTGGATTTCTTTTGAAAATAGATTGAAAATTGTGTCCTCTTAAAGTATCTGCAATACTAGCCTCTCAAATATTGCATCATTATCATTAATTCGGCAGCACATTGTTTGTAGTTATATCTCTACAGATTTTTTTTATTGTGACATGATATAATATTGTTAGAGATATTAGAAGTTTAACCTATTTTTTTTTGTTTTACATTGCAAAGTTTTCAAATAGAAAAATGTGTACCTGTCAGTCCAGAATATTGTTCCCCATTAGATTAATATTTAATGCTATTATTATTTATATAATTCATATTCCATCATTCTGCTCTTGGAGCATTCAGTAATACTGCTTAGAGCCTTAGACAAACAGTCCTGACCTGACTTCAGTACTTTCCTTCTCTCTATAAAAAGTTACATAAACAAACAGAGTCATTTCTCAGTATGTTTGATCTAGTGGTTAAGACACCAGACCAGAAACTGGGAAACCCTTAATTTTAGTCTTGTTTTAGGCATGAAAGCCGGCTGAATGACATAGAGGTAGTCACCCTGTTTTAGCCCAATCCACCTCACAGAGTTGTTATTGTGGAGAAAATAGGATGAGGGGGTATTCTCCTCCTTGAATTATTTATAAAATTAATAAAGGTTTGATATGCAAATAAATGAAATAAACGTTGATGCGTTAAATTTTAAATGGCTAATGAGAAAAGAGATTGGAAGAATTATATCAAACATTTCTATGAACAGCGCTGACATCCTTATAAAGAAATAAAAGTATTTGTATTTTTTGGTGTGGGTTATAGACGAAACAGGTAACAGCCAACATTGCCCATTATACTACACGAGTACAGTCATGGATCGTGCTCAATATCATTCATTCTCCCGTAGCAGAAATAGATAAAATAAAGAAGAATAAAAAGCCGTAAGAGAAATATAGACAGGACTTTCCATAGCAGATCCTCCCCGCTGAGAATTACTCTGGGAGACAGATGAAGAGTGAATGGAGGCAGTGGATGGGTGGATGGATAAAGCTGCCCTTCTTACAGGCGTTCCCCCATAAATGGCTGTTTTCACTGAGTTACGGCTGCCTGTCCTTCTCCCCATACATCGGTCTCCACACGGTTGGATCTGTCCCCGGAATCTCACCGATTCATTCCCCCCTGCAGGAATCCAAGCGGGGTTCGCACGCCTTCGCTAACCGCAGGCCTGGGAACGAAAGAGCCACTCCCGTGCCTGTGTGTAGGCAGTGGCGGGTTCAAGCACAGGAAAGCACCCCTCGAGTCTATCCTGTCCCCCGCCTCCGCTCTGCTTCACAGCTCCAGCTCTATGGTTTTAACCCTCTTCCTGTCAAACACAAAGCCTCCCATAGAAGTCGTTGAGCTGGAAATGAGAAAAAGCGAAGAGGCCACAGACAGAGATTTGGAGAACGCAGCCGCAAGGAAGAATGGAGGCTAGCGCCTATTTGCATATTCCTTCATCAAACTTTTTAAAAACTCATTCTAATTTTGAGAGAACATCAAGTTCTTAAGATAGGAACCGAACACGTGTCTTAAAGAAATTATTTGTATAGATATATAAGAGTTATATCTTGTGCCCTCAAAATACAGTCTCATGCATTAAGAGACATTCTGGGGTAACAATAAAAGGTAATTTAAATTTCAATTTTTTTTTCCTGCTGGGAGAAATTATGTTGCTGTCCAGAAACAGAGAACAGAATGCAGATACTGTAATCCTTGATTGACAAACACAATTAAACACAAACTTTCTTTGCAAAGTTAAGACATTTTAAAGTGAGTTTTGCCCTATTTTATGATCTTTCTTGCCACAGTTATTAAGTGAATCACTGCACTTGTTAGCATTGTTATTAAGTAAATCTGCCTTCCCCATTGACTTTGCTTGTCAGGTGACAAAGTGATCACCTGATCCCAGGGCACTAACTGTTAAGGAATTCGCAGAGCAACTCTTGAGTAGCAAGGGTGTGCACATGAAAGCGATTGAAAGTAATTATGAATAAACACACAGCCAACACACAGATACACTGAGTTGTGTTTATTTTCAGGAAATAGTAAGGCACAGTCCAATAAACAATCCAGGTCATACACCTATAAAGCAGTAGATAGTAAAACAATAGTTCAGGGATAATCCAATAACAAAGTCGTTTTACAGTCATCATACACATTAACAGTTGCAAACAGTAGCAAACATAGCAAAGAGCAGTAACAAGCAGTAAAGATCAGCAATGAGCACCAAAGAGACAGTAAAGGGAAACAAACCAGGTTTCTAGCTCCCTCTTAAGGACATTGGCTACAGAGCTAACGAATCAGGACATAGTATGAAGCAATACAGCAATACAGCAGTCTTAAAGCTATATTGATGGTTTATATATTGCCAACCAACAAGTTAGGTAATAATCATTTCCTAACATTCTCCCCTTTGGGTAGGAAGATATATAATACTTTACATTCTTAAACCATAGTTATCACAACACACTTTGTGCTTAATTGCACCCTGAGCCTTTGTGTGCAAACACTACCTCTAAAGGTTCATTGGTTATAAACCTGTAGGAAGTTAGCACCTACCTCTTTCCTGGAAGAATGAAATATTTTAGGATATATTAAAAAGGCAGAATATTATATTTCCCTGGATGAGAAATGGAGAAGCATGTTTTAAAGACAAATCAGCTTCCTGCCTCCCACCCACCCCCCAACACACCTTTGTTAATGGGCCAGAGGCAGAAACTCAATCCTTTGTCAAAGGACCATCTGCAACACAATAGGACCCATCTAGGACAGAAACTCCCACATGGCACCTGGGAAGATTACATCAGCCAACAAGGCTAGCTAAGACCCTCACCCCCTGGGAGTCTGACAACCAATCAGGATACTATTTTGGGGTCCCAGGAAGTCAAAGCCAGGGAGAGCATAAAAACCCAGGGACTTGCTGTATCTCGCCCCTTTTTTTCTGTTCAGGAAGTAAAACCATGTGATTCTGTCCACCATTAAACCATCTTTCCAAGCGGTCTCCATATTTCCAGTGTCTTTTTCCCCACTTGGAGCTGAACCCAGAAGGATATTTCTTCCAACAAACCCATTAACTCTGTTTGCAGGAGTTACCTTACTCTTTTCTTGGTTACAAGCATTGCAGTTTAAATATTGTTTACAAGGTTTTAGTTTTATCCCATCAGATAATTCCAGTTTTCTTTAACATCTTAGAGTTTACATGTCCCAAATGCCTATAAAGCAAGTGAATGCTTTCGTGTTATCATAAACTGAGTTAGCATTAGCCATGATTAATGGATCATCATTCAGAACAAACAAATCATTCTCTAACTTTGCAGTAACACTTGCACCATCTTTTTCTATCAGACATTTATCTCCCCTAAAAGTTACTACAAACCCAGCTTTTAACAATGCTTTCACAGATAACAGGTTAAATTTTAGTTTAGGTACATACAACATAGGTAAATGCTCATTTATACATGAACAATATGAAGTACCTTCTCCAGATACTTTCATTTTCCATCCATTTGCTAATGATACATGTTGTTTACTCTTGGTCATGTTAACAAACATCTCTTTACTCCTAGTTATTGACTGCGATGCTCCACTGTCAACTACTCACAAATCATGGTTTACAGTTGTAGTTGAGCTGGATATAGCTAAACTAACATCCTTTTTAGCTCTCTGTTGACTACCACTAGTTTCTTGCCCTTTTTACAGAATCTAGCTATATGACTCTTAGTCCCACAAGAAAAACATTTTCTAACAGTATAGGCAGTTGAAGAAAATTTTTCTTCCTGTGGTTGTCTCTTTCTTAGTTGGTCTTTATCTTGCCTTCTTCTGGACTCTTCTAACAATCTTCCAGTTATGCCAGTCAATGTCAGTCAGGACTTCCAGTGAAGACATATAATCATCATAACTTTCATCCAAAGAGGAAAGAATGATATAAACCTGATGAGAAAATCAGCTCCTTTTCATGTAGCTCTTGTAAAGTTCCATTCATAAACTCCAAATGAGTTAACATATCTCCACCTTTCAGAAGACGATCTCTAAACAGTTTACGTGTAAGGTGTATGTGTGCAACCATACTATCACGAACATAAATCCTCTACAGAGTGTCCCAACACTTGGCAGCAGACTCCTCACCACGAATATGGACTAGCTGCTGGTCACTCAATGTCCAATTATACAAAGAGCCCTTTCATTATCCCGGTTAAATTTGGCTATTTTCTTTACATCTTCATTGTCTGCTGGATTCCAAGCAGTTACATCCAGTGGATCATGAACTACAGCCCATAGTCCTTCCTTATGCAAAAGTAGACCAGGAAACATAGTTTGTTCCATCCAACCGAGTTATCAGAGACATGCTGGTTGACTGTTCTTGTGCCATCTTAACTTGGTCAATAAACCACAAAAACAGCTGTCTGAATATGGTACTGTATATTCACACTAACTCTCAGTATTCTGGGGCAATAAACAATGCTAAGGAATTCGCAGAGCAACCCTTGAGTAGCAAGGGTGTGCGCATGAAAACAATTGAGAGTAGTTACAAATAAACACACAGCCAACACGCACATACTCTGAGTTGTGTTTACTTTCAGGAAATAGTAAGGCACAGTCCAATAAACAATCCAGGTCATAAAGCAATAGATAGTAAAACAATAGTCCAGGGATAATCCAATAACAAAGTCTTCTTACCAGTCATCATAGTCATACACATTAACAGTTGCAAACAGTAGCAAACACAGCAAAGAGCAGTAAAGATCTGCAATAAGCACGAAAGAGACAGAAAAGGGAAACAAACCAGGTTTCTAGCTCCCTCTTAAGGACATTGGCTACAGAGCTAACCAATCAGGACACAGTATGATGCAATACAGCAGTCTTAAAGCTATATTGATGGTTTATATATTGCCAACCCAACAAGTTAGATAATAATAATTTCCTAATACTAACTGTCATAAATATGAGACAGTTGACAAGCATCTGAATTTTTTTTTTAGTAACAAAGTTGGAAGGGACCTTGGAGGTCATCTAGTCCAACTCTCTGCTCACATAGGAGATCTGTACTAGGGATTCGAACCGCCAAACTGCCAACCGTTCTGATCATGTAACCATACATGATCAGTCATGTGTAGCAGTCATGTGAAAAATGGTCATAAGTCACTTTTTCAGTGTTGTTGTAACTTAAAACAGTCACTAAATGAATCGTTGTAAGTCAAGGACTATCTGTATGCTCTTTCAGACATATTGGATGAATAGGTTAACCAGATTTCCAAGAGTAAGACTGGGAAAAAATAATCTATATGAATTTACATATTTTAGAATATTATTGCACAACTTATTATTTCCCCATGTCCAAATCATCCAATGCCTGGAACCATTGCTCTAAACGAGAGCTGTCAAACTCCCACCCCATGGACCGGATGCGTGACGTGCCACACCCAGTTTAATGGAGTAAAGTCCTGATATGTCACATGATGCCACCATGATGACATGAGTTTGACAACTCTGCTGTAAACTATTCTATGTGGAACTCATTGTTTTATAAAATAACCGTTTTCATTTTGTTTTTATGGAATATATTGAGGAATTCTGTATAGGTTTTATGACAGCTGACTTTCAATATAAGCAGTGATGTTGGAATTGCCATTTTTTTTTAGTTTCTCTCATCTGATTATTATTCATAAAAGAGAAAACTGTTGTACAGGTAATGTCAGAGGGATACACAACAAATTATATACAGGGAAATAGTATTTTTTTAAAGAAATGCTCATATTTTCCAAATGAGGTCCTAAACATTTTGCCATTACATCTTCCTTTTGTAATCTTAATGTATCTATCATGGGAAACTTTCCAAAACGGAAATGCTTATACTGTTCCTCGCTCTTTAATAAAAGTCTGGACTTGCAGCAACCTGAAACAGTCACCTCTCTTTTTGACAAACCCATATTTCATGTTTCTCAATTTCATGTTGATCCTTTTCTTTAACTTTGATAGCATTATTGAATAGAGAGAAATGAAATCCAGCTTTCATCTAAAGGATAATCAACAAATATAACAATTGCTGTTTGGATTAGTTCTTGTTAGAACATAACCTACCATCTGTCGGTGAGACATCAGAGGTGACTCGGGAGTTCATGGCTTCCATGACAGCCATGGACCTGACCCAGTTAGTGCAAGGCCCCACTCATACAGGGGGACACACTCTGGACTTGATTTTCATCTCTGGTCAGTGGCTGAATGATCTTGGTAGAGGGGACTAGACATTAAACCCTTGTCATGGACAGATCTTTCACTCCTTCACTTAGACTTTCAAGCCGCTACCCCCCGCTGCAGGGAGACAGAACCGACTAGATGGTTCCGTCCCAGGTGCCTGATGGATCCCGAAAGGTTCCAGATGGAGCTTGGGCCGTTTCCTGAGACTCCGGCACATGACTCGACTGAAGATCTGGTGGCCGTCTGGGATAGTGCGGCCGCGGGGGCTTTGGACCACGTCGTGCCTTTATGACCTCTGACCCGATGCCTATCTCAATTGGCTCCTTGGTTCTCTGAGGAGCTGAGAGAGATGAAGCGTCACAAAAGACGCCTAGAGAGTGTTTGGAGGACTAGTCAATCCGAATCTGACTGGACACAGGTGAGGTCTTATATCAAGACCTACCTAGTGGCGATAAAAGCGGTAAAATCTAACTATTTTTCCGCTCTTATCGCATCTGCAGAGAACCGCCCAGCTGCTCTGTTTAGGGTGACCCACTCCCTCCTTTGGGTGGGAGTGCGGGAAGATCCCTTGCAGGGTCGAGCTGAGGATTTTGTGCAATTCCTGCATGATAAAGTCGCTCAGATTCGGGAAGGCTTGGACTCTGACTAGGTGAGTCTGGGGAGGGAGATGGGGGTGAGTATTGAGAATATTATCTGGGAAGAGTTTGACTCCGTGCCTCCCAAGGACATGGACAGAATTCTGGGTAGGCTTAGTACTGCCACATGTTTATTGGACCCGTGTCCCTCCTGGTTGGTACTGGCCTCCCGGGAGGTTACAAGAGGCTGGCTCCAGGGGATTATAAATGCTTCGTTGAGTGAAGGTGCCTTTCCCGCCGCCTTGAAAGAGGCGGTGGTGAGGCCCCTCCTCAAGAAGCCATCCCTGGCTGTATTAGTAAATTACCGTCCGGTCTCCAACCTTCATTTTGTGGCGAAGGTTGTCGAGAGTATGGTGGCACGACAGCTACCCCAGAATCTGGAGGAAGCTGTCTATCTGAACCCGTACCAGTCGGGCTTCAGGCAGGAGTACAGCACAGAAACTGCTTTGGTCGCGTTGGTTGATGATCTCTGGAGGGCTCAGGACAGAGGTTGTTCCTCTGCCCTGGTCCTATTAGATCTCTCAGCGTCTTTTGATACCATCAACCATGGTATCATGCTGCAGCGGTTGAGGGGGTTAGGAATTGGAGGCACCGTGTTATGGTGGTTCTCCTCCTACCTCTCCGATCGCTCGCAGTTTGTGTTGGCAGAGGGGCAGAGGTCGACCTTGAGACGCCTCGCTTGGGGGTTGCCACAGGGGTCAGTCCTCTCGCCCTTTCTGTTCAACATTTATGTGAAGCCGCTGGGTGAGATCATCTGTGGTTTTGAAATGTACACCCAGCTGTACATTTCCATTCCAAACCATCCCAATGATGCCCTTGATGTGATGTCCCGCTGCCTGGAGGCCGTGTGGGTCTGGATGGGGAGAAATAGGCTCAAGCTCAACCCTTCCAAGACTGAGTGGCTGTGGCTCCCGGCATCCCGGTATAGTCAGCTGGTGCCATCGCTGACTATTGGGGGTGAATCTTTGCCCCCCATAGAGAGGGCCCGCAATCTGGGTGTCCTCCTGGACTCACAGCTGTCTTTAGAAGAGCATATGACAGCCGTAGCCAGGGGGGCTTTTTATCAGGTTCGCCTGATCCGCCAGTTGCGTCCCTTTCTGGACCGGGACGCCTTGCGCACGGTCACTCACGTCCTCGTCACCTCCCGTCTGGATTGTTGTAATGCTCTCTACATGGGGCTCCCCTTGAAGAGCACTTGGAGGCTCCAACTGGTCCAGAATGTGGCTGCACGGGTGGTCATAGGTGCACCTCGTTACGGCACTGGCTCCCAGTGGTCTTCTGAGTGCAATTCAAGGTGTTGGTCACCACCTTTAAAGCGCTCCATGGCATAGGACCAGGATATCTACGGAACCGCCTTCTGCCACCAACAGCCTCCCACCGACCAGTTCGCTCCACAGAGAGGGACTCCTCAGGGTACCGTCGGCCAAGTTATGTCGGCTGGTGACACCCAGGAGGAGAGCCTTCTCTGTCGGAATGAATTGCTCCCGGATATTTGTAACATCTCTGACCTCCGGGTCTTTCGCTGTGCCCTCAAGATCCTACTGTTCCGACAGGCGGGGCTGTCTAACTGAATGCTTTTAAATTGGGTTTTAATTTTGGGTTTTAAAATTCGGCCAAAACTATTTAATGATTTTAATTAATTTTAAGTATGATATTGTATATTTATATTGTAATTCTGACTGTACACCACCCCGAGTCCTTCGGGAGAAGGGTGGTATATAAATAAAATAATAATAATAATAATAATAATAATAATAATAATAATAATAATAATAATAATAATAACAACAACAACAACAACAACAACAACAACAAGAATAAGAATAAGAATTATAAGAAAACTTCAAAAACCTTTAACATCTACTGCAGGTATTGTAAAATCTTGAGTTTTGCTTGTTGCTATTCAAATCAACACATAAAAATGTTTAACTTTGTAGTTCTTATCATATAAATATGGAAGTACTCATAAGCCTTGGTAATTCATTTATCGTTGGTTCATCAAAAGCATTTTGTATTGAACTGTGGACAATATGGAGTGTGCAACCATTTCCAAATCAAACAATTCTAGGAACTAGTTCATTCAGTCTGTAGAAAATACTGTTTTTCCCCTATCCTTGGTTTACCACCAAAGTTAATACAGGTAGTCCTCGCCTTACAACAGTTCATTTAGTAATCATTCAAAGTTGCAACGGCACTGAAAAAAGTTACTTATGACAGTTTTTTACAATTATGACAAAGGTCATGAATATGAACCAGTTGCCAAGCATTTGATCATGTGATCAAATTTTAAACGCTTGCCATCTGATTCATATTTATGACAGTTGCTATGTCCCAGAGTCATCTCTTTTTGCAACTTTCTAACAAGCAAAGTCAATGGGGAAGCCAGATTCATTTAACAACTGGATTACTAATTTATCAACTGCAGTGATTCACTTAACAACAGAAGCAAGAAAGGTCGTAAAGTGGGGCAAAACTCATTTAACAAACATCTCACTTAACAAAAAAAATTTGGAGCTCAATTGTGTTCTTACGTCAAGGACTACCTGTATTACAGCAATGTTATCAGCACCTAATCAATTGCTTTCTTATAAATTGTTTTTCATAAAGATTTTGAAAAGGTCATATATATTTCTACACAAAATAAGGTAGACATCCTTCCTAACAAAAATACAAAGATTTTTACTGTTAACAAATCATTACAGGTACTATTTTAGTGTCTTTTCTATTAGACGTTTTTGACACAGAAATGTATAATGCTTATTAAAAACTGTATTCAACATAATCTAAATTATACAATCTCCTAGAGATATCCATAGTTTCAGTATATTTCTTTGCAAAAGGAAAGATTTTGTATGCAACCATATGCGCATGATGGATGATAATGCAAGAGCTGTGATTTGTGCAGAAAACAAACTACCCATGAGTGCTAATGTGAAGGTTTCCCCCCAGTAGATGTCCTTCCGAAACATGTAGATGCTTGTGTATCATTGGAGTAATGTTAACAAGAATGATTATTAGGAGTCTTAAATTTGGTAAGTACTCCTAGTGTTTGCCATATCTAAATAGGAGTAGCATAACTTTTTTGAGCTCAGATAATTGTAACTATTTAACCATCATTAAGCAAATCTTTAAAATAGAATAGAATAGAATAGAATAGAATAGAATAGAATAGAATAGGATAGAATTCTTTATTGGCCAAGTGTGATTGGGCACACAAGGAATTTGTCTTTGGCACACATGCTCTTAATATAGATAAAAAGATAAGATATATACATCAAGAATCATAGGTACAACACTTAATGGTAGTCATACAGTAAAAATAAGCAATCAAATCATACTAGGAAACAATATCAATATAAATCGTAAGGATACAAGCAACAAAGTTACAGTCATGCAGTCATGTAGGAGGAAATGGGTGATAGGAATAATGAGAAGACTAATAGTAATAGTAATGGAGACTTAGTGAATAGGTTGACAGTGTTGAGGGAATTATTGGATTAGCAGAGTGATGGCATTTGGAAAAAAAACTGTTCTTGTTTCTAATTGTTTTGGTGTGCAGTGCTCTATAGCATAGTTTTGAGGGTAGGAGTTGAAACAATTTATGTCCAGGATGCGAGGGTCTGTAAATATTTGCACAGCCCTCTTTTTGACTTGTGCAGTATACAGGTCCTCAATGGAAGACAGGTTGGTAACAATTGTTTTTTCTGAAGTTCTAATTATCCGAATCCAAGGCAAACCATTCAATATCACAGTAATCCAAGTCTATGCCCCAACCACTGGTGCTGAAGAGGATGAAATTGACTGGTTCTATGAAGTCCTACAGCACCTTCTAGAATTAACACCAAAAAATGATGTCCTTATCATCATGGGGGATTGGAATGCTAAAGTAGGAAGCCAAAAGATAACTGGAATAACAGGCAAGTTTGGCCTTGGAGTACAAAATGAAGCAGGGCACAGCCTGATAGAATTTTGTCAAGAGAATATGATGCTCATAGCAAACACTCTTTTCCAATAACCTAAGAGACGACTCTAGACATGGACATCACCAGATGGTCAACACAGAAATCAGATTGAATATGTGCTCTGCAGCATAGACGAGGAACGGACTGTGATTCAGATCATGAGCTTCTTGTTGCAAAATTTAGGCTTAAATTGAAGAAAGTAGGGAAAAGCACTAGGCCACTCAGGTATGAACTAAATCATATCCCTGATGAATATACAGTAGAGGTGACAAATAGATTTAAGGAATTAGATCTGATAGACAGAGTGCCTGAAGAACTATGGACGGAGGTTCACAACATTGTACAAGAGGTAGCAATTTAAGCAACAAAACGACTTAACAGAGGCAGAAGAGATTAAGAAGAGGTGGCAAAATTACACAGAACTATACAAGAACGAGCTAACATCCCTGACAACCACGATGGGGTGGTCACTGACTTTGAGCCAGACATCCTAGAATGTGAAGTCAAATGGGCCCTAGGAAATCTGAGCAATAACAAAACTAGTGGAGGTGACAATATTCCAGCTGAGCTATTCAAAATCTTAAAAGACGATGCAGTAAAATGCTACACTCAAATTTGCCAGCGAATTTGAAAAACTCAACAGTGGCCACAGGATTGGAAAAGGTCAATTTACATTCCAATTCCAAAGAAAGGCAATGCCAAAGAATGTTCAAACTATTGCACCATTGTACTCATTTCACATGCTAGTAAATTTATGCTTAAAATCCTACAAGCTAGCTTCTAGCAGTATGTGGATTGAGAACTACCAGAAGTACAGGCAGGATTTCGAAGAGGCAGAGGAACTAGAGATTAAATTGCCAACATAGGCTGGATCATGGAGAAAGCTAGGGAGTTCCAAAAAACATCTATTTCTGCTTCATTGACTATGCTAAAGCCTTTGATTGTGTGGATCACAACACATTGTGGCAAGTTCTTTAAGAAATGGGAGTACCAGACCATCTTATTTGTCTCTTGAGAAACCTATATGCGGGCCAAGAAGTAACTGTGAGAACTGGACACATCCACTGATTGGTTCAAAATTGATAAAGAAGGCTGTATACTGTCGCCCTTCCTATTTAACTTATATGCAGAGCTCATCATGAGAAAGGCAGAGCTAGATGAATTAAAAGTTGGAGTTAAGATTGCCGGGAGAAATATCAACAACCTCAGAAATGCAGATGATACCACTCTAATGGCAGAAAGTGAAGAGGGATTAAAAAGCCTGTGTATGCGGGTGAAGGAGGAGAGTGCAAAAGTTGGCTTGAAACTCAAAATTAAAAAAACTTTGATCATGGCATCTGGCCCTCTCAATTCCTGGCAAATAGATGGAAAAGAAATGGAGTTAGTGACAGATTATATTTTCCTGTGCTCCAAGATCACTGCAGATGGGGACTGCAGCCAAGAATTTAAGACTCTTGCTCCTGGGGAGAAAAGCTGTGGCAAATCAAAACAGCATACTAAAAAGCAGAGACATTACCCTGCCAACAAAAATGTGTATAATCTGGGACGGAGCGGATGAGAAGCCCCATATCCCCTGCCGCTGCTCCGGGCTTTGGGAGACCTCTGCTAATGCAGAGCCAGGCGTCAAGAGCAAGCCTGCGAATTTAACAGAATACTCAAAGAAAATGTGAGCTGGACCTTTAATACTGAATCGCAAGTATTTTACTTATTCTTTAAAAAATTACTTAAGAGAAAAGAGAAGAGGAAAGGGGGAAAAAGAGCCTTTTAAAATGGCGTCTGCCGTGGCTGGAGAAGAGGCTGAAAGGGAAAGTCCTTCCGTTTTTTATTACTACAATGTAGCGGAATAAATATCACCGGCTACATTTGTAGACAAAACATCGCTCCTGTGTCTTCTTCTCTTTTTTTTTCTCTGGAGACTTGATATTGTTTTTGATCGGAAAGAAGTTTTTTTTTCTTGTTTTTTTAAGGGAAAGTCCTTCCGTTTTCTATTTTTTCTCCCTTTTTTACTAAATCTTGTCTGTGTGGGAAATGGCATCGGGACTCACACAGCTAGACAAACGGGGGGGGGGGGGGGGAAACTTCCCCCATTAATAAACTACACCAACAAATTGTAACTCTGTAATGCCGTGATATTGGGATGTGAAAAGAGCCTTACCTTGTTGGATCTGAATCATCTATTCTGGATCTCTTTTACTGGTAAATATATTATAATTATTTTGAGTTATAAGGCAAGAGAGTCACGCTGGGGCATGCAGAAGATCTGGATGTTACTCATTAGGATGATGGGAATCAACAATCCTGATGAATACCACAACTATAACTATATGGATATAATTATAATGTCACTCGGGTGGTTGTTTTTACTTTTATATATATACGAGGATATTTACTACTGATGGGGGCAGAAGATGATTGAAGATTTTGAACAAACTGTTGCACCAGCATGTTATTTTACCCTATTATGGGTGATGGATTTAATAATCCAGCGGAAAGACATCAAAGAAGATATTATATGGATTATAAATTTAAAGTTATTGTCTTTTTTCTTTTTATAAAATGGAATGCATATATAGATATGTGTATATCTTAGTAAAGTGGGCAGTGGATTATATTTAGAATTGTATTGCATGATTTTGTAGGAATTGAAGGGTTGAAATAGGTTAGTTTACTGATTGATTAATCTAAGAAAAAGGATCTTTAAGTCATATATTTAGGGGAGTGGAGGAATTGGATAGAACTGAATAAATGTTAAATGTGGATGTAGGGAGAAGGCCGCTTCAAATTGTTATATTAATATATATAAAAGATTAAATGTTAAATTGTAATAATACATTATAAGTTTAGGGGAGGAGAAAAAGGGCAGATTATTGTAAAAATGGGAGTTATAAGAATAATATGCTAAGGGTCAGTATTCTGAGGAGGGAGTAAGGGAAAGGAAAGATATTATGTATGTAATTAGTTATGAAATAGCCTATTGTTGTGAAGAAGTCACAGGGGGGGATGGGTGGTGAGGGGGGGTTAGGGAAGGGGGGGGAAAGGGGGAAAAACTTGTATTTGAAAACTTTTTCAATAAAAAAAAAATGTGTATAATCAAGGCTATGATGTTGCAATGTATGGCTGTGAAAGTTGGACCATAAGAAAAGCTGAGTGCCAAAGAATTGAGGCCTTTGAACTATGGTGCTGGAGAAGACTCCTGCAAGTTCTTTGGACTGCAAGGCGATCAAACCGGTCAGTTCTAGAGGAGATTAACCCTGACTGCTCTATGGGGTCAGCCTGAAGGAGAGAATGAACGTTGACGTACCTGAACGTTCCTTTTCGGAACGCTGCGACTCCAATCCATAGTACGGGATCTTCTTCCTTCCTGTTACTAGGGAACTGAGTGCAGATCTCTTCCAACATTTCTTTTGGCCACGCCCACACTGCCTCTCCTACGCCAGTCTTTCTCACGAAGGCGCAGGAACTGCAAAATCTGAAAAAATGCAACATAAACATAAACAGGGACAGGAAGCCCAACTGGGCGGGCATGGATTGGAGTCGCAGCATTCCGAAAAGGAACGTTCAGGTACGTCAACGTTCATTTTCCGTAACGCTGCTCCTCCAATCCATAGTACGGGATGTACCCAAGCTCACAAATCCTGGGCGGGAGGCTGACTGCTCCCCAATTCCGGTGCTGAAACTACTTGTTGTAAAACTCTGCGTCCAAACGAATCATCAACTGATGCATAAGAATCAATTTTATAATGAGTAATAAACGAAGAAGGCGATGACCAAGTGGCAGCTCTACAAATGTCCAAAATAGATGCTTGAGTTGCCCACGCAGCTGTGGTTGCTGCACTACGTGTTGAATGAGCATAAATTCCACCTGGTAAAGGTTTAGCTGCTTTGTCATATGCTGTGGCTATACAAGCTTTGATCCATCTTCCGACCGTAGCCGTGGATACTCTCTTTCCCATTGTCGATGGATGAAATGACACTAGCAAAGCCTCAGACAATCTAAATGACTCCGTTCTCCTAATGTAACGTCTCAGAATACGTCTCACATCCAACGTGTGCCAATTTTGTTCATGCCTATTTCTAGGATTGGGACAAAAATTCGGGAGTATGAGCTCCTGTGTTCGATGAAACGTAGAATTGACTTTAGGTATAAACGTAGGATCTAGTCTCATGACTACCCTGTCCTGATAAAAAATACATAAATCCTTACGAATTGATAAAGCCGCCAGCTCAGAAATACGCCTTGCAGAAGTTATGGCAAGTAAGAAGGTAAGTTTAAAAGACAGAAACTTTATAGGAATAGACCCCAGCGGTTCAAATGGTGAAACAGTGAGTGCCTGGAGTACAAACGGTAAGTCCCAAGATGGGTATCTATGAATTACAGGAGGAGACCTGTTAGCTGCTCCTCGTAAAAAGCTGCGAATCCTGGGATTCTGAGACAAAGATCTGTGAGGTTCACAATTAATTACCGTAGACAATGCAGCTACTTGTCGTCGTAAAGTTGTTGCTTTAAGACCTTTGGACAATCCTTCCAATAAAAACTCCAACACATCAGGTATATCAGCCGATGTAGGGTCCACATGGTGAACCACACACCAGTTTGCAAAAGCTTTCCATGAAGCTTGGTAAATGCGCTTCGTCGATGGACGTCTTGCTGATTGAATAATCTCAATTGCCTTATCCGAAATTCTATCCTTCTTCAGCAGGACCCTCTCAAGTGCCAGACGGTCAACTTGAGCCATTGAGGGTCTGGATGTTCTATGACCCCCTGGCTGAGAGAGACCTGCTGAAGCGGAATGGTCCACGGAGGAGACACAGATAGGCCTACTAAATCTGCGTACCATGGTCTTCTTGGCCACAGTGGTGCCACTAATAGAATTTCCGCTCATTCTCTGATCATTTTCTGAATTACTTGAGGAATCAACGGGAGCAGCGGAAAAGCATAAAGGAGTCCGGGAGGCCACCGACATCTTAAGGCATTGATTCCTTCCGCTCCCTTGCACTGGTATCTCGTATAGTAACGAAGTAGCTGTGCATTCTGTGGCGTTGCAAACAAGTCCACCAGAGGCTGGCCGAACCTCTGAACTATATCCTGGAAATTGTCTGGGTGAAGACGCCACTCTGCTGGGTCCAGTTGTTCCCGGCTGAGCCAGTCTGCTTGTACATTTGTTATTCCGGAGATATGTTCTGCTCTTATAGATGCCGTGTGTCTCTCTGCCCATGCCAATAGACGTTCTGCTTCGATCATAAGGGATTGAGAATGAATCCCCCCCTCCCGGTTGATATGAGCTTTGGTAGTTATATTGTCCGTCCTTATCAATACATGTTGACCCTCCAGCAAGGGGCAAAAGTGTCGTAATGCCAGGCGAACTGCTTTCAGCTCGAGCCAGTTTATGCTGTTTGTTGCTTCTAAAGGAGACCATCGACCCTGTACCACTTGATCCAACAGATGGGCTCCCCATCCTACTAGACTGGCATCCGATGTTATCACAAGATGGTTTACTTCGAGAAACACACAACCCTTTTGAAGTGCCGGAGAAGTCCACCACTTGAGAGACAAGCGTACCTGAGGCGGTAACAGAATCTGAAACTGTGACGTACTGCGTCCCGACTTTTGAAACAGGAGCAGAAACCACTGTAGTGGTCTCATGTGCCTCCGAGCCCACGGTACTATGGCAATACACGATACCATCTTCCCTAACAACTGGGAAAGCTGGAGAAGAGGAACTTTCCGTTGGGATCGTATTTTTATTATTAATGTTTTGATGTTTTGAACCCTGTCTGGTGATAAAAACACCTGACCTAATTCTGTATCTATCACCGCTCCTAAATGTAGAAGCCTTGTCGTGGGAACAAGATGGCTCTTTTTGAAATTTATGGTAAAACCGTGGTTCTGAAACAGATGGATCACTTGGTCCATGTCTTTCTTGGCTTGAATTGCCGATGATGAAAGGACTAGAACGTCGTCCAAGTAGTATAAGAGGCGAATTGGAATGGAACGAAGTTTTGCTGCTACAACTGCTACTAATTTGGTAAACGTTCTGGGTGCTGAGGAAAGCCCGAATGGCATCGCGCAGTACTGGTAATGATGTGAATTGTACTCGAACCTCAGATACCGGCGATGCGCCGGATGTATCGGAATGTGAAGATATGCCTCCCGGAGGTCTACAGATTGAAGTAGATCGTGCTGTCTGATGCATGTCAGGATTGAGCTTAGGGACTGCATCTTGAATCTTCGATATAGAATTGACTTGTTCAGATGTTTTAAATTCAAGATGGCTCTGTGTCCCCCCGATGTTTTGGTCACCAGAAACAGAGTGGAGTAGAAACCCTTCATTTCCTGATGCTCGGGGACCCACTCTATTGCTCTTATTGCCAACAGATAAGCTATTTCCTGGTCCATCAATTGACAATGCTGATGCAGTGGTGATATCTGACAGCGTACAAACCGACTGGGAGGCATGTCTATAAATTCCAAACAAAGTCCGTGGCGCACTGTGCGTCTGATCCACTCCTCGGAAGTGGACAATTCCCATTGGTGGTAAAATTTTTGAAGGCGCCCACCAATGGCATCTGGGGCGTTCGAGTCATTTACCCCTTTTTGTGGATCGGAAACCTCCACCTCTGAAGGGTCTTTTGACAGAGGATTGATTCCGTTGACGGTCTCTAAACCCTTGTCTATCAGGAACCCGGTCAGAAGACGGGAAATAGGATCTTTGGTTATAGGACCCACTGGGCCCGGAGCTGGTCCGAAATGGCTGCCTTTGGTTATATGGTACATAGCGGCGTTCTGGTCTGCGATAAGATGATGGTAAAATTTTTCGCTTCTCTTTGTCTTCAACTAACAGAGGTTCGAGTGCCTTACCAAAAAGAGAAGGGGCCTTGAAAGCAGATGAAGCCAACTTCCACTTGGCCTTTGTATCAGCTTTCCAATTTCTTAACCAGAAGAGCCTGCGATTGGTTACTGTCGATGCCAAAGCCCGAGAAGCGAACTTCGCTGCATTTAACGAAGCGTCCGCGGAATACTCGGTTGCAGCAACCAATTTATTAATGTCTTGGTGGACGCGTTTTTCAGCATCAGGCAAGCGCTTTTGTAATTGACGAAGCCATATTAACAAAGCCCTATTAAAAAATGAAGTGGCAGTTGCTGCTTTAATTGCCCAGGCAGCCGCCTGGTGTGCCTTCCTGAATCCCAACTCGAATTTCTTATCTTCAGATTTCAAGCCGTCTAATGCATCTGTTGTGACAGCAGAATTTGATGAAAGGTTGGCAACTGGTTCATCCACAGCTGGTAAGGCTAAAAGCTCTTCCATCTCTGACTCCGCACAATAAAGCTTTTTGTCTAGACCACTTGGAGCTGTCAACGATCCAGGTTGACCAAAAGCACTTTGAATTACATCCGCAAATAATGGTGGACATGGAATAGCATCCTTTTCAGGTTTAGACACCTGAAATAAGGCATCATGTGTTGCTGAAGACTGTTTAGTCGTATCTGTTGCTTTGGGTGTCATGCCAAATTGTGTAGTTACTTTTGCTTTATGCAGAAGTGATTTAAAAACAGAAGGCCTAAACAGACCAGTGAATACTGGTTTCTCCGGTGGCAGATCTTCATCCTCAGAAAATTCAATATCTTCTGGGCAATCTGCTACCTGGTCAGATTCATCTGAAGACACGTATTGAACGTGCTCTTTTGTAGTTTGATTGGTAGACTTTGAAGGCTGCAACTGCGATGGTTGGTTAATCGCTTGCATTTGAAAATTGCCAGCGCCATGCTGCAGTCCAGCAGAAATAATTTTTGCCAGAGCATCGGACAAAAGATATTGAAAGTCCATCTGGCTCGCCGATTCATCCGGGCGAAGCCCGGCTGCAGTCGGAGTAAATGTAGCTGAAGGTTCCTTTCTGGTCTGTTGGTCTGGTTGTGGTGCCAAAGACACACCAGAAGGGCCTGAATCCTGGTTGACATCAAAATCAGCTTCAGCTGACTGCGGGTCACTGCAATCTTTTTGTAATTGTAGAGAAGCAGAAGTAGAAGGGCCTGGTTCAGTAGATATTACAGAACTAGGTGTCGGCTTTCTTGCACGTTTAGCCCTTTCAAATTGTTTCTCTAGTGCTTTGTGGCGCCTCATTTCTTCCTTATTGTGGGAAGACTTAGAGGCTGTGTCACTTGATTTGTGTCTTTTTGACCTATTCTGCTTTTTTGATTGCGCAGGCATAAGATTGGCTTCCTGCTCTGATTCAGAAGAAAGATTATAATCATCCATCCTGAAATGATGGTATTTAGGCAGCTATTAATAAAGAATTTGCCCAGTTAAATAATACAAGGGTCCAGAGGCTTAAATTTCAGGACTGCTGGCCAAACAATCTGGTCAGAGCTGCCTATGAAGCACTTTCAGTAGACTAATATTTCACTAAATCCAGGTCTGTGGCTAGGCCAATTATAAAGGCCTTAAAAGCCGCCTCCAAGCTCCTGAACAATCACCCTCAATAAGCCACCTAGATCAACTGACAGTTGAACTACCTCAAGGGCATATAAACGGCGTTCAAAATGGCGGCCGCCCTTTATCTTTCTGTTAAAATGGCGGCCGCAGCTGTATTTAATGTCCAGGTATACCGCCCGTTACCTTTGAAGTCTCTCAGGAGCTATAATTGAAAGCCGGAGCGCATCCAAAATGGCGGCCGCCCACACCACGGTTCAAAATGGCGGCCGCGGCAACGACGATCTCTCACGAGCGCTGAATTCAAAAACCGGCTGTGCAGGAGGCAATGCCTGGACGTCAGAGTATGCCTTAAATCATTGGCATTAACTCTGGAGCCGCAGAAAAGGCGGAGCTGAGGCAATCGTGACTATGCTAGCTCACCAGTCAGTCAACGATACGCCTGCGGCTAAAATAACACAGATCTGCCCAGCTGGGACAGAATCCGGCTTGCTGACAGTTAAACGAGGGAACGAAGCGATCTGGCGCCCCAGAAACGCTACCGCCCCTCCACAGCACTCAAAATCCCTCGTAGCAGCTCCTCTAATAATAATAAAGACAAAAATAATAAACTAAAATAAAAGAGATCTATTTAAAGCTGTTAAACTGTAGAGCTAGAAAAAATAGAAGTTCCCTCAGTAACTGAGTGAGAAAGACTGGCGTAGGAGAGGCAGTGTGGGCGTGGCCAAAAGAAATGTTGGAAGAGATCTGCACTCAGTTCCCTAGTAACAGGAAGGAAGAAGATCCCGTACTATGGATTGGAGGAGCAGCGTTATGGAAAAGGGGACAGGAGAGGATCTATGGGGTGAAGCCTGAGGGAGAGAAGGGGATAGGAGATAATCTATGGGGTGAAGCCTGAGGGAGAGAAGGGGATAGGAGGGGATCTATGGGGCCAAGCCTGAGGGGAGAGAAGAAGAGAGGAGAGGGTAGGAGAGGCTTCTGTGGGGCCAGCCTGTAGTAAAGAAGGGAGAGGATCTATGGGGCCAAGCCTGAGGGAGAGAAGGGGAGAGGAGAGGATCTATGGGGCCAGCCTGAGGGAGAGAAGGGGCTAGGATAAGAGAGGCTTCTGTGGAGCCAGCGTAAGGGAGAGGAGAGGCTTTTGTGGGGCCGTCCTGAGGGAGAGAAGGGGAGAGGAGAGTGTCTATGGGGCCAACCTAAGGTAGAGAAGCGGGTAGGATAACAGAGGCTTCTGTGGAGCCAGCCTGATGGAGAGGAGAGGCTTTTATGGGCCCAGCCTGAGGAAAAGAAGGGGAGAGATCTATGGGGCCAGCCTGAGGAAGAGAAGGGGGTAGGATAAAAGAGGCTTCTGGACTTCTGGCAGTGACGTCTTGCTGTAGCAGGGCAAATGAATGGGTCTGCTTGTTTTCACTCGATTTTCTGTGTTTTTGAAGCTTTTTTTGGCAGGTTGGATCTTGGAGGGATTGGTGAGGTGGAGGGGTTTCTTCAGAGTTCGAACATGGGGCAGTGCAAGCGCCCATTTGGCGAGAGCTGCCCTCTGGATATACACGGAAGACATCTGCTAGAGAATGACGGATCCAGAGGCGTGATGTCCCGATGATTTGTACAGGGAGCAAATAGTGGAAAGCAGCTTGAAGAACCAGAGAGAGGAGAATAAAAGTGTCAGAAAGGGAAAATTCTCAGAAATTGTTAAAAGGTTTGAAAGAGAAGTGGTAAAGTGAGACTCCAAGAGGGAATTTGAGCGGCAAGGCGGCAGTGGGAATGGAGATCGAGAGCTGTCAAAGAGGAAAAGAACTTATTGCGGTGAGTGGAGCAAGTGAGTAGATTGGGACTTGTTCGCTACATTTCTGGTGCTAGAACAGTGTTTCCCAAACTTGGCTATTTTAAGATGCATGGACTTCAATTCCCAGAATTCCCCAACCAGTATGCCTGGTTGAGGAATTCTGGGAGTTGAAGTCCATACATCTTCAAAGGGTCAAGTTTGGGAAACACTGTGCTAGAAGAACCTTTATAATCTTGGATGCTGTTGTTGGAGGATAAGAAGAGAAAGTATCGGCTTTGAAGGATACGTTGGAGGCAATGGATTAAAATCTGAACTACAGACAACTAAGATGACTGTGCAGTTTTGAATAAAGAACACATCTTGAAGGCAGGGCTGAAAAACTCCTTTCAAAAAAAACTCTTGTGTTTATTAACAATTAATTGAAATAATCGAAGAAAAAAACTAAAAAAAAAAATCCAGAACTCTTCATATATACTACACATCAGCTGAAGTATTTATAATATTTATAATTAAATATCTATATTTGTACTTATCATTATATATTTAAATAATACTTATTTTTATGTACATATACTTAAATACTTATAACTTGTATTAACCCATATTAATCTCTGTTTATCTATACACTCATACATTCAGTTCTGTATATTAATAGACCTCCACTTAATTGTAAGTGAATAGAGTAGTATATATAGAAGTATAGGAATATATTTAAGGTTGCTAACTGTAAAGGTAATAGAAGTTAAGGAAGGAAGGAACATATTGATGAAGTATTGATTACTATTGATCTATATATGTATATATTAATATATTAATAATCACTAATCAAGTATTAATTGTTTATTAATCAATTGATTGTTAGAAATTGGAACTGACTTAATTAAGGATTATATTTTATTAAACTAAGAAATTATTGGGTAACATTATAACAGCTAAAGGGAAAGAATATAAGGGAAATATGAAAGGATAGAGATTGGAAGAAAGGAATAAAGAAATACAGTTGATTATATGGTACTGTGGAAAAACTTCTTTAGGAATATCAAAATGACAAGCATAACTACCACAGTCACCAAAATGGGGAGGGGGGAAATAACTTCAATGACAGCTTCCCCCTCAGGATCAAAATTGGCGGAAGCCATGATGGGAGGTGAAAAATCTGGCTCTACTGTTAATTTACAACATATGCAGTCAACTTTATTAGCAATACAGGAAACAATGTTAAAAATGCAAGAGGTCATGACAACCAGTCATGAAGATACTGAGAATAATATGGGGGAAGTAAAGGGGGAGATACGAAAGCTAGATGATAAAATTGGTACAATGCAGGAGATGAGAATTAAAAATGAACAAAAAATAAAGTCAGTAAAGGCTAAAACGGAACATATGGGGGGAAATGGATATAGTAATGAATAAAATGGTGGCAGAACATAGGGAACTGTAAGAAGCCATAATAAATTTGGAGATGGAGAAATCGATGTTTTATCTCCGCTTCCAAAATATCCTGGAAAACAAAGAAGAAAATCTTCCTGCACTGATGGCTGAGCTACTAGCGGAAATATTACAAAAAGGTAAACAAGAACTGGAAAACAAAATTGATGAAGCATTCAGGATTCATACCAATTATGCACAGAGGAACAGACTTCCAAGAGAAGTTCATATTAAATTTGTTAGGAAAAAAATAAGAGATTAAGTATTTAGGAAAACATGAGAAGACTCACTGATGCACAATGGAAAGGAGATTACAGTACTGAAACAGATTCCAAAAAGAGTAAGAGAGCAAAGACGAAGTTATCATTTTCTCTCTACACAATTACTAAAATACAGAGTGATGTTCTGATGGCTCATCCCGGACGGGATGTTGATAACATGGCAGGAAAAGAAATTTTGGATTAATACATTAGAAAAGACTCAGGAGTTCTATGATCACTACATAAGTGGGGAAGACGAACAAAAAAAGCAGGGAGGAAGGAGAAAGTAAAAATCAAGAAGATCAGATTTTGGAGGAAAAAATTGTAGAACAAGACACAAGAGATCATAAGGAAGTACAGCATCAAGTGAGAGAAGGAGCCAAAACTAGAGCACAGACTGAGAACAGAGTAAGGTGTAGACTGAGATCAACAGATAAGTAATAAGATGGAAAATGAAATAAAGATGCTATCATTAAATATAAACAGCATCAACTCAGTCACTAAATGTAAACAAATATTATCAAGATTACAAAAAAAAATGGATATCATCTGCCTCCAGGAGGTACATATTAAAGAAAAACATAACGATCTCATAAAATGTCCTAAATTAGGGGAAGTATTTTCGGCATTGGTACAAAATAAAAAAAGAGGATTGCTGTATATATAAAAGATTGGTTAAATCCTAGGAAAATACGTAGTGATAAAGATGGAAGAATTTTAATAACGGAAATCAGTACAAATTATAGGAAAATTATGTTAGTAACAATTTATGCATCAAGCATAAAACAAGAAAAATTCTATAATAAATTACACAGGAAAATAATGGAATTAGATGGTGAAAACATTTGTATAATAGGGGACTTCAATGGAATGGTAGACAATAAATTGGATTATAAAACAGTGAAAGAAAACAAAAATAACAAATGCATTTTTTGAAATGGCAAAAGAGTTTAAGTGACACATGGAGCCAATTAAATTTACAGAAAAAGCAGTACACCTTTTTCTCTCATCCACATAACTCATGGTCTCGCATAGACATGGCCTGGATGAACCCAGAATTGATCAATAATCTAGAAGAGATGGATATTATGCCGAACACCTGGATGGACCATAGTCCCTTAGTATTAAAATGGAAAGGTAGAGGAAAAAAGAAGAGATGGACATTAGATCAAAGAATGTTAAGATACGAGGATCTAACCCATGAAATACTCAGAGTCATTGGTATGTTCCAAACATATTTATTAAGTCAACTCTGCTCTCTTACAGGTGAATCTGTAGAACTGGCCAGTACCTCGTGCATGTCGCTTAAGTACCAGGGAGGTGTGGCTAAAGATAAGGAGGAGTGGTGGTAAAAGTGAGGGTATGGGTGTTAACCCTTGCTGTACCAAGTAGGGGGTGATATGGGGGTTAGGCATTTATATGCGACAAAGAATTGTAAAAGAAAAACGTTATACACAAATAATGGAAATGGAATTAAAGGTGTTTCTTAAAAATAATAGGAATAAAGATACTATAATACATAACCTATGGGACACCGCCAAAGTTTATATGAGGGGGATAACTATTGCATACATGGTGAGGAGAAACAAAGAGAAGAAGGAACAACAAATGTCAACATTGGAAAAGCTGAAAAAATTAGAACTATCACTTCAGAAAGATCCCCAAAACATGGAATCAGAAAGGAAATAGAGGACTTCCGGTTTGCTGCTGACCGCCGCCAGACGTTCCTCTGGGATCGTCAGCTCCCTCTGCCTGTATAGAGCCGCCGTTACAGCGGATGGCAGCTCGAAAAAACTCCGTTTCCAAGAGGAAACGGAGAGAGAGCCGGCAGGGGTGGGTAGAACTCCCCGCAGAGTCCCAAAAGTTTTTTTTTTAACTTTTGGGACGGAGCGGAGGAGAAGCCCCATATCCCCTGCCGCTGCTCCGGGCTTTGGGAGACCTCTGCCTATGCAGAGCCAGGCGTCAAGAGCAAGCCTGTGAATCTAAAAGAATAATTAAAGAAATGAAGAACTGGACCCTTAATACTGAACCGCAAGTATCTCACCCTTTTAAAAACTATTTAAAAGAAAAGAGCAGAGGAAAAGAGGGAAAAAGAGCCTTTTAAAATGGCGTCTGCTGTGGCTGGAGAAGGGCTAAAAGGGAAAGTCCTTCCGTTTTTCATTATTACAATGTAGCGGAATAAATATCATTGGCTACATTTCTAGAGAAACCTCGCTCCTGTGCTGCTCAGAAGTTTTTTTTAATGAGGGAAAGTCTTTTTGTTTTCTATTTCTTCTCTTATTTTTGCTAAATCTTGTCTGTGTGGGAAATGGCATCAGGACTTATACAGCTGGACAAACAGGGGGGGGGAATTTCCCCCCTTAAGAAATTGCGCCAACAAATTTCAACTCTCCAGCGTCAGAAACCCGATTTTAATATATTAGAATTTATCCTTGAAGAGATTGTAAGAAGGGATGAGATTGTGAATCAGCAACTTGAAAAATTTAAGCAGGAAATTAAAGAAATTGGTGAATTGGTGAAATCAGAGTCTGACTTCTTGAATAAAAAGATTTCAAAAGTTGCTAATGGTTTATCAGGCTTTCTGATTCGGATGGAGGCAAAGACTGAATTATTAGAGACTAAAATGAAGGAAGTCGAGGAGAATTTGGATGACATGACTCAAAAAATTAAAAAGGATTTGATAAACATTCAGGATAATAGCTTGGAAGACAAATCTAAAATGGAGACTGACCAAAAGATTGGTAATGAGGAAAATGTACAACAGAGGATTGAAAGAGAAGTTTTAATGATTCAATATAATTTTACAGAATATGCAATTAGATTGAGAGGTCTGCAGGAAAATAATAGAGATGATTTAAGGAAAGTATCTTCTGAAATTCTGGCTGGGATCTTAAAGGTTCAACCTGATGAAGTGTATTGCAGGATTGATAGAATTTATAGAATAAACTCCTGGTGGGCAAAGCAAAGGCAACTGCCTAGAGATGTGGTGATCTATTTTACAGATAAAGAAATTAGGAATAATATTGTGCAGAACTCTTTTAATTCCAATTTGCAATTTCATGGAAGAAAGATTTGGATTTTCAAGGAGCTCCCGCCCAAGATGTTAATGGAGAGGAAGAAATTTGGCTTTTTAGTGACTGAATTAAAAAAAAGAAATATCCTATTCAGGTGGGACATCCCAGCTGGTTTAATATTGAGATATCAAGGCGTAAGATATCAATTGCACACTGTTGAAAAAGCGGAAGATTTTTATCAAAAAATTCTAAAAATGAATTTAACACCTTTAGGCATAATACAGGATAAGCAAAAGGAGTTGGAAATAAAAGGAAAACATCAAATTACAGAGGCTGTGATGGATAAATTGTCTTTGGACTCCTTGGAGACCCCAGCTGGACTGTTTATAAATAAGAGAGCAGTGTCATCCGAACCCAAGGTGATGAATCATCAAGTCACAGGCAAGTGCGCAAATCAATCAGTTGATATACAAGTGATGGAGAAGAAAGATGAGATGATAAAATTAACCCAACAAGAACAATCCACAAAGCAGAATGAAAATCAACCAGCAGATATACAATTGGTAAGCAAGAAAAGAGGATGGAAATTCAACCCGAAAAAGAAAAAGAAAAGAAACAGATCTTATAGAAACAGCAATTTCCAAACTAAGCAACAGTGAAGCCAGGCGCTTTAAAAAATGAATGAATATTAGAAAAGACAGTGGTGGCGAACAATTGTCTGATACTATCCTGAGGATTGTGGCAGATCTCTGCAAGGCCATGATTTTGGGAAGTGGAAAGAGCCTCACTTTGTTGGATTTGAATCATCTAATTTTTTCTTATTTACTTTTTTTTTCTCTTGGAAATATACTATAACTACTTTGAGTTATAAGGCAGGAGAGTTTTGCTGGGGCATGCAGAAGATCTGGATGTTACTCAGTAGGATGACGGGAATTAACAATCCTGATGAATACCACAACTATAACCATACGGATATATTCATAATTATAATGTCACTCGGGTGGTTGTTTTTACTTTTATACAGGTGTGAGGATATCTACTACTGATGGGGGCAGAAGATGACTGAAGATTTTGAACAAACTGTTGCACCAGCATGTTATTTTACCCTATTATGGGTGATGGATTTAACAATCTAGTGGAAAGACATCAAAGAAGATATTATATGGATCATAAACTTAAAGTTATTGTCTTTTCTCTTCTTACATAATGAAATGCATATATAGATATGTGTATATCTTAGTAAAGTGGGCAGTTGATTATATTTAGAATCGTATTGCATGATTTTGTAGGAATTGAAGGGCTGAAATAGGTTAGTTTACTGATTGTTATAAAATGGGATGCATATATAGATATGTGTATATTCTAGTAAAGTGGGTACTGGATTATATTTAGAATTGTATTGTCTGATTTCAAGTCATATATTTAGAGGAGTGGAGGAAGTGGACAGAATTGAACAAATTTGGTTGCAGGGAGAAGGCCGATTTAAAATGTTATATTAATATATATAAAAGATTAAAGGTTAATTTGTAATAATACTCAATAAGTTTAGGGGAGGAGAAAAAGGGCAGATTACCGTAAAAATGGGAGTTATAAGATTAACAAGTTAAGGGTCAGTATTCCGAGAAGGGATTAAGGGAAAGGGAAGATATTATGTATGTAACTAGTTATGAAATAGCCTATTGTTGTGAAGAAGTCACAGGGGGGGTTGGGTGGAAAGGGTGGGTTAGGGAAGAGGGGGGGGGGGAAAGGGGGAAAAACTTGTATTTGAAAACTTTTTCAATAAAAAAAAAAAAAAAAAAAAAAGGAAATAGAGCTAATGAAACATAAAATCGATATATTACAACAGGAAGAAATGATAACGAATATAAAATTGGCAAAACAAAATTATTTTGAATCGGCAAATAAACCAGGGAGATGCCTCGCCCAAAAATTGAAAAAAGAAAAAGCTAAAAAATTGATACAATATTTATAAGACGAACAAGGAAACTTTCATCATAAAATCAATGGGAAAAAAAACATTATTCAAAATTATTTTCAAATACTATACAGTCAAGAAGAAAATATCATAAATTACCTACAGGAGAGGAATTTGCCAAGTAAAAGACAAAGATAAGGAAATATTGCATGGGAATGGGAAAAATACTTTAACAGAGTTAATAGAGGCAATTAAAAAACAGAAAATAACAAAATACCAGGGACAGATGGAATTCCAGTCGAAGTATATAAAAAATTTCAGGAAGTTTTGGAAGAAATTATGTTGGATATATATAATGAGGTATTAGAGAAAGCCAAAATGCCAAATTCGTGGATGGAGGCATATATAACATTAATCCCAAAAGAAAGTACAGACAATCAATTTATTCATAATTATAGGCCAATCTCGCTGTTAAATGCCAACTATAAAATTCTGGCAACAATAATAGCAGAAAGATTAAAAAGATATTAAACAAAATTATTAATTCAGATCAAAATGGGTTTTTACCCAAATGACAAATTAAAAACAATAAAAGGATTATAATGAATATTTTAGAATACTATGAGGCCCAACCCAGAAAAACAATTGGCAGTAATAATGGTAGATGCACAAAAGGCGTTCGACAATTTGAATTGGCAGTTTTAAATTATTCAATTAATCGGGATGAAATTTGGGGAAAAAATTACAGAAATGATTAAGGCAATTTACTCTAAACAGGCAGCAAAAATTATGGTCAATGGAGATCTTACAGAAAAAGTCAACATAAATAAAAGGGTCAGACAAGGCTGTCAATTGTCTCCCCTTTTATTCATCCTTTCATTAAAAATACTATTGGCGCAAGTAAGGGGAAATAGGGAAATAAAAGGGATAAGAATTAAAAGAGAAGAATATAAAACATAGGCTTTTGCAGACAACATGGCATTTATAATAGAGGACCCTTTGGAAACAGGAGAAAAGCTTATACAAGAAATAGAGAAATTTGGAACAATAGCAGGACTGAAAATAAATAAAAACAAAACAAAGATAATTACTAAGAACCTCACACAAGGCCAAAATAAGAAATTAGAGAAGAAACTAGGAATTCAAATTGTCAAAAATATAAAGTACCTGGGCATTTGGCTAACAGCAAGAACATCCTCAATAAAGGAAGACAATTACTCAAAATTATTGCAACAAATTCAAAAAGATTTAGAAAATTGAGCAAAACTACAAATTTGATTGGGAGAATCGCCACAATAAAGATGAATAACCTACCCAAAATTTTATTTTTATTTCAAACAGTACCTATACAATTAGGGAAAACCTTTTTTGACAAATTGAATAAAATTATCAGTAAATTTATATGGCTAGGGAAAAAGCCCAGAATCAAATTTAAAATGTTACAAGATGCCAGATGTAAGGATGGCTTTGGCCTTCTAGATTGGGAACTTTACCACCAGGTGGCAGTAGTGTCATGGCTCAGAGAATGGATAAAACTAAAAAATGGAAGAATTTTAACAATTGAGGGTCATGGCTTACAGTAAGATTGGCACGCCTTTATCTGGGATGGAAAAGACAAAACACGTAAGTACTTTCAGAGACATCAAGTGAGGGAAGTACTGCTAGAAACTTGGATGAAAATTAAAAGGAACTTCTATCCCAAAATCCCAAGATGGGTGTTGACAATGAAAACCTTGGTCTATCCCAATTTAACTGACTTTAATAAAATAGAAGGAATTGTTAGATGGACTAGGGAATTTGAAATCCAGACAAAAATTATTGGAAGAAGGAATTAAAATTGATTGGTGGCCCTATTTACAAATCCAAACAAAATACAAAGAAGATTTAGAAGTATATGGATTCCAAACTGACCAATAAGAAATGGATAATATATAACCGGGACCGATGAGAAAATAATCACTAAAACATATGTCTCCTTCAATTCAAAATGGAGGAATAAACGGTAAAGGAAATGATGATAATTTGGGCGAAAATCTTTGGGTATAATATCGAATTAGAGTATTGGGAAAAATTCTGGGGAACAAATTATAAGATGACGTTGTTGGCCGCCTACACAGAAAATATTTATAAAATGTTTTATAGGTGGCATTTATCCCCGGTGAGATTGGCCAAGATATCCCCAAACAATTCACCACGCTGTTGGAAATGTAACCATCAACATGGGACATATTTCCACATGTGGTGGACATGTCCCAAAGAAAAGGCGTACTGGTTAAAAATTAAAAAAATGGCTAAAGGAAATGACAGGGGGGAAAATTGCTATGAAGCCTGAGCTATTCTTGTTGGGAATTATAAAAGAAAAGATTAGAAAAGAAATGTATTACCTTATACTCCATATAACTATGGCCGCCAGAATTTCATTTGCACAAAATTGGAAACAACTATTTGCTCCATCAAATACGATTAAGGTGCTAGAATATATAGATGCAAATAAATTAACAATGGAACTTAAAAGACCGAGAGGAAACAATTTATTACAAAACATGAAATAGATGGTAAAGTTGGTTCGAGAAAGAATCTAAAATCAATGTTTAAATGTATAAATGTAAGAGAAGTTATAGAGGAATGAAATATTCAATGTGTAATAGATATGTATATATTGTAGTGAATATATGAATTAGTAAGTATTATATAAAATGTATGTGTGTATAGTTGGTCCAAAGACAAAATAGATATTATCAAAGATGCCTGTAGTGGAAAGCTGTTAAAATGTAACAAAGATGTTAAAGATGTAAATACTGAATAATATATATATTTTTTTAAAGAGAGGCTTTTGTGGGGCCAGCCTGAGGGAGAGAAGGGGATAGGAGAGGATCTTTGGGCCCAAGCCTGAGGTAGAGAAAGAGATAGGAGAGGATCTATGGGGCAAGCCTGAGGGAGAGAAGGGGATAGGAGGATCTATGGGGTGGAACTTGAGGGAGAGAAGGGGAGAGGAGAGGACAGAAGAGGCTTCTGTGGGGACAGCCTGAGATAGAGAAAGGGAGAGGAGATGATTTATGGGGCCAAACCTCAGGGAGAGAAGGGGAGAGTTGAGGACAGGAGAGGTTTCTGTGGACCAGCCTGAGGAAGAGAAGGGGAGAGGATCTATGGGCAAGCCTGAGGGAGAGAATGGGGTAGGATAAGAGAAATTTCTGTGGAGCCAGCCGGAGGGAGAGGAGAGGAGAGGCTTCTGCGGGGCCAGCCTGAGGGAAAGAAGGGGAGAGGAGAGGCTTCTGTGGAGCCAGCCTGATGGAGAGGAGAAGAGAGGAGAGGCTTTTGTGGAGCCAGGCTGAGGGAGAGAAAAGGCTTCTGTGGGGCCAAGCCTGAGGGAGAGAAGGGGAGAGGAGAGGATCTATGGGGCCAGCCTGAGGGAGGGAAGGGGAGAGGAGTGTCTATGGGGCCAGCTTGAGGGAGAGAAGGGGGTAGGATAAGAGAAGCTTCTGTGGAGCCAGCCTGAGGGAGAGAAGCAGTGTGTGTGTGTGTGTGTGTGTGTGTGTGTGTGTGTGTCTGTGTGTAATCAAAAGGAGTAATACATTAAATTGCAGCAGGCATCCAATCAACAAAGTGGAATAGCTGGCTTTAAAATAATCTCCACTGACATCAGGGGCCAAAGGTCAGGGTAACAGGCACTATCTTCCAATATATGCAGACTGTATATCCTTTAATAGATTACCCAGATACGTACACAGTACTTCATTTCATTAACCATGCCACAAGATTGTGTTAGTTTTTTCCTTTTAAACATATTTATGAACCTAACTATATTGTCACTTCCAATTATAATTTATGGTTAATGCTACATGTAAAAAGTGGTTTATTCATAAACTATGGTTAAGTAAGTCAGCACCTATCAACTGAGCTATCAAATAATTAAATCTAACCACCCTGCTGCTGATCATTCTCTTCTCTTTTCATATTTCCCAGTGTTACAGATTTCAGAGAGTTACGTATTTGCCTCAAGTATCTAAAATGCCATAATTTAAATCTGGTCCCTTGTGCCTTCAGTTAAAGTTAAATGATCCATCTGAGAATCACTTTATTGTAGTGGTTCAGCTGCTGGATTAGAACCTAAGAAACATGACTTCTAGTTTCCCTTTAGGGATGGAAAACACTTAGATGATTTTAGGTCAGTTATTCTCTTCTTATTGCCTTATTGTAGCAGGAAGGCAGATGGACGTTGAATGAGTGACAGGATGAGTGAAGAATTCCAGGAGTATATGCCAAGAGTAATTATTTCCAGCAGATGTGGAGGTTATTCAAACTGCCCAGCCAAAGGAATATACTGGAGATAGATAATCACTCATAAATTCTTGCTGCAAAGAAGGCACTGTATTTCACCAACAAAACCTCATGGATAGATAATGTAAAATGACAACAGTGAAAACTGATTTAAATCCTGCTTGTTGCTATGTGTGATTTATCTCTAGGGAGAGATTACAAGCTCCTCAAAGGAACAAACAGCTCTTTCCTTTTCAGCAATGACTTCCTTTGAAAATACACTAGTCTTCAGAATATAAGCATTCAAAAACCTCTTCCTTGAAATCAACATTTTTGCTTCCTAGAAACATTTTGTAGAATGGATTCATAGCATTAGGGAGAATTAGTTCTTCTCTCTTCAACAGCAAATTGCTTTTCAATATAGCCCATCCTCACATGATGTTTAAGAAGGCAACCTTTTGAACCTCTGTGAAAAAGGGGTGTTGGTCCTACCTGATACGCCCCTTCTCGTTGAGTGGAGACAGCAGCCAGATGTGGGTTGTGCTCATTGGTCAAATGTGGGACTGAGCCTGTCAATTCATTCTTAAATCCCGCCCCTATTCCTAGGGGATTCCAGCTTTGGCGAAGGAGGAAGACAGACTCTGAGTGTGGAAAGTAGAAATATAAACAACCTGTGAGAGAAATTTAAACTTTTTAGTGACCAGACTGATAAAGGGTGGGACTGGCTGCTGTCTCCACTCAACGAGAAGGGGCGTATCAGGTAGGACCAACGCCCCTTTCTCCCTTGAGAGTGGAGACAGCAGCCAGATGTGGGACATACCAAAGTTCACTGTCCCAGCTCACGGGATGGAACAGTCTGGGCAGAATACTCCTCCCTGACCTCAACACCTTGTAATACTCTTCTCCCAAAGTCAGCCTCTGTGGAGGCAAATTTATCTAATTTATAATGTCTAAAAATGGAGAAGGAGAGGTCCAAGTAGCTGCTCTGCAGATCTCAATCAAAAAAGCTTTAGAAGCCCAAGCAGCTGTAGTTGCAGCACTTCTGGTGGAATGAGCTGTCACATTAGTAAGAGGAGGCAAAGATCAAAGTTTGTATGCCATAGTAATCGTCTCTCAGATCCATCGACCTAATGTCGAAGAAGTCACTTTGTTTCCTAAGGAAGACGGGAGAAAGGAAATGAACAGTGACTCTGTCCTACGAACATCCGCAGTCCTCCGGATGTATAGCTGGAGTGCCCGTCTGACATCCAACATGTGCAATCTGTTTTCCAATGGATTTGAGGGAGAAGGATAGAAATCTGGCAAAACAATTTCCTGCAAACGATGAAAAAAAGAGTTAATTTTAGGCATAAATGTAGGGTCCAATCTGAAGACCACTCTATTTATGTGAAATATACATAAATCATCTCGGACAGACAATGCTGCAAGTTCTGAAATACGTCGCGCTGAAGTAATCGCAACCAGAAATGCCACTTTTCCTGACAACAGGCGCAGACTGATAGAATCTAGCGGTTCATATGGTGAACCCATAAGTGAGTCCAACACAATTGAAAGTTCCCAAGAAGGGTACCAAGGCAGTACTGGTGGACAGAGATTAGTTGCTCCTCGAATAAAATGACGAATCAGTGGGTCTTACGACAATGAATGATTGGAATTGTATGTCAGGATACATGAGATAGCGGCCACCTGTCTGCGGAGAGCGTTGGGAGAAAGGCCTTTTTCCAAACCCGCCTGTAGAAACATCAGGACCTGCAAAACCGAAGCTCGAAGAGCGGAAAAACCTTGGGTATCACACCAAGATGCAAAGGTCCGCCAAGTGGCCGAATAAATTCGTTCTGTTGATGACCGCCTAGAAGCCTGCATGGTTCGAATTATTGAAGATGGGACGTGATTTCGCTGGAGAGTGTCCCGCTCAACCGCCAGGTGATCATCTGTAGCACTGAGGTTCCGGATGTGCAATCACCCCTTGGCTGAGGCAATTCGGGATACATGGAATCCTCCAAGGAGGAGTCACTGATAAATTCATGAGGTCCACAAACCAGGACCTTCTTGGCCAATGTGGCGCCACTAGAATGATCTCCGCCCCTTATAAGTTTCCGAAGTACTTTCAGAATGAGGGGAATCGGTGGAAAGGCATACAACAGGTCTTGTGGCTAAGGGGAGTGTAGGGCATACACAGCTTCAGCATATTGAGAGTGGAAACGGGAGAAGAAGCGAGGTAGCTTGGTGTTCTGCTGGGAAGCAAACAGGTCTACTTGTGGCATTCCGAAGCGTTCCGTTATCATCTGGAATAGTAGAGGATGGAGGCTTCACTCTCCATGATCTATTTGCTGACGGCTCAGCCAGTCCGCCGTCACATTCGCTTTTCCTGAAATGTGATCTGCTTTCAATGAAGCTAGATGTCGCTCTGCCCAAAGACCTAGTTTCCTTGCTTCCCGCATCAGAGATTGGGATCTGGTACCGCCTTGGCGATTCACGTGGGCTTTGGCGGAGATGTTGTCGGTGAGAACCAACACTTGTGTGCCTCTCACCAGCTGTTGAAAAACTCGCAGTGCCAGGTAAATCGCCCGAAGCTCCAGCCAATTGATACTGCGGGCAGCTTCCAAGGTAGACCAAGTGCCTTGTGTGACTTGTGTCCTGCAGTGAGCTCCCCAACCGAATTTGCTGGCATCGGTCGTCACTATTACACATTGAGGTTCCAGGAACAGGCAGCCTTTGGAAATTGAGGGAGATTGCCACCAATGAAGGGACACGAGTACCTCTCTCGGAACTGCGATTCTGGTCGAAGAAGATCCCTTTCCTGTCTTCTGCAAAGGTAAGAGAAACCATTGGAGGTCTCTAAGGTGTAACCTGGCTCAGGGAACAATAGAAATGGTAGATATCATTTTGCCCAGTAATTTAGAAAGCATTAAGGGAGAAGCCCGTTTATCTTTCATGACTTTAGCTACCAGGGTTCTCAACCCGACTTGTCGATCCGGGGAGAGGAAAACTTTACATTCTATTGTGTCAATTATAGCCCCCAAATGGAGAATCCTGGTCGAGGGTTCCAGGTGGCTTTTTTTCTATATTAACGGAGAAGCCATGCGAGGCTAATGACTGAATTGTGAGAGTGATATCGTCCTTAGCTTGTTGATGGGAAGATGACATAATGAGGATGTCATCTAGATAGCATTGGAGACGAATTGCTCGAAGTCTGAGGTTAGCAACTAAGGCCGCCAAAATTTTCGTGAAGCTCCGAGGAGCAGAAGAAAGGCCAAATGGTAAGGCTCTATACTGGTAGTGAACCCCCGCATTACAAAAGCGAAGATATTTCCTATGGGAAATACGAATGGGGATATGGAGATAAGCCTCCGTAAGATCTATTGAACAGAGGAGATCGCCCCTCCGTACGTGGTCCAGAATTGATTGCAAGGATTGCATTTTGAGCCTTCTATAAATTACAAATTGGTTCAATCGTTTAAGGTCCAGAATAGGTCTCCACCCACCCGATGACTTAGGGACTAAAAAGACCCGAGAATAGAACCCCTGTCCCTCTTGATAACGAGGGACTCTTTGAATGGCGTTAATGATTAGAAGATGGTTAATTGCCGATTCCATAAGGGTTCTTCGTTCAGCTATCTGGGATACAGGACAGTGAATAAAAGACAATGGAGGAGTGGAAACAAATTCAATGGCCAGATCTGATTTAATGGAGGCCAGGACCCAGCCATCTGAAGTAGTGCTCTCCCAAACTTTGGTGAATAGGCCCAATCTTCTGCCAATGGGAGGTTCCCCTGCACTACTAGTGATGGCGTCAGATGGGATGACCCCCTCCCCCTCGAAAGGGCCGTCGGGAACCAAAATTCCTTCCCCTGGGTGGTCTTTCCTGAAAATTTCTTTGTCTAGAGTTGTAAGGAACTGGGTAGGAATTACCCATGTTACGGGAGGATCCAAACCCCACTTCCGAAGGTCAAAATTGAGGACGAGTAATATAAAGGGAAAAACGAGGTTCTCCTCTGTGGAAAACAGTAGGCAGGATCTTCCGTTTATCTTTGGTTTCCACAAGGAACTTGTCTAAGTGATCCCCAAAGTGTTTCGTGCCCGAAAAAGGCACTGACACCAGACGCCATTTATGTCTAGCGTCGGCCTGCCAGTGGCGGAGCCACACTAAGTGGTGGGCTGCAATGGAAGAGGCCAGGGATTTAGCTGCAAAACGAGTAGCATGTAACGTGGTGTCTGCAGAGAACTGAACGGCCATCACAATTTTATTCAGGTCCTGTTTTAATCTGGAGTCCTCCGAAGACATTTTATCCTGTAACTGGCAAAGCCACAGAAGAGTTGTTCTATTAAAGAAAGATGCGGTGGTAGCCGATTTGATGGCCCATGCTGCTCCAAGATGTGCCCTTTGAAGGACCTGTTCAGATCTGGGCTCCTCAGGTCGAAGACCTTCCTCTGGATCTCCTGGAATGGATGAAGATGAGAATAAAGCTGCCACAGGAGCGTCGACAGAGGGTACATGCAACAAGGAATCCAGATCAGGAGACACAATAAAATTCTTTTTGTCTGTGGAAGATGGTATTGGAACTGTAGAGGGAGCAGACCATTGTTTCTGAATGATCTCCAAGAAAAGTGGAGGCGTTGGAATGGCTATCACCGGCTTAGGCTGTTCAGCAAACAAAGCATTCAACGAGGCCGCAGTTGTTTGAGGCTCTGGTTGAGATGTTGACCCCAGTTGGGCTGTATTGACCGCTTTAAATAGGAGCGACTTAAAGAGTGCCTGCAGGAAAAGGCCCGTGAAGGCAGGTTGGTCAGGAGGTAAACCTTCGTCCTCTGACAACTCTGGTTCCTGGGTTTCCAACCCTGCTGGAATTGAATGATCACTGACACAAGATACCTCTGGAGAATCTGAACCTGTTAGTGAAATAGCATCATCCATATTAAATGTATCTGGAGAATCAGAATTATGCCTGTTAGCAGGATATATATGTTCTGACAAAGATTGTTGTACTGCCATATTAATCATATGTTGAATGTCTTCTGGGCGCCAATTGATTTGCGCTTGGTCTCAAGCCTGGCCGACTTCCTTAGAAGTTCGGATAGGAACAGAAGGTGTATGTGCATTAAGCACTGAAATTGTGGGAGCGCTAGACTCCACAGTAGTAGTTGTACCCATAATGGGGTTAGAACCCCAAACTTCAGATGATTCAACTGACATCTGGTAATCTCGTAAGGACTTTTGGTCTGGTGTAATAGAGGTTTCCTGTACAGGTTCATTAGAAGACACTCTGATGATTTTGAAATCTGTAGGGTCAGTGTCAGTGGTTTTCTTACGTGACTCTTTAACAGTCTTGACCTGACTGATGACAGCTCTAGGAGTCATCAAAGAATGTTTTACGCTTGTGCGCATAGGAATAGTTTGGACACATTCCTTTTGTTTCTGATTATGGTCCTCCCTGATTGAAGCCTCTGATTGCTCTCTTACTGTGGCCTTTCGGCCATGTTTGGACTTTGAGAGAGCTTTAGGCATGATATGTGTTAGATCGGCTGAACCAATATGTGAATCAGTAAGTTAAGCTCTTTAAATATAGATTGGTTGTTAGAAATTATAAGGCCAATCTGTGGAATGCAACTGAGGCAAGTTCTTAACTGAAAGTATAGTTATTATCCTTCAAGTAGATTGATAAAATAGGGAGGTAAAGCCTAACAGGCTTGATATCCTCAGATAAATGTAAATTGTAGCTGAGCCAGTAATCAAAATGGCATCTCAGCAAACTAGACTGGCACAGCCTGATAGGCTGGAGGCTCTGGCAATGGAATTTGACGTTGTGCCTGTATTCAAAATGGCGACCGGCTCAACTGTCAGTGGGAGCTCGAGGCTCCACTTTAAAGAGGCGAAAATTCCAAACAGTTGAAATTTGTTAAGGTAAGGCAAATAAATCGTTTAAATGAAGGATTTAATTTATAGTGAATCTCCTCTCCAGACTATGTGGCTAGTCCCAATTCAGTGTTAAACAGCTGAAATTAATTAAAGGCTTAAGCGCTTAAAAGCGGCTTTTAAAATGCCCTCAAAGCCGATCTTGGTGTTTTTAGTCAATAGACAACAAAGCGGCTAATGTAAGGGGCGCGAAGCTCCACTTATTCATAACAATTAAATCAACAGCAATGATGGAAGCGCAAGTCTCCACAATCTGTTTTATGAGTTGTTGTCCAGCCTCTGTGGCCAAAAAGGAAACCCCCGCCCCCTTACTGGAGCGAAATGCTCCACGGAAATAAGTAACTGACCAGTTTCAGTGATGTTTTCTGTGAGGGGCTGAGAGTAGAATTCGTCCTCAGAGGTCTGAAGGTACCAGTTAATAAATTTAAGTCCAGAAGGCAATAGAACAGTCAAAGGAAATCCAGTAGTCAAAATCTGAAGAAAAATAAGCAGAAATTAAATCACTCTAACGCTAAAAGCAGATAGAGCACACTTTCCACACAACTGTCCAGTCTGACGACTGAGCAAAAAAGCTGGAATCCCCTAGGAATAGGGGTGGGATTTAAGAATGAATTGACAGGCTCAGTCCCACATTTGACCAACCCACATCTGGCTGCTGCCTCCACTCTCAAGGGAGAAGAAGAATGCTAGAAACTGTCTTTCAAGTTTATTTAGCACTATCATTGTTTTAGGGGTTAACTTTATTTACACTATCCCATTTGCACATATCTCTGTAGATCATCAAATGTTTGTTCAATTCAGAATGATTTTATTTTGAATGGATTCAATTTGCAAGGCAGTTTGCATGAATTTTAAACAAAGGAAATAACCCAAAAAAAGTTATTTTTCTGATGGATTTGTGCCTTAGAGTAATATTGAACAAAATTCAGGAATAAGATACAGGAATAATCTATGGTTTTGGGAAATATCTGCAATTCTTAGCATTGGCAATTGTCTTGGGTTTTTGGGAATTGTGATTCAGCAACATATCAAAGCTAAAGGAATGAACCAGACAATTTGACAAAGAAATTAAGATCTACTATGAAAGATGGCCTGGTAAATAACAAAGCAAGAATTAGCATCCAGTACAGAGAACTGAACCTGAAGGCTTTTGAATTGTGTATTGGTAGAGCTGAATCATAAAATTGTACTCTACAACTGCAAAACTGCAAGACTGTCTTAATTACTGTTATGTTGTTTTATTTTTAAAAAGACCACTTTTAAAGTCAGGGGCAGCCAATTGATTATTTAATAATGCAATTTTATAGTATGAACATTTAAAAAATTTCAACTGAAATAGACAATCTTCCTCAATACATTATAGGCTTCTGTGCATGTGTAAAATCCTTTTCCAAATTTTAGGTAAAATACTGTACATAAAATCTCATTTTATACATACACACGCCTAAACGTCTTTTTGCTACTTTATGCAAGTGGCAAGCCCTTTGAGATTTAATAAGACATTCTACTTTTCATAGACTTTTCATTAGTCTGTTAAATTGACGATTCATTTATTTCATTCTCAAGTAAAATATATGTTTGTCTAAAAGCACTGTCTCTTTACATTATGAAGTTCAGAATCTAAGCTGCAGAGTCTTGGGGAAATTTCTGTCCATCTATAGAACCTAACTGGAATTACTGCTGGAATCCATGCTCCCTGTTAATACCATCAGTGTCCTTCAGTATATAATATTGGTCATACTGAATACAATATTCTGACATTTCATTACCTTTTTTCACATTCCCAGGATCTATAGCTAATATATAGGTAAATATAAAAGCTACGGCTTCCTATTTTTAACGACCTCTGACACTTAACAAAATGTGAGGAATTGAATATACAACTAAATGATGGAAGAGTACAGAGAATTAATTCAAAAACAATGGACAGCATAGTGGACAGAGAAGCTATGTAACTAAATGCCCATTTCCCTTTTTATTTTCTATTGCCAGCCCCATTTCATTAAGATATTCTCTAAGTTATGTAGCAATTGAGTAAAGAAATAAGAGAAGAAATGTATTTCTGCTAACAATGCACAAGCAGAAACTAATCCTGATTGTTCCACTTTACTATATTAACATCTAAATGGCTTTATCTTTTACCCTGCAGGTGGTTCACACCTAAGGAAATAGAAGTTATTGTGACTTGCCCAATAATTCAATATAAGCTTTTTAAAATTGCCATCCATGCAACTGTACTATAGGGATTTTTGTAATGTTGTAATTTTCCAATATATTGGCAAGACAGATACTTCAATGTAATAAATAGTTCAAAGCATTTTTGTTTTTGTTTTACAAGGTAAAATGGTAGAGGTAAAACCCAAAGAAATCACATTGTTTTAAGTTACATTCACACATGCTAAACTTTGCTAATTTTAAATTTGGTTCATTTTAGGTACGTTATACTACATATCACTATAGAACGTAGACTATGTCATAATATATTTTGCAATGCATTGGTTGAAAATGACTTAAGTCGGATATTTCACAAATATTCTCAGAATGTTTTATCTGGGTTGTATTTTCCTTCACTGAACACCACTTCCTATATATTGTTATGTACTGCTCTTAGATAGCAAAATTAAAAAAGTGATCATTGGAAGAAAATTTCCTGTGTTTGTTTCCCAGCTGGGAAGCAGTCACCAATGCTGAGAAGAAATAGACATGAAAGCCAGCTGCCAGAAAAAGGATCCTTTAATTCAGAAAGGCAAGAAAAGTAGCTGGAGCGTTCCTGGCTTACAAGCAAACTTGAAAGTGTGACTCTGAGCCTTTTATGCTTAATTCCCCTTTGAAGCTCCTGCAGCTTGATGGGTTTTTATGCATTTCTGATTGCCCTGGTTTTGTTTTCCTGGATTAATCTTGGTCCCAGGTCTTTAGTTTTTCCTGTTCTTAATCTTGTCAGGGAGGCAGGAAAATGGGAGTTTCAGTTTACCTTGGAGAGTTTATTTTTAGCCTGATTCTTCTTATCTTAATGGCTCTTCTTAAGTCTTCCTTTCAGCTGGTGCTTTTGCCTGGGGTTTTCTCAGTGGTGGGATTCAAATTTCTTTACTACCGGTTCTGTGGGCATGGCTTGGTGGTCATGTGACTGGGTGGGCGTGGCTTGGTGGTCATGTGACTGGGTGGGCGTGCTTGGTGGTCATGTGACTGGGTGGGCGTGGCTTGGTGGTCATGTGACTGGGTGGGCGTGGCTTGGTGGTCATGTGACTGGGTGGGCGTGGCTTGGTGGGCATGTGACTGGATGGGCATGGCCAACTTGATGTCACTCATGTCAAGGGGTGCTTTGCCTAGTATCTTCTCACCTCAAAGACATACAATTTCCCTGTATTTATTTACCACTACTGAACATCCAAAATACACTATTTAATCCTATGTACAGTCAGGTCCAGAAATATTGGGACATCGACACAATTCTAACATCTTTGGCTCTATACATCACCACAATGGAGTTGGAATGAAACAAACACAATGTGCGTTAACTGCAGACTGTCAGCTTTAATTTGAGGGTATGGACATCCAACTCAGGTGAACGGTGTAGGACTTACAGCAGTTTGTATTTGTGCCTCCCACTTGTTAAGGGACCAAAGGTAATGGGACAATTGGCTTCTCAGCTGTTCCATGGCCAGGTGTGTGATATTCCCTCTTTACCCCAATTACAATGTGCAGATAAAAGGCCCAGAGTTCATTTCAAGTGTGCTATTTGCATTTGGAATCTGTTGCTGTCAACTCTCAAGATGAGATCCAAAGAGCTGTCACTATCAGTGAAGCAAGCCATCATTAGGCTGAAGAAACAAAACAAACCCATCAGAGAGATAGCAAGAACATTAGGCGTGGCCAAAACAACTGTTTGGAACATTCTCAAAAAGAAGGAATGCACCGGTGAGCTCAGCAACACCAAAAGACCCAGGAGACCACGGAAAACAAGTGTGGTGGATGACCGAAGAATTCTTTCCCTGGTGAAGAAAACACCCTTCACAACAGTTGGCCAGATCAAGAACACTCTCCAGGAGGTAGGTGCATGTGTGTCAAAGTCAACAATCAAGAGAAGACTTCACCAGAGTGAATACAGAGGGTTCACCACAAGATGTAAACCATTGGTGAGCCTCAAAAACAGGAAGGCCAGATTAGAGTTTGCCAAACAACATCTAACAAAGCCTTCACAGTTCTGGAACAAGATCCTATGGACAGATGAGATCAAGATCAACTTGTACCAGAGTGATGGGAAGAAAAGAGTATGGAGAAGGAAAGGAATTGCTCATGATCCTAAGCATACCACCTCATCAGTGAAGCATGATGGTGGTAGTGTCATGGCGTGGGCATGTATGGCTGCCAATGGAACTGGTTCTCTTGTATTTACTGATGATGTGACTGCTGACAAAAGCAGCAGGATGAATTCTGAAGTGTTTCGGGAAATATTATCTGCTCACATTCAGCCAAATGCTGCAGAACTCATTGGACGGCGCTTCACAGTGCAGATGGACAATGACCCAAAGCATACTGCAAAAGCAACCAAAGAGTTTTTGAAGGGACAGAAGTGGAATGTTATGCAATGGCCAAGTCAATCACCTGACCTGAATCCCATTGAGCATGCATTTCACTTGCTGAAGACAAAACTGAAGGGAAAATGCCCCAAGAACAAGCAGGAATTGAAGACAGTTGCAGTAGAGGCCTGGCAGAGCATCACCAGGGATGAAACCCAGCGTCTGATGATGTCTATGCATTCCAGATTTCAGGCTGTGATTGACTGCAAAGGATTTGCAACCAAGTATTAAGAAGGGAAAGTTTGATTTATGATTATTATTCTGTCCCATTACCTTTGGTCCCTTAACAAGTGGGAGGCACATATGCAAACTGCTGTAACTCCTACACCGTTCACCTGAGTTGGATGTACATACCCTCAAATTAAAGCTGACAGTCTGCAGTTAAAGCACATTGTGTTTGTTTCATTCCAACTCCATTGTGGTGGTGTATAGAGCCAAAGATGTTAGAATTGTGTTGATGTCCCAATATTTCTGGACCTGACTGTATATAGGCCATATGTATACATACATATTACATAGTATAGAGTGTGTATAGGCACACAAAAAGATACATTTACTATATATACTGTGTGTGTATGTACACACACACATACACAAACACAGCTCTTCTAAAACTATACACATTCAACCTCACTTACTGCATTTGGAAAAACACATCCAGAATCCACTTTCTGCCACACATTTAACTATAACTTTTGTACATTAGAACATTACACACACCTTCAGATTTACTTCCCTAGCCTGCACATGACCCAGAAGATGTCATGGATTGAGTAAAATGTGGCAAAACTCACTTAACTCTTGCTTAACTCTGCTCTTGCTTAGCAACCAAATTTTGGGCTCAATTGTGGTCATAAGTGAAAGACTATCTCTGCCTTTCTCTGCATGGCAGCCTTGTCCTAGTAAACTCCTTCCCTTTTCTGGCAATTTTCCTCTCTGTTAGAGGCACCAAAATAATCCAGATATAAGACAGTATTGGTGAACCTTTTACTCACTAAGTGTTGAATGGGTATATGCTTCATGTGCTTTGTGCCATCCACACTAATATGTGGCTCCTCCCCCATGCGCTGCATGTGCAACTGCACCATCTGAACATGCACAGCTTTCTCGTGTGCCCCACTGGATGCTGCGCGTGCAACCACACCATCTGCGCATGGGTAGTTTTCATGCAGTGCGCATGCAATTGCACATCTGCACGTGTGCAGGTTTCACATGGCTCCATGTGCCGCACATGCAATCACACCATCTGTGCATGTGGTTTTCACACACACCATGTGTGTGCATGAACACCATCTGTGCATGTGTGCGCTGTGCACCAGTACTTTCATGCGCATGCGCAAATGTGCACATATGCGCAGGAGAGCTCTGAGACCAGCTGGGTCCCCTGAATTGCGCACATGCACACTGGAGGCCCAAACACTAGCTGGGGCGTGCGTGTACGCAGAGCTGCAGGTGCGTTGGGCGGCAGTTTGCATGCCCGGAAAAATGGTTGTGTGCCACTTCTGGCATGCGTGCCATAGGTTTGTCATTACAGATACAAGGTCTCCTGCTGGATCAGGGGGTTGGACTAGAAGATGACCTTCGAGATCCTTTCCAGCCCTAGATTGCTGTGCTGTTTCAAAGAGTCTTCTGAAGCCAGGGTTTGTGGTCCTTCCTTCGTCTCCTTTTTTTCCTCTCCCTCCCTCTCTCCATGTATGTATGCATGTATGTATCCATCCAACTATATCTCATTCACGTTCTCCTCCCTTTATTTTCTCTTCCCTTCCTCTTTTTTAGTCAATCCCTTTTCTTCCTCTTTCTCTCTCCCTTTTTTCTTTCCCTTTTCTTTCTTGTCTCCCTTCTCTCTTTCTTTTTCTTTCTTTCTCTGCCTCTTTCTACCCCTTCCCTTCATGCTTCCCTCTCTCTTTCTAAAGTTAGGAGACCCACCTGAAACAAAAACTCCTTTGGATGGAACCAGCCATTACACACACACACACACACACGCACGTTTCCAAACAGCTCTTGTTTGGTTTCAGTGGCAGGCCGGTCGCCAAAGTATTTTCCAGGAGCCCAGCAGCATCGCTTGCCTCCCAGGAAATCCCAGCTGATTACAGACTGGGACGTACGCACCATGCTGGTGGCGCAACTGGATCAGTGCCTCTTCTGCGTAAGCAAGCCTCTCTCTCTGGAGCAGCTGTGAGGAGGAGGTGGACTTGCGGGGAGTTGGAAGGGGCAGAGGCTTGTTTACATCGCATGTTGGAATCCCCCACGACAGAGAGAAAGGTGAAGAGGGTCCTTCTTGGTGGCCGTGGCTGCTGCATCGGCCGAGATGTAGAGATTGCCCTCACTCGCCCAGAGGACTTGCAGGAGTTTTCTCCAGCACCATAGTTCAAAGGCCTCAATTCTTTGGCGCTGAGCCTTCCTTATGGTCCAACTTTCACAGCCATACATTGCAACTAGGAAAACCATAGCCTTGACTATACACACTTTTGTTGGCAGGGTGATGTCTCTGCTTTTTAGTATGTCGTCTAGATTTGTCATAACTTCCTCCCCAGGAGCAAACTTCTTTTAATTTCTTGGCTGTAGTCTTCATCTGCGGTGATCTTGGAGCCCAGGAAAATATAATCTGTCACTACCTCCATAAAATATATATTGTGTAGCATAAATCTTCATTAAGCTTTTCAGTACTTGTGCAAAGTAATTTTCAGTTCATGAAAATGTGCATCTTCATCCAAATATATTTATTAAATATTGCAGAATTTTAAGCACATACTATTTATCCTTATTTCTCTAAGCGCTCAATAATCAGCTAAAACATAAAAAAAAATGTCGTGGATCAAACTTCACTGGTATATGAATCCCCAACAAAACTTAGCATCTCTTGTATTGCATTCATACATTATATCAAACAAGCCACTGGGAAATATATTGTGTGAACTCAAGCTACACTGGTTTATAAATTTCTCCTTCCATTCAGTTGTGTCCAATTTTCAGACGACCTGGAAAAGCCTCTGCCGTTTTATTGGCAAGGTTTTCCAAGTGATTTGCTATTGCCTCCTGGCTAGGGCCAGCTTTGTGCCTAAAATGGCACTAGAACCCAGTCTCCCCATTGCTTGTTTGATGCATTAACCACAACACTAAACTGGTTCTCAGTTTGTAAACTACAGTGTATATGTGAGCCCAGTTACTGTGGACTCAAAATAGCCATTTAAGTTTAACGTGTGAACTCTGGCTTGTTTTGTCTAATGGCATTCGTAATTTATAAATTCACCTACCATTTTAAAACATTAGCTCAAAAAGCTGGTTAGTCTTAGGCTTACATTTCTACAAAAAGCTGGTTAGGCTTACATTTCTCTTTCTCCATATATTAGTGTCACTTGAGAATCTTATTTGTAGTCACCTAGGAAACAGTATAGCAACCTAAAAGCTTCACCCTTTTCAGCCATTTACTGTACTGCCTGAGAAAAGGGCAGTTTGGTTTCCAACATGGAGGCTGAGAAGCATTCGCTCAGGCAGCCGCACAGATAGACTTCAATGATTGGCTCGACCCTCCAGGTAGCTTCTGAGTTTCAGGCAGTTACTGGCTGTTTTTCTGCCAATCCCAAACCCCGCTCCCTTTCAGCCCGGATGAATTCCAGGTTGCCATGGTTTCAATCTCTTAAACCTTATGACCAACCCTTTTTCTAAAAGGCGAACCTAGACCTTTTCCGTTTCTGATTTGTTCTCCGATAAAAATCTAAACAAATCTACTCGAATCCCATTGGATAGATACCTTTTTCTCCTTTATTTGAACTTTCCTTAAAAAAAAAGAAAGAAAAGTCCTTGACTATTGGTTGGATTGAACGTCTATCTGTAACGCAACACCCTTTCTGAAGATACGGTCCAATTGGGCGGAGAACAGTAAAAAAAAAAGATAGGAAAGATAACCCTTCTTTAAACAGCTTGGCCCAAGTCCCCGCCGCTCTCCCTCCCCCCCGCCTCAAATTACCCGTGGTTCAGTTGGCGAAGTGGGAGGGGCACAAGGAGGAGGGGAACCAAAGCGAGTGAGCGAGCGAGCAGTCACAGGGTCAGGCCTCCCTCTGTGACGGCGAGCTGCGCGCGCTGCTTTCGTTGTCTAGAGACCTCGCGTGCAGCGCCTTCCAGGTCCCAGCGGTTGTAAGGCTCGCGAGGTCCGACTCCTGCACGCGCCAACCTTTTCGCGGCTTTTCGGCTTGGTGCCGGAGATCATTAGTAGAAGCAGCAGAAGCAGCTCCGGGACTGTGATGTCGGCCTCTGGGACTGCAACGGTCTCTACTCCGGCGGAAGCCGGCGGAGGCGGCGCCGCCGGGGACAAGCAACGCTCCTCCTCTTCGTCTGCTCCGCTCAACGTGGAAGGAATCGACTTGCTGGAGAAATGCGGCGTGTGCCGAGAGCGGCTTCGCTCCGAGCGCGACCCGCGGCTCCTCCCTTGCCTCCATACCGTCTGCAAGGAGTGCATCAAAGTCGAGACCGTCTCGGGCGGCAACAACAAGGATGGGCAAGGTAAGAAGTGGCGAGCTCGGGGAGAGCCCGGGATCTCTTTTCTTATTGGAAAAGCAGAGGAATGCTGGCCCTCCTTTGCAAAGGGAGAAAGAAGGGGGGGGAGGTTTTGCAATGGGCGGATAATGCAAACATGCTCTTGCTGAGAGCTTTTATTATTTTCCTGTTCTCCCCGCTGTTTGCTTGCAGCACCAGAGAGTTGTCTCTCGATGGGGCTTGGAGGCACTTCTATCCCGCGCCTAAAGGGTGGGGTTTTTTGATTTTGTGGGTTTTGGTGGGGTGGGGTGTGGGAGGGCCCCCCGAGTAGTTGTGCATTGGACGCCTGTAAGATTGGTGTGAAAAAAATGGAGGAAAGGGAAAAGGGGCGGTGAACGAAGGCGGGAGATGGTGGGGGAAAGCACGCACGAGGCGGGGGATGGATGGGTTTCGTCCTTGGATCTTTCTTTCAGCTGTGAGCCTTTCTTAGCGAGAGAACCTGTTGCAGTGGGGGGTGGGGCGCACTTTGCATTAGCTTGCTTTTGCTTAAGCAGGAAAGGGGGCTTGGGGAGGGGAGGGGAGGGGGAGAAATCATTTGCTTCCCCGCGGAAAGGACAGATATATGGCGGCGGGGGATGCAGCCGGAGAGGCGTGGCCATGCGCATTCCGACGAGTCGAGTTTGCTCAGCTTTGGAGCGCCTATCGCGAGAAGTGGAGCCCTGGAGTGGATGGGGGAGGGAGTGGGAAGGCCACAGCCTCCTCTCCCCCCTTTTTTAAGTAAGGCTGCTTTTATCAACAGGGTGAAAACCTCTGGAAGTGTCCGCCGCAATGCATTTTAGGAAGTAGCTTTCTTAATCCCTTGCACCTGGTTGTATTTTCATCACATGGCGGGCTGTAAAATCGCAAACCCGTCTTTTAGCTAATTCATTGTATTTTGGCGGCAGCCACCCCGCCTCCTCAAATTTATATTGCTTGCGAAATCGCAGCTAAATTACCTATACTTTTTTTTTCAATGAGTATATTTCGGCATTTTGTATGCCTGCCTAACCAGAAATATTGGAGTTTTAAAGAATGAATAAATGATTATTTTGTTTCAGTTCTTTCCTGATTTTTATGTCCTGTATTTTTGTCTGGAAAAAAAAAATCAAGCGCCCCCTCCCCCCAAATCTTTAGTTGACAAAAGATTTGGGTTGTTTCACACTACAGGGTTATCCAGCAGAGTGGCCCAAGCTCTCATTTGAGCATCTCCCAAGATGCATAATAATAATAAAAAAGAGTGGTTTCAGGACCAGATTTGCTCCCAGAAAGAAGGACGACATCCTGCCATATCTAGTTCTTGTTTAATTGTTCAATTAAAAGCATGACTACTTTCTGGAGAGATGATTGAATCTGGCATATATTGCAGTCAAGCAAACAATGCTATAGCATATAAATGTAAAGATATACTTCAGAATGCTGTTTTAAAGTAGAATAGTATCAACTTGTCCCTCTCTTCCAGAAATAAAATAAATCTGTTCTCTTTTAGAAGCCTGAAGAGAAGTTGGCGTCAAAAGAAAGGAGTGGGGAAGTGATGGATATCTAAGGAATTCTAAAAATAGGGCAGGCAAACTGCTTGGAAAGAAAGTTTTGATGTTAAAGAGTGGGCAATGATCAGAGGAATTTGAACACACCTGTGTTTCCCAAAACTCCCAAATGTATCTCTGTTCACAGTCAGCCAAGGTCACCTAAAATTTATTAAAAGATAATGGATGGCAATCATGTATTTACAGATTTTATATATCTCAAAACTAGTGGAAAATATTGGCCTAAAGAGGAAAATACCATGTATTTTGGATACATCATGAGAGGTAGCATCGTCAAGCCCTAACAATCAGTCTTAGACGTTCATTTTTAGTTACATTTCTGAGTTATGTTAATTGAATAAAAAAGCATCCAATTTTTAAAAATCCATCTCAGTTTAAAACTATGTAATTGCAGATTCATGAATGGAGATTTTCTTCAAACACAGGATTGCATTATAATGAGTCAAATTACCTTTTAGTGGCTTATTGGTGACTGGAAGGATGCTCAAATTTTCATTATCTTTATTGGTTTGTTAACTGTACAGATTATAATGCCATTAAAAATTAGTCTTCAGTGCAACCAGAATGAAATACAAAGTTGCTAGAAATAAGGAACACAATATGGGCATGCATTCCCACTTTTGCATTATAACATTTTTCATTTCTCTAATGTTAATCTTTTTTTTTTAATTTGATTTATATGCCGCCCTTCTCTGGAGACTCAGGGCGGCTTACAATGCGTTAAGCAATAGCCTTCATACTTTTGTATATTTATACAAAGTCAGCTTATTGCCCCCACAAACTGGGTCCTCAATTTACCTACCTTAGAAAGGATGGAAGGCTGAGTCAACCTTGAGCCTGGGGAGATTCGAACTAACTTAGAATCTGGCTCCTAATTACCTTTTATCATGACACTTAAAATTAAAAAATCCCAAGACTGTCCAAATTTCAAAATGGGTTATGGAACCTTTTGAAAACTTAAGGGCTTGCATATAGAGGTAGTCCTTGATTTACAACAGTTCATTTAGTAACTCTTCAAAGTTACAACGTCACTGAAAAAAGTTTTCACACTTATGACCCCTGTAACAACCCCATGGTCATGTGATTTATATTCAGATGCTCAACAACTGACTCACATTTATGACGGTTGCATTGTCCTGGAGTTATGTGATCCCATTTTGCTACCTAAAATCAATGGGAAAATCAATAGATTCACTTTACAGCCATGTTAACTATCTTAACTGCAGTGATTCACTTAAGAAATGTAAGAAAAGTAATAAAATGGGGCAAAACTCACATAACAAATCTCTTACTTAACATAAATTTTGGGCTCAATTGTCATAAATTGAGGACTACCTATAGTGCTAAATGAGGTCTTTGGGACACAAATATCCTCTCTGTATGCAGTGAAAGTATAAAATATTTAAGCCCTTACTTGGATGGAAAGAGAAAACTGCTGGGTGGACTATTTGTATCCGGCAAGCATGCTCCTGATCTCTCCTTTTCTGGGAAATTGAGCACACTGCAGATATAATGCTGGATGCTAGTTTTCCAAGTAAATGAAGTTCAAAAATCTGGAGTGACAGGCTATCTAGCAGAACTGGGCTGAGAGTGTGGAAACACTTGGATATATCATAATTTTTCAACCCTGCCTATTTTACAGGCTTATAGGGAGATTGGAAGGAGTGATGTGTATATTTTCTTGAATTCACGAAGGAAAGAAAGAATACAATTTCCATATTCGGGCTTGGCCTGGTATATTCATGCAGTGGGCTAAGGTGACATAAGTCTTTCCTAATACACCTTAAAATGTCAATGCAGGTAAAGAGTGTTCTGTTTGAATAATTTACAGCAGACAAAAAGGTACACAGGGCAAACTCTGCCTGTGGCAAGATAATTTCCTAGGTAAGTGCCCCAGAGCCATATAGAGCTTTATACAATTACTTAGAGCTGCATTTGAAAACACTGATAACAAATGAAGTCCTGGTGATGATGTGATATGACATTAGTGGATCTGCCCAATAAACATGCACTGGCTATAACTCCTGAATGATCTTATTAGAATTATATTTAATTTGCAACCTGAAGTTCTGTAGCATTTCTTAGATTACACATAGTCTGCATTTTTGGCTTTTAACAGGAGTTGGGCAACACAGAGACCTGTCTTTGATGTGCTGCTGGCTTTGAGCTGAGCTTGTTCAGTTTTCTGATTCCCATCCCATTTGCAATATATCTTCCAGATTTGATTGCTTCTTACATCAGGCACCTTTACACTTACATTTAAAATATGACATGTTATGAATGTGTTCTTTCTCTTTCATCTAGGTCAGCAAAGGCACGTTTGTACTGGAAGGAGTAATATACTAAACAGTCCTCTAAGGGTCATTGGATTGGCTGGCCAACATATATGATTATTAAGAGGGTGGAGGTTATTGCAATTGAATAAGGGCTTTAAGGGGCATGTATGTAAAAGTATAGAGTAACTCCCAAAGCCAATATTTTTGTGTAACTTTAATATTTTGAGTAGGAGCAGAATTGAGGGGGGAAAGTCCTCGTATAGTAGTCACAACAGGCAAGATCATACACACCTGATCCTTTTATTCTTTTGAATTTTGTGTAGGAATGAGTAAGAGAGAAAGATAGAATGCAGCAACTGAAAACTTTGCAATCCTGCCATACCTTCACCAAGACATGCACTGTATTGTTTGTTTAACTTCAATAACTACAGTGGAGACAGGCTGGGAGAATAATAGATAAAAAGCTTTTCGACACACAAAAAATTATGGGTATAAGAAAGAGTACAGACAAAGAGAAAGGGGGATCATGTGCTGGCAGGAAGAGTTGGCTGTTTTGGGTTTTTGGGAAGTGATGGCTGGCAAATCATAATAGATTAGTAACTTTAACTGCTGAAGACAAACTTGTTCCAGAGTCAGGCTAATTGCTGAAGGATTTCAGAAGGCTACTGAAGAAAGGAAGTGACCAAGCAACATGTGGGAAGATAATCCATTGTGAGATCATTTTCCAGAGGAAGATCAAAGAACACAAAAGTCCTACTAGCCCAAAGTGCCTGTCAAGTATAATTAATGTCCTGCTTAATTCTTAAAGAGAATGGAGATGGGGGGTGGGCTTACAAATAGCTATAACGGTACAGATTTAACTAACTACACTACAGGCAAAAAATAGTTAACTTAGAAATGCTTGAACTTCATAAATCAATTCACTGTTTTGTTGCCTCCTTATCACAAAAGAGATGGAAAGGCAGCAGGAGAGTGGAGGAGAAACAGGATGTAATAATTGTTTAAGTCTTGGCTGAAATGCTGCTTGAGTGAAAAAAAATCTGCACTGCTGAATGAAACACATTGCTTGCCTTATAAATAAGTGGGGTGGGGGAGAGAAACCCCAAAAGATTTTCAGAATAGTTTGGTCTAGTGGTTAAGGCACCAGGCTTAGAAACCAAGAAACAGTTTAGTCCCACCTTAGACATGAAAACTGACTGGTGACTTTGCACCAATTGCTCTCTCAGCATAGCTCACCTCACTTACAGGGTAGTTATAGGGGATAGGGAGGAGTTGTTAGCATGTTCACTGTTTTGAGTTACTTTTAAAAACAATAAAGGTAGAATTTTAAAAAAATAGCTTTATTTATATCCTGCCTTTGTTTTTATAAGTAACTCAATGTGGGGAGCATATCCAACACCCATTCCTCCTATTTTCCCTATAACAAGGGAGAGGGCTGGACTGAGAGAGACTTGACTGGCCCAAAATCATCCAGCTGGCTTTCATGCCTAAAACAGGATTTGAATCTCCCACTTTCTAGCCGGATGCCTTAACCACTAGACCAAACTGTTCGCCAGTCCTGCCCCAATTTGGCCCCCTAAGTAAAAACGATCCTCTACTTCATTTAGTGTGAAGGGTTTGCTTTAGTAAAGGCCAAGTAGATTACAGTATAGCAGAGTTGGAACTGAAATTCGAACCAAACTTTCCCAGTTAATGTTCCCCATTCAGTTCTTCCCCAGATCCTCCCCCTTGCAAGTCTCTTATTGTCCAAGAATATTTGAATAAGTTGCTTTAGAAACTTCAGTTCCTCCCCCTTGCAAGTCCCTTATTGTCCAATAGAATTTGAATAAATTGTTTTGGAAACTGTCTCTTTAACAGCCCTTTGCATTCCATTCCCAGTGCTTTGTCCTTGAGATGGCGTCTCTAGAAGATAAGATGAGTAGTTAGCCTTCCCTCCTCCAGACAGGCTCCCTGCCTTGGCAAGCTAGCAAATGGTGGGGGTTTTGACATTGGTTCTCAAAATTTCCAGCAAACCCCCCCCCCCCCCCAAATGAATAGATGTCTGGCACAGTTAGAGGGCTAAGATTTTAAAGGCCACATGTTCATTTGTCCAGAGCACTACTGTAGCAGACTGGCTGATCAGACAGTCACTATAACGTTCTGATAGGTGGAAAGCAGCAAGAAATTGAAAAAAGCACCAATATAGCAATGCAGTTTATCCCCCCCCCCCCCCCTTTCCCGGTTCTTCAAATGTCAGGTCTGATTCTGGTGTTGGCCCTTTAATTGCATCCCCATAAAAATAACTTATCTACATTGCAAGGAATGGGAAAGAATAGAAGTCTCTCCAACAGTTTTGATGAGAGTCTTGATTATCTGACAGCAGCCATAGCAAGGCAAAAACTACAATATGTTCTTAGTACCATTTTCAGATCAATAGCTACCTCCTGCCAGAGACTCTTATCTTCCCTTGATGAATCTCTCAGAACCTCAGGCTAGGCTATAGATTTGAATAGGTTTTTTTTAAAAGGTATCCATTTTCTATTGTGCTTGGCATGAGAAAAACACCTTTTTCTCATTTTTCTTTTAGCTAAAAGCAGTGTGCAGGTTGCTATTTTGAGGTAATAAGAAAAGTTAAGGCTTAACTATTTTTCTATTGAGATTTTGCAGGATTGTGTTTGATCAATCGACTTAAAGATACGAGAATTTCAACTCTCACAATTCCTCTGACAGCATGCTGGCTGGAAAATTCTGGGAGTTGAAGTCTGCACATGTTCAAGCTGCCAACAATGAGAAACACGGGAGAAGACCTTTTAGTGAGAGTAAATGGTACTGAAAGTAGCACACAAAAAAAACCTAAATCTTTTTTTCCTGTCTCCAGAAATAATAGAGGGTAAACACATCAGGAGATTTTTTCCTCTCATATTATGCTAACTTGGCTGACAAGCAATTAAACCTTTTTGTGATAATATTCAAGAAAATAAAGTGTAAGTCATCTGGAACTGAAACTTGAGAACAGGCTGTGAAATAATGTTATTCACTCTTTTGGTCCTATTTAGAGCTAATATAATACTAAAGTATGTACAGATGAAAATGAGAGCAAAATAAGATGCAGTTAAAATAATTTGCATAATTACATATACTACCTGCAGCTGTTTTCTATTCTTTCCTGGAAGATTCAGACTTTTGTTCAAGATAGAAGGTCTAGTTCAGTATATTTTGATGTAGGTAGATTTGTCCCAGAACTGTAAACTCAGCCCTATGGAAACCTTTTGTGCTCATGTGCTTCAAACAAGGGCAGTGCGTGTAACTGAATAAGACAGGTGAGAGTGAGTGTTAAAGCAAAGTTGCTCTCAGGCAAAACAATTTCTACATTAACATCTTAACAAACCTAACAAATTATTTTGATATATGTTCAATCATATTCTAAGATACTTATTCCTGCGTAGTAATGCTAAATACAAATCTTGGTTACTTTCTAAGGGTAATGTCTGTCTTGCTTATATTGAATATATGAAGCTGCTTCTGAGTACCTATTAGCTAGTTAGCCTGGTGCATTATTTGGGTATATGAGACATCTGTAGGGCGTCTTCTACTTCTGGATAGTTTTTCTGATATGGAAATCCTGTATATATGATATATGCATACACATCCTATCAGAATTTATTGTCTTGGTTCTATAAAAAAATGCAGCTTTTTGCCTCGCTGAATTCTGCCCCATAATCCCTTGGGGTACAGAATGCCATCATTTCTGATGGGGCCCCTGCTAATTTCAAGGAGGATGCAGAGCAAGATGTCTTTTTACCAAGAAACCACATATTACAATGAGATAAAACAGATTCATGCATGTGCATGTAAATGTTATTTGTGTGTAAAAAAAGTTTGAGGCAGACTTGCGCAAACTCATGAGATAATTTAAATTATGGCAGCAAATAATTGTTATGCTCAATAAGTCCAAATGATTTTAATTGGATCTAGATCAGATAACATCAGGCGATGTGGGTAATGTGATCCAAACAACTTTTTTTTCCTACGGAAAATTTAAAACAAAATTGGTTTGGCATGGAAATTGCAACTTTATCACAGATTCTCATGGTGCTATACTATAATTTGATAATGAGTTATTTCCTGATACTGCCTTTGAAAAACCTTTAAAGGATTCCTTTTGAATTTAAATGACGAAAGCCCTGTTATAAACGTTTCTTTTGTAAAATGGCTAAGAATAAGATTACTTGATGCAAGTTGCTGGGTCTGATGATGATGATGATGATGAAGATACTTTGGATAGTAAGTAACAGCAGTGAATAAGGAAATGAATAGGAAGAGGGGGAGAAAAAAAATATTTGCTTTTTGGAGCCTGCACTATCCGATAAGTTAATAGGTAGGTATACAAATGAAAGGCAAATTGAAAGAATTAATTGCTGGGGCCTGCAATTTAATAAACAGATAAGCAGGCCAGATATAGAAAGTAGAAATACTGAACTCTGAATATGCTTTTAAAACATTTTTATATAATTTTATCAAGTGAAAATATTGTTTATTTTATTGCTTTTATTTATTTAACTTGCCTTTTTGTCTGACCTTTTCTGAAATACTAGCTTTTAGGGCTAATAAGAAACTTTCCAGATATCTGCTTCTATTTCTACTAATTCAAGGCCAAAAGTATGGAAAATAAGGCAATAACTGGAAAGTTATCAAATTTTCACTTGATAAGATTATATAAAAAGGCGCCTGTAAAGTTGGAGTAAAAGGATTTCTCAGAACAATATAGCAATGAACTATTTGCAAGGATTCTTTCTTTGGTCAACAAGAAGCAGTTCAGTTTAAAAACCATCCTGAAATAGTTGATTGTAGTTTTATTTATATTTTATTTGCCACATCTCCACTTACTCATTTTAGAAGAGAAGAATTAAACTGTAAACTTGACTTTTTTATTGGAATATTTTTCTATTATGTACATATATTCTTGATGGTCAAGGTTGTGTGTATGGAAGATACTAGCTATTGCAGTGATAATTTGAATAATGAGTTGTGTGCCCTCCTATTGGTCATTGAGAAAGTCCAGTGAGGGGGACACACCTGGATGAAGGGGTAAGTGGGTTTGGGGGCCCTTTGTGTTGAGAGCAAATGCTGGAGTGCTATAACTCCTGTCACCATTCCCAGGTTGGCTGCTAGTATCTGGACTGTATATTTGGGGGGAAGGACCCAAATATAAGTGAACCAGGACCTGACAGGAAGGCAGGGTTAGCAGAGGATGAAATCTCTGGGGTCTCAAGGGACAGGTTCTTACATCCAAATGGTGATGGACAGGGGACATTTCAACAGGAGCCAGAGAGTGGGGTCCACATGAGGAAGGCATCCCTGATGCTTAATACTGATGGTGTATTCTGGTCAAGGCCCTGGTCAGTAAAGCATGATACTCCTACTCAAGAAACCATTGCTAGACCCTACCATTCTACAATTTTCTTCCAGTCTCCCATCTCCCCATTTTAGGAAAGGTGGTTGAGAAGGAGATGGCATTGCAACTCCAGACGATTCTGGTGGAAACTGATTAGCTGGATCCTTTTTAGTCATGTTTTGGGCCCAGATATCTCTAGCAGGAAATCTTTAGCCAGGGGTGTGACATAAGTATAAGTAATCATGTTATTAGTGGCAATATTATTCTGACTATTTATAAGCAAAATTTATAGAAAGATGAATAAATGGCACGAGGAAAAATGATCAGTATTTTGGCATAATACAAAATAATGATCAATCACTAGATGTTACTACATTTAAGAATCCATCTAGAGTAAGAATCCCCACTCACTCACTCACCTGTTCCTAAAAGGTGTGAGCATGATTCTCTATAGATCTTCACATATTGGGTTAATATAGTAATTATCTGAGCCTTGATTACCAATAAGTTAGTTTCCAAATTCAATTCAGTGTGCTGATTTTAATGGTAAATCAATCAGGTGCCGTCTTATGTATGTAAAGTTCCTGAAAATGTGGCTAGAATGGTATTTGAAAAGAAGTGGTTTTTTACCTGTAGATTTCAAATTTCCTTTTTATCCCCCAGTGGTTGACTGCCCAGTTTGCAAGCATCAGTGTTATCTAAAAGACATTGTGGAGAATTACTTTTTGAGGGATGGTGACACTGAAGCTCTTGGTGATGCTAGAGATGCTAATCAGGTAATGTTTACTTTCTGAATGTGACTTGTCTATTTTACATCTCCAGAGCTGGGGATGAGACCTGCTTTTTTAAATTGATTGATCAGTAGCCTTTTCCTATTAGTGTTGCACTAGCTGTGAAGATAATGCCCCTGCCACCAGCTTTTGTGTGGAGTGCCAAGAGCCCCTGTGTGAGACATGTGTGGAGGCCCATCAGAGAGTGAAGTACACTAAGGACCATACAGTCCGATCCACAGGTATGCAGTAACACAAAGAGAAAGCTTCATGATCCTAATCACATAGGCTGGTATGGAAAAATTTGACTTGGGGTCATGCTAAACAGATAAGGCATATAAATAATTGTGGCTGAGAAAAGTAATGAACATCCTTTGAACCTTACTAAACTTGGTTCACTGAAGTAAGCTATTTTCATATGCACATTGGCATCTCATATCCTTAGTCCCTGCAAGCCAAACTGTCCACATAAGTAACCATTCTGTTACTGTTTCTCTTGAGGCTCCTCTAAATCGCAGGCGAGGGAGAAGACTATCTACTGCTCTGTCCATAAACTTGAGCCTCTCGTTCTGTTCTGTGACACCTGTGACACCCTGACATGCCGGGACTGTCAGCTGAATGCTCACAAAGATCACCAGTAAGCTTTTCTGTAGATTGTATAATATTCCTATTAATTTTGGATGATTCTGTAGTTTTCTGGGAATGTAGGGTTCATTATCCTGGGCCAGCAGGATTAGCAGCCCTTTCTGGTCTCTGATACTCCTGTCTGCCTTTGTGCCATATGGTGAACTCTCTTCTCAACACATTTTTTTTAATGGTAATGATATCTGCATGAGAATATGGTGATTTTAATAGATTTAGTTCCATTTCCTGAGATTCTGAACATGTTTAATTTTTAAATTGATTATTGATAGGTACTGTTTGAGGACATTGCAATGCTACTGTTTCTAGGTTTCAAGTGATCATCCTAAATTTGCTTTTCCTTTATTTTTTGGAATACATATATGCACTTTCCATTACATGTTCTTAAATGTGCTTTAAAAAAAACAGCAAAAAATAGACTTTCTGTCTTCAGCAGCTTTCATAAGTTTAGTTCTCCTTCTCCCCCTTTGTGAAAAAGGTAAAAAAAAAATCAATATAATGTGTTAGAAGGTAATTGAATGTGTATGCTGTCCAGCAGATTGTCTTCTTTATGTCAATAGTACTCTTCTTTCTCTGGCCTTGGTTGAAATGAGTAATTGATACAGGTAGTCCTTTGTTCAGTGACTGAACTTGCACCAATACTGAACAAGTTGTACTTATGACTGGTCCTTGGATTGCCAGCTGTGGCAATGATACTGCAGTCACACGATCATGATTTCTGATGCTCCTTGCTGGCTTCCCACAAGCAAAGTCAATGAGGAAGCCAGCAGGAAGTCAAGGGTTGCAGTCATGTGGGTCTGTTGTGGCCCGCCAGCTGCCAGCAGAGCTGGAGGTTGGAGAGGAACTTGGGCCAGGTCTGGAGTCTGGGAAAGGGTTAGGGCCGTCCTTCATTTCCCAGCTACCGGAGAGGCAGCTGCCTTTGGAGGCTGATATAAGTGAAGAGGAAGAACAGTTGGGGCCTGCTCCAGATGCACATATGTGCAGAGCAGTTAGGAGAGGTGAACAACAGGGCAAGGATTTGACTCAGGAAGCAATGTGGACTCTGAATGGCCTCTCCCTGGCTGGGGAATAAATGGAAGGAAACCTGGGAGCTCAAGGCCTTGCAGCTGGGAGCTCAAGGCCTTGCAATTATCTGCTATTATTGCAGGTCTGTTACTGCAGTTAACTCCTTGAAGGACTATTGCCTGGATTTTTTGGTGGGTGAATGCAATAAATTCACAAATAAAGAAGGGTTTTTCATGACAAGGAGTCAGTTTCTTGCTTCTGCTAAGGCTGGGTCAGAACAGGGTCTTCCTTTAACTATCCATGTGATCCTCAGTTAACAAAGGCAGTTATGACTGACAGAATAGCTGTCGCTAAATGGCACAGTCTCATGATGTCACACTTTATGACCATGTCATTTAACAGTGGCAACAGTGGTCTTGTTTGCTGTCAATTAACATGAAGTCTCTGTAATGTCAAATAGGTTGGGAAATTTTCTCCTGCGGTTGCTTAACTAGGTGTGTATCTAGTGCACTTTCTGATGCTGCGTTTTGATACAAATGTTTTGAATAATCTCTTTGTAGGTACCAGTTCTTGGATGATGCAGTCAAGAATCAACGCAAGATGCTGGCTTCATTGGTCAAGCGCCTTGGGGATAAAAATGCCAATCTCCAGAAGTCAACCAAGGAAGTGCGCACCTCGTAAGTGTCCTTTGCTAAGAAACACTGATCCATAAGTGTTTCCACTGACAAGTCTAAACCTTGAGGCAAGAGAAAGACAGCTCCTTCTGATGCATTCTGATGGAGTTGGGCTATAAAATAAAAAACGCGTCATAGTTATGTGTCTTAACATCTAGCCGTATTAATCTTGAAGTTTGAGGATAAAATAGTGACATTAAGTGATAGATCTGAATTCTTTGTAAGAAAGATAAGCTGAATGTTATTATCTGCCCCTTATTTAGGAAAGGACAGTTGCAAGAAACACTATCTCTCAAGGACATATGTATGAAGTAACCAAACTCAATGTGAACTTTTTTTTTTATCAAGGATAGTTGGCCTTGCCAGAGTGTAAACAACTCCACTCAGCAGAGCTGTAATTCATGAGTGCAATCCTCCCTCTCAGTTCTCATGGGTCTACATCAGCTCACTTCCCCATCCCAAATACCCGAGGGCCCCCCCCCTTATTATGGCAGCTGATAGCAAGCATGCTGAAGAAATCCATGCTGGTTGTCTTGTGATGCATTATAAAGCCATGAACAGATTTTAGGAGGTGCATATCTCTTCTTTAAAACCAGTATAATGTGACGTCCATTTATATAATTAATAATAAATAAATTATAATAAAAATATAAATTAAATATAAGAAAGCTTCCTATTTGGAAAGAGAAATATTTCTATATTATTCTATTTCTGTTGCTATTCTTTGTGTCAGTCTTTAACTTGGTATCTTCCATGGCTTTGGATTGCTGGTCTTTATATTCCCAGAAAATACCTTTTTTATATATAAATTTTATATTTATTTCCAAAGTTAAAATAGAAAGAAAGGGGGGGGGGGGAAAGAGAGAGGGAAAATAGCAAACAAAGACAAAAAAAGTTTATAGAACAAAGTATTAAAATACACATTAAATGTCCCCTAAATCAATGCTGATAAATATATTGCAGCAATAGCTGTTCCCCCCCTTACAAAACAGGCCCACAGTTTATGAACTTCTATATTTGCAAAATTGGCATATATCATTAAAATATAATAAACATAAAATCTGTTATCAATTAATCAATTTGACCAACTATCTACTATAAAAATTCAAGTAACAGGCAGTCCCAACAACAAAACAAAACTTCAAATCCCTCTGCAGAAAGGCCACAAGCAGGCTGTAATCTCTCATAAACCCACTGCAACCATTGTCTTTGATCTCTCCAGGATCAAATACCATCAATTGATTCTTTATAATAAAAAACAACTACTAGTCTATCATCTTCACTTTTTAAAAAAATTATAAATGGAATCTTTTCAAAGAGCTGCTTCTCACTCCTCAAAAATGTAGGTCTCCATTGATATTTTCGTAGTACGTATTCAGTAAATTTCCCTGAAAATTGGAACATGCCTCTTGACAGTTGTCTTCTGGTTACAAATGATGGTTCTATTCTACAGTGTTCATCAACTTTCCTAAGAAAGTCCTATTCGTTAATGCCCCTTTCAGCCTTACCTAGCAAATCTCCAGTTTTCAAGCAAAACTCTTTGTCTTTCAAATCTTTACAGCAGATTTATTTCCAATTCATCGAATTGCATGGCTGATTTAACTACTATTGTCTTTATCTGGATGATGCCTTAAGGATGATTTTAAATTGAGACAAATCCATCAAACCTTTTGTCTAATTTTTCAATTAATGCTTGTAAATTAGCAAAAAAAAAATTTAAACAAAAGTTTTCAAGAAGGCTTTAAGGCTGAAGTCATCTTAGTCCCATCTCTTTTATATGACTTTTGGGAGGCATTGTAGAATATGTAGAATGGATACTATTCAGAGTCCTTAATTTATTATTGCCTTGGTTTTAATATAATCCCAATCTCCCTATAACCAAGTTTTCACAACAGTGTAAGCAGTTCTTTTATCAAGGACAAAGAGTGGATTTCTATAACAAAATAACCACAGAAGAAGCTAAGATAATGATTCTTACCACAGAGAATTAACAAAACGGGGAGGAAAGTTCCCATCATTTTTTTTAATAAAAGAAGAAGTGTGTGTGTGTGTGTGTATATATATATATATATATAAAACAATGGAGTCCTTTTACAAAAAATAGTAAAATACAAAATCCTTAGAGTAAAAATCCTATATAAATCAAATCACTTTCACTAAAAAAGAAAACTCTTAGGCCACTGATTTCCTTGCAGTGAAAGAAAATATTTTAAAATATGAAATAGGATATACTTCAAATTTGCAATCAAGCAAAAGGATATAGGCAAATCAGTATTCAGCCAAGCTATTAACAATTAAACTACAAAAAGTGATTTTAAAAACAGATGTGCCCAAAAGTACAGCTGCAAGAAAAGATGGAGAACCATCTCTCCAGCTACTCTTACTGAGAGTTGCAATTGTCTAGATTTCTCTTCTCAGGCAATTACACGATGGTCCAAAGGTTGTAATGGGTCATCTCTAGTTTCTCCAATTCAAATCTGGGGAATGCGCTGCCAAAGAGTCAACTTTGACAGCAAAGCTAGCAGTTTGTCAGCAAGGAGGGGAAAAAAGCCCCACTGTTCAGTGCACCATTTTGTAGGGATTTCACAGCAATGATCTTTTAGAATAAGATAATTTTCTGTGAAGTATTTCATTTTATTTGTAAAATAATCAGGTTGTAGGGGACCTCAGCATGCGCAGAGACATCCAGGTGGGTGGGTGGAGCCTCCTGCCACTGCTATCGTTTCACTCTATTGGGCAAACCGGTAGCAACCCACCACTGACCTGTAGCATGCCTCCTTTGCCAGTATGTGCCGATCTCAGTAGGGTGAGACGATCCCTCGGGTAATCTGGACCCATGCCATGTGGGCTTTAAAGATGATCAACACCTTGAATTGCACACAGAAGCAGACTGGTAACCAATGCAGGTCACAGATCAGTGTTACACATGCTGTTCTTGTGTCCCCCAAAACTGCCCGCGCTGCTGCACTCGGCACAGGTGTAGCCTCCTGGTGGTCTTCAAGGGTAGCCCCATGTAGAGGGCATTACAATAGTCCAGCTGTGAGTTCGCCGTGGACTTGAATGACTGAGCGGAGGGTATCCTGGTCCAGGAAAGGCTGCAATTGCAATCTTTCTACAAAAGATTGCCACTAGAGAAAAGTAGGGATGCACAACACATTTGGCGCACAGAAATTGTGTTCCAGACAATACAGGTAGTACTTGACTTGCAGCCATTCTTTTTAGTGACCATTCGAAGTTACGGCGGCAACGAAAAAAGTGAATTATGAATGGTTCTCATACTCAGAACCATTGTAGCATCTCCACAGTCAACATGATTAAAAATTTGGGCACTTGGCAACTAACATATATTTACAATGATTGCAAGGGTGGGGGGTCACGTCATCACCATTTGCAAACCTTCCCAGTGGGTTTCCAACAAGTAAAGTCAATGGAGAAAGCTGGATTCGCTTAACAACCATGTGATTCACTTAACTTCTATGATTTGCTTAACCATGCCAAAAATGTCATAAAATTGGGCATGTCTCACTTAACAGCAGTTTTTTTTTAAAATTTGATTTATATGCCGCCCTTCTCCGGAGACTCAGGGCGGCTTACAATGCGTTAAGCAATAGCCTTCACTTTTGTATATTTATACAAAGTCAGCTTATTGCCCCCACAAACTGGGTCCTCAATTTACCTACCTTAGAAAGGATGGAAGGCTGAGTCAACCTTGAGCCTGGTGAGATTCGAACTTACAGTAATTGCAGCTGGTGTTAATCACAATGCTATCAGTCTGCTGAGCCTCCAGGCCCTTTTGATTAGCAATGGAAATTGTGGTTCCCAATTGTGATTGTATGCCGAGGATTTTTTTTTTTAAGTTTTCAGCTTTATTTCTTATACACATAACATAAAATGAACATTTTCTTATACATAATTAATGCTACATATATATGTTTTTCTTAAAGCATTAAAATAAGGCATTTTAATTACATTCGGAGTTGCTCTTCTACCCTTTCTTCCCTCATTTCGCAACAACCCTTCTTACCAACTTGTAGTTTTGGCAAGTTAAGGAAGATAGGAAAAGATAGGAAAAGAAAAAATGACACGTGTAGGTTATGGAGAATAGAAAGATGGCATAAATTATCCCCTCTGGTTTTTATTTCTATTGAAACCAGGAATAACATCTTCCAGAAAGTAGCCTACTTGAAACAAGAATAGCATCTTTATTTTAGATTAGAAACAAAATGTTTTTTTTTTGCATACCCCAGTTGTAAGTAATTGTAGAGTAAGAAAACTATGTTACTGCCTCAACAGGATCCGGCAGGTGGCAGATGTGCAGAAACGTGTGCAGGTAGATGTGAAGATGTCTATCTTGCAAATTATGAAGGAGCTCAATAAACGTGCTAAGGTGCTGGTTAGTGAAGCACAGGTAAGATAGGAATGGGAATATTGACAAGTACAGTGTGTAACGTTGAACTGCAAACTTCTATAGTTGCAGGATACACTATACCATCCTATAGATTTGTTTGTCAGTGTCCTCATTTTCTCCCTTTGATTAGTTTTATTACTGCATAAGGATTGTACAAAAATAGATCAAAAATAGAAATAGCAATAGCACTTAGACTTATAAACCGCTTTATAGTCCTCTTTAAGCGGTTTACAGAGTCAGCATATTACCCCCAACAATTTGGGTCCTCATTTTACCCACGATGGAAGGCTGAGTCAACCTTGAGCTTGGTGAGATTTGAACTGCCAAATTGGCAGTCAGCAGAACTAGCCTGCAGTAGTACTACATTTTAACCACTGCGCTCAAATGCAAGAAATAAGGTAAAAGTATAATTAAAATGTAAAAAGTTCAATCCCTTCATTTTTTTTTCATCAAGCACTCTTACTTAGGTATTTATGTTAAACTTTAATAATCGTTTATATCAATCTCAGTCATTTTTTCAATTGTTTTTAGTATCTTTTTTAAAAAGCTATATTCCAAATTCCTTTGCTATATAATCTATTGTAAGGTACATTTCTTCTTGAGTTTGGGTTGACTTCTGTTGTGAATATATATAATTTCTTCCTGGTGTGGTTATATATTCTCCCAATTTTGGTTTTCAATTTTTGTATTGTTGGTAAGGTTTCTCTCCCACCCACCCCCAATTCAAATATTGTTTCTTGTCGCTATTGTGATACTTTACGTTTACATTCTGAATAATTTCTAAGAAAAATATATATGATTCAAATTCAGATTTTATTTTGGAATTCCCTGAATGTTTTGATTTATTTCCAGTAATTAAAAAAAGGTCTATCAATCACTTATGATAGATTATTCCTTTTTAAAGACATTTCCATTATTTATTGTCATATGATTTGTCCATTGACAGCGGAATTACATAACATCTATATAATATTTTATTTCAATTATATATCTCTTAAATTAGAGCTTGGGCTAGAGTTTACTGATTCCCCACCCCCAATGAATCCATTGATCCACTGTACTTTGTAGTTTTTTATCCAGTTTGTCACAATTTTTTATTGTTATGTCTCAGTGTAGTGTTTCAGTTGCAATATATAAGTACAGTCTCATAAATGATCTTGATTTTCTATGTATTTTAAGTTCTTTTGTCTTTCTCAAGGTCCCTTTTTAAAAGATTGTTTTCTCCTCATTACTTGAAAATATATTAACCATTATAAGTTCCTTCTTGGTTCTTGTTATGTCTTTAATCTGTTTCCTGCATCTGAAGATTTCAAACTAGCACAAGTGATTAAATCTTCCTTACTGAAGTTCCCTTTAGAGTAAAACAGTATTTGGCTGGTAATGCTAATGGTGAAATAACTTTACCTTACGGTGCATTGTTTCAGCATTTTTCCCCCTTTTGTTTTTCTTTCATTCTCTTTAATTAAACAAATGGCTAGTGATCTGTCCTCCAGTGGGTGCACAATCCCACAGCTAGATTTCAGTTCCCATTTCATGGCATAAACCTCTTTTCTATGTATTACATAATCTTTCCCTATGCAAGAAACTTTCTGAAAGTCAAAGAATTGGATATTCCCCTTCCTCAAACTCTTGGACGCAGATCTCCAGAATCCACATTGGATAATTGTGACATGCAAAACAAATGGAAGATTAAAATATCATAACCTTAATATTAGCTGACTACATAAAGCAGTCTCTATTGAAAGTCTTTTCCATATTCGGGAATTCATCAAACTTTATTAGTCTCTCACCTCTTAATTAAGTCTTTGAAGACTTTTGATTTGGTGGTAAAATAAGGTATAAACTATCCCTAGTACCCGCAATCTCCAGAAATGATATTTCTTTTTAGTTTGACACATCATCTCTTGAATAGCCTACATTATATTCTGTGGCGTAACCTTTTGCCTTAATCCTTAACCTTAATCCTAGATACATATACTGTCTTCCTATTCTCAGAATCTGCTTTCAGTTAGAAAAAAAAAGTTTGAGATTTATAAAGGACAAGATAGCACAGAACCATATACTATCACTGTAAAATTTCTAGGAAAGGATGCCTTATCTGCCTTGATTATGTGAATGTGCCTCCCACTTCTGTTTTGCTGTTTTCCAGAAAGTTACCGAAGGCCAACAAGAGAAACTGGAAAGGCAGCATTGGGCCATGACCAAACTGCAGCGTCACCAAGAACATATCCTGCGCTTTGCTAATTGGGCCTTGGAAAGTGACAACAACACTGCATTGCTGCTCTCAAAGAAATTGGTAAATGTCCCTCAATTAATAACTGATTTGGGGGAAAAAATGAAGTTTAAGAATTAAGTGATCTGGCCTGCCTCTGATTTTCTATTTTCATGTATCTAATGGCAATGCAGGACATAAGTTATATTTTTGTTGTTTCACATATAATTGGTGTTTTGTCCCTCTTTTATCCTCTTCTCCCATTTTTTCTTGCTTTAGATTTATTTTCAACTGCACAGGGCTCTAAAGATGATTGTGGATCCAGTGGAACCTCATGGAGACATGAAGTTCCAGTGGGACTTAAATGCTTGGATCAAGAGTGCAGAGACGTTTGGTAAGTGATGGTGAAATTAAATTCTTCCTATTCAAGAAGAAGTTGGGGAGTTTTGAATTGAGCTGTATTTCAAGGGGGAAGAAAGGATAAGGATCAGCAAAGTTAGAGAATGTAGAAAATCCTGAGTTTTTCCAGAGCATTAATTGAAAGTTGATATTGTGGGACTGGAAATGCCAGCCAGAATCAGACCTTTATTTAATACGTTTTAAATTGTTTTTTTAATTTTGTACTGTGTGTGTTTTGGCTTTTCACCGCCCTGAGTCCTTCCGGAGTAGAGCGGTATATAAATCTAAATAAACTGAAACTGAAACCTTTCTTCTTTTCCTCAGGCCAGATAGTGTCAGAACGGAGTGGTTTGCCGGTGACTGCCAATGCCCAAACGCCCCAACAGCGGACTAACACTGCTTCTGCTGCATCAGGAGTGGCAGTCAGACAAGGTTCTGTCCCCCCTTCTCAGGTACTGGTTCTTGTTTGTGCAGTTTTCTCTCCAGTGACAGCCTGGTGCATCTGAACCAGCAGTTTCAGCTGGTCAACCCGTCTCTACGATCTGGGAGATGCTAACAGGGCAGTTACAGGCTTCGTGGTACACTTTTCTATGTAGGGTGTCCAACAGATGTCTCTGCAGACAAGCATAATGAATAAGGGAGCTTTGCTTCAGCCTGTGCTGCCTTCCAACAGCCAGCGGCAGGCCATCCCCGACTGCTATATCAATGATGCCAGTGCCTCTTCTGCTGGACAGGTGAGCAGAATACAGGACAAGGAAGAGTCCTTAATGCACGAGCATGCTTGGTAGTGCACTGATGAAACGAGATGGACGCTGGTGCCGATTCTTCCTAGAAGAGAATACATTAAATTGAAAAACTGCAGTCGGGGGCCCTGTTTTATACAAGGCCAAGAACAACTAAATATACATTGCTAAAAGATGGTGAGGAATCAGTTTTGGACTTAGCCATGTATTGTATTTAATACGATATTTTTCTCACTTTTCTTTCAGCCAATGGACATTGGTGATGGCTTTGGTGTAGGTAAGAAATATGAAGGAGAAAGTAGTGTGTTAAACAAGAGTCTAGAGCAGGGGTGTCAAACTGGCGGCCCATGGGCTGGATGCGTCACACGCAGGCCACGCCCACCCCAGCTCTGCAAATGGGAAAAATGTTGCGAAATGTCACGTGATAGCAATGTGGCGCCGTGAATTTGACACCCATGGTCTAGAGCGAAACTAGGGAAAGCCCATTCTTGGGTTGTCGTTTCACTTTGCTTGGTGGCTTGATAGAAGTAAAATGTCAGTTCTGGGCAAAAAAAATCACAGTGCAATTTTTGTTGGGAGGATAGATGAGGGATTACTCATGAGCTTCTTGACACTTGTTTCTTTCTTTCTTTCTTTTTTTTTTTTACAACAGAAGGATCATATTCTGGTGAAGTGTCTGGAATGAAAAGGTAAGTCGTATTTATTTCTGTCTTGCATGTTTTTTTTAAAGAGTGCTGGAATCCATCCTGCAATAGTTCCAGACATGTTGAGTATTGGGACTTAACATCCATTTTGTTTTTTTACTCTTAAGGATGCCTTCCGTTATGTGACAGAAAACAAGGTCTTGTCCTGCAGAAAAAAGTTTGTTTGATTATGGATAGCAGTATTAGTATTTAGGGCCTTTATATTGAGAGTGAAATCTTAGAGCAGATTGGAACTTGACATGGATTCGTTGAACTGTTGAAGTTATTTTATTCTACCGCAGAGAAACATGTCTTATTCCATATCCTGTGGCTGTATTTACTAGAATGTAAGAAATGCCACTGAAGAAGCATTTGAACTATCTACAGAGAAGACTTAATTGTGCATTGTGCATCAACATGAACTTCACATGTGGAGATTGGCGAAAACCCTTTTTCCCCCTTTATCTCTGGGTTCATGAGTGATGGCAAATACTTCTTAATAATTTTTTTTTATGACAACATTCCTTTTAGGTTTATAATACGCTTAGAATACTTTGTACAGAAAAGAGAGAAGATTAATTTATAAATGTTCATTTTTTTCCTGAAAGTAGATGTGGGGACAGCCATTGAAAATAGTAAATTGCATTGCCATGGAGTAAGTTGCATAAACGTTTTTTCCTTACTTGGCACAAACTACAGGAAAGAGTAATATATAAGATATGACTATTCTAAAGTTGAATCAACAAGATACCCTCCTTCTCCAAAAGGTAACAGTACTAAAAATGTTGTACTGCTGAACTTCATGCAACTGTACAATCAGAATCTACAACCAGCCTCCGTATAGAATTGGAAGCAGGGTTCTCTATGGAGAAATGCCTTATTAATAAGATAATTCGGAGTAGAGGACTTGTCTTAAACAAAAGGTTCCCAACTTGGAGATGCATTTTGGATTAGCTACTGTGAAATAAGCTTTAGTACTTGTCAAAGAATTGATAATGTTTTGGTATGGAGTTTAATTTAGCCCTGTGAATTAGGATTTCATTGTGCTAGAATTAACTCTGGCCTGTTAACCTAATATGATCCCTGCATGTTCCTAGAACCCGTGTCCAGGATGGAGAAACTGGTCTTGTGCGGAAAGTACCCCGGGTTAGTCTGGAGCGGCTGGATGTGGATTTGACATCAGATAACCAGCCACCTGTCTTCAAAGTCTTTCCGGGCAATTCCCGTGAAGATTACAATCTCATTGTGATTGAACAAGGAGGTCAGCCTGCTACCCAACAAGCAGGGCTACTAAATGCTGCAGTGAAGGTCAGCATTGTTTTTTGTTTTCTTTTTAGAATAGTCTATTTCTGAATAAGTTGGCAGAAAGCAGTCTTGGTTGCTTGATAGAAGTCTTAAAACTAATCTAGCTGTTATCTGTTGTATTCATAATGAAGTGCCAGCACCAGCTCTTGCAGTATGGAAGCGGGAACAGGCCACGAAGTTTGGAGCTGTGTGTGAGGGAGGGAGGGAGAATGAGGGAGAAAGGAAGCAGACATACGAGATCTTTTTAAAATTGTGCTAAGGGTGTTCTGGGATTTGATTTCTAGGATCACCAGGTAGCTTGAATTAAAATGAAATGGGGGACGGGGAGTTATAATTGTCTAGAAGGAATAATCTCCTTGAGCTACAGTTGATCAAAGGACTTTTTTGGGGGTTTCCGAGAAGTTTGATAATTGTGATAGAATGTGTACCAACTCAATTGTCTTACCCAAATTTGTGCAGCAAAGAGCTTTGCCAGGGAGAGGCCCAGATTAAGAAAATGGGGTCCTGAGCTGGATGATGAGAGAAAGTTGAGGGTGTAGCCTCAATTTCCTACAATACCTCAGGATATATCTAAATTAAGTTCTGTCCATTAGGCAGAAATGGGTTTCTCTTTGGGTTTGGGCTTGACAACTATTTCATGCAGTAAGAATAGGATTTTGCAGTGATTCTGTAGTCTAGGTTCTCTAAAACCTAGATAATTATCTATAAAGAAGAATGACAACAACAAACCATGAAGGTAGCATAGAGATCTTCTCAAGGGTAATAAAACTACCAAGTTCATGCCAGGGATGCAGTTTAAATTATCTGTCTTAATGAGTTTCCTTTTGCTGTTTCTTTTTCCTTTGACCACCTTCTTCTTCTTCTTCCTCCTCCTCCTCCTCCTCCTCCTCCTCCTCCTCCTCCTCCTCCTCCTCCTCCTCCTCCTCCTCCTCCTCCTCTTCTTCTTCTTCTTCTTCTTCTTCTTCTTCTTCTTCTTCTTCTTCTTCTTCTTCTTCTTCTTTTTGCCTATTTTTCTTATGCACTGTCTCTTTCTCGTTGTCCTACAGGAGGAGCAGATGGAGGCAGCTATTGAGCATCCTACTTCTGCTGTAGATACTAAAGACACCAAGCCAGTTATCTTGCCCCAGGATGCCCTCCTTCCAGAAGGCTCTGCAGCCCCCCGGCTGATCTCCCCCAGTGGCAGCACCAGCTCTGCCATGGAAATGCAGTCTGTTCACAGCCATGATGGCACAGCTAATGGGGAGGAAAATGCTTGCTGCAGGATCTGCCTGAAAACTGGTGCTGTAGTCATGTGTGATAGTTGCAAAAAGTGCTACCACTTGGATTGTCACCTGCCTGCCCTTCAGGAAATCCCTGGGTACAGACTTTTGTTTATGCAGTTTTCCTTGTTGTGGAAGGGTAGAAAATGTAGTTGCAGCAAATCTAATGTTTTCATCCTTGTAACTATTCCAAAGCCAAAACCCCAGAAGATGAGCTGCAATGTCTGTGTCATTATTGTTTGGTTCAGTTCAGAGAAGGTATTCAGCCAGTTCGAACCAGTTTCCTCTGAACCGGTAGCAGAAATCACGGGCAGGCCCACCCATCCGCCCTGGTTCTATGCCATCCTATTTAGGCGCACACACGAACAAAGCACATGTGCGGAAGGCAGGCGAACTGGTAGTAAAAAATGTGAAACCCATCGATGGTACAGTTGCTATACCTATCTGCCTATATATGCCCTGTGGCCTATCTTGCTGCTGTAAGTGATCTGTATATTTTAACAGGCACTCATACATGCTTGTCATTTTGCAGCCAGGATTGGAAATGCCTGCTGTGTGCTGATCCAGTAATAGCCATTGGAGAAGATGGGACTGACTTGGCTGCAGTCTTCAAAGATGGAGAACCAAAAATGCTGTCAAATGTTGACCAGAAGGTTGGTCTAACTGAGAAGTGGAATAACACTGATTGCGGGGAAAATAGTATGCTCTAATGTTAAATGCACTCTTCAGAATTGGTTTGAGACAATAAAAGACATCAAATGACAGTCTGATGCTGTTCATATCTAGGGGCCTATTGGAGTATGATGGATGGATCAACTGAAGATTTAGAGTAGGCTGTGGTAGACTTCTAGTTAGACTCTTTACCCACACGCATTCCAAAGAAGAAGGCAGGACTTAATGGAATTTGCCCATAATAGAGTGCATTTTAGTTGTAGAGCAGGAGTGGGCAATTTCCCAAGGGGCAACATGAGAAACGGGGTCTGTTGTGGAGGGCTGAATCAATAGGCTGAACTTAATACTGCTCAATATTAATGTTATGGTTGGAGTTGGTTCATTTGATTTCTAATTCCCAATTGACCTCATGCATGCTGGACAGGGGTAACCAAAGGCCTGGGCTGTAAAATGTCCGGGTCTGCTGTAGAGTGACAGAGTTCAAATTTTTTGCTTTGAATCTCATAATCAAATGGGACCGTGCAACATTGGCAAGAAAGAAAATAAGTTAGAGGATAGAAACTGGGAGATGATGAGTTCTAGTCTATCTAGCCAGTTGTGGGTAGACATTCTCAACCGTAGAAAGTAGGCAGTACAAACTGTTTCTGGAAATTTTTGCCAAAGAACTGCAGGGTCAGTCCAGAAAATTGCCAGACGTCAAGAACGGCTTAAAGATGCAACTATCAGCTCCCATTCACAAATTATTTTAAATATTGGACAGCAAATGTGAATGTAGGATTTCTACATCATATAGAAAGGAAGCTTGTAAAATTCTCTGATTAAGTCCTGGCTAATATATTGCTCATAATTTATTTCTTAACTAAAATGTTATAAAAGCCATGAAGAAAAGGAGAAATTTCTGATAAAACTGTAGGTCTCCTTGTAGTGTCTCTGTGGTAGAAAGACTGTAAAAGTCAAGCAAGTCAGCGCTTTCAAAATAACTTAGGGTGGAGGCTTGTTTTGATTTTGGTTTATCCTTTTGGTTTATTTAATTCATCTGGCAATTGTGTCTGATTATAAGGAAGTGTATAATATGTGATCTCCATTCATTGGTAAGACCAGATGTTTCTCAATAATCTAGCTTTGCACCTTGTTTTCTACAGAGATGTGAACGAGTTCTCCTTGAGCTACTTTGTTCTGAACCATGCAGGCCTCTTCACCGGCTTTCCAATGCTCCAGTGAGTTTTTCCCATTGAGTTGTATTTTATGAGCCAGAAGGGTAAATTTAAATAACTTGGAGTGTAGCACAATTTATGTAGGTGAAAAATTAACAAGTGCTTTGCAATTATTAATTATTCTTCTTAGTGCCAAACAATTCTTAATTAAGAAATCTAATTTTGGGCTTTTAAGCTTTGACTCCTTCTGTCCTTTTGGTCTGCTCTTACTAATGAACATATTTATATATTGTATGAAGTTTACAGTAATAAGCATTATGGGATATTTTATAAACATGTCTATTAAAAATAGCAACGTGTTAAGAGTGATTGTTACTAATAAAACACTTTTGTTTTTAATAGAGCCATTTACAACCATCTTCACAAATTACCATTACAACTTTTTGAGAAAAGTTAGCTTTGGGCTACTAAAATGCATATGATTAGAACACCTTTTGATAGAAGATTTAGGATAAAACCATAAAATTTTCCTTTCTGGTTTATTTTCCAGGAGGGGCAGAATACAATTGACTTGACTTTGATAAGAGCAAAGCTACAGCGGAAGCTGTCACCACCCTACTCATCTCCTGATGAATTCGCAGATGATGTTTGGAAGATGTTCAGGCAGTTTAACAAGCTGACTGAGGTGAGGCTTTCTTCTGATTGGAAGAACAAGGACAAAAATCTTATATCATAAAATTAAAGAGAGAAACTGTCAAGCTGTAAGCCAACCATCCTTCACAGGTGTCTGGGGGGTGAGATAGAACAACTAGGTAATCACTTAGTGAATTGTAATGGTATTGCACGATTCCTGTGTTGAAAGGCTTCTATGGTTGCCAATTGCTTTCCAAATCTAATTTAAGATGTGTTGAGACTATCTGAAGGATAGCCTATTATATTATGAGTTTGTCTGGATGTTAAGGAAGGAAGGCACTTAGAAACTTTTATAGGCCACTGGCCCACTAATTAGGCACACATTTATGTGTACCATATTTATTTATTGGTTATATGCCGTCCTTCTCCGGAGTCTCAGGGCAGCTTACAATGCGTTAAGCAATAGCCTTCATACTTCTGTATATACCTTAGTTGTATATACCAAAGCTTAGTAGGGCTTTGCCCCCCCCCCCCAAAAGCGGTGTTCTTTTTTATACAAAATCAGCTTATTGCCCCCACAAACCGGGTCCTCATTTTACCTACCTCGAAAGGATGGAAGGCTGAGTCAACCTTGAGCCTAGTGAGATTTGAACTTGTAGTAATTGCAGGCAGCTGGTGCTATTTAACAGCACTTTAGACTGCTGCGCCACCAAGGCTGTGCCACCAATACATATATCCATATGTAAAGTACTTTACCGAGAATTGCATAACCTCCCCCCCCCCCCACCTCCAACTTAGAGAAGATCCAATACCTTCCCAATCATTTTTAAAAAATCCCTGTTTACATTTTTGTACTTAAATCCCTATTACATTTTGTAATGTAAATTATTTTGTAATTTATCTTTTTATTTGTTGGCCACTCAGTTGAATTTTGATGTAATATGTGTTACATACTTGATAATTTATGAGATCCGGGAACATGTGGCATATTCCACTTGTACTGATCTTGGCTGGTGGTATCAGTTGGGCAGAATCCCAAAATAAATAAATAAATAAATAAATAAATAAATAAATAAATAAATAAATAAATAAATAAATATTAATAATTAATAAATAAATAAAATAATTTTATTTCTATACCGCCCTTCTCCCGAAGGACTCAGGGCGGTGTACAGCCTATTAAAAACACAAAGACAGACATCAATTAAAATTAATTAAAATTATTACATAATTTCGGCTCAGATTTAAAACCCCCAAAATTTAAAACACCCAATTTAAAAATCATTATGTTGATAGCCCGGCTTGGCAGAACAGCAGGGTCTTGAGGGCACAGCGAAATACACGGAGGTCGGAGATCTTACGCATTTCTGGGGGCAGTTCATTCCACAGGGCAGAGGCTCCCACAGAGAAGGCCCTCCCCCTGGGCGTCGCCAGCCGACAACTTGGCTGATGGCACCCTGAGGAGACCCTCTCTGTGGGAGCGAACTGGCCGGTGGGAGGCTGTTGGTGGCAGAAGTCAGTCTCGAAAAGTTTTATTCCCCCTCATTTTTTGTTTTTTGTTTTACTTTTTTAGGATAAGGAGGATGTTCAGTCCATCATTGTTCTGCAACGCTTCTTTGAAGCCAAACTGAGTGCTGCCTTTGGTGACCGGAAATTTTCAGCGCTGCGTGAGCCAATCAACATTGATGAACCACAAAAAGAAAACACTCTTGCTTCCCATGTTTCCCCGGTCACTGATCCGGGTGAGGCCATGTCTTCTAAGGCTGATAGCAGTGGGGATGAGGGAATGGCAAGCTAAATGGTTACTTTTTCAATGGACCACCATTCCATGGAGATGAAATGAGGGAGATGCCCATTTTAACCTACTCTCACCTATCTCCCTCCACTCTTTTGGTCCCCTTTGTCCTTTTCTGCACCTCTCTGCTTTTTTGGGGAGAGTTATTGTAGATTTTAACTGGTTAGATCAGTGTTTTTCAACCTCAGCAACTTCCCAGCTAGCATGGTACTGGGGAATTCTGGGAATTAAAAGTCTACACATCTGAAAGTTGCTGAAGTTGAGAAATACTGGCTTAGATAATGTTATAAATGGTCTGAACAGTTTTTTCTTGATAAATTTTATCCCTTGTTCTCACAGAGATACTTCGTGGTTTTCTTTTCTTTCTTTTTTTTTTTTTTGTATTAAAAGGATAATTAATCTGAAGTAATCTAGAAGTCTATATATCATGTTTTCTGTTGGATTTTTTTCGCCAAGTCCTAATGGGAACAGTATAGAGGTTCCCTTTATTAACACTTTCTCAAATTTTCACCGATAAAAAAAAATTGGTGTTGAATATCTCCATTTAAAGTTGCTTCTCCTTAAAATGACTACTTAGATTAAACGTTATACAGATTGAAACGTCTTCCCCATTTTTTGTTTGACAGATTTTATGCCCTTGTTCTGATTTTTTTTGTTTTGATATGGTAATAGCAATTAATAAAATTGAGAGTTAATTAATGCTCTCCAATTTGACTCCTTTTTGCTCCTAGTGGGAACAATATAGAGATTCATCTTTTTAAAACCACTGAGGAAGAAGCTGTTATTGAATCCCCCAATAAGGAATAACTGCCCCTTCAAATATACTGGACTGCTCTTTATGAATTGTTTTGAGATATTAATGAGTCTTAATATCTGTTTCATAAGAAGATAAAGAAAATCATGTTTTGGCATAATCTGTAAACTTCCTAATTGTGGTACCAGCCTAGGTGGACAGCTGACAAAAGCAACAGTTGGCTCGCCATGTCAGCTTTCTTCACAAGTGGTAATTGCTTTTTCTGAAAATGGGATTTCTTGCTTTTGATTTTGTTTGCTCAGGAGAAGAGGAGTTGTGTCCGTTTCCATAGGTCAGGGTAGTTGTAGATTTTTTTAAGCCCACATGTTCCTTCCTTGTATCTCTTTCTGGCTCTACATTTCTTCAAAAGCTTTCTGGCCCAGTAGTTTATTGTCCCAAGAGACATTTTCATGGAGATGTGCTTTGTTTTGCTTATGTATAGACTTGGCTTCTTTCATGTTCAAAAAATAAATGATGTTTACAACTTCTGTGTCTTGTCAGTTTGGAAACATTTCATAACTATTAATGTAAGGAGGTTGCTATTACCTAAAAGATAATAATTTGGTTTGTAAGTGTAATCAAGTCTGCCTTCATATGATGCCATGCTTAAATGACGTTTGATTAGATCACTCTTTGTACTTTTGTGTTTAACCTTATAATTATCATTTTCCCAATTTAGCCCTGTCTTGAGATGTGTACTCCGGTGTTTCTAACTTCTCATCTTTTGTGGAATTAACAACATTAAACTGAGGATCTTTTCTGTGCATATTTGGATTAAAGACATGAGCTAGACTTAACTTTCTTTATTTTGGTTAAGTTCATCCTGTTTCTTAAAACATTAAAGCAACATACTAACTTAACTACACAGCAAACAAACAAGATTTCTTTTTAAATCAAAAAGTAAAGAAAAGGTCTATTATCTTGAAATTCCTGGCTCAAGATCTCCAAGCTCAATTCATACTGGTGGGAAAAAAATGCAACAAATATGCCAGAACTGCAATTGTGTAAAAGCAACACACACACAAAAAAGCTGTTTTTCCATCAGAATAAAAGGAAATCAAGTGAGCGAAGAATGGCTTTCTTAAAACTCCAGCAAGTGTTCTTAGTTAATGTAACTGCAGAGTCATAACTGGATGTAGAAATGGTTTTTCCCAACCCGATGCCTTTCAAATACAAATTATAATAAATTAATAAATTAAAAGCAGGATTGATGAAATCATACATGTAATATCTATACAATTAAGCTATAAAAAGGATTGTATATAAAATGCCGGTAAGTGGAAATAAGAGGGCTAAGGGTAATACTGATTTTAGGATACAAACATTTCCTATGGGCAAATGGCAAATTTTGGATCACGAGACTTGGAGGCAGAGGCACTGCCAGGAAGTAAAAAAAAATAAAGTTAAGGTTTTTAATTTATTTACTAAAGCACATGGAAGTAGTGTTGGAAAGAGTAGTTTCTGAGAAAACCTCAAAGATCACAACAGGACATTACATTTATTAAATTGTGAATTCTTAAAAGTATACCGTATAAGAATTGCTGTGGGAACTAGTAGGTTAGTGTGAACACCTGCTAAAGCAAATGAGAGTATTTCCAAAATGGAAAATACCAATTCCAGTTATCCTAGAAATTACTAATATTTGGTAAATTTAGAAACTTAGGAGCAAATATTTCATCCTTAAATATGTAAGTATAGAGGGATTTTGCCATATAGTTGACAGTAATTCAAACAAACTGAAAGAACTAGTGTACAGGAAAAACATGGAGAAATCCATTCATTATGCCAAAAAACAAAACTACAATGATAAAATATTGGCAGAATAATATTATATGAGACAGATTGGCATATCCATGGGAAAGCTTGCCTATACGTAGTCCTCAAACAGCACTGAAAAAAATGACTTATGATCAGTCTTCGTACTTTACTGTGGCAGCCTGTCCAGCTGCATGATCAAAATGTTGGCACTTGGCAACAGGTATGCATTCACAAGAGCTGCAGCATCTCAGGGTCCTGTCGTGGCCTTCACAGCTGGGGGAAGTCAGATTCATTTAAAGATACAATCCTCTTAAATGCAATGAGTTGCTTTACAAACCTGGCGGAAAGATCATAAAATCTAGCCTGCTCACTTTACAACTGCCATGCTTGACAACTGAAATTTCCCAATTGTCATAAACAGAAGACTGCTTCCAGTGGATCAAAAGAATAAGCCGTGACTAAAACTCTTGGTCAACTCTATTGTGGCTTCAAGGGTGTTTGTATTGTTTCCTTGACAAGTACCAAATTAATTCCCGTTGCCTTTTGGGATAGCTTTGTCATTTCATAATCCAACCTATAATCCTGGGATGAACTTAAAAGTAATTTCTCAGAAGTACTAATCTATTTGACTGGCACCAAGAGACTGGCTACATATTGCATCTAGCTGGGGACCCTAAATGAACTATGACAAGAGAGCAAAAAATAGCATTTGAAGTACCTCAAAACCCAATTTTCTGCAGAAGAAAGTTTCCAAAAGTTTTTTCCATTCAAGCTGAGCAATATGTGACTGCGGAAAACAAATACAGGTAGTCTTCCATTTACAACAGTTATTTAGTGACCAAAGTTACAATGACACTGAAAAAAGTGACATGTTTTTCACACTTCTGACCATTGCAGCATCCCCATGGTCACTCGTTCATATTTATGAAGGTTGCAGTGTCTTGGGATCATGTAATCAGCTTCTGCAATCTTCCCACAAGCAAAAGTGGATGGGGAAGCCAGGTTAACCGTGTTACTAAGTTAACCACTGATTCACTTACAGATGTGATATGGTCGTAAAGTGGGATGAAATTATCTTAAAACGTCTCAGCAACATAAATTTGGGGGTCAGTTACGGTCCTAAATTGAGGATTAGCTGTATATAAAGTAGTTCCGAAGTGTTAACACTAATGGTGGGAGGCTCATTAAAAACTATAGAATATGTAAGAAAGCGGCAGAAGAAATCTTGAAAATAAAGCTATTTAGGTGGCTCCGTGGCCAAGACGCTGAGCTTGTCGATCAGAAAGGTCCGCAGTTCGGGGATTCGAATCCCTAGTACAGGTCCTCCTGCGTGAGCAGGGGGTTGGTCTAAATGACCTCCAAGGTCCCTTCCAGCTCTAGTTACTCATCAGGACTAAAATACATTTGACAAAATGCAAGGACTATCGCAGGCTCATAGATATAACAACTACTCCCCCATACATAACTTTGTTAAACATGAAACAATTGGGAAGCTAATTTGCAGGAAAGCGGAATCTATCCATATACGGATTTCTTTGGAAACTTTCTGCTGCGCCAGCTTGATCGGCGAGTTAAAGCAGAAACGTTTCCCAATTAACCGCGGCGTGAGCACAGTTGAACGTAAAAGAGACAAAGCAAGACAGATTTCCTCGCAGACCCTCATTTCCGTTACGCACGTGGACGACTTTTGTTCAGGCAGGCTGAAACGCTCTGCGCAAAACGGGGCCGGCAGAAGCATATTTGCTTCTCTTTCAGCATTCGCAGGGCATTTACTGAGATGTGATTTTAAGCAACTATACTATAATAAAAAAAACGTCCTGGAGTGTTTTTCTCCCTCTCCCCCCAACTTCCTCCCCAACGCTTGCCCCGCATAATCAATTGGGAACCGGACATTTTTGCAAAGCGCTCTGACTCTGTGACTCTTGGGGGAGTCCCAGAATTCTAAGTTGAGAGTCGAATGCCGGGCGGAAATCCCTGCTTCGGATTCCTCAGCCGGAAGCCCGAGGAGATAGAAAACAGAAAGCCGAATCGGAAAACCACGAGAGCAACTTTAAAAAAAAAAAAAAAAGTCGAAGAAGGCTGAGCCCTCCGGTTTGGAAAGCTTTCCGAAGCGTCACTCGCCTCCCAGCGAATGCATTGGACTCCTTTCGGAGAGTCGGCAAGTGGGCGGGGCTTGAGGGTATAAAACGGAAGTTGCCGACGTTCTTCCGGGAAGGGCCGTCCGTTGCTGTCCGACTCACACACGGATCCCGCAATAGGAAAAAGCAGCACCGGCGGAGGCGACGGCGGCGGCGGCGTTCTGAGGCGGGGCTGCCCGGGTTGCTTGGCCCTTTCCCTGGCTCGCTCTCCTCCCCGTCTCCTTTCCTCTCCCCCTCACCCCTCGCCCGGCTTCCCCGCCCTTCCCGTCCCGTCTCTCTCGGGCGGCCAGGCCGCGGGAATCGCCATTCCCCCCTACCTTTCCCTCCTTCTCTTTTCTCAAGAGACCGAAGTAGCCTTGGGCTGGGCTTGGCTGCGGTAGCCACTGGGGGACAGGCCGAAGCCAGGGTCAGAAGAGCGAAGGAACAGTCCGCCGAGCCAGCCAAGATGATCAAGCTATTCTCGCTGAAGCAGCAGAAGAAGGAGGAGGAATCGGCTGGCGGCACCAAAGGCTCCAGCAAGAAAGCGTCTGCCGCTCAGCTCCGCATCCAGAAAGGTTAGCGGGACAGATGGGCGGCTGCGCTTGTCTCTAAGGGCAAAGAAACAAAAGCCGGGCCGGCGAGGGCAGGGGCTCCTCCTGTTTCTCCTCCTCCTGTGCCGCACAGGGGTCCTCCGATAGTTTTAATTGTGGGTACCTGAGTCGACAGGATTAAAACTTGGCCCACTCAAGGGATTCCTCTTCTCCTGTGGATGGACATCACGGTTTTATTTTCACTTTCGTGCCTTAGTGTTTCGGTTTTTCTTAATGCATATTTATCTTAATGTATATTACTTTACTGTATATTTTTCTTAATTTATATTTTTCTTAATGCATATTTTTTCTTAATGCATACTTATCTAGTGATCCCCAGCAAGTCCTTTAAGGGAGGCCAAGTGTGTCTGCGTAGTGGCTGCTTACAGAGTTCATGGAAAGACCATGACTCCTTTTGCTGCCAGAACACTCTTGTTATCTTAGGAGTCTGCCTTTTCAGGGTCACAAAACCAAGGCTGTCTGGTTTTCTTTACAGGATGAGTTATAAACAATATAAATGGCCTACAGTAATTTGAAGATATCTGAATACTTTTTCAAACTGCATGTTCCTGATAATTTTTGTTTCCCCTTGTCCTTGCTCTACAAAGTTTTTTAGCTATTGACCCACTCCACTTGTTTTATTATAAACATTGAAGTTAGAATAAGCTATGAGGTGTTTTCTATTAATTATTCTATCTTGGATACATGCTGTGTTTTATAATTTCAAATATTCTGTTTAAAATAACTAATATTCTTCTCTTTCATATTAAACCATGCCTATAACATACTGTCTTATGTTATAGTAACTTGGTTGTCCCTTAATAGTTGTCAGTTCTCGTGCAAAAGCACATTTTTTTTCATTTTGTAAGATATACAGTGAATTTGAATTTCCAAAAAGCTATCCTCGATCCATTTTAGGAAGATTAGAACATCAGCAGATGGGATCAAATTTTCCTCGTGGTTCTTGTGGTCAGGAAACTGTTGACTTAGGTTTCTTTTTTTTTTCTTTCTGAAAGTTTTCAGAGAAATGTATCAGTTTTTAGTTAATGATCAACATAAAGAGCAATTACATATTTTGGTTTGACGCTTACTTTTCTACTGATTTGGCTACAAATCTTTCTAACCATCTTGCCTTCTCTAAACTGGCAATTTCTTCTGCTTTTCCTGACAGATATAAATGAACTGAATTTGCCAAAAACATGTGAAATAGACTTTTCAGACCAGGATGATCTTCTCAATTTTAAGCTAGTTATCTGTCCTGATGAGGTAAGTAATGCACATGCTACTGCATACTGTGCTATTTGAATCCTGAAACCCCATTATTAGTGAGTTAATAGGCTGTGCCTAGTGCTGGTGGACTTTCTCTCACCTTCCCTTTCGTATTTTCCTCTGTATAATGGATGGTTGATATAATTTGTTTGGAGAAAAAGTACTTGCTGAAAATAGCTTTAATCATTAGAGCTCTCGTATTTGAAATTGTGAAGAGTAGTGCATCAGAGGGATGATATTGTCTGGGAAATTCCCTCTTGATGTTGTTCTTTACATCCTGCCATATTTTTTTTTTTTTACTTCTTAGCTTGTCACTGCACCATAAGTATTAAACCTATTTTACTTTTTTGTTTTTAGGGTAATTATAGTAAAAGATTTCTCAAAATTGGCTTTTTTTAATTTACCTGTGCAGAAGGCAAAGTGGCTTTAAAAAAAATGGTTCATATAAAAAGCCTGCATACATGTTAAAATGCCAGATTTCTGAGATCTGATTTATCTTGGGCTGATATTTTTACATCTCAAAAACCTTCTAACAATGAGATCCCTTTGATGCTTTGTAAACTCTATTCAGACTATGGTTTTTGCTGTACAAGGCAACTAAATAAATGTCAGAAAAATCTTACTAGAACAGTTGAACTTTCTATGGCCTTGATTAGAGTTATGGCAGATGTGTACTAACTACTAATTAACATCAGCTTGAATGTGATTGTTACTACTGAACATAGCCACCTCCCTACTTTTAAGAGTGTGCATGCTTAATGTAGCCATATTATTATATATTTGTTATTGTTATTCTCCCCCCTCCCCAAAAGAGATTGCAGTTTGTTTTTATACAACATATATTAAAGATGGAAACAATTCTGAAAAACCTTGGTCTGATTTTTTTTTCATCTCAAAAAACAGCATTTTAACGGAGGTGTGTAGACTTTTTATATCAACGGTAAATGGCTTTGACCACACATCAGTGTTTTATCTCTTCAGATGCTGGTCTTAAGAAATGATTGGTTGGGAAACTTTATGAGTGGGATGATTCAGTAGACCTGATGTGCATCGTCATGGCGGTGTCACGTGATGTATCAGAACTTTGTGCCCTTCACTAAACCAGGCGTGGGTGTGGTCAGCACGTGACACATCTGGCCCACGGGCCACGAGTTTGACAGCCCTTCAGTAGACCAATATATCCTGTGATATTGGCATTCATATCAGTATATGTCTGTGATATTTTTGCTTTTGTACTTTAAGTCCATTATTATTGCTTAAAATTGTTCACATTTTGAATGCAGGGTGGTCCATTTTGTACAACGGTAGGCAAAATATCTTCGCAAAATAACTTATTCTAAAGCGGGGAGAATGTTGGATGAGAGGATGAAAAGGAGAACTAAACATATTCTATTTTTAGAATATCTGAAATAGATATTTAGAATATCTGATAAAATATAGAATCTGATGCGATAACTTTAAAACACATATGATGAATCTGTGTGACAACTTTTCTTGTGAGGAAACATTCCCAGATTGCTCTTTGATCCAGAATAATGGAGCACAATCTCATTCGGAATGTTAGCAAATAAATACTCTGTCCTCTTCTGAGGACAGTCCTGTCTGCTAGCCTTTTTGCTTCTTTACTTGCAGAAATGCATGTAAAGCTAAACAGCTAAGAATTCCCTATTTTCCGTGTATTTTAGGCCTATTCTAGATTGGGTATGTGATTATTTCTAGGATTTTGAAATGTGAAGTAAAGATATATATCCTAAAATGTAAACATTTGGGAAAATTGATGGTTTGTGTTGGGGGATTGGAAAGAGAACTACTTTGTTGTAACTTTAGTGCTGTCCCCTCCCATTTTCCCACATCTGAAATTTATTAGAGTTGTTTCCTTCTGTTCGGAAATATACTTGCTTAAATTATCCAATGTTTGTCTTTCAGGGATTCTATAAAGGTGGGAAATTTGTGTTCAGCTTTAAGGTAAGCAATCTGTGTCTGCTCGCTATCTAAGACATCCAATAGGGCAAATACTATATAATTAGCTTTTTTGGTGCACAAAATAACATGGAGAATACCATTCATTGGATTTCAGCCATCCCTGTGCAATTTGGGTAGTAACATATGGATGAATGATGTCAGCATAAGAACAATTTAATTCAGGGCAGAGTTTGGGAATTATAGTTTCCATAAATGAAATATCTTTTGTGCTTCACTGTTTTTTACTTAAAATGGAGCTGGGTTTTGCTCCTGAAGTGGGGAGAATCTCTTAAGTGTTTGGGACTCCAATCCAATTGATTGCTTAATGAGCAATTGTGTAGAATCCCAAGTATGCTTGGTACTATGATAAAGATGAGGAGGAGTCATCAACAAAGTTTGCCCTAGATATTTTGCCTGTTAAAGGGTGTTGATAAAATAAATCAGTTGCTGAGAATGAAACAAATTTTGAAAAGAGTAATAATAAGAAATAGTCCTGAATTATTGCGGAAAAAAGCAACTGTTAATAGTTACTGTCTGAGGGTCGTTGGATCAGCTTCTGTGTATGGATTTTCAGAAACTTGAAATGATCTGTGTTTCAAAATTAATTGTAAGTTAATTGGATATGAAAAAAAATGACATTTTGTGTTTGGAATATATCATACTTATGAATTATGGATTATTTAACCAGTTTGCTGCACTTAAAATATCATTGTGATTCAAATGTCATGTCCCAAAAATGGCCTATTGGGCATATGTGGTAGTCAATGACAACCGTCTATGTGATTTCACAACTTTCTGCACAAATAATGAGATTAGAACTCAGATCCATTATTATAATTTTTGTTTCTTAAAATAATACCTGAAGAAATTGCTTCCATGATGTATTAACTGTCTGAAATATAAGCTGGCTTGCTAGGCAGATATGCCATAGTCTTCCAATAAGTTGGTTGTACATATGTTCAGCGTATACTTCATAGGTGTATATTGACATTCCAATAGCTTCAATTTTCATTTAAAGAAAATCCAGTAATGAATATTAATACGTGTCAGAATATGTAGGTTTGTTAAAGACCAGGACAGCCAAAAATTGGTTGAATTTGAATTGCTTTTATATATTAGAAAAACTTTTGCCAATCTTTCTAATAAAAATGCTTAGGGTAAACTATGTATATCCCTTTGTGTTAAAAGTAAGTCTATAAAAATCTTACAACAATTGAATTAAAATAATGCTAATACAGAAACTTTAGAAAACCTGTGTCTTTAATTGGAGATTAAGAAAGCAGGAAACTTCATGCTGTGGCAATGTCTGCCATTTCTGTCTTAACTTTGCTAAAAATCTGTTCAGTAACTCAGAACTACTAGAAATTAGGAAATTTTATGGCTGTTTGTCAGAAGAGAAAGGGAAGAGTCTAATATTCACATTTCTGCTGAGAATTCCAGGGAAAATTAATCTTTCCTTCCTGAGGTGACAAAAGTGAAATATTAAAGCTGTTTTAAATAGTTTTTAAAAATTCACAGTACTTCAATTCAGGGAAAGTATTTAAGATTTTAGCATTAAGTGTTCATGAAAAAAATGCTACTGTGTTTGAAACAATTGCATTTTTATTGCATCCTTCCAAATTTCAGAGTAGTATATATGGTTCATTATTTTACTCTACGGTTATTATTTGGATCTTTGTCAGCATTCGAACTTGTAAGGATTTGGAGCTTATAATTTCAGCAATTTAGTTGTACCAAACTGTTTTCATATTGCTCTACAATCAAGTTCTTAAAACAAAACTGTGTAATTAAAACAGCCTTATAAACAAATGTTTCACATTGAAATCTTGATTGAATGAGTGGGATATCAGTTATCTGGACACATTGCATTGTGTACATTGATAGAGAAGCCAGGATTCCTCTCCTGTTTCTCCATTCTAGTTTGGGGCATTGCGTGCCTCAAAATATAATTTACCTTTTGTTCCATTCAGAAATGGCAAAACTCCAAATCTACTGGCAAAAAATTAGTGAAGAATGGGAAAACCATATATAGTTACATAGATGGCCCAAATTTTTGGTAGGAACATTGAATGGACAATATTGAACATGAAAAAACTGACATAGTGTCTTTGTTTTGTGTTTTGCTTACAGGTCGGGCAAGGTTACCCACATGATCCTCCCAAAGTCAAGTGTGAGACTATGGTGTATCACCCAAATATAGACTTAGAAGGCAATGTTTGCCTAAATATCCTCAGGTACAAAACATGTTCTGATGTTCTTATATATTCTCCTTTCATTCCTATATATTATTTCCTGTTTGCAGGATTAGAGGAAGTTTTAAGAACAAAATTGCAGAAATATCAAACAGCTTATAAAATATTTTTATTTTTGAACTGAGTATAATGCTTTTTGAGGCAATGTGTATTCACTGACTGATGAATTACATTTACTGAATAAAACATGGTTCACAGATCATAGGAAACGAGTGGGCAAACCTTTGCCTGGGGATTCTGTGGCTCCCAGAGTTGCCTTTGACCATTATTTGCTGAAAATTGGCGGCACAGTTTCTTCATCATCTTAAGGCAAATACATAAAATTTACTTCAAGTTTTACAATTTATCACAATTAATCCCTTCAAACAAATAAAATAATTAGCATCACCCATTTTGCATCATTGCCCATCCATTGTGGCCCTTGGTTTTCACACAAAATTTTAGGTGTGATCTCCAGATTTCAACAGTTGTTGACTTCTGTGCTAAGGTATGTTGGTTGTATTCATGTAATGCAGGCAAAGCCAAACATATCATTATAGTTTTGTGTTTATGAATCTAGCTACACTAAGGAGTGTGGATGAGGGCTTGCAAAAGTCATGCCAAACCTGATGCCCCCAGGATATACTGAACTGGCACTGCCCTCAGCTGCAGCCAGCATGGATTAGGGAAGGCAGTCTTCCATTCTAGTGGGTGTATTTCTAAATACTGCTGATTTTTAAAAACTATTTGGAATGTTAAACGTACCGTATTTTTTGGCGTATAAGATGACTTTTTAACACATGAAAATCTTCTCAAAAGTCGGGGGTCATCTTATACACCGGGTGTCGTTCTCCTGTAACCAGGCAGATCAGCCCGAAAGACTCTGACGAGCCTTAAATGGCTCTGGTGATCCAAGCTCTGACGATCTGCTAATCAGGCAACTCAGCTGGGATCGCCAGAGCCATGGAGAAGGGAAAAACTTTCCCCCCTCCAGCTTGCTTACCTTAGCTCAGTGGTTGGGGGTCAAACAACCCTTTCACAGGGGTCGCCTAAGACAGTGGTCACCAACCGGTGGTCCTTTGGTGGTCCGCGGAGAAATTTTTGTATTTTTGCATTTTTGCAGGTGGTGCAATACAGAAAAACAAGCGCAGCCCTCGCCATCCGGAATGAATGGTGCTGTTGTGGCGGTGGGGAAGGGGGCGGCAGAAGCGGGAAGAAGCGGCGTTTGCGATGGCTGGAAGCTGTGGGAGTGAAGCACTACTTTCATTTGTACGGCAACAGCATTTCGGCTTGGTATATTTGTGCCAGCCAGTGGCGCAAGGCAGCCCTCCTCTCCTGCTGCCTGGGATTCAGAGTGGTAAATGGCATCTGATCCGGAGAGCAGCTGGATTTTGCTCTCTAATCCGGATGCCAAATCGGCCCCCTGCAAACTCTCGTCTCTCGAGGAGCGCTCCCTGAAGCGGGGCTGGAAACTTTGGTTGGGCTCCTTGAGAGAGGAGAGCTTGCAGGGGGGGCGATCTGGTGTCTGCAATGGAGAGCAAAATCCGGCTTCTTCTCTCCACTGTAAGAGCGGCATCAGGATTCCGCCTTGGTATATTTGCGGCACAAGGCAGCCCTCATCTCCTGATGCTTGGGACTCGGAGCGGTAAATGGTGACTGGTCCGGGGAGCAGTCGGATTTTGCTCTCCATTGCGGATGCCAGATCGGCCCCCTGCAAGCTCTCCTCTCTCAAGGAGCGCTCCCTGAAGTGGTGCGAGACGAGAGTTTGCAGGGGGCCAATCTGGCATCCGCAATGGAGAGCAAAATCCAGCTGCTCCCCGGACCAGTCACCATTTACCGCTCTGAGTCCCAAGCAGCAGGAAACGAAGGCTGCCTTGCGTCGCAAATATACCAAGGCAGAATCCTGATGCTGCACTTTCAGCAGAGAGATGAGGGCTGCCTTGGCCATCGGCTGGCGCAAATATACCAAGGCAAATGCTCATGCCGCACAAGTTCAAGTAGTGCTTCGCTCCCACACTTCTTCCGGCCCTCAGTCTCTCAGGGAGATGCTTGACTTCCTCTCAGCCCCAAGACACTGGCTGGCCCATGAGATGAGAGAGATAGAGAAAGAGAAAGAGAAAGAGAGAATCAGAATGAGACAGAGAGAAAGAGACAAAGAATGAAAGAGAGAATGAGAGAGAATCAGAATGAGATAGAGAGAGAAAGAGACAAAGAATGAAAGAGAATGAGAGAAAGAGACAGAGAGAATCAGAGAGAGAGAGAGCGAATGAGAGACAGAAAGAGACAGAATGAAAGAGAATCAAAGAATCAGAATGAGAGAGAGAGAGAGAGACAAAATGAAAGAATCAAAATGAGAGAATCAGAATGAGAGAGAGAGAGTGGGGAGAGAGAAAGAGAATGAGAGAAAGAGTGGGAGAGAGCAAAAGAGAGAGAAAGGGGGAGAGAGAAAGAGGGGAGAGAAAGAGAATGAGAGAAAGAGTGGGAGAGAGAGAAAGAATGAGAAAGGAGGGAGAAAGAAAGAGAGGGGAGAGAAAGAAAGAGTGGGGGAAAGAAAGAATGAGAAAGAGAGGGAGAGAGAAAGAGAATGAGAGAGTGGGGGAGAGAGAGAATGAGAAAGAGTGGGAGAGAAAGAAAGAGAGGGAGAGAGAGAGAAAGAGAGAATGAGAGAGAAAGAGTGGGAGACACAGAGAGACAGAGAGGAGGGAGAGTGCCTGAAGGACCCCATCCCGTAATGGGAGTCCAGGTGCTTCAGCAGGCGGCGCAGTGGATTCGTATTAGTGGTCCGTGAAATTTAAAATTATGAAGTTGGTGGTCCCTGAGGTCCAAAAGGTTGGGGACCCCTGGCCTAAGACCATCGGAAAACACATATTTTTGATGGTTTTAGGAATAAGTTTATCATTGGGGGTCACCACAACATGAGGAACTGTATTAAAGGGTCGAGGCATTAGGAAAGTTGAGAACCACTGCCGTAGCTGCTTGCCTTGCTTCGCTTGCCTGAATCCATTCCATCAGCAAGCCACTCCCTGCCTGCAATCAAGCAGGCAGGGAGTTGTGGACTTCACCTCCCAGAATTCCTCAGCCAGCAAAACAAAGCTGGCTGAGGAATTCTGGGAGTTGAAGTCTACAAGTCTTAAAGTTGCCAAGGTTGGAGACCCCTGTTCTATTGGGTAAGTTTTTCCCCCCTTTGGGATCTTTTAAAAAAAAAGTTAATTGGGGTTTTTTTTTAGTTGTTCTTTTTTAGACCTAGCCATTTAAAGTTTAGGAAGTTTTAAATTTAGCTTTCATATAGAAATAAAAATAAATTAAAAATAAAATAATATTTCTGCAGCTTTCTGAGAATTAGTGTGTTTCTGTAGTGTTTCACTCTAACTACATAAATACACAAAATCTCACAAAGCTGTATGTGGAATTTTGTGTGTGTAAAGTGTGAAAGTTGTTTTTTTGGGCTTTTTGTAGCTGTGTGAGGTTCCTGCTTGTCGCAGGGGCCATTTTGGGTCTAGCACAGCTGCTTTTACATTGTGGATGAGCCAGTTGTGTTGTGTTGTGTTGTATGTGTGTAAAGTGTGAAAGTTGTTTTTTTGGGCTTTTTGTGGCTGTGTGAGGTTCCTGCTTGTTTCAGGGGCCATTTTGGGTCCAGCACAGCTGCTTTTACATTGTGGGTGAGTCAGTTGATGTTTTTTTAATTTTTATTTGGTGTGCGTTGGAAGAGGGGTAGTCTTATACCGTGAGTACAGCCCAAACCCTATATTTTAACAGGAAAATTCGGGGATCGTCTTATACGCCCAGTCGTCTTATATGCCGGAAAATACGGTATACTCTGTTTTTTTTTTTAATCCTGTTATGCCATCATAATTAAAAGGGTAAGAAAAAAACAACCCTTTTAGAAGCTTGACAAAAATTTTACTCTTGGGATATTGTCGCTTTTTAATTACATTTCCATGTCTTATGTTTCAAAGGTCTAAGAACTGTTGACTTCATTTTTAAGGCTTTGGGATATTGAGGATTTGGGGTTTTGGGATATTTTCAATTTGGATCACTCTTCATACAATTTTATTTTATTTTAATAATGTGAATTTAAATCAGTATTATTTTGTTATTTTTCATTTGGGTAAACTTTCCTGAGCTCATTTTTTCATTATTTTTCTGACCCACAGAGAGGACTGGAAGCCTGTACTAACAATAAACTCTATAATTTATGGCCTGCAGTATCTCTTCTTGGTAAGTATATGTGGAAAGGAGGTGTGAAACAGTGGTACTAAGACTAGAGCATTATTTTCCTGCTTGACCTGGGCAGGAAGAATTAATGTAAGATTGACAAGGAGAAATGATACAATAAGCAAAGCGTGGTGTGCTCCTGAAGAATCTGTAGTGTTCTAGGTTAGATGGATTGTGAATGAAATAAAAGCAAGTTTGTATCATTACATTTTGGGAAGATGTATCTGATGTTCTGTCTACCAGTTGGAAGGGGAATTTCCCCGTACACAAGATTATACTTGATAATAACTGCAAAATAAAACGGTTGGAAGATTTTATAGGGTGTGGCTAATATGAGAACGTTTGCACTCAAGTAGAGTGCTTTAAATCAAATTTTAGCTTTCTAATATTGTTTTTTTCTGAATAAATCTGACTACTCACAATTAAAGCATTTGTTTCCAATGAAATGGAACTTTTCTATACTATCCAAAAGTGTGATCTCAAAACCCTTTTATCTTGTCCCTTCTGTTTTTCAGTATAGTATCTTTGTATACTGTTAACTAAAATGCCATGTTTGGAGAATGTTACATCAGTTACATCATTTCCAAGATAGCATCATATATTTGACGATTCAGAATGTTCCACTTAATGAAATTTTTAATCATTCACCTAGACATTCTTCATGAACTAAGTAAATATCCATGTGATTATGGGATACCCTTAGTGGGATGCTAGGACTACATTCCAAAAAATTAATTCAACAGAATTCAATTTAAATTATTACATCAAATATAATATTTTTCTAGTTTTGTCATTTCAGTTTGAGAAATATAATTTGGAATGTTTAAAACAGATTTAGATTTAAATCCCCTTGGCGTAAATATTAATGTCTTATATGAAAAGGGCATTCCATAACCTATCGTGTAACGAATGCTTAATAGCCTATTGTATTAATAACATATTGTCCGTTTTCATCTTCAAAAATAAGTTTAATCATTTTAAAGAAGATGGATGAATTGGCTATTTTTAGCATATCTATAGAGCATTGAAATATAATTAAAATCAGGTTATTATAAAGTAGAGCAAGTAGTGTATAGATTTTTTCCCACAAAAATAAGCAATATATGTGTATTTTTAAATGTATTAAATAGAATTTTTGACAGCCTGACTTGCACAAATTATGTGAAGTAGTACAAAAATTCCTCTGGGTTTTTAACTTTCTAGTCTACTGGCAAAAAGATTGTTTTCCAAAAATGGAAATGGAATGGAATCCATTCTACAATAGTAACTCTCATATATTGGGAGTTCTGGTTCATCTTACAGTTTTGATTGATTGAAGATAATGAGAATGACCTTGGAAGATCAGATGAAGAGAAGCTGCCTAGGGAATGACCAGAAATCAGAAACCATAAGCCACAGCTGCTTATAGAGGACAGAACAAGATCTCCATAGGAGGGATACTCCTTAAATTATCAGTCTGTAAAAGTGCTAGCAAGAAAATTATACTTTTGAAACTTGTAAAATTATTTTAATGTAGTTTTATAATAAAGTAGAATTAACTTATCTGGTGATACTTTCTGTTTGGTCTACCCAGTAAGGCTGACATTAATTTTGCAAGTCTTAATGTACAATTCTCCTGCCCTCACTTTTATAGCCCAATAATTTTGGAAGGGTCTGTTCTTCAGCAGTACTGCTTTACTGCTTATGCTAGCTGGAAAATACAGGGCAAATTATAGTGGGTGAAAACTGATTTTTTTTAAAGAGATAGTTAAAGAATCTAAGTAAAATGGGAAAAAGATGCTGTTGCTTATTCTTGCATTGTGATTAAAATGGACTCCTTGTACATGAAAGTCTTTAATCACAAAACCCTGGCATTTAATGGTGTTTTCTTACCTCTCTAGGAGCCAAACCCTGAAGACCCCTTGAACAAAGAGGCTGCTGAAGTACTCCAGAACAACAGACGCCTGTTTGAGCAGAATGTCCAGCGCTCGATGCGGGGTGGATATATTGGTTCCACCTACTTTGAGCGCTGCCTCAAATAAAACTGACTGGCTCCGGGCACAAACTTGCTCCCCCTCCCCTCCCCTCATCTCCCTTCTAGCTCTTTAAAGGGACTCGGCCAACACCGCTGTCTTCAAGGGGGCACAGGAGTCAGAAATGGCAGGGGGTCCTTTCCATCTTTTTTCTCCCCTTTTCTCCCCAACTGCTCACCCTACTGCCCCCTGCCAGCCTGGAGCTTCAGCAGCCACCTTCTCACCAGATCCTTGTACCTCCCTCACTGCTCTCTCTCTGCTGCTGTGGGGTGAGGGCTGAGGTTACTGCTGCTTCTTTGTCTCACTCCTTGTGTTGGGGTAGCCACCTGTTCCTGATTGTGTGGGACCCCATCGGTCTTTCTGGGAGCTGTGGTTTTGCTGCTAAGAACAGAAGGCTCCCTATGTGCTCTGGCATTCCTTCCTGCAAGTGCAGTGTTATTCAGCTGCGAGATCTGCAGGCCACTTTCCTCTCCTGCTGGGCACTGCGGCTTCTGACCGTAACTATTTATTAAATGGGGGAGGCTCTTGAGGACTGGTGGAAGGCTGGAGCAGGGTGCTCAGCTGCCTTCACTCCGCCCCTGGCATTGTGGCTCAAGGGGGAGGGGCTTGACCAGGCCTGGGATATTTCTTCTAGGATCAACTCACTTGGGGTCTGGTTTTTAAGGAAAAACTAATAAAGCCACCACCATCACCATCAAACCCACCAATGCTAATAGTAGTAGTAATAAAAGTAACAGGGACACTACTGATCCTATTGTTGTCAACCAGGGCCTGCCCAGCAATGAACTCTACTCTGCCTCTCCAGTGACTCCTGCAAATCCCTGGCCAACATAAAGCCACTGTAATTCTAGTGTGTCGGGTTATTAAAGGGGAATGTTAGCACATTCAATTTGCCCCCTTGCCTTTCATTTTCTGCTTCCTTCCCTGGTTGGTACAGGGGTGGAGTGGGCAGAGGAAAGTGATATGTATTGATATTGACAGTGGTCACAGTAATATTCTGTGCCATCCTGAGAAACAGAAGGAAGAAACTGGAGGTGAGTCCTGAAGAAGTGATGGGAACATTTTGACAGTTGACTTTGGCATACTAGTTAGACACATTTCCCCCATATAGAAGTACGGTTGCCACAATTGATACAGAATACTCTGCCTGCATATTTGGATATCTCAGTATAGCTGTTAGAGCAGAATTGATTTTATGACTGTTCTATGATGTAGGATCTGACAAAGATTCTGACCTTCCACCATAATAAATTCTGCTTTGCTGATAAAATCCATTTCACAAACTGCCTCTAGAAAATTGCATTTTCCTACCAATTAATGATACTACCTATTTGTTCTAAGCATATATATCTAGTGTAGCTGTGCTGTTAGCTTAACCTGATCTGGGTCATTGCTACAATTGATGTGATAGGTTGCACTTTTTACTAGAATTTGAGAGAAGCTGATAGGAGTTTTTACGCAAAACTAAATGTATCATAGCCTTCCTTGAGCTCCCAGATTCAGAAAGGAAAGTCATCAGTACACTATACAAATATATATTCAGTGCCTGTATATACAAAGAAGAAAGGAGGTTGTAAGAAAATCTACTAATAAAAGAGTTCTGTTTAGCAGCCTTGTACATAATAACATTTCCCAGTTCCCTCCTCCCTACATTTTGAGAATTGTTCTTTTAAACTCTTAACAATATGTTAATGAAATATTCTAGTGTAGAGGTAGTCCTCGACTAATGGTAGTTTGTTTAGTGACCATCAAAGTTACGACGACACTGAAAAAGTGACATGACTTTTTAACACCATTGTAGCATCCCTATGGTCACATGATCAAAATTCATATGCTTGGTAACTAGTTCATATGTCCTGGGGTCATGTGATCCCCTTTTCCGACTTCCTGACAAGCAAAATCAATAGTTTCACTAAACAACCTTGCTATTAACAACTACAGGGACTCAATTAACTGTTAAGAAAGGTCATAAAATATGGCAAAACTCACTTAACAAATGTCTTTAACAACAGAAATTTTAGACTCAATTGTTGAAAGTTAAGGATTACTGGTGCTATTTATGGAATAAATACATGGTGCCTTGCAGCATCTGCATTGGATGCATTTTGCAACTGCATGCTATGCCATCAAATGTCATTTTCAGAAGCACATACTTTAGAAAACGTTGAGTCTTTTCTCAACTTTCCTTTCAATACAGGCTGTTTCTAAAACTGTTCAAATGAAAAGGTAGTATGATACATTCCCATTTTTCATGGTGGTATACTAGTAGCTGAATGAAATCCACAGACAATCCTGAGTATTTGTGTCCATGAAGTTTCTATCCTTCTGTTATGAAGGTGTGGGCAGTGGATCTGAAAATTTACAACCTTTTCCTGCACGAACCATTACAAATTCTGTTTCAACTAATTTAGAAGTGTGATAATCTGAGAATAGTTAATGATTCAGGATTGCAGAAAGGCAGAGACTTCTAAGCCTATAAAAATAATTTACAGACTGAAACATGCTTGTCTATTTAGCCCTGGAATATCTGTAACCAATAGGCCATGACCATAATAAAGCACTGGTGCTTAATTGCTGGTGGTAAAACAAAATTGCTACTTTTCCATCTCTTCCCCATCCTTTCCCTCTTTCATTTGTCATTTTTATTGCTTGGTTGTGATAGTAAAAGGCATGTATCTTAATGGCACATGCTAGGAGCCAAAAAAAAAAAAAAAACAATAGGGAAGGTTAGCTGTCATCACCACCTTGCTTCAAGATTCTCAGAAGCTTCTGTTTAGCTCTTACATCATTCTTGGGGCATTTTGTGCTAACAGTCATACAAAACACTCCATTGTCTCCTGTTCATGCTGTCTAATGAGATCACTCGGCTTATGTGCATCATGAATCCTTGGCTTGAACCAACTGTTATTTAAACATACTGGGTCTCTGCATTTATGAACGTGTATGCTTATGCGTAATCCTGGCCTGACTGACTGATGCAGTTGAGATTTCATTTCCCACCATCTCTAGCCAGCACAGCTGCCAATATAGCTGACTGGAAGAGTTGTCTGGCATATTAAAAAAAAATTGGCAGTGGCAAGGATGGAACCAGAAATGTTATCTATCCAAACCATATTGCGCTATCACAGTGTATTTTTAATGCAGTGTTTTTTAAGAAATATAATCTTAAAAACACAGAGGTCAAGGGAAATAAGTCCTGAATACAAGGTGGGGGTTGTTAAATTACTTTCTTTTTTGATTCCTCCAAAATAATGTGATGTGCTTTTTGGCTATGAGCAGACCTGCAATCTACAGTAAATGATAAATGTTCCACTGATCACTTTGTTCTCTGGCCAAGTGAAGGAATGACTCAAAAACAACATTCATGTCCTTTTGCATAGTTAACAGAAATTTCAGCCCAAAGAAGTGATGTTATTGGCAACTCCATGTAATATCACTGACAGCATCATAGAGGTGGTTTACCTTTTTTTAAAAAAAATCAGAGTTTGTTTTCAAGTACGAACTACATTTAAGCCTGCTTACCTTTTTTTAAACTCGGTGAAGACTTGCTACCATAGAACACGTTTTTATATAGTTAACTATCACATGAAATGAAATTTCTGGGTTAAAATGACTGGGTTTCATATCATTTTACCTCACTGATTTGTGGAACAAAACAATATCAAAAGAATCCTGGCCTAGCTCTTTGCAAATTCAGCCAATTTTGTGCCTTGAAGTCTTAATAAATATATTGTGGCAAAAGTATTTGTGTCTGAAAAATCAACACATGCCATATTAGCATGCAAAATCGACAGGAACAACTTTGTAGGTGATTGGAGCAAAAAGAGATGTGCAAAAGGGTGCACAGCAAAATTTTCATATAGAGGAAGTGGAATGTTCATTTGCAAACAGTAGTGATCTAGTCCAATCTATGGCTAAGCACTGGCGTTGTAGTTTGAAAAAGTGTTAACATTTGTTTTTATTCTAGGCTGCTTGTCCTTATCTGCTGAATTTGGAGATGTTAAATCTCCAAACTACAAAAGTTGAAGATTAATACCGGTAGCATGAAGGTGCAAAGAATAAGAATAAATTGCTATCTTCAAACCTTCCTAATATTTTTGGTGCCATTTTTTTAAAATTCAGGTCTTCAACATGTAATAGTTTTGGCTTTCCTTCAACCATAGAAACACAATTTTAAACCAATCATTTCACCCAATCTATTTCTGAAAAAAAACCAACTATTTTTTAAAGAAACATTATAATATTGAATTACTATTTTATGGCCCAGTATTTTGGTGTAATTAGCCATACTAAGATAACAACAAAATTGTATATTAGCCTCTCAGAAAAGGTTATAAGTTATTCAGTTTTAAAAAAATCAAATTAAGCTTGCTGATTTGTGATTTCATTTTTATTGCTGCTATTAAAGCTGAGCGACAGCTTCTTTTAAATTCCTATATCCCCATGCACTACTATACTTGCGTTTCCAAATCCCATTCCTCTGAAAAGTCTGGATCCAGTTGGATTTGTACTACATACTACCATATGTTCTTTAAATCACTATTTACATAAGCTCTTACTGAACATATGCTCAATGTGAATACCAATGGGACTAATACCAAGGCTTCTACATTCTCTTTCAAAAAGCAATTCATTGATGATAGTACCGATTTATTATTTTTGGGGGGAGATGCCTTCAAGTCAGTCTTGACTCCTGGCAGGTGCCTGGAGAAGTCCTTGCAATTTTCTTGGCAGGATTTCAGAAACGTTGTTGTTGTTGCCTTCTTCCTTGAAAATCACTACATCAAACTGGCTAATACCCAATTTTCTTTTCTAGCATAAATACTGTCCTTGATTGCTCATCATCCATCTTCTGACCAAGAATGATGATGATTAAAAGTAGCATTTTTTTTGAACACGGCTCACATTCGCCTCTGGTGGACAGTTTGGAATAGAAACTATGGAAACCATGTGTGTGTGGGGGGGGGGGGGGAGAAAAGTCCTCTCTGTACTTTTGAAAGATCTCTTAACACAGTTGGCACGTAAAATTTCCCGGAAGTACCAACAAGGGCAGACAAGACTTTAATCTACCGTTCATTTCCCTTTCAACTGTCTCTGTATCTAATTTCCGGTTGCGGCCCCGCCTCTCATTCTCTGCGCAAATCAGGGAGGCCTTCGGGTTTCTCTAAGCCGCGTGACCATGACGTTAAAAATGCCACTCCCGTGACGTCAGTGGGCTGAGGCGGAAGAAGAGCGTAGAGGAAATATCGAGGTGAAGCGACGGTGTTAGGTGTCTGCTCGGTAAATTGTTGCCGGGGTGCGGGGAGGGGGGAAAGGTTCGGACTGAGGTGTCGGAAGCTTTTAATGTGGTGGTGGTGGGGGAGAAGAATCCTTTCCTACCTTTCCTCCTCTTTTCCACCGTATTCTGATTAAAATTATATCTATTTAGAATTGTGTTTGCGCTTTTCCCCTTGCTAGTACTCCCTGCCGTCCACCATCACCGCCCTATAATTTAGGCACAGACCTGCGTCATCTAGGCCAGGGGCCTCCAACCTTGGCAATTTTAAGCCTGGAGGATTTCAACTCCCAGAATTCCCCAGCCAGCAAAGCTAAATGCTGGCTGGAATGCAAAGCTGGCTGGGGAATTCTGGGATTTGAAGTCCTCCAGATTTAAAGTTGCCAAGGTTGGAGACCCCTGGTTTAGGCAAGTTTGCCTCTTCGTTTTATATTGCTTGTCCTATTTTGGCTATAATGTAAGGTCATCTAGTCTGTCCTTCAGCTGTGACGGACTCTCTCTCCTATCATCACCAGTGATGAAGAGGGGTGAGTGGGAGAGTACCTCCGGAGTATTGGCTGGTTCTGGAAGATTAAAGGTTTCCATTTGTTTGTTGCATTGGATGTCTTTGTGACTGGTATTGGATTGGAATGATGTATTGAATGCATATGCTAACTGTTGGGTAAGGTAGTTCATTATAATAATTTATTACATTTATATGCCACTCGGCCCCTATTGTCGCTGAAAAATAAACCCGCAGCCTATGTAAAGTAACATAGCTCAATATTTGTGGTCATGAGCTTCTTAGCCAAGGCGGCTTCATTGTGACTTATGTTTAAATTTGTTTTGGTCCAAGGAGAAATTGATTTGGTTTGATTCTCTTTATAATTCTTTGCTTTGTCTATGATGGATTAGCTGGTGCTTATCCTATTGATGTGTAAATGATGGTGCTAGCTTTTTTTGTTAAAACAGTTTCTGAAGATAATTGAAAGATTTGAGACTGTCTGGTTGGCGAGTAACAATCTTTAATAATTATTATTAGTATGGCTTGTACAGTAACTTATTTTGGTGGATATTCTGTATGACAAAGATGTAGCCAGCTGAAAGTTGCTGAACAACTCTCACTAGTCTTTTCTAGCTCATCTAATAATGACTGGGTGTTGTATTTCAGCCATATTAGAACACCTGAGGGGTTCCCCCCCCCCATGAGGGTTATAACTCTCTTAACCCAAAGCCTTTACATAGATAACTGTATATTAAATATATTTCTCTGGGAAGGAAAAGAGAGTAATTATAACAGATCTTTGTTAGATTTATATATTTACATTATTTTAACTCAATCACCGAGCCCTTTAACCCATATCTATTGCTATTTAATTTATGACAGGCAGGTTCTCAATATTTCCAAGATTGTGAATTCTGGTCTTTAGAACTCAATGAGAATCATTAAAAATACAATTCCATTTGGACTGTTCCATCATTTCACTATAATGGCTCTATTCTAGGCTTGAGTACAATACATGTAGAGGCCATTATTTATATAGAAATATGATAAATTATTGGAAGTTTGGTCCTTGCCCAACCTGAATATAGATGAGTGGGCTTTACCACCAAGAATTCTTATTTAACATGTTCATACCTTTGGAGGGTGTCTGGGTTGAGAAAGGTGCTCTGAAACAACAAAAGTTGTTTTGTTTCTTAGGGAAGGATTGCATTTTCATTTTTTGCTTGTAACTAAACAAGCTCTGCCCCATTTTTTGATCTCTCTGACAGAAGTAACAGTAGATATACACATATTCAGATTGTGTTTTGGAGTTGGTACCGATATGGATTAGTGACCCATTGCTGTAGAGGGATCTTCCTTCAAAAGTGTAGGTTGTTCTCTAAATAACAGTGCATTTCAAAACATAACAAAATATAAGTCTGGTTGAATTAGCCAGGAACTTAAGATGGACTTGGCATCTCATTGCCAGTAGGCATCTCTCTACCTACTTTCTTACAATATAAATGATTTCTCTTAATTTGGATCATTTTTATTTGCTCAGTTTATAACAGTTCTACTGTGTTCACCAGGCAGCAAACTACAGAGAAGAATGAGTTATGAATAGTAAATCAGACACTGAAGAGAGTATAATGTAGAGCAGTGATTCTCATCCTATGGACTGTAGACCCTTGAGGGAGGGCGCAATGTCATCCAAGGGGGGTCTGCGAAGGGTTGAATAAATGTTATGATTTAAATCTTGAGTTAAGTCTAATGGGGTCCATGACCATGGTCCATGGGCACAAAAGTATATGTAAAGGGGATCTGTGGTGAAGAAAATATTGAGAACAACTGAAGTAAATTGTAATAAAATACACTTTAACATAATTCATATGGTATAAAATACAGTGTAATACAATACAATATAACACAAGGTTTTGAAGAGTGAACAGAGGTTTTTTTGTAGTTCTGTAGACTTTTTGATGTATAGTTAGGGAAATAAGAAAAATTGATATAAAAATAGCAGCAAAAAACTCTGGCTTAAGCTTGCTGCCAAATGATAGAAGTAACACATACACAGAGAGAATTGTTTGTCTCCCAGAACAGTGAATGTTTTCTATCTTCATTCTCTAGGTCTAGGTTGTTCTCACTCTGAAATGCAGTGTACTTATCATGAAACTTTGAATGTAATTTTAGTGATCTGATTGGGGATTTCTTTGATCTTTGACTATATATTTTAATAAATTAGAGTTTCTTGATATATTGGCCAAACCTTGTAATTTTTATACAAAGATACTTTGCTCCTATGTGTTTTATATTTCCGCATCTTCCTTTTTCTCAAGAGTTGTAGGTTGACTCATTTTCTGTCAGGATGGATCTATTGTTTGGGCGCCGGAAGACTCCAGAGGAGATGCTACGGCAAAATCAGCGGGCTCTGAACCGTGCCATGCGAGAATTAGACCGTGAGCGGCAGAAGCTGGAGACCCAGGAAAAAAAGATCATTGCTGACATCAAGAAAATGGCCAAGCAAGGACAGATGGTGAGTTTGGAAAGAAAAGACAAATATGGTTTTTGAAAGCCACCAGAAGAAAATCTATGTATCTGCTTTCTAACCTGGTTCTCTCATCTTAGGATGCTGTGAAAATCATGGCTAAAGACCTGGTGCGAACAAGGCGCTATGTCAAGAAATTCATCATGATGCGGGCTAACATCCAGGCTGTGTCCCTTAAGATACAGACACTCAAATCGAACAACTCCATGGCTCAGGCAATGAAAGGTGTCACCAAAGCCATGGCTACCATGAACAGACAGGTGGGTAAGCTGCAGAAGTTTTTTTGAACTGCTCCTTTTGAGTCTATATTATATTCACTGACCAAGCATCTGGTTGAATTCAGAAGCTCCCACTTTCAAATTGATTTGCCTAAACTTCTGGGGAGCCAATGCCAGTTAGATTAGGCATCTGGAACTAGGAATCCAAATAATTTGACTTGACAAAAGACAGCTTTCTAAAAGCTATTTATTTCAATAGTATGTGTGGGGTATTGAATAGATATTGCATGTAGTGCTTGTTTAGCGACTGCTTCATTTTTGTGACCATTTGCAGTTAAGACCGATGAAGAAATAATTTTGCAGTTCTCTCATTTATGACTTGAAGGTCTATACAGCAAAAGAAAATGAATATGAGATCATAAATATAGTGGTAGCTTTTTTATTGATCACTTCATTTAACCACTGTTGGCAACCAGTTGTGGTGGTTAAATGAGGACTACTTGCAAAATCTGATTTGTTTGTTTTTCAGAAAGGAAATGAAATTGGAACTGCTAAATGGGAAGAACTAGACAATGGTGATACCCTATGAGTGACTAGGCACAGAAGCATTTTTTAAATTGACTAATGCAGAGAATGTGCCAGTTAAGATATAACAGTTTACAGATACTATTTTTCAGTTCAGCCGCTGAATTGTTTTTCCAACAGGATTCTCCAGACTGGATGCAATCTGTTGCGAATTATTCTCACTATCACTTGGTCAATTAATACTTTAAAAAAAGAACATTCAATCTGCTACTCTAGTGATGTCACTCTACTCGCTGTTGCTCATCATCCCCTGATCACCTCCAGAATAGTTTTCAATAATGCAGTCTACAAGCAGCTGACCTTGAAGAGCATCTGGAAGCTTTATTTGATGCAAATAGCAGCTGTGTGTGGACTGTTATGTGGGCGTCTTAAAATGGCTTATGGAACAGAGTGTAATCTTCTTGGTGCAATTTAGGGTGCCCTTTTTTACCTTTAAATGCCTACATTGGCACAGGATCAGGTTATTTGAGGGAATATCTCTTCTATCCATCCCATCAGGTCAAGCAGAAGAGGTATGCTCTGGGTTCTACCTGCTAAGGAGTTCCATCTGACGGGACCTAGGAGAAATGCCTTTTCTGCTTCAGATTTTTCCCTCTGTAACATCACTTCCCACGTGGTGAGATTAGCCCCATCACTGTTAATTTTCCAGAGAGCTTTGAAAAGGTGTTTCTTCCATCAACCCTGGGGTTCTGTGTTGAGCCTGTAAAGTGGTGAATGAGGCCAGATGATGGTTGTCCTCCTCCTGTCCTGGAGGGCTTTTATGTTTTATTTTTGTTATTAAAAAAATTGCAATACTGTTTTAACTTTTCTGCTTGTAAGTCTCCTATGGTCACTTTTTGTGAAATTGGCAATGATATGAATATACTAATAAAATATTCCTTTCCATTCCTTTTGAAAAGGTGAAAAACAAGTGATGGTTTGTTTTCTTTTCTGAAATTTTGTAACAGTGTTACTTCTTGCTTCGTTTAGCTCAAGTTGCCTCAGATTCAGAAGATCATGATGGAGTTTGAAAAGCAGTCAGAGATCATGGAAATGAAGGAAGAGATGATGAATGATGCCATTGATGATGCAATGGGAGATGAAGAGGATGAGGAGGAAAGGTAATTAGCATTGAGGACAGGAAAGCTCATATGGGTTGCATATTGAAGAGAAAATTTGGCATCTAAGTGGTGGCAAGTGATAACTTTTTGACCTTCAAATTCCTCCCTGAAATCCAGAAATCTTTGCACGATAAAGCCAAGCCTTTTAATTCAGCCTGAAGTTGAGATAAGAATTGAGATTCAGTTAAGGGAAGTGGTGGATTAGCCATGCAAATAAGTGCATTTTGTGTTCTTGTTTTCCATTCACAGTGATGCTGTTGTCTCTCAGGTGTTGGATGAGCTAGGTCTGACTTTAACCGATGAGCTGTCAAGTAAGTATTTGCATGAAATGAACATTAGGAAAGAAGTACAGCAAGGGAAAAGGCACTTGATCCACTTTGTGATTCAGCAGCCTTAGAAATTGAATGATTGAATAAATAAATAAATAGGAAAGAAACAGCCCATATGATTCTCGTAAATCCTAGGTGGGTAAAATTATCATTATTTATATCTAATTGACACTGGCTAGCTCACAGTATATTATCATAAAAATCCAATACACCTAAAACAAGATGGGATATGGTCACTCTACACAGACAAATAAAAATAACAGAAAAATATTCAACAGTTAATAGTGTTGCAACACATAATTTAAAAACTGGTATTTCAACAAAGATTAAAAATACATAGTGAGTGGTAACATTGCCAGTAAGACTGGGACTCTTAAACTTTGTATACTGTAACTCCCGAATCACCATAATACTACAACTTCAGAAATTTGCCCTAAGTAATGCAATTTTAACTGAAGTTAAATGGAAACCCTTGAGAAATGCAGTGGTCCCCTTTGGAATGAATGCCCTATCTTAATTATAAAATTAATTGTAGAAAATGTGGTCCTGGTTGCTTTTATTAAAAAGACCAAAATAAAATAGATTGGTATCTATGTGGAAAGAATACACTGAAAATACATAGAGGAGATTTATTTTAAAAATTGACAATTCAAATGGTGGTGCTGTGGGGTTCTGTCTTGTCCATGTATGCACAGTCCAGTCCTGTCTTAATAGCTTCTGGATTTTCTATCCTACTTCCTTGGATTAATCAGCTTGTCCAGGCAGAGCAGGAAATTGAGCTTTTAGGGTAGCTCTAATGTGTGCAAAAGTCACTAGTAAAGTGCATTGGCCCCCAATCTGTTCAGAACAAGAAGCAATTCTGCTCAAAGGTTTTCAGGCTTTATTTGAATCTATTTGGGAGGTGACCAAGGCATGTGTGACTGTGAGAGAACCTCCTGGTTCAGGAAAGGGCACAGTTGGTGAATTAAACAAAATTTTACAAAAGCTTTCTTGGCCATGCCTTCCACTTGCTCCTTGAATTGGAGATGTGAATCCAAGAGGACACTCTGATTTCTCAGAAGTTCTGTTTGAGGTACTGCAACCCCATACAGACCCAAGCTGGAGAAAACATTGGATCCAGGAAGCCCTAAAATCCAAAGCAACTCAATCTTGCTCAGCTGATTGTTAAGCTGAAGCCTGTTCTTCCCCATCCAGATCCCCAGCACTTTCTTGACACTGAGACAGGACCTCTCCCAGGATTACTTGGTTGTCCAGGAATTAATTAATTTATTTAATTTCTATATTAATTTATTTAATTTCTATACCGCCCTTCTCCAAATAGGACTCAGGGCGGTGCACAGCCAAGGTAAAAACAGAGCATACAAAATTTAAAAACAGTATTAAAATAATTACATATTTGGCCGTAAATTAAAACAACCCAATTTAAAATCAATTTAAAATTTAAAATTTAAAATTTGGCTCAAGCCAGCCCAGCTAGTTGGAATAAATGGGTTTTCAGGGCCCGACGAAAAATCCGGAGGTCTGTTATTGTACGCAACTCTGGGGGAAGGTTGTTCCAGAGGGTGGGCGCCGTCACAGAGAAGGCTCTCACCCTGGGGGTCGCCAGCCGACATTGTCTGGCGGACGGCACCCTGAGGAGGCCCACTCTGTGAGAGCGTACTGGCCGGTGGGAGGCTATTGGTGGCAGAAGGCGGTCTCGTAAGTACCCCGGCCCTAAGCCATGGAGGGCTTTAAAGGTGGTCACCAACACCTTGAAGCGCACCTGGAAGACCACCGAAAGCCAGTGCAGCTCGCGCAGGAGAGGTGTCACATGGGAGCGCCTTGTCGCCCCCATAATCCCCCGTGCGGCCGCATTCTGGACCAGCTGGAGTGTCCGGGTGCACCCCAGGGGGAGCCCCATGTAGAGAGCGTTGCAGTAGTCCAGGCGGGAAGTGACTAGTGCCTGAGTGACTGTGCGTAAAGAGTCCCGATCTAGAAAGGGACGCAACTGGTGTATCAGGCGAACCTGATAAAAAGGCCCCCTGGCCACGGCCGTCAAATGATCTTCTAAAGACAGCCGTGCGTCCAGGAGGACGCCCAAGTTACGAGCCCTCTCCGTGGGGGCGAGTGATTCGCCCCCAATAGCCAGCGATGGCGTCAGCTGGCTATATCGGGACGCTGGAAGCCACAGCCACTCGGTCTTGGAGGGGTTGAGTCGGAGCCTGTTTCTCCCCATCCAGGCCCGCACGGCCTCCAGGCACTGGGACATCACTTCAAGGGCATCGTTGGGGTGGCCTGGGGTGGAGATGTACAGCTGGGTGTCATCAGCGTACTGATGGAACTCCACCCCGAAGCCACGGATGATCTCACCCAGCGGCTTTACATAAATGTTGAACAGCAGGGGCGAGAGGACCGACCCTTGTGGCACCCCACAAGCAAGGTGCCTCGGGGTCGACCGCTGCCCCCCCGTCAACACAGATTGCGACCAGTCAGAGAGGTAGGAGGAGCCCCCCACCCCCAACCCCGCCAACCGGCGCAACATGATACCATGGTCGATGGTATCAAAAGCCGCTGAGAGGTCTAACAGGACCAGGATAGAGGAGCAACCCCTATCCCGAGCCCTCCAGAGATCATCCACCAACATGACCAATGCCGTTTCTGTGCTGTGCCCAGGCCGGAAGCCGGACTGGAGCGGGTCTAGATAGACAGCTTCATCCAGGTACCAGGGAAGCTGTTGCGCTACCACACTCTCAACAACCTTCGCAACAAAGCGAAGGTTGGAGACTGGACGATAGTTAGCCAAAACAGCCGGATCCAGAGAGGGCTTCTTGAGGAGGGGCCTCACAACCGCTTCTTTCAAAGCATGGAGATGTAAAGCTGGGTATAGCAATAGGAATAGCACTTAGACTTATATACTGCTTCAGCCCTCTCTAAGTGGTTTTACAGAGTCAGGATATTGCCCCCAAAAATCAGTGTCATCATTTTACCCACCTCAGAAGGATGCAGGGCTGAGTCAACCTTGAGCCGGTGAGATTTGAACTGCTGAACTGCACTAGCAGTCAGCTGAAGTAGCTTGCAGTACTGCACTCTAACAACTGCACTCTAACCACTGTGCCACCTTGCCAGTAACATTAGCATATTGATGACACCTTACCCCGTTCTTCTGAATTACTTCATCCAGCACTTTGTTTAGTTGTTAAAACAGGAGTAGGGAGAGTGTTAAGGTAAGACTTTTTCCCACTCATCAATTCTATATGGAACTGGTGTCTGGAAGGACAATCAGCATAGCATGCCCCTGCTCCCAACCCTTAGCACCAAGACCAATAATCAATATCAAAGGCTGCTGAGAAATAAGGGGAGCAAAGATGCATCATCTTCATCCTGCACTTGCCAGAGGTCATCCATAAGTGTGATTAATGCTATGGTTAATAATATAATGTGATATGTGAAACTTTGCCCATTTTGCCCACAGTTAACCTATCCGTGATAAGTATGATGCATGAACCCTACATCTATAGTAATCCTGATGCTACAGCCTTGGGCAGAGAGAACTGGGAATGGATGGGGAACGCTGTTATTGGGTTGTTGCAGACTTCATTCTCTTCCTCGCAGATTTGCCTTCCACGGGTGGTTCTCTGAGCGTGGCTGGAGGAAAGAAAGCTGAAGCCTCAGCAGCCCTTGCCGACGCAGATGCCGATTTGGAGGAGCGGTTAAAAAACCTACGGCGAGATTAGAAGAGCAGTGCCCAGCTCCCTTGCCCTCCCCTAGCATGGGTGCTTTTCAGCCACTCCTGGTGTTAGGATTACAACTCTGCTGTGGCAGGGAGTCCTAGCTTTGCAAGCTTGTGTGGGGTTGACCTTGGATGGCATAATTGGGGGAAAGAAGGGTTAAACCCAGCCATGTGGTGCTTTTATATTCCCCTTTAATTTGAAAGGACTTTCAGCATCACTTGGAAAAAGTATACGGTAATTTTTTTTTTCTTTTTTCCCTACCATGAAAATCCTTTCATTTCCATGAGGCTGAATAGCTTGGGATCTAAAGGAAGTTTCCTTTTGAAGGGGGGGAGAGCAGGAGTGGGTGACATTCCCTACTCAATACCCCATGTTCTTTTGGTGATGGTGGCAAGGTGGAGGGGGGCAAGAAGGGGGAACAACAGGTGATACTTTGGCTGATATCCCTGCCATTGAGAGTGGCCAAGGACTTTATTATTCTTTTCTCAGTAAAGCTTTATATAAAACCCTGCCCCTGGAGGCAGGCAGGCGGGCAGGCTGACCTCCACGTTCGATTCTTTGTCTCTTGTAATAAAGATTGTAGTTTATACTAAGAGTTCCTGTGGCATCTGCTCTTGCCCCTGAAATGGAACAAAATGAAATTGTCCCCTAACTACTGTAGTTCTAAGTATCCCAACACTGCACATTTGTCTCTCTCTGTTGTGCATTTGATAACTTTTGGAGCAGGGCATGTTTTATGTGAGAAATGTAGGCAGATTGCCATGGTTCTAGACATTTCCCTTTGAGTCTGGGAGTATATGAAGCATTGTAAGTGTCTTATGCTCTACCTATGTTTGAAACTATGGGCCCAGTTAGTGACTTGTAGATAAGATAGATGGGTTAAAGCAAAAGGAAGACTCCTACAAATTTGGTTTGGAGCAGGGAGCACTGAGGAAATATCTACTTAAACAGTGCAAAATTAAGCTGTGAGATTCCTTTCAGCAGGATAAAGTAATAGCATTGACCTTCATTGCAAGGGGATTTATTTGTCCTCTATAAATTTGTATGTTAAATCCAGCAGATATCCAACAGACATCAGAGGCAGAAAAGGGCTGAAAGAGAGGAAGATTTCTCTTGAATCCAGCCAATGGGCATGCCACAGGAAATTGAATATAACCAGGTTGCTGGATGAGAGGCTATTTTGCTGCTCTAGCATGGATGCTTTTGGCTTAGTAGAATCCAAAAGAGGGTGTACACAGTTGTGCCAGGGAATTGTTCAGATGGAATTGGGGAAGACCAGAAGATGAAGGGAATTTGTGAGGCCTGCCGAATATATGACATGTGCCCTGGGGGGGAGGGGGGGTATAGACGATCCCAACCTAGTTTCATTCTAGAAAGCAAACGGGAAGGAGGAATTTCTGGAATCTCTTCCATTTTTGCTCACTTGATATATATTGACTTTCTGCAAATGATCCAAGGAGGCTGATTTTCATTTTCCTTGTCTTTATTTTTAATTACTATTTTTGGAAGAGGGATGCTTCTGATTCTCTGGATCCAAGGTGGAATGTCATCTGAGATCTGAATTGTTTGGAAGCGTGGTGTCCAGGATGTCCCAGGGATGGTGGAAGTGGTGATTCTGAAGGATGCCCGATCATGGGATGGCTCTAGCAGGCTGTTTAATGTAAAACTCTTCTGTGGATTTATTTTTCCTTGAGTGCTACTGCACAAAGCAAATATGGCAAAGGTGAGGGTCCCAAAAATCTAGGAACATTATGCCATTTATGGAAAATCAGAAGACTTCCAACTGAATAAAGAGCAATGACTCAGTAATTTAACATTTCCAGTCAGAATGAAATACAGGGGCTTTATTGAAGTTGGGAACTCCTTCTGTAGTGCCTGCTGAGAATGGTGCATCAGTGCTGAGCTTTCTGTTGGTTGAGCATTCTGGAGTCCCTACAGGAAAGGAAACATGGCTGGCTTTGGGTCCCAGTGATTTGGAGGCTGTAAAGATAATAGAAAATCATAGAGTAATGTAGGTGTATCTTCCCATTGCTGTGGGATATAATGCTGCTTCCCTTGGGCTAAGCCATAGCTTTCCTGACAAATGGGTGGGGTGGGGGAGAACTGCCAGCAAACAATTGAATTCACACTACAAACTAGGGTAAAATGGAGTATGGTGGCTTGTAATCAGTATATCAGCATAATCAGTATATGGTGGGAATCCAACCATTGATTTCCAGTGTTGTCCAAATTGGGTCATCACATAATACATGTGGTTTATTTGAACACAGCAACTATTTGGTAACCAAATTATTTAGGAAGAATATTTCCTCCTATAGTTTTGGGGGGCTCTTGTATCAATATCTGAGCTTGGATTAAGGATTGCTAATGTTTTCTCTTGCAGGAGCCATATGTCTTTAATATCCATTGTCTTGCATAAATCTACTTGATGAAGCTTTTGCCTCTCTTTTTATCTTCCTGTGTAGAAAATATGTGTGGAGTCAAGCAAGTCTCCTGTGTTAAGAACTCCCCACTAGTGACAATACTATTTATCTTCAGAAACTCCCTACTAACAGAGATTCTTCCCACAATCCCGATATTCCTATCCAATCTATGGCTTGTTTTCCCTGTTAAGCACCCTGATGATATGGAAACTTGCATTTAAGAATGGAGTCAAGGGATAAAATTTTATTGCAATAACTGCTACACTTCTACATGCCTTTTGTCTTTTAAATAAAATGAAAACAGTCAAATTCTTTCCTCTAAGATAATACAATTGCTGCACACTCCCTCTTTCTGAGTAAATTCCCCATAGCCCAGCTATTCTGTATTGCAACTTGCCATGTTCCCACTGAATGCTGCCCTCAATCCTTTTACCTCCGAAGTCCAAACAACATAGGGACACTCACCTAGGGACCATTTTTTAGATCCGGGTGAGCTATGCCCAGTGCCCGCAAGCAGGAATGATATGTCTCCAGCAGCTCCTTGCATGCCTCTTCTCCCTTTTCTTTAACACTGCAAAGGTAAAGAAATGGTAAAGTAATGATAACAATACTGCTGGTTTTTCTTACAATTGAACAATAGCACAGAAACCGGGAGATCTTCAAGCCCTCTCTGCAACTCTCAGAGGGTGACACTCCTGCCACACCCACAGCGGGGGTAGTGACTTGGTAGCTTCCATTACTCCAAGGCAGTCACAAGTGCCCACTATAAAATAATAATGAAATCATTTATTGCATCTTCCCAGATTTTCTCAAGTTCTATTCTTCTCCTGTTATAGGTATTGCTCAGTGACATAAGGATTATAGCCCTTGATATATATAATGTTCTCAATATGAAACTTAACAGATTTTTTAAAAATGATTTTTTCCTTTCCTGAACTACTTATTTCTGCTTTCAAAAAATAATAAATGCACCAGTCCAATGTTTCAGTGTTTTTCACATTCATGGGTGAGCAGTTGCGTCCTATAGTGGGAGGAATCACATTTGAACTGAAACAGAGAGGGGGAGGATAACTTATATTTTGGTTTTTATGTTGGTAATGATGTCCATTGCAGAAGAGAGGAATGTATATCATGTATTTACAACTTGAAGCTTTTGGACTGGTTCAGAGGTCCAGTCCATTCAGAAGAAGCAAAAAGCCTTTAGAACCCTTGGAATTTCTTCTGTGAAACCAATTCTGCAATAACAGAACTCGGATCGTATATGGTTCTAGATCAGGGAACATAATTTTTGTATTTGTTGCAAGTTGTACTCTGGCAGCAAGATGGAGATAGAAAGAGACCCATTTTAAAAAAAAACAAAGATGAGTGAAATGCTACTTTTCATTATCTAAATAACATTTTAGATGTTGATGTCCATCTTAAAATATGTCAAACACTGATCTAGAAGATGTCTAGAATGTGAAGGCTGTCTTGCAGGATTCTGTGTTTTCCTATCCATTGCTGTAAAGAGCATAATTGGACGATCTTATAGATAGTCCTTGACATAACAATGGTAACCGAGACTGGAATTATGGTTCAAAGTTGCTGAGGCCATTATATCACTGCACCTGATTGTTGTGGTTGTTAAATGAATGTTGCAGTCATTAAGCAAATTTTATGGTTAGTGAATCAATTTTACCCAATAGGTGATTTTTTTTACTGGAAACTGGAAGTAAATGCCAAAAATTAGCAAAAAATTAAAAATTTAAATTGTGTGACCATGGGACATTGCAAACAACCATAAAGGGACCCAGTTATCAAATGCCCAAAATGCAATTATAGGATTCTGTGTGTGCACATGTGGCTATCAGGTCATAAATAGCTTTTGGTGGGCCCGTTATAACTTCAAATGGTCGCCAAGCAATCAGTCATAGGGACTATTTAGTTAACATAGAACAGTCTATCAGCTTTGAGAACTCAGATCAAGTGTGTTTGCTGGTTGATTCATGGATCAGATTTCAGTAAATAGAATAAGCTATGGTTAAATATGAACATAGACATTGTCTCCATGCCAGGAAAAATTCCAACTATTGGTTTTTATGTGTAAAAGAGCAGAAGAGATAACAGTATTCATTCCCTGCCCTTACGCAACTTGAATATTTTAGAGGTAGATAATTAACAGGATTAGTTAGAGTGATTTCACTTTCTTTCATCTACTTCAAATAGTCCCATTTTCTTAATTTTACATTCTCAGTTCATCAGAACACAATTTCATTTACCTACTTTTGAAGTCGATTCCTCCTCTAACCTGTTCCTCCCCCCCCCCAGCAGCATTTGAGCTATGTGTTAGACATAACCCAACATACTCTTCTGCAGAACTATTTTAATTTTTGAGGATGGGGAGAGGGAATACAAATGGGAGTTGCAACAAGAAATTGTGGGGGTTGAACGTTCCAATTCAGGGTTCCATCCAGCTGTGTCCTTACGTGCCATAATGGATTTTATTTTTCTTTCCCCTTTGATTTTCCTCCTTTACTTTCCAACAGTAAGCCAGTATTATTTAGTGGCCACTGAGAAAATTTAGACCAAGGTGGGTGGTAGCCAAATTTAGGGGCAGGCAACCTAATTTTTAAAATGTATTTTTAAAATAAGTTTTAAAAATGGTTTGATTAAAGATAAAAGTTTTAAAATTATTCATATGTGATATGTATAAACTATATGTTATCTAAAAGTGTAATTGTGAGGAAAACACTAATTATATAGCACATGAAATGTTGAAAAATAAATCCTATATTACCTAGATTTGGGGGAGGGGGATAGTGGAATCAATGAGGAGAAAGAAAAGGAAAGAAAAAAAAAATTAACCTGAAAGAGGATTAGGCAATTTTGTGGTTTTAAAATATTTTGGACTTGAATCTTCATGATATTGCAAACTTCTGTTTTCTAAATATTTTCCCAATATCAGCTTCTTAGCCTGGTTTAAATTACCAGAGTAAAGGAGCTTCTATATTCTGTAAACAAAAAAAGAAGGGTAGGTAGGCCATAGCAAATAGTCATCTTCTGTCTGCACGCGAGGTTATTTGTGGTGATGGAAGCATTGAGCCACGTACTGTATTGTGCAGCAAAACTCTTGTGTTGCTTTTGGGACTGGCTACATTCTTCCTTTCTGGCTCTGCAAAAGTGCCTCAGGCTTGATTCCAGTCCAGCTGAGCCCTGCTATTTCTCTGCCTCTCCCTGGGCTTTGCATTCCTCGTGCCTGCCATTTTCCTGACTTAGCTATGGTTGGATGCATCTCAAATAAAAAGCCCCAGAGTGGCAGTTGGAATCTAGACTGTTATTCCATTCACAGCCATTTTTAAACAATGTGGAGATAGTTCAGATGTCTTGCTCCCAACATCCTGCAGGTGTTGTACTGCCATTTCCCACATGTCCCTTCAAAACAAAGTATGTAATTTATGGTGTCTGTTTTGTAGGGGCAAGTGGGCAAATGGCTGAAGAGAAGCGGGCAGAAGCCAATGATGTTCACATGGGCTGGGATCATGGGTTGTTAGTCTTGGTTTGTTGAATAAATCACTTGGCTGGATTTCAGGCATAAACAACACTTAATAATTCATACAGTAGTTGATCCCATTCTGATTGAGCCCAGCTTACACAAGATGATCTACTCAGCTTGAATATTAAATTGTTTTATACCACAGAACTATTATTCAGAACTTCTATATAAATTGGGATAATAGTTAAATACCAGGAAGACGCCCAGGTTATGAGAATGGGATCACTCGTCCAATGCATATTTCCAATTGACAATATAATTGCCCCACCCCACCCCCTAGCACTGTATGTAGTCTAATTCACACAACATGGTAAGACTAAATATTTAGTATGAATCTCTTGAACCCAGGCAATAGGGTTAACAAGGGTGTCTTTGGCTGGGATTAAACTTCTTATTTTTATTTATATAGTGTATAAAGCAGCTTCAATCTTAAAAAGACTATATGTCACAGAAAAGACAGTTTCAAGATTTTAATGATGTAAAGTCATCCAGAGTCACCTTGTGTGAGTTGGGCAGACATATAAGTGTATAAACAAACAAATAAATATGCAAACCATAGAATGCAGAAAAATAAAATAATCTGGAATGACAGCGCAATATATTATTCTACACATCTGAATAATGTGTAGAAAAGTGGAAGACTCTGAATCCCAGTCCCGCTTTAGGCATGAAAGTTGGTTGGGTGACTTGGCCAGTTATTCTCTCAACCTCAAATATCAGACTCTGGTGACAATCTGGTCAGTCAACTGTTGTCCACCAATAACTTTCAGAATAGCTGTCTTTGCAAGCTACTGACAGGCTGTGAGGAAGACATTATCCTTGACCTGCAGACTATTCAGAGGAGGAGAAAAAATGCAGAAATGCCTGTTTCTGAGCCTTCCCTGGCTATTCTTTCTGGGGACCTGCCACAGGCACTCCCTGTTTTCTCAAGTTTAGATAGGCAGAATTTGTCTGAGAAAGTTCGGAGCCATATAGGACTTTCTAGCTAGTGCTTTGACTTGCATTTGAAAACAAAATGGTAGCTAATGCTGTTCTTATAATGAAGCTGCTACAAGATCATAGTATAGCCTTTATTGTCATTGGTCATCATGTATACAACGAAATTGGTTGTATCATCCTTGTAACAAGGACATCCCATAGTCACCCTGGATGCTGTACTTTATGGCAGTTGAATTTTCTAGATAGATTTCAAAGGCACTTCAGGAAAAGCAAATTAGATTTATCCATACAAGAGATGACAAAGGTGTGTGTGAATATCTTTTCACTTTTTAAGATAAGGCCACAATTAAAGTTATTGATTTTATCTATATAAGGGAATATTTTCTTAGTAGGATGGGCAGAAGAACAAAAATATTAAGATTATGTATGGTAATCTTGTAGGAAAGAGGGTGGAGACAGGCTAGTTTATTGACTGTTTAGTTTAAGAAAAGGGATGTTTAAGAGATATATTTATGGGAGTGGAGGAAATGGATAGACTGAGTTGAATAAATGTTAAATTAGGATTTATTATATAGTTTTATAGTGGAAGGCTGCTTTGAAATGTTATATTAATATACACAAAAGATTAAAGGTTAAATTAGGATTTATTATATAGTCTTAAAGTGGAAGGTTGTTTTGAAATGTTATATTAATATACAGATATATGTATGGGGGAGGAGAAAAAGGGCAGATTATTGCTAAATTGGGAGTTATAATATTACTATGCTAAATTAGAAGTTATTATACAATGTTATAGTAGAATGTTATTTTGAAATGTATAGTAAAAGGGGGATGTAATAATATTAGAAAGAAAGGGTCAGTATTAGGGGGATGGAATAAGGGGATGGTAAAGTATTATATAATCTGTTATGAATATGGATCTTACTTTGTAGAAGTCACAGGGAGAGGGGTGGTGAGGGGGGGGTTAGGGAGGAGGGGGGGAGAAAAAAGGGGGGAAAATTTGTATTTGAAAAACTTTTTCAATTAAAAAAAAAAAGATAAGGCCACAATGATGCACCAGTCAAACGAGCAAAGATCTTCCTGGCTATGCTTTCACCTGCTTTTCCTCAAGAGCCATGAAACCCTCAAATTTCAAGCATGGTTTCCATGGAGAAACACCATCCTGTGGCGAGCCAAGCATACAGCCCCAGAATTAGAAGCGTTCTGAATAAGTAACCATTCTGTCTTGCATGGGTTGTCTCTGAGCTGGTTTTTCCTCATCCAGGCCTTAACAACCCCTTTTGGGTAATGTGTGTGTTTTGCCATCTTTTTGTTCCTTTGTCCTTATTTTATCGTCATATATTTTTAGTTCCTGAACAGCCCTCTGCCCCAAAGTCACTGGAGTTGGGCACTCCAGAAATTTAAACATTAATAAATAACAATAACTGTTGGAAGGGACTTTGGAGGTCTTCTTGTACAACCCCTTGTTCAAAGAGAGACCATATACCATTTCAAATAAACAAGCAAACAAACATGCATTCTTTCCAAATTCCAGATGTTCCCATTAGAAAAGCTTTGAATCCTGAATTTGTGCGTGTAGCTCTTTCTGATTGCCAATCTGAAATGTTTTCGGTTAATAAGCTGACTTGAGATGTCACCATATGGTAACAAGGAAATATTTAGGACAGTCCCCTTTCATATTTTCTACTTGTTTAAAGTTGCGCCTATTTTAAATAACACCCTGCAAACAATGTTCAGGATAATTCAAGAACTTTGAAATATGGCTAGCCAGATTGAAATATTTATGGCTCAGATTGACATGAATTTTATATAGGAGGCTCTGGCAGGAAAATAGTTACTGCTGAGGACTGTAATAATAATAATAATAATAATAATAATAATAATAATAATAATAATAATAATAATAATAATAATGACAAAGATTTGGAGAAGATCACAAAGTATTAAGATCTGAAAATCAAATGGAAAGATTATGGTATGTACAGGCTGTGATGGTCTCAGTGGTTATCGGTGCCATTTCAAAAAACATGGAGGGCACATCATTTAGAAAATCTAGGCATTGACAACATTTCTATCTTCAATTACAAAAGGCTCCTCTCTTGATCCACACTTCCTATGCTGATATGTTACAATATCCCAGGTTCCTGGAAAGAACTCATTATGAATGAAATATGACACCACTTAAAGAAGTGGCAGCTGTGATTTCACATGGTTGTGTATATAACAATAAGTTTTTATCTCTCTTTTTCTGATACACAATTTAAGGTGGTGAACGTATTCCTGTCTCTTATTTTCCCTGTAACAACAACCCTATGAAGTAGGTTGAGCTGAGATTGACTCACGTTACCCAGCCAGTTTTCATGTTTAAGGGAGACCTAGAACTTACAGTCTCCCAGTTCCTCAGCCAGCGTCTTAACCATTATTCCAAACCGATTGTCTCAACTATTGCTAGATGGCTGTGCATTCTGTTTTCTTGCTCCCTTTCTGCAAAGTTATCAGTTCAGGAAGTAATTTTATGCCTCCCATTTCCCCTGTTGCAAGCCTCAGTAAATGAAGAAGATGGCCATGATATGTGCCAGCTGGATCCAATGTCTGGTTTCTCCTGGGGAAGTCTTTCTCAACTTGGTTATTTGTTACATGATGACTTTCTCCAGATTTCTCCCATTAGTGTGACTAATGTTGAGCTCCCAAGGTTGTAGTCTGCATTTCTGGAGACTAAAATAGGGGAAATTGCCTCATGCTTTTAATAAACCTAGGGAGAACAGATACTTTGAAGGTTGATGGCAGTCCCTCAGTCAGTCTTTGCAGCAGAGACACGAGGTCCTGCCTTGAAAACACTACAGGAAAAGCCTGAATTTGGCAAATGCCAAAATGCAAGAAGAAGAAAAAGAAGGAAGAAGAAAAGATTTAGACTGAAAGATTTTCACCCCATATTTCTCCCCATCACTCCGAAAATCATAATGAATGGGGATTCCCATTTCTAAAAGCAGATGCTCTGTGCAAAAGCAACCATGTTAGCATACCAAATTAGTCGGACAGGAAGCTTCATCAGTTCAACCGTAAAACAGCCACAGAAGGTTCTCACAAGCTTTCAGCGCATGCTTGTTGCTTTAAATTGGGCCAGTTACCAGGGCAACGCAGCAGGAGAGCCCAAATGTGGGTCAGGAATACGCTGATGGCAATGGATTAGACTGGCTGTGCAGGGGCCATATAGAAGGAGGAGTTGCTGGCTTCCTCTACCTGTCACTTCCCATCACTTCCTTGGAAGCCTTGTGACAAGCCGACCTATCAGAGCTGTGCTGCAAACAAGCTGAGCTGAAATCATGTTCAAACATCCATGTTAACCTCTGTATTTCCTATAGGAAGATGTTGGAAATTGCACCCCGTTCCTCTTTCCTTTATGCTGCTTTCCAGACTACTTTGTACCCTTGGCTAATCTTTGCAAAAATAAGGATCTTGTCCAAAGATGCAGTGTGGTTTCTTACAATTTGAGAAGGAAAACACACAAACTCTTTAGGGAAGCCATTCAAAAAACATGCGGATTTTCTGTATTCTTCAGAACAATTTAACATGCCCAGTTTTTTCAAACAAAGGGGTAAACCGTGATTGTATATTAGGCCTCTTTCATTTAATGTCCATATAAACTTATGAAACATGAAGTTTCTGATCCTAGCTTCTACTGCCTAGTGATGTCTTTCCTTGCTGTATGCAGATGGTGCAAATATTCTTTCATTCTCAGCTACAGAGCTGAAAGATCTCTCTGGGTGTTCCCAGAGGTGCTTTTTCAAGAGCCAACTGGACCTTCTCAAGAGGCAGCTGGACTTACCAGATAAGAAAAAGCACTTTTGGGACAACCGTGACCTGGATGACAGAGAATCTCCATAAACCTCTGAGTATTATTTCCTCCCCCCCCACCCCCCCCCCCCCGTTAATACATAATTTGAAGGCCAAACATGCAGGCTTCTTCAAGCATGGAATGAAATGTGGCCGGCAGAGCAATACACATAAATTAGAGTAAGTAAAATAGTTTAGAAATCAGCATTATTTTCCAAGTCTCATTTCTTGTTGGACACAGACTATGCATTTTATGTGTCTAGAGATTCCATGATTTCCAGATTGTTTTTGAATAATTAATGTTTTTAGAGTACTGTATTGCCAAGATGATATGTAGTGCACAAGCCTATGGTCCTGCAGATATTGTTAAATTGAGACTCCAAAGTTCAAATGATTGATTGAAGTGCCATCAATGGTGAAGGCTGATAGAGTTTAACATCTGCAGGGCCAGAAATTACCTCTCCTGTATCTAAATCATTTTAAGAGATTGTCTTTTGAAAAATCCACAACTTCTGGGGAAGGAGAATGAATGATCAATTACTCCAGACTTGACCTGACATAACTTCACTCACAGGATTATTCACCATTTAAAAAAACAAAAAAAATCTAATGGATTCTTACTTTTTATTCAAGATAGTATAGCAAACCATTTAATCTCTCTCTCCCTTCCTCTCTCCCCCCTCTCTCAATAGAGCTTAGTTTGCTTGCAGTGGTTTCATTACCCAACAGGGTAACATCATCAGTGCGAGTAAGAATGGGGTTTGCTCCTTGTTTACAAACTAGTAGGTAATTTACTATATATACACAGGGAGCACTCTCCATACTCACTTATTCTGATGATGTTACCCAGTTGGGTTGTGAAACATCTGCAATCAAACCAAGGTCAGAGAGCACCAAGGACTTCACAGCTCAATCCTGAGCTACATGTATACTTTTCTATTGGAGAGATATCAATATTTTGCGATTTCCTACATGCTCTGATTATGAGTTATCATCATTATCATCATCATCATCCAGAAAAGAAATACCCAGGCATAGGAAGTAGTGAGAAGAAAGTGTCTGTTGTACTTTTTGTGTATCAAATGAATATTGTGTCTACTCTGCTTCTGCTTCTGAAGATCTTAAAAAAGGTCCTAAGAGCAGAGTCCACATTTTCTCTAAGCAACATTCTACTACTAGGCTTATCTTGGGCCCTGCAGCTCATATTCCTTGTTGTGACCTTTCATTAGCCCAGCGTCCTTAGCTCCCTCAATTATGTAATTGATTGTCTGCTGCTAATTTAAATTGCCTGTAGCTTCATTAGCAAAAATTAATGTTCCCTTCTCTGCTTCTTTCAGACCTAGCAGATGGAAGGTCTCAGAGTGTTTCTGTTGACCTTCATTATTCCTGCGATGCAAATCAGAACAGTCACATTGCTTGTTGGGACATGTTGCACAGACAACACAATACTTAATTCATTGATTTGATTCATTTACAGGGATTTACATCTCAGTCTTTCTTGTCCAAGGATTGATCTATTGAAACAGCTATAAATGTAATGTAAAATTGTAAATATTAACAAACAAAATACGCAGCCATCATAGAATTGAACCATTGACCACAAGTGTCATCTAGTTCAGTGTTTCCTGACTTTGGCAACTTTTAAGATGTGTAGATTTCAACTTCCAGAATTTCTCAGCCAGCGTGTTTTATGTACTTGCATGCTGATATCAGGTCTCCTCTCAATCTTAGAGAATTTAAGCTTAGAGAATTTAAGCTTAGAGAATTTAAGGTGCTCAGTTGAGAAGAAAAAAAAAGTTTTTCCTAAGCTTATCCTAAATTTGATGCTCTCCAGAAAAGCTGGGACGCTGGGTAGAATTTTTCCCTCCCAGCATCTCTGAAGGATATGAATTTAGGGAGTTGGAGGTAAGGAAGAGGGTAGAGAGTTAAAAGGATGAATTGACAGAAATAAACAGAAACCATTACCTAAGTAAAAAAGGCTGAAACATTTTTAATACCCAGAATTGTTTAGAGCTGGACAGCATACAAGTGATGATGATGATGATGATGATGATGATGATGATGTCTAGAGATAATATTTGGAAATGGCTCATGAAGACACCTCCCTGATTTTAGTGGATTATAATAAGCAACAATTGGTACAGCACAATCAAATTTGCAAGATTCTGCTATTTTAGCCAATCTCAATAAAAGTAGTTTTAGTTTTCCTGTGGAGTTCATTTCCTCATCTGGCCTACCGACTGGAGCTGACATGTAGAATATGGCTTGCACAACATTCTTAGCAACACACATGGTGTGAACCGTGGAAAAGTTACTTATCCAGTCATCCAATCTCATAGGGAGTGGATGTTTTGGATAGCAGCTCAGCCCTTCTTAGGTTTTTCATATTTATAACCTTAAAAAATTAAAATCCATGCCTCATAAAGCATAGCAGAGGCAAAAATACAGAGAAAAAGAAGATGGCTGCCGAAGACTTATTTTGCAGCTGCCATGATCATTAATCTCTGACTGGAGACAGGAAAAAATGGATTGATTGCAAAGTAACCCTGGGTGAAATTCAGATGTAATAGGGAATCCAGGATGAAGTTTTTAATGACTCATCTCAAGTAGAACCGATGATGAAGATATTTGGCGTTAGCTCAATTTTGTCCCAAGGTCTCAATTTGAGTAATTACAGAAGGTACTGATTAGTGTGTGTGTGTGTGTCAGGTGTGGCCTGCAATAGCATGATGTAACTGCCTTAAACAAGAAGGTGGAACAGGAAACACTGCAACAGCCAGGGCACTCCTCCTTCTTCTCTTCCATTCTCCAGAACTTGTGGCAGTGAGGGAGGCCTCCCAAGGAGGACTTGTGATTGGTGTTATTTTAGGTCTGAAATTGTAAGATAAGAGAGCAGAAATCTCTTCTCACGGAGTGACTGTTAGAATGAAGAAGACAGAGCATTGTTGCCATTATAGATGTTTCAAAATCTGGTGGCCCAATCCACAATGGGATGGTTGCACTGGAATATAATTACACTTAACTTGAAATTGCTGAATTTGTTGCTGGCTGGTTTTTGGGGCCAGCTCGGAGTGCTAGTCATTGCTTATTTGTTTGGTTATTTTTAATATAATTTCATTAAAAGTTTTTAAAAGAGCAAAAATAAAGTACATGCTAAAAAAAATATGAAAAGGGTGCAAGAAAGCAACATCCCGAAAGCAACTTCCTACAATGTTTATGACAAGTGTAGATTCTGTATCCCTCCATGTCTTCTTCATCCCAAAACCCATCTCTTAACAATAGGCAAATCAAATTAAGTAACCTTTTCACCAATCTGTTTATCAGCAAGACAGAACTCTAAAATGTTTAGCTTAATTAATATAAAATCAACATCCCACATCTTAATTCTTAGCTATAACACAATCCCATTTAAAAAGCATTAAATAGTTCCAATATCTTAATATAAACAAAATAAAAAACCCAATTTATTTAACAGAGAAACCATTCCTCTTTACATGTGAAAACCCCCAGTATTCAAATATTAATTCATTAATTCTCTTCAAAAGAGCCACTCTAAATGCAACATATCCTGTTCAAACATTCTAAAACTTAATGATAAACTATAAACAAATTCACAAATATAAACTAATTCCATTACCCTAATAGAAACAATAGACTAAAATATAACAAGGAGAAATGACTTCTCCTTTATAGACAAATGTTCATTAAATTTCTTTACTTTGAATAAAAAACACAAGTACTATCAAAGCTAAGATCATAAAATAACTATAAGTGGAAAAAATGATAACTTCTTAAAATATAATCAAATTTAGTATGCCATATTTTTCAATTACAATATCAATAAATCCCAAAAGAGCCACCCAAAATAATAACATGTCCCATTTTATCCCTGGTCAAATAATCCGACAATGTGCAAATCATCACTTCTAAAGCCCTTCATGACACTGTACTGAGTTATATGAGGCAACAGTTTTTGCTGCTTTGCTGATTCAAATCCCTAGAGAAGGTCTGTCCAGGGCCCTCTGGTTTACAAGCTCCATGGGGTAAGAATCAGATCACAGGCTTTTTCAGTGGTGGCCCCCATTTTTTGTAGTACCTTACTCCCAGAAGTGAGAATAATTCCTTCTTTCTCTGTATTTAGAAGGCAGATTAAAACTATTTTAATACAGCAGTTATTTGAACCCTGTTTTGTGCTGCTATCTTTTATTTTATTATATTATATTACGGTTTTAGTTGTGTGTACTACCGTACTATGTTGTATGTTAAACAGGGTTGATTAAGGTGGCTTGGAAATACATTAAATAAATAATAGTTGCTGAATGACAATGGCTATTTGTATCATCAGAACAATGGCTTGCATTTTTTCTTTGGGGGAGAAAGAAACTCAGATGACATACTGCAGGCTTCAATATAAGAGTTGTCTGAGTATATAGGCCTTTATAGAGTATATAGGATTTCATATTTGAAATCCAAAATATGCTTTTTTTAAAGAAGTCTGCTTATTTATAATCTTTGCTTCAATGGTGTTTCTATGTAAAATGACCCTTGGCATTGTCCCTATTATTTTTTACTGGGTATCTGGCTTTCCCAGATTAGGATCTTTCTATTTTTATGCCTATCATAGGAAAAAATAAAAAGGAAATGATAAAGACCTTATGTCTGGTAGTTCCAGCACTAAATCCTCTTCCTAGGAATGCTAGGATTAGTTTGGTAGATGAAAATAAATAGGAGATTATGAAACCATTGTGATGTCACCAAAAGGAAAAGTGGGGCTCAAAGAAAGTGGGAATGTATGAAGAGGAGAAATTGTTCCTGAAGTTTAAAAAAATAGAGCAGGATGTTGTGCTGAGAATGAAATGTGCTATACAAATTTATCCAGGTCACTTAGCAAACAAGAAAGAAAGAGTCCTTAATGCGCTATCTTGATCATAAAAATCGCATATTGTGTGTGATTGCATTTGCTTATTTTATTCATCTGTGTGTTTTGTTTTGTTTTTTGCCTAAAATGCAGATGGAATGGAGTCTGAATCTAATCAGTGCAAGATGGATTTTCCTCCTTTTATCTTTATGGCTTCTCTTGTCTTGACTATAAGCTTTCTGGGGTGAGATCTTATCCTGTTAATAAATTGTTAGATATAATAATTGTGCTTTAAAGAAGACTGGTCACAAGTTTATTTATTTATTTATTTTTAAAACTTACACCACCATCCATCTCATAAAACAAGTGACCATATATAGTGGATGTGAACATTACACTGATTCAGAAGAGAGTATTTTGAGATCAGTTCAGTAATTTATCATTTATATCCAGTGCTCTCTTTTACGTTACACAAACCAATATATTTATTTAATACCTCCTTTAATTCAGTGAATTCAGATTAAAAGTGGGTTGCTGGCAAAATTAGTTAGTTGTTTTCTTTACTCTTTAAAGAAAATTCCCATGAAAACGAGAGGTTCAACCACAGTTGATAATTATGATTTTAAAAAATTCATGTATTCTGTTCTTAGGTGGAGCTTCCAGTTATCTGCCATCCAGAATGTTTATCAGGCTAACATCTGCTCACTCCAACTGCTGGTATTTCCAAACTGTTTAGTAGCCGTTCTTGCATCAACTTTTCCTTTGAAAGCTAACCAGTGGGTTGATGAGGTGAAGTGAGTGGATTTATCTTGCTAGCAAAGGTAAGCAAAGACCTTGCATTTTCTTCTCCCAATAATTCCCAAGTTGACCAATGGCTTGATTCTAATACTTTCACTAAAGAGATGCAGTTTTGCCATGTGATTGTTTCTGAGCAAAGAAGCTGAATTCCTGAAAGTGCTTTTTCAGATTAATTCTTAATCAAAGGAAGAGCAGAAGAATGGATGTTAAAAGAGGCATGCATTAAGAGAGAACATTGCTAAAGCTGCTTGAAAATGGGAGAGGTGTGGGGGAAGCCTTTGACAGAGTTTGGTGTCACTGATTGCAGTGCTCCAGAAAAAAAAAAAAGTCAGGTAAAGAGTTGTGTATAGCAATTCTGACTTGGGGTCAAAGTCCTGGGGCTGTCTGGGAGGCCAAGCCTGTTTATCATGATCAATGGGTGCCAATAGTCAGTGACCTAGTTTATGTACTTAGTTTGGCTTATAATAACGAAGACTTTCATATGACATTTTCTGAAGGTACCAGATACCAATGATCACAAACCAGCCCTGGGACTCCTGCTATGTTTGTCCGATGTTGCCGTTGGGCATCCAGACTAATCTCTCTGCCTTATATTCAAGAAATTGCTTGGATTCCTTCATATTCTCTCCTCTCCTCTCCTCTCCTCTCCCCTACTCCACCTCTGCGCTGGGTATCCTAGTCATTTCCCTGCATGAAAGCCCACATATTAAATGACTGCCTATTTACCCTTGAATGACACTGTGGCTCACCTCAGAAATATGGCGAAGTGGTCAAAACAAGGGTTTGGCAGCGGAAATCAGGACATCCCATAATTGGCTTCAGTTACCCACTAACCCCTTTTCTTGTAGCACCTGTCTCTTTCTCCAAATCACCTCGTTTTCCTTCACCAGCACTTCCCCAAATCAAAAAAAAAATCTACACATACCTCACTGCTGGTATCTTCCATGCCCCACTCACCATTTTTCAAAGTTGGCTTTCAGTTCAGCACAGGGGGGCTCCTCTGGGGGAGCATCTGGAGTGCCTTGTCCTTTTGCAGGGACTCCTTGCTGGCTGGGACCCTGTGACATGTTGCAGCTCCTGGACTGTGTGCTTGAATCTGCCCTGATCAAGGGGAGTGAGGAGCATTCTGGCTGGAGGCAGCCCTGCCCACCAGTCATGCGGGAGGGGTAGACAGATAGGCTGGGTGGGTGGATCTTGGGTATGGGAGATATGCTTCAACAGCCTGCACTGCCTGGTTTAATTTGCAGAGCTTAGTTGGGAGAGGCACCATCTCTCCCACGTGAGGATGGATCTGCTAAGTGGGAAGAAGGTGGGGGGGGGGGGCGATGGATCGTGTCTCTGGCCTGGAAATGGCTTCAGATCAGATCCAAGGAGACCAGTCCCTGCAAGCAGGAAATGAGCCTGCACTTGGAGAAGGTGATCAGCAGATCCCTGCTTGGAATTTTTGTTTTTTTTGTACAAGTTCAGAATAATCAGTACGGCTGAAGCAGTATGAAGGAATGTCAGGCTCTCCAGGCATTATCCCAAAGGAAGCTTATGTTAGCCGATGGGTTGGGTTCAGTTAGTGACTAAGTTTCAGTTATGATATGTGGACACATTGTACTGGGGAATATGTGTGGGGCAATGTCCATGGCCCATGTTGTTTCTTATTTCATCTGGTGAAGTTGGGATGGAGAATTTAAGAGTGGCTGGAATCATACTTTTACCTAAGGAGGAAGTGGGGTGCCATCCTATCCCACTATCATGCCAGCTGTACACAGAGACTGGAGGGCTGGAACTACTCCATAGTGAATAGTGCCACTCTGTACATGCTCGGATGCTTTGAGAAAGAAATCGCTGGCTTTTAATACATAGCACTGAAAGCAAGGAACTTAGATTAGACACCAAGACCAGGGACTGCCTCAGGGAGAATGTGCTAGTGAGATTTTCCATAAACTTTTAACTTGCCTCAGATGAAAGTTTGGTTGCTTCTGTGTGAGTGTTGCTAAGATCATGAAAAGAGAGAGAATGAGAGAAAGAGAGAGAGAGAGAGAGAGGGAGGGAGGGAGGGGGGGGAGAGTGAAGAGAATGTGAAGGAAAATGTCATGTTGGTATAAAGTTGGGAATTTTGGCACATAATGATGATACCCTGGTAACCTGAGATGGATAGATGTCACCAGACTTTTCTACTCTGCATAAGAAATTGTACACGTAATCCTTAACTTACCACCACAATTGAGCCCAAAATTTCTGTTGTTAAGCAAGACATTTGTTCTTGCCAGCGTTGTTAAGTGAATCGCCGCACTTAGTAACCCGGTTGTTGTGAATCTGGCTTTCCCATTGACTTAACTTGTCAGAAGGTCACAAAAAGGTGATCACATGCTGTGACCTTGGGATACAGCATCGGTCATAAATATGAACCAGTTGCCAAGCATTCTGAATTTTCATGACATGATCATGGGGATGCTGCAAAGGTCATAACTCTGAAAAACGGTCAAATTTTTCAGTGCGGTTGTAACTTTGAACGGTCACTAAACAAACTGTTGTAAGTCGATGCAATACTACCTGTATTTGGGATAGCAGGGTTGACCAAAAGAGTCCAGAACGATTGTTATTATAGTTATTTGGAAGTTTCTTTAAGTTCAAGGCAGTGGTGAAATCTAAAATTTATTACTACCGGTTCTGTGGGCGTAGCTTGATGGAGGGGCAGGTGTAATGTGACTGCATGGGCATGGCCAACTTTTTTTTTTTTTTTACTTTTAAAACCATTTTTTCTACAACCTCTTTGTCAAAGAGGTTGTAAAAAAATGCTTTTAAAAGCCTCTGATGATTCCAGCTGAGTTGCCTGATCGTCAGAGTCTTTTTTTCTTTTAAAAGCCTCTGCCGATCAGGCAACTCAGCTGGATCGTTAGAGGCTTTTAAAAGCATTTTTTCTACGACCTCTTTGGCCGAAGAGGTTGTAGAAAAAATGCTTTTAAAAGCCTCTGACGATCCCACCTGAGCCACGCGATCATCAGAGACTTTTTTCTTTTACTTTTAAAAGCATTTTTTCTGCCGAAGAGGTTGTAGAAAAAATGCTTTTAAAAATAATTTTAAAAAGCCTCTGATGATCACGCGGCTCAGCTGGGCATGGGGGGGGCAGGGATTTTTGCTACTGGTTCTCTGAACTACCCACCTCCATTGCTACCAGATCGGGCGATCCGGTCCGAACCGGGAGCATTTCACCTCTGGTTCAACGAGAAAAAAAAGTTCATAGGTTTGTTCTGTGGTTTTATTAGTTGTATAGCCCATTTTCCTTCAGGAGCTCAAGGTGGCAGACAGAGCAGTCTCTTCTCCCACCTCCCTTCACAACAACCTTTGGGGCAGGTGGGGCTGGGAGACTGCGATGAGCCCAAGGCCGCCCAGTGGCCTTCAGCCCCCACCTTCTTTCCCTGGCCTTGCAGTACAGGTGGCTTGTGGCCAGAGCCTTCATTGGATCTACCCTATAGGAGCAAAGGGTGCCTCACAGGAGAGATAAGCAGCTTTGTGTTCATAGCTTAGCTATGATGTCTTTGGGTACGTAAGGATTTTTAAAATTGGTTAATAGACAAATTACGTGGGCGGATCTGGCAGCACCGCAAGATCTTCTCCGGCCTACTGAGTATTAAGACTGATTGAATTCAGTAACTCACAGGTACATTCGCAGAAAACTATGATTCCATGAAGTGCTGTATAGTTAAAGTGGTTTGTGCTGCAAAGATTGCTAATACAGGTAGTCCTCAACTTACAACAGTTCATTTAATGACGGTTCAAGGTTACAATGGCACTGAAAAATGTGACTTATGACTGTTTTTCACAGTTACAACCTTTGCAGCATCCCTGTGATCATGTCATCAAAATTCAGAATGCTTGGCAACTGGTTCATATTTATGACCGATGCTGTGTCCCAAGGTCACGTGATCCCCTCTTCCGACCTTCTCACAAGCAAAGTTAATGGGGAAGCTAGGTTCATTTAACAACCGGGTTACTAACTTAAGAGTTAGTAAGAGACAAATGTCTCTTAACAACAGAAATTTGAGGCTCAATTGTGGTCGTAAATTGAGGACTACCTGTATTCAATTCAATCCAATCCAAAGTTGTGCACAATTTTGTCTTAAGGCAGAAGAGAAAATATAAATATTTGACAGCATCCAAATAGCACCAACAACAATAAAAACAAGAAAGGCAAAGAGAAAAGAAAAGCTTTAGGAAACATATTTTTGGAATGTTTTCCGATCTGACATTATCCATTGTTTGGAAGAATATTACCTTTGGACATACACAAAAAAAGAGTTTAGGAAATGAGAGAGAAAAGACAAGTAGAGCAGGACAGTGTGAATTTATATGATCAACATCAGTGCACAAGGGTAATTGTCCAGGAGTGCGGGTGTTACATAAAAGCGCCATGTTTTCATTTTCTCCTTGACTCCTGGCCAGAGACCAAAATTCAGCTTTCATAAAGAGATTGTGATTTTTTAAAATATGGGTCTATACTGACCTCTGGTGGTCAGGAAACAAAAATGTAACATTGTAAATGATTCTAAAAAATACAGTATTTAGTCAAGTATTCAGAAAAGCCTAACTTCTGGTGACATGGGGGGGAGGGTGGAATTATTGTCTTCTTAAAAAAATATTAGGAATGGAGTTGGGGGGGATACAAATATATTCAAAGTACAAAGAATACAAATATATTCAGTATATCAGCATAAGGGTATTAATTCCAGTTGCAGTAGCAATTATAGAATTAGTGATGAGAATCTCACAACGTGCCTCAAGTTCAAGTTAACCAAACACTACAATGAAGCCTTTCGCAAGTCTATGTTGAAGGTAACAGTAACATAGTTGGAAGGGACCTTGGAAGTCATCTAGTCCAACCTCCTGCTCACACAGGAGACCTATATTAGGAATTCAAACCACCGAACTGCCGACCTTTCTGATTGACAAGCTCAGCATCTTAGCCATTGAGCCACCTATGATTTGAAGTTTTCCAGCTGAGATTTCAAATTTTTAGTATTATTAGCTGCTTAGAGTCATATTTTATTTCTTTATTAAATCTATTTGCTGCTTATCTCACTACAGGGCTACTCTTTTCACATACTTGAAATGAGTAGCCATATAAATCCACCAAAAAAATGTATTTATGTATTAGATTTAAACTCTGTTCATTTAAGAATACAAAACGGCATAGAGATCATTCCCTTTCTACCCAATTACCACTACCCCAATAAAGAATGCAGGCCAAAGTTATACTCAAAGACTATAAACCATAATTGTGGTTTAAGTTGATGTCCTGGTTTGTACAACATGCTGAGGCGTTGAATAGGATCCTCTAAAACCGAGTCACAAACTGACTTCTGTCTAGCTCAGCCTACCATTTTTGTGTAATCCAATTGTAGAGTTGAAAGCTGCCGTTAAGAAGCCACACTTCAGACCTTTAAACCATTTTTGAATGTTTTTAATGTTACTTTTGTACAGTAGCGGTATTTCACTAGATATGAAAAGACAGTTCAACATTAGATCAACCATTGGAAGAGGAGGACAAGATAAAGAGTAGAAAACGCACACTGAACACCAAAAAGAGAACAGCTTCATTTTGTAGTGGAACTTTTATGGTCATTAATTCCAGTATTAGCTTTTCTCTAGTATACTTTATTCAGAATGCCAGCCATGGTAACAAAAACTTAGTGGCTGCATTCATATAAAATGCTACTCTTGATTTTAATTATTTTTTTTTAAATGGCTAATACGTTGAACAAGCCCATTCATTTGATCAATTCAGTGTAGTGAGAGAATCCATGAATTAGATTAATTCATGAACTAGGCTGAGCATATGTGAGAATACAATCATTAACCTGGCTAGAAGATCACTTCTGGGATTTCTGTACTACATGGAAGTGCATCTGGGATAGGTTCACACCTCTTGATCACTGTTCGTACTTGAGCCACAACTGCATTGTGACTGGTACCTTGGATGGGGGCAATTCGGGTTGCTCCACTATGATAGTAACGAGTAGCAGTGGCATTGAAGGGAATACTCGCTCTCATTTTCATGCCACCCATTTCCAGTTCACAGTGGTGGTTGGGTGGGACTTCAACTTCAACTGTGTCAGAGTAAGTGATGGATTCACTCCGTGTGTAACCTTTAGTCCAGTTAAACGTTTTCTCTGATGAAATGCCCCATGATATTCCAAAGACTTCAGGTATCCCTGCTGTCATTGTAAAGCCTATGCCCTGAAAGAAGGAAAGGCCCACATCCCAGCTATGTTCAGAGGTCACTGTTCCTGATAAGGTGGTTGACTTCTTCACTGGCCTACAATCATGGTTGGTAACTTTGCTAGAGACTATGGATATGCCTGATTCAGTGAATGATCCCTGATCTAGAAAGTACCTGACACTGGAGATGCTCTGTGAGCGATAGTCTTTATTAATGGTCAGGACATCATAGTGTTTATACCAGTACTCCTTACCATTCCAACCAAGGAAGAAAGCTTGATTTTTACTATCTACCTTCCCTAATCCATACTTATTTTTACCAACGTATAAATTTATACCTGCACAAGTGTTGATGGAGTTGGGTGGGACTTTACCCCATGAACCCCCTCTCCAGCTTAGGGTTTCAAAGTCATGTCCATTCACCAAAATCCAGAACTCAGAAGTGGAATATTCTTTGTTTCCGTATGGGTAATAGCAGTAAGGACCCTGGCTTGGACTGTAGTAGCCAGCAGCGCAGCACTGTTCAATGCAAGGATATTCCCATCTGCCAGCATAGCTATTCCAGTAAGACACAGCTCCGGTGGGTAGAGATCCTGGGAATAAAGTCCAACTCATAGTAGTTTCGTAGAAAACGCTAACATTTCTACTAGAATGTTGGATGTCATCAGTCTGGTCTTGAGCACTGTTGGGTTCATCTGAAAAGAGAAAAATATGTCAGTTAATTTTAATGAAGAAATTTAAGCATATTTTCTCAGCTATGTGAGTAACATCTATGACTGTATGTCTATGGAGATTTTCAGTCGTCCAGGTCATGTTTGTCACAGAGATGCTTTCTTTCAAAAGACAAGAAAGTCCAGTTGCCTTTTGAAAGAAAGCACCTTTGGGTACTATAGGATTCTAACATAGTTCCAATCCATTTACTAAATCATTTGTTTATATATAGGTATTAATGCATTCCTAAACTACTATGGCCAAGACTTTCTCACAGGTTCATGAAATCAAAACTGAAAAATCATTTGTAAAAATAACAATGTGACTCTCCTCATCATTTTATTTGTTAAAACAGGTTTTACCATAGGGTTTTTTTTTTCCCCCTACGAAAACCATTTTCAGTTGATATCTAAGGTCTTTCTGGGTCCTCCATAATTTTTATAAGTGGGAAAATTCTTCAAAGAAAAAATATTGAAAACATTGATCTAGTGCAATATTGGAGAATACTTTTTTGTGTTTCTGTTAATTTTAATGGATGAAAGTAATACTCTGGGCTAGAATTTGTATATGATCAGTGGTGAAATCTAAAATTTGTTATTACCAGTTCTGTGGGCGTGGCTTGGTGGGGGGGTAATGTGACTGGGTGGGCGTGGCCTTTTTTTTTTTAACTTTTAAAAACCATTTTTTCTACAACCTCTTCGGCGAATGCTTTCAAAAGGCTCTGGCAATCCCACCTGAGTTGCCTGATCGGCAGAAGCTTTTTTTCTTTTAAATGCCTCTGATGATCAGGCAACTCAGCTTGGATCATCAGAGGCTCTTAAAAGAAAAAAAAAGCCTCTGCTGATCTGGCAACTCAGCTTGGATCGTCAGAGGCATTTAAAAGAAAAAAAGCCTCTGATAATCACGTGGCTCAGCTGGACATCGGGGAGGGCAGGGATTTTTGCTACCGGTTCTCCGAACCACCCGTCTCCATTGCTACGGGATTGGGTGATCCGGTCCGAACCGGGAGCATTTCACCCCTGTATATAATCCTTATATATACATACACTTGGGAAATCTATTGCTTATATTCTGTTTTGGTTTGTATTTGTTGTTCTGCCTGTCCCACATTTGAACTCCAATTCATAAAATATATAATCCACACCCTAGTTGAGGAATTGGCAGTCACTGTCTTCACTTTACTTATACTTTCTCTTTCTCTCTTAACAGAGACTTGCCAACATACAATGGTTAGCCAATCAGTCTTGAAGATTTCAACACTTGAGATTCTTTATAGGAAATACTGTGAGACCTGCTTTATCCAAATGCTCTACTCCTGGTACTGATATATGGATTTCAACTACCAGAATTCCTCAACTAGCATGATGCTAACCCAGAATTTGATGATTTGCTGATCTCATAAGATATTTTGGGCAAGTTAACTTTAAAAAATTAGTTGCAATATTTCAGACATCTTGGAATGTAAGTTACGACCACCAATAGTGTGCCTTGCTTCTGTCCACAGTGTCATTTCATTGGGTGACTGTAGAAAGGATTTCAATGAGATCAACTTAATGCACTTCTTTAAACAAGGAGCTCAAGATAAAAAAGACTCTAGACAAAAGGAATTTCTCCATGGATAAAGCTCATTTTATATACCTGGGATCAACTGTGGAGGATTTTTCTTCACTGTTCTCTTTTGGAGTTCAAGATTACTGTTGACTTCATTGGCCAGGGGCCCATCTATGATCAGTGAAAGGAAGAGAGTGCAGAACAGTAGATGCATCTGAAAGACAAATCAGAGGATCATTTCAGATTTTGGAAACATTGCCAATAAACTGCCATTTTATTAATTCCCTTCCCCTCTGTCCCTGTTAGTGCTCTTATATTTTAAACACATGTCTTATGTATTAAAGAACAAATAATAAACTTTTATACAGGCACTTTAAAAATATTTAGCTATAGGTAAGTATGACTGGAGCTAGAAAAACGCCGTCAATTTGAGTAGTAAGAAATGAAAGGAAAAAGTGCCAGGCTTTGAACATCAAACCAAAATGATTCAATGCACATTTCATAGGCTAGTTTTGAAGACAACAATTCCCCATTAAATAAGTCACCAATTCAATTTAGATAGATAGAAAGAATAGATAGAATTCTTTATTAGCCAAGTATGATTGACATACAAGGAATTTGTCTTAGGTGTATATGCTCTCAGTGTACATAAGGAGAATAAAATACATCCATCAAGAATTAAAAGATACAACACTTAGTGATAGTCAAGGTTACTAATAAATTATTAAATCATACTAGGAAACAAAGGCAAACAATATAATTGAAAGATACAAGCAACATGGTTATAGTAATAAGTGGGAAAATATAGATACTAGTAAGGAAAAGAATAGTAATACAGTCTTAGTAAATTATTTGACAGTGTTGTGGGAATTATTTATTTATTTATTTATTTATTTATTTATTATTTATTTATTTATTAATTTTATTTCTATACCGCCCTTCTCCCGAAGGACTCAGGGCGGTGTACAGCCTAATTAAAAACACAAAGACAAACAAAATTTAAAAATAATTAAAATTATTAAATAATAGGCCCAATTTATAAAACCCCAAATTTAAAATCCCATTTAAAACCAATTAAAATCTTTACATTGATAGCCCAGCCTGGCGGAACAACATGGTTTTGAGGGCACAGCGAAATACACAGAGATCAGAGATTTTACGAATTTTTGGGGGCAGTTCATTCCAAAGGGCAGGGGCTCCCACAGAGAAGGCCCTCCCCCTGGGTGTCGCCAGCCGACATAATTTGGCCAATGGCACCCCGAGGAGACCCTCTCTGTGGGAGCGAACTGGGCGGTGGGAGGCTACTGGTGGCAGAAGACGGTCTCGAAGGTATCCAGGTCCAATGCCATGGAGCGCTTTAAAGGTGGTAACCAACATCTTGAATCGCACCCGGAAGACCACTGGGAGCCAGTGCAGCTCGTGCAGGAGCGGTGTCACGTGGGCACAACGAGTTGCGCCCATAACCACCCGCGCGGCCGTGTTCTGGACCAGTTGGAGCCTCCGGGTGCTTTTCAAGGGGAGCCCCATGTAGAGAGCATTGCAGTAGTCCAGTCGGGAGGTGACAAGGGCGTGAGTGACTGTGCGCAAGGCGTCGTGGTCCAGAAAGGGCCGCAACTTGCGGATCAGGCGAACCTGATAAAAAGCTCCCCTGGCCACGGCCGTCATATGTTCTTCTAAAGACAGCCGTGCATCCAGGAGGACGCCCAGATTGCGGGCCCTCTCTGTGGGGGGTAAAGTCTCACCCCCAATAGTCAGCGATAGCACCAGCTGACTATATCGCAGCGCCGGGAACCACAGCCACTCGGTCTTGGAGGGGTTGAGTCTGAGCCTATTTCTCCCCATCCAGACCCGCACGGCCTCCAGGCAGCGAGACATCACATCAACGGCATCATTGGGTGGTCTGGAGTGGAGATGTACAGCTGAGTATCATCAGCGTACAGATGGACTCTCACCCCAAAACCACGGATGATCTCACCCAGCAGCTTCACATAAATGTTGAACAGAAGGGGCGAGAGGACTGACCCCTGCGGCACTCCCCATGCAAGGTGCCTCAAAGTCGACCTCTGCCCCCCTGTCAACACGAACTGCGAGCGGTCGGAGAGGAAGGAGGAGAACGGTGCCCCCTATTCCTAACCCCCTCAACCGCTGCAGCATGATACCATGGTCGATGGTATCAAAAGCCGCTGAGAGATCTAATAGGACCAGGACAGAGGAGCAACCCCTGTCCCGAGCCCTCCAGAGATCATCCACCAACATGACCAATGCCGTTTCTGTGCTGTACCCCTGCCTGAAGCCTGACTGGTACGGGTCCAGATAGATAGCTTCATCCAGGTGCCTGGGCAGTTGTCGTGCCACCACACTCTCAACAATCTTCGCCACAAAATGAAGGTTGGAGACCGGACGGTAGTTGGCTAATTCAGCCAGGTCCAGGGAAGGCTTCTTGAGGAGGGGCCTCACCACTGCCTCTTTCAAGGCAGCGGGAAAGGCACCCTCACTCAGAGAAGCATTTATAATCCCCTGGAACCAGCCTCGTGTAACCTCCCAGGAGGCCAGTACCAACCAGGAGGGACACGGGTCCAATAAACATGTAGCGGCACTAATCCTACCCAGAACCCTGTCCACATCCTTGGGAGCCACAGGATCAAACTCCTCCCAGATAATATTCTCAAGACCTACCCTCGTCTCCTCCCCTGGACTCACCCAGTCGGAGTCCAAGCCTTCCCGAATCCGAGCGACTTTATCATGCAGGAATTGCACAAAATCCTCAGCTCAACCCTTAATTAGTTATTAAGCAGAGTGATGGCATTTGGGAAAAAAACTGTTCTTGTGTCTAGTTGTTTTGGAGTGTTATACTGTACAATCATAGACTAAATGATTAGACCAAACTGGTAATTTACTATGATTAAATAATTAAACTGAATTGTATAATGCGGAGGAGAGACGTTTATATTTGTTCAATTTTTCCCCCTTCTGCAGTGCTTGGGGAAAGGGAGTATTTCCATTACAAGCCTTGCTGCCACTTAGAGTGGAGAAGTTGCCTACAATGAGATGAAGCCCAGAAAATGTACTAGATGTGGCTGCTAGGGCCAACGCAACTTTAAAAAATGCCATTTTGATCTCTAGCAGAAAAAAAATGAGTGGAAGTTTGCCTTCCTGGGCACAGGAAGCATTTCAGACTGCTTTTGGGATCCATCATATACAAGATGTAGCTCAATTTTTACCCCCAAGAAAATGGCTTTTAGAGAAATCACCCTGTCACTCTACTATAAATAATAAACTACAAAGACATAGCTACTGAGCAAAAATGGAGGCACTGATTTTAAGCTGAAAAGTGTAAGTAAAATGTCACCAGGATGTTTATCTGCCCGTCTTTTAGACAACATCTATCCACAAGTCATGTTAGGTAAGCTGAATGAAATACTAAACTTCTACTAATTATATTAATAATGGAGGCAACTTACCTTGGGATCTCTTTCAGAAGTCCAAGGCTTTTGATATGGCAATTGCTGTCCTATTTATATAATTTACAGAGAAAAAAATAAAAGGGTTACAGGGTGGGACTTGTTTTGCAAAGAGAAAAATCCTAATTGGGTAGTGAAGTGAGTTTCATAAGTAATTGAGAATATCCATTTCTGATTATCACAAAGTGGCACCTTGAGAATGATTTATGGAAAACATATCTCATGAACCCTCCAGTTTCTAAAGCAAATATTTGAGTAGAAATTTCAGGTGTTCTTTGGACACTCTGTCTCATACTGAAGCCATTTAGATGTTTTTCAGAAGCTTATAACTGGAGACCTCTTGTCCTAAACTTGTCTACCCCAATGACATTCGGTGTCACACAGTTTCTGAAAATGCTTGTTTTGTAGAACCATCTTAATTAAAGTACCTACAGAAAAATGAGCATCCATTTATTTTATTCCCTTGGAAATACATCTTGTTAATGACCATTATCACGTCTTCCGGCAATGAATTCAATAAATATGTATTGCATGAAGGAATACATGGTTTTTTTGGTCTTTTATCTGGACTAAATCAATTTTATTGCATGCTTCTATTGTTACAGGAAAGAATTAGGAAAATTCTGGTTAACTTCTTTTTTAATCTTGTACATAATTGATGATTTTATTGTTGAATAATTGATGGCTTTATTATTGCTCTCAAATGGCAAACATTTCAGCCCTTTATTGTAGGGAAACTGCCCCCAACGCTCTGGGGGCAGTTTTTTGCTCTATTCTGCAAAGTCTAACTTTTATGGAAATCTTATAGAAAGTACAGGCCTATATCAATTTTAGGCATTCTGATCTTTCTGTGTGATACATTATATGCACACCGAAGTATACCAAGACTATACCTCAGGAATTGCTGACTCAAGCAGTGATGGAGGGCACATCAACCAGGCCACCTGGCTATATGCCAACTACCTGCTCACATTTGACTAGAAGATGCAGAACCATTTTGAGAGGCAAGAGAGGCGTAAATAACAGAGAAAATTAAAATTGCCTTCAGAAGTGTTATGTGAGCTTGTCACAGAGTATCTTCTCAAATGTCCAAGAGATAATAGATGTTCAAAAGTACTAATGTCAAGTGTTATATTCCAATGTTTTTAAAGTAAAATAGGATCATTTTAAAACCAATCCTAGAATTTTAAATTTTGAAGAAAGTATTTTTGGAAATGGATGATCCATTTAAAATTCTTGTGGATTCTGAGAATCTAGACAATGTAGATTTGAACTTTAGTGTTGACATCATAACTTCCTTTTTGTCCTACAATTACATTCTATCTTTTCTTCAAAATTTAAAACTCCTAAATTCCATGATACATTGAATAGCATCAGATACAATAATCAAATTTACATTCCAACCCAACAAATAGGAAAGTTTTCCAAGAATTGTATCCTCCACTGGTAGTGTTTGACACCTACTTTTCTGACATCAACAGAATAAACTGGTTATTCTGGAAATAAACTGGCAGAAGAGGAATTAAATCAGAATTTTATTTTCATCCTTTTTTCTGTTCTTAAGGAGTGAACTAATTAGGAGTCATTTAGGTGAGTTGAGTGGGATAGAAATGTGATGAATGAATGAATGAACAAATGAATGAATGATCCTTCCATTTAAAAAAAGGACCGCTTCCATGGGAAATTTCATAATAGTATCGTTCAAAACCTCACATTAATGTTTATTAAATAGTCCAGTCTCCATTCCATCCTTATTCTGTGGAATTTTGGTGAATTTGATATCTCTTGGATTCAGGGGTGAAATCTACTTACTTTCCTTACTGGTTTGGAAGTGTGTGCGTTGTGCGCATGTGCCGTGCACAAATCTGTGCATGTGCAAAATCTGCACATGCGCAGAGGGTAAAAAACACATTACTTCCTGGTTAAAACCAGGAAGTAATGACACCTGGCTGGGTCGGCGGAACTTTGCTCTGCCATTGCTACCGGTTCTCCGAACCACCGGCCACGATTGCTACCGGATTGCCAGATCCGGTCCAAACCGGGAGCATTTCACCCCTGCTTGAATTAGAAGGAAAGATTATGGCTATTTATAACCCTAATCTAAAAGATTTAATAAACTCTCACTCTATTGATTTCTACATTACCTTGGTTACCTTGGAATTCTTGCAGAGAAATCTTCGATCTGGCCTACTGCTTCACCTGTTATTTTATTTATACCCTCTTCAGAGGAAGGAAGGAAGGAAGGAAGGCAGTCTTTTGGCTTCTGTATTGAAGGAGTAGGTGTCTAATTTGCTTTTGGGGGAGGAGTGATTGGAAGTTGCATGGCTGTTTAATGCTAGAAGACACCACTAGAATGATCACTTATATTATGGGATTATGAGATTATCATATAAATGTGCCAGTTTCTAAAGGAAATGTTTGAGGACAAATTGTGTGAATCCGAGTGTCTAACTAGGACTTTTATAGATTCTGCAGTGCATATATATCAACTGAATTGAAGTCAACAAATAGTCTGAAGCATAAAAATTGTTAATGGCAATAAGCATCCCTTAATTTCCTTGCTAGCTTTCTTTAGAGAGACTTTTTATTTTGTCATTGTTTAAAAGTTATGACCTTTGCTGTCCTGCACTTATCACTGTTATATAACTTTTATATAAGAGCGATCATTAGTTAATTTTATACATATTAAAAAGTGAGTCAGTGGAAAAGTTTTAGATATAAATACCCTTGGAAATAAATAATCTTGGGAGCAGGAAAGATCAAAATATTTGAATGGAAATAACAGTATGAATTTATCTCTTTATCCTCTGAAGGCTACACTTGATACTGTATACTCTAGTGCCACCGTAATTATGTGATCAATGTGTAGAATTTGTTTAAGCAAATAAGAAATCATATGGAGAGGAGAATTGGAGAAAAATAGTGGCTCTTTGGGAGCTGAGTGTAAAACCTTTCTAACTCAAAGTAATTGGAAAAAATGATGAAACATTTTTTAAAAAGCTCAATCTCTAGTTCCAGGTTTTAAAGAATCCTATATATTTTTAAGATGTAAGAACTCAGCTAGCTCAGAGAAAAAAATCCAATGTCTAAAAGACTTTGTTAAAGGAGAACAAGTTCTATTTAATAAGACTGAGATTGAGTTGAAACTGGATTTACAAATGATATACTACAAGAATGACATGGAAAAAGCCGACATACAAAACAAACTGGCTAATGAAATAAACTAAAGATTACCTGGATAATTTTTTTATATTGGTTTTACAAATTAGGTATTAAAATGTTGAAGGATATCATGAGAAAGAACAATTGATGGAATCAAATTTTAAAACACAATATTTGCACACCACACATAAATATACTCATTCACCCACACACATTCATATATATAAATATGTGTGTGTGTTTGTATTTGTGTGTGTAAGTGTAAATATATATGGTAAAGTGCAAACAACTGATGCATATTAGATTTTATTTTTGTGTGCCTTTGAGTCAGTTTTTGAGACTGCCTGGACTAATCCTTGCAGTTTTTTTTGTTAAGATTTCAGAAGTAGTTTGTCACTTCTTCCTTCCTAGGGCTGAAACAAGGAGACTGAACCAAAGTTACCCAGTTACCTTTGTGCCTAAGGCCTCCTTGTTTTTTGCCTGATGCATAAACTACTACACTAAAATGGCTCATTGTAGAACATGGATAATATAATATCACAAGATCCTTTTCTTACAATATCTCTAAGCTGAGCTATGAGTGTGGGTACCCTGTGCCCAGCATCTTACAGATAGCAAAGAGCAATCAGTTGTCATGACTATATTCTGATGGCCATCACTGACCAAGGTGGAGATTCCCTGAAAACTAAATGGAGAACAAGGATCCATTTCGATACTCATTCTGTGAACACTCAATTTATGACTAAACACAGATTACAGATATACCAAGATCTCCAGGTACAGTAGAACCTCTGGTCACGAATGCTTCTGACCACGTTCAAATCGGGTTTTGACCAAAAAATTCACAATTTTAAAAAATCTGGTCACGAATACATACGCAGGTGGCAATCAAACACCTGTGGCCTATTTCCCCTTCCACACTATTTTTTTGTAAGCACCAAACAACAGCGACCTCGTGTGGCCGTTGCATTAATTTTGTTTAGGTTCGGGTCATGACCAAATCAGGTTGCGACCAAAGTTATGGAACGAATTATGGTCGTGACCAGAGGTTCTACTGTATCTTCTTATAAGAAAACTGGGTCCTATGAAATCTTGCCTTGAAATATATCATTGGTGGAATAGAGCATGTGTATGTAACAATATCAAAGACTTAGAAATGATATGGAAAGAGCAATTACAATTGCCAGATTGAGATCAGTATCTTGTCTAGAATCTTTAGCTATAGCAAATCCCATCTTAAAAGCTATGATAGGACATGGCTAACTTTTAAAAAAATTATACAGAATTAAGAAGCTGGAGAACCAGCATTTTTCTAAACTTGAGGAACAAGATATTAGTGCAAAGTTTTAGAAGCTTTAAGGCAAGTTATTTAGCAGGTTTCTGTCTAACTTTAAATCATGTGAGTTCTCTAAAAACAACAGATTCATATTTCTCAGGGGATCAGAGGGCAGCCAAAGTCACCAAGGCCCAGCTGTAGCCTTCCACAAAGCCTTTAGATATGGGGGAAGCCAAATTATAGTAACAGCTGCAAAATTTGCTCAAATATTTGCTTTAGAAACTATAGAGGCAGCTACATGATAGCATCAGCATAAGTCATTCAAGTCTTCATATTTTAAGAGGAATTTTCTAAACACTTATACAACTTTCCATCCCACCTCTAAAAGACAAACAAGACACATACTCTAATATAGAAATTGCACCCCCTTTTTTCCACTGGGACAGATATAGATAGAAGTGGTAAAGCAGCAACTAATTAAAGGATTGCTCTTCAAAAAGCCGCAATGGATTCTCAGGTAAATTGGAAATCAGTGCAAAGGGATTCATGCAAAATTCATTAACACCTGGCTTTAAAATGGTCTTAACTGATTTCTTTTCTTGATATTTTCCCAAAAAGCAATCTAGAAATGCTGCACATGTTTAGGAGTGAATGAAAGATAGACAGTTTTATAGATATTACTGTGGGATTTTGAAGTATCATTTAAAAATCTTATTTCAAAATATTGAAAGATGCAGTGAGAAGTGATCCTTGCAAATTTCATGTAGGAAGGTGAACTAGATTTAACTGATCTGTCTCAGATTTGTGATTCTTCCAGCATGGAGGGATTATAACAATCTCTTCACTTCCTGGAGAAAATTAATGGATATTTTACATTAAGATGTCACATGTTGGAATTAAATATAAAAATATCTTCCTGTTTTTATGTCATGGAATTATTCAAAGTCTAAATGTCTGAACAAGTTGATTACTACAAAGTGGCACTTTCCTTTCAATTTCATCTTTTGAAAGTATGAAATACTTTTCTTATCTTTGTTTCAGATGTGTCTTTTACTCTCTGCTCTTCTCCTGTCCTCGATCATCAGTGAGTCACTGGCCAATGATGTCAATATTAGCTTTAAAGTCATAAAGAGAACGATGGAGAAAAGCATTCTACAACCAAAACCAGGTGCTTAAGATGGGCACCACCTTGGGAAGATCTCTTAGCATCTGAGCTAGTGGTGGGTTAAAAACTCGAGCAAAGGACAGTCTATCATGTCAAAGGCTATTTGTTCCATTATTGAAAAATTATCAGGACTTTTTTCTCATATCAAAATTAAATATACTTCCATATAATACAAAACCTGCTATGTCTTCAACTTTTCTATGTAACAAGCCTTCAGATACTTGAAGATAATTTCTTATCAGCAGTCTAAACCTCTGCAATGCTTCCTGTTTTTACCTACAGATTTTTTTTTTTCTTTCTAGGCTACTTAGCATATTGGTTATTATCCTCTAGAAAGAATCCAACTTTCAAATAACTTCCTAAACTGTGGTATCTAGAAATGGGCAGAATAATTTTATCTGTGTTTCAATCTTTAAAATGGGCAGCAAAGCTAATATTTTTGTTGCAACAAAAATTTATTTATTAATTTATTTATTTGTTTCAATTTCTATACCACCCTTCTCCAAATAGGACTCAGGGTGGTGAACAGCTAAAGTAAAAACAGGACATACAAAATTTAAAACAGTTTAAAATAATTAAATATTTTGGCCGTGAATTAAAACCACCCAATTTAAAATCAATTTAAAATTTAACTCAAGCCAGCCCAGCTAGTTGAAATAAATAGAGAAATGGAGTTGGAGCTGTTCACTTGACTTAGTTTGGGAAGAGAAATACATGTTACAGTTCCTAGATCAATTTAATGTAATTTTTAGACTTGTAAGGCCACCCAATTCAAAATGAATCTAGACAGCATGTAGTATTGTTACTCCGCATTTTAAGAATATAGACTGATGGATTATAAAGTGTATTTGACACTGGCAAATATTAATTATTTATATATTTATTAGATTTTTATCTCAACTTTATTATTTTATACATAGTAAGCCAGTGAATATAACACAATACTCCATCTCTTTTTGCCCACAACAACCCTTTGAGATGGGCTGAGCTGAAGCAGAGTGACTAGTCCAAAGTTATCCAGTTGACTTTCATGCCTATTAGAACTAAAACTCACAGCCTCCTAACTTCTAGGTCAGCAACTCTAACGACTACACCAGATTGGCTCTAATCTATTGTAGATATTCACAATTATGAATAGCCAGAGGAGTCTACTGTTCTCAGAAAACATTAATCTCATTTTAATTCTTTATCTTCCTGCTACAGTTCAACAGCACAGACCAGGGGGGAAAATATCCATTACAATTTCTGTGGGTTATCCATCAGGGTTACAAAGCATTGAAAACATTATACAATGCCAAAACAATTGTTTTGCACAACTCAAAATCTTTAATCTGTCTTCATTCAGATGAATTTCAATTTCCCCTGTTCAACTAGGATAATTTTAGAATGTGCATAGAATGTATGGAAATTTGTGCTTTGTCTGGAATTTTTCAAAGGGCTTATATTGGGAAAAGAATACATAATTACATAAATACTCCCCCCCCCCATTTCTTCATGAAACATTAGCTGATTTCCTTTGTTTCTATTTCATTTTCTTCTCCCAGGCAATGCAAATAGTAGGAGTGCAGCAATGAAAGAGGGAGCAGAAGAACAGCCTTCCAATAGAAGCCTTGATGTTTTCTATGGAACAACCATGAGATGGGCTTGGTTTCCCGGCTATGTCCCTAGTGGAGCTGTGACTTACTGTAACAGTCACGCTAACAGATATGAATATCCTTGCATGGTTTCAGACTGCTCTACTGGCTATTACAGTTCCAGCTGGGGGTCGTTACTGTTATTACACAGGTGGAAACAAAGAACACTCCACTTCTGATTTCCAGATTTTGTTGAATGATCATTACTTTGAATCACTAAGCTGGTGGCCAGGTTCATGGGGCAATGTCCCATCCAATTCCATCAACACTTGCTCAGGTATAAGAGTATATGTTGGTAAAAATCAGTTTGGCTTAGGTAAGGTGGTCAGCGAACATCAAGCCTTTTTCAGTAGACAGAATGGCAAGGAAAAATTGTATAAATATTATGATGTCCTGATCATTAATAAAGACTATCACTCTCAGAATATCATCAATGTCAATTATGACCTAAAGCAAGGATCTTACAGTGTGGGAAGCATGGCATTAGCTTCCAGCAAACTCATCAACAAAGATTGTAAGGCAGTGAAGAAGATTAATACCTTATCAGGAACTGTGACTTCTGAACATTCCTGGGATTTTGGCATTTCCATCTCTCAGACCGTCAGCTTTAGTATGACAGCAGGGATACCTGACATCTTTGGAGGATCATGGGGCATTTCATCAGAGAAAACCTTCAGCTGGAGTAAGGGTTATACATATAGTGAATCGGTCACATATTCTGAAACAATTGAGGTTGAAATTCCACCCAACCACAGCTGTGAGTTGGTAATGAATGGCAAGAAAATGAGGGGACAGGTTCCTTTCACTGCTAGAGCCACCCGTTATTACTGTGATGGAACCCAGCAGAGTGCCACCATCCAAGGTGTCAGCTACAACGTAGTTGAATTAAAAGGAGATGCCCTCAGATGACTTAATAATTAATTTTTTTTTGACTCCACTGAAATGGATAAACTGACATTGGAATTGAAAGAAATGACAGACTTGGAGTATTATGTATCATGGGAGAAATGGTACAAATGGATTGAAAACAGAAAAATAAAACAGACTCAGACATAGTAGAATTAGATGAAGTAAAATGTATAGAGTATAAGAATTTTGTAGTGATATGTTGTGTAAATGGTCACAGTTGTGCCAATTTTTTTTGTTTTTTGTAATTTTGCATTTTTTTAATGTTTGAAAATCAATAAAATATTAAGAAAATAAAATAAAATAAAATAAAAGGAGATGCATAGGTTGAACGCTGTATCCCGATCCCAAATGCTGTCCTTTGTAGTTTTATTAGTTTGCAGCAAGAATCTAAATAAAGTTAATTATTGTTGAGCTTTTAGAAGGATTCATTATAAATTGAAGTTTGTAAGCAAAAAATAGTGATTTGCACTAGGCCGATCTTTTTGCTTTATTGGTATTAGTAAAAAACCAGTTAGCCTTGAGTTCCTTTGAACTGAATTTGCTATAAAGCAGTTCTTAGAAATTGTTCTTAGACTTTAATTCTAAATTACAAATTCAGTATAAACGTAAATTGTGCTCATTGTTCATAGCAAAGAAATCTCCATTCAAAATAGTGGTGCTATCAAGAGGAAGGGTGCTATATTATTTGAGCACTGCAATCAAGGAAACAAGGCTTGAGGTTTTGTGAACCTGACTTTGCCATTAAACTAATATCACTATCAAATCATTATTGTCCATGATCTCATTATAAAGAAGCTCAGTTGAAATTAATGTTCTTAATTCCTTAAAAGTAAATATTGGTCAGACACCAACTACATAAATCTATTTTTATCTTTTTCCCCAGGTTTTTTTTTGCTTTGAAACTTGTCTTCTCTTCCTCTGCTGTTCTGCTGTTCTTCTATTGTAATATTCCTATTATTATAATAGGAGAATATTCCTAATATTCTTAAATTATAATAAGGACACAAAAGTGATATAAAGTATTTGTCAGTTTTCCAAGTACCCATAGGAAGCAGAACTCTGAGGCAGGTAGATTCCTCAAAGAACAATTTTATTGGAGATAAACTATTGGCACAAGCAATAGTTCCCTCTTTTCCCAAACAATCAATCATGTCCAATCAAGGTGCTGGCTGGTTGCTTGGTTACACTGTTCTTCCTCTCTCCAGCCACCTGTTGGAATGTCCTGTGGTTCCCACAGGAAACTATTCTGTTTTGGCAACAACAGCCCAGCTGTCTATATTCCCCCTTCCCTGTTCCCTCTTCTGCATTGTGGCAACTCTGAAGCCTCCATGATGGCCTCAGCCAGGTTTGCTTCAGAATTGACAGTATTGTATTGTAGTTTGAAAATTAATATTAAAGTTCAACCATGCTTTAAAAAAGTAAATGTATGTTCTTCTTCCATTATTTTTATCTGATACATTCCCTATCAATACAGATGATCCTTGAGTTATGGCCATTTGATAAATGACTGTTCAAAGTTCCAACAGGGCTTACGGCTAGCCTCCAGAGTTATGGCTTTTGGAGTGCCCTCATGGTTACGTGACCAAAATGTGGGTGCTTGGCAGTCCATCCACACTTAACAACCATAGGGAGATTTTAACTCTCTCCCACCTACCTATCTCCCTCCCGTCTATGCCCTTTTGGACTCTTGCACTCCATGGCCTCTGCTACTTTATCTGACCGTCCTGTCAGATAGGCATTTGGGAAGGACTTAAATGGGAGGCGGCCCCTTAACTTGGAAGAATCATTGCTTGAAGCTAGGAAGGATCAAGGCTATCATAGCTTGGTTTGGGGCAGATCGTCAGCTAAAGATGGGTGCAATTCGGTTAATAATGGCAACAGGAGTGCTGGGATGCTATTGCTAAGTGATATAATCACATAACATCATGCTTTGTTACTGCATTGCTTAATGATGAAAATTTCAGTCCCAATTTTAATTGTAACTTGCTGACTATCTGTACACGCTTTTCTTGTTGCATGTCCATGGGTGAAATTAAACTTAGAATAATTTTATTGTCCCTTTGAATGTTCAGCATAGATTAAAATAAAATTTCATTGCATACAGCTTTCAAAGGTTTTCACATCTAATATACACAAGAATGACAAAATAAATAAATAAATACAAAATTATGCATATACCCACATATATTATATGAAACAGCACCGTCTAGTTCGGATGTATACATGTACATGGTAGGAGAAACAAATCTTGCGAGTTTACCAGATGGATGGCAAAGATGCTAGAAATATTTATTTATTTATTTATTTATTTGTTTGTTTGTTTGTTTGATTGATTGATTTATATGCCACCCTTCTCCGGAGACTCAGGGCAGCTTACAATGCATTAAGCAATAGCCTTCATACTTTTTGTATATACCTGCTTAGTAGGGCTTTTGCCCCCCCCACAAAGCGGTGTTCTTTTTATACAAAGTCAGCTTATTGCCCCCACAATCCGGGTCTTCACTTTACCTACTTCGAAAGGATGGAAGGCTGAGTCAACCTTGAGCCTGGTGAGATTTGAACTTGCAGTAATTGCAGGCAGCTGGCAACTTAAGTGCTACTTTAACAGCACTTAGTCCACTGCGCCACCAGGCTCTTCCAATACTTCAAAACCTCCTCCCAGAGAGAAGCAACAGAAACAGACTGTGAAATGGGTGTGTTGGATCTCTAAGAATGCTTTGGGGTCTAAGTACATAGCGCTTATAAGCAGTTCCTATATACTGTAATTGTTCCTAGATCACAAAAGATGTGAAATTGATTCTTGCAATACAGCTAATGCAACTACAAAATCATTCTTGTTCAGAGATCTTTGGGGAAACTCATGCATTAGAATGAATGCCATCAATGATGGCAGCTGCCAAAGTTTTCCAGTTTTCTAACTGGATGATTCTAGTGGATTTGCACTTTTTAAATTTAGTTTGAGGTTTCTGCCTGTTCATGAAATAGGATCAATGGAATTTAACTGCAGTCCAAGGACAGTGGCTATGAAAGAAGAAGCTGCTTATAAAGAATAGGTGGCTGCATTCCCTTCATATGATTTTCCAGGTTGCAATGTATGGCTGTGAAAGTTGGACCATAAGAAAAGCTGAGCACCGAAGAATTGAGGCCTTTGAACTATGATGCTGGAGAAGACTCCTGCGAATCCCTTGGACTGCAAGGCAATCAAACTGGTCAGTTCTAGAGAAGATCAACCCTGACTGCTCTTTAAAAGGCCAGAGTCTGAAGATGAATCTCAAATACTTTGGCCACCTAAAGATTGAGGGCAAAAGAAGAATGGGACAACAGAGAATGAGGTGGCTGGATAGAATCACTGAAGCAATAGGTGTGAGCTTAAATGGACTCCAGAGGATGGTAGAGGATAGGAATACCTGGAGGAACGTTGTCCATGGGGTCGTGATGGGTCGGACATGACTTTGCAACTAATAACAAAAATTCCCTTCATTATTTTTCTTTGAGACTTCTTTTATTAGCTTAAAAGCAGCAAGCATATCAGGGCAGCAAGATATTTCCAGCATATTTATTCTGCATCCAATTTTCTGGAGAATGCAATAGGATCTGTACTTATTCTGCAGCCAGGAAATGCCTGAAGAAACAAACTAAAGGTCAGCAAAAGGGAAATAGCATAACCCTTCACAGTTTCTGGCAATGAGTTTGGGGATGAGTTACAAAAGCCTGACTCACACACTCCTGGCTCTCCCTCATTTCCAAATGCCTGCAAAGCTGGGAGATTCCAAGGTGAGGCTCCTGCCAAATCAATTTCATACCTGATTCTGGGAGCTCCAGAAATGTAGCCTTTGCTATCCGGGACAAAACCCCTGTGTACCAGGGGTGGGTTCTACTTACCTTTACTACCGTTTGCAATGGGACTGCGCATAGAAGTGTTCTGATGACGTTGGGGTCAGTGGGCGGAGCCTCCCACCAGTTTTACTACCGGTTTTATAGAACTGGTGCGAACTGGGGACAACCCACCACTGCTGTATACCCACTGCAAGTCCTGTGCTGGTGGAAAGCTTCAATGAGTCAGTTGCCAGCTAATTACTCAGCATTGCAGGACATATATTGGGCAAAAAGGAGGCTGACCACCCTCTCTAATAGTACTCCTACAATTGTGGCATTGTTTAGTTCTGGAAGTAGCAATTCTAAGGGGTCCACCATATGCCCTTTCTGAGTTGAAGACAGAGATCCAATCACATCATTGTGAAAAACCTACAGAAAGGCTCTGGAATGATATCCCCCAACAAATCATATAAATCACATTCTGTTCTTAGTTAGATTAGCCTTTAGGACCTGTGAGTTGTCTGACTTTTTTTTTTTTGTTAGTGGTCATTTTCTTCCAACAGTTTTTTTTAATATTGGGTGTATTTTTTAATTTCAATTTCGTTTATATTACACACTGCTCAGAATTGTATTGGAATCAGGGTCTTATAAAATTAATAAAGTTGTTATTTATAATTTTAGCTGTAATAAAATCAAATTTGAGCTGCTTGGCTATAGCCTTTCTTCAGACCAGGTAAGAGGCCATTGTGGGAAGAAATGTCATCTACATATGAAGCAAAGTTATTTTCCTTGAGGTCTTCCTGCTGCTTAACCACAAGCATATAGAGCAGTGGTTCTCAACCTGTGGGTCGGGACCCCTTTGGGGGTCGAATGACCCTTTCACAGGGGTCGCCTAAGACCATCGGAAAACACATATTTTCAATGGTCTTAGGAATAATTTTATGGTTAGGGGTCACCACAACAGGAGGAACTGTATTAAAGGGTCGCAGCATTAGGAAGGTTGAGAACCACTGATATAGAGACTTGACCTTACTGTTTAAATATGGCCCAATAAAGATATTGTGAAATGGTTGAGACTTTGAAATCTGAGGATTTCAAAACTTCTGTTCTAGAAGTCTTTGAACGGCCCTGCCTCCTGCATTAGGATCATTTCTGCTGCTACCAGCTACTATCTGTTTGGGAGCTTCTTGACCTGGTGTACTTCTAATCCTTGAAAGATGGCTTTCACAAGATGTGCTGCTCAACTAGGGATTACATGATAAAAATGATATTATTTCAGTAGTACCATCTTTTTGCCATATAACACTGAAGTACCGTATGTAGCTTGGTATGTGTATTTGCTCTGCATTGATTGAGGGGATGATTATTTTTCCTCTTGTCCTTGATTGTTTTACTCTATGTGTATGTACATACAAACACCTATACTTTAATATATGCATGCATGCATGCGTGTGTGTGTCTGTAAAATTTTCCTTTTAACCCTATCAAATAAAGGAGATAAAATAGAGAAAGTTACAAGTTCTGAATGCAAACTTAAAAGAATCTGTAAAAGAAAAATATTTAGAGTGAATTTATTGGTTGTGGGCAGATCACAAGACGTCATCGGCTTGTGGAAAAGGACTTTCTCCAACTAAAAACCCTGATGGTATCCTGAGGATAATGACTATAATTACCATTAGAAGACATAAGATGTTAACTGCAGAGCAATTGTGAGCCAGTGGAGGAATTGTTTCTCAGCAATTTCTTCTTTAGCAACATACCTAACAGTTGGGCAACTGATTTTTTTTAAAAAATAGTATTTATTGAATTTTCCAACATTTAAAACACAAAACACATATTTACACTTATAACAGCTTTTCCATATTGGTATCCATATCTTTCATAAATCATATTTACAAAAATTCTACTTATATACATCACTATCCTATGTTATATCCTATTTAAATTATAATCATATCTAGTCATCAATCAATATCATATATTTCTTATAAATCTTACATTCTATATATTATACTCTTTACAACTTATACCTTAGGTTTTATGTTTACTCTTGAGCCAGGAATACCATCTATTCCAAATTTGATAGTACTCGGATTCTTCCCTCTCCTTCATTTCCATAGACAGTCTATCCATTTCTGCACATTCATAGATTTTCCTTATTATCATGTGGTCTGGAGGTCAGACTGTGGTCAGTCTGTTTCCAATTCTGTGCTAAAGCAATTCTACTTGCCATTAATATATGTAACGTTATGTATTGTAATTCTTTCCCCATTTTCCCATCAAAAATACCCAAGAGAAACAATTCCGGCTTCAACTCTATTCTCTGTTCAATTATCTCTTGTGGTAGAACGTTCCCTGCTTGTAACCACATCTCCAGCACTCAAGCGATCGGTTTGAGAATATCTTGGCCAGTCTGGCTGGTGGTAGGTGCCAGTGATAGAACATTTTATAAAGGTTCTCCTTATAAACAGCTGACATTGTTAGTTTGTAGTTTCTCTCTCATAATTTATCCCAATGATCTAATTGAAAACTATGTCCAAAATTTCTCGCACAACTAATAATTGTGTCCTTCACATTTTCTTCTTCCATTTTAAATGTTAATAATAAATTATATGATTTAGTGATCATTTTTTTCACCTGTTCCTAATATTTTGTCAAATTCCAATTGATCTCCATAAATGCCATATTGTTCTTGATCTTTTTTATATTTTATATTCTTATATTTTATCTAATTTGCAGGTATGGCAATTTTTATTCTTCGATATTTTAAATCTTGTTCGATTTTAAATTTTCTTTTTCGTCTAATAATTTTGAATACCTTACCACTTTGTTTATGTCTAATGCATAAACTCTGATAAATATTTGGGACAAAATTAAGAAAAAAATATTATATGAAAGTTCCAATTTGGATATCAACAATGGAGGCAATAATTTGTCCAAATGGGTAACTGATTTTTAAGCCATTGTCTTATACAAAACTTTATTAGTCTGATTACTACTTATATATCAGTTCAAAAGAGCCATGAGGAATATGATTTAAAGTTGGCATCTCTGTATTCAGAACTGAAACACAGGACAAGGGCAAAAGTGGGTAAGCTTCTTATAGCAGAGTCTTACATTTTTGAAGAGGGGGAGTCAATAATGGGGTGATGATATAATTTCCACCCTAGAATGCTTCTGATATGTTCTCACGCCACTTACAAAAGTAAATAATTATATGCATATAATTGCACATATACACTATAATTTTGAAACTTCTAAACTTTTCACACCCCCTGGAATATCGTCTCACATCCCAGATTGGAAACCCCTATATTAGATAGATTGATAACCTGATAGACTTCAAAAAAATTTACTCTTGACTTAATCAGTAAACATTTATTCTGTTACCCATATAGTAGACATGTGTGTTTGTGTGCATGCATATGTATGTACATACATGTATATAGACTATACACTCTACCCTGGAACAAAGTTACTGTTAGTGCTTTGGCCACTGGAGAACTGTTTTCATTTCACCATTCCCTAAACATACAGTTATCAAGCATGTCTAACTGTCTGCAATACAGAAATAAGATAATCAGTGTTATATTGTTTACTTCATACTACTCCATAGAAGAGTAGTATGTAAAGAAAAGTAAAGAAAATGAAGACCTACAGTATATTAAGGCAAAGTTGAGTCCTTGACCAATATTTGCTTCAAAAATATTGTATTAATTGTCTAATATATTTTTAGAATAGAATAGAATTTTTTATTGGCCAAGTGTGATTGGACACACAAGGAATTGGTCTTGTGCATATACTCTCAGTGTGCATAAAGAAAAGTTACATTTGTCAAGAAACATAAGATACTATACAAAATTTAATGATAGTCATAGGGTACAAATAAGCAATCAGGAAACAATATCAATACAAATCGTGAGGATACAAGCAACAAAGTTACAGTCATACAGTCATAAGTGGAAGGAGATGGGTGGTGGGAATAATGAGAAGATTAATAGTAGTGCAGATTTAGTAAACAGTTTGAAAGTGTTGAGGGAATTATTTGTTTAGCAGAGTGATGGCATTTGGGAAAAAATGTTCTTGTGTCTACTTGTTCTGGTGTGCAGTGCTCTATAGCGTCATTTTGAGGGTAGGAGTTGAAACAGTTTATGTCCAGGGTGTGAGGGGTCTGTAAATATTTTCATAGCCCTCTTTTTGACTTGTGCAGTACAGGTCCTCAATGGAAGGCAGGTTGGTAGTAATTGTTTTTTCTGCAGTTCTAATTATCCTCTGAAGTCTGTGTCTGTCTTGTTGGGTTGTAGAACCAAACCAGACAGTTATAGAGGTGCAGATGACAGACTCAATAATTCCTCTGTAGAACTGTATCAGCAGCTCTTTGGGCAGTTTGAGCTTTCTGAGTTGGCGCAGAAATAACGTTCTTTGTTGTGCTTTTTTGATGACGTTTTTGATGTTGGGTGTCCATTTTAGGCCGTGAGGTATGGTAGAACCTAGAAATTTGAAGGTCTATACTGTTGATATGGTGTTGTCTAGTATTGTGAGAGGTGGAAGTATGGGAGAGTTCCTCCTAAAGTCTACCACCATTTCTACGGTTTTGAGTGTGTTCAGTTTCAGATTGTTCTGGTTGCACCATGAGGCTAGTTGTTCAACCTTCCGTCTGTATGCAGATTCATCACTGTCTCGAATGAGACCGATCACTGTTGTGTCATCTGCGAACTTCAGTAGTTTAACAGATGGATCGTTTGAGATGCAGTCACTGGTATATAGAGAAAAGAGAAGTGGAGAAAGTATAAGCCTTGTGGGGCCCCTATGCTAATTGTACAGGTTTCTGATGTGATTCTGCTTAGCTTCACGTGCTGCTTCCTGTCTGTTAGGAAGCTTATGATCCATTTATAAGTATGTTCAGGTACCGCTAGCTGGTTTAGCTTAGTTAGAAGAATGTTTGGAATGATGGTGTTGAATCAGTGGTGAAATCTGAACAGGTTTACTACTAGCATGCGGTAAGTAGAACAGCGTGCAAGAGGGTGGTGGTTATCAGCTGTGGGGCACAATCTTTTTTTTTACGCGCTGCTCAGCTCTGATCATCAGAGGCTTTTTTTTAATCTTTTAAAAGCATTTTAAAAACAGAGCTTTTAAAAGGCTCTAATGATTCCAGCTGAGTTGCCTGATCGCCAGAACATTTTAAAAGCATTTTTTCTACAACTTCTTTGGCCAAAGAGGTCAGGGGGGAGGGCATTGGGGGGGGGCATGGATTTTTGTTACCTGTTCTCCGAACCACCCACCGCCATCACTACCGGATCAGGTGATCCGGTCTGAACTAGGACCATTTCACCCCTGTGTTACAGTCTCTGTGAGTTCATCTAAGTCTGCAGAGATACTTTCAAAAACATTCCAATCAGTGCAGTCAAGGCAGGCCTGTACCGTTAACTTCGCCTCCTCCGTCCACGTCTTCACTGATTTAATTGTTGGTTTTGTGGTTTTAAGTCTTTGCCTGTAAGCAGGTACAAGGTGAATCATGTAATGATCAGTGTCCCACAGCTGCTTGTGGTAATGACTGATAAGCATCTTTTAGTGTTGGGTAGCAATGGTCTAAAGTATTATTGCCTCTGGTGGGACAATTGACATGTTGAAAGTATTTTGGTAGCTGTTTCCTTAAGTTGCTTTGTTTAGATCTCCCAAAATAATGGAATTGGGGTATTTGGCTTCAGCCTCCATAATCTGGTCAGCTAGAGTTCGTAATGCCTTGTTTACCTAGGCTTGGGGGGGGGGCATAAACAGCAATTAGTAGAAATGAAGAGAACTCATGTGGACAGTATAATGGTTTACAGTTGATAAGTAAAGACTCTAAGTTTTCATCAGAGAATTTATATATTATAGTTATATCCTATATATCCTAAGTTATATCCTAAGATTTAGGTTTTAATTTTATCTATTTTTCTCTAAAAGTCTATCATGGAAAATCAACGGGTCTGGGAAGATATTTGACATCACTATCTAATGTGCTGTTGGCTACCATTAAGTAGAAGGAGCAGAGTTGTGAGGATTCCAACTATTCCATGGAGCATTAAGCCCCAGAACCAGCTGTGTGTCCAAGAAACAATAGCAACCCTCAGGAGTGGAAGGAAGAAAGTAGAATTCCAGAAGATCATTTATCACTTTGGTCTGCTGAATGGAGATGTGGTTGACTTGGCACCTAAAGTTGAGGTGACCTTTCATTATTTTGTTCTCAGAACAGCTCCCTTTTTCAATGGATGATCTATTGATTAGTTTTTGGAAATACAGTATCTTGAGGTTCTCAGGAGTCTGAGACATCCTCATGTGGTTTTTTCCAATACTCCATTAATGGATATTAATACGAATTTGAAATCAGAATCTGTCTACAGCAATTTGGGGATATTTGATGTTGCTGGATTAAATATCCCATCATCATGTATATTCCCATCTTTAGAAGCCTCAGTCTGGGAATAACAGGCTGGAATAAATGCCATATTATTACTACTGGGTAATTCTGGAATCACAATCCATGTCATGATTTCATGTGATCATCAGTGCATGGTGATCTGAAAGGTCCAGGAGATAATGGCAACAGTCACATCTGCCTTAGCTGGGGAGAAATCAAGAAAAGAATGTTCTGCTTTTACGACTTCAGAAGGGAGGAAATATTCTACTTTGTTTAGGATAGTGTGGGCAGAGGTTATATAGTGAAGGAAGCATTTTTATCTTTCACTTCAGTTTACTGGGTGGACAAGAAGTGATGGTTGCCTGCCTGCTTTGCCTTCTATTTGCCTGCAATCTTCTGCCAGTTCTCTTGGCTGGCAAAGGTAATACTGACACTGTGGTTTTAGAAGATGAAGGAGCCTGGGCAATCTGCTGTTAGATCCCATTTATGCTGTTGAAAACTCTTCCAGTCTCTCCTCCTCAGTTTTCTAAAGTTTCTAAAGTTTTCTAAAGTTTTCTCTTTCTCCTCCTCATCTCCTCTCTCACTCCTGGTCATTTCTTTCTCTCCAACTTTATCACCTAATAATATTGGCATGCCATTGAACTTACAGGTCTTGCAGCTTGGACCTCTCTAGTCATCTTGTGCTAATGAAATCATTTCATTAAAGACAGGAGATATTTTCCAATTTATCTTTTCAGAGAGCTGCAGCTAAGGATTGTATGATTTAGGCATGTATATTTCTGAGATGATTTTAGTTGGTTCTTAATTGATGTGTTGTAAGAAGGGGCAATGCTGACATCAAATTAAGAGTGGAAGAATGTACTTGAATTCCTCAACTTATGATCACAATCAAGCCCAAAATTTATGCTGTTAAGTGAGAAATTTGTTAAGTGAATTTTGCCCCATTTTATGAATTTTCTTACCACATTTGTCAAGTGAATCACTGCAATTGTTAAATTAGTAATATAGTTGTAAAGTGAATCTGGCTTCCCCATTGACTTTGCTTGTCAGAAGGTCACAAAAGGGGGTCACATGACTCCGTGACACTGCAACGGTCATAAATGTGAGTCAGTTGTCAAGAATCCAAATGTAAATCACGTGACCGTTGGGATGCTATAATGGTCATAAGTGTGAAAAATGGTCATAAGTCACTTTTTCAGTGCCATTGTAACTTCAAATGGTCATTAAATGAACTATTGTAAGTCAAGGACTATCTGTATTTTCCAAATTTTTCCACCAGTAGAAGATGGGATTGTTAACACAAATTTTCTTTTTTCCATAAGACTTTTCTCCTATACTTTCATCTTGCTCTCCTTTCCTTTAGATCAAGATTCAACTTCTTTCTATATTGCGAAAGGCTTTTAAGTTTTATATGCAGTAAAACAAATTAAGGGCATTGTTTTTTGGAAATTTGCTTGGTAAATTAGATTTAAAAGATGTTTTAAGTATTTGATCTGGGGCTTTTTTATGTCTGTAAGATGTCGACTTCTACCATGCTGACTAAAAGGTGGGGAAAATTTAAGAAATAATCTATTTACAGTTTAGCCTATTTAATTGCTAAATCAGTCTAAACCATCCAAATCACTCTACAGAGGATGCTATTTCTTCTGTTCTCCATCTGAATTTAGCGCACTTAGGAGAAAGAAACACTCATGTGTGAATGCTGTTTGTTGACTTCAGTTTGGCATTTAACACAATTATCCCTAAGCATCTAGTAGACAAACTGGACCCTTAAGACTTTTAAAATTTATTTTTATTTTATTTATTTGTCAAGAACGTATTAGGTTATATATATATATATATATGAGTATAAGCATGAATTGAATACATAAAATAAATACGAATAGAGGAAACATTAGGACAGGGACGGTAGGCGGTGCTCTTATGCACGCCCCTTACAGACCTCTTAGGAATGAGGTGAGGTCAACAGTAGACAGTCTTAGGTTAAAATTTTGGAGTTTTTGGGATGAAACCACAGAGACAGGTAGTGCATTCCAGGCATTGACCACTCTGTTGCTGATTCCTGACTTTCTTTTTTTAAAAATTTATTGAATTTTCTAACATTTAAAACACAAAACACAAACACATATTTACATTTATAACAGCTTTTCCATATCGGTATCCATATCTTTCATAACAATCATATTTAAAAAAATTCTATTTATATATATCACTATCCTATGTTGTACCCTTATTTAAATTATAATCATATCTACTCACAAATCAATATTATACATTTCTTATAAATTTTACATTCTATATATTATACTGTTTACGACTTATATTTTAGGTTTTATGTTTACTCTCGAGCCAGGAATACCATCTATTCCAAATTTGATAGTACTCGGATTCTTTCCTCTCCTTCATTTCCATAGACAGGCTATCCATTTCTGCACATTCATAGATTTTCCTTACTATCATGTAGTCTGGAAGAGTGTCAGTCTGTTTTCAATTCTGTGCTAAAGCAATTCTATTTCCCGTTAATATATGTAACATTATGTATTGTAATTATTTCCCCATTTTCCCATCAAAAATATCTATCCAAGAGAAACAGTTCCAGCTTCAACTCTATCCTCTGCTCAATTATCTCTTCCAGCCACTTTCTTATCTTACTCCAATACATTCTGGTCTTGGGACAGGTCCACCACAAGTGGTAGAATGTTCCCTGCTTGTATCCACATCTCCAGCACTCAAACAATCGGTTTGAGAACATATTGGCCAATCTGGCTGGTGGTAGATGCTAGCAATAGAACATTTTATAACAGTTCTCTTTATAAGCAGCTGACATCATTAGTTTGTAGTTTCTCTTCCATAATTTATCCCAATGATCTAATTGAATATGATGTCCAAAATTTCTCGCCCAACTAATCATTGTCTCCTTCACATTTTCTTTTTCCATTTTAAATCTTAATAATAGATCATATGTTTTAGTAATCATCTTTTCCCCTGTTCCTAATAATATTTTGTCAAGTTCCAATTGATCTCCATAAATGCCGTATTGTTCTCAATCTTCTTTATATTTTGTTCTAATTTGCAGATATGGCTACCAGTCAATTTTTATTCCTTGATTTTTTAAATCTTGCTCCGATTTTAAATTTCCTTGTTCATCTAATAATTCCAAATACCTTACCACTTTGTTTATATCTAATATATTTGGATAAATTATTGCCTCCATTGTTGATATGCAAATTGGAACTTAAATATAATGGTTTTTCTTAATTTTGTTCCAAATATTTATCAAAGCATTTCGCACTAGATGTCTCTGGAAGTATGTATGTGTTTTATCTTTTCCTTCTCACAGGAACATGTGCCATCCCAATTGGAGATCATGACCCTCTAGAGTTAATACCCTCTTGTTATTTAATTGGACTCTGTTACTGCCACCGCTTGATAGTATAATTCCCAATCAGGGAGGCCGAAGCCTCCTTTGATTCTAGAGTCCTGTAAAAGTTTAAGCTTTATTCAGGCTTTTTTTTCAACCAAATAAATTTATCTATTATTTTATTTAATTGTTCAAAGAATATTCTTCCCAATCTTATTGGTATTGTTTGGAAAAGATATTACAATTTGGGTAATATGTTCATTTTTATTGTAGCAATTCTACCAATCAAAGATATTTGTAGTTTTGCCCAATTATCTAAATCTTTTTATATCTGTTGTACCAATTTGTCATAATTGTCCTCTTTTATTGTGGAACATTTTGCTATTAGCCATATTCCCAAATACTTCACTTTTTTAACAATTTGGATCCCCAATTTCTCTTCCTTATTTTGCCTTTTTGTTAAATTCTTAATCAGCATTTTCATTTTTTCTTTACTTATTTTGAGCCCCGCCACTTTACCAAATTCTTCAATTTCCTGTACTAGAATGGTTCCTGTCTCCAATGGGTCTTCTATTATAAAAACCAGATTATCCATGATAGCTTGAACTTTGTATTCTTCCTATTTGATTTTAAGTCCTTTTATTTTTCGATTTTATCTAATTTGTATCAGTAATGCTTCCAATGATAGTATAAATTAAAGGTGGACAGAGGGCATCCCTGTCTTACCCCTTTAGTTATACTAATCTTCTCCATTGTTTCCCCATTTATTATTATTTTCGCCGATTGATTCGAATAGATCGCTCTAATCATACCTGTAAATTTTCCCCCAAAGTTCATAATTTTTAAATGATTGATAAGAAAGTTCTAATTTAAATTATCAAATGCTTTTTGGGCATCTACAAACAATGCCAGCTGCTTTTCCGGGTGTGCCTCATAATATTCTAATGAGTTTATAATAATCCGTGTATTTTTCCTTATATGTCTATTAGGCAAAAATGTATTTTGGTCCGAATAAATAATTTCATTTAATATTTTTTCTGGACATTATTGTCATGAATATTTTGTAATCAACATTAAGTAGCGAGATTGGCCTATAGTCTTTAATTTGTTGAGTGTTTGTATCATCATTTGGGATAAGTGTTATGAGTGCCTCCATCCATGTCCTTGGTTGTTTTGCCTGTTCTAGAGCATCATTGTATATGTTCAATAGTCGTGTTTCCAATGGTTTTTGTATCTCTTTGTAGAACTCTGAGGGGATACCATCTGGTCCTGGTGTTTTATTATTTTTTTGCTTTTGAATTGCCGTTTTATCTCCACTATCATAATTTTGTCATTTAACATTTCTTTTATTTTGTCCAATATTATGGGGACATTCCTATCCTTTAAGTATTGCATAATGTTATCTTCCTCTATTCTCTCTTGCCTATAAAGAGTTCCAAAGAAATTTTGGGCTATTCTCTTTTTATCCCCCATCTGATGCTTTATGTTCCCCTCTTCATCCTGTAGTTGTGTTATTAGCTTTTTTCCTTTGTCTTTTTTCAGTTTATAGGCCAGCCATCTCCCCAGTTTATTAGCATGCTCAAAATATACCTGTTTCATCGCTCTGAGTTTTTGGGCAAATTAATTAATTTCAGCAAATTAATTCTTGTATTAATTTTTCAGCCAGTGAAATTCCAGACATATCACTGATTCAGTGAAAGGTGTACTTTAGTTTTCTAGGATTTGCAGTTCCAAACTGGGGGCACAAAACAGGAACTGAATCAATCCCTTAGGATGAGTAAGAAATAAAGATTAAAAAAACAACAAATGGTAGCATTTGCTGGGCAACATTATTGGATAATTCTTTCCTTGGAATATCACCTCAGGATTCACATATATGATCCCATTTAGCTGATCACTTAATCAGAAAAAGAGGTAGGATTGGCCCTTTTCTCTCTCAGTTCTTGGCATAATTTAGAAACATATTAGTTTGATTCCAAGCATTTAATTATTATTCTGTGATTCTGAGGCTTTAATAGATTGTTCACTCATTTCAATCATAGTTTTTCCCCCTCCAGGTTCTTCTTCCTGTGTCTTCCCTTTTATCTTTAATCGGAGGCCATATTCATCTTGCACTAGAGATGGAGCCATTGATGAGCAGCTCTGGTGCAGCACAACATCTAATTATGACACAGATGGCCGGTGGAAGCACTGCATTCTTCAAGGTAAGTAATTCAGAATCCTATTAGAAATGAATAATCCAGAAATCTGCCATCTGCTATCTTCTTCTCTGGGCAATGGTTTAATAGATTACATTTGAACAACTGGCTCATGGCTTCTAAGCAAGATATGAAATATAGCATTAACATTACAGATAATGATAAGATAAGATAGGACTACTGTTTGTCACTGTTATAAACCTCTCATCCCCCAGCCTAATCCTTGATATGGTGAAGCGTCATCATGATAGTTGGCTCGAGAGAAGAGCAATAACATTATTGTTACTGCTATGTTCCCTAAACTCATTTTAGATTGCTTCTCATCCAAGAAGCTTCTTCAGCTCTGACAGGATAGTGGGGAATGGAAGGATTTATATTTCTTGCAGACAGCTGGTAATCTGCATCATTTTAGAGGGTTGTTAAAGCACTTGGAGGTTTATCTGTGTCCTTAGGATCACCTGAGTAGTGCTCCTGGTTCCTGTAGTCTGCAATCTTTCTCTGGAAATCCAGTCCTACTCCCACATCATTCAAAGGGTGTTCATCCCAAATTGTATAGCTAAAAGTCTGTAGAGATTCTCAGTCATCCAGGTCATGGATGTTCCAAAGGGGCTTTTTCAGGAGGCAACTGGACTTTCTTGTTTTTTGTTTTTTTTTTGAAGATGTTTCGCTTCTCATCCAAGAAGCTTCTTCAGCAACCATAACCTGGATGACTGAAAATCTCTACAGACTTAGATCTGATGGGAAAAAATACCCAATTGGCAGCACTCAAATGAAAAATGATCTTCTTGAGTGTAATACTTCTATAAATAAATGGAGATGCAGCACCATTCTTTCATCTCAGTAGTAAAAGGTGCCGGACCAACCCTCAAAAAGTAGTCAGTTCATGTAATTTCTAAATCCAATAGAGATCAGGAGAGACAAAGGGTAATTTGGCCTTAAAAAGCAAGAAATTCTATCCTGATTTGGAGCCTAAGCCTGCAATATTCTGACTGAAACAGGGGTGGACAATTTGCAATGTAAGCAAATTTTTAGTAGCCTCTTGATCCCCAGAGATTTCAGTGACAATATTCAGCAAATTACCAAATCATAGAAGCATAATTTCATATATTTTTTTACAAGAGAAAAGTAATGTACAAAAAATCCCAAAGAGTAGAAACTTCCAGATTGATTTAACATATTATTATTATGTATGTGTAATTAACAGATTCACAGTCTAAAATTGATGGGAACTTAATAATTCAAATTCTAACTAAGGACCTAAGAATTATTAAGGTAGTATCTAGGAATATAAGTAGTTCAAGCAGGGTGGAGGGTTTTAGGTTTTTTTTTTGTAAAATTGGGGATTTGGGTATGATAATTTCAATAATTTCACATATTGAGGTAGTCTTTTAGGTATTGTCCCATGTGCTCCAATCATGATTGGTATAACAATAGTTTTCTTTTTCTGTAGATGTTGAGTGTCAATTTGCAAGCCCTGGTTTTTGTAATTTTTCCCCACTGTTTTTCCTCAATCCTAACGTCACCAATATAACAGATTCAATGAACCAGATTTTTTTTCTTTTAAATAACTGTGTTATCATTCATGTTATGAATAAGATGTCTGTTTGTTTGGATTTTAAAGTCTCATAAGATCTTAACCTACTCATTTTTCTAAAACCTTCTCAACCTGACAATCCGTAAAAGGGCAGTACACAAACTAAAGCCATCTCTATCTATTGGTTCTGATGGAATATGTGCCTACTGCCTACTTTCTAAAAAAGCTCTCCTCTGCCATAGCTGAACTTCTAAGCACCATCTATGAAGTATCTTTTAGAATGAGCTCTTTGCCTGACATATGGTCATTAGCAACAGGCATACCTATCTTCAAAAAATGTGACCCCAGCCTTGTTGAGAATTATAGACCAATCTCCCTTTGCTGCGTCACCTGTAAAGTCATGGAATCCATCATAAACCAATCCATCACCCTCCACTTAGCGACAAATAACCTACTCTCTGATAAGCAATTTGGTTTCAGGAAAAACTTGTCATGTAATCTGCAACTCATACACTGCAAAAACATTTGGACCTCTCAACTTGACCAGGGAAAAGCAATAGATGTTATCTACATAGACTTCTCAAAGCCTTTGATTCAGTGGTACATGAATTAACATCTGTTAAAACTAAACTTCTGTTAAAACTAAGTTCTTATGGCATTTCTGAATCTTTGCACAAGTGGATAGCTACATTCTTATCAAACAGGCATCAAGTAGTTAAAATTGGAAACGCTATATCAAACCCTGCACCAGTTAACAGTGGTGTTCCCCAAGGCAACGTTTTAGCACCAACAGTCTTTCTGCTTTATATTAACAGCCTTTGGGATTATATTACAAGCAGCTGCATCCTCTTTGCTGATGATGTAAAACTATTTAACGCCACAGGCAATTCTACTACCCTACAAAACAACCTAGATTATGTATCTGAACGGTTGGCAACTCCAAATCTCTGCTAACAAATGATCAGTCCTGCATATTGGCAATAAACATCGGAACATCAATACAAGCTGAGCAGAAACAATCTAAAAGATGACCCATACTCTATCAAGGGCCTAGGAGTACTCATTTTAAAAGATCTAAGCCCCAGAGCTCACTGTAACAACATTGCTAAAAAGGCATTAAGAGTTGTCAACCTTATTTTACGACGTTTTTTCTCTGGTAACGCTATACTTCTAACTAGGGCATACAAAACCTTTGCCAGATTTATCCTTGAATACTCCTCACCTGCCTGGAACCCACACTGTATTTCGGACATTAATACATTAGAGAGAGTCCAGAGGTATTTTACAAGAAGAATACTCAATTCCTCTGCTCACAATGAAATTTTAGGCCTGGATAACCTTGAACTACGATGTCTATATTCTGACCTAAGCTTAGTACACAAGATTATCTACCTTAACATCCTACCTGTTAATGACTTCTTTAACTTCAACCACAATAACCCAAGGGCTATCAATAGATACAAACTAAATGTAATTCGCTCTAATCTTGATTGCAAAAAAATACGACTTCAGCAATAGAGTAGTAAAAGTTTGGAACACTCTACCTAATCCTGTTGTTAGTTTCTCTAACCCCCATACCTTTTATCTTAAACTGTCTACTGTGGACCTTACACGTTTCTTAAGAGATCCCTAAAGGGGCAAGCATAAGTGCACCAGCATGTCTACCATCCCTGTCCCCATTTATATGTAATCATTCTGTGTGTTTATGGCTATGTTTTGCCTATTTATATCCATTTATTTGTGCCATTTTTTCATGTAACCATGTCCATGTCTATATTGATAGTTGTTTCCTTATACTTGTTGACAAACAATTACATAAATAAATAAATAAATCCCCATAGTTTTCACTACATTTGAATCCAAACCTCAGACACAGTTTTCAGTGAATAATTTTGGCAACTTGGTCAAGATGCCATTTGTACTCAGTTTGTGAAATTTTGCTTCAGCAGCTGATCAAATGGTCAGTTGTTTCATCCATTTCGCTACAAAGTCAACATTTTCTATTGTTCGTTAAATGTTGAATTTTTGCCTTCATGCAATTAGTTAGTAAAGCTTGTTCTTGAGTCAGTAGAATAAATTCTTCAATTTCTTTCTTTACTACTCTTGATCTGATCTTAACTAACTCCATGTGGGGTTTTTAATCAGATTTTTCCTTCTATGTCCTTCATGTACTGACTAGGCATTGATATGTACTTGGTATAGCAATTGGTATATATTGCATCATTCATCCCGATCATTACTGGAAAGATTTAAAAATTTAAAGGCAAAAAAGAACATTCTTCACATAAGTCTAAAACCATTTATTTGTCTCTAGGTCACTCATTTGACAATGATGAATGGAAAAGACAAGATGTAGAATTGAATGTAACAGGAATTATATAAACAAGCAGAGTTCTTAGCTATCACTTGTTCCCATTTCTTTCCATCTATATCCATACCAGTGGTGAAATCCAATTTTTTTTACTACCGGTTCTGTGGGTGTGGCTTGGTGGGCGTGGTGTGGCTTGGTGGGCATGGCTTGATGGGTGTGGCAGGGAAGTATACTGCAAAACCTCCATTCCCACCCGGTTCCAGGGGAAGGATGCTGCAAAATTCCCATTCCCTCCCCACTCTTGGGGGAAGGATATTGCAAAATCTCCATTCCCACTCCACTCTGGAGTCAGCCAGAGGTGGTATTTGTTGGTTCTCCGAACTACTCAAAATTTCTGCTACCGGTTCTCCAAACTAGTCAAAATTTCTGCTATCAGTTGTCTAGAACCTGCTGAATTTCACCCCTGATCCATACTTTCCATGTTTTCAGAGCATGGAGGCAATTCTGGAGGCAAATCCTGTGTGTTTCCCTTTGTCTACAAAAACCAGACATTCTACACATGTACCAAAGAGGAGAAGGGAAGATTCTGGTGTGCCACCACAAGAAACTATGACAAGGATCTTGAGTGGAGCTACTGTGCTGACACCAGTAAGAACAAGATATTGAGTGCTGTAATTATTTGTTTTACAGAAGGATATAAGAGATCAAGGTCTTCAAGTCACCAGTTTCAAAAGCTTCTTTTCATTGTTAGTTCAGGCCTGGGAAACAAAATGTTTTGTAAGAAAGAAAATAAGAGAGTACTAAGAGACACAAACTGCCTGCTAGGAAACATTTAACAATGTGTGAAAATTCATCTGCTGCACAGTTAAAGTAATATGACTAAAAATGAGTACAGTATAATCTGGAGAGAGAGAACAATTTAGAGAATATTTCAGTTACAAGGATTAATTTAGTTGGGCAAGGGATTTGAAGGAAGAAAGAGGCTGGCCTTAGATTTAGATTTGAAGGACACAGAGAATAATAAAAAAAATATTATGGAAATAGAAACTCTTCCAATATTTGAGAAGAGAACAACTTGATACATGTAAAGCAAAGGATATAAGATAATGGCAGAGGAAAGTTGATCTTGCTTAACCATGGAGTGTTGAAAGTGAAAACAAACAAAAATTTATGGCCCAATTTTCACTCATATTTCTAATCCATATAAGAAATTTTCTGTTCGCATAGAAAATTGCAATTTGTGAACTGGTGCCCTATGATGTCCATTTTGCATAATCTGCACTGATTACCAGATTTAACTGTTGGGTTAATTCAGATACTGATGTAAACTTGTAAAGCCAAGGAGGGTGATAGGCTTCTCTCCTTCCTTCTTTATGGACCCTGGGGAAATGAGGGGTGGGAGGATTTTATTTTTTATGATGACACCTACCTTCTGGAATACTTGGCCCAATGGAATGTATCAAGTCACATCACTCTGGGAAAGAGTGACTATTCACAAAATAAATTTGATTGAATGCTTTTTTGGGATTAATTCTCTTCCAGTTTCCTGTTCTTTTCCCAGAAATGATGTGTTCCTGCTGTTTTTAACATTAATATTGGGGTTGTTATTTAATCTGTTTTAGAAAAGGCAGATGCAATACATATTTCTTTTCGTAAATAATGTTTTATGTGTCTTGAATTTCTTTTTTATGATTTGTATTTTTAAAAATGTTTTAAAATATTTTTATTTTAAAAATAGATGAAATTTGTGTTTCCCCCTTTAAAAAGGGTGACATTTTCTTGTCTTTGTCTAAATACTCTTGTTAGAGGAAACTAATATTCATTTCTGCACAGGATTAGATGCCAATCCTAAGGGACCCTGTGTCTTTCCTTTTATCTTCAACCACACGTCTTATTCATCATGCACAACAGATGGAATTTCTAATAAGAAGCCATGGTGCTCCCTTACCAAGAACTATGATATTGACTTTCAATGGGCCTATTGTGAACCTTCTGGTAGGATGGTAGCATGCAAAGGATTTATAATCTTTTTCTTTGTGCTGAATGAGAAGAAAAGGTTATGTGTATGTGATGTTGGTTAGTGGGGGGCGGGTTGGAGAAGGAGTAGGATATTAAGACAGGATTTTAAAAAAATGAATGGAAAGTCTGAATCAGAGACTCCTTTTTGTACAAGAAACTTTAAAAAAAAATAATAATAGGGAAATATAATAGTTACTTTGGCCCTAGGACCATGAGAAAGCAGGCATGTTGTTTCTGTTGTGCTTAGAACATTAATTTTTTTGGTTGACTTTTGTATTTATTGGATGGTCAGCATTTGGAGTATCAGGTTTTATGTGAATAAAACTAATTTTTCCATGCCCCTATAAAGGAATTATTCAGCTGCAGAGGTTACACAGATAGACCTCACTTAATGACTGCCCTGTGTAGCAATTATTCATAGTTATAATGGTACTGAAAAAATAACTTTATGACTGGTCCTTGCATTTATGACTATTGCAGCATCCCTGCAGTCACATGATCAACATTTGAGTGCTTTGCCATCAGTGAGTCCTTATGACCATTGCAGAGCCTTATGGTCACATGATTGCCATTTGTGTAATTCACAGCCCGGTTTTCCACAAGTAGAATCAATGGAGAAGGTGACAGTAAAATCACAAGCCGTGGTCATATGGTGTGTCCCTTAATGATTGTGGATGATTTGCTTAACAACTGCAGTAGAAGTGGTATTGTAAATCCAGCTTAGTCATATGATTAGTCTCTAAACAACTGTATCACTTAGCAATAGAGTTGTGAGTCCTCATTGTGGTCCTTAAGAGAGGTATACCACCTATATGAATATTTAGTTCTTCCAGTTATAAGTGAGATGGGAGGAAAGTGGAGGAAGATAGAATGATTTATTTTGTTCAATACCTAAGGACATGGAGAAAGATAATTCCAATGTAAAATAGATTATTAGAGTTCCATGCCTGTATGCTCATTCAAGAAAAGCACTACTTATGCCCTGAGACTGGATTAATCCACAAAATCTTGGAGAGTTTGGGTGAAAAATGATATTAAAAAGTTTTTCCCTGCCATGCAAAAAAACTCCTCCCTCCCTCCCCCCCCCTTCTCTCTCCATTCAATATCAGGATTTTACTTTATATGTTCAGTATGTAAAAATAAGAAAAATAGCAAGACACTTTCTGGTACATCTACTTTTGAATTCATTACACGTTAAGTTTAGGCTGTAGGTTTCTACATTGCAAAGTTATCCCTGGGTAACTGGTATTCTCTTATATGTTTTTCCTATTTTAACTATTAAACATCAGAGCCAAAAGAGGAGGATGAGAATCTATCTTGCGCCTTCCCATTTGTCTATGATGGCAAGCTGTATTTCAGCTGTACAACAGAGGGGCAAAGTGATGGGAAACGTTGGTGTGCCACCACTATCAACTATGATCTTGACAAAAAATGGAAGTTCTGTCCAGAGGAATTAGGTAAGAGAGAGAAAAGAAGAAGGGGAAAAAAAGAAACAAAACCTTTTTTCCAAATTGCCTTTGAGGAAATAAACTATTTTAACAGATGATTTAATGCAGGGATCTTATGCTACTAGTTTGTTTCGCTCCAATAACAGTAGCTTTTAGTTGTTAATAAAGTTGTTAATTAGCCAGCCATCAACATCCTAATTAACAACTAAAAGCTATACACAATCCAGAACAGTATAAATACAGCATGTAAAACAACCCAGTGCACATACTTTGGAGAGAGAGAGAGAAGTTCCCTGATGATGGGCTTCAGCAGAAGCCCGAAACCTTGGAAGAATAAACTTTTAGTTCCCATGACTGACTTTGATTGGATCAGTAGTGGGATTCAAATCCTGTCGCTACTGGTTTGCTCGTTGACGCATGTGCAAAATGCTTCTGTGCATGTGCAGAGATGTCCGAGCAGGTGGATGGAGCCTCCCGCCACTGCTACTGGTTCACCTGATCCAGGAGAAACTGATAGCAACCTACTAGTGGATTGGATCCTTCAATGATTCTATATTCAGTGGTCAAATTTTGCCATTGAAATATGTTACGCTGGCATTTAATGGCCAAATGCCATCCCAAGGTACAACAGTATTTGCTTCTCTTCTGGGAAGTCCATATATCTTTCTTCATTGGCTTTTTATTTTAACATTTAACAGGAACAGAGCTACAGCAAGATGATCCAACTTGTGTCTTTCCATTCATCTACAAGGGCAAGTTCTACAATGTATGTATTGATGAGGACATGGATAATGGAAAGTTCTGGTGTTCCACAAGCAGCAACTATGACAAAGATAAGAAATGGCAATATTGTAATGTCACAAGTAAGAAATAAAATGAATACTTTGTTTTGTGAATTTTCAAGCAGTGGGCACAATTAGATCAAAGAATGGAGACTAGTCTTAAAAAAGTTATCCTACCAAATATATGGAATAGAAACAGCTCGATGGGAACTTAGTGTGTATGGTGTGGTATTGTCAAAGTGCATTTGTTTCTTATTCATAGTATACAATCCTCTTGACAATTATGAAAAGATAACTGCATGTTAATTTTTATAAACTTTGAAATGGAGGGCCACAAAAGTTACAATATGAACAAAGAATGCAGTATTTAACCAAAACCTCTATTTAACAAAAAACCGAATTGTTTAACTAATACTAAAGTATACAGAATAATCCAGAAGTCTATTCCATAAACTATGGGAAAAAGTAGTATTAGCTGAAACATAGAGTTTGACAGAGCCGTAGCTGTGCTACAATGCCTGGAATCTGTAGGTCCTAGGAAATCTATGTCTATAAGAAGTCTATACAGTATATCCTACTATTTCTATAAAAGCAAAATGGTCTTTCATCACAAATTTATTTAGGAGGGAAGATAGAAGATAGATCCTGCAGAAGATAGATCCTGATTATTTTCTAATATACTCAGTATCATTCTGAGGATATAAGCAGATAAATATTTCTCCATTCTGTGTTAGTTTTACATGTATTTACAACTGAACATAAATCAAACGTGAAAGGTATCCCTAGCCTTTCTTTCACCTTTTTCTTTTAAGATCCAGAACCTAATCTAATAATAGTAAATCCACTTTGTGTATTCCCATTCATCTACAAAAGCATCTCCTACAATATATGTACAGCAGAGGGCATGAGTGATGGGAAGCTGTGGTGTGCCACTACCAGCAACTTTGATTTGGATAGTGCATGGGTATACTGCAATATCACAGGTAGGATTAAAACAGACAAAATATTTGCAACAAAAGTGCACAACTTCAGTTATAGGTCCAGGACTACATATATTGATCCTGGACTTGTACTCAGAATTAATACCGAGTTTTTGTTTGTTTGAATATTTAATACAGCAGATATGGATTGTATTAAATACATGGAGAATAAACATATTAATCAGTTGCAGTTTATGTAGTGCTTTAGATAATGGATAATTTAGCTCACTGATAATCTAGGATAGACAGCCCTGTTCTCCAAAGAAGAAGTATGGCTAAATTTTGTTGCTATTATACCTTACATACTATTGAATATTTACCCCTAATACAACTATTTCATACTGCCTAATGATAGAGCTGGCCTCCAAATTGATGCTTTTGGCTAAACCAGATCTACCAAGATTTGGAGAACCTGCTGGTATTCATATACTTGCTTTAAGACTACTAGGTCTCAGTTTGGGCCTTTACTTATTTTGGGCGTTTATCATTGCACTGTGATATTATCATTGGAAAAAATGAATATAATCAATATCTGGCAACCAACAGTAGATTCAAATGCCATACCTGTAGTTGTTTCAACACATTGAGCTCAATTAACATCATAGCAACAAACAACATGAAAAGTTATTCATTTATGACTGAAATTTGAGCCCACTATTAAAATAATAAACCATGATGGCCATTGTGGGTTACCCCATGATTTTGCCTGATTTTACAATTTTTTTCAGTGTTCATTAAATGAATGCAGCAGTCCTATAGTGCATGTCACACTTGTTAAGTGAACTTATTGTTTGCTATGGAATGTTTTTTTACTGGAAATTGGAAGTAAATGCCGATGTCCAGCAAAAACATTCATGGCTACATGACTGTGGGATGCTACAAATGGCCATGAGTGCAGGCTGGTTGCTAAGTGCCTAAAATGTGACCATGGGGGGGGGGGGGGAAGGGCAGTTGTCGGAATTTTGAATTGGGGGCCTAAGTAGCTTTTGTGGTGTCCATCTTAACTTTGAATGGGTGCTAAATGTCCAGGCCATAAATGAAGGACTACCTAATATATATACAGTAACTGATTCCTCCTACTATAAGTGAATGGTTGCTTTGATTTCTTATTTAAAGTTTACTTTCACAATGTATCAAAAAAAGTTTCTAATGCACCTCAATTGTGAGATTTGAATCCATAAACATAAAATGAACTATATTTTGGTTGTACAGTTTAAATTGTTTTTTTAAATAAAAAAACACATCAATGGAATTGAATGACTTGAGGTCTCAACAAACGTTATCTCATATATCTGTTCAGATGCTGATCCCAAAGAAATGTGTGTCTTTCCTTTTTTGTACAACCAAAATTTCTACTTCATGTGCACAGCAGATGGGATGTTTGGCAAGACATCTTGGTGTTCCCTCACCCAAAACTATAATTCAGACCTGCAATGGACTTACTGTGAGCCTTCAGGTAGGAAGAATAGCAATAGCAATAGCACTATAGACTTCACAGTGCTTTACAACTCTCTCTAAGCCAGGGGTGTCAAACTCATGGAGTCATGGCGTCTTCATGTGACATATTGGGACTTTGCTAAACCAGGCGTGGCAATGGCCAATGCATGACACATCCAGCCCACGGGCTGGGAGTTTGACAGCCCTGCTCTAAGTGGTTTACAGAGTCAACATATTGCCCCCAACAATCTGGGTCCTTATTTTACTGACCTCAGAAGGATGGAAGGCTGAGTCAACTTTGAGCTGGTGAGAATCGAATGGTGTGGAAGTAGAAGCAAAACCTTTTTTGTGCATGGAATTTCATAAGGGTCGAATGAAACACTGATGATAGCATTTGCCTGTGTTGAACTATTAAGATGCCCCAGTTTATAGCAAACCATGTCCAATTTTAAATGAAAATAGTCATTCAAAACAATATCGAACACCCCAAAACATCCCCAAAGATAAACACTTTCCCCCCAAATAAGGGCTGTCTGGTATTGGATACAAATTACAAAAATAGTCTGTATGTAGACACCTTTACAGTGTCTTTCTGAGGAACTTCCAAAATGTTACGAGATAACTCAAATTTTACAAACTGAAGAGATATTTTCTGATCATCACTGTCTGAAGAATTTGTAGTGCAGAATGAAGGTGACTACTGAATATTTTCTAGGGGAAAGAGGTATTTTAAAAAAACTTTTAAGTGTGGGGCTTTGTTTTCTTCACAGCTCAAAGCATGTTCCTCAAGAGATGGAAAATGTGAATAATAAAATACTCAGAAATATTCATAGGAAATAATTAGTAAATTATTTAGTAAAATGACTCCAATCATTTCTCTATTGCCCAAAAAGGAACTAGTACATTAAATATGAATTTAATGGCACTCCATGTTCCTCCTTCCATTATTTCGGGGCATCAACATTTTTATAATGAGGGATGAAACACATGAGTGATGTCACTGTCATGTCAGTGTACTGAGTTGCATGATTACATCAGATATTGTGATATAGCACATTAACATGGAACTCTATATGGTTTTCATTTCTCGTGTAGTTATTTTTACAACTTTGTGGTTTGTGATGGAAACAGTTGTTTCAGAATATTGTGTTGTACAATGATTGATCTATCACTGCTTGCTTCATCAAAAGTGAATTATGTTAGATAAAACTGAGGAAATATCAGGCAAAAAGCTGAAACAATTTTTATATTAAACAAGGTATTATAGGTATTGGAGAGAAAGAAGCACACAATAGAAGTCACTGCATCCTTCTTTATGCATGCATGATATATTTATTGAGTGTGTGGGATAAATTGAGATTCAGTATATTGCTCAAAGCAAAGGTCTAACTTATGTGGAGTCCTCTCTGAAGTTAGTTGTTTTCTTGCAGATTTTTAATTACCAAATTAGGCAAAACCATCACTGCTAATAGAAACCAAGCTCAGAGGGCACCAAGGACTCCACAATTCAGCCTTGAGCTACAAATATTATCTTCTAGCAGTCTAACTAATTCTTATTCCTATCTATATATACTGCTCAAAAAAATAAAGGGAACACAAGCAGAAGACATCCGAGATCTTGTCTTCTGCTTGTGTTCCCTTTATTTTTTTGAGCAGTGTATATACAGTATAGGACCTCTAGATGTTAAGCTTACAAACATCCATCCAAACTTTTCAAGAAAATGAAAGAAGTCCAAGTAGGGAACCTGCGTGTGATCTCTCTTCCAGGCATTTAATAAATCCACTGCATGAATGGAATGATTATGCGCTTTGGTGCACATTATTCTATCTTCAGTTACTTTGCTACAAGGATAATTCTGATTCATTTCCTTCTTGTATTATATTATTAAATATCAGGGCCTGATGAGATCATGGAAAGCCCACCATGCATTTTCCCCTTCATCTATCAGGGAAAGCTTTACAGAAATTGTACTGCAGATGGACGGAGAGATGGGAAGTTCTGGTGTGCAACAACCCAGAATTATGATGTTGATAGGAAACTGAAGCTCTGCCAAGATTTAGGTAAAGAAGTGAAATGTTACAAGAAGAAAATAGAGGGGTCATAATAAAATATATGAGGGAATATGTTTGAATTGAATGACTAACAGATATTTGAAACATGGTTTTGATTATTCTATATGTAAACCAGAAAATGTTATCATGTCTTTGATGGTGTTCCTGTCTGTCAAGAGGTAATTGAATATAAGCAAGTGCTTTAGGGTTAATGCTTACCATCAGTAGTGTCTTTCTATAGCTCCTACAAGAATTCTTAAGGATCTGATATTGTAATAAGGGCTTGCTCAACTATCCCTCAGTAGATATCCATATGAATTTGCCAGGAGAGAAGGGGGGCGGGGGAGAGATTTGAAATGGTTTGCTATACTATCTTGAATAAGAGATAAGAATCTATTAGATGTTGGGTTTTTTAAAATGGTGAATCATCCTATGAGTGAAGTTATATCAATTCAAGTCTGGAGTAATTAATCAGAGAGAGAGAGATGTAACTGAGTGCAAGGGATTTTTTTGAATTTTACATGTGGCAAGATACTTATATACTGTACATAGAACACACTGTCAATTGAACAGAATTGAAATGTCAGTGAGCCCCAAAGGTAGGTAGATGTCAAATAGAGCAATAGAAAATGTCCCTGTTGCTCCATCAGAACAAAGGATGGGGAGCTAGTTTTAACATCAACAGCAAATTATAGAATAATATTTGGTTACCAATATCAGATTCTAATAAGGATAAAATGAGTAACATGGTGCCTCCTATAGTCAATGTAACTGAAAACATCCCACAGGATATATTCTGGATAAAAATAGAGAATTTTTTCCATCCAGGAGGGGTTGACAAGGTCATTTATAACTCTGTACATGGAAGCATGACAAAATGTAATATATGTGTCTTTCTGCTCGGAGAGTTTAAGAAAAGATGGCTTCTATATACCATTCTGATAATATCTGGTTAAAAGTGGTATCTCTAAGAATGAATGAAAGGGTATGTCCCAGAATCACCCAAGGAACAAAGTACTCAAATTTTGTTCCACAGAATTTCTAAACATCAAATGACTGAATAAATGTCTTTCTTCTTTCTGTTTTCCCCCCTCTGGATAAATAGAATAGAAAAAAATTGGAAAAGAATAGCTAGAAGATGTATGGATGGAAATATGGAAGGATGGGATCTATAAAGGGCATCTTGTCTAGGGTCCTTCCAGTCCTAGCAACTGCACAATTAATATTTATTTAAGCTGTTACTTACTGGGCCTGAAGTAGAAATAAAGGAGAAAAATGAATGCTTGAAAGCATGTGAGCAGACCATTTCAATAATGGAGATTGACTTTTGGTTTTATTTATGACTTTTTATACATTCTAAGTTTGCATTCACTATTGATAAGAATGGATCACATGTCCTTGTATTCACTTGCTTTTTTGTTTAAAACCCAGGGCCAGATCCAATGATACAAAGCCCATCATGTGTATTTCCATTTATCTTCAAGGAAAAGGTCTTCAGTACATGCACTAATGAAGGCATGAGTGATGGGAAATTCTGGTGTGCCACCACCAACAATTATGATGTAGATAAAAAATGGGCATATTGTAATGACACAGGTAGGAAAAGAACATCAAATGACTTTACAAGATAAGTTCAAGTATAATGTAAAGATTGGAAAATCAATCAATAAGATTATTTTTTAATAATTGTCAAGGAGAATAAAAGGAGCTCTGAAAAAGGTCAGATATAGAAGGAGAATGGAGCATCTGTAGGGAGCATCAGAAAAATTGAGAGTATGTCCAATACATGTGTGCATGTAAAACATCCCCAGAACTCTGACTGACTGGATATTTCCATCATCTTGAGTCCCCTGTGAAGATTCAAAAAAGAAAGATAGATCTGGTTCTCTTCTCATGCAGACTTGCCAGAGATTTTGTTCTATGCTTCTATGGGATAGGAGAGGACAAATAGATCTTTTATGTGTGTGCACTTAAATGTCAGATACTGTATATCAACCTGGAATATATTTAAATAAGCACTGTAGAACAGGTATTTTTACCTCAAAATACAGTTGATACAATTTTTCTTTAAAATATGCATTTTCAAAAAAGATTTTAATTTTTTAAAGCTAAAAATATGTTGGAATATTCAGTAAACGCAAAAATCAGTATTAATTTTCACGTTAATCAGAAATGCATTTTTACAATTCTTTGCAATCCTTCACCCTAGGAAAATACACCATTTCCTAATGTGATTAGCTATATTACTGTCTGAGCAGGAGTATACAAAATGCAGCAGCATCCATTTTATGATTGCATTTTGATATGGAAGGTTCTCATGGACAGATTTGGTATCTTAAACTCCAAATACTTACAGTATTGCAAAAACATATCTAAAGCCTCTTCAGATAATAGACAATGGCTTTGTACTTCGGGATGTAATCTTAACAAGCTGTACAAGTGTGGGTCTTGAACTGATGGAATTTGCATGACTATGATCCATGGACTGTGGGACATAGTCCATTTTCTGTAGAGCAAAATGGGTAAAGCATTGTTGGGTAAAGTAACTATAATTAAGACTCTTAAAAAAAAGAGAAGAACTTCTACTTCTGAAAATAAGCAAAGAATATGTTGGAAAGAGTTTTGCAATATTTACAAATTCTTCTTTCTTATTGTCAGGGCCTGCTGAGAATGTGGAAAGTGTACCTTGTGTCTTTCCATTTGTCTTCAAGAACCAGGTTTACACCGGTTGTACCACAAATGGCAGGAGTGATGGAAGATATTGGTGTGCCACCAGCAGTAACTATGATATTGACAAAATGTGGAGGTTCTGTTCAGAGGAATCAGGTGATCTCATGAGAACTAGATTAAATGTCATTCCATTGGAAAAAGTGGCTGGATGTATATATGTCAGACTTCTCCCTTGCTGGATAAGATTTTTATAAGATAAATTCTAATCCTTGATTCCATGGATTCCTTTTAGAAAGTTTCTGGTATTTTGGAGGTATAGGAAATGGAGAAGGAAATGTTATGGCATTATGCAAGAGCTACAATCATATCTGCTTCACATGATGGGGCTTAAGATAGGAGTGTGCAATTTGATGTCATTCAAATATTTTGAATTTAATGTACCATCAATCCCAAGTTTGATTAATAACAAGAGCCTGTAGTACAGTGGACTAAAGCATTGTTATTAACAACTGCTGCTTGCAATTACTGCAAGTTCAAATCTCACCAGGCTCAAGGTTGACTCAGCCTTCCATCCTTTCAAAGATAGGTGAAATGAGGACCCAGATTGTGAGGGCAATAAGCTGACTTTGTATAAATATACAAAAGTATGAAGGCTATTGCTTAATGCATTGTAAGCCGCCCCGAGTCTCCGGAGAAGGGCGGCATATAAATTAAAGCAAAAAACAAAACAAAAACAAAAACAAAAAACTAATGGTAAGAGATTGTGAGAATTGGAACCCAAAATATCTGGAGGTGCCACTTGCCATATACAGTACAGTACTTGATATGGAAGGAACTCTGTATAAATATTGTTTTTGTCCATGCATATGGCCATCAATGCAGGTTGCTTTTGCAAGAGATGAGGTACATTCCAGTTGCAGGTTGTGTTTATTACAATTCAGTAAAAGCACATGTAGAGTCTGCTGCTGTGACTTTAGTATGAGGAGCATAATAAAACAAGTATTTTTTTGTGTGTTTTGAATATTTGTATGATTTTTTTTTCATTAGGGCCAGATCCAAATGTTGAAGATCCAACATGTGTTTTCCCATTCATCTACAAAGATAAATTATATACAACATGTACTGGAGATGGCATGAGAAATGGAAGATGCTGGTGTGCAACCACTAGCAACTATGATGTAGATAAGAAATGGACGTACTGTAATATCACAGGTAGGACAGCAGCAGTTGCTGCAGCAAAATACTACTATTGCTAATTGCAACAGAAACTACTTTTCTGGACACAAACTTATAATACTAACTTATATGCAACATCAACAATCATAAATGGAAATACTTTTAAAACAATTTAAAAATAATTTCTTAAATCTATTCCTCTGGACAGTAGGTGGCAGTGGCTCTAGGTTTGTTTTTTTAAGAGCCAGTATGGTGGTTAAAATGCTTTTTGGGTGGCCTTTATCTGGTTTCTCTTACTTTAGAGATCCTTCTTACAGTAGGGAATGTTATGTCTGGACAGCAAGCACGAGTGGCCAATAGAGCAGCCGATTGGTCCGTGTGCCGGCAGGGAGCCGGCGGGAAATTGGTGGCTCCTGATTGGCCGTTTCTGACAACTGAGTATAAAAGAGCCTTGATAGTACAGTGGTTTAGTGCACCCTGTTATTAACACAGCTGCCTGCAATTTCTGCTGGTTCGAATCTCTCCAAGGCTCAAGGTTGACTCAGCCTTCCATCCTTCTAAGGTAGGTGAAATGAGGACCCAGTTTGTGGGGGCAATAAGCTGACTTTGTATAAAATATACAAAAGAATGAAGGCTATTGCTTAACGCATTGTAAGCCGCCCTGAGTCTCCGGAGAAGGGCGGCATATAAATCAAATTAAAAAAAAAAAAAAAAGAGCTGTCAGTGCCTCAAAAAGTTGCTCGCTCTCTTTGGTAGTTAGCTAACCAGAGTGAGTCACTGTTAGCTGTTATTGTTAGCCAATAAACATGTTGTGAAGTGTTTATCCTGCCTCGCCTCCCTTCTTTAGCCTTTGTTCCGTGAACAGAACAGGGAAGAACCTACAATTGGTAGGTAGAAGTCCTTACAGAGGAGGAACAAAAATGTTGAAATAAAGAGGCAAAAACAAATGAATATTGCAATATCCTTGATTGAATTTCTAATGTCCTTGATTTTAATTTACAAAATCTTCAGCAAATCCATTATTTGAGAAGAATCCCAATTTATTAGAAAATACAGGATGGGACAGCTAATTTAGGATGAAGGGTGCTTCTCTAATTAGCAAAATATACACCGCATGATTCTAAAAGAGAAATAACTTTTTGAACCTCTTTGCAAGAAAGGCACCCAGGTGGTCTGCTGGTGAGAACTTTCTTTTTGTCTTTTCCAAAATCAATGCATTTTTGCTTTGGAGAAGAAAGAAGAGACTAGAAGCACTGTCATTCAATTATTCCGATCCCTTAGGAAGCACCAGTTCCAAAGCATTAACAGGATTGGAAAGCTGAAAACAATGTATTTCTAACCTAACACAAAGTTGAAATTGCAGCAAAATTAGGTGTGAGTTTTCCTTTAGATTTTGTGTTTTCACTACTTGATACAGTATTTTATTCTTTTTATGTAACAATTTGAATTATTCCTTCGAATCCAGTGAGTATTTTTCCATTGTGGTCTTTTAAAATCCAGATCCAGATCCAAAGATAGATGGTCCAACTTGTGTTTTCCCATTCATCTACAATGGCAATTCCTATAGCACATGCATCAGTAATGGCATGAGGGATGGGAAGAAGTGGTGTGCCACTACTGGCAACTATGATGTGGATAAAAAATGGATGTGCTGCAATGACACAGGTACAAAAAGATTAATGGAGTTGTTTTAGTTGGCCTAGAAAAAAGAGGCCTATTTTTGAAAAACCTGAATGACAAAGTTTTTAGAGTTGAACAATGGAAGACACTTTGTTGCAACAAACACCCATTCATTTTCATTAGTTCCTACATTTTGCACATCTTTCTCTTGAATTTTGCTTTTTCACCTTTCTTCTTTTTTTCTTCAATGCAGGGCCAGGCACAACTGAGGAAACTCACAAATGTGTCTTTCCATTTACTTACAATGATAAGAGCTACAACAGCTGTACAAGCGATGGACAAGAAGATGGAAAACTCTGGTGTGCCATCACCAAGAACTATGATGTAGATAAGAGAATGACTTTTTGTACTATCACAAGTAAGAGACGGAAAAGGGAATGGTGAAGAGAAGTAACCATTTTGATTGATTGATTTTCACCCAGGAGAATTCTAAGCTCATATTCATTCAAAACTGACTGGGAATTGGTTTTGGATGGTATAATTTTGTTTCCATACAGTGATTATACTTCCCTGTTTCCCTGAAAATAAGACCCTATCCCTAGTATGTTTTTACACATGCATCTAAATCCTACTCCCAAAATAAGCCCTACTTAAGAGCCTGTGCAGCCACCCAGCCACCCATTCTCTTTCGTGGCGACAGCACTGGCAGCCGTGTGCAGCATGAGCCCACCTGGCCACTGGCCCACTTTTTCTGCTGGTTGCAGTGGAGCAGGAGGCCAAGCAGGCTGTTGGTGCCATGCCTGCGAGGCAAGGCAGGTGTTGGGGCCTGGATAGCCTGGCTGCAGGGGCCCTGAGGTAAGCCAGTGCAGGATGCATGGGACAGCTCCACCCCTGCCTTGCCTCGGCGTCACTGATCATCACTTGGGCTCCTGCTCTGTTGCAGCTGCAAGCAAGCAGAAGTAGCCTGGTGGCCGCATGGGTCCTGCTGGATGGGGCTGCTGGAGCTGCCCTATCCAGCAGGTGTTGGGCCTGGTGGCCTGGTTTTGGGTAGGACAGCTCCACCCCACCACCTCACAGCAGTGGCACTGGGCGCCATGTGGCCTCCTGCCCCACCACGAGCAAGCAGAAGAAGTTGGCCTCCCGTACATGGAAAAAAAAAAGACACCACTGAAAATAAGCCCTAGTGCTTATTATTGGGGAAACACGGGTATAATTTGTGAAGTGGGTTTAGTAAAGCAATGTATTTGATGAATTGCTCATCATGATTTATCCCATTATCCTTGAAATGGCATACCTTGCCTTTTCTTTTTCTTTTCATATTGCTGTAATAGGCTCACTCAATATCTCACCACAATTCTGTAAAAAACGTAATGCATATCTTTTCTTTATTTTTGAAAGAATTATTTTGACATCTGTAATCTCTGGCTGAGAAATGTAAACTCTCAGTGGCAGGGAGGATGAGGAAAAGTACATTTTATCCAGTAATTTCTAGTATGGCATAAATTAAGAAATAGAAGACCAACCTGTAGTTTGACTGCTACAATTATTTCACATTGATAATAAGAACTAGGTCTAGTTAGATTTTTAACACATTGAATAATGTTTTAAGTTATTCAAGAGCTTCCCTGACCTTTCTAAGTATCCTGAAATGAAGTCCAGTACCAGCACCTTATGGCAGATGGTGGGCAGAGAGACAGAACCTGAGAAAAAACTGTAGTTGTAAGGAAACTTTCCCAGTCTAAACCCATCCAAATATAATGATCTACAGTGGACCAGAACTACTGCTCTCTTGGACCATGCTGACTTGGAGTTCTAGGTATTGTAACTGGGCAGAATTAGAAGATCAAATTGAAAAACCTTGTGTCATCTTGTCTTATTTATTTCTGCCATATAATTTGAAGAGAGATTTCTTAATTACAGATAATTTTCTATCTATAATGGAAAAGAGATTCTTTAGGGATGGACTCGTTGCATATAAAGTCTGCAGATACTCCTTTAGCAGGAGATAGTTGCTGACTGCCATTGAATGAATAAAATGAATAGACAAATAATTTCTTTATATAGTTACATGTAGACATTTCTTTTAGTCTCTGCCAGTTTGTGTCCTCTGTTGCCACCTTGTTTTAAAAATCTTGATCTAGTTGAGTTGAATGGTTTTTATCAAGAAGCTGAACTTTTGTGAGAGAAAATAAATTCAGATTAATCAAAATGTTGAGACTAGAAAAATTGCAGAGAAAAGCAATGAAGATGATTAGGGGACTGGAGGCTAAAATATATAAAGAACGGTTGCTGGAATTGGAATGTCTAGTTTAATAAAAAGAAGGACCCAGGGAAACATGATAGCAGTGTCCAATATCTCAGGTGCTGCCATAAAGAACAGGGAGTCAAAGCACCTGAGGACAGGACAAGAAGCTATAGATGGAAACTGATCAAAGAGAGAAGCAACTTGGAGCTAAGGAGAAATTTCCTGACAGTTAGAACAATTAATCAGTGGAACAATTTGCCTCTAAAAGTTGTGAATGCTCCAACACTGGAAGTTTTAAAGAAGAGATTAGACAACTATTTGTCTGAAATGGTGTAGGGCCATGATGGTGAACCTATGGCATGCGTGCCACAGGTGGCACGTGGAACCATATTGGTGGGCACGCGAGTGTTGCCCTAGCTCAGCTCCAGCACGCATGTGCACGCTGGCCAGCTGATTTTTGGGCCTTCTGGGCCCACCACAAGTCAGCAAATGGGCTGTTTCTGGCCTCTGGAGGGCCTCGGGGGGGTGGGGGGAGGCTGTTTTCACCTTCCCCAGGCTCCTAGAAAGCCTCTGGAGCCTGGGGAGGGCGAAAAAACGGGCCTATTGGGCCCACCATGCCATCACATGCCAAAAGCAGGGGGACCATGGGGGGTTCACACGTGCTTGTGCGGGGGGGGGCAGGGTGCATAGAACTATGGGTGTGGGCACGCACATGCATGACCACCCCGCACTCCCCCTGCTTTTGGCACGCGATGGCAAAAAGATTAGCCATCAATGGTGTAGGGTTTCCTGCCTGAGCAGAGGTTTGGACTAGAAGACCTCCAATGTCCCTTCCAACTCTGCTGTTCTCTTCTGTTATGTTCTCTTCTGTTCCGTTCTGTTCCATTCCATTCACAGCTGCATTAGACGACCCAGCATTAGGTGATCACAATAAGATTCATCAACACCAGAAAGCTTGTTATTTGAAGCTGTGTTGTTTTTCAGTTTCTCACTTCCACAGATAACGTCCACAGTTCTGTAAATTAATGTATGAAGTGATGTAATCTACACATTTATGCATTAATATTTAGATAGAAATTTAAGCTATTTGTCGCCTTCACACTTCTTGGATGTTTCAGAGCAATTCATTAAAAACAGAAGTACAAAATATATTTCATGTCAAAATAAACATTTCAAAGTCATGGAATAAAAGAGACAATCAAATTCCTCCATCTCTGTGGTTACATTGGTGGGAAGTGATCTGGACTAAAAAAAGGATTTTCTATAAATAATTCATTTATAGATGAATTATTTCTATATAATATTATAGATATAATTAATATTAATCAGAATTAGTTTTTAAAGCTGCATGTAGGCAGAACTTATGTGATTTATTGAAGGAAAGACTGAATTCAAATAAATACTGATTGCCCCTTTCTCTTTTGTCTTTTTTTAAAAAAATCAGAAACAGGCTGTGTTTTTCCTTTTATCTATAAAGGAAAACAGTATGAAAGCTGTACCACCATGGATCACAATGAAGGAAAAACTTGGTGTGCCACCACTCCGGACTACAAAAGTGGTTTGAAATGGAGATTATGCAATGGTGAGCCAAAGGGCAGTGCTAGGAAATTATTTTATATTTTTCTTGTTATATCCAACTGTAACTTTCATATAATCAAGAGGTAAAAATATGCCTTTATATATAGTTGCTTTTTAAAAAAAATAAAAATGTTAATTTTCCCCAACAGATTACATATTACCATTCCACCAGTATTTAATTTATGTATTCGTAGTTTCATATACACTCACTGCCAATTTGTACATTTTAGCACTTCCTCTCATATTTCAATCTACACTTTCACCATCCTGCAGGTATCTTCATCTCCTTTCCATACAATCAAATCATTTTCATTATGTCTTTCCCTTCAATTTTACTTGCAATAGACACTTTTTAAAAATAATAATACAGAAGTTACATTGCTTGTATGCAGTTAAATGTAAGACATCTCTCCTTCACTTCAATTTTTAGAGTTCAAATTAATACTCCACATTTAAATACCGGTACTCCTCAATTTATGAACCTTGAGCCTTCCCATCACTACAGGGATGAAATTCAAAATTTTTCCCTACCAGTTCTGTGGGCATAGCTTGGTCATGGCAGGGGAAGGATATTGCAAAATCTCCATTCCCACTCCACTCTGGGGCCAGCCAGAGGTGGTATTTGCTGGTTCTCCAAACTACTCAAAATTTCCCCTATCGGTTTTCCAGAAGCTTTGGAACCTGCTGAATTTTACCCCTGCATCATGGTCATAAGTCATGACAATTGTATAGAGAGTCACCCACATGATAAATCCAATTTTATGACCTTTTTTTGTAGTGGTCATTAAACAAATGCCATGGTTGTTAATCAAACAAATTGTTTGCCATTGATCAATTTTGGTGAAAACCAGAAGTAAATGCCAATTTTTTGCAAATACATTGTAAAATATGGTCATGTGACTGCAATATGCTGCAAACATCTGTAAATATGAACTGGTGGCCAACCACTTGACATAGGTCTTGTTACTGCAGATGGTGGTAGTGGTAATAGCTGTTGGATCTTCGAATCTGGGTTGTAAATACTCCTAGTGAGAGCTATTGTAATTTTGAATGGCTGCTAAGAGACCAGTCATAAATCAAGAATTACCAGTATGATCATATAGCAAATCTTTTGTGATTTGAATTGACCATCAGTACAAGTTGGCAAAGGTAAAAAGACTGAAGGAAACTTTAATTATATTAATTTTTAATTTTTAATTTGTAGGCTCCACATTTTGGAGATGGTTTAAAAAAATGTTAAATTGTTTGAATTTTTCATTTTGTAGAGGAAGAAGATATGTAGACCAAGAAAATTAAAAAAAAACAAAACCCTTTTCCATATTTTATTCTTCTTATCATCTAGAAGCGGATTGTGTCTTTCCTTTTATCTTTCGTGGACAGTCATATGACAACTGTACCAGTGATGGGCGTGCTGATAACAAACGATGGTGTTCCCTCACCGGCAATGCTGATGCCAATCATAGTTGGCTTCTGTGCTGAATTGAACTGAAGAATTTCAGGTGGGGATTGAGAAAGTTTTCATTAGATGGGAATGGACCAAAGTTATCTTCATTTCAGCAGTTTCTGACATTACCCATTTATTGCTCTTCTGTTGTCAGCTGATTTTCTATCTGTTGGAGATGTACCTTTTATCTGTGAACATCCTGCTATGCTAGTGGGTTTGATACCGTAGATCTGTAGTGGAAAATAAATGTCCATTCATTTGGATACCACCTATGTTTTGAAATCAACTTTCTCATGGCACTTTTTAAAAAAGATTAGAACAAGATTGTAGAAATAATGCTCCTGAGATTGCATGTATTTCTTATGGAAAATCTGAAGCACTTTCAGAACCTGCAGCCTTCTTGCCATTACTTTTTAGACATCCAGTCTATTTTATGCTTCCTCTGCCCTTGGTCTTCATTGGCTGAGTGGCTAATTCCCATATTTGAACAAGCCAGACTCCTTCAATCTTTCCTCCAGTTCACCTTTGAGGACTGATCAGGCTGGAAGACGTACATTCTATAATATACTGTGCTTATGACACACTGATCATGGCTTTGGTTTTGAACTTCTCCCTTCTCCTTATATACCTTTCTTATAAAAGACTGGTAAAGTATGACTTGGGAAATGTAGATGCTACTTAGTAGTTCCATATTATTATTCCATATTCCATATTATTAATGTAATATTGGTAGAGGAGCAGGAGACAAACAATTATGAAACATTGTTTTTAATAGGAATTTAATGCAGTGAAGGAACTATAAGAAAAACTGCATGAGTGTATGCAGTTGCTTTAATTGTATCATCAATGGTAGTCTGACCATTAATAATTCAAAGTTATAAGCAGAAATCTCCTAGTCAAAGCATTGCCTGGCTGAGAGGAGCCGTTTAGGATTCTTTCATTGAAAATGCCAAGGATTACATCTAACAACTTCCAAATGGAACCACTTCTTCTGCCTGAGACTTTAATACTATGACTTTACAGTGCATTTCATTGAAAAAGCTATGTTTTGCTTTGTATATGAAATGTTAAAAGAATTTTATTTTATTCCTCCTGGTCTGTCCTAAATTAGCCAGTCTGCTGTCTTCCAGATTGAACTCTGTATAGAGTTGACACATTATAATGACATAAAGATTGACTGAATATTCCTTTGTATTTTTCAGCTCATGTCCTCAAAGGTAGACCAGCCAATCATCAGGCCTTGCTGAAACTTTTCCACAGCCAGAATCAATGTACTACAGAAGTTGATTTTTCCTTGCTTTCTACATCTGGAAATAATTTTTTTCTGTAACTCTCTGGGGCAATTATTATTTTTTGCTTGTAACTGTCATGTGGTGGTAGCAGAGAAATGTATGCATTCCCAATCAATATATTTCAGACTAGAAAACAGACATCATAAGAATTACTTGGAAATTCTGTTGTTATGGTGCTTGATAGCAGAATCTTGAAAGCCTGACATTTTCCCACTGCCTCTTCTTATACTAAAGAGAGTCATGGCGATGTTATCTTGATTTTCTTTCTCATTCCCTCTTCCTTCTCAGAGTTAAGTGGATGTTTATCTTGTCTTTCTTTTTCAATGTTTGCTCTTTCTCCAGGGAGTGTAGTAATACTCATCACAATCCTCATCTATGAAAAGAAATAGCTAAAGATCAATTGCACAACTTGCAGTTCTAGGACCATGTAAACACTTCCAAAATTTTCACTGTCTGTCCCCAGACAGTGGGGATAGACAAATGGAAATTTTTACATTTATAAAAATAAATCAGGTAAGGAGAATTCATATTAATGCCACATGGTAAAATTAAATCCGATCATAATTATACTTTGCCTTGGCCTTGTCATTTTTTTTTTGGTGACAAACAATTATTTGCATGCCATTTAAGACTAAACTGTCTCCTGAGCATGAACTAATAAATGAATAAAAACCACACACATTTGTGGTATATGCAACTTTGTAATTATATCTGGCATGTCTGCCTTAGCCATAAAAACTCTTTGGGTATCTTTAGGCTAGGCATTCATTCTTGCCCAACTTTATAGAAAAAAATGAGGTGAAGCCATGCTATATATATGCTATTTTAATTCTTGAAGAAAGGGGTAGGATATACATAGTAATTTAAATAGGATGGAATGGACTGAATCACTTGACTTAGTTTGCAAAAGGGTTACTAGTATTAAATAACTAAAAACAAAGCCCATCACCAAATCATACAAACACCCCCACTAAAGAAAAGAGGATTGTAGGTCAGCTTTTATATATATGATGAACTTTTCAAGCAGGGAACCTTAGAAATAGTAATACTATCTGGAGCCTGAAGGGAAAATGTCTATTGTGGTGCTGTTTAGCAAATGACCCTGAGGGAAACTGCAGGTGTTTTTAGCATTCTTTTGAAAATAAAAAAGAGAATAAAAGAGAAAAGTAATCCTATTTATTTTTATTTAATTTCTACTGCTGCCCATCTCAACTACCGTAAATAACTCTGGATGGCTTACAATTTTGAAATGATAAAACAGGTAAAATCAATAAAAACAATCCAAAACATATATACAGCAGCTGAACTAGTTGACTAATCGACAATAAAACGAAGAAAAGGGGTCTGTAGCATCTTTGGAGCCTCATGCCCAGGTACATAGCCACATTTTTAAAGCCTTCTAAAAGATCAACAGAGATGAGGCCATTCTATCTCTGAAGGCCTCAACAGAAAAGAGGCTGTCGCTCAGTCCCCACAGAGCAGGAGCTGTAGCAAAGAAGGTTCTTCTTCTGGGCTCACCAGCCAGAACATTTTTTGGCCAATGGGCTCTGCAGCATACCCAGTCTACTGGACTGAATTGAGTGAATTTGAAGGATTGTCCCATGCTCCAACAGCGAACTTGGTGTGTTCTTGAGCAGACAATGAATTACAGAGGTGGACTATAACAGTAAGTATTTATTTACCTCACAGCTACAGCTCTAACACAATTCAGAAGAAGTACAATACGAAGAACCTCGAACTCAGCCTGACAGCTCTTTTATACCAACTGTCAGACGGCTTAACCAATAGGAACATCCCACATTACAAAGGATCCCAAAAGGGGCCAATTCTCTTGAGCATGCTCAGAACACAACACCCCTTTCCCCTGGAATGGTGCATGCATAATCCTCGAGGTATGCGGGTCGATGTCGGAGACGCCCTGAGCGCCTCAGGCTCGCCCTAGGCAGGTGTTCTGGCTGGACAGGGACATTCCTACCCCTAGGACTTTCTACAGACCAATCTTCAACTGGATCAACATGCGCCGGCCCTGGACTGTCTTCCTGTACCCTGGGTGAGTATTCTCGAACTGCCCCTCTGCTACTGGTAGGTGTTGGATTGCACGGTTCATTATTCCAATCGGAAGAATGGGTGTCCCCAAACCCTGGCTCAACCCTATCCATACCCCTGTCCGTCTGTTCACTAAGCTCGGTAGGCGGCACCTTCCTAGCTCTGATTTGATCCTGGTGCCGACGCCAGACTCTGACCCATATCTATTTTATAAGAACACGGCCCAGTTAAATCTATCACCCGTCCGGGAATCCACAACGGTGAACCCCCATAATTCCTGGCATAAACTGAATCCCCCAGCCCGAAGGGTCTGGTTGTACTATGGGAGTCCAGAGGTTTACTAGGGGCATATAGAGGATGCAAGCGATCCAAAACGGTCCGTAAACGCCGGCCCATAAGTAACTCTGCGGGGCTCCGGTTCATGACCGGGCAGGGTGTTGTGTGCTGCACTATCATATACTCAACCACACGCTCTGGCCATGCACCCGGGCCCATACGGCCAAGCACATCCTTTGCTGAGCAAACAGCCCTTTCCGCAAGGCCGTTAGCCGCTGGGTGGTAAGGCGAGATGAGGCAATGCCGAATGCCCAGCCTTGCCAGGAACAGCTCGAACACTGATGCCGTCAGTTGAGGACCATTATCCGACACCAGAAGGTCGGGCAACCCATGTGTGGCAAAAAGTGCGCACAAAACCCTTATGACAGCGTCGGATGTGGTGGAGTGCATTAGCACCAATTCCACCCATTTTGAATACGCATCTACGACCACTAAGAACATCTGCCCATGGAAAGGGCCAGCAAAATCTAAATGTATGCGGGACCACGGACCCATAGGTTCTTCCCACTCACAGGCTTTTTCTTTAGGGGGCAGTGGTCGTGACTCCTGACAACGCTGACAAGAGGCCACCCAATCTGTGATGCTTTTATCTAGGCGGGCCACCAGACGTAACTCCTTCCCATAGCTTTCATCCGGACAATACCGGGGTGACTGGCGTGTAGTGAGACAAGGACGGTCTTTCGAAGTGGCTGTGGGACCACCACCTGGTGACCCCAGAGTAAACAACCCCCTTGGGCTGATAATTCCAGTTTCCTGGAAACATACGGTTGCCAGAGGGACCCCAATTTCCCCGAAGGCCACTCCTTTTTAACCCAGTCCAGGACTTGAGAGAGTTCAGGGTCACGAGCGGAGTGGCGGGCAATGTCAGCAGCAGTTAAGGCAAAAGAAGAACTGTCAATCAAAAACACAGCTGAAGCAGGTGCTGGGTCACATAAGAAGGTGGTCACAGGGCAACGACTCAGAGCGTCTGCATGGGCCAGATGCTTCCCAGGCACGTAGGTAAGTGTATATTGGTAAGCAGCTAAAAAAACGGACCAACGGGTAAACCTGGGGGACAGGATTTGTGGGGTTTGTCGATCACCCGCAAGCAAACCTAGTAAAGGCTGATGGTCCGTAGCTAAGGTAAACGGGCGACCATAAAGGTAGTAATGAAAACGCTTTACCCCCGCCACAAGTGCCAAAGCCTCTTTGTCCAGTTGTGAGTAATTCCGTTCAGCGGGAGCCAAGGTACGGGAAAAAATGCCACAGGGGCTTCGGACCCATTTGGAAACCTGTGGCTAAGGACGGCGCCAACCCCATACGGGGAGGCATCACAAGCTAAAATAAGTGGAAGATTTTCACAATACTGAGTTAGAACAGAATTTGACACAAGCAATTGTTTGACCGCTCGAAAAGTAGCAGCGGCTTTCGCGGTCCAGTTCCATGGAGCACCTCGGTCCAACAGCCAGTGGAGGGGCTCTGCCACAGATGCCTTATGGGGTAGAAAAACAGCATAAAAGTTTAAAAGGCCGAGGAAGGCTTGAAGTTCAGATTTGCACGTAGGAACAGGAGCGTCCAGGATAGCTTTAGTTTTCGCTTCCGTAGGATGAATTCCTTTGCTATCGATTAAGAACCCCAAAATTCAACTTGAGGTACAGCAATGCTACACTTAGACTTCTTAACTTTGAGTCCTACACTCCTAAATTTGGACAGGACACAACGAAGGCGGTCCATCAGCTGAGATGTGCTGGTTGCAGAGACCAGCACATCGTCAAAATATGGTAGCACTCCGGGAATTCCATGGAGGAGCCTCTCCATCAAACTTTGGAAAATTCCCGGGGCTACGCTCACGCTGAATTGCAAGCGGCGGCATCTGAAAGCTCCCTGATGCGTGACAATGGTCTGTGCAGTGGCCGTCCCATCATCCACAGGCAACTGCTGGTATGCCTGTGCTAAATCTAACTTAGCAAAGACTGACCCGCTTCCCAAGGAATGTAGCAAATGCTGCACTACCGGAACGGGATAAGCATGTGACAACAATGCCTGATTAATAGTAGCCCGGTAGTCTGCACAGATTCGGATTGAACCATCCGCCTTAATGGCGATGACGGTTGGGGTCTCCCAGGGGGCGTAATCAACAGGTTCTAGGACCCCCTGTGCAATGAGTTTGTCCAATTCTGCATCCACCTTTGGACGCAATGCCAAGGGAACACGGCGTGGTTTTAGTCTTTGCGGTTGGACCTGGGGATCCAAACTAAAAGAAACAGGGGTGCCTGTATATTTTCCCAACTGGTCATCAAATACCCCTGGGAATTCCTTACATAATTTGTCAAGTTCAGTAGACCTAATGGCATTTACGCCCTGAACGGTGAGACCTAAGGCATCGAACCAATTAAGCCCTAGGAGGCTTGGTAGGGGCCCATCCACAACCACCAATGATAAATATCCAGCAAATCCCTTAAAACGAATCCTGAAAGAACCAGAGCCCACCACGGGAATTGCCCCCCCTTGGTAATCTCGCAGAATCACATTGCAAGGGTCTAGCCTCCTTTTTGAAATCTTCGGAACAAAGGATCCCAACAGGGGCCAATTCTCTTGAGCATGCTCAGAACACAACAGAACTCATTCTCTGAATGCTGAATCTTTGGTAGCTGAAATGGCATAACTAAGACGAGCAATTTCATGAGTAAAACACAAGCTTTTCAAATGACAAGTAAACCCCTGTGAATAACTACGAACAGACTACAAACAAATACAAACAAAATAAAAATCTAGTCTAAGGGAGAGGGCAATTAGGCATGCTGAATACCCCTAGAACCATGATGGCAAACCTATGGCATGAGTGCCAGACATGGCATGCAGAGCCTCTCTGTGGGCACATACGCCACTGCCCCAGCCCAGCTTCAATTGTGTTTCTCCATCATGTTTCACTCAATCAATTCCAATTTCTTGCAAAAGAAAAAAATCTCGTTAAGTTGGAATTGATTGAATGAACTTTTTCACTTGCATGCTTCACAATGGGGGAGGCGGGGTCCTGTTCTCCTTCTGAAGCCTATTATGATGTGGAACCACAATACGACCCATGCAGCTCTTTCACTCCTCTGCTGCGACTCCCTGTCACCTTCTCATGGCAGAGGGCTGAAAGAGCTGTCGTCCTGTCATGGCAATGGGGATGGGTGGAGCCTTAGTGTGGAAGCAAAGTGCCCCAGCACTTGCCTTTGCATGGCAACAGTATTCCGCCTTCATTGTGGTACAGTTACTGTTGCTGCCAGCAAAGATGCCTGGGAGAGAATGCCGGGGGTGGATCTTGTGGGGTGGGGGTCCATCGCTCAAGCCTGGCCTTCCTCCTCCCTCGATGGCTGGGCCAAGAGAAAGAAAGGGTGGCATAGAGAAGCGCTCTCCTCCCTCGGGCAAGCACCGAGCATAAAAGCCCAGTGGGGCGGCTGGCCTGGCAGAAGTGCTCTCATTGGCGTGTCAGATGGTGGAGAGGCCTGGCCCTGCTCTCACAGCGGGACACTGTTCGGCACCTCCAGACATGAGCTGTCCCCTTTGAAATGTGCCATGCCTTTGAGGAAGCTGGGAAGCGATGGCCATGGGGTGGTGGGGGACAGCAGAGACATCAGGGCTGTTCCCTCCTCCTCAGCAAGCCAGGCCTGGAGGAATGCGGAGAGTTGTGGGCTGAGCGCTGGTGCACTCAGAAGGTGCACTCCCGCATCACCCAAAATGCGTTTCCAGTGTGCGGTCCTCTGTCCTGAAGTGGGATTGAGTGGGAGATAGGGGGAAGGAAGCAGGGAGCAGGGGGAAGGGTAGGGGGGCTTTTAGGAGGAGAAGCCTGATTGGCTTTCCTTTTGGCATGGGGTGGGGGGAAGACCCAATAAAAATCCAATTTCCCCCAATAAACGTGGAAAATAAAGGCCTGTCAGTCCAGAGTCTAAAAAGTGGGGTGGGGGTCTGTTCATCGGCAGATCGGAGAACAAAGTTGAAATCTGGGCAGGAGGCTATTCAGAGAGGGATCTGCCTGGGTCTCTTCCTCTCTCCCCCTTAGATTCCCCCCTCTCGGCTTTCTTCCCTATCCTCATTTTAAGGGGAGGGGGAAGTAAGGTGGGACTATAGTAACTAAAAGGCTGTGAGGTTTTTTTTAAAGGTTTATTAAAGACAAGGATGGGGAAGAGATGCCATTTCATTCCCAAAGACCCAGGGAAAATGGAATAAAAATAGGTGTGTGTTTATGTATGTGTCTGTCTGTGTGTGTGTATAAATAACAGCCCAGGATAGCTTCAGCCATAAACAGCAGCTGCTGTTATTTTTGCTGAGAACTTCTAAGATACACAGCATTCTCTAATAAATACTAACAATAATGAACCATAATATACAGGATTAAAAGAAGGAAGATGAAATCAGAGGAGGGAGGAAGGAAGGAAGGAAGGAAGGAAGGAAGGAAGGAAGGGGAAGGAAGGAAGGAAGGAAGGAAGGAAGGAAGGAAGGAAGGGGAAGGAAGGAAGGAAGGAAGGAAGGGGAAGGAAGGAAGGAAGGAAGGGGAAGGAAGGAAGGAAGGAAGGAAGGAAGGGGAAGGAAGGAAGGAAGGAAGGAAGGGGAAGGAAGGAAGGAAGGAAGGGGAAGGAAGGAAGGAAGGAAGGAAGGAAGGAAGGAAGGAAGGGGAAGGAAGGAAGGAAGGAAGGAAGGAAGGAATAAAGATGTGATCACCTTCCAGAAGCTACTGCACTGCACTCCCATCTTTCCTGCTATTAAAGAAATCCAGTGCCACCAGGGAGAAGTCAAGTTGTGAAAGAGTGATTGAAATTCCTCACAAAACCTCATTATTCAGGTTAAATTGTGATAAATAAGTGGGTTTGGGGTTGCACTTTGGGCACTCAGTCCCTAAAAGGTTCACCATCACTGCCCTAGAACATTGATGCTTGTGATAAAAAAAAAAGTTGATTATGTTCCCAATTCTTCCACTAGAGAAAGGTACCAAAAGTACTTCTGCATATTTTATTTTCCTTGAGAAAATATGCTCAAAAGTTCAGAGATTTACCGGTATGTAATCCTTGTGGCAATTAGAAACAGGCAATCCAATATGAATAGAATGCAAGAAGCGTTTGTATAGAAAAGTAGATCTGTCAAATGTTAATTTAGACTTAGAACTGGTTTCCAGTTTTAGCTTGTTCCAGTTTTTCAAAAATGTCCTTTCACTTTTCTTGCAAAACTGCCAATTCCTGTATTTTCTTCTTTATATATCTACCAATTCTTCTGAGCTACATCGGGTCACATTATTTAAACATGTATGGATTCCTTATTTAAAAACATCAACAAGTCATAATGACTCAGCCTTCCATCCTTTCTAAGGTAGGTTAAATGAGGACCCAGTTTGTGGGAGCAATAAGCTGACTTTGTATAAATATACAAAAGTATGAGGGCTATTGCTTAACACATTGTAAACCGCCCTGAGTCTCTGGAGAAGGGCGGCATATAAATCAAATTAAAAAAAAAAATAATAATGATTGGAGGGAGAAAAAAGGCAGCTCTATTTATATGAGTCTTTGTCAAGATGACCGGCAGTGTTGGTCATAGTGTAGTTCATTATTCAATAATTTTAACAATAAATGCTTAAGAGGACATAATGTACCTTAGAGAATTGTTTTATGGTTTCTTTCCAGTTCCTGCTACCTGTGTATTCCCATTTGTTTACAAGCAGAAATCCTAACCCCCTTGCATAGAAGATGGAGCTGCTGATAAGCAACTGTGGTGGGTCATGACCTCTAAGTATGACAGGGTCTGCAAAGGAAAACCATATGCTTCCTATGTGAGATCTGCAGAAAAATAAGTTGTTATTTTCTCTATTTTGCATTGCCACCAGTTCTTGCTTGTGGGCAAGTGCTACTTCTTGCAAATCTTCCAGTGAACAATTGTTGCTACTTTGTCATGCCAATGTTTGTAGTCAGTCTATGCACCTATACAGCAGCTAACTAGGTGACCCATTTTTTTCAGCTTCTTTGCAAAGGTAGCATTTGCTATCTATAACTATCTTCTCAATTCTGGCTTTGCATGCATTTGTTCTTAAGACTTAATCTTGTGCAGCTAGCCTCTGTGTCTTTCTTCAACTTTTCCACTCTTAGCTATTGACAGCTTTTGTTGTCAAGTTCGTTACCTACTAACTTTTTAATGTTCAGGGAAGGCCTTGTAACACTTTGCCATCTCTCTTTTTTATTCTCAGTTTGTATTTCTTGTTTGCCAATTTAATTTGTCCAATACCCTTTTTCTTCTTCACCGTCTGATATACTTGCAACATTCCATGCTTACTTATGCTTCTTGGTAAGTAAAATTTGTTAACATCTCTGTATGGATGGATGAAGGGCATGATTCATTGTCATCATTTTTCTTGTCTTCCTATCCAGGGTTCTTAGTGCTGCTTCAGTCCAATCCACTATTCCAGCTGCATATCTAATGACTGGAATCCACCAATTTATATTTGGGATTTAAAATCTCTAGGGATGGTGTCAGTTGACTGCTCAATGTATTGAACCTATCATCAACTAGGAGGGGGATGGAAGGATTTTGCTGCATCTGAATTCCAAAGTTTGGTGTTTTGACAAAATCCCTCTATGAAACTACAGGAGGGGATAACAGAAATAATATAAGTGGACTACCCAGTGTGCCCAGTCTTTCCATCAACTTAAACAGGTATTAATGTCACTGCTGGCTTTGGGCTTGCCTAATTTAGAGAAACCCTTTTCTCTTTCTGTAAATAAGCAAAAAGGAATCATGAATAGATCTTCAACTCTGAAATTAGGAAGATGAGAATGACCTGTGACATATTTTTCAAAACAATCAGACACTCTTGCCATTGGCTGACCAGCCTGCCTGAGGGCATGTGCTGCCATCACCATTCTGATTGAGACTTGTCTTGGTATCATAATTGGGGTCCAGCATATTGAGGGATTTATCTTGAAGCTGCATTTGGCCAACACTTTCAAGTCTATACAATCAATTTCCATCAAAATAGTCAAAAGCTCCTTTTGTTTCTTGAATAGTAGTCATATCTTGTCCAGCTGGACTGTTTTCTTTGGAAAATAAAATGTTGTTACATGGAAATTCTGATCCAAAGTCTTTTGGTGATGTAAAGAAAACTAATTTCTTCAAAACAAAGAAGTGGTATTTCTGAGCTTCTCTAAAAAGCCACTTGTAATTAACAAATTATTGGCTAACTCATCCGCACCTGCGAAACTACTTCTTCATTACAAAGAATAGAGAAATAATCTATTTTAAGAACTAAAGCAGAACATTATCTAAGAACCTATCTTCCTACTTAATAGTAATGTAGGAAGTCCCCCCCCGGAGAATAAAATATTTTGGGGAATATTAAAAAAAGGCAGAATATTATATTTTCCCTGAAGAAGAAATGGAGAAACATGCTCTTAGAGGCAGAAAGCAGCCCCAATCTTCCTGCATATTGAAACAGCCTCCAGTAAATGTCTGAAATCTTTAGAGATGGATATTTTGTGCCTATTAAAAAGGACTGGGCCAATATATTCATAAACAAAACATCATGCCACAGAGAGGAGAGGAGGGAGCCAAGCTATTTCCCACAGCACCTGAAGGTCAGACAAGGAATAATGGATGGAAACTGACCAAGGAGAGATTCAACCTAGAAATGAGGAGGAACTTTCTGACAGTGAGAACAATCAACCAATAGAACAGCTTGCTTTTGTAAGTTGTGGGAGCTTCATCACTTGAACTTTCAAGAAAAGATTGGACTGCCATTTGTCAGAAAATTTGGACTAGATGACCTATAAGGTCCCTTCCAACTCTGTTAATCTATTAAATCTTCAGATCCAGTTGATGGGATCAAGAGTTTACACTCCCCTATTCTAAGAACAGGACATGATCTTTAGGACATAATAGAATTATCCAACCACCATTAGAATAGCAAAAGATACAAAGCTCACTACATTGTACAACTCCCTAGAGCAGGGGTGTCAAACCCAAGGCTCACGGGCCCAATCCAGTCCACAGGACGCTTCGATCTGGCCTGTGGGGCTGCTCTGGAAACAGCAAAGGACCAGCCTGTGGTGCCTCTGCCGGTGAAAACGGAGTTTGGGAGGGCCGCGAGTGGCCCTCCCCAACTCAGTTTTCATTGGCAGAGCGCTCAGACCACCACAGGTGCCCCTGACATGAGTCAAGATGGCCATACCCACCCTACCACACATCATGCCCCCCTAAGGTCAAACACAATTCTAATGCAGCCCTCAATGAAATAGAGTTTGACAACCTTGCCCTAGAGCAAGTCAGAACCCTATCCATTCATTCATATAATCCATCCATTCCTAAACCAAGGGCTCAGCCACCCTAGAAACACACTTCTATCACTGAAGTCTCTGGAAACCAAATAAACCTCCATTTTATTTCCAGCGCTCTCCTCCTGGCTTAGAACTGAATCAGTAGCCTTTACTTCCAACAGTAGCCTAATTTAACAAGAAAATTGAAAACTAAGAATGTGCTGCCTTATGACTCCCAAGTAGCAAAACTTCAAATAATTTAACTTTGGAAATGATACTATTTGAATTTAGGGAAAGCCTGTGTGTGGGGAATATATTAGAACCAAAGTATACTTTGGAGAACTGGATCAACATGCTTTCAAGCATAGGAAAAAAGAATTAAAAGGAGCCATGGATCAACTGAATTCAGATTAGGCACTGTAGAGTATGGATTGCAAAGTTTACATGTTAAATAAAAATGCTGTTCTTAAAAATGATATGTGAGAGTTAAGAGTTTGTCCATTTATGCAAAACAATTTAGATTCAACATTTCAAGCAAGAACAGCTTAGAAGGGCTAGTAGAAGTATTTCCATTTCAGCAACAGTATTCTAAAAAGACATGGCACACAATTAAAAAAAAAGAGATAAGGAGAAGGAAAAAAGCAATATGTTTGAAAGCATATTGAATATTTTAGATGCAAATAGTTTAATACTCCTGTTTTTCACTGATTACTAAGGGAGAGCAGCTGGTTCTATTTGTTTTTCCCTGTGTGATAAATCAATGTAGGGCATGTGAAATTATGAATATTATTTGATTTTCTGTGGGGAAAGATGATGCTTAATGGAACTAGATCAGCAAAACAGGAAATATTGAGAAAAACACAATGATGCAATATTTCATCAATGTGCCAAATGGGATTTATTACAATTAACTGTTAATTCAGAGAGTCAGAAGGGAAATTTTAGAGTAAAAATATGATTGCATGAGATCAAACTTGGGGGGAGAGGGGAAAAGAAAAAAAAAAATTATTCTTCCAAAGGGAAAACAATATCTGTGGCTTAGTTGAACTTTGGAGTTCTTAAGAATCTCTGAGCCTGGATGCTTGCTTGTGTGATTGTGCAATAATGATGTCCTCTAATTTGGTAATGAAAATATATAAGCAAACAGCTAAGTTTGGAGAGCACCAAAAATTCCATAAATTATTCTTTGTTTTGAATTCTTACTCAGAAACCAGACAATTGCACAAGCAAATATCCAAGGTTGGAGAGCATCCAGAAATCCAAAGTTCAAGATGAACTTTTGATAAACATACACCTTTCATTCCCTGTCCCCCTTAAATAGTTGTTCCAGGCTTCAACATAATAATCATTGCGTAGATTGTTTAAATTACTTTATCTGTTATTTTTAGTTTCTTACTCTTTTCCAAGAAACCATATTCCAAATGTCTACATTTGTAATGAGTTGTATATATTTTAATTTATTTGATCCAGGTACTGTCTGACTCCAGAACAATTTGAGGAGACTCATGGTAAAACTGACAAATAAAAATACAATACAAATAAGAAACAAGATAATAACAAAACAAAGCAAAGCAAAGCAAAAAAACAAAAATAGGTCCATCCAGGTAACAGCACAGAAAACACATACAAAGACATCCCACAAGAGACTGAAGCCATCCCAGCAACAATCTGAGAGAAAATACCATAAAATGTAGATTGATAACTGGCTTTTAAATTAGCACAGGATTATATCATTTTGCAAAGCAGACATCTGATTGGATAGCAGAATTCTAGGGGTCAGTTGGACAGTTAGAAGCAGATGGAGAACTTTCCAAGATCAAAACCTAGCAGAAAAGTGAGTTCCCTCAAATGTTGATGGGCATATCAAATCTAAATATTTTTATTAGAACCCGTCTTTTATACTAGGTAGTATGTTTAGTTTTGACTCTTTTCTACATGATAGGTTTATGAGTAGGTTGGGAGAATATGTACTGTTTGGTTCAAGGCCACATGCTGGTTGTGTAAAACAGTATGCTTAACCTTGTTGCTAAATTAACCTATGTTTGGGGTACAAATAGTAAAACGAATTAAAATTTACTTTATATGCAAATAAAGTTTGTTGGTTGTATTGGGCAGGGTAATTGACAAAATTATCTATTTTCCTTTTTATATACAGAGGGACAATGATTATGTGTCTTTGGATCCTCAGCCACATATCTTTTCTTTTATGTGCACTGAGAGCATATGCATCAAGACAAATTCCTTGTGTGTCCAATCACACTTGGCCAATAAAAATTCTATTCTATTCTATTTTATTCTATTCTATTCTATTCTATTCAATTCTATTCTATTCTATTCATTTTATTCTAGTTGTTAATACAAGTAAAGAGAGAAGCAGGTAGAAGTCCAAGTTGTTTTTAATGGTCTGTGGTGAGATTAGGTCTTCTCCTAGGTCTTTCCTGATCTTAGTTGGGCAAAATGTTTCTTGATCTCTGTCACTGCTATCCATATTGGCATATAGATTCTCTATATTTTGATTAGGGCTTCTACTTTCATGAGAAGTGTCCATATAGTACAGATTTCCTGGAAGTATAGTCCGCAGGTCCCCAAGGGAATGTGGTAGCCTGCCATATCTGAGCCATTTTTTTGGGAGCTATTAAGCTAATTTTTCAACCCTGCAGCAAATATTTGATCTGCAGTAATTTTCAGGGCTCTCTTTTTAAAGTTGAATTTCTGCAAACTTCAAAAATGGTTGAATTATGCCTGTGAAGCTTACATATAAAAAGTAGCCAGCTGCCACCCTGGCTTCTTTCCTCTGACAATTTACCAATCCTTGGAATACCCATGCTCTACTTTCAGTGAATTAACAGTGCTAATTGTGCAGGAATAAACTGCTTTATGGCTGAATATAGGAGCAGTAATTTCATCTCATGTTAAAGGCTAACATGTTTGATATTTATTCATTTTCCAGTTGAGACAGTGTTTGAACATCACTTTCTTTTGCAGTTCTCGGAAGAAGATGTGGCCAAGCAGATCTTATAGAAAGAATGAGTATAGTGCATTTTTTTCACATCTGTCAGATTCCTTGACCAAGAGTGAAAATGGCCTTTTCTGTAATGTTCCTTGTGTGCACATGGGCTTTCACATCATTACTTATTGGATTCGAAAGTAAGGACTAAAATCTCTTATAATTGCTCTTGCTTTTAAATTCTCTGTTTATTTCATGAACGCAAATATAAATATATATTTACTGCATGTGTGCATGAAAAAAACCCAATTTGATTTGGATAGTGAATATAGTTTTTACTTGACCTTCTTGTTGATCAGAGATAATACTATTCAGTTTGGTTGATGCTCTGTTCTTAATATTTCAAATTGATTTAAAGTAGACATATGCTTCTAGGAAAAGGTAAGGTTGCTATAATTTTTTTTAAAGAAATACATGAAACGTATGTCAGTTCTAATAGAAAAGCTGGACTGAAGCACCAAGCACATGATTTTCTCAGGATATACTAATGTGGGGAAGGCATTATGAATGGTGGTGCAGTTGAGTAACAATTGATGACCTGACAGTTAGAACAATTAATTAGTGGAACAACTTGTCTCCAGAAGTTGTAAATGCTCCAACACTGGAAGTTTTAAAAAGAGATTAGACCAGTGGTGAAATGTAAAATTTGTTACTACTGATTCTGTGGCTGTGGCTTCGTGGTGGGGGTTAATGTGACTGGGTGGGCGTGACCAACTTTAAACAAAAAACTTTTAAAACCATTTTTTTCTACAATCTCTTTGGCTGAAAAGGTTGTAGAACAAATGGTTTTAAAAGCGTCTGACGATCAGGCAACTCAGCTGGGATCGTCAGAGACTTTTAAAACCATTTTTTCTACAACCTCTTTGGCCGAAAGGTTTTAAAAGCCTCTGATGATCCTTGCGATCATCAGAGGCTTTTTTTTTTACTTTTAAAAGCATTTTTTTCGGCTGAAGAGATTGTAAAAAAAAATGCTTTTAAATTTTTTTAAAAAAAGCCTCTGATGATTGCGTAGCTCAGCTGGGCATGGGGAGGGGCAGGAATTATTGCTACCAGTTCTCCGAACCACCCGCCTCCATCGCTACCGGACTGAGTGATCTGGTCCAAACTGGGAGCATTTCACCCCTGGATTAGACCATTTGTCTGAAGTGCTGTAGGGTTTCCTGTCTAAGCAGGGGGTTTGACTAGAAGACCTCCAAGGTCCCTTCCAACTCCATTATTCTATGAATACCAGATGGACGCTGGGAGGCAGAGGCAGATATTTTTTTCTTGTTTTTTTTCCTCTAAACCTAGGTGCATCTTTTGGTCAGGAGTGTCTTATGGAGTGAAAAATATGGTAATTCAAGGTAATTCAAACCAGGCCTGCTGCTCATTGTTTCTGACCCAACTCAAAAACCTTTGCCTAAAGATGGCCCATCTTTAGCCTCAGAGGCTGAAGATGGGCCTCAGAACTCCTTAGCCCCTGAACTCCTTAGTCTCCCGGAAAAAATCTGTTGAACTGAACAACCCATTCTTTATTTTTAACCACTATTTTCTTCAAAGAGGTTCAGTTTTTCTTTTTCTTTTCTTTTCAGTACCATCTCTACCATGTGTTTTCCCATTTCTTTATGAGGGAAAATTTTATCCTTCATGTACCACAGATGGTTCCAGCAAGGATATCTCCTGGTGTGCATTAACTGATAACTATGATGAAAAACGCCTGTGGAAACAATGTGCTGTTACTGGTAAGAGGTACAACTGGTACCCCTATACTACCTCCAGTAATTTTGGGATTAATGTAGTCTTCTCAAACATGGGTTCTTCATAAGTGTTGGGACCGCAGATATTTGCATTCCTCTTTCATATGTCTCATGGCTAAAAAATGTGGAATTATTTACTACTATTGACTGCACAAACTTCCATTCTCGGAACTATATTAGAAAGTCCTTGAATTAATTTTGATAATGTGACTTGATGTTAATTGCAAGATGGGGCTGGGCCACAGAAAATGGAGCAGAAACTTTTTTCACCTGCAACATACAGACATTTTTAGTGCATTCTGAGAGATCAAGGGAAATTTTGGTATCTTTACTTGACAACTCGTGTGAATACTAAAACCTTGTCTTGTACAATTTCTGCTGTTGTCTTTCATGTTGTGGATCCTTGCCCAAATTCTATAATTTTGTGTCACATATTCTTCATGGACTGCCTTGTGAATGATAGAATATGTTATTATTCTTATTATAACATTTATATTGATGCCTATTTGCATATGGCAATTCAAGGCGGCTTACAGAGGTATAAAAACATTATATAAAAAAATAAAACTAATATAAGAAAATAAATTAATAAAATTTATTTATTTATTTATTTGATTTGATTTGTATACCGCCCTTCTCCAGCAGGACTCAGGGCGGTGAACAGCCGAGATAAAACAGAGCATACAAAATTTAAAAAACAGTTTAAAAGGTAATTAAATAATTTCAGCCACAATTTAAAACAACCCAATTAAAACCAATTTCAAATTAAAACCGAAACGGATGGGATCAAGCCAGCCCGGCTAGGTAAAATAAATGAGTTTTCAGGGCCCGATGAAAAGTCCGGAGGTCTGGTATTGTGAGTATCTCTAGGGGGAGGTCGTTCCAGAGGGCGGGTGCCGCCACAGAGAAGGCTTTCCCCCTGGGGGTCGCCAGGTGACATGTCTGGTAGATGGCATCCTGAGTAGGCCCTCTCTGTGCGAGCGTACTGGCCGGTGGGAGGCTATTTGCGGCAGAAGGCGGTCTCGTAGATACCCCGGCCCTAAGCCATGGAGCGCTTTAAAGGTGGTCACCAACACCTTGAAGCGCACCTGGAAGACCACCGGGAGCCAGTGCAGCTCACGCAGGAGAGGTGTCACATGGGAGCACCCCGTCGCTCCCATAATCCCCTGTGTGGCCACATTCTGGACCACCTAGAGCCTCCGGGTGCACCCCAAGGAGAGCCCCATGTAGAGAGCATTGCAGTAGTCCAGGCGGGAAGTGACGAGTGCCTGAGTGACCGTGCGTAGAGAGTCCCAATCCAGAAAGGGACGCAACTGGCGTATCAGGCGGATCTGATAAAAAGCCCCCCTGGCCACGGCCGTCATATGCTCTTCTAAAAACAGCTGTGCATCCAGGAGGATACCCAAGTTGCGAGCCCTCTCTGTGGGGGCCAGTGATTCGCCCCCAATAACCAGCGATGGCACCAGCTGGCTATATTGGGACGCCGGAAGCCACAGCCACTTGGTCTTGGAAGGTTTTTTTTTTTTTTAATTTGATTTATATGCCACCCTTCTCCGAAGACTCAGGGCGGCTTACAATGTGCTCAGCAATAGCCTTCATTCTTTTGTATATTTATACAAAGTCAGCTTATTGCCCCCACAACTGGGTCCTCAATTTACCTACCTTAGAAAGGATGGAAGGCTGAGTCAACCTTGAGCCTTGGCGAGATTCGAACCCTGCAGTAATTGCAGGCAGCTGGTCTTAATAACCAGCTTAATAACAGGGTGCCTTAAACCACTGTACTACCAAGGCTCCTTGGTTGAGTCTGTTTCTCCCCATCCGGGCCCGCACGGCCTCCAGGCACCAGGACATCACTTCAAGGGCATCGTTGGGATGGCCTGGGGTGGAGATGTACAGCTGGGTGTCATCAGCGTACTGATGAACTCCACCCCAAAGCCACGGATGATCTCACCCAGCGGCTTTACATAAATGTTGAACAGAAGGGACAAGAGGACCGACCCTTGTGGTACCCCACAAACAAGGCGCCTCGGGGTAGACCGCTGCCCCGTCAACACAGATTGCAACCGGTCAGAGAGGTAGGAGGAGAACCACCGCAAAATGGTGTCCCCCACCCCCAACCCCTCCAATCGGCGCAACATGATACCATGGTCGATGGTATCAAAAGCCGCTGAGAGATCTAATAGGACTAGGATAGAGGAGCAGCCCCTATCCCGAGCCCTCCAGAGATCATCCACCAATGCGAGCAATGCCGTTTCCATGCTGTGCCCAGGTCTGAAGCCGGACTGGAGCGGATCTAAATAGACAGCTTCATCCAGGTACTATGGCAGCTGCCGCGCCACCACACTCTCAACAACCTTCGCAATAAAACGAAGGTTGGAGACTGGACAATAGTTAGCCAAAACAGCCGGATCCAGAGAGGGCTTCTTGTGGAGGGGCCTCACCACCGTTTCTTTCAAGGCGGCCGGCAGGACACCCTCACTCAGAGAAGCATTAATAATCCTCTGGAGCCAGCCTCGTGTCTATATCGCCATCGCTGTCTATAGGGGGTGAATCTCTAGCCCCCCCAGAGAGGGCTTGCAATCTGAGCGTCCAGAGTGTGCCCGCCTATGTGAGTGGGGCCATGAACTAACTGAGTCAGGTCCATGGCCGTCATGGAAGCCATGAACTCCCAGGCCACCTCAGACGTTTCACCGATGGATGGCAGGTTAAAATCCCCCATGACCAAAAGCCTGGGGGTATCAACCGCCACTCCGGCTATGACATTGAGCAGCTTGGGCAGGGCTGTTGCCACGTGGAAGGGAGCCAGGTACGTGATCAACAGGCCCATCTATTGATAATATAATATAATAATATAACCCCCACTCCGCACCACAGTGACAATACACCAACCATTTAATGGGCTCCATCCTGCGCTGGGTTCCCCAGGCCCGCTGGCAGAATCAGGTCTTCAATGCCTTCCAGAAGTGTGTTAGAGTTGGGACCATTCTAATTTCTGGGGAAATGATGTTCTAGAGAGAGGGAGCCACAATGGAGAAGGCCCTTCTTCTGGGTCCCATCAGGTGTATCTCCCTCTGGGATGGGACCCAATGGGATTCCTTGCCTCCCCATACTAGTGGGTCAGATAGATGTGAACAGCAAGAGATGGTCCCTCAGATAACTTAGTCCCAAGTCACGAAGGGCTTTAAACAACCAGCCCCTTGAATTGTATCCGGAAACAGATCAGCAACCAATGCAGCTCCTGCAGGTGGTGATACATGTGAACACCGAGGTCTGCACAAAACCATGTGGGCTGCTGCATTTTGCACTAACTGGAGCTTCTGGATGCTCTTCAAGGGCAGCCCCATGTAGAATGCATTGCAATAGTCAAGACAGGAAGTGACTAGGGCATGAGTGACTGTGAGTAGGGATTGTCGGTCCTGCTCTTTGAACAGGAGTCGCGAGTCCAGGAGAACCCCCAGATTATGTACAGAATCTGTTTGGGGTAGTGCCATCCGATCCAAGACCAAAGGTAGCAATTCTCCATGGGCCAAAGAACCCCAAACCCAGAGCCACTTATATTTTATCCAGGAAGTATGGCTAGTGGGAAAATGTAAAAGAAAAGCCACACATCACTTTCTATCAGCCACTCTTCCCATAATACCGGGCAATGTTTTCATTTCCCAGAGCAGCCACAAGGTCTATTTATGCACATTCTCAAGCACATCTTTCAAATCATTTTTAAAATATGCAGAGTTCTAGTTTTTATCACAGTATTTCCTATAATCCCATGAGTATACTGGTATGTTATCAATAACATCAGCAAGCCGGTGTTAGCAAGAGGCATCCCCTTTACACAGGTACACCAAATCTGGCCTGAAAAAAATGCAAATGACCATCAGACATAAGTAGAGATGCAAGAAAATTCTCTTTGCTGCCATCTGCATTTTACAGCCCAAATATATCATCTTGCCTTGAAGAGGGGTAGTATTTGCAACTTTTTATTCATTCTGCATACAGTGAGATATGAGTGTTTTCAATTGTTTTCAATTAATTTGGTAGCTTGAGACAGAGCGTTTCTACAGTGATTTTTTTTCTGATTGTCCCATTAGCAATTAGTTAGATAGCATTGATTGACTTATATTTCTGGCACATGTGAAAAGAATCACAGGTTGCCTTCAGTGGGATTCACAACACTTCAGGGCTGGGTATTCTATTTGCAATTCACTATATTTGTGTGTAATATGTACCATATTTTTCAGAGTATAAGATGCACCTTTTTACCCCCCAAAAGGGGGTGAAAATTTAGGTGCGTCTTATACACCGAACGTAGCCCTGCCCACCCACTGGCCCCCACCCTTGGCCTGTGCCTCGCAGCAGTTACGTTCTTGCAAGCAAACAGCAAGAAAAAACAGCCCCTTTCATCTTCAGCATAGGTTAATTAGCACAAGTTGATTAGATCGGCCTCCCAACTCTCAGCTGATTTGCTCTCAGCTGTTTTGCGCAGGGCTCTCCTGCTTGCTGCAAAAAGAGCTGGAGCAGATTTCTCCCCCTAGCTATGCTGAAAAAACGAAACTGAAAGTAAAGCAGGTTCTTTGCTGCAACGTGACAAAATGAGGCAGAGAGAGATTTCTTTTTCTTTTTTCTCACCAAAAAAGGTAAGTGGAAACAATGGGAAATTTAGGGCAAAAGAGGAGAGTTCAAGATTTTAAAACACAAAAGAGAAAAAGCTCTATTTAACTAGGAAATTGTAATAATTGAGATACTATTAATTGTATATTGTGTTGAAAGCAGAAATGGTTAAGTTGTGGTTTGGTAGAATATATGGGGAAAATTATTTGGTGTATTATTATTGGTAAATATAATTAATTGATTTGTAAGAAATTGGATTGCATGGAAATAATTGGAATATTCATGTTCATATTGATTAATATACAAAAAACATAATTATAACTAATTGATTTATAAAAAATGTTGAATTTGTATTAAACAATTGTAATATTAAATAATTAACCAATGTGAGGATGGATATAAAAATAGATGACACTGGGAAGGGGCATAATATAGAATAGAAGGGAAAATTTGAATTTGATTAAGATTAGAGATGAAGATGAAGGGTAATATTGGTTTTTTTTAAAAAAATAGATGAGGAATAAATATGGCAAAAAGGAAATATAGAAATTGTAAATTTAATTGAAATGACTAAACACTGTTTAAATTTTGAACCAGCCAAATACTCTGTTCAAAGAAAATACATTGTATGTTTGTATGTGTGTTTGTCTAAAAAAATTAAAAAAAACTTTAAAAAAACCACCAAAAGGTAGACCAAAAGAATAACCAAAAGAATAACTTAAAATGTAAAGGTCAGAGGAAAAGCTACCGTATAATTCGGAGTTTAAGACCCACCAGAGTATAAGACACATACTCTGGTGGGTCTTAAACTCAGAAAAATACGGTAGCTTTTCCTCTGACCTTTACATTTTAGGTTATTCTTTATTATGCTGGTGACAATCTCACTATTATAAAAGAACCTTCTCTGCAATCCATGATTTCATGGGTTTCCATGAGTCCAACTCTCATCTGTCCCAAGTAGCAGAGCCAATGTCATAGGACTGTGGGAATAGTAGTCTAAAATATCTGGAGAACCTCAGTTGCTCACTTCTGTCTTAGATAAAGACAGCCATATCTGTATTTATATTTATACATTGCTCTAATATTTATTTGCATATTGCTTTTCTTTTTGCATAGAATATGGAGGCAATTCAGGAGGAAAACCCTGTGTTTTTCCCTTTCTTTATATGAGTCATGTTTACTACACCTGTACAGCCAAATCTGACCGTAAAGGGCAATTCTGGTGTTCTACAACTGGGAACTATGATAAGGATAAAAAATGGAGCTACTGTGCTGATACCAGTAAGTGAAATTGAGGACTATTATATTAGAAGTCATGGTTTATATGGTAGTAAATTAAAAGCTTTTATATGGAATATTCCTTTCTGGTTTGAGCTTAACATTAACAACTATTAGGAACTTGAATGTAAAATAGAACAGAAAAGATCAAAGGCACGATTATTTCCATATATAACAAATCAAATCAAAGGTACAGTACATTTAAATATTTTAGGAGATATAATTTTGTTACCAATCATTTAATAGATAGTTGTAAAATGGAAGGGTATAATTAAGGTCCTGGTTCAGTCAAAAATAAATATTTTTCCCATTAATCTCAAATTTTCTTTAGAATCAATGGTATAGAACTGTGATGGCGAACCTATGGCACGGGTGCCACAGGTGGCACGTAGAGCCATATTTGTGGGCATGTGAACGTTGCCCTACTCAGCTCCAGCATGCATATGTGCGTTGGCCAGCTAATTTTGGGGCCTTCCGGGCCCACCTGAAGTTGGGAAATGGGCTGTTTTCACCCTCCCCAGGCTCCAAGAAAGTCTCTGGAGCCTGGGGAGGGCGAAAAATGGGCCTATCGGGCCCACCGGGCCATCATGTGCCAAAAGCAGGGGTAGTGTGTGTGTGGGGGGAGGCGCATTGAATTATGGGTATGGGCACACATGTGTATGTGACCCTTCCGCATGATCCCCACTTTTGGACCGCGACAGCAAAAAGATTAGCCATCACTAGTATAGGATATAATCTTGCATGCTATTACCCATAGTACTAACAGACTTACCTCTGAGTAGATATGCTGAGGGTTACACTTTAAAAAAAAATACTCACTATCTTAGTTGATGGACAAATAGTATGGCAAATGATCATTCTCCTTTTATCACCTTCTTCCAGGACTTGATGCAAATTATCCTACTAGTCCATGCGTCTTTCCTTTTATCTTTGAAAATAATCTTTATTCAACTTGTACAATAGATGGAAGATCTGATGGAAGGCTTTGGTGTTCTATTTCAAGTAATTTTGATATTGAGCCTATGTGGGTATATTGTGAGCCTTCAGGTAAGCAAAATAGATAATGGAAATAACCAGACAAAGCACGGATGTAACTTGAATCTAACTTATTTATTTTATTTATTTAGTTTGTCAAACATGTGAGAGATTACAGGAATAAGTATAAACATGGATATTAATACAGGAAATGGGAATGAATAAATGGGGACAGTAAGACAGGGAGAGAAGGCACACTGGTACGCTTATGCATGCTCCTTACAGATCTCTTAGGAATGGGGTGAGATCAACAGTAGACAGTTAAAGTTAAAGTTAAAGTTATGGGGAGTTGAGGATTAACAACAGAGTCAGGTAGTGTATTCCAGGCAATGACCACTCTGTTGCTGAAGTCGTATTTTCTGCAATTGAGTTTGGAGCAGTTTATCTTGAGTTTGTATCTATTTTGTGCTCGTGTATTATTGCTATTGAAGCTGAAGTAGTCATTGACAGGTAGGACGTTGTAGTGGATAATTTTGTGTACTACGCATAGGTTGGACCGTAGTTCTAGGTTGTCCAAGCCTAAAATTTCAAGCCTGGTGGCATAAGGTATTTTGTTGTGAGCATAGGAGTGGAGTACTCTTCTCGTGAAATACCTCTGGACTTGTTCAATTGTATTAATGTCCGATATACAATGTGGATTCCAGACAGATGAGCTATACTTGAGAATTGGTCTAACAAAGGTTTTCCAGTACAATGTTACTGGAGAAGAAGCTTTGTAAGATTAGATTTACAACTCTTAATGCCTTTTTGGCAATGCTGTTACAGTGAACTCTGGTGCTTAGGTCGCTTGAGATGAGTACTCCAAAGTCCTTGACAGAGTGAGAGTCGTCTATGAGCTCGTATCTGCCCAGTTTTTATTTGATGTTCTGATTTTTTTTTTTTTTTTTTTTGCCAATGTGTAAGATGGAGCATTTGTTGGTTGAGATTTGGAGTTGCCAATTGTTTGACCATTCTGACACATAGTCAAGATCGCTTTGTAGGGTAGTAGCATTGTCGGTGGTGTTGAATAATTTAACGTCATCAGCTAAGAGGATGCAGTTGTTTATAATATGATCGCAAATATCATTTATGTAAAGTATAAAGAGTGTGGGTCCTAAAACGCTGCCTTGGTAAGTTTTGATAGGGTGCTCCCTATTTTGACTACTTGTTGCCTGTTTGATAGGAACACAGCTATCCATTTATGCAGGGATCTGGAAATCCGCAAGAGTTTAGTTTTAACAGTAGTTGCTGTGTATTGAATCAAAGGCTCTCTAGAAGTCTATGTAAATTGTGTCTATTGCTTTACCCTGGTTGAGTATGTAGTCCACATGTTTTTGCAGTGTAGGAGTTGCAAATTTCAGGACAAATTTTTCCAGAAACCAAACTGCTTGTTAGAGAGTAGGTTGTTTGACTCTAAGTGGAGGGTAATGGATTGGTTTATGATTGATTCCATGACTTTGCAGTGACACAACACACAACATATGACACAACACAGTGAGATTTGTATCAACTAGGCTGGGGTCTCCCTTTTTGAAGATAGGGATGACCATAGCTAATGACCATAGGTTAGGTAAGGAGCTGGTTCTGAAAGATAACTCATAGATCGTGCTTAGAGGTTCTGCTATGGCATTAGAAAGCTTTTTTAAGAAGTAGGCATATAATCCATCAGGTACAATAAAAAGAGATGGTTTTAGGTTGCGTAGTGCCTTTTCAACATTATCTTCTGTAAAATCAATATGTAATAGATCGTTGCAATTAGTTATGGTATGATTAGGAAATGTGGAGCATGAGCCAATGCTTTTAACAAAGACTTCATCATTACAGTTTTTCCCATTAGACCCTTTTAGAGTTGCGATGGTTTTTGAGTCTTTAACGTTAACTTTTAACTTTTAAAAAGAACTTTTGTGAAAAAGGGACATGCTTTGGGAAGAAGAATAGTTTAATAGTCAAGAAACAGCCCATCTCCTGGCTGTGGGAGTTGTAAGAAAAAAAAAATCAATCGATTACCGTATCACCTCCCTATTATTAAATCTCCCTTCTTCATGTGCCTTGGTTCCAATGGTTACCTATTTTATATGGGAAAATTTGAGGGGTCCAACTTTGGACGTAAGTATTTGTATACTTACAGTATTGCAGTATTGTTATTTAAATACTACCAAATAAATAGTATTTAAATAACAATACTGCAATTCAGGAGAAAGGAAGTCCAGTGCTTGAAGTTCAAATGCATTAAGGTAACAATATGCTAACAAGTGAAAAAGCTAACCACTAGATTGCAAGAGTAAACACTAGGAATTGAAGATTTTTAAATAGTGATTAAATAACAGAGAATTTTAGGGCTTTGGTTTTCTTTCCATAGGAAAGTGGCAAGGTTAACCTTATCAATTAGAGTGATATCATTATAGCCGATCTCATAATTAATGAATATTTGTAATTGTCATGTGGCAATTAAATAAAGATAACATCTGAATATATCTATAAAGAGGGTTTGCTATGCCCCCTTCTTTAGACCTCTCTTTCCTGGGAGTTCCTTGGGTTCTGAACCTGTCAATAAACAAATCTGCTCTTCAATGTTATTATATGTTGGTTTCTTGTTCAAAAATATCCCTTTTGAAAATGCTGCTTCAGTGCTGTGTTCTTCACTCCTAGGCCACAGTATGGAAGGAATGTGGTTTCTAATCCTTTATTTATATTACTTGCTATTTTGCTCCTAATGCACATTTGTACAAAATTTGAACATTTGATCATTTTCCTTTATACCTGAAAAGAATATTTCTGACTACAGACTGAAGTTAATCCCTCTTTATCCTTAATTGCCACATCAATCCTTTCCTTATATTGCTTCAATCAATGCTTCTTTGCTGGGTTTCCTCTCTAGATCCTGCCCCTTGCAGTTTTCCCTTCATATACAGAAACAAATCCTATTATTCCTGCACAACAGATGGGGCTTTATACAATCAGCTATGGTGTGCTACAACCCCAACTTATGATAATGACAGCAAGTGGAAATCATGCTCCTTTCAAGGTAAGAGAGTGAGAAACAATTGCCTGGGGCACTTGTAGGTGATCTGAAATATCTCCTTGTCTGAGAGGAATTATTGAAGAGCCAGTTTAATCACTTTCCTTCAGTTTTAAGTCATCAGCTCCACTTTTTGCTGCAACATTTCAATGTGCCATTCTTCCCCAGAAACTCTGCTTTTTACAAAGTTTTAAAGATCTGCACTGGATGTTCTCCTGGACATTGGGATGGGATGCCAGATGGAATGTTTCATGTGTTTCTTGGGTTTGTTGGATTACAAGCCTCAAGCATTCTTTATATTTATATTGTTTTTTGCTGTTCATTTCTTATTTGTTGTAGTTTTTCTAGCCAATTAGCCACTTGAAGTCACAAGTATGAGTTCAGTGGATATATGAATTGACATACTAAATAATGATTTTTCCTTTAATCCCTTTTCCAAATTTGCAAGAAGTGGAGGCCTTGTCTCTTTTGGTGAGGTCATTGCATCATATGCCAAGTACTCTTCAATTCTTGGAGCTTCTCTGCTCAATTAAAGCATGAAAATGTTCCAGTGTGATACTCTTATGACGCATCATAAAGTTCCAACCCAGAGTTCTAAGTTCTTGCTTTGTTTCCTTTTCTTGGACAACTGAACCAAACTCTCTCCCAGTGTTGCTTTGTCCTCCCTACATTCAACAGAATATGGTGGGAACTCCAACGGACAGCCTTGTGTCTTCCCTTTCAACTACAAAGGAGACGCGGTTACCACTTGCATTGATGAGGATGAGAAGAATGAGAAGAATGGGAGATTTTGGTGTGCCACGACAGAGAATTTTGATGTGGACATGAAATGGAGTTTCTGTGCTGATACACGTTTAAACAAGAAAAAAGGCAAGTAGCTCCTAGATACCCAGATACATGGTTGGACTTAGGAACACAGCACAATTTTATTTACATTTACTTGGAAGTAAGCTACTTACTTGGGGCTGATTCTGAACCCAAAAAACTATTGGTTCAATATTTTATGCAACTGCATTTTTTCTTTGCACAGATGTAATGATCATTCATTTCCACTATATCCTTTCAAAGTATTAACTGCATTTAAGGATTGCTATGTCCAAAGCCTTTATAATGTCACATTTAGTCTGATATTCTGAGATAGTAGATGAACAAAAAGTAATACTAAGAATGGTAACAGTATTGCAGAGAAAACTGGCTTAAAGTACAAGGATTCACATGTAGCTTTTAGGGTTTAGCAGCCGAATCAGCACCAGAGCCTGGCAAGATTTGATGTACAGCCTTTGGCCAGTCTCTGGTGCTGATTCGGCTGCTGAACCCTAAAAGCTACATGTGAATCCTTGTACTTTAAGCCAGTTTCAATTCTAGCATCACCACTTCTGCCTTATGCTTATTGATTCTACAAAATACAAACATTCTATGAATATTAATTGCCATTTAGGATGTCAGTGTTACAAGCAAACATATTATTTAACTTTTCAGCCAACGCTGAGTATAAAATAAAGAATGCAATTCATATCAAAGTTTTAGTTATATGTTAATAGTTTCAGTCTTGAACTAATTATTTAATATCAAGATCTCCATTTTATTATTACTGTGTATGTGTGTTGTTGTATATGTTGTTAAAAAGAAACAAGATAGACAAAACAAAGTTCATAGTCTGAATTTTAAATTTTGTTTCTTGTTGAAAAAATTACTAAGGAGGTTGTGCAGCACTTTGGAATGGAAAGTTAAAAGGATATTTGGGATACAAATTACCCACCTACATCTCCTTAAAGCAGTTATAACTTTCCCCAAGATTGCACCTTCCTTTGGCCGGTGCTGTAAAATTTTGGGGAAAAAAAGATGGTTTAAGGAGTTGTGAATGGGAATTACATTACATTTGTGCCCCCATATTCTTTACAGTATCTTTTGCCATCAAATTCTCCACAACTTTAAATGAATATAGCATGACTGGAATGGCATTCCTTTGCTTTTAGAGTTTGATCTTATGCTTTTCCTCTTTCTCTCCCACATACATTTGTCTTCAATAATTTTCTGAGAAGATATGGAATCAAAAGAGCCCTGTTTTTTTCCTTTTACCTATAAAAAAAAGGTTTACTCAGCATGTACAACCGATGGTACGTCAGGCTGGAAACTCTGGTGCTCCCTCACTGCCAATTATAATACAGATCACAAGTGGAGGTTCTGTGAGCCTTCAGGTAAGAACAGAAAGTTCTTCCTTTTTCATGTGGGAAAAGGCTTCCCACATGAAAACTGTAAGGACACATTTATAATTGCTTTTTGTCTTTATCATTTGCTCAGTTCCCTAAATGGGACAGTTTTGTTTCTATGCTTTTCTTTTCTCTACTTTTCACACAAATTTTATTTTTCATTTAACAGATTTACCAAGTGAAGATCCATGAAGACTGAAACAAATAACTAATAATCTGCCAATTAGGTAGATATCAAAGCATTCCTTATTTTATTCTTGTTTAATAAGTGTAAGAAAAGCCCTGTTAGACAGGCCAGTGGATCAATCTGTTCAGCAATCTGTATCACATATTAGCAGAATATTCAGAAAACTCCTATCCTTGGCAAAGGGACAAAGATTCTTAGCAGCTGGTATTTAAAGTGTTAAAGTTGCCTGAAATTCAGGAGCCCTAAATAGCCCAACAAACTGATGGACTTTGATAGCTGATCCTTCATGATTTTTTCTAGTTCCTATAAAAACTGCTCAATTGGTAGCAAATTCCTGTACCAAATCTCAGTGTAGCTATATACTATGTAAGATGCATTTCTAGATTCTAGAATCTTCAGGTGTCTGATTTCAGTAGATTAATCCAAGCAATAACATGGAGAGAGACAAGGAGGAGAAACATCCAACTTTTTCCAGTTTCTCTAGCATTGGTGATTTTTATACATCATTTTCTTTTCTTCAAACTGAACATTCTAATCACCATAGACATTTCTATCCCAAAGTTTTGGCTTGGAGGTTGCCTTCTGAATGAGGACCATTATATAAAAAAACCACTTGTACATTTAACATATAGAAGGGTAAATGGGGCAGAATCTGTTAACCCAACCTGGTACTCTCTAGATATCGATATGGCATTCACAAGGAATCTTCACAAGGTCTATGCGATGTAAGGACAGTCCAGAAAATTCAGAAACTCATGCACAGACCTCAGAAATAGTGCTGTGGATGGAAGGGGCTTCAGTGTCAAGGGAAGGGCAAGTGGGCAGGCTTCCTTTCCTTTACCAGAAGGAAGGGACTATTTGAAAAATAGTAGTAGAATTACCACTGGGATTACATTTAAGGATATCACGTTTGTAATGCTTCAGTGCAAAACGAATGAGAAAGACTTAATTTAGAAAGAAATAAGTGAGGGAAAAGACCTTTCTTCTTGACTTTTCTAAGGATCAGTAAAGCCATTTTTATAAACCAAAAAACCAAAACTAAAGGCCCACCCCATCAATTAATAAATAATAAAAATGAAAAAGTTTGGTGTTGCACCCTGAGATCTAAACTCTGGTATACTGTATTTAAACATTTCTATGCTCGTATCAGTACAGATGCACATATTTAAACATTTCTCTCTTAAATGCATCATGCTCTATTTCCTATTAGCCCCACTTTCCTTGGATATTGAAGTGGTGAGGGGGGAAGGCTAACCAGGGTATTATATTAAAACATGTCAGGAAAATTTTCAATTCTTAATTATCAAGGATCCTTGTGAAAATATCTTTCTATGTTGCTCAACTTTATAATATGCAAATCTGGTGTTAATGATGTATTCTAGAATGTCTTTTACTTGCAAGGTGGAACGATGTTATACATCACCTTGCTTTACTGTTTTTTTTCCATTATCTGTTAGATGTGAGTATATACAGTACATGAGTGTGATTGAATAATTTGCCTCTCTTTCCAGATTACAAAATCATTCAAGCAATATCTTGGACATCTGTGATTTCTACTACTGTATTTTAATTTGGCAGCAAGATTTAACCCATCTATTTCTGATTCTAATTTATTTTCATTGATACCACAAGTGAAATAATAAAAAAGAATAATAAAAACAAAAAAACTTGAACATTGGGCGCTATCTAACAAAATGAAATTCAATAGTGAAAAAAATAAGATTCTACATTTAGGCAAGAAAAAGAAAATGCACAGGTACAGTTATGTGATACCTCGCTCAATAGCAATAACTGTGAGAGGGATCTTGGCATTCTAGTGGACAATCATTTAAATATAATCCTTCAGTGTGCTGCAGCTGCCAAAAAAAGCCAACACAGTTCTGGGCTGCATAAACAGAGGGATAGAATCAAGATCACGTGAGGTGTTAATACCACTTTATATTGCCTTGGTAAGGCCACACTTGGAATACTGTATTCAGTTTTGGTTGCCATGATGTAAAAAAGATGTTGAGATTCTAGAAAGTGTGCAGAGAAGAGCAACAAAGATGATTAGGGGACTGGAGGCTAAAACATATAAATTGGCTATGTCTAGTTTGATGTAATGAAGGATTAGGTGTGACATGATAGCAGTGTTCCGATATCTCAGGAGCTGCCACAAAGAAGACTAAATCAAGCTATTCTCCAAAGCACCCGAGGACAGAAGAAGCAATGGATGGAAATTAATCAAGGAGAGAAGTAACCTAGAACTAAGGAGAAATTTCCTGACAGTTAGAACAATTAAATCAGTGGAACAACTTGCTTCCAAAAGTTGTAAATTCTCCAATACTGGAAGTTTTTAAGAAGAGATTGGATAACCATTTGGCTGAAATGGCGTTTCCTGCCGGAAACGGGCGGTTGGACTAGAAGATCTCCAAAGTCCCTTCCAACTCTGTTATTCTATTCTAAATCTTTTAGAGATCGCTAGTCTGTATTTCACTAGGATCTTGATGATCTCACTTTAATTGCTTACTAGAAAGTAGCCAGCCTTTGTTAGAGAACTGGGAAGAAAAAAATGGGCATGCCAACAGATAGAGGTAGAAAGAAAGGTAAAACTCAGTTGCAATGTGTTATCTCTTGTGCATATTCACTCCTTGGTATTTGTCCGGTCTCAGCATGATACTTCAGAGAACTTCTTCCACAATACAGACATCATACAATCAGCTTTGATCAGACATAAAGTGGTTTCCTATATGCATACTTTTCAAACCCTTTTATGCAATCATTCAAATTGAAAGAAAAATAATAATAAGGATTATGCTTCATCCCTAATACCTTGAGCAGCCTTCATGAATGCAGATAGGCTCCCATCTGAGTTATTTTGAACTCAAGTACAGTACTGTAGAAAAGATAAAATCATCATTTTGAGGAGGATAACAAACAACATAGCATTCCTGAGAAACATGGGGGAACTGAGTTCATGAAAAGAATTGAAATAGTCTGAAGAAACAGATTCCTTCCTGTTGTTGAGTTGCAAAAATGCGTCAGATTTCATTTAGCCACCTTCCTTCCTCCCATAATAGTCACAAATTTCTTCTAACTTTTTAGATATGTACATATTTTTTTAAAAAAATAAATTCCTGTAATTAGTTTTAGGTAATAACATTTTCCATGCTTTGCTTCCTGCCACACTAAATTCCAGATTTTATCAGATTTTATCACAGGTTAACTGAAAACAGTAAAGAAAGCAAGACCTATGCTTGTAAAAGAATACAGCAACGCTATCAAGTTGTGCCTTGCACATTTTTACATTGTAATTATACTGCTGTTTTTTTAAAAAAATAAAATATTGCTAAGAAAAGTGAGATCCATATCATCAATAATCATTAACCTTCATTACAATGGTTTACATTGCAACCTAAAAAGTCCAAACCATTATACCAATTCAGAGTAAACTGGGCAGAAATTATGTTTGAAATTCTCCATCAAACTAATGGGCTATAAATTTGGATACTCTTTTTATCCAAAATTCTCCAGGGGGAAAAATATTTTAAAGAATTTTTCAAAAGTAGACCTTCTTAGCTGTGACAATGCACCAGTTTAATGGAAGCACCCTCTGGTTTTCCTCCTAATTGTAGGAATAATATACCTAAACCATGAAAATATTTCAGAATTCCCTTCTGCAAAATAACTTTGGAAGGAATTTTTCATTAACGAAATTAAGAATTAAGGAAAAAAGAAAGAATCTACACATAGTCACACAATTGGTTATAGTATGGATTGGAGGAAAAACCCAAATTAATAGATGGAAACATGCAATTGTGGAAGGAAGATAGCTGCTCTTTTACAGGTCGATTAAGGGGAGCAATGCAATGCTTACAATATGTGCACGTGTATATGTTGAAAAGACACAGAAGTTCCAGAAATGGTTGGAAAATGGCCCGCATACTCGAGTCTGATTTTCCTCTTTCCCAAAACTTCTGTAAAAAAATCTCACTAACATGCATCAGGAGGGATTCAGCCTACCTCGCCAACCCGCGGTCCCGTCGTTTCGCCCTTCTGCTTCTTCTTCTTCTTCTTTTTTTTTTTGGTGTTTATGCAATCCAGACCAAGGCGGAGAATGGGCTCATCTTGAGCCCCGCCACTTCGAGGAGGCATAAATAGACCGCAGAGATGGCTGAGGGAGCACTCCAGAACATCCTCCAGACTCCTCTGCGAAAGATGCGCCGCCTACTCTTAAGCGCGTCTTTTCTGTTTCTTTTCCTCTTCATGGTCCTGATACCATCGACCAGGAACGCCTTGCCACCCCGAAGTAAGCTGGCCTCACTTTTACATCGGGTTTGTTAGCGAGTGGTCGGGAAGCAAGTGGGGGCGTGAGACCCGCTTTCTCCGTGTAATTGGCTCTCGTGCTCGAGGAAATGCGGCGGCCTCTTTCCCGTCTTTCCTCGAGTCAAGCGTAGGAAAGGCTTATGGGTTCCTTAGTCAAGAAAAGAAAAGAAATGAAACGAAACGAAAGGAAGGTCCACCGACAAAGGCCCCTGATTCTATGTGAACTTGCTGAGGAAGAAAAGATCTTTAAAAGGAAAATTATTGTAGCATGTGTGTGTGTACACACACATGTGTATACATATACATATATCAGTAATAATAAAAACATTAAATATCTTCATTTTGCAATAGTAATGCAATTAGTACTAATAATACTATACTTCATTTTGTAATAATAATAAGAGTTAAGAAAGCTCTTGTGTAGTTTAGAGAGGATAAAATATAAATGCTCTGTAACGGTAAAAAAGATTAGAAGCCACTTCTTTATGTGGTCTTTTTCTCTTCTTCTTTCTTTTTTCTTTCCTTTCCTATTCACTTATCACTTTTTACTTTTACAATAAGTATTATTTGTATTTTGCAATAATAATTAATAATAATAATAATAATAATAATAATAATAATAATAATAATAATAATAATAATAATAATTTTTTAAAGAAGAGCAAGAAATTGAAATGCAACGAAGTCATTTTAGAGACTGAAGATACTGTTTATGCACTGCAAAAGCTAACCAGGGTTGAATTTCACATCCTCTGGTGCATTTTGTCTTACTGCTTGTACCTCAGATAAACAATCTGCAGGCTTAATATGTAAGGCAATGCTTATGGAACTAGTTTGGATGTATTGTCTAGCATCCAAGTTTCTTCTGGTTTCTTTATCTTCACAGATCGCCGTGAGAATGGAAACAGGTGTGAGTGTGACCATGTAACCTCATCTATCTCACCAAGCCTTATTAGTTCTGTACACTTAATCCAGCGTGGATCACACTGCAATGTTCTGCAAGTCATGTAAGTGTCTTTTGGCCTGATTATATCCTCTTCTTATAAAGAGTGATGGTTATACTAAAGTATTTAATTCATCCAGCCGTTTTCTCTGTTTTACCTATCAGAGCTGTCTTGAAGGATGGGAATAAAAGGTGCCTGGATCCAGCAGCTCAATGGGTCAAGCGCATTGTCCAGGTTCTCCTGAACAGGGTATCTATCTTAAGTATTCAGGGGCCTAAAGAGCACTTCTAAAATAAAATGATTTTATTGGGTTTGATTGAAAACTGATACTTTATCTTCTAAATAAGGCTGAGAAATGTCTTTGTATTCCTCTGGGCCAGAGTTATTATCCTAATTGGCCTGAGGCACCAGTTGAATTTGTCATCAGAACTAAAGAGAAGTGGTTGCAATAGTTTTCCTGAGTTTGATTAAACTCAGGCCTACAGGTAGTCTTCTGCTTATGATGCTCAGGAACATGTTCAAAATGAAGAAAGAAACTTACAATCCTTGGCCATAATTACAGCCACTGCAGTGGCCCTGTGAACAAAAGTTGCGTGCTTGGCAATCCACCTGCTCTTACAACTGAGTGCAGGAATGCAGCAGCAATCTCCTCACTTACTTTCGCCAAGACCTGGGCCTATTTCTCATTCTGCTAAGTCCATGGGCCTGTTTCCTATCTGGCTGGGTCTCACACCCTTCTCCCCACCCCTCCCCACAGCTTGGTTCACTTACTTTTCCTTTGGAAAGCAGCCTCTCTCTGTCATATGGCCTTCCTACATAGAGTAACTGATCTTCGGGAAGGACAGCTGGCTGATCTATCCCAAGGCCTGAGTACTGAATAGAGGCCACATGGTGTTGTGCCTAAAGTGAGTGTCATTTTAGAGCGGCTGCAATTTATTGCAGCCGCTTCCAAAATGACACCCACTTCTGAAATGGTGCCATGTGGCCTCCTTGTAAGAAGGATGTGTGGTGGAGCAGCTGCTTCCTGAAGGAAATCTGTATAAAATGTAAGTGGGCCAAGCTATGATGGGAGAGTGTGGGACCCAATGGGGTGGGACGTAGGCCCAAGGTCTGTGTGGACCTAGGAAGACAGGAAGCCATCACTGTGTGGGGATGGCAGGCCACTTGTATGCTGGGCTGGTGCTGCATTGTGGCCTGCCTGGCCCTGTGTTAGGCCTCCTAGGGCCTTCCCTATCTAAGGCACTCTATGTTCTACTTAACAACGTGCCTGGCCACTTAATGACCACATCAGTGAGAGCATGGATTGAGGTAATTAAGCAAGGTGATCATGTGCACCCTCCCTTAATGATTATCATGTAACTGTAATAAGCAGGCTTCATTACAGTCATAAGTTGAGGACTAGCTGAATTAGCTACTGAATTTTGCATTTTATTTTATCCTGACTCTTGAGCCTTAATTTGTCTTGACTTGTAATTAATATTATCTGATCAGAGTAGATGTGTATATAATTTCTTACTTCCTACAGATAACAAAAAGTTAACCATTAATGGTACTGGTTTTTCTGATTATAGTCTGGCATTGGTGAGTGTTATTAGGAGCATAAATTGAAATAGATATCAAGGAAAGTTTAAGTATGGCATTTGCATTGTAAAGAGTCATGAATTGATCCAGATTCAGTGCTACTTAAACACAATAAATATGTAAAGGAATATAAATGATGATAGTAGTTTATGCCTTAATAACATCTTTATTTTTATGTCCAATATTTATATTTTGCTGTTTAAATCCACAGGAAAATCACTAACAACTTATGCAAAATGGATGTAATGGAAGATGGGAGAGAGAAAAATACTAAAAAATTGGATAGAAGAAAGAGCTTTCTGCCTTTGATGGTTTTGAAAGGAATATTTCAAACACTGCTTTCTTGCTTTGCATCATTATACATTAAGTGTACAGCAGGTGGCAGTATCTAACTGATCTGGACTGATCTCCGATACTAAGTAGAGCAGTCCCTGATTGCAGCAGGACTGCCTAAGTATTCCAGCATTGTTTGTTAGTAAGAGCAGGAAATCAAGACAACAAAATAACCCACCTCACCACAATCCATAGTAGAATAAGGCTATAGTGAAACATTTATGTAATGTTTAGAAAATTGCATGGATGTACTCATCAGAAGTGGAACTGGCTGCTTTGTATGCATCTTTATTTTTCCTTTTGATATTTTAATAATAACTTCTCTGTTGCTTTTGAATTGGAGAGGAAAACATAAAGAATAAATACTTTATATCATTTTTCCTAATCCTAATTTGTTGTTTGAGTTTGTGAATACATTTCTAGGAATTAAATAATATGCTAAATAAAACACTCAAAAATACTGACTGATAACAAGGATCATGCCTCAATATGAAATAATTAACTAGGTTTAGGTGACCGGTAATAACATGGGGAATTTGGAACACATTTGGAACACTGTAGTGATTTTTAGTCAAAACATTCTCCAAAAGTTTATCCAAGAGCAAAAAAACTGCACAGGATAGTTCCTTCATTAAGAAAACCTTTGCTTTAAAAAAGGAGATATGAAAAAGCTTAACAAGGATATTGAACCTGAGTAGCTTGGTCAATAAAAGCCATAGCAGGAATAGAGTAGGAGGGGGATTGAATGGAGGCCTTGGATTGGGAAATGGTGGGTTCAGGCTAGGATTAGGCTTCTCTCTCAATTGACAACAAAAATTATAAAATGTTGAGTTTTTTAAAAAGGGGATAGCTCATGGAAATTATAATTACAATTATTTAAAAAAATGCCTCTATTCAATCAGGAATCTTGGACATGCAAAGCAAATGATTTAGCCATCATATTACTGCAGTATTTAAAGAGTATCAATTACACAATAGATTAGGGAATCAGAGCTGGGAACAGGTGGGAAAAGAATTTTTCCTCTAAAGCTTGTTGCTGTGTGTGCATAGGTGTTCATTCTAATGCTTTATCTTAACGATTACATTTTCCAAAAAGTATATTTATTCAATAAAATCCATCTACAGAAAGTAAATTGAGAATTGCTTTCCTGGCATGCAGGAGATTTGTCTATTGGCAGCCTTAGATAATTTAGACTGAACAGCTGACAAACTGCTAAAACTGTCCAAGTGCAGAGAGTTGTCTTAAACTGGATCAAGGCTCAGCTGATATCAGTATGGGATAAGGCCAAGTTAAGGGTGTGTCCTTTCCCAATATATGCTTGAGGCATTGTACTTATCTTTAGAGCAAATTAAAGATTGTTTAAAGTTCCATGCAACTTCACTTCCAAGTAAAGGTGGTGTGTGGGGTGGTAGATCTTTAGTTCTGCATTAATCAAGATAAATGGAGAGAGGTTTTTTTTTAAAAAAAAATATTTTCTTTAAAGTTTTAGATGTTTCCTTCCAACCAATTTTTCCAACTTCCTTCTTCTGCTTTCTACTTCTCTCTACCATGGGAATTGGGAAAAGATACCCTGCATTACGATAGATAATTTTAATCCTTAATCCTCAATCAAATCCAGCCTTTTTAGTGCTTTTTTGTTCTAACTCAGTTTCCAGCTTTCAAAGATTTATGTTGCCACTAGAAAGAGTACCGGTTTTTTAAACTATCCTGATCTTTATTATCAAAAAGGTTAAACCACGGTGACTATACATTACATACATTACTAAGACAAATTCCTTGTGTGTCCAATCACACGGCCAATAAAGAATTCTATTCTATACATCTGCTCAGTACTATATATTCATAGCCATTCAACGGGTAGTTTGAATCATACTAGCGAAGTTGTACTTACATACAAAGTTAAATGTAAGTATGTTATTTCTTCAGTGCCTGATTTATGTATAAACATCAAATGTTGGAGAGAAGAAGCGAACTCTATTTCTCTACCAGTTGCTCTGCATTAAAACCAATACTGTAGCCTCCACCAGGTGTGGGGAGCTTAGGAGTATTCCAATCAAGAACTTTGATTATCTCAATATTCCAGAAATCTACTGAGCACTTGACAGAACTGCCTATCAAATTGCTGGGAAAATCTGCAAGAATTCAATAGAATTCAGTAGGATTGAAAAAAAATCTGGGAAGGACCATATTGATAGTTGATTCATACTTTGGAGTTTTGGAGTAATGACTATTCTCAATTGTTAAGGGGTGAACTAATCATAGCAAAGGACCCACAACAATGTTCTACATCTTTAGATCAGCTACCAACTGCTCTGAGACAAAGAGACATTTCTAACAAACATCTGTGTGACTAAAGCTTACATAAGCCCATTGTGGCCTAGGAATTATGAATTCCTGAGGCCCTTGGAAGCCCCCATTCAACATAATGATTGAGAGATAACAGAACTAATCCTGTGATGAACTGCAGAAGCTCAAAAAAGCTCCCTGCCATGCATCAGTTATATCCCTAATTTATTAACAACCAGCTGCAAACTTTTCTATTATCAATGAAGAACCTCTCTAGTTTGTTGGAAGCCAATTAGAAAGAGTCTTTGCTTTCATACTACCACATGTGGTGGTTATGCCCAAAAGCAAAACAATTTTGGAATAAAATCAAAACCCAACTGGAAGAAATAACAGCACAAAAAAATACCATTAAAACCGGAAACATATTTATTAGGTATATTCACTAAAAATTACGAAAAAGGAATATATTTAATCATACACGTTTTGACCGCGGTGAGAATCATTTTCGCACAGAATTGGAAATTACAAGAAATCCCAACGCAAGAGAAATTAATATCGAAAGTAATGGAATGTGCCGAGATGGACAAACTCACCAAAGAACTCCAAGAAAAGGAAGAATCTGAATACTACCTGGCTTGGGAAAAATGGTATTAATGTTTGGAGAAAAAGAAAACAAAGTAAAGACGACCCTAAAAACTTGAACTAATTCATGTACCAATTGAGACTTATTAGAGTTAAAATAGAACTTAAAAATATCGTTATATAAGGAGTGATGTTCATAGAGATATTGAGAAATGTAAGTTACCGATGTACTATTTTAAGAAATAAGACACTAAGTTTAAATGTTGTATATGTAATGTATTGTTTTACTTGTATTTTTTCTTTTTCTGTGTGTGTATGTTTTTTAAATTAATAAAATAAAAAAAGAGTCTTTGCTTTAGTATATAGAGGAATCTGTTAATTTTAACCTGAAAATAATTTAATTGCTGGAATTCTTGTAATCTATTCCATTCTTCTAAATATATTTCACTAAAGAGCTTAAAAGAGGCCGATGCCTGCATACTTGTTAGCTTTAGATTTTGTAAACCCCCTTTTACAAGGGAGGGTGTATTAGAAGATGAGCATAGTTATAATATTTGAGGGAGAAATATAAACCATGATGATACAATTTTGATAGTTGAAAATGCAAATTATCAGGAAGCTGTAGTGATGAAGGTCAAGGAGTACAGTAAAAAATGAAATTACAATGATATACAAAAACCAAATCAATGACAATGGGTATAACAACAAGTTTTAGAATTTACAATGAAGATATTTTAGAATTGACTATTAATTGTAAAGGAAAAGGGAGTAAAAAATAGATTGCAGACTAGCACTTGACAAGGTATCCATGAAGGCTTTCAAAAAGGTATTCAGAGATCTTAATGCATCTGTTACAACAAAGATCAGAATACGCAGGCAATGATTTTACCTGTGAGAATCTGGGGCAGCTAAAGTTGGAAGCAAAGTGAAAAGAATCTTAAAAGTTTTTGTTGAGGAAAGGCGAGAATGAGATGGATTGCCAAGAAAACAAACTAATGCATCACAAAACAAATTTCAGTAGAAACTGAAATTGCAGGAATCAGATTATTATATTTGTGATACATTATTTGAAGACCTAGTTTTCTTGCTGGGAAAATGGAAGGAAGGGGAGGAGGAGGAGGAGAAGAAGACAAACAACATGGTGGAGAGATTTGATTAGAAAGGTCATGGGTACAATATTGCATAATCTAAGAGGTCAGGTTGAGGCTGAGTAATGCTGGAGAAAGTCTTATTTGTTTGTGAAAAATCAATATTAACTTAATGGTATGTAATAATGATATAAAGAAGTCACACAGTGAATAGGTAACTTAAATATTTATTTCTCTAAAAATACTTTTCACATTCAGAGGGGCATGTTTTCCTTGGTAGAGAAAAGAAACTGTTTTCATTTTTGAAATGTTTTCCTTCCTTTCTGCAGGCAAATATTAATCAATTCAACAACTTTTTGTTTAGCTATTTATCTCTTCAGGCCAGATGTCAGAAACTCTGTCTTGACATCTTTGTTCACACTTTCAAATCATGTCCAGCTTCCTTGAAGCCCTCTCCTAGAATGACAGATGACAAATGGAATGGTATGAAAGAGTGGTGGGTTTCAAATTTTTTTACTACTGGTTCTGTGGGTGTGGCTTTGTGGTCTGGCTTTGTGGGTGTGGCAGGGGAAGGTTACTGTAAAATCTCCATTCTGTCCCCACTCCAGGGGAAGTTTACTGCAAAATTCTCATTTCCTCCCAATCAGCTGGGACTCAGGAGGCAGAGAATAGATGGGGGAGGGGCCAGTCAGAATTTTTACTACCGGTTCTCCGAACTACTCAAAATTTCCGCTACCAGTTCTCCAAAACTGGTCAGAACCTGCTGAAACCCACCTCTATTATGAAGGGAACATCTCTCCTGCTGTTACAAAGTTGTCCAGAAACAGAATGCCCTCTTTGTCCAACTCCTGTTGATGGCAGAAAGCTGATGGAGGGTGGCAAAACAGGCAGAGTAGTGCGCTTCTCAATTCTTTCTCAGACACCAGGCACAAGAGGAAAGGATCTAACCTAGAGAGTGGCATGGCTGGACATTCATTTGGAATGGATTCGATTGGTTGCAGTCCTAGGGCTCTTGAACTGGACTTAACTTGAGTGAGCAGGCAGGATTTTGGAAGCATGGTTCAGCAGGCTGGGGGACAGTCTTTAGAACTGCTTAGGTTTTTTTTTAACTCTTAGTGTCTTCAATCTCTGCAATACCCACTATTGTTGCTTGCAATGCCTTCCTTTATTCCTCTGCTGATGCTTCTACTTATGCACTCAGACTGTACTGAGAAGGGGGCAGAAATAATGCAACTGTTGGTTCAGCCAGATTGGAGCAGGAGAAAAAGGAAAGATCATCAGGTCCCGCAGGCAGGAGATTGTTGCAATTGTTAAACTTCAGAGAAGGAGGGAGAGGTTTGCAGAGGGGAGAGTAAATGACAATTATGTGTCATGAAAAGAAGGACTATTTAATGAAAAGAAGGATTAGAGATAACATAATAGTAATGTTCCAGCATCTAAGGTCTCTACCACGTAGAACAGATGTCTTCAAACTTGGCAGCTTTAAGACTTGTGGACTTCAACTCCCAGAATTCTCCAGCCAGCTATGCTATGCTGGCTGGAGAACTCTGGGAATGCCAAGTTTGGGGACCCTGACATAGAAGAAGGGGGTCAATCTATTCTCCAAAGCACCTGAAAGCAGAATAAGAAGCAATGGATGAAAACTAATCAAAGAGAAGAACCAGCCTTGAAATAAGGAGAAATTTCCTGACAGTTAGAACAATTAATCAGTAGAATGGCTTATGTTCAGAATTTGTGGGAACTCCATCACTGGAGGTTTTTAAGAAGGGATTATATATTTGGGAGCATGTCCCCGCTGTCTTCGAGTGGTGGCTTGCTCCGACTCTCTGGGTTCTACCTGCCTCCCTGGGGGTTTGAGAGCTAGGGTCCCTGGGCTCAGGCTGGTTTATTTTAACTCCAGGTCCGTGGTTAACAAAGCTCCCCTCATCTGTGAATTGATCAAGGAGGAAAATGCGGACCTGGCTTGCATTATGGCTGAGCTCGGAGGGAGGTGTCCCTCTGACCGAACTTTGCCTGCCAGGTTTTTGGGTGCTACACCAGCTGAGAGCCCAGAGTAGGGGTGGGAGGGGTGGCAGTTGTTATTAGGGAGGCCCAGGTTCCGCGGGAAGTTCCTGTTCCGCAGATAGACGGGTGTGAGTCCCTCCTCATGAGATGGGGCCTGCAAGGGCAGCTGGGCCTGTTGATTACGTACCTATCGCCCAGCTGCGTATCAATGGCCCTGCCCGGGCTGCTTGACGTCCTATCGGGGCTGGTGGTTGAGTTTCCCAGACTTATTGTGCTGGGGGACTTCAATCTGCCTTCTCTAGGTGGGGCGTCGGGAGTGGCCTGGGAGTTCATGTCTTCCATGGCAGCCATGGACCTGACTCAGATAATTCAGGGCCTGACGCATGTAGGGGGACACACGCCTGATCTTGTTTTTATCTTGGAACAGTGGCGTGCGGAGCTTGGTGGGGGAATGCCAGTCATTTACCCCCTGTCATGGACCGATCACTATCTCCTCCGGCTGGGCTTCCACTATGCCACCCCCCACCGCTGGGATGTGGGACCAACCACCTGGTTCCGCCCCAGGTGCCTGATGGACCCTGAGCGGTTCCAGATGGAGCTTGGGCCGATACCTATCTCTCTTTCCCACGCCCCGGTCGAGGTTGTAGTGGATGCCTGGGAATGGGTGGCCTCCGGGGCCCTCGACCATGTCGTGACTTTGCAGCCTCTGACCCGGCGCAGATCCCGGTTGGCCCCTTGGTTTACTGAGGAGCTCTGGGAGATGAAGCGGCGGAGGAGAGGCCTAGAGAGTTGTTGGAGGTCCAGCCGTTCCGAATCTGACCATGCACAGTTAAGATCCTTTACACGGTCTTACCTAGTGGAGGTGGAGGCAGTGAAGCGTTCTTACTTCTCTGCCCTTATCGCATCCGCAGATAATCACCCAGCCACCCTGTTTAGGGTGTCACGCTCCCTTCTGAATTGGGGAGCGGGGGATGACCCTTTGCGGGGACGGGCCGATAAGTATAGTCAGCATCTGCTGGACAAGATTGCTCAGATTCGGGACGGTCTGGACTCTGACTGGGCATGGTCGGACGGGAGGGAGACGACGGATCTTGTTATCTGGGAGGAGTTCCTGGCTTGTTTATGCAGCCCGGGAGGTTACACATGACTGGATCATGGCAATGGTTACTGCATCCTTGGGTGAGGGTAGCTTCCCCGCCGCCTTGAAGGAGGTGGTGGTGAGGCCCCTCCTCAAGAAATCTGCCTTGGATTCAGCCATTTTGAACAACTTTCATCCTGTCTCCAACCTTCACTTTATTGCATGGTGGCACAGCAGTTCCCATTGGCCCTGGAGGAAACAGAATACCTTGATCTGTACCAGTCGGGTTTCAGGCCCGGATACAGCATGGAGATGTCATTGGTTGTGCTGGTGGATGATCTCTGGAGGACCCGGGACAAGGGATATTCCTCTGTCTTGGTCCTATTAGATCTCTCAGTGGCCTTCGATACCATCAACCATGGTATCCTGCTGTGATGCCTCGAGGGGTTGGGGGTGGGGGGCACTGTTCTACGATGGTTCTCCTCCTACCTTTCGGGGCGCTCACAGGCGGTGTTGGTGGGAGACCTCTCATTTGTGGGGTGCCCCAGGGGTCGGTGCTCTCTCCTCTTCTGTTCAACATCTATATGAAGCCGCTGGGGGAAGTCATCCGTGGTTTTGGGGTGAGTTATTATCAGTATGCTGATGATACCCAGCTTTTCATATCACCCCAAACCAGCCCAGTGATGCCCTCGATGTGATGTCCTGGTGCCTGGAAACGGTACGGACCTGGATGGGGAGAAGCAGGCTTTGGCTCAACCCTGCCAAGACCAAGTTGCTGGTTCCGGCATCTCGTCTCGAACAAGATATTCCATCTCTGGCTATAGGGGGTGAAGTGTTACCCCATAGATAGGGCGCATAATCTGGGCATCCTCCTGGATTCACGGTTAAATTTGGAAGATCATGTTATGACCATGACCAGGGGGGCATTTGCTCAAGTTCGCCTGGTGTGCCAGTTGCACCCTTATTTGGACTAAGATGCCCTACACACGGTCATTCATGCGCTCGTCACTTCCCGTATTGACTACTCCAATGCTCTTTACATGGGGCTGCCCTTGAAGGCCACTTGGAGGCTTCAGCTGGTGCAGAATGCAACCACGCGGGTAGTGATGGGAGTGTCCCGACACTCCCATGTTACACCTCTCCTGTGCAACTTGCATTGGTTGCTGGTTGCCTTCTGGGTGAGATTCAAGGTGCTGGTGATCACCTATAAAGCCCTACTCAGGGTGCTGTCGGCCAGACAATGTCGGCTGGCGACCCCCAGGGAGAGAGCTTTCTCTGTAGGTGCACCCACCCTTTGGAATCAACTCCCTCTGGAACTCCGGGTGGCCTCCGACCTTCGCTCCTTCCACTGTGGGTTGAAAACGTGGTTATTTCATCTAGCCACCCTAGACTGATGGGGTTTTTAATAGAACTTAATGGGGTTTTATTGGATTTTTTGTCAATTTTATCATGGACTTTGTTTTTAACAGTCTGTTTGTTTTGTTTATTGTTGTGAGCCGCCCTGAGTCCTGTGGAGATAGGGTGGCATATAAGTGCAATAAAATAAATAAAATAAATAAATAAATATAATGATTAGTCTGAAATGGTGTAGGATCCTCTGCTTGAGCATAAGTAGAAGACCTCCAAGGTGCCTTTCACCTCTTTGATTATGTTATTCCGTTATGTTGATACTATTCCCAATTTATTATAGACATTTTGGGCAGAAGGATTTTTTTGGGGTAGGGAACTCCCACTTGAGGGTCACCTATTTTTTTTGAGTCCCAGTACAGCTACATAATTTTTGACTACCTTAAACCAACCAAATTCAAAATTAGCAACCACGATGAATGTTGTATATATTTGGGTGATTTTGTTGTAATAGAGAACAAAGGAAGATCAATTTCCAAACAAAAATATGAGAGATAAGTGTATAGTTTGAATGGTAGGGGTGGGTGGGTTGGGCAGTGAAAAGGGACAGCAACCTATTTTGAAATATGTATTTGTATATGTATATGTATATGTATATGTATATGTATATGTATATGTATATGTATATGTATATGTATACACACACACACATGATTTTATATATAAAATATAAAATACAAAGAAAAATAAAATAGTAGTGGAAAACTAAGAAGAGGGGGAGCGGAAAGAAAAGAAATATATTGTAAAGGAAGAAAAGGAAAGAAAAAGGCATCAACTTTCTGATTAATCCTTCCAAATAAATCACTTTTTTTCTGTCAGCCAGTGTTTCTGCAGAATCCATCTTTCAGGTCTTTTGCTATTGCAGATTGCTCTATCCTCATGGAATCCTCTTTACAGCTCTCCTTGATTCATCAGCACTTCTAATCCATACAACACAGTTACAATTCTAATAACTTTCTCTTTTGTTTTAGGGATATGCCCCTAATATATTTTCAGCAACAGGCAGATGTCTGTTCACAGTTGTTACACAATCTAAGAACCTTCTAGCTGTCTACCTGACTCTTTACATAGAATTGGAAAATAGATAAAAGTCTTAATTATACTATATACCATATATTCATTAGGACAGTTAGAATTGGCTGAGATCCTCAGAAAGAGGAAGGTGAGAAATGTAAAAAACAAAAGTCAATATACATATTAATCTATGGATGTAGGAAAGCAAGGACAGAGAGCTATAGCAAATATTGTTGATGTAAATTAAATTTAGCTATAGTTTCTTTCCTCTCATGTCTTTAAATTCTGATAGCTTACAATGGTGTGCCACAACCACTAAGTATAACAGGGATAGGAAATGGAAAGTATGAGTCCATGAAAGAAGTTGATCTGTTAGTATCATGTTTCCCTGAAAATAAGATCCGGTCTTATATTTTTTGGGACTCCAAAATAAGCATTAGGGCTTATTTTCAGAGAAACACGAACACAATATATATATATAAAAAATGAAGCGACCTTGTCCTCTGAAATATATGGTTAGTCTTTGACTTACTACCACAATTGAGCCCAAAATTTCTGTTGCTAAGTGAAACATTCCTAGTACAGGTCTCCTGTGTGAGCAGGGGGTTGGACTAGATGACCTCCAAGGTACCTTCCAACTCTCTTACTGTTATAAAATCAAGGTGATCATTTGACTAGGTGCTCTACCCCACTGAGTGCGCACAAGTGGAGTGAGCTCATGGAGACCGATGGTGTCCGGCAGCAGTTGCAGCCCACCAATCCCTTGGTTGGCGGACTGCTGCTTGGACAGGTAATCAAATTGATTACCTGTCCAAGCAGCAGATGGAGGGAGAGGCACAGTGGGGAGGAGAAAAAAGAACAACCTACATTCTTTAAATATACTAATGATACCTGCAGAATTCTGCAACTTCAAAATTCTATGTTTTGTTACAGCTGGAATTTAACTTTCCATGGTTTATGGATTGATGGAACCCAAAGAATGAAATACTTATGAATTCTTCTTTTTCTAGAAATTGATTGTCCTGGAACAAAGCAATAGAACTTAGAATATTGAATAGAACTGGTAAGATTCAGTCTCAAATCTGCACTGGATAACTATGCCACTGTTTCTTAGTTTAACTTTTCTTGAATAAATTGAATAAATAAAATGTGTGTGAGGGAGGACTATGTTATCACTTTGAAGAGCTGAAGGAAAATGATCAATGATCAATCAATCTTGCTGATCAAATTAAATGGCTAAACTATCAGATGTAATATAAGCTTTATATAAGATCTCTCTTCTTGATTTTTGTTGCTTCATATCTATTGAATATGAAGGGAACTCCAATGGGAAGGCTTATGTCTTTCCAATCATCTACAAGGGCTTGATATTCTTTACCTGCACTACTGAAGGAATGTCAAATTGGAATTTCTGGTGTGCCACAACAGGATCCTATGATGCAAATAAGAAATGCAGTTACTGCACTGATACAAATAAGATCATTGGAAGGCATTCATTTAGAGAGCTAATTACAATGTGGGACATTTGCATCTTTGTTTGCAGAGAATCTTAGGCAAATATTTGGCACTCCTCCCAATTTTATTCTCAGAGCAATCACATGAAGTGTGAGAGTGTTTATTTAAAGGAGAAACATTAATCACTTAATACATTTTACAATCAAAGGAGATTGATAAAAGGGCCTGGCTGTTTTTAATCTAAATATTTGCTTGTTCTAATTTGATATGGAAGAAACTTATCATAAATAGAATAAAAATGCATAGTACTGCATATAATAGGGCATCCAGACGCAGCATTGATTTTCTTTGTCCCAAACAACTATTACTATTAGAGTGGAGACTTGGGAACAGGCTGTTCTACATATCTTTTACTTGTAGTTGATGTTCTAGGTCAGGGGTCCTCAAACTTTTTAAACAGGGGGCCAATTCACAGTCCCTCAAAATGTTGGGGGGCCGGATTGGCTGGGAGGGCATAGCTAGGTGGTCAGGTGACTAGGTGGGCATGGCTAGGTCATGTGACTGGGTAGACATGGCCAATTTAACAGTCCATTGAACAATGCACACAAATTAAACTTTAATTTGTTTTGCTCCTGGGGGTGTTTTATTTGCTTTTGTTTGCATGTTGCTCTTTTGGTTGCCTTTTCTTTTTACTAGATCATTTTTTCAGTTGTTTAGGAGTCTAGTGGTCCACTTCAGGAAACTCAATTTTGCTGCAATTCTTCTCGGCCCCAAGGAGTTTGAGAAATCCCTCTCTGTCTCTGTCTATCTCTTTGTCTCTCTCTCTTTCCTTCTCTTTCCCTCTCTCTTTCTCTCTCTCTCTTTCTCTCCCTCTCTCTTTCTTTCTCCCTCTCTCCCTTTCTCTCTCCCCTTCTCTCTCCCTCTCTCTTTCCGTCTCTGTCTGTCTGTCTCTCTTTATCTCTCTCCCCCTCTCTCTCCTTCTCTTTCCCTCTCTCCCCCTCTTTCTCTCTTTCATTCTTTTGTTCTTTCTCTCTTTCTCTTTCTTTCCCTCTCTCTATTTCTGTCTCCCTCTCTTTCTTTCTCTTTACCTCTATCTTTCCTTCTCTCCCTCCCTCTTTCTGTCTCTCTCTCCCTCTCTGTTTCTCTCTCTCTTTCTCTTTCTGTCTGTCTGTCTGTCTTTCTCTCTCTCTATCTTGTGGAGGCGGTGAAGGTGAAAAATGGGCCATTTTTGCCTGGTTTTTGCCTTTTCACACACCCCACCCCACCTCCACAAGCATTCTGCAGGCTAAAACCAGGCAAAAATGGCTCATTTTTTGGCCAAAAATGGGCCGTTTTTGCCTGTTTTTTTTGCCTCTTCTAACCCACCCCCCCTTCACAAGCATTCTGCAGGCTAAAATTGTTGAGCTTATCTTTTGGTTCCAGCCCACAGGTCTCCCGAAGGCAAGTCATGAGCTCTGCTGAAGGGTGGGTGGGGTGATGTGGGCAGGGCAGATATTAGGGAATTAAAACTATGATCAGGGTGTCATGGTCATAGCTATTGTGCTGATATAAGTAAGTTGCAATATCATTTTGCTAAAAGATGGTGTTGGATTAGGTTTATAAAATTAGAGATGATTTTAGACAGATCTAAATTGGTATGTACCAGTAGCAGGATCAATTAAGTGTACAATCAGAGACCAACATATAAATAAAATAATAGGTATTTGGTGTAGAAGTTGTCTATGGAGATTGGTGTGGAAGTTGGGTTTGTAGCCATAGCTACAAGCTGTGCAATCATGGGAAGAGAAGCATTTAAGAAGTGCAGATGGAAGTTGTGTCTATGCCTTGTGCTTCCAAGTTAGCCTTTTTTGTTTGACTCTGAATTGCTGATCTTTGAGATTTTATCATTGATTCCATAACTAGAATCCAGTCCTATAGATCCATGCACTTTTCCTTTCCTCTATAAAGGTAGATCTTGTATAACAGATGGGCATCCAGTGGGAAATCCTGGTATTCTCTCAGCAGTAGCTATGATGTGGATCCTAAATGGGATCCATTTTGGTAAGAACCTAATATGCATTTTTAGGAAAAGAAGTACAAAAATAATGCACAGTATTAAAATGGATATAAAAAAACATTATGAAACATGAATACAAAAATGTATAAATGGAAAAAATGCATATTCAAAGTTCAAGGGATTCTTATAGGGTGAAAACATATGTGACTTAAGGATTACTGAATTTAAAATTTTAAAAAAAGAGAGAATCTGAGCAGAATCAGAATTGAGCAATACAGTTCCTAATTGTATTTTCTTAGGCTGTGAAGCAGTAACTGTCTGTCAGGTGAGATTCTGAACTTTTGTTCATGTGCATATATCTTTGGTTCTGGGGGTGCTTAGATCTGGCCCATGGAACCACCCTGGAAACAGTGAAGGACCAGCCCACAGTGCCTCTGCCAGTGAAAATGGAGCTCGGGTGGGCTGCACATGGCCTCTTCGGGCTGTTTTTGCTGGAGCGGGTTAGCAAAACAAATTAAAAGTAAAACAAAACGAAATGAGAAACATTTCCCATTTTACATTTAAGCATCTAAGAAGGGACAGGAAAGGAGAAAGGGAAAGAGGAAAGACAAAGAAAAAGTGGGAAGATGGGAAGATGGAAAGAGAGCAAGGAAGGAAGAAGGGGAAGGAAGAGGGAAGAAAAAGGAAGAAAAGGAAGGAAGGAAGGAAGGAAGGAAGGAAGGAAGGAAGGAAGGAAAGAAAGAAAGAAAGAAAGAAAGAAAGAAAGAAAGAAAGAAAGAAAGAAAGACCTGCCTTAGCATTTGGTCACCAGCAGCCCTTCTGCCCTTTCACCATCCCCTTGTCTCCTCCTCTTCCTGACCTCTCCTGGTGGTCTCCCATCCTATTGCTTTGGTTATAAAGCCAGGTCTCCTTGTGTGGAGAGGGAGTAGGCCTCCCTCTGACCCTCACACTTTGCTTTCCCACACACCCCATGAGCAACCTGCCCAAGGAGAAAAAGAACAGCAGTAGCAGCCTCGAGGAGGAGGTAAGCGCAGTCAGGCACCCCCTCAGGTGCCCTGAAAGCCAAAATATTGAAAGCCAAAAATCACTAAGCACATCCAAAGATGTGTGACTTCAACTGTTCAGTTGTGCTTGCGATTGTGACCAGAAGCCATACTTCCATTGCAGTGGTGGGTTGCTCCCGGTTTGGTCTGGTTCTAAAGAACCGGTAGTAAAACCTGCGGGAGGCTCTGCCCTCCCGCCATGACGTCATCATGGGTGATCTGCGCATGTGATCCCATTGTGAACCAGTAGTAAAAGTAAGTGGAACCCTGTTCCACTGGGTTTTGTCCATTCTATATGAAACACAGTAGCCCAGCTACATTAACCATAATTACATTTTTATATTGCCTATTGGGATCATGCATTGTAGTAAACCAAAATGTGCTATGTTTGATTTTGGTGTAGTGTATTGTGTTAACCCAGACATTGTGAACTGTAAAGCATGGTGAATAACTCAAGTTGTGGTATGAACCCAGTCAATAATTGGTTCACACAAACTATGGTCAAGCTAACTATAGTTAGACTGATATGCAAACAGGGAAATATGTATATTTTACATGTATTTGCTAATTGTGGTTGGACAAAGGTAGACAAAGGTGCCAAATGATGAAATGGGCATTGTGAAGTCCTCATGTAAAAAAAAAAAAAGGTGCATATTTAATCAGGTAATATCATTTCGGTATCATTATGGCTGATTGCAGATGCAACTGCTCCTATTGTCCATTGCAACAATTCGGTTTCCGTAACAGGGACAAGGATATGATAGAAGGAGAAGTAGTGTAGTGAAGCAAATTTGCTAACAACAGGTGCAATAATCATATGAAATTCTCAATACTGAAAGATAATGCTAGTTGCTTCTGCAGAATACAGCAAATGAAATAGGACTAAGAAAACAATACCTATTACATGGCATCATTTGTCTCCCTCATCCCTAAAGAAGGTTACCAACAAGATGTGACAGTGAGGAACTATTACAATATAGCAAAACTGAGGAGCTGGATCTTACTGAAAACTAAGCCGCTGTGACATGGTTTGAGTTCTTCAAAACAAGAACTATGTAAAGTTTAGTCAGAAAAAGTGTTTCTCCATATTGGGAACATATTGGGAACATTAAGACAGCAGTACCAGTGGTGGGTTGCCTGGTTCAGACCAGTTCTCAAGAACTGGTAGTAAAACCGGTGGGAGGCTCCACCCACTGACCTCCGTCATCATAGGTGATCTGCGCATGGTAGTAAAGATAAGTAAAACCCATCCCTGAGCAGTATCTAAGCTTTGCAGTTTAGTGGCCCAGTAGGTGGAGGAACTGGGTCATGTGAGTAACGGAAGCTGTGCACATGTGTATTCTGATTCACCACTCACATGGCCCGGTTGTGAATAGGCCACAGCCTGGTAGTGGGTCACAGCCTGGGAGCTGATGACCCCTGTGGTAAGATGTGAATTTCAAGCTTCACTGGGAAATTCTGTGAGTTGAAGTCCATACATCTTAAAGTTGCTTAAATGGAAAAAAACTTGGCCTAAAAGATGAAGGGCCTCCAATCCTTTGTCTTTACTCCCAAGAGGCCCAAAGTAGTGCTGGTATGGAGTTGCAGTGCTCCTTCCATCATATAGGTGGTTGTGCTTCCAAGCACCCAAATTTTGATCACATCACTATGGGACTGCAATGGTTGGACCTTTGGGCAGGGGTTGTAAGTCCTTTTGATCATTGCCATGGTAATTTCAAATAGTCACTGAATGAATGGTTATAAGTCAAGAACTACCTGTATTGCAATCAGGGAATCCAAGTTTAAATTTCATCTCACTCTGAAGATCACTGGGTGGCATTTGAAAAGTTAAGCACTATCCAACCCATTTCACAAGAGGTAATTATCCAATGAGGAACTCCAATCATTGGCATCTCAAACCCACAAAGAAAAAGCAAGATCATTATTTTGAAATGGAAAGCAAACAGTACAGCTTTCCTGAGAAATTGACAAGACAAGGAAGTTGAATTTATGCAGAGCATGTAAACACTCTGAATAAATACACCCTTTCTTGAAGTTGACTGTGAAATAGGCAAGAAGCCCTAAGCTATAAGCTTGTTATCATCTCCTCTTTCAGTTTTCAGTGTTTCTTTTTAACAAATTCCCTTTACAATTCCAATGCTCCTAATATTTAATGTCATATAGCTGCATGGGTTGAACAATTACTTCTTTTTACTGTCTCCATTTCAACTGGCTATGGGACTGAGTTAGAAACCAGGAGACTGTAAGATACAAAGATATACGCAATTTCCTTGGCAACAATATATCATATGCCCTTGAATGTCATTGCCTTTTTTTAGGTTTGTATGTCTGGGTATTTTATTTCACAGTCCAATACACAGCATTTTGATCTTCTGATGGTCCTCTTCCCAAACCTAAACTAGACCTGACCCTGCTTAGCTTGCAGAGAAGGTTGGCAAAGTAATTGTCACTTCTTAAGTGAATAGGTCAAGGAAATTAAAATCATAATTGTTAAAAAGTTGGCTCTCCTCAGTTGTGAATCAGACATTTTAGTATGTAAATATTTTAGCCAGTATATTACTGCAGTGCTTCAAGAGTGATATTTTCCCAGATATTAGGGAATTAAAGCTATGAAAATGCAAAAAAGGAACTTTTCCTTTAAAGCTATTACCGGTAATTGTCTGTGCATAGGTGTGCGTTCTAATGCTTTAATTTTTTTTAAACTTTTCCAATGTATATACATGTTCAAAAAGACACACCCGTATAAAATAATTGGCAATTACATTTTTGGCATAAAGGAGAATTGTCCACTGTCAGTCTGTGATTGTGGGCAATTTAGATTAAACGGGTGATAAACTGGGCTAAATCTGGGCCAAAGCTCTCCAATCAGCTAAGAGTATTTTTAAACTGGTTTAAGACTTTGCTGGTAAGGGCATTGAGGGAGTGCCCTTCTTTTCCAATTTTTCCTTGTTATTTTGGGCTAAGCATGTTTATTTCATGGCTTATTGAATCCTTGCAAGCCAGATTCAGCCATGATTATGGACAGAATCGGTGTGCTACAAGGGTTAACTATGATATATTTAAACAATGGAAATATTGTGCCACTCAAGATTTGACAAAGTTACATACATGAGATAGGACTTTTACTGATTTTAGGAGATATAACAATTGTCTTGAAATAGTCCCAGTTTAGGATTATTTTAGTTATTTTCATGGGTTATTGAATCAAAGTGTAAGAGACTAGCACTTTATAGGGTTGCCGTGAGAGCCTTTGAAAAGATAGACAAATGCTTTGATGCATTTATAACTACAAATGTCAGAATATGCAGGTCATGGGTTTCCTCTAATAATCTATGGAATAAAAATTCTGAAGCAGACTAGAAAAGATCCTAAAGCTTTTGGACATTGATGCTGGTTGAGGCTTTTGAACGTACCTTGAGCAGGCTGAGAAAACCACAAAGTCTTTTCAGGAGACCAGGGAGACTACAGAATTTCCAGTTCTAGTCAGCCTATAACTCCCCCGCCCCAAAATCCCAAATAAACAAACAAACCACATTGTGCACCTTGATGCTGCTAATAGAAAAAGATTATTGGTTAAATAGACAAACTGTTCATCATTTTACAACATTCTGAGGTAGTGAAGAAATTACTTTGGGGAAAACCTCCCTCCATTCTAGAGGTCCCCTAGTATGATTTCCTTGTGGGCTCCACAGTCTTCCATGAAGCCCCCTTCCAATGATCTCTATATTTATTTGCACTTTTGGTTGCTTTTATTCAGTTACTAAATTGTATCTGACTTTTTTTGATCCCATGGATTATGGCATACCAGTCCCTGCTGTTTTCTATTGTCATCCGAAATTTGCCGAAATCCTTGTTCATGGTGTCAAAAACAATAGCTAACCATCTCATACTCTGCTGTCCCTTTCTTCTTTTGTCTTCAACCGTTCCTGGCATAAAGGTTTTTTCCAATGAGTCCTCTCTCCTCATCTTTATTTGCATATGAGTAGCAATGTCCACAATGTCCACAAACAGAATCAAAATTAGCAAGATGATAGACAGTGAACTCTTTTATACATGTTCTGATAACATGTTTAGAGGAAGCAGAAGACAATAATCTCTCTGTCATTTTACCAATTTTGACATCCATCTGCTCCCGAACCCAGAATCTTATTTCATCTTGTAAATTACCATTATATACAACCAGTTCCTTAACATTCAGATTCTTCTTATTTCTGCTGAGAAACAGAGTTTAAGCATTTCCTAATGATACCACAACTTTCTAGGTTATGCTTCTTTTGCCAAATTTGGGCCAAACTATGGAAATTTAATCCAACAAATCTGGAGGGTACCAGATTTTTTGGGGGTAGAGTCTGATTTAAAACCTTTGATGCAACAGCAAGACACATATTGTAACCTGAATAAGCAGTGGCCTTTTTACAGCAATATCTGGATTTTGACTCAATTTAATGAAACATTATTACTTGTTTGTTCTCGGCATTGAATGTTTGGTGAGAAAAAGAATTTAGTATTTAATGAGGAAGTTGATCACCTTGAATACATTTCTGAGAAAATCCTCTTGTATGAAGAAAAAAAATCACAGCAGCTGCCAAGTCACATATTCCATTCCTAATGGTTATGTAGACATTGGAAGCTGAAGACTTCTGACGTACCTTTATAGAGCATATAAAAACATGGTACCCTCCAGGGTATCAAGTACATTTAGAGAGAAAATGGCCTCAATTTCAGCTTTCCTTTTGTTCTGCACTCTTTTTCAGTTGTTCATTGCAACAGGTAAGGGAAATACATCAAATAATTTGGGTTGATTATTTCATCTAGGGCAGTATATCCCTAATCTTTGCTTTAAAAGGCTAATTTTCAGGGGTTATTGAAAATTTATATGCTGTTTGGATCAATTGCACGGCTTGTTTCCTGATTCCAAATCAAGGAAATGAATGAATGCTTAGGAGGGAGTTTCTTCAGTTCTGATCTTGTCTTCTTTTATAATTTTAGACATGCGTCCTTGCGTCTTTCCATTTATTTACAATGGGAAACCCTATTATTCTTGCACCAACGACCATAACTGGAAAGGCCTATTTTTGAGCCTATGGTGTGCCACAACTGCAAACTATGATACATCTCCTCAATGGAAATATTGTGCCAATAAAGGTTTGACATATTTACATTTCTGGGATATATTATTCAGGAGAGTTAGGAGAAATAACAACTGTCCTGAAATAGTTAACTGATTCCCATAATAAAGTTTATGAGACTAGACTTAGTATAGAATTAAGACAGGCACTGCAGAGTGTTTATGTGCACTCACCTTTAGTGAGCTTCATAAACTATATATTATAACCAGTGGTGGAATGCTCCAAAATCTGCTACTGGTTCCCTGCACGTGTGCATCCATGGTGCACACCAAACACACGCTTTGTGTGCACGCGCACTGCAGGCGCTACAGTGCAGTGCTGAAAAAGGAGACTTAAGAAGCCTTTTTTAATGTAAGTAGAACAGTGGGGGGTGGGGGGAGACAGCTGTGCTGCACAATTTAGATTCGTTAGAAAGCAGGATTTCCTGATTTTTACTACTGGTAAAAAAAAAAAAATACTACTGGTTTGCCCGAACTGGTAGCTTTTATTGCTACCAGTTTGCGTGAACCAGTCTGAACTGGTAGCATTTCAGCCCTGATTATAATTACTGATAAAACTACTAAAAGTTTTTTTCATGGTGCCTTCCTAGCATTTACACTTAGTACCCTAAAATGACATATACTAGGGTTCAGTGTACATTGAATGCATTGGTCTTTTATCTTTCTCGAAAGAAGGAAAGTGTCTTACTGATATGAAATTAAAATATGAAGTTATGTGACATAAAATATTGCTAAGACAGTTTATATGTTTTAATATTTTCTCTTGTGTTTAGAATATGGAGGTAATTCTCATGGACAATCTTGTGTATTCCCCTTTAAGTACAAAGGCTATACATTTTACTCTTGCATCAATGAACATAATAAAGAGGGAAACTTCTGGTGTGCAACAACCAGGAATTATGATAAGGATAAGCAATGGAGCTACTGCGCTGATACAAGTAAGATGTGTGATGTTAACTTATTTGTTATTATTGGCATGGCTAGGCTACCTGTACCCAAAGGAAAATAAGGGGACTTTTTAAGTCATAAGAAAAAGCAGAAACAAAATTTCAGCAAGATGTAGAAATAAGGAAAGTTTTTAGGAAGGGAGGAAGGATGTTGTTTAGAGGCAGAGTGTATAATCAAAGTCTGGCATCCTTTCAATCTTGGGAGTAGGTTTAATAGAATCATAGCAGCTGATAATGTTCAATGTAAAAGGCCAGTAATGGTTGAGTTACAGTAGTGGCCAAAATTATGGAAACCTTTTGGGAAAAGTGTATTTTTGAGGTTTGATGGTTAATAACACCACTTTGTTTTGGAGTAGTATCATAAAATTATATATCAATGGAAAGATAATTTAATCAAGAATGTAATGCTTTTCAACCTTTGTTTGAGAGATAAAAGTGGCTTTTTCTGTGGAATTCTAGATTTCAGGCCAAATTCCTGCAGTCTGCACCGAACAGTCCTTGCCCTCAACTTCACATTGCATTGCACCATTTCATCTTGTATAAACCCAGATGATTTTCTTCAGTCACGTAGGCACAGACTCTTAATTCTTCTATCATCACTTGCTGTTGTGAACCTTTTCCTGCCTTTACCAGTGTGGTTTTGTAGTGACTGAGTCTCCTTATACCTCTTCAAAAACTTAAAAACGCCACCTTTGATTAAGTTTCCCCCCAATTTTTCTTCTAATTTCTTTATAACTGTAGCCTTGTCCACTTAATAATACTATTTTATATTGCTTTCTGGGCAACCAGTCAACTCTTTGCACCATTACTTTAATTTTATTACGTTTTACAAGCTCATTAAATGAAAGAACACAAAAAACCCCAACTAATTTATAGCCATCACATAACACACTGACAAATGCCCTCCTCTCAGCTTCAATACATGACATCAATAACTGAATGCTACTGTGATCTGATTGGCTCATTGCCAAAACAAGATGACATCTGACTGGCTCTCTAAACACTCATGCTCATTGGCTACAGTCAAATGAAGGAAAGCTACCTGATATCAATTTAAGCAAATTGTGCTTCCTTTTTCTAGTTATTTGGCTATAACTTTTCATAGAAAACAGATAATTGAACAAAACTGTGTTGCATTACATTCATGATTAAATTATCTTTCCATTGATATATAATTTTATGGTACTACTCCAAAACAAAGTGGTATTATTAACCATCAAACCTCAAAAATACACTTCTCCCAAAAGGTTTCCGCAATTTTTGCCACTACTGTATATTAGTGTCCCAGACCTGGGATTATGAAACAGGTTCATAGATAAATGGGCCAGAAAAAAAAAAAGGGGGAAAAAGAGAGAGAAAGGTATCACCTAGTTGTATATTCTCATGTTCTCCTCAGATTGATCAAAATAGTTCTGGACACAATAGCTATAAAAAGAAAACAGCTCAAGAACATTAGCAAAGTCACTTGAGAATGGAACAAAACAATTATGAGAATAATTTATATTTTGAGATATTTTAGGAGAATTAATGTGGATTCAAATCAATTAACCCAGCATCTGTATCAATGTAGCAATTCCTACTGCTCTGTAGCCTAAGAAAGCAGAGAGAATGCAGGCTTTCTGTAAATGGGTCATTACTGACAGGAGCATATCAGAACTAGCAATAGGAAAAGCTCTTAAATGAAGAAATGCTGTTTCTTTTTTACTTTGAAAACTGCTGAACTGTATCTATGTATATTAAAAAATTGACCATTTACCATTCTTTGTAGGACTAGGTTCATATTAACCACTGTCGCTTGTCAGACAATAGGTATAATTCCTCAGGTAAGAAAAAAAAACCAAGGAAGAAGGAAATGCTTTAGTGGCTCAGTTTGAGTGGCTACGGAAGTTTCTCAGATACTAACAGATTGTTTTCATATGAGTAGATATAATTTATTACAATCTTTGTAATATTGTCCCCCCAATTCTTCCTTGTGTAAGATGGGCAAGTGCTGCTGTTTGGCAAGGCTCATGAAAGTTTCTAGTTCTCATTTTACAGACACCAACATTCCCCAAGTTTGCAGCTGGTGAAAAGTCAGAATGGTAGTCTATGCACTTAAGAAGCTTAGCATTGGAACCTGGAATCTTAGCACTGGAACAAAAATATCTGTCTGCATTTTTCATTTCTATTCTGTAGAACAGTTCTTCTCTCATATAATAGCACAAATATAGTTCAGATATCTGTTTGAGGCCAAAACAGTCTAAAACATTGACTTGACTTTTGTACAAAATGGACTCTATGGTGCAATTTATATGATTGACTACAAGGAAAAAATAGTATAAAATATAGGTTGACTTCTGTCCACACATTCCTTTAGTGCTTCAAGTCTCCCTTTTAATAAAATACCTACATCTAAAGATTATTAATCCTCTATCATTTTAGTCTTTTTGCAGTATGAATCTTTTGAGTAGTATAGTTTCCTTAATGCAGCTGGATTTTGCCAAATTCTGCAGCAGATTAATTTATACTGAATTATCAGAATAAAAGCAATACTCCTCCAAAGTAGATTGCATTCAAGATCAGCCTTTCAAAGCTTGGTTTGAGCACAAATCCATGTAGTGCCTCCAAATTATTTTATTTCTAAAGTATTACAATTTATTAAATATTACAGTACATTCACTTGTAGTTTCCATAAAAAATAAAAATAATAATAATGATTGGTACCCTTACTTCATGCAGTTCAATTATGTGATACACAATTTGTAAATTGCATGTGGTAGTCCTGCTGTACAGTTCTGTGATGATGGTTGAGTAATTATGCAAACCACTTTTTGCTTTTTGTAGTAAATGTAGGTAGCATATTTATCCTTTCTGATAGAATTGGCTGTGATTTTTGTTTCTGTGAAATAAAACAGATTGCAAAAAGTCTCTAAAGTGTTTTTGAGTTATCATAACTTCCTATAAGTAGATACAGTATCTTGAATTCTCTGAACTTTATGATGTAACTGTATTGTTTTCCCTTTTCCCTCAGATTAGCAAAATCAAGAACATTTGGGATGATTTGATTCTGGAGATGAAAATTTTCCAATCAAAGTTATGATACTAGCTTGCTAGAAGCATTTCTTAAGCATTTCTTTTGCATTTCTTAAGAAATTATTCTATTGCCAGATGCGGCCAGCTTCTAAACTCCACATGTTTGCTGTTATCATTCTTAACAGCTTCTAGGGAACCTTCTTCTGTGCCATAAAACTTTGGAAGAAATCCATGAATTTTCTGCAATTTTATCATTAGATTAAAGTTATTATCTTCAGAATATTGTATCCTTAATGGTTTAAAGTTTTTTAAAATTGATTTGCCATGTAATGTTTAAGAAACTGGTTAAAATATTTTTATGTGACTTTGTTCATTGTGGGATTCAACACTGGAAAGTATAGCAGAAGCATGCCCAACATCTGAAGATTTTATAGCTCATGTTTAAGCTACTGATTGACCAAACTGTATGAATGTCCATTTTTTTTACTGGCATTTATCCAGTCTTATGCAAATACATGTGATTATGGTGTTTTCTTCTTGCTTTGAATTTCTGGACTGTTCCTGATCATTTCTGAACTGCAGATTCTTTGTAATAAATATTCCAAGCATCAAACTAGAGCAGTGGTTTTCAACCTTCCTAATGCCGCAACCCTTTAATACAGTTCCTCATGTTGTGGTGACCCCCAACCAGGGGTGGGTTCTAAATATTTTTACTACCGGTTCTGTGGGCGTGGCTTATTTTGTGGGTGTGGCTTGGAGGTCATGTGACTGGGTGGGCATGGCTAGCTGGTCATGTGACCGTGTGGCCATGGCTATGTATATAGGGACTACTCAGAGGGCTGAAAAAAGTCATTCCTGACAGGTCCTCGCACTTTTGACTGGTCCTCACACTTATGACCATCCTCACATTTATGCCCGTGCAGCATTCTTAACAACCATGTCACTCATTTCACAACTGCTTCTCTTCACCATGGTGACAAAATAGGGCAAAAACGTAAAATGTGAGGACAGTCGTAAGTTTGAGGACTGGTCAAAAGTGCGAGGACCAGTCAGAAATAACTTTTTCAGCCCTCTGAGTAGTCCATATGCATAAAAGGATACAGCAATAGAGAGGGATGAAGGAAGCGAAGGGAAATTAGAGTAGGGGTGAAGGTAAGAGAGGGAGGAAGAGAGGAGGAGAAGGAGAAAGGAAGAGGAAGTAGGGAGGAGAAGAAGAGGGTGAGGAAGAGAAAGTAAGAAGGAAAGAAAAGAGAGAGGTGATAGGTTTGAGGAGAAAGATTGCTGTACAATAAAAAAGATGAAAGGGAAGAAAGCCAACCCCAAACAAATATAAAGATATTAAGATAAAGAATGAATTGTTAAACTTTAAAGAATAAAAGAGAACAAATATGAATAAATAACAATAATTAGAAACACACATACAAACATACAATGTATTTTCTTTGAACAGAGTATTTGGCCGGTTCATAAATTTAAACAGTGTTTAGTCGTTTCAATTAAATTTACAATGTCTATATTTCCTTTTTGCCATATTTTTGCTATATTTCCTCATCTATTTTTGTAAAAAACCAATATTACCCTTCATCCTCATCTCTAATCTTAATCAAATTCAATTTTTCCCTTCTATTCTATATTATACCCCTTCCCATTGTCATCTATTTTTATATCCATCCTCACATTGGTTAATTATGTAATATTACAGTTGTTTAATATGAATTCAACATTTTAATATAAATCAATTAATTATATAACTACCTTTTTGTATATTAATCAATATGAACATGAATATTCCAATTATTTCCATGCAATCCAATTTCTTACAAATCAATTAATTATATTTATCAATAATAATCAGCCAAATAATTTCCCCCATATATTCCTCCAAACCACAACTTAACCATTTCTGCTTTCAACACAATATACAATTAATAGTATCTCAATTATTACAATTCCCTAGTTAAATAGAGCTTTTTTTTCTTTTGTGTTTTAAAATCTCCTCTTTTTCCCTAAATTTCCTGTTGTTTGCACCTACCTTTTTTGGTGAGGAAAAAGAAATCTGCCTGCCTAATTTTCCAACGTGCAAAGCCAACAGCCTGCTTTACTTTCTCATTCGTTTTTCAGTATAGCTAGGGGGAAAAAAATCTGCACTCTTTCCAAGCAAGCAGCAGAGCTCTGAGCAAAACAGCTGAGAGCAAATCAGCTGGGGGTCGGGAGCCGATCTAAGCAAGGGCTAATTAGCCTCTGCTGAAGCTCCGTGGGCCAATAAAATTACAAAAAAAAAACACCGAACCCTTTGTTAAATTGCTGGCTTGCCCGCCCCTCGCCCACCACTATTTATTGGCAATAAATAGTGGTGCGGAGGGGCGGGGCAAGCCAGCAATTTAACAAAGGGTTTGGCTGCATCACTGGCTCTAAGCAGCCCTTTGAAGCCCCGCGGCAAGAATTTAAACAGTTTTTTTTCCTCTAGCCATCGGAGGCAGCAATAGATGGGGAGTGGGCGGGGTAAACGAACGGCCGGCGATCTAACAGAGCAGAGAGTGAGGGTGAGTGTGGTGTGGGGTGGGGGGGGAGAGAGTGTGGGGGGGAGAGAGAGGCTTTGGCGACCCCTGTGAAATGGCCGTTCGACCCCCAAAGGGGTCGTGACCCCCAGGTTGAGAACCGCTGTTCTAGCCGATCAGCTGGGACTCAGGAGGCAGCAATAGATTGGGGGTGGGGGCCAAATAAAAGGTAAGAATAACGCGGGGGTAGCGGGGGCAGAACCGGTTTGGTGACATCATATCATCACCGCTACTGGCTCGGCGGAACCGGGCCAAACTGGGAGGAACCCACCACTGCATTATATCACCCTAAGCCTTCTGGCAAAGAAATAATTTAATAATCTAAAGTTCAGGTCCTACAATCCTAAATGGATACCGAATAACCATTAGGGTATTTTGAGGAAAATACTGTGTTTTTCCTTGCGCATGACTCCTTGATGGATGCATAGCCAGTGATGCTCGACAGCTGCTGTGTGTCAGCTCACTCACTATTGTGGTAAAGATACGCAATGCTAAAAAGGTGTTTCACAGCAGGCCTGAGCATTCTGACTGCATATCACTAAACCTTTTTAGCCTCAGATATGCATTTTCCTAGAATTCCAGGAAAATCTGCAGCTTCTTCTTTATTTTAAAGCACATTTTTGAATTTGGATCCAAAGCACTGCATTTCCTTATGTTATTTCCCCAGTGACTCTTACTAGTCCTGTCTTACATAAAAAAGGACAGAGAAAATAAAACATATAAACATGTAACAAAAATCCAAGCTAAGCTACTATCTAATCAGTCCTTTCTCTAGAGTAAGACCTCTTTTAATATTTTCCCTGTGTATAAATTGATGGATCAATTTTCTCTTGAACAGAACTATCTCAGCTTCAATTCTCCTTCTGCTTTCCATTCTTAGCTACAACTGCCAAATATTGGGGATATCCCTTCTTCTTCACACAAACCAAGGAAATTATTTAATGGCTTTTTTCACTGCAATTCCCCCTTTTTCTTATTACCACCTATCTGTTAGTCAGAATAGGTAGTAGCAGCATCTGGTAATCTCAAAAAAGCTAAGCAGGTCAGTTCTATCTATCACTGGGAGATGATATCTCTAAGAAATCTTAGGGTTACAGAGAAGTAGAAAACATCCCTGAATGGCAAATAATATGGGTATGTTCTTGTAGCACCCAAGAATCAAATTCTAAGTGACAAAGACTTTATTTTACTTCTATATTGCATTATTAGAAGTATATGGCATATTTCTTCTTAAAACAAAACGGGCATAGGTATAATATTTTCTCCAGTATTTTTGCCAATACAGCCTTGAGAGATAAATTGGATTGAAAAATGGTAATTGGTGGGAAGTAAGCCAGAGATTTTTTTCAACTTTGTATGGACTTCAGTGATGGGTTTCACTTACGTTTGCTACCGGTTCACTCATGCATGCGCAGATCATATTTGATGACATCCAGGTGGGTGGGTGGAGCCTCCCACAGCTGCTGCTACCGGTTCACCCAAACTGGGGCGAACCTGTAGCAACCCACCACTGATGGACTTGTATTTGGATCTTCTCTGTTCTACTCCAGTGTCTTAACCATTTACATTCAGTTCTAAGGCAGGGGTAGTTATCAGGATTCCCCATAATATTCCCTTCTTATCATCTAAGTTTTTCCATACCTAAGAGAGTACAATGTCCATCTGTGGTCTTTATTATACAGTAGTTTGTAGTTAACAAGCACCAGAGTTTTCCATCAGAAGATCCAGCTTTTGTACAAGCTAAGTGCAACCTTCCATTGTAGAAGAAAGGAAACACACATGGCCCATGAAATGTTGCAGCTAGTCCTGGAGAGTGATGAAAAGAAGAATGAGAGAGTCAATACCTGAAGATTATTGTGTTTTGTGTCTGAATTAATGTATTCCTGGCTCAGCTGCAGCATATCATAATTTATACTAAAACCAAACTGTCTGTTTGAAATACTGAAGTTCTGCAAATTCATGGATGTCCCACTTTTAATAGTTGTTACTCTTGCCTCATCCTGCCTTCCAGTTCTACGTTCAGGCAGCCTCTACTTTCTCTTGTAGTTTCAGTTATTATAGCATTTTGCCAAGACTGTATTATTTTGCAGGTCTTCTAAGTGCAGCATTGGAATTGTGTCTTTGTGACTTTCATGTCTGCTTCATATCATTGTTCAGATTTTCTTGGAAATCCTGAATTAAAAATATACATAGGAGTGAGGCACAGATTAAATTCCAATCTTAATGTACTCTCTTCTAGAAAAGCTAAAATAAACCTTGATTGTTTCCTGATGTTCTTAGCAGTTTGAGGTGGCAATCTATACAATAGATTTTCTCCAAACAGCTTTTGAAAGATTGGAAATGGAAACAATAGTGATATCTCCAGTGGGAGGAGAGACAGAGACAGAAACAGAGACAGAGACAAAGAGAGAGAGAGTGCATTTCTTAATACTATTTCTTAAATGTTCCTATCAGTAATGGCCTATTTACATAAAACATGCACTCTCTCCTTTCTTAAACTACAGAGCAGTAAAAATTGCTACATTGCAACATACGAATGTTGGCTTAGTTGATTTGAACATACAATAATTCATCTAAAAACTCTCAATGCATAGACTGATTTCATAATTGTACTGTTTTATTGTTAAATGTTAATGTTCTTGAGCTATTTTCATTTCATAGCCTTGTGGCCAGAAGTATTTTGATCAATCTGTGGCAAATATGAGAATGGACATCTACTGTAGGTGATATAATTGTGCTTTCTGCAGAATGTTTTCTGACCTGCCCCTTCACTGTTGAACACAGGCACAGAAAATCCATAGATATTTAGCTATGCACTTTGGAATGAATACCCTTTGAATAATGCAGGAGCATGAATGGATTTCCAGAAAAATTGCAGACTACAGGAATCATCTGTGCATCAGCATCATCACAGGCTGGATGCAGGACCCGAGGCGGAAGAGAGAGCAAGCAAGTGGCCCTCATGGGAGAGTGTCATGCTAGGGCACTGTGTGCACAGACCAGGTGCTTTCTCTCAGGCCTCCCATCCTGAAACCCTACAGAATCTGAGACCCAGGCCCGAAAGGTGGCCAAGCCTCGCCGTCCCCTCGAGGCAGCCTGCGCCCTTTGGTCAAGCACAGTGGGCCTACAATCAGCCTTCTCTTTGCAGGCAGTGAGCAGAATGACTGTGGATTGAGAAGCAAGAATCTCAGTTTGGATTACAAGAAACCCCAGCAGCCTTCATGCAGCTAACCAACAAAGTGCTGCATGATCACCTATACAAAGCAGTCCTAGTCTACCTGGTGAAATTCTCATTTTCAGTAAAACTCAAGAGGACTATGTCAAATTAGTGCACCAAGTCCTAAAGAAACATCTTGTGGACAAGCTTTGAGATCTGGACTGATCACAAAAAGCTAGAGGCACTGAAGACACTCCAAAAGCTCTCCCGGAAGCAAGTCAGGTGGGCCCAATATTTCAAGAGGTTCAACTTCAACCTTAAATACATCCCGGGGGAAGAACTTACTCACTGATGCTCAGTCAAGAAAGCCACAATTCAACAGTCAGTAAGAGGAGGTGTTCCACGCCGTCATTCCCACCTCCCAGCCGGTGGCCAAGTCACCACCCAAGGCCAAGCCCAGCAACAGCCACCCACCAGAGGCAACCAGATGACAGTAACACTGAAGACAGCCTTTCTGCAGAGAAGTGGTGGGTTGTTCCCGGTTCGGTCCAGTTCTATAGAACCTTTAGTAAAACCAGCACGAGGCTCTGCCCACCACCACGATGTCATCATGGATGATCTGCCCATGCGCAGAAGCATGCATGAAAGAGGAAAGCAAGCATGCTCACACACTCCAATTATGAACTGGTAGTAAAGGTAAGTAGAACCTACTCCTGATGCAGACCTTTGGTTCAATGATAATACAGAAGTTCTCACCCTTAAAGATGGACTGGCATGGAAAGGAACAAAGTTGTATGTCCCCACCACCTTAAGACTCCAGGTCCTGCAGTGTAGTCACGATGCCAAACTGGCAGGACATTTTGGCTACCTAAAAACTCTGGATCTAGATGGCAGTTTTGGTGGCCAAAAATGAAGAAATTCATTGAGGACTATGTAAAAGTTGTGCCACCTATGCAACCATGGAAAAGAGGCCAAGAAAAACCCCTGGACAGAACCAAACCATCTGTGGGAAGAAATTGCCATTGATTTTATAGTCGAGGTCCCTGAGAGTGGCAGGAACATGGTCATTTGGGCCATGATAGATTTATTCTCAAAGCAATCCCATTTCACCACCTGGAAGGAGCTACCCTCTGCCAAGAAATTGGCTTGGATGTTTATAAAACAAATCTATAGGCTGCATGGGATCCTCCATAGGATTATCTCTGATAGGGGGATCCAATTCACAGCAAAATTTTGGAGGGAGTTCCTGAGAGCCATTGGTTCCACCCAGGGCCTCAGCTTGGCTTTTCATCTGAGAACAAATGGGGCGGTGGAGAAAGTAAACACAATGGTGGAGTAGTACTTGAGGTGCAGCCTCTCAACCCTGAAGCCATCTTTGAGCATCTTCAGGGTTGCCATAGTGAGGCTGGATGGAGCTGTGGGAAAGGGAGAGAGAGAGTAGAGATAATTGGGGGGAATATGTAGCCAAAATAACATTCTTTCTTCTGGAAACCAAGGACATTCTCACCAGCACCTGGAGGAGCGTAGATGAGAGGCATCTGGAATGGAGAGAGAGACCTGATTGGGGCATGTGATAGTTGTGTGTAAAGGGGGGAAGAACTTTGGATTTTGAACTGGGTGGGGAAAACAGATTTGGGTTTTCACCAACTGTGCCAGTATGAAATGCCTAATAATTTTATACTTTGAGGAACTCTGTTTTGGAGTTTTGATTTCCTATGGGCTGTTACTTGGAACCTGCCAATCAGCTATTTATAAAAGAAGTCAGGATTTCTTGCTCAGTACTCTATACACCATCTTGCTAATTTTGACTGCCTTTGTGGACAATTGCAAATGAAAAAGGGAAGAGAGGATTCATTGGAAAAAACCCTGATGCTGGGAAAGGTTTAAGGAGAAAGGAGAAAGGAAAGCAGATGATGAGATGGTTATATAGACTCATTGATACAATGAACATGAATTTGGGCAAATTTTGGAAGACAATAGAGGATAGGGGTCCTAGCATGCAAATAAAGATGGGGAACATTGGAAGAGATAGGAGGCTTCTTGGCCAACTGGGAAAATCAGACTTAGGGACCTGTAGAATGAAGTTTTCCCCAAAACTAATTTCTTCACTGCCTCCAAATTTTGCAAAATGAGGAACAATTTGTCAGTTTCACCAATAATATTTTCCTATCAAGGGATGCAATGTATTACATTGAAGTTGTAGAGTTGACTAGGACTGAGAATTCTGTAGTTTTCCTGGGTCCTTGTCCAGGAAAGTCTTTGTTGTTTTCTTGGCTGTTTGTGGCACCTTTACCAGCACCAATGTCCAAAAGCTTTAGGATTTTTTCTAGCCTGCTTCAGAATGTACTTCCATAGAGTATCATAAGCAACCTGTGACCTGCATTTTCTGATTTTGTAGCTATAGGAATATCAAAGCACTTGCCTTTTCAAGGATTTCATGGCTACGCAATGAGGTGCTAGTCTTTGACATACAGACTATTCTCCTGTATGCCAGAAATGTAACTGCCAATAGTTTTATGTGGGTGTGTCTTTCTCAACATACATGCACTTTGGAAAACAACAAAATGAAAGCTTTAGAATGCAGGCCAATGCACACATAATAAGTAGCTTTAAAGGAAAAGATCCTTTTTTACATGTTTCTAGTTTTCATTCCCTAATCTCTGTGCAAATATTGAAGCACTGCAATAATATAATGGCTAGAATATTTACATGTGATATAATCAGCTAAAACATCTCATTCACAACTGAGCAGAACCAACTTTTTAACATTTGCTATTTTAATATCCTTGAGCTATTCACTTAAGCAGTGGCAATTACTTGGCCAACCTTGTCTGCAAGCTAAGTAGCATTAGGTCTATTTTATATTTGGGTGGGAAACCACCAGAAAATGCAAAGGCTTTCTATTGAACTGTGAAATAAAATACACAGATATGCACATCCAAAAACAGTAATAACCTGCAAGAGCATGCAATATGTTGTTGCCAGAAATATTGCATATATCTTTCTATCCCATTTTGATTTTCGTGAATTCAATGTGGTATACACATCTATGTCCAATTTTCACCACAAGAACAATCCTTGAGGTTAGTGGGGCTGAGGGAGTGACTGGCCCAAAGACTCCTACCTGACTTTCGTATCTAAGGAAGGACTAGAACATACAGTCTCCTGGTTTCTAACTGAACCCCATAGTCATTATATCAGTTGAAAAGCCACTGAAAAGCAGTAAATGTTCATCCCATGCAGTTATATGACATGAAACATAAGGGGCATTTGGAAATGTAAAGGAAAACTTTTCACTGAAAAGTGAAAGAAAAGATGATGGCAAACTTACAGTTTAGAGCTTCTTGCATATTTCACAGTCAAGAACAAGAAGGGGTATGTTTTTTCAGAATTGCATGAACTCAACTCCCCCGTGTTTACAAATTTCTTAAGAAAGCTGTGATGTTTGTTTTCTATGTCAAAATAATGATCTTGCCTTTTCTTTGTGAGTTCAAGATGGCAATGAATGGGGACTTCCGGTTTCCTCGTCTTCGGCGACGACGGTGCCTTTTTAAGCACCGCCAGCCCAGCCGCTTGTAGAGCCGCTTCCCGATCGTGAAGCGGCTTGAAAGCTTCAAAATCCTCAGGATTCTTGAAGAAGAGGCAGCAGGGCACAGGTCGAGCCCCTGCAACCTCCCCAGGGAATTGTTTCTGGGGAGGAAACAGGCGCGGCTCCCTCCCAACCTGCTGAGACTCCGGGCGGCGTGGGACGTCTCTGCATTTGCAGAACAAGCCGGCTGCAGGAAACTTCAATAGAGAAAGGAAACAACCCAAACAAGCAGCCGAAATTTACTTGAACCCTGAAACTCGGAACTGCAAGTATTAGCACTTTGCTGATTTCTTATTTTGAAGGGAAAATTCTTGCATGAGTGAAAGTGACTGGGAGAAAATATGGCGCTCAGCATTAGAGTAAACGAATCAGCGAGTGTGGATTGGTGAAGTCATTTTGCTTTGTTACAAAGTTAATAAGTTGCTATAAAGTTGCTTCGGCTGTAATAACAGGAACAAGAGGAAAATCTCTCCCTTTTCAATACTTGACTTTGCATCACCACAGTTTTGTCCTGATTAAATCTGGGGGACTTTTTTAGAAGGTTTTGTGGAGGTGGCAGAAGAAGAGGAACCTCCCTCTTCAGAAAAGCTAGCCTACGTGGCAGGATGGCTTCAAAGAAGCAGGAAGGCAAAACAGGGGGGGGGGATCCCCCACACGCAAACAGGACATGCAGTCACAAGCTCAGAAAAAAGATTTTGATATGGGGGATTTAAAAGAATTTATTTCAAAAATCCTGGATGACAAATTTCAAAAAGCTCAACAGGAAATAGATGATAAAATCCAAAAGTCTCAACAGGAAATTATGCAGGAAATGCAGCAGAACCAAAAGAAGGTGACCAAAAAAACAACAGATGTGACGTCTGGCCTGGCAGGATTTATTATGAAAGTTGAGTCAAAAGTGGATGAATTTAAATCAGAAGTTAATGCTAAGATGAAAGATAATGATCATAAATTTTCTGATGTTGATGATAAGATGCAGAGAGTTGAGAACGAAATTGTTATGATGCAATTCAGGGCAATGGAATTCGCTATACGGCTTCGAGGAATCAGAGAAGAGGAGAGACAAGATTTGAGACAGGTCTGTGCTGAAGCCTTAGCTGTGATTTTAAAAATTAACCCTGATATGGTTTTCTATAAAATAGACAAAATTTACAGAGTGAATTCCTGGGTGGCCAGACAAAGACAATTGCCCAGAGATGTGGTCATATATTTTACAGACAGAGCAATAAGAAATGATATCCTGCAAAAATCTTTTCTTACCTCTGTGCAAGTGGGAGGGTCAAAAATCACAGTTTACAAAGAGCTTCCACCTAAGATGTTGAAATCTAGAAAAGACTTTGGTTTTCTTGTTAAAGAACTGCAGAATAACCAGATACTATTTCGTTGGGATGCTCCAATTGGCATAATTTTGAGATATAAGGGAGAGAGATACCATTTGAATACTGTGGAGAAGGCGGAGCAATTTTATACTGATATCCTTAAAGAAAGAACACCATCTCCACGTACATCCACAGTTTTGGAGATTAAGGAGAGTGATAAGAAGCAACTTCAAGAACCGCAACAACAATCTAAGCAAGAATCAGAGGAGTTGAAGGGCGCTGAAGGAGGTTTCCTGGATGAGCCTTTGCTGGAACCTTCTCCAATCTTGGAGCCGGTTTGGATGGCTGAAGTCAAGGAACAGCGTATAACCCGAGCAAAATCCAAGCAATTTAAAGAAAAGTTACAGCAGGAAAGACAAGATGAAAAGGGGGCAAAGACTATACTAGAGACTGGGGCCGTGGGGAATGCAGGATTGAAGATTTCGGATGAAATCCGATTATTCTGTTCTTTGCTCCAGAAAGAGAATAATGATGATTAAATGTTTATCTTGGAATGTGAATGGGTTGAATGCAACACAGAAAAGGAAGAAAGTATTTGCATATTTGAAACAATTTAATAATGATATAATCTGTTTACAAGAAACGCATATTACAGTTCAAGATCAAAATTATTTGAAAAATTCCAAATTAGGAACACATTTTATATCTTCAACTAACCAAAAAAAGAATGGTGTGGTTATTTATGTAAATAAAAAATTAACAGCCAAACTTATAGAAGCTGATCAAGATGGCAGGTTTGTAGCAATTGAACTACTTTCTGCAAATAGTCAAATTCTTTTGATAGGAATTTATGCTCCCAATCAACAACAGGACTATTTTTATAAAATGCTACATACTAAAATACTACAATGGGATTATAGATCTATTTTAATTATGGGAGATTGGAATGGAGTAATTGATTCGAAATTAGATAAAAAGACTTTGGCGAAGTCAAGGATTAGACTACCACAGACTTTTTTTGATATGAAAGAAGACTTGGAATTAAAAGATATTTGGAGAATACATAACCCAAAAGAACTGGATTACACTTTCTTTTCTGATAGACATAGATCCTTCTCTAGGATTGATTGCATTTTGTTGTCAGATGACTTACTTGTAAGGACAAAAAGAACAAAGATTTTGCCAAGAACTTTGACTGATCATAGCCCAGTGTGGATAGAAATTTGAGACATGTAAGACTGAGAGACGCTCTTGGAGATTAAATGAAAACTTGTTCAGATATGAAAAAAATATAATAGAACTTAAAAAGTATTTGAAAGAGTTTTTTGAAATGAATCTGAATAAAGGCACTCCAATGGAAATTGTGTGGGACGCAAGCAAAGCTTATATGAGAGGGGTGCTTATTTATATGAACTCTAAACATAGATTGATCCGACAAAAGAAAAGACTTGAATTGGAAGCAGAAATAAAGAATAAAGAACAGTTACTTATTAAAAATCCAACAGATGAAAGAATACGTGGTGTCATAAAACTTTTGAAAGATCAATTCCAAATGCTTATAGCGGAACAAGTTGCAACAAATTTACAATACGCAAAGCATAATACATTCTGCAACGCCAATAAACCGGGCAGGTGGTTGGCCTACACATTGAGGAAGAAACAGAGTATACGGACTATTGATAGTATTGATATCGGAGGGAAAGAAATTTTTCAACAGAAATTAATTAAAGAAGCTTTTCTTGAATACTACACTAAACTATATGCCAAAGAGGAGGTGCAGAATGGACTTATAGAAAAATATTTAGATAACAAAAGAGTTACAAAAATTACTGAGCAACAAAAGGAAAGAATGAATTATCCTATAACAGAGGAGGAGATAATAGCAGCAATAAAACAATTAAAAACAGCCAAAGCTCCTGGAACGGATGGTCTGACTGCAGTGTACTATAAAACTTTGCAGGCAGAAATGGTGGAACAACTCAGAGACTTATTTTGTAACATACAACAAGGGGGAAAAGTACCCCCATCATGGACTACAGCTTATATCTCTTTGATACCAAAAGAGCAAGCAGGTCCCAAAAAACCGGAGAATTACAGACCAATATCTCTTTTGAATACGGATTATAAAATTTATGCAAAAGTATTAGCCAACAGATTGATGCCAGTAATTCAAAAGGTGATTCATGATGACCAAGCGGGATTTATCGAGGGTAGGCACATGAAGGACAATGTAAGGCAAGTAATAGACTTATTGGAATATCTTGAGAAGAATAAACAGATCCCTGCAGTGCTGGTTTTCTTGGATGCAGAGAAGGCCTTTGATAAACTGGACTGGAATTTTCTACTAAAGACTTTAAAAAAGATGGACTTTGGGGACCAATTTATACAGGCGGTCTCAGCAATTTATCAAGAGCAAAAGGCACAGATTATTATTAATGGAAGTTTGACAACAGAGTTTAAAATCGAAAAAGGAACAAGACAGGGATGTCCGTTGTCCCCATTGTTGTTTATTTTAACACTAGAAGTCTTGTTAAATACAATAAGGGACTCTAATATCTTGAAAGGTATAATGATAAGGCAAGAGGATTACAGAATAAAGGCATTTGCAGATGATCTGGTCGTTACCTAACACAGCCAATGGAATCAATAATCCAGATGAAGGACATTATACAAGACTATGGTAAAGTTTCAGGTTTTAGACTGAACCAGAAAAAAACTAAGATGATAGTCAAAAATATGACACAAGATCGTAAACACAAGCTTGAAAGGAGGGCAGGTTTTGAGATTGTACCAAAGGTAAAATATCTAGGAGTTCAGGTTGCAGAATCAAATATGAAATTGTTTCAAAATAATTATGAGGTGTTGTGGCGAGAGGTGCAAAAAGACATGGAGACTTGGAAAAAACTGCAGCTGTCTTTACTTGGAAGAATAGCAGCAGTTAAGATGAATATTTTGCCAAGATTTCTCTTTTTGTTTCAAATGATTCCGGTGCTTAAAAATGATAAACAACTAAAAGTATGGCAAACTGGAGTGAACAAGTTTGTCTGGAACGAGAAAAAACCAAGAGTAAAATTGAAAATTATGCAAGATGTTCCAGAAAGGGGAGGTCTTAAACTTCCAAACCTACAGTTATATTATGATGCAGCAGCTTTGACTTTAACAAGTGATTGGTTTGGAGGAAAAAAGACTGGAATATTAAACGCAGAAAGTTTTGATTTGGAATTTGGATGGCATGCTTACTTATTTTATGACAGCAAAGTGGATAAAGTATTTAAAAGCCATATACTTAGAGATTCTTTGTTGAGAGTTTGGAAGAAGCACCGACTCAAATGGGATTATAAAATACCGCTATGGCTGGATCTTGGTCATACTTTGTGGAATACAAATATAATGTCACTCGGGGGGTTTTTATATAAAGAGGTTCTTTTTACAGATGCGGGCAGATGGCAGCTGAAGACATTACAGACATTGTTGGCTGAAGGGATTAATTTAACTTGGTTACAATATAATCAATTGCAATTGAGATGGAAAGAGGACCAAAAAACTGGTATTATGATGTATGAGGAAGAATTGGTCAGACATATAAAAGAGAAAGGTCCAATGCATATTAAAAGACTTTATAATGTCTTGTTAGAAAGGGATTCAGAAACTGAACTAGTTAAAGATTGTATGATTAAGTGGGCACAAAATTTTGATGTTGGAAACATGGGAAAAAATTTGGGTTTAGAATGTTAAATTTACACAGTCGCAGAATCTGAGGGAAAATTTTTATAAAATGTTTTACAGATGGCATTTAGACCCCAAAAAATTGTCGTGTATGTACCCTAATGTGCAGCCTAAATGTTGGAGATGTGATTGTCTAGATGCTACATATTATCATGTTTGGTGGACCTGTAAGAAAGTTAAGGCTTTTTGGATAAAAATTTGGTGGGTCATGCAGAATGTTCTGAAGAAAAAAATTCAATTTTCTCCACAATTGCTTTTACTGGGTATAGTTAAGGGTTTTACATTGGGTGAAACAAAACTGATATTGTATATGATAACAGCAGCAAGATTGTTGATAGGTAAATACTGGAAAAATGAAGCGCTGCCCACGATTGAGGAATGGACTTTGAAGATGGCCAGTTTTGCAGAGATGGCAAAGATTTCAGCATATCTAAAAGATTGTTCACAAGAGACTTATGAATGGGAATGGAAGAGGTGGATAGATTATGTTCAGAACAAATATCAAACTAGGAAGTATCAAACAGCTTTTATTTGAAAATGTTATATTAAGATAGAAATATTTTTAAGGTAATGAGGATGAAAATTTATTTGAAAATGTTATATTAAGATAGAAATATTTTAAGGTAATGAGGATGAAAATTTATTTGAAAATGTTATATGAAGATAGAAATAGGTTAATGTAATGAAGATGAAAATTTATAAGGGGGAGGGAGGGGTTCAAGTTTTATATACAAAGGAGGGTTTTTCCTTTTACCTGATATGAGTATACTGTGCGGAAGTCTGGGGGGAGGGGAGGGTTAGGGTGGGTTAGGGAGGTTGGGAAGTTTGGGGTGGGTTGAGGGGGGAAAAAAGGGGTGAAAATGTAATTGTAAAACTTTTGTAATAAAAAAAAAAGATGGCAATGAATGGAGGGACAGTGCCTAATTACAAAACTACAACTTTGTGAACTGGATTAGATAGTGTTTAACTATTTAAATGTCACCCAGCATTCTTCATGGTGAGATGAAATTTGAACCTCGGACACCTGATTGCAATACAGGCAATTTTTGATTTATAACCATTCATGCAGTGACTATTTAAAATTATAATGGCAATGAACAAAAGGACTTACAACCCTTGCCCAAAGTTCTAACCATTGTAGCTCCATGGTGACGAGATCAAAATTTGGGTGGTTGCAGGCACACCCATACTGAAGAATCACTGCAACACCCCACCAGCATTATTGTGAACTAAGGGGCCTTGGACAGCTAGGCCCACTGACATGTGGAAACTTGCTATGAGTTGAATGCTTTGGATAGCAAGAACCACCAGTGCGTTGGGACCTACTCCATCTCTTCCCATGCCACTCTAGAGAGGTTTGCTCCCCCTCCCCCACCCTACCATGCCTTTTATTTTCCTTGCAGCTGGTGACAGGCATACTCAGATGATGGGAGGTGCTGCTGGAAGATAGCAAAGGAAATCTGTGTCAAGTCTGATTCTGATGAATGGAATACAAGCAATGCAAAAGAATGTACACCATTTTTCTGCTTAGAATATTTATTACAAAGAATCAGCAATTTTCATTACAAAATACAAAGTCTATTAACTTCTAGAAAGCCTAGATTAATAATAAAATTGCAAAAATAAGGTGACAGATGGCATATATCATAACCTTGATTGGAAAACTATCATCTCCGGAATCAAATCATCCCAAATGTTCTTGATTTTACTAATCTGAGGGAAAAAGGAAAATAATACAGTTACATCATAAAGTTCAAGAGAATTCAAGATATCTACTTATAGTAAGTTATGATAACTCAAAAAAAAAATTTAGAGATTTTTTGCGATCTGTTTTATTTCATAGAAACAAAAATCACAGCCAATTCTGTCAGAAAGGATAAATATGCTACCCAGGTTGCATTTACTATAAAAAGCAAAACGTGATTTGCATTATTACTCAACTATCGCCACAGAGCTGTCCAGCAGGGCTACCACATGCAATATACAAATTGTGTACCACATAATGGAACTGCATGAAGCATGGATACCAATTGTTATTATTTTTTTATTTTTTAATGGCAAGAAATGGAATGTACATGTGCCTGCAAGTGGATGTAATATTTAATAAATGTTAATACTTTAGAAATAAAATGATTTCAGGGAACTACATGGAATTGTGCTCAATGGCTCTTGTAAGCGAAAAGCAGTTTGACTGTTCAGCCTAATTTTCTTAATAGCTAATATAGTGGAAGGTGATAGAAATAAATAAGGAGGAAAATTCCCTGTATCTATAAATTCTGGTTCAGGAACAAACTTTGAAAGGCTGGACTTAAATACAATCCATTGTGAAGGACTCTTGCTTTGATTCTGATAATTCAGTTTAAATTAATCTGCTGCAGAGTTTGGCAAAATCCAGCTGCATTAATGAATCTTCCCCCTTCCTCATCTTTATTGATGCAAGAGTAAAATGTACAGCCTTTGTACTTAAAAGGCAATACAAAAGATTGTCCACCAGAATTACCTCCATATTCTAAACACGAAAGAAAACATTAAAACATATAAACTTAGTAATAGCTTATGTCACATAACTTCAAGTTTTAATTTCATTTCAGTAAGACACATTCCTTGCTTTCAAGAAAGGTAAAAGAACAATGCATTCAGTGTATACTGAAGCCCCGGTATATGTCATTTTAATGTGCTGACTATAAATGCTGGGAAGGAATCATGGGGAAAAAAACTTTTAATAGTGCTATTAGTTGATCAGTAATTATAATGTATAGTTTATGAAGCTCACTAAAGGTACACACAAACATTTTGCAATGCCTGTCTTAATTCTATACCAGATTAGTCTCAAAAACTTTACAATGGGAATCAGTTAACTATTTCAGGACAATTATTATTTCTCCTAAATCTACTGAATAATATAGCCCAGAAATGTAAATATGTAAAAACTTTTTTTCATACTAATACCTTTGCAACTTTGAATGTTCATTAAAGGAACTGTTATAAGTCAAGGACTACCTTGACTTATACGTTTTGGAAAATTAAAAAAATAAAGCATTAGAATGCACACTTATGCACACACAATTTTTTAAAAAGTAATTTTTTTTGCATTTTCTTACCTTTGATTCCCTAATGTCTCTTCAAATATTACTCTTCAATCACTGCAATAATATAATAGATAAAAAATTTACTTTACTTGCTAAAACATTTGATTCACAACTCAACAAAGCAAATATTTTAACAGTTGCTATTTTAATTGCATATATCTTTGTATCCCATTTTGATTTTGACGAATTCAGGATAGTCTACAAACCTATTTCTCTCATCTTCCTATGTTTCCTTGTCATCACTTCCTGGATACATTGAAGCCTTAATAGCATTTCTTTTTGGAGTGTATTTGTTTTCCCTTGTTGTAACATATTTCGTTATTTTAATGGTCTAGAAGTAGCTCAATAATACATCAAAATTCCAATGTCCCAAGTGTCCAAAAACACCAAAAAGCTAATATTAGAAAATCTTGTTCAATCCCTGAACTCTTCGTCAGAATCCACGATGTTTGTAGTCCTCCAAATCTGCTATTCTGCTCCCTCTAAGTATTCCAAATTTGTAGGTCTTGTATAATTTTCCTTGTTTCACCTCATTTTTATATGTTCTACAAAGGTATCTCAGAGGTCATCAGCTGCCGATGTCTACGTAACCATTTGGAATATAATATGTGATTTGGCAGCTGCTGTATAAACTGGGAATCAGTTGACTGTTTCAAGACAATTGTTATACCTCCTAAAATCAGTAAAACTCATAAATGTAACGTTGTCAGACCTGTAATGGTACAATACTTCCATTGATGATACATATCATAGTTTGCATTTGTGGCACACCATAGGCCATTCCAGCTATTATGTGAGGTGCAAGAAGTAAATACTTTCCCACGGTAAGTAAATGGAAAGACGCAGGGATGAGTGTCTAAAATCATAAAAGAAGACAAGATCAGAACTGAAGAAACTCCCTGCTAAACATTCATTCATTCCCTTGATTTGGAATTAGGGCAAGTCGTTCCAGAGGGCAGGTGCCCCCACAGAGAAGGCTCTCCCCCTGGGGGTCACCAGTCGACATTGTTTGACCGATGGCACCCTGAGGAGTCCCTTTCTGTGGGAGCGTATTGGCCGGTGGGAGGCTATTGGTAGCAGAAGGCGATCTTGTAAATTCCCAGGTCCTAAGCCATGGAGTGCTTTAAAGATGGTCACCGACACCTTGAATCGCACCCGGAAGACAACCGGGAGCCAGTGCAGCTCACGCAGGAGAGGTGTTACATGGGTGCATTGTGTCACTCCCATAATAACCTGCGCGGCCGCATTCTGGACCAGTTGGAACCTCCAAGTGCTCTTCAGGGGGAGCCCCATGTAGAGAGCATTACAGTAGTCCAGATGGGAGGTGACAAGGGCATGAATGACCATACGCAAGGAGTCCTGGTCCAGAAAGGGGTGCAACTGGGGAATCAGGTGAACCTGATAAAAAGCCCCCCTGCCCACAGCCATCACATGATCTTGTAGAGACAGCCGCGCATGCAGGAGGACACCCAAGTTGCGAGCCCTCTCTGTGGGGCCAAGATCTCGCCCCCAATAGTCAGTGATGGAACCAGCTGGCTATACCGGGACGCCGGAAACCACAGCCACTCAGTCTTGGAGGGGTTGAGTTTGAGCCTGTTTCTCCCCATCCAGATCTGCACGGCCTCCAGACACGGGGACATCACATCAAGTGCATCATTGGGGTGGTTCGGGGGGAGATGTACAGCTGAGTATCATCAGCATACTGATGGAACTTCACCCCAAAACCACAGATGATCTCACCCAGCGGCTTCACATAAATGTTGAATAAAAGGGGTGAGAGGACCGACCCTTGTGGCACCCCACAAACAAGGCGCCTCGAGGTCGACCTCTGACTCCCTGCCAACACAGACTACATACAGTAAGAGAGGAAGGAGGAGAACTACCACAACACGGTGCCCCCCACTCCTAACTGCTCCAATGGGTGCAGCATGATACCATGGTCGATGGTATCAAAAGCCGCTGAGAGGTCTAATAGGACCAGGACAGAGGAACCACCCCTGTCCCGAGCCCTCCAAAGTTCATCAGCCAATGCGACCAATGCCGTTTTTGTGCTGTACCCTGATCTGAAGCCTGACTGGAACGGATCCAGATAGACAGCGTCATCCAGGTACTGGGGAAGTTGTCGCACCTCCACACTTTCAACAACCTTCGCTACAAAGTGAAGGTTGGAGACTGGACGATAGTTCGCTAATACAGCCGGGTTCAAGGAAGTCTTCTTGAGGAGGGGCCTCACCACTGCCTCTTTCAAGATGGAGGGGAAGAAACCCTCACTCAGAGAAGCGTTAATAATCCCCTGGAGCCAGCCTTGTGTAACCGCCCGGGAGGCCAGCACCAACCAGGAGGGACACAGGTCCAATAAAGATGTGGTGGCACTAAGTCTACCCAGAATCCTTTCCTCATCCTTGGGAGCCACAGGGTCAAACTCCTCCCAGATAACACTCTCCAGACCCGACTCCATCACCCCATCTGAACCTACCCAGTCAGAGTCCAAGCCTTCCCTAATCTGAGTGATTTTGTCATGCAGGTATTGCACAAAATCCTCAGCCCTACCCTGCAAGTGGTCCTCCCATGCTCCCAAATGAAGTAGGGAGCAGGTCATGCTAAACAGGGCAGCTGGGTGGTTATCTGCACACACAAGAAGAGCGGAAAAATAATTAGATTTTGCCACTCTTATCGCCACTAGGTAAATCTTAATATGAGACCTCACCAGTGTTCAGTCAGATTCGGAACGGCTGGCCCTCCAATTGCTCTCCAGGCGTCTTTTCTGGCACTTCATCTCCCTCAACTCCTCAGAGAACCAAGGAGCCAATTGGGTTCGGCACTGGGTCAGAGGCCGCAAAGGCATGATGCAATCTAAAGCCCCAGCGGCCACCCTATCCCAGGCGGCCACTAGTTCTTCAGTCGAGCCGTGAGCCAGAGCCACAGGAAATGGCCCAAGCTCCGTCAGGAATCTATCCGGATCCATCAGGTGCCTGGGCCGGAACCATCTGATCGGTTCTGTCGCCCTCCGGCAGAGGGTAGCGGCTCAAAAGTCTAGTTGAAGGAGTGAGTGATCTGACCATGACAAGGTATGAGATTACGGTCAGAAACCCTAAACTGGGAATCAGTTGACTGTTTCAAGACAATTGTTATACCTCCTAAAATCAGTAAAACTCATAAATGTAACTTTGTCAGACCTGTAGCGGTACAATACTTCCATTCACGATGCATATCAAAGTTTGCATTTGTGGCACACCATAGCTTCGAGCTATTAAATGAGGTGCAAGAAGTAAATACTCTCCCACGGTAAACAAATGGAAAGACACAGGGCGGAGTGTCTAAAATCATAAAAGAAGACAAGATCAGAACTGAAGAAACTCCCTGCTAAACATTCATTCATTCCCTTGATTTGGAATTAGGAAACAAGCCATGCAACTGATCCAAACAGCATATGCATTTTCTAAATTAACAATCTCTGAAAATTAGTGTTTTAAAGCAATGATTAGTGATATACTGTCCCAGGTGAAATATTCAACTCAAAATATTTGATATTTTTACCTTACCTGTTGCAATGAGCAACTGAAAAAGAGTGCAGAACAAAAGGAATGATGTGATTGAGGCCATTTTCTCTCTAAATGCACTTGACAGCCCTGGGGAGTAGCATGTTTTTATGTGCAATACACTGTTATCTCAGAGGTCATCAGCTTCCAACGTCTACTGAACCATTTGGAACAGAATATGTGATTTGGCAGCTCTGTGGTTTTTCCCTTCATAATTGAGCACTTTCTCAAAAATGTATTCAAGGTGATCCACTTCCTCATTATATATTTAATTACTTTTTCTTTTTCTCACCTGGCATTCAACGCTGAGAACAAATAGGTAATACTGTTTCATTATATTGAGTCAAAATCCAGATATTACTGTAAAAAGGCCAAGATCATAGTTTAGCCCAAAACCTGCAAAAGAAGTGTAACTTAGAAAGTTGTAGTAGATCTATAGAATAGAGGGAGGTTTTCCCCAAAGTAATTTCTTCACTACCTCAGGACGTTGCTATTTGATGAACTGTCTATTTTGTCTATTTAACCTGTAATCTTTTTCTATAAGCAGCATCAAGGAGCACAATGTCTTCTTGTTGTTGTTTTGAAGTTATAGAACTGACTAGGACTAGACATTCTGTAGTCTCCCTGGTCTTCTGAAACGACTTTGTTGTTATCTTGGCTCTTCAAGATAACATGTTCAGAAGCCTCCGCCAACCCTATGAGGTGCTAGTCTCTTACACTGATTAAATAAACCATGAAAATAACTAAAATAATCCTAAACTGGGAATCAGTTGACTCTTTCAAGACAATTGTTATATCTCCTAAAATCAATAAAAGTTCTATCTCTTGTATGTAACTTTGTCAAACCTTGAGTGGCACAATATTTCATTGTTTAAATATATCATAGTTAACCCTTGTAGCACACCAATTCTGGCCATAATCATGGCATATAACCTCCGTGCAATATCAAAATAACATATAAATTATCTAAATAAATATTCCCTGAATATTTATAAGTCTTTTGAATCAAAGATCAGTTATATGCTATCTAAGGTGAAATGAATCACTACATAAAATAATTGGTGTATTTTTTATTGCTCCCCAAGAGGGCTACTAAATGGTAGGAACTTTTCTTTTTCTTGCTGACAATCTGTTGATTTTCAAATAGAGTAGAGTAGAGTAGAGTAGAGTAGAGTAGAGTAGAGTAGAGTAGAGTAGAGTAGAACAGAACAGAACAGAACAGAACAGAACAGAACAGAACAGAATAGAATAACAGAGTTGGAAGGGACCTTGGAGGTCTTCTCATCCAACCCCCTGCTTAGGCAGGAAACCCTACACCACTTCAAACAAATGGTTATCCAACATTTTATTAAAAACTTCCAGTTTTGGAGCATTCACAACTTCTGGAAGAAACTTGTTCCACTAATTAATTGTTCTAACTGTCAGGAAATTTCTCCTTAGTTCTAAGTTGCTTCTCTCCTTTATTAGTTTCCACCCATTGCTTCTTGTCCTACCCTCAGGAACTTTGGAGAATAGCTTGCTCCCTCTTCTTTGTGGCAGTCCCTGAGATATTGGAACACTGCTATCATGTCTCCCTAGTCCTTCTTTTTATTAAACTAGACATACCCAGTTCCTGCAACCATTCTTCATATGTTTTAGCCTCCAGTCCCCTAATCATCTTTGTTGCTCTTCTCTATACTCTTTCTAGAGTCTCAACATCTTTTTTACATCATAGTGATCAAAACTGAATGCAGTATTTCAAGTGTGGCCTTACCAAGGCATTATAAAGTGGTTTTAACACTTCATGTGATCTTGATTCTATCCCTCTGTTTATGCAGCCTAGAACTGTGTTGGCTTTTTTGGCAGCTGCAGCACACTGCTGGCTCATATTTAAATGGTTGTCCACTAGGACTCCAAGATCCCTCTCACAGTTACTACTATTGAGCAAGGTACCACATATACTGTACCTTCTGTTCTGTAGCATTCTGTTCTACTTGCCTAAATGTAGAGCCTTACTTTTTTCACCATTGAATTTCATTTTATTAGACAGCGTCCAATGTTCAAGTCTATCAAGATCCTTCTGTTGCTTAACACTCTTCCAGAGTGTTGGCTATTCCTGCCAGCTTAGTCTCCCCTTGTCCAAGTCATTGATGAAGATTTTGCTGCCAAAGCTGGTTCTTTGGCAAAGCTGGTTCTTTGGATTTGAATGGAAGCATTTAGAAATCATCCAAGTTGGCTTTCAGATGGCCATGGACCCACCTGGGATGGGAGGGTCTTAAAGATTCCAGTTCTTTGTGGGAATGCTTGAAAAATCACCAGACATCAATCTTCCTTTTAGCAATTCATTTTCTTAAGTATGTCTATATCTTAATTTCACTTTTTGAAACTTTTGGTTTCCTTTGCTTTCTATCTTTAAAAGTCGACAGGGTGGTTCAATGCCAATTTATTGTTGCTGGATTTTATTTGTTCTTTTTTTTCCTTTCCTCTTTTCTTTATATTATTGTTTTGAATAATTTTTGCTTTTCTCTAAGGAAAACATAGTGTGTTCCTGAGTAGTGAAAATACTTTCATTTGATTTACATCTATATTGGGCTCTCAGTATAGAATTTTTGCATTTTACCAATTTCCAAAATATTTGGAGTTCAATATTTCATTTTTTGTTTTAACTTTTCATCAAAATATCCAGAAAATATGTTCCTTGTTTCTTTTTCTATTTTTTCCCCTTTTTTTAGGAATATTACATCAATGTTCCCTGTTTCCTGTATTCAGTTATCTATCACTGATAAATTGTGTAGAGCAACAATATATCACATTACAGACAAGCAAATGTCCCTGATATCCAAAAAAAGACTGTTTGATAATACGCAATCCCTAGTTGAAAGCTTTTTTTAAAAGGTTTGATGAAATGATACACAAGAGATTCGACCAGAAATGTCATGGCGAGATAGACAGGGAATAGCGGGCTCTGATGAGCCTGTGAAATCCCGGGCTGACAAGCTGCTATCAAGAGGTCTTCGGACCAGATCTGTCCTGTAGGGAGGGAGAAGAAGGAGAGGCACTTCGGATGACCAAGAGGAATAGGCAAGTTCCTCAGGAGTTGGAGGAAACCCTTCGACTCAGCAGCAGGGGCAGTGGCCATTGCAGCCATCATAAAGCTGGGGCAACCAGACCAGGTTTTGAGCAGGAGCGGTGATTTGAATGAAGTACTGATGCCAGGTGAGTGATTGCCAGCTCACAGGCAAAAAATGAATACTTTTAAATTGTTAAATTGCCCCAGCGAAATAACAGCAACTAATGGGCATGGGGGAAATGAAGGAAGAAGAATAAAGTGGAAATTTAAAGTGGTAAAGCCCGAAAACGAAAAAAAAAAAAAAAAAAAAAACGAAAATAAACCCATAATAAAAAAAAAACGAAAATAAACCCATAATAGGTGTGAAGAGGATTGGAAAGAATTTAAAAAGAATTTTGTTGACTGCTAAAGAAAGGACAAAGGGAAATTTAACACTAAAGCCCTGTAATAGAAGATTTTTTTTTAAAAAACTGGATTCGGAATTTGGATTTGGATTCAAAATTGATTAGGAAATATAAAATTAAGAAGAAAAGGATAAAAATGGGCAAAGATTGGCAACATGGATTTTAAACAAAATGGATACTTTTTTAGGCTGTTGATTGGAATTGTGGATTGGAGAGAGACATCTACAGGCGAAAAAGGAACATTACAAAATTGAACTTTTACATTGAAAAAAATACTTCTTAAAGTGATAAGAGCAGTGAGAACTTTTAGGAAGGATTTGTTTGTCTGCAAGCTGTTTGACTTTGACAATTAAAGAAGATGGGTTATAGCAAAACTTAAAATTGGAATAACAAGAACCCAGAAATAAAAAAATGGCGCAGGAACTAATTGAAATGATTTAAAGGATTCATATATCACTGAAAACAGAGCTAAATGAAATGATCATAATGATGCATGAAAAACCTAAACTTGATAAACCAGATACGGTAGAATACACTCAAGTAGATAAAGAAACCATGAATGAGAAGCAAGAAAGTGAAACTGAAGACAAAGACAAAGATATTGATTATGAAAAATTAAATGATTGTGTGGAAAGCAATAATGAAAAAGAGAGGAGAACTGGGAGAAAAGAGATGTTTAACAATAAAGGTGAACTTTAAAGATTATATTGGGATTAACAATGATAAAAGTAGAGATGGTAGAAAAAGACAAAGAGAGAAAAAAGGGGGAAATAGAAAAAATATTTAAAAATCAAATGATTACACTGGGATTAACAGTGGAAAAATAAGAAGAAAATGGGATGGAAAGCAATTGAAAATACAGGGCAAAATAGAAGAGTTCAGGATTTTAAAATGGAGAAAAAAGGGAGGAGAAGGAAAAATGAGAGAAAAGGACAAAGAAATGATTGATGGAAAGGGGAAAGAGAAATATGCTGTATACATTTAGAACTAAAAATGAATTGAAGTAAAAAAAATTATAGATATAAATGAATTTTAGAAAACTTAATAGCTGAGATTGTAATACTTGGAATGTTCTTAATTGTAATGATGAAACTAACTAAAACATTTGAAATTAAACTGAAAAGTACTGTATATACTCAAGTATAAACCAATCCGAATATAAGCCGAGGCACCTAATTTTACCACAAAAAAATGGGGAAACTTATGGACTCGAGTATAAGCCTAGGGTGGGAAATGCAGCAGCTACTGATAAATTTCAAAATAAAAATAGATACCAATAAAATTACATTAAATGAGGCAGCAGTAGGTTAAATGTTTTTGAATATTGATTTCAAAGAAAAACAGGAAACTAGCTCTGTAAGTGGAAAAGAGGATCAACAAAAACAATATGGTATCAACAATAACTTTAAAAGCACTGTATATGAGTTGGGTAGCTATATAAATTTGTTTAATAAATACAATGGGAAAGGTCTTTGGGGATTCCAGAATTTACATGGCACTAATTCGATTTTTGATCTCCCTTTTATTTTGAGACATAATAGATTAGTTTTACAGTATAAAAAAATTACACAAGAGAATTTTGCTTCCAGGGGGCTGCAGGGAGTCTTGCTAGGCACCCACCTCATGCCCATAGCAAGCCTCCCTGCAGCCCCTAGGAGCCAAAAAGGGGTGCGGGGGAGGGGCGCCGCACCCCCCCATGTCCCATTTTACCTTTAGCAAGCCTCCCTGCAACCCCTGGGAGCCAAAAAGGGATGCGGGGGAGAGGCGTCACACACACACCCACGCCCCATTTTACCTTTAGCAAGCCTCCCTGCAGCCCCTGGGAGCCAAAAAGGGGTGCGGGGGAGGGGCGCCGCACCCCCCCCACACCCCATATTACCTTTAGCAAGCCTCCCTGCAGCCCCTGGGAGCCAAAACGGTTGCAGGAAAAAAGGCATTTTTCCTCACTCAAGTATAAGCCGAGGGGTGCTTTTTTCAGCATAAAAAATGTGCTGAAAAACTCGGCTTACACTCGAGTATATACGGTAATTCTGTCTAAATTATGTACAAAGCAGTGGATAATTACTTGAATTAAAAATGAATTGAAATAAGATTTATAAATACAAATGAGTTTAATATATGAGATTGTAAAATTTGGAATATTTTTAATTGTAACTATGGAAACTAATATTTGGATATATTTGAAAAAGCAATTGAAACTTGGATTTACATTAAAAATAAAGAGAATTGAGAAATAGAATGCATTGTGCAAAGTAACTTGACTTATCGTTTAATAAGACATATATCTGAAAAAGCAAGGGAAAAGAAATAAATGATTGTAATGTTATAGAATTAAATGACTTTTAGTAAAATAGTGGATTGTAATATTTAGATAAATTGACAAAGAAAAATATTAATGCTTGGAATAAGGGAATTTAAGGAAATACTGGAAATTATATTATGTTGTGAAAAAGATGCAATGGGGAAATATTTGAATTAGAATTAAGGTTAATAATTAGAAAAATGATTGATTTCAAATTTAAGGGTTTTAATTTGGAGAAAGTAAGGAAAAATTAAATTTGATTAAGATTAGAGTTTAGGTCGAATGGTAACATTGGCTATTAGAAGAAACTAGGAAAAGAAAAGAAAAATTAGAGAGAAAGAATTGTGGGAGGTTAGCACCCACCCCTTTCCTAGAAGAATGAAATATTTTGGGAAATATTAAAAAGGCAGAATATTATATTTCCCTGGATGAGATATGGAGAAGCACATTTTACAGACAAAGCGGCTCCCACCTTCTTGCTCTCCACCCTTTGTTAATTGGCCAGAGGCAGAAACCAATCCTTTGTCAAAGGACATTTGAAACACAATAGCAACAGAAACTAACACAATGGGCCCCATCTAGCAACCGAAACACACCACATGTGACCTGGGAAGCATGTGACCTGGGAATCACATGTGACCATCAGCCAGCAAGGCTAGCTAAGACCCCCACCCCCTGGGAGTCTGACAACCAATCAGGATACTCTTTCGGGGGCCCAAAAAATGCAAAGCCAGAGAGAGCATAAAAACCCGAGGATTTACTGTATCTGTCCCTTTTCTGTTCAGGAACTCAAGCCATGTGATCCTGTCCACCATTAAACCATCTTTCCAAGCAGTCTCCATGTTTCCAGTGTCTTTTTCCCCACTTGGAGCAGAACCCAGAAGGATATTTCTTCCAACAGACTATTATGGCAAAAAGTAAATATATAAACTGTGTTGGAGATAACTAAAAACTGAATAAATTTGTGACTCAGTCAATACTCTGTTCAGGAAAAAAATGCATTGTTTGTTTGTTTGTGTAAAAAATAAAAAAAACTTTTATATATATAAAAAAGAAATGATACACAAGAAAATCAGACTTGAGGACCTCTAGAATGTAGGGAGGCTTTTCCAGAAATTAATTTCATCCCTGTCTCTCAATGTTACGAAATGAAGAATTGTTTGTCTTTTTTTTTCAATCAAGTTTTATTGATTTTTTTCCCTCCACACACACCCACATATTTTGTGAACAGAGTATTGACCATATCATATCTTATACAATTTATCATATCCAAATACATTTTACATAGTTACAAATTCTGCCAAAATATTCTTTTTCCATATTTTTAATCATATCTTGATATTTCTACACTTATTATATAAACAACATCTTCTTCTGCCCTCCAATTCTAATTTCTCCTTTTTAAATCATATATATATTCTCTTTTAACTTTCATAGTAGTTCATTCTTTATCCTGATAAATTTAAACGTATTCAGGGTTGCCTTTCTTCCATTTCATCTTCTTGTTTTACACCAATCTTTCTTCTCTCTCTCCTCTCTTTCCTCTCCCTCCCTTCTTTTATCCTTCCTACTTTCTTCTTTCCTCCTCTCCTACTCCACCTCTACTTCCCCTTCCTTTCTCCCCCTCCTCTTCCCTTTCTTTTATTCCCCTCTCTCCTTCCTCTCTTCTCCCTTCCTTCCATCTCCCTACTCCTTCTTCCACTCACTCTCTATTGCTATATTCATTTTCAATTCAATATTTTCCACTATGGTGTCCAGGCAGCCCTAATTTTTCCTCCCTTTATTGAATATATTTCTCAGAATTCCCATCACATTTTTAATTATTAACAATATATTTCAATTTGTTCCATTTTTACCTTAAAACCTTTAAATTTAAATAACATTTAAATAAAAGTTTATTGTTATTTTAACTTATGTATGATTCAAATTCAAGTCAATATAATGTCTCTTTTTTATTTTTTATTTCCAAGTAGTGCCCAATTCAGATATTCATTTAGACCATTCCAGTTTAAAACTTTATTCTTTCCAGTTCTTTTTGAAGACTTGCTCCAGCTGTTTAAACAAATACTTCTTTAAAAACTTCTCATGATAATTCCCTTTGTTCTTTCAGTCTTTAAAACATTTATTGTAATATTTCTTTTCCACCAGCAGATGTCTCTCTCCAAATCCAATTTTAAATCCAGGTAGAAAGAGTTCCTTTTAGGGCTTTGGTTTTAAAGTTCCTCTTTCTTTTTTGTTTTTTTCTTCACTTTGAATTTCCAAGTGCCAATTAGCCACTTATTTTAGGGACCCCTTTTAAGCTTTAGAGTATTTTTCTTCTTACCTGTGAGTTGGCCAATCACTCACCTGGTAACCATACTCTATTCAATCACCGCTCCTGCACAAATTTTAGTTGGGTTGCCCCAGCTTGTAGCGGTCATTTCAATGGCTTCTGCCACCACCAGATCAAAGAGCTGACTCCAATCTTTTGAGGAATCAGAAGCGTCATGGCGATACTGGCTGGAAAATAGCAAAGCTCAAACAAGCTTCGTGAAAACCCAGCCAGACAAATCCGCTGCGAACCAGTAGTAAAGGTAAGAAGAACCCACTCCTGGCATGCTGAATATGCAGGCGGAGGTGCATGAAAGATCTACAATGTAAGGCTGACACTGGCAGCGGAGGAGGGAGACCTGTTACACTCGGCCAAAGAGCCACCTCACAGGGACATGGCAAGGCTTGCTCGCCTTTTGGGCCTGGTGCACTTGGCTTCGGCAGAGCCTTTGGGCAACTGCTGCCCGCTTGCCTTCCCCTCTGCCTTGGGTCCCGCTGCTCGCATCCAGCCCATGATGGGGGATGCGCCATTTCCAGGCCGGGCCACCCACCCTCCCAGAGTACCACTGCCTCTCACTTACTTCCTTCTCCTGCTGTCACCACTTCTCAGACCAAGGGTTTGTGTGTGTGTGAGAGAGAAAGAGCCTTGATGGTACAGTGGTTTAATGCACCCTGTTATTAACACAGCTGCCTGCAATTTCTGCTGGTTCGAATCTCTCCAAGGCTCAAGGTTGACTCAGCCTTCCATCCTTTCTAAGGTAGGTGAAATGAGGACCCAGTTTGTGGGGGCAATAAGCTGACTTTGTATAAAATATACAAAAGAATGAAGGCTATTGCTTAACGCATTGTAAGCCGCCCTGAGTCTCCGGAGAAGGGCGGCATATAAATCAAATTAAAAAAAAAAAAGTGTGTGTGTGTGTGTGAGAGAGAGAGAGAGAGAGGAAAGAGAAAGAAGGAAGGAAGGAAGGAAGGAAGGAAGGAAGGAAGGAAGGAAGGAAGGAAAGAGACAAAGACAGAAAGAGAAAGAAACAAAGAAAAAGCAAAATAAAGAGGATGGAAGGGAGAGAGAGAAAAGAAAGGAAGCAAGGAAGGAAGGAGAAAAAGACAGCAAGAAAAGGGAGGGAGGGAGGGAGGAAGGAAGGAAGGAAGGAAGGAGAGAGAGAGGGAAGAGGAAGGAAGTACCACAAACCCTGGCACAGTGCTGTTTAAGGAGAAAAAAGGTGGCTTGATGAGACTCTGCATGGATTTCCATGATATCAATGCAGTGTGTGGTGAAAATATCTACCCTCTGTCTTTAATGAAGGACATGCTGGCCCACCTAGCAAAGGGGAAGGTGTTCACCAAGCTCAAACCTACAGGAGGTGTACTAGAGAGTCTGTATTAGAGAAGAGAAGATGAGTGGAAGACAGCCTTCAGTGGCCTGTTAGGCAGCTTCCAGTTCAAAGGGATTACAAGGAGCCCCAGCAGTTTTCATGCCCTAATCAACAAAGTGCTGCATGATCACCTATACAAAAGAGTCCTAGTCTACCTAGTGACATTCTCATTTTCAGTGAAACTCTAGAGGACTATGTCAAATTAGTGCACCAAGTACTAAAGAAACATCTTGCGGACAAGCTTCAAGATCTGGGCTGATCACAAAAACCTAGAGGCACTGAAGACACCCCAAAACCTCTCCCCAAAACCTCTCCCCCAAGCAAGTCAGGTGGGCCCAATATTTAAAGAAGTTCAACTTCAACCTTAAATACATCCCGGGGGGAAGAACCTACTCGCTGATGCTCTGTTGAACCACAATTCAACAGTCACTGAGAGGAGGTCATCCACGCCGTCATCCCCACCTCCCAGCCAGTGGCCCAAGTCACCATCCAAGGCCAAGCCTGGTGACAGCCACCCACCAGACGTGACCAGATGACAGTGGCACTGAAGACAGCCTTTCTGAAGACCAGTGGTGGGTTGCTCCCGTTTCAGTTTGGTTCTATACAACCAGTAGTAAAACCAGAGGGAAGCTCTGCCCACCCACCATGACATCATCATGGGTGATCTGCACATGCACAAAAGTGCGCAATCTGAGCGAAACAAGCGTGCGCACATGCTCCCATTACGAACTGATAGTAAAGGTAAGTAGAACCCACCCCTGATACAGACCCTTGGTTCAATGATAACATGGAAGTCCTCACCCTTAAAGATGGACTGGTATGGAAGGGAACCAAGTTGTATGTCCCCACCACCTTGAGACTCCAGGTCCTGCAGCGCAGCGACAATGCCAAACTGGCAGGTGTTTTCAGCTACCTAAAAACTCTGCACCTAGCCAGATGGCAGTTTTGGTGGCCAAAAATGAAGAAATTCATTGAGGACTATGTAAAAAGTTGTGCCACCTGTGCAACCATGAAAAAGAGGCCAGGGAAACCCCCTGGTCTCCTTCAACAAGTGACAGAACCAAACCATTTGTGGGAGGAAATTGCCATGGGTTTTTTTAGTTGAGGTCCCCAAGAGTAGCAGGAACATGGTCATTTGGGTCATGATTGATTTATCCTCAAAGCAAGCCAATTTTACCACCTGCAAGGGGCTACCCTCTGCCAAGAAATTGGCTCGGATGTTTATAAAACAAATCTATAGGCTGCATGGGGTCCTCCATAGGATTATTTCTGATAGGGGGATCCAATTCACAGCAAAATTTTGGAGGGAGTTCCTGAGAGCCACTGTTTCCACCCAGGGCCTCAGCTTGGCTTTTCATCTGAGCACTAATGCAGCAGCGGAGCGAGCAAACACCATGGTGGAGTAGTACTTGAGGTGCTATGTGGACTATCAGCAGTCCAACAGGGTGGATCTGCTGCCATTTTTAGAGGTGGTTTACAATAATACGGTGTATAGCAGCACCCGCCTGACTCCATTCCAGATGACCAGTGACATGGAGTTCGTCCCTATGCTGGAGCTACCCACAAAGTCACAGTTGTCCACGTCCCAGAACCACTAGATGGAGTCCTTGAAGCAGGGGTGGGAAAATACCAAGCAAGCACTGCTGGAAGTGGCGAGGACCTATAAAGTGCAAGCCGACAAGCACTGCTCCCCCCAATCTCCTTTCCAAGTGGATGACAATGTGTATCTGTCAACGCAGTATTTGAGGTTGAGATTACCAAGTAGGAAGCTGGGTCCTAGGTTTTTGGGACCATTTCCAATCATGAAAGTCATAAACCCCATAACCATTCACCTTAGGCTACCACACTTGCTAGGGAAAGTGCATTCAGTTTTTCATAGCAGCTTATTAAAGCCAACTAAACCCAGTTGACTGGGCAGCACCAAAGCCTATGGTAGTACAGGAAGAGACCCACTATGAGGTGAAGGAAATTCTGGATTCACGCCTGCATTGGGTTTGACTCCAGTACTTAGTCCACTGGAAAGGCTATCCCCTGTCTGAGGCCATCTGGGTTAAGAGCTGGGATGCGAAAGCAGACAGATTAGTCAGGCAGTTTCATGATAAGTCCCAGGTAAACCTAAGATAGGCCTGGACAAGGTAGGGGAGGCTGAGAGGGATCAGTTTAATTCCCAATGGTCTTTCTATCCTTTTTCAGGATAATCTTCTCACGTGAGTAGGGGCAGCCTGTAAATCCTGGAGCCATCTTGAGTGTCTTCAGGGTTGCTACAGTGAGGCTGCATGGAGCTGTGGGAAAGGGAGGGGAGTAGAGATAATTGGGCGGGATATGTAGCCAAAATAACATTCTTTCTTCTGGAAACCAAGGACATTCTCCCCAGCACCTGGAGGGGCGTAGATGGGAGGCATCTGGAATGGAGGGAGAGACCTGATTGGGGCATGTGATGGTTGTGTGTAATGGGGGGAAGAATTTTGGATTTTGAACTGGGTGGGGAAAACCTGGGGGACTTCAAATTTGGGTTTTCACCAGCTGTGCCAATATGACATGTCTAATAAATTTATACTTTGAGGAACTCTGTCTTGGAGTTTTGATTTCCTATGGGCTGTTACTTGGAACCTGCCAATCAGCATATTTATAAAAGAAGTCAGGGTTTCTTGCTCAGTACTCTATACACCATCTTGCTAATTTTGACTGTCTTTGTGGACAATTGCAAATGAAAAAGAGAAGAGAGGATTCATTGGAAAAAACCCTGATGCTGGGAAAGGTTTAAGGAGAAAGGAGAAAGGAAAGCAGATGATGAGATGGTTATATAGACTCATTGATACAATGAACATGAATTTGGGCAAATTTTGGAAGACAATAGAGGATAGGGGTCCTAGCATGCAAATAAAGATGGGGAACATTGGAAGAGATAGGAGGCTTCTTGGCAGACTGGGAAAATCAGACTTAGGGACCTGTAGAATGAAGTTTTCCCCAAAACTAATTTCTTCACTGCCTCCAAATTTTGCAAAATGAGGAACAATTTGTCAGTTTCACCAATAATATTTTTCTATCAAGAGATGCAATGTATTTCGTTGAAGTTGTAGAGTTGACTAGGACTGAGAATTCTGTAGTTTTCCTAGGTCCTTGTCCAGGAAAGTCTTTGTTGTTTTCTTGGCTGTTTGTGGCACCTTTACCAGCACCAATGTCCAAAAGCTTTAGGATTTTTTCTAGTCTGCTTCAGAATGTACTTCCATAGAGTATCATAAGCAACCTGTGACCTGACTTTCTCTGATTTTGTAGCTATAGGAATATCAAAGCATTTGTCTTTTCAAAGGCTTTCATGACTACGCAATGAGATGCTAGTCTTTGACATACAGACAATTCTCCTGTATGCCAGAAATGTAACTGCCAATAGTTTTATGTGGGTGTGTCTTTCTCAACATACATGCACTTTGGAAAACTTAACAAAATGAAAGCTTTAGAATGCAGGCCAATGCACACATAATAAGTAGCTTTAAAGGAAAAAAAATTTTTTTTACATCGTTCTAGTTTTCATTCCCTAATCTCTGTGCAAATATTGAACCATTGCAATAATATAATGGCTAGAATATTTACATGTAATATAATCAGCTAAAACATCTGATTCACAATTGAGCAGAACCAACTTTTTAACATTTGCTATTTTAATTTCCTTCAGTTACTCACTTAAGCAGTGTCAATTACTTGGCCAACCTTGTCTGCAATCTAAGTAGGATCAAGGCTATTTTATGTTTGGGTGGGAAACCAGAAAATTCAAAGGCTTTCTATTGGACTGTGAAATAAAATACACAGATATGCAATCCAAAAATAGTAATAACATGCAAGAGCATGCAATATGTTGTTGCCAGAAATATTGCATATATCTTTCTATCCCATTTTGATTTTGGTGAATTCAATGTGGTATACACATCTATGTCCAATTTTCACCACCAGAATCCTGGTGGCACAGCATACTAAAGCACTGTTATTAACAGTGTTATTAACACCAGCTGCCTGCAATTACTGCAAGTTCAAATCTCACCAGGCTCAATGTTGACTCAGCCTTCCATCCTTTCTAAGGTAGGTAAAATGAGGACCCAGATTGTGGGGGCAATAAGCTGACTTTGTATAAATATACAAAAGTATGAACGCTATTGCTTAACGCATTGTAAGCCACCCTGAGTCTCCAGAGAAGGGTGACATATAAATCAATTTTTTTTTTAAAAAAGAGCAACCCTTGACGTTAGTGGGGCTGAGGGAGTGACTGGTCCAAAAACTCCTACCTGACTTTCGTATCTAAGGAAGGACTAGAACATACAGTCTCCTGGTTTCTAACTGAACCCCATAGTCATTATATCAGTTGAAAAGCCACTGAAAAGCAGTAATTGTTCATCCCATGCGGTTATATGACATGAAACATAAGGGGCATTTGGAAATGTAAAGGAAAACTTTTCAATGAAAAGTGAAAGAAAAGATGATGGCAAACTTACAGCTTAGAGCTTCTTGCATATTTCACAGTCAAGAACAAGAAGGGGTATGTTTTTTTTCAGAATTGCATGAACTCAACTCCCCCATGTTTACAGATTTCTTAAGAAAGCTGTGATGTTTGTTTTCTGTGTCAAAATAATGATCTTGCCTTTTCTTTGTGAGTTCAAGATGGCAATGAATGGAGGGACTAATTACAAAACTACAACCTTGTGAATTGGATTAAATAGTGTTTAACTATTTAAATGTCACCCAGCATTCTTCAGGGTGAGGTGAAATTTGAACCTCGGACACCTGATTGCAATACAGGCAATTTTTGATTTATAACCATTCATAGAGTGACTATTTAAAATTATAATGGCAATGAACAAAAAGACTTACAACCCTTGCCCAAAATTCTAACCATTGTAGCTCCATGGTGACGTGATCAAAATTGGGGTGGTTGCAGGCACACCCATACTGAAGGATCGCTGCAATGCCCCACCAGCATTATTGTGAACTAAGGGGCCTTGAACAGTTAGGCCCACTAATATGGGGAAAGCTGCTGTAAGGTTTGCACTCTAGAGTACAAACTCTAGAGAGATTTGCTCCCCCTCCCCCACCCTACCATGCCTTTTATTTTCCTTGCAGCTGGTGACAGACCTATTCAGGTGATGGGAGGTGCTGCTGGAAGATAGCAAAGGAAATCTGCCTCAGGGCTGATTCTGATGAATGGAATACAAGCAATGCAAAAGAATGTACACTATTTTTCTGCTTAGAATATTTATTACAAAGAATCAGCAATTTTCATTAAGAAATACAAAGTCTACTAACTTCTAGAAAGCCTAGATTAATAATAAATTTGCAAAGATAAGGTGACAGATGGCATATATCATAACCTTGATTGAAAAACTATCATCTCCGGAATCAAATCATCCCAAATGTTATTGATTTTGCTAATCTGAGGAAAAAAGGAAAACAATACAGTTACATCATAAAGTTCAAGAGAATTCAAGATATCTACTTATAGGAAGTTATGATAACTCAAAAACACTTTAGAGACTTCTTGCGATCTGTTTTATTTCACAGAAACAAAAATCACAGCCAATTCAGTCAGAAAAATAAATATGCTACCTAGGTTGCATTTACTACAAAAAGCAAAACGTGATTTGCATTATTACTCAAATATCGCCACGGAACTGTCCAGCAGGGCTACCACATGCAATATACAAATTGTGTACCACATAATGGAATTGTGTGAGGCATGGATACCAATTGTTATTATATTTTTTTTATTTTTTAATGGCAAGAAATGAAACATGCATGTGGCTGCAAGTGAATGTAATATTTATTAAATTTTAATACTTTAGAAATAAAATGATTTCAGGGAACAACATGGAGTTGCGCTCAATGGCTCTTCTAAGAGAAAAGCAGATTGAGTATTCAGACTAATTTTCTTAATAGCTAAGGTAGTGGAAGGTTATAGAAATAAATAAGGAGCAAAGTTCCCTGTATCTCTAAATTCTGGTTCAGAAATAAACTTTGAGAAGCTGGACATAAATACAATCCATTTTGGAGGGCTATTGCTTTGATTCTGATAATTCAGTTTAATTTAATCTGCTGCAGAGTTTGGCAAAATACAGCTGTATTAATGAATCTTCCCCCTTTGTCATCTTTATTGATTGGAGAGTAAGATGTACAGTCTTTGTACTTAAAGGGCAATACAAAAGATTGTCCACTAGAATTACCTCCATATTCTAAACACAAAGGAAAACATATATGAACTGTCTTGGTAATAGCTTATGTCACATAACTTCAAGTTTTAATTTCATCTCAGTAAGACACATTCCTTGCTTTCAAGAAAGGTAAAAGAACAATGCATTCAGTGTACACTGAACCCCCAGTATATGTCATTTTAGGGTGCTGACTGTAAATGCTGGGAAGGAATCATGGAAAAAAAAACTTTTAGTAGTGTTATTAGTTGATCAGAAATTATAATGTATAGTTTATGAAGCTCACTAAAGGTGCTCACAAATATTTTGCAATACCTGTCTTAATTCTATACCAGATTAATCTCATAAATTACAATGGGAATCAGTTAACTATTTCAGGACAATGGTTATTTCCCCTAAAACTACTGAATAATATAGCCCAGAAATGTAAATATGTTAAAACTTTTTCATCCTAATAACTTGGCAACTTTGAATGATCACTAAAGGAATGGTTATAAGTCAAGGACTACCTGAATATCTGTTTTGCACACTTCTGCAAACACAATTTTTAAAAACTTAATCTTTTGCGTTTTCTTAGCTTCAATTCTATATGAGATTAAAGTCAGAAACTGTAACCGGAAATCAGTTTTCCGTTGTAACATTTTTCTTTATTTTAATGGGCTAAAAATAATACATCAAAATCCCAATGTCCCAAGTGTCCAAAAACACCAAAAGCTACTATTAAAAGATATCGCTCAATCCCTGAACTGTCCCGCAGAATCCACAATGTTTTCTCCAAATTTGCTGTTTTGATCCCTCTAAGTATTCCAAACGTGTAGGTCATGTTTAATTTTTTTTGTTTCGTCTCGTTTTTATATGTTCTACCAAGATATTTCAGAGGTCAGCAGCTGCCAATGTCTATGTAACAATTTGGAATAGAATATGTGATTTGGCAACTGCTGTATATGAGATTATGGTCAAAAACCCTAAACCGGGAATCAGTTGACTGTTTGAAGACAATTGTTTTATCTCCTAAAATCAGCAAAACTCCAATCTCATAAATGTAACTTTGTCAGACCTGTAGTGGTGCAATACTTCCATTGAGGAGATGTATCATAGTTGGCAGTTGTGGCATACCATGGCTTGTTCGCGCTATCTACTTCGGTGCAAGAATGATAGGATTTTCCATGGTAAATAAATGGAAAGACGCAGGGACGAGTGTCTAAAATCATAAAAGAAGGCAAAATCAGAACTGAAGAAACTCCCTGCTAAGCATGCATTCATTCCCTTGATTTGGAATCAGAAAAGAAGCCGTGCAACTGATCCAAACAGCATATACGTTTCCTAAACTAATAATCTCTGAAAATGAAACCCTTTTAAAGCAAAGGTTAGCGAAGTACTGTCCCAGCTGAAATGAGTCAACCCAAATTATTTCCAACTTCTAACATTTATGTAAACCTAGTTATCATACTAAGTTATATTACGTGATAATACACATAATGCGATTTCCCCAATTTTCAATTTCTACCTCTGCTTTCTAAACTTTAATAAATAAATCCCATCTTAAAAGGTATTCTATATCTATCCGTCATCTCTTGCCCTTTTTAATATTTCAACTGTTGTTGACTTTTGGAGTAATCTTCCAACTTCTAACATTTACATACGCGTAGTAATTATAGTAAATTGTGTCATTTGACAGTATGCATAATAATATTTTCCCATTTTCTAATTTCTACTTCTATTTTCTAATCTTGAATAAAACAAATCCGAAATTAAAAAGTTTCCTATCTATCCATCATCTCTTGTCCTTTTTAGAATTTCAACTCTTGTTGATTTTTTGATAGCTCTTCCCTTGGGATCTTGTATCCCTTTACATCACTGATGTTTAATCTAAGTATTTCCTCTTCCTCCACATTTGGTTCTCGCTGTCTAATCTCTAAAACACCCATCCGTATCTCTGTCATCGCTTCTGGGAGATCTCTCTCTTTGCCCTCTTCTACCCTTTGACCACTTGTGAGATAATCTACATGATCCATTTCAGAAATTTTTACTATCTCTTTCGTCTCTTTATCTGCTTGTATCATTTGTTGATTTATCTCCTCTACTCCTTCTGGTTTCTCCTCTATTTTCTGAATTTGTTCTTCATTCTTCATTGTCATTTGCTGGGAGCTTCCTAGTCCCACATCTGTATCAGACATTATTTCCCTCATCTCCCTATATTTCCTTGTCATCGCTTCCTGGATACGTTGAAGCATTAATAGTATTTCTGTTTGGAGTGTATTTGTTTTCCCTGGATGTTACATTTTTCTTTATTCTTATGGGCTAAAAGTAGCTCAATAATACATCAAAATCCCAATGTTCCAAGTGTCCAAAAACACCAAAAAGCTACTATTAGAAGATATCGCTCAATCCCTGAACTGTCCCTTAGAATCCACAATGTTTTCTCCAAATTTGCTATTTTGCTCCCTCTAAGTATTCCAAATGTGTAGGTCATGTTTATTTTTTTTTGTTTCGTCTCGTTTTTATATGTTCTACCAAGGTATTTCAGAGGTCAGCAGCTGCCAATGTCTATGTAACAATTTGGAATAGAATATGTGATTTGGCAACTGCTGTATAAGAGATTATGGTCAGAAACCCTAAACTGGGAATCAGTTGACTGTTTGAAGACAATTGTTTTATCTTCTAAAATCAGCAAAACTCCAATCTCATAAATGTAACTTTGTCAGACCTGTAGTGGTGCAATACTTCCATTGAGGAGATGTATCATAGTTGGCAGTTGTGGCACACCACGGCTTGTTCGCGCTATCTACTTTGGTGCAAGAATGATAGGATTTCCCATGGTAAATAAATGGAAAGATGCAGGGACGAGTGTCTAAAATCATAAAAGAAGGCAAAATCAGAACTGAAAAAACTCCCTGCTAAGCATGCATTCATTCCCTTGATTTGGAATCAGGAAAGAAGCCGTGCAACTGATCTAAACAGCATATAAATTTTCTAAGTTAATAAACTCTGAAAATTATGGTTTTAAAGCAAAGATTAATGATATACTGTCCCAGCAGCTGAACTAATCAACCCAAAATATTTGATATTTTTACCTTACCTGTTGCAATCAGCAACTGAAAAAGAGTGCAGAACAAGAGGAATGCTGTGAGTGTGGCCATTTTCTTTCTAAATGCACTTGACAGCCCTGCAGAGTACCATGTTTTTATAATCCGTGCTCAAGTCAATAAGGAGATTGATAGACTTATAGCGCAGGGAATATTAGAGCAGGGAGATCACGCTCGGTGGGAGACGCCTATCGTCACCCCGATAAAATCTGATGGTTCTGTCCACATCTGCGCGGACTACAAGGCGACAATAAATAAGACTTTACAGGCTCACCCCTACCCTGTTCCGGTGGTACATCACCTCCTCCATTCGTTGGGCCATGGCTCAATTTTCACTAAATTGGATATGGTGCAAGCCTATCAACAACTGGAAGTGGACGCAGCTACCGCAGAGGCCCAGACGATTGTCACTCACAGAGGTGCCTTCCGTTGTAGACGACTGCAATTTGGGGTCTGTGTCGCCCCAGGTATTTTTCAATGCCTCATGGAAAGGCTGCTGCACGGATTGCCAGGAGTAATTCCTTACTTCGACGACGTTTTCATCTCTGCCATGTCAGAAGCTGACCTTGCCAGCCGTCTCCGTGCCGTGTTATCCAGTTTCCGGCAAGCAGGACTCAAACTCAAGCCCAACAAATGCAAAATGGGAGTGCCTCAGGTAGAGTTCTTGGGCTACCTCGTTGATGCTGCTGGGTTGCATCCTATGCCTGCAAAGGTGCAAGCTATCCAGAGTGCCCCACCGCCTACTGGCAGAGCCGAATTACAAGCCTTCCTGGGGCTTTTAAACTTTTATAATATGTTCTTGCAGCACAAAGCAACTGTTGCAGAGCCCCTTCACTGCCTTCTTGATAAATCAACACCATGGACCTAGGGACGCAAGGAGGCCGATACTTTCCGGGCTGTGAAACGACTCCTCACTTCGGATTCTGTATTGGTGCAGTATGACAGTGAACTCCCATTGACTCTGACTTGTGATGCGTCACCTTACGGGGTGGGGGCCATTTTGACCCATCAGCTACCTAATGGGACTGAAGCCCCCATTGCTTATTACTCCAGAACTCTCTTTGCCGCTGAACGTAATTACAGGCACATTGACAAGGAGGCGTTGGCCATCGTGGCTGGCGTTAAACATTTCCATGATTATTTATATGGCCGTTTTTTTCACATTTTCACAGATCACAAACCATTGTTAGGAATTCTGGCCGGCGATCGTCAGTCTCCGCAGATCCTGTCCCCCTGGATGACTAGGTGGGTTGTATTCCTGGCAGCCTACAATTATAGCCTGGCCCACTGCCCGGGTAAGGACTTGGGTATTGCTGACGCCCTCAGCAGATGCCCCTTTCCTGCTCCTGTCGACGACCCTGTTCCGGCCTCATCTATTCTACAGATTGATGACCAACAGAGTCCGGTGTCTGCTGCTGACGTTGCTTGGTACACCACCAAAGACAAAATCTTGCGCCAAGTCCTTGACTGGGTGAGAAGGGGGTGGCCCCTAGGGCAAATCAACTCTGAGTTTCTCCCTTACAAAACTCGGCAACATGAGCTTTCCACATTGCGGGGCTGCCTGTTGTGGGGCACCAGGGTGGTTGTTCCTGTAGAGCTAAAGCGGCAAGTCCTGGACACTTTGCATAATGGCCATCCAGGAGTGGCCCGAATGAAGGCTTTAGGCCGCAGTTACCTATGGTGGCCCAAGTTAGATGAAGCGATCGCGAACTGGGTCGCCGACTGCCAGCAGTGCCAGCTTATTAGCTCAGCCCCTCCAAAGGCTCCAGTTAGGGAATGGGAGTTACCAAGGGCCCCCTGGTCCCGGGTCCACTTGGATTTTGCGGGCCCCTTCCAAGGCCATACCTTTATGATCATAGTTGACGCCTATTCTAAGTGGGTTGAGTTGGTGGCAATGGCCTCAACCACAGTGGAGGCAGTAGTCAGGGTACTCAGGAGGGTATTCGCTACCCATGGCCTACCAGATTTGATTGTAACGGACAATGGGCCTCAATTAATGTCAGCCACATTCCAAACTTATTTAGCAAGACATGGCATTAGGCATGTCACAGTAGCTCCGTTCCGGCCAGCTGGAAATGGCCTTGCTGAGAGGGCCGTGCGATTGGCCAAGGAGGCCCTAGCTAAATTGGGGCCTGGGGATTGGCATACTAAGTTAGCTACCTATTTGTTAGCGCAGCACGTGACCCCATGCACGACAACAAACTGCAGCCCATCTGAGTTGTTAATGGGCCGCCGGTTGAGAACTGACTTGGACTGTTTACATCCTGACTATGTTCCTGAAAAGCCCCTGGATTCAAGTGGCGGAGCCCGTTCCTTCCAAAAGGGGGAGTGGGTGTATGCCCAAAATTATGGGGGGGATCCCCGTAGGGTGCCGGGCCAGATTATTGAGGTTACGGGGCCACGGTCATACAGAGTTCAGCTAGGAGACGGCCGTACCTGGCGGAGGCACATGGACCAGCTGCGCCACCGCTGGTTGCCCCCACAAGGGACGATCACGGACGAAGCCCTATCCGGGTTAGTCATACCAAGTTCTGCCAGAGCTTCATCTCCCGAAAGCAAGTCATCTCCTGAGGCTCAAACCGACAATGAAGGGTCCGCAGACTTACCCATTGTTACTGCACCCACGTTGCCGTTCGAAGCGCCATCCGAAGCTGAACTGCAGTCTCCAGGAGTTCCAGAGGCGCCAGGCATGGGTCCTTCTACCGCAGCCGTCTCCGAGGGGCCACGCAGATCAGGGAGGACCAGAAGACTCCCGGCTTACCTTCTGAGTACGTTTGTGCCATCCAGGAAGAAAGGGATGTTACGTCCGGACGGCAAGCACGAGCGGCCAAGAGAGCAGCCGATTGGTCTAAACGCCGGCAGGCAGCCGGCAAGAAATTGGCAGCTCCTGATTGGCCCAGCCTCTGACAGCTGAAGTATAAAAGAGCTGTCTGTGCCTCAAAACCTTGCTCACTCTCCAAGGTAGTTAGCTAATCAGAGCGAGTCACTGTTAGCTGTTATTGTTAGCCAATAAACATGTTGTGAAGTGTTTATCCTGCCTCGCCTCCCTTCTTTAGCCTTTGTTCCATGAACAGAACATTCTCTACAATGTTATCTCAGAGATCATCAGTTTCCAATGTCTACAGAACCAGTTGGAATAGAATATGTGACTTGGCAGCTGCTGGTTTGTTTTGTTTTGTTTTTTTCTTCATACTTGAGCACTTTCTCAAGAATGTATTCAAGGTGACCCATTTCCTCATTAGATATTTAATCAATTTCTTTTTATCACCAGGCAGTCAATGTTGAGAACAAACAGGTAATTCTGTTTGATTAAATTAAGTCAAAATCCAGATATTAGAGTAAAAAGGCCAAGATCATAGTTTGGCCCAAAATCTGGAAAAGAAATGTAATTTAGAAAGTTGTAGTTGATCTCTGGAATGGAGGTAGGTTTTCCACAAAGTAATTTCTTCACTACCTCAGAACACTGCAATGTGATGAACAGTTTGTCTATGTAACGAATAATCTTTTTCTATCAGCAGCATCAAGGAGTGCAATGTCTTGTTGTTGTTGTTTTGGAAGTTATAGAGCTGACTAAGACTGGAAATTCTGTAGTCTCCCTGGTCTCCTGAAAATACTTTGTTGTTATCTTCTCTCTTCAAGGCATGTTCAGAAGCCTCCACCAGCACCAGTCTCCAAAAGTTTTAGGATTTTTTCTAGGCTGCTCCAGAATTTTACTTCCATAGATTATCAGAGGAAACCCATGACCTGCATATTCTGATTTTTGTAGTTTTAAATGCATCAAAGCATTTGTCTATCTTTTCAAAGGCTCTCATAGCAACCCGATGAGGTGCTAGTTTCTTACACTCTGATTCAATAAACCATGAAAATAACTAAAATAATCCTAAACTGGGAATCAATTGACTGTTTCAAGACATTTGTTATAACTGCTAAAATCAGTAAAACTCCTATCTCATAAATGTAACTTTATCAGACCTGTAGTGCAACAATACTTACATTTTTTAAATTTTATTTTATAAACAAACAAACATACAATAATGACAAAGTTACATTTATGCGACAGGAGTTTTACTGATTTAGGAGATAAAACAATTGTCTTGAAACAGTCAACTGATTCTTAGTTTAGGGTTTCTGATTGTAATCTCATATAGAATTGAAACAAGCATTGTGGGTGTCTGTTTACAGTAGATCTATATAATATTTAGTGAAAAAAATGTTTCTCCACCTTGGGAACTTTAAATGTGTGGATTTCAAACCCCTCTGGGAAATTCTGGGAACTGAAGTCCACCCATCTTAATAAGGTGAAGAAACTTGAGTTAAAAGATAAATGGCATCCTTACCTGTGGTCCCAGGAAACTCCTCTAACTATAAAAGATGGTTTAGAGGATTTACTATTTTGAGTAAAAAAAAAATAGACAAAAACTGAAGTGGACTCTAAAACCCAAGGAAATCTAAGAAAGATTCATATGGTCTTTTCCATTTTGCACTCTTATTCTCCCTGTGTCCCTGGAGAGCCCCTAAATTGTTAAATTAATCTTCAGCTCCTAAAAATTACTCATAACTTACTAAAAATTACTCATAGCCAAATGAAGTCTTACTGATTGACTGATGGTCTCTGAGTATCTAAAAGGATTTAAAGCTCAGGATGTCTGTCAGATCTTAGTGCGATCTTACTGCTTACCAGCACCAAGGGTTCTAATTGCAGTATAACTTTTTAATTCATACAGCAATTAAACAGAATGTGGCTTTAAGAAGAGTAAAATATCAAGAAATATTGCCTCTGAAGCCTTGAGACAGATTGCCTTTTATAGCTTTTTAGCCACATCACCCATCAGTTGGGCAGGGGGAAGGGAAAGGTAAGTAGATCTGGGCATGCTGAGGCAGGGGAGGCCCAGACCTCCCTAAAGTGGCATGGGGAGGGATGGAGGAGGCCCACACACACTGGTGGATCTAGTCATCTAAGGCATTCAACTGACAGTACATTTCCCCATGCCAGTGGGCCTAGCTGTCCAAGGCCGCTTAATCCACAGTAGCATTGGTGGAGTTGTCCTTCAGTCACAGGTTATGGGTGTGCCTGCAAGCACCCAAATTTTGATCACGTGACCCTGGAGCTGCAATGATTGGAACTTTGGGCAATGACTGTAAGTCTTTTTGCTCATTGCCATTGTAATTTCAGTCACTGAATGAATGATTGTAAATTGAAAATCAGGGAGTCGCAAATTTAAATTTCATCTCACTCTGAAGAGCCATTTGAATTATTCAAACGGGTGACATTTGAATAGTTAAGCACTATCCAATTCATTTTACAAGGTGGTAGTTCCACAATGAGGAACTGTCCCCTTCATTCATTGTCATCTCAAACTCACAAAGAAAAGACAAGGTCATCATTTTGAAAAAGAAAGCAAATACTACAGCTTTCCTGAGAAATTGACCAAGATTGGGAAGCTGAATTTACATAGAGCATGTAAACACTCTGAACAAATACACCCTTTCTTGAAGTTGACTGTGAAATAGGCAAGAAACCCTAAGCTATAAGTTTGCCGTCATCTCCTCTTTCTGTTTTCATTATTACTTTTCAATAACTTTCCTTTACATTTCCGATGTCCTAATGTTTAATGTCATATAGCTGCATGGGACAAACAATTACTTCTTTTCAGCGGTTGCATTTCAATTAGCTATGGGGCTGAGTTAGAAACCAGGAGACTGTAAATTCTAGTCCTCCCTTGGATATGAAAGTCAGGTAGGAGTCTTTGGGACAATCACTCTCTTCCTGCCCCATCAACTTCATAGGGTTGCTCTTATGGAGAAAACGGGATATGGGAGAACTAAGTATGTAGGCTATGCTGAATTCCTCAAAATCCAAATGGGACGCAAAGATATACAGAATTTCCTTGGTAACAATACTGTGTTTCACTGAAAATAAGACTCGGTCTTATATTTTTTTTGAACTCTGAAATAAGCGCTTAGTCTTATTGCCATGTGCCCAAAAGCCCGATTTGGCTTATTATCAGATGTTTTATTTTGGGAGAAACAGGGTATATCATATGCCCTTGAATGTCATTGCATTTCTTGGTATGTATTTTATTTCATAATCCAATAGACAGCCTTTTCATTTTCTGGTGGTTTCCCACCCAAACCTAAACTAGACCTGATCCTACTTAGCTTGCAGACAAGGTTGGCCAAGTGATTGCCACTGCTTAAATGAATAGCTCAAGGAAATTAAAATAGCAAATGTTTAAAAATTGGCTCGACTCAGTTGTGAATCAGATGTTTTAGCATGTAAATATTTTATAATTATATTACTGCAGTGCTGCAAGAGTAGTATTTAAAGAGACATTAGGAAATCAAAGCTAAGAAAATGCAAAAAATGAACTTTTAAAAAATTGTGTTGTATAAGTGTGCATTCTAATGCTTTAATTTTTTTAATTTTTCCAAAATGTATATCCAGGTAGTCCTCCACTTATAACAGTTCGTTTAGTGAGCACTCAATGTTACAATGCCATTAAGAAAGGTGAGTTATGACCATTTTTTACACTGTTATAGTATCGCCACATTCACATGATTTACATTAAGATGCTTGATAGCTGACTCACATTTATGACAGTTGCAGTGCCCTGAGGTCATATGATCCTCTTTGGAGGCCTTCTGACAAGCAAAGTTAATGTGGAAACTAGATTTACTTAACAACCAGGTTACTAATTTAACAACTGCAGTGATTCACTTAACAAAAGTGGCAAGAAATGTCATAAAATGGGGCAAAACCCACTTAACAAATATTTCATTTAAAAACATAAATTTTGGGCTCAGTTGGGTTGTAACTTGGGGAATACCTGTATGTTCAAAAAGATCCACCTGTATAAAATAATTGGCAATTCCATTTCTGGCATAAAGGAGAATTGGCCACTGGCAGTCTGTGATTGTGGGCAATTTAGGTTAAACGGGTGATAAACTGGGTCTAAATCTGAGCCAAAGCTTCCCAGTTAGCTAAAGAGTATTTTTAAACTGGTTTAAGGCTTTGCTGGCAAGGGCATTGAGAGAGTGCCCTCCTTTTCCAATTTTTCCTTGTTATTTTGGGCTAAGCATGTTTATTTTAATGGCTTATTGAATCAGAGTGTAAGAGACAAGCACCTCATCAGGTTGCCATGAGAGTCTTTGAAAAGATTGACAAATGCTTTGATGCATTTATAACTACAAACGTCAGAATATGCAGGTCATGGTTTTCCTCTGATAATCTATGGAAGTAAAATTCTGGAGCAGCCTAGAAAACATCCCAAAGCTTTTGGACATTGGTGCTGGTGGAGTCCTCCTCAACATGCCTTGAAGAGCCAAGATAACAACAAAGTATTTTCAGGAGACCAGGGAGACTACAGAATTTCCAGTTCTAGTCAGCTCTATAACTTCAAAACAACAACAAGACATTGTGTACCTTAATGCTGCTGATAGAAAAAAAGATTACTGGTTAAATAGGCAATCTGTTCATCACGTTGCAACTTTCTGAGGTAATGAAGAAATCACTTTGGAGTAAACCGCCCTCCATTCTAGAGATCTACTACAACTTTCTAAGTTACACTTCTTTTGCAGGTTTAGGGCCAAACTATGATCTTGGCCCTTTTACAGCAATATCTGGATTTTGACTCAATTTAATGAAACAGAATTACCTGTTTGTTCTCAACATTGACTGCCTGGTGAGAAAATGAAACTAATTAAATATAAAAGGGGACGTGGGTTATCTTGATTCAATGAAAGAGTTTAGGGTTTCTGACTGTAATCTCATATTCAGCAGCTGCCAAATCACAAATTCTATTTCAAATGTTTACATAAACATTAGCAGCTGATGGCCTCTGAGATACCTTTGTAGAACAAATAAAAAAGAGGCAAAACAAGAAAAGTTAAACAAGACCTACAAATTCTGAATACTTAGAAGGAGCAAAATGGCAGATTCGGAGTTAACCCTTGGCTGAATCTGGCATGTAATTTCCGTGCAAGAATTGTAGGATTTTCCACAATAAATAAACGTGAAGACTTAGGGATGAGAGATTAATATGGAAAACAAAGACTGTATCAGAATTCAAAAAACTCCCTGCTAATTCATTCCCTTGATTCTGAACCAGAAAACAAGCTGTGCAAAACATCAAAATAAGATATAAATTATCTAAATAAATATTCCCTAAATATTTATAAATCTTTTAAATCAAAGATCAGTTATATGCTATCTAAGGTGAAATGAATCAGTACATAAAACAATTGGTGTATTTTTTATTGCTCCCAAGATGGCTACTGAATTGTAGGAACTTTTCTTTTTCTTGCTGATTTTAGAATAGAATAGAATAGAATAGAATAGAATAGAATAGAATAGAATAGAATAGAATAGAACAGAACAGAACAGAACAGAATAGAATAGAATAGAATAGAATAGAATAGAATAGAATAGAATAGAATAACAGAGGTCGAAGGGAACTTGGAGGTCTTCTAGTCCAACACCCTGCTTAGGCAGGAAGCCCTACACCACTTCACACAAACAGTTATCCAACATCTTAAAAACTTCCAGTGTTGGAGCATTCACAACTTCTGGAAGAAACTTGTTCCACTGATTAATTGTTCTAACTGTCAGGAAATTTCTCCTTAGTTCTAAGTTGCTTCTCTCCTTGATTAGTTTCCACCCATTGCTTCTTGCCCTACCCTCAGGTGCTTTGGAGAATAGCTTGACTCCCTCTTTTTTGTGGCTGCCCCTGAGATGTTGGAACACTGCTATCATGTCTCCCCTAGTCCTTCTTTTCATTAAACTAGACATACCCAGTTCCTGCAACCATTCTTTATATGTTTTAGCCTCCAGTCCTCTAATCATCTTTTTTGCTCTTCTCTGCACTCTTTCTAGAGTCTCAACATCTTTTTTACATCGTGGTGACCAAAACTGAATGCAGTATTCCAATTGTGGCCTTACCAAGGCATTATAAAATAGTATTAACACTTCATGTGATCTTGATTCTATCCCTCTGTCTATGCAGCCTAGCACTGTGTTGACTTTTTTGGCAGCTGCAGCACATCACTAGCTCATATTTAAATGGTTGTTCACTAGGACTCCAAGATCCCTCTCACAGTTACTACTATTGAGCAAGGTATCACATATACTGTACCTGTGCATTCTGTTTTTCTTGCCTAAATGTAGAACCTTACTTTTTTCACCATTGAATTTCATTTTGTTAGATAGCACCCAATGTTCACGTCTGTCAAGATCCTTCTGTAGTTTAAGCCTATCTTCTGTATAGTCATTCATTTTCATTATTACTATCCTCCTCAACAAGGAGGGTTATAATTTTTCCATCTCCATTTTTTCCTGACTTTTTTGCGAACCTTCTTCTTTAGTCTTATTCCTCCGCCTTCTTTTATTTTTATAAGTTCTTGAATTTGCTGAAATTGCTGTACTTTACAATCTTGTTCTCTTCGCAAAGTAGTTCCTTTCAGTAAACGCACCTCTTTAACTGATTGAGAGTCCATTTTTACGAAAAAGTTGTGACAATTTTCCACTTAAGTGTCTCATAGCCTCTGGAGAAATCTCTCTCAGTATTTCCTGGTTACACTCCTTCAAACCTCTCAGCCTTTCCTTCTTAATTTGAAAAACGTCCATTCCATTTTCCAAAGGCACATTGAACTGGATTGTTTCTCCCACCTCTTCATTCAACAACTCACTATTATTTGGCATCTGAAATACCAATACAGTATCTTCTCTTGTATCTTTGTTGCAAGTTTGAATAAAATTTAAAAAACCCTTCCATTCTTTCCACTATCATGGAAGTAAATGATTTTAAAATTTCTTTAAAGAGATCCACAGTCAGAATTTGTGTATTTACTGATGTATATAGTGGTAAGCCTTCATCACTTTCAAAAAAGCCAGCCATTTTTTTCTTTTTTTTCCCCTCCCAATAAAACTTTCACTTTATACTTTTCCAGCAATTAAATCAATTATTCCAGTCCTTAAGTGATACAAGTATTTTTTTAAAAAATAATTTTTAAATCCTTCTCCTTTAAGATAAAATCCTCTTCTTTTAAACAGGGGCTTTCAACACAGCATAATACTTTGTATCTAACTTTCACTTCTTCATGCCCCGTTAGAGTCAACACCATCTTACTTTCTCTTTCTCCCATAGAAATTCAGAGAGAAGTGATAAGCTTTCCAGAGTTAAAGTTTAGTACTTGCAATTTTAGTTTCTCCTGTATTTGCTCTGCCAGCTTTCAAGTCCAAAATCTTTTTTTTTAAATTGAGTTGCTGGGGTGGTCGTGGCATCTGGTTCTGCTTGAAGCAGAAACATCCCGGGTCCGGAGCAATGACAAGCTTCCCGGGGAGCTCTCACCCTTTAAGCCCCAGATTTAAAAAGAAACCTGGGGCTGTTGGGGAGCTCTACCCACACCAGTAACCTATCTTTCTCCCCTTCTCCCAGGGGGAAAGTTTTCAAGCTGCTAGACAACTGATTTTCTCTCTTCTAGCGGCTCTAATGGAGTCCCGGGGCTGGCGCTCACCAAGGAGCGTCTTTCGGCGCCGGCGGAGCCACCGGAAGTCACTATAGTTTCCTCTTTGATAGCCAAATATATAGTTTTTCCCAAGATAAACATGTTTGTGTTTGGCCTCTATCTTCCAGTTTTTTAGTCAATTTATCTGCTTTTGCACAATCCAAAATCTTCTTTATAATTGCTTCCTCTGATGGGGTATTTTTATCAGGCAGGAAACCTGGAAGCCTAGTCATGAAGCTGTTAACACAAGAGTGTCAGAAACAAACTCCCAGATTAGAATAGGGCAGGCGAGCACCCCCTGCAGGAAGAAATTACATGTCACTGTGCAAATAGAAGGGTTGACCTGCGACATGGAAATCGACACCGGCTTGTTGGTAATGATTATCTCCTGGCAAGCCTTGAAGGCTGCTGTTCCAAGACTTCAAAAACACCAACTAGAGCACCAACACTTGCGGTTCAGCGACTACCAGGGAAATCGGATCCCTGTCATCGGCTGTGGAACCTTCAAGGTCCAGTTCAACAAATTCCAGGATGATCTGACTTTAACAGTTGTTGGTGGAAACCTTCCAAACCTGCTCAGGTTGGACTGGTTCGAGTCCCTCGGACTGGGTATGACCGGCATCAACACCATCACCAGCTTGTGGGCCAATGACCTGTTCTGGGGGTTCCAAGACGTGTTTAATCTGGAACTCTGCAAGTATGTGGGCACCCCAATATCATTCAGTCTAGACCCCAAGGTGGCACTGATTAGGTTGAAACCCCAGAGGATTCCATTTGCCCTAAAACCCAGGATAGACAGAGAACTAGATAAACTGATCCTGCAGGACATTCTTGAGCCAGTTGACCACGCTAAGTGGGAGACCCCTATTGTCACTCCGATCAAGAATGATGGCTCTGTGCACATCTGTGCTGATTATAAGTGCACGTTGAACAAGGCTTTCCAGCAGAGCATGTACCCAGTGCCCATAGTTCAGCATCTCTTGCATTCCCTTGGCCCCAGAAGGATTTTTGCAAAATTGGACCTCACACAGATGTATCAGCAGCTGCCTGTAGATGGCGGTACTGCCGAGGCCCAAACCTTTGTAATGCATGGAGGGGCGTTCAAATGTCACTGTTTACAATTTGGCGTTAGTGTTGCCCCAGGTCTTTTCCAGAGTGTGATGGAAAGACTATTGCAGAAAATTCCCAGGGCAGTGCCTTATTTCGATGATGTCTTGGTTACTGCCGATGACAAATGGCAGCTACGCTCCTGTCTGAGGGAGATGCTGTTAAAATTTAGGGCCGCAAGGCTCCAAGCAAATACCAAATTGGGATTCCTGAAGTTGAGTTCCTGGGGTACAGGATAAATAGAGAAGGCATGCAGCCTACCCAAAGCAAGGTCAGGGCAATTCAGGAAGCCCAAGCTCCACGAAATCAGACGGAATTGCAAGCTTTCCTGGGCTTGCTCAACTTTTATAGTGTGTTTTTAAAGAATAAGGCCACTGTTGCAGAATCTCTCCACAAACTATTGGCAAAGAAGAGCCTTTGGGTCTGGGGACCCAAGGAAACTGCCATTTTTGCTGCAGTAAAATAGCTCCTTTCTGCTGACAGTTTCTTAATTTAATATAATGACACCCTACTGTTGGTGCTAGTTTGCACCGCCTCTCCTTTTGGTGTGGGGGCTATGCTTAGCCACGGTCTCCCTAATGGGACCGAGGCCCCGGTTGCCTATTTCTCCGGGAGACTTTCCTGTGTGGAGAGGAACTATAGCCAGCTGGATAGGGAAGTGCTAGCTGTGGTGACAGGGATCAAGCGGTTTCATGAATACTTGTATGGGAGGGATTTTGAATTGGTGATGGACCACAAACCTCTGTTGGGTCTCTTGGGTGGGGGATTGCCCCACACCGGTAGCATTGTCGCCCCATTTTACGAGATGGGCCAGTTTGGCATACTGCTACAAACTGATTCACCAGCCTGGAAAGACCTTGAGACATGCCAATGCTCTCAGCAGATGCCCCCTGCCTGACTTATTGGATGACCCGACCCCGGGCATTCCAGTTCTCCTCATTGACTGCCTGGACTCTGGCCTTGTGACTTCTGCTGCTGTGGCAAAGGACTCAGCTAAAGATGCGATGTTCAAACAAATTTGAACTGGGTTTGGCGGGGATGGCCAAAGGACCCATTTGGCACAGAGTTTAAGCCGTTTGCAATGTGGCAACATGAGATATGGGTGCAAGGGGGTTGTTTACTGTGGGGGGACTGGGTAATTATACTGCCCAGTTTAAGGTATTCTATACTGAATGCATTGCATGAGGGTCATCCAGGGATTGTCCAGATAAAAGCCTTGGCTTGTAGTTTTGTGTGGTGGCCCAATATGGACCAAGAGATACAGGAGTGGGTAGCCAAATGCCTACCCTGCCAAGAATCACAGCCTGCTCCCCCTAAAGCACCCATCCAAAAGTGGGACTGACCAAGAGTCCCCTAGTCGAGGATCCACATTGATTTTGCTGGACCTTTCCATGGCCAAACCTTTTTAGTAATCGTGGATGTCTATTCCAATTGGATGAAAATCATCCTAATGGCCACCACCACCGCAGATGTAGTAATAAAAGTCCTTCACAAAATATTCACAACTCACGGGTTGCCTGATGTCCTTGTATTGGACAATGGACTGCAATTTACGGCCACACAATTTGAGGGTTATCTAGCTAAATTGGGTATACGCCATGCCCTCATAGCACCCTTTCATCCAGCCAGTAATGGATTGGCTGAAAGATCTGTAAGATCTACCAAAGAGGCACTAGGCAGGTTAGCATCAGGAGATTGGCAAGAGCAGGTAGACAAATTCCTCCTGTACCAACACATAACACCCAGTGTGTTCACAGGTAGAAGCCCAACTGAGCTGTTGATAGGTCGCCAGCTTTGATCAGTCTTAGACTGCCTGTACCCAAATTATGCACCCGAAACAACAGTTGAAATGCAGAACCAGGTCCTTTAGCATCGGGGATATGGTTCACTCACAAAACTTTGCTGAAGGACCCCTATGGCTACCTGACAAAACAGAGAAAATCACAGGGCCCAAGTCATACATTGTTAGACTAAACGACGGGTGCCAATGGAGGCAGCACATAGACCAACTACATAGCCACCTCAGCTCAAACAACGAAAGTATAGAAACTGAACAAAAAGAGTTTAATTCTAATCCCTTCCTAGCAGATTCAAGCCCAATGGAACCGGATAACGCACCTGAAGAACCAGGAATCTAGTGACGCTCCTCCAGCGAACTGGTTTCTGTAGAATCCAAGGCCCCGCCAAAAAGTTTCCAGGACTTTCCAGGGGCAGAGCAAGAGGCAGCAGCAGGCACAACCTCTCAGCCTGATACCGCCATGCCAACTGAACAACACAAGTCAAGTAGTAAATACCCTGCCTACCTACGCGACTATGTATGTAAAATGGATTGCTCCATCTAGGAGGGAGGGGTGTTAGATATTGACAGGATAGTTCTCCCTCTGGTCTGCTGTTTGGGCAGGAAGAATACTTGAATATGATTGACTGGTTTCCTTGACAGCTCCCTATAAAAGGGCTGGCTGTTAGAGAGGCTGGTTGCTAGATTGTAAATAGTTGCTGAATAAAGAGCTGTTGTCTGAAGCCTGTTTCCAGTCTCTTCAAGCCATCTATCTAACAGTCTATGTTTATCTTTGTTACTTTGTCTTTATCACATTTTCCCAATTTTGTCCTGTTCTGTTTTTATCTTTTTTTCTCCCTTTGTTTTCTTTATTTTGGAATTTGTATTTTAACGTCAGCAGTAAAATCATAACTTTATTTGCTTTTAAAAAATAGTCTTTTCTATGGTCTGTTCTGTTCTGTTTTATGTACCAGCTCCCACTTTTCTGTAAAAATTAAAATTTTACAATGCTTTTTCTTAATGAGAATATTGGAACGTGGAGTGATTTTGGCTACAGTCAGTAAAAGAGCCATTAGTTCTTAATTGTTTTTGTTGTTATTTTTTGGTAGTTCTTGTCAAAATAGTGCTTTGACATATGTTGATTACGTTCAGCTTTTTTAGTTTGTGAATGACCTTAAAATCTGTTTGCAGGGCTGGTTAAAGTGTCATTGTGCAGATATGAAACTATCTCGAGATGTGCCTGTTTTAGAGGAGTGGTCTTCTAAGGTCAAACCCACCTGGGTTATGTGGCCAGGGTATAGCTCTCTCTTGGGTTCAATTATGCAAGACACATATACTAGCACTATTTTTTAATTTAAATGAAGAGTCAAGGATTGACGTAAATTATCTCTGTCTGGAGCATCCTCTTTTGGAGGGGGTGAGGGAAATCAATTGTAGCAAATTCATCTTTTTGAGCAGTTGATTTCTCCCAGCCACTGCTACTTTTCTGATTCTAATTTCCAATCCATATTTTTGAGAGTGTCTCCCATTTGGCATGCATTACTTTCCTGCATCATCTTCCTAGATACAGTCTTAACACTGGCAACACATCCATGGCAGCATTTTTATTGGCTCCTATTTGTGAATGTCATTTAAGGAGGCCATGTAAATCAATTCAGGCAATGCAAAAGAATATGCTCTAGTTCAGTGGTTCTCAACCTGGGGGTCATGACCTCTTTGGGGGTCAAACGGCCATTTCACAGGGGTCACCAAAGCCCTGTCTTGCCCCCACCCCCACGCCTTCACTCACCCTCACTCTCTGCTCTGTTAGATCGCCGGCCGTTCGTTTACCCTGCCCACTCCCAATCTATTGCTGCCTCCGGAGTCCCAGCTGATGGCTAGAGGAAAAAAAACCTGTTTAAATTCTTGCCGCGGGGCTTCAAAGGGTCACCCTATAGCCAGTGGTGCAGCCAAACCGTTTGTTAAATTGCTGGCTTGCCCCGCCCCTCTGCACCACTATTTATTGCCAATAAATAGTGGTGGGCGAGGGGCGGGCGAGCCAGCAATTTAACAAATGGTTTGATGTTTTTTTGTAATTTTATTGGCCCGTGGAGCTTCAGCATAGGCTAATTAGCCCTGGATTAGATCCGCTCCCGACCCTCAGCTGATTTGCTCTCAGCTGTTTTGCGCAGGGCTCTCCTGCTTGCTTGCAAAGAGTGCTGATTTTTTTTCCCCTAGCTATGCTGAAAAACGAATCTGAAAGTAAAGCAGTTTGCTGTTGCAGCAAAGTTGGAAAATTAGGCAGGCAGATTTCTTTTCTTTTTCCTCACCAAAAAAGGTAGGTGCAAACAATGGGAAATTTAGGGCAAAAGAGGAGAGTTCAAGATTTTAAAACACAAAAGAAAAAAAGCTCTATTTAACTAGGGAATTGTAATAATTGAGATACTATTAATTGTATATTGTGTTGAAAGCAGAAATGGTTAAATTGTGGTTTGGAGGAATATATGGGGGGAATTATTTGGTTTATTATTATTGGTAAATATAATTAATTGATTTGTAAGAAATTGGATTGCATGGAAATAATTGGAATATTCATGTTCATATTGATTAATATACAAAAAAGGTAGTTATATAATTAATTGATTTATATTAAAATGTTGAATTCATATTAAACAACTGTAATATTACATAATTAACCAATGTGAGGATGGATATAAAAATAGATGACAATGGGAAGGGGTATAATATAGAATAGAAGGGAAAATTGAATTTGATTAAGATTAGAGATGAAGATGAAGGGTAATATTGGTTTTTTACAAAAATAGATGAGGAATAAATATGGCAAAAAGGAAATATAGAAATTGTAAATTTAATTGAAACGACTAAACACTGTTTAAATTTATGAACCGGCCAAATACTCTGTTCAAAGAAAATACATTGTATGTTTGTATGTGTGTTTCTAATTATTGTTATTTATTCATATTTGTTCTCTTTTATTCTTTAAAGTTTAACAATTCATTCTTTATCTTAATATCTTTATATTTGTTTGGGGTTGGCTTTCTTCCCTTTCATCTTTTTTATTGTACAGCAATCTTTCTCCTCAAACCTATCACCTCTCTCTTTTCTTTCCTTCTTACTTTCTCTTCCTCACCCTCTTCTTCTCCTCCCTACTTCCTCTTCCTTTCTCCTTCTCCTCCTCTCTTCCTCCCTCTCTTACCCTCACTCCTACTCTAATTTCCCTTCCCTTCCTTCAACCCTCTCTATTGCTGTATCCTTTTATGCATATGGACTACTCAGAGAGCTGAAAAAGTTATTTCTGACTGGTCCTCACACTTTTGACCAGTCTTCGAACTTACGACTGTCCTCACATTTTACGTTTTTGCCCTATCTTGTCACCATGGTGAAGAGAAGCAGTTGTGAAATGAGTGATATGGTTGTTAAGAATGCTGCATGGGCATAAATGTGAGGATGGTCATAAGTGTGAGGACCAGTCAAAAGTGCGAGGACCTGTCAGAAATGACTTTTTTCAGCCCTCTGAGTAGTCCCTATACACATAGCCATGGCCACCCGGTCACATGACCAGCTAGCCACACCCACCCAGTCACATGACCTCCAAGCCATGCCCACAAAATAAGCCATGCCCACAAAACCAGTAGTAAAAAAATTTAGAACCCACCCCTGGTTGGGGGTCACCACAACATGAGGAACTGTATTAAAGGATCACGGCATTAGGAAGGTTGAGAACCACTGGGCTAGAAGGAAAAAAACTGTTTAAACTCTTGCTGCGGGGCTTCAAAGGGCCGCCCTACAGCTGATCAGTGTTAAAAGGCAGTGTGGTGGTAGACTGGTGCCTCCAAAAACAAATGAGTAGACTGGTGCCTGCAAAAATAAGTGGGTAGACCAGTGCCTGCAAAAACAAATGGGTAGACCAGTGCCTCCAAAAACAAATGGGTAGACCGGTACAGCTCTGCAAGCAGTTAAAAGCCTGGTAGACCAGTACCTCTGCTAAATCCTAAAGAATTGTCACATGACCATCAAGCCATGCCCTCAAAATAAGCCACGCCCACAGAAGCGGTAGTAAAAAAATGTAGAACCTACCCCTGAATATAAATGCAGATGGGAATTATCTGGGGGGGTGGTGGTGGTAGGGAGAAGAACCTCAGCAAGAGGAACAGTCAGATAAAAGTCTCCTTAGCCTGCTGAGGAATGCAGATGTGGCAAAAATCTCAGACCCTTCATAGTTTCTTGGGTTATAAAGGGATAGCATAGGGGAAGAAGGAAAAGGGAATGAAAAGGAGGTGGTTTTGGTGGGAAAATGGGAGGGAGGGAGGGATAGAGAGAGAGAGAGAGATGATAGGGATAAGTGAGTCTCTTTGAGGGAGGGGGAACAGGCCTGAGGGAAAATAGAGAGAAAGGAAGCAGGGCCAACTGACTGATCTGGCCTTGACTCAACTGAGTGAGGGTGGAATGAAAAGGAGGCGGTTTTGGTGGGAAAGGGGAGGAGAGCAAGAGAGAGTGGGAGGGGGTGTGAGAGGGAGAGCTGAGTCTCTTTTGGGGGCTAGCCTGCAGAGAAGGGAGAGCTCTTACCAGATCACTTGGCCTCCATCCCATCAACACATGAGGATGAGGAACACATCAACACATAGGTTGAGGAAAGGTAGAGAAAGGAGTGTGAGAGAAGGTGGGGGAAGGAGTGTGGGGAAAGGTAGGGAAAAGTGTGTGAGGAAAGCCTGAGAAAAGAGGAGGAAGAAGAGGAAAGAGAGAGATCAATAGAAAGGGAGGCAGGCAAAGGAATCAATGAAGGAGCAGTAGTGGTGGAAGGAGAAACCAGCAAGGAGCAGGAGGGGATGGAGAGACAGAGGAAGAAGGGCTGACCAGCTGTCTAACCATTACCCCACTGTGCAACCTGCCTGTTGAGAGGAGACTGACACCCCCCACCCCTGGCATGACCTGCCTGCTAGGAGGAAACTACACAAAGGACCAGCTGGAATGTCAAGACAACAGAGTCCACCTGACAAAGATAAGTGTAGGTGCCTGAGCAAGAGACCAGAGTGGACTGACGCTGTAACAACAGAGTGTAGCAGGGGAAGGCACCTAGATGGTTGGAAAAGAGGGCCAGGAGAACCCAAACTCCAGTGACCTTTTCCAGGGTAGTGCTATAAAGGAAAAGGGGAAAAATGAATATTCGGATTTGGAAGATTCTGCTAATGTAACTTTACAATAAAGTAGAATTAGTCCACCTGCTTATGCTTCCTGCTAGAACTACCACATTAGGCTAATGAAACAGACCAACTTCAGAAGGAGATATGTACGTGATCATTCAAATATATATATATATATATATATAATTTACTGCACAAATATATTTTTTCAACTGTGTATAACATACTATATCTTTCTTAATGAAGAAAGATATGGGTTTCTTTCTTAATGAATTTTAAATTGCTTTAAATTGGAATTTTAATTTTATATTGTCTTTAATGAGGAACTGTGCATCTTTACCATTGTGAGCCACCCTGAGTCCTTGGAGATAGGGCGGCATATAAATTGCTAAATAAATAAATAAATAAATAAATAAATAAATAAATAAATAAATAAATAAATAAATAAATATCTCCATTCCACTCCATTCCATTCCAGGAATCTTGGTCATTTCATTATTCATCCAATTCATTCCAGGAATCTTGGTCATTTCATTATTCATCCAATTCATTCCAGGAATCTTGGTCATTTCATTATTCATCCAATTCTGTGGGATCCTTGGTGCTCTCTGTGCTTGGTTGTTTTCTTGCAAATGTTTCATTACCTTTCACTTACTTCTTGTTACAATGAATGAGAGCAAATTCCACTCCCTTCTAGCACTGAAGATGTTACCTAGATTGGTAATGAAATATCTATAAGAAAACAACCAAGCTCAGAGAGCACCAAGGACTCTCATTTCACCCCTGAGTTACAAATATTCTCATCTATCATTCAATGTTATCTGTTCACAAGATTACCACTTTTGAGTGTTCTGCTTAATTCCTTCTCCCATTACCTTTTCTTTTTACTTCAAAACCACTTCCTTGCAATTTTCCTTCAGTTGCAATAGAAGAGCTTACACTGCCTGTTCAAGACATGGTGCTTCTGATGGCCAGTTGTAGTGTGTGCCAGAACCATAAACTATAATTGGGATGTTAAATGGAGGGCATGTGCCATTAAAAGTAGGAGAAACAACAACCTGCTATAGACACCTCTTTTCCTTTCATCCCCACAACATCCAGAGACTCTGAATGGCTGTACTTATATTTCAGTGGAGCATATGTCCTATCAGAGGAGAGTTTCTGGGATGGGATGTACAAATCAAGATCTTCAATTTCAGATTAAAATGAAATTGAGATTGAGGAAAAGAAAGCATATCAAGTATGAGTTGTTTGCAGGGAATGGGTGTGAATGTGGAAATGAAAAAAAGTATAGGGGGAATGAAGGCACTGAGACAGTAGAGGAAGAATTAATTCTAGGGGAGGAACAGCAATAAGATTAGCTTTAATGGAGTAAACAACAAGTATTGTGTATGGTATGACAGGGTAGAGAAACAATGCAGAGCATGGCTTGTGGAATTTTTTTCCAACTCTTTTACTGCAGTGGCCACACATTTCTGTGCATGTGTGTATTAGGAAACAGAAAGTAGACTATGTGTGATCCAAACTGGATCATGTGATGAGGGATAGAAGGAAGCCGTCTATAAATTCGTAAACACCAAACTTAAAGAGACAAAAACTATTCTACCACTAAAAGGGCCTAACAGGGAGGACTGTAATGATGAACTTAAGGCAAACCTCTTCAACACATTTTTCAGTTCAGTCTTTGTCAATAGCAATGGCACCTGCTCCTCATTTCCTAGTCGTACAACAACTAATTGCAACAATCTGCTAAATATTTATTTTACAGAAGATAACATTGAAAGGGCACTATGCAACCTAAAGCCATCTCTATTTATTGGCCCTGATGGATTATGTGCCTACTTCCTGAAAAAGCTTTCCACTGTCATAGCAGAATCTCTAAGCCTATGAGGTATCATTCAGAACCAGCTCCTTGCCCAACCTGTGGTCATTAGCCATGGTCATTCCTATCTTCAAAAAGGGAGACCCCAGCCTAGTTGAAAATTACTGTCCAATCTCATTGTGTTGCGTCACCTGTAAAGTCATGGAATCAATCATAAACCAATCCATCACCCTCCACATAGAGACAAACAACCTGCTCTCTAACAGGAAAAATATGTCCTGAAATCTGCAACTCCTACACTGCAGAAATGTTTAGACCACACAACTCGACCAGGGTAAAACAATAGGTGCAATTTACATCAGCAAAGTCTTTGATTAAGTGGTACATAACAAACTATTGTTAAAACTAAACTCATACGGCATTTCTGGATCCCTGCACAAGTGGATAGCCGTGTTCCTGTCAAACAGGCAACAAGTAGTCAAATAGGAAGTGCTCTATCAAACCCTGCATCCGTTAACAGTGGTGTCCCCCAAGGCAGCATATTGGAACACATACTCTTTCTGCTTTACATAAATGACCTTTGTGATAATATGATAAGCAGCTGCATCTTCGCTGATGATGTAAAACTATTTAATATTACCGACAAAGCGACCTTGACTATGTATCAGAATGGTTGAACAACTGGCAACTCCAGATCTCAACTAACAAATTCTCTGTCTTACACATTGGGGAAAAAAAAAAATCAGAACAGCTCATCTGCCTGGAATCCACACTGTATATTGGACATTAATACATTTGAGAGGATCCAGAGGTATTTCATGAGAAGAGTACTCCACTCCTCTGCTAACAATAGAATACCTTATGTCACCAGGCTTGAAATTTTAGGCTTGGACAACCTTTAACTACGCCACCTATGGTCTGATCTAAGCATAGTACACAAAATTGTCTGGTACAATGTCCTACCATTCAACGACTACTTCAGTTTTAACCGCAATAACATACAGGCAAACAATAGAGACAAACTCAAGGTAAACCGCTCCAAAGTCAATTGGAGAAAACACGACTTCAGCAATAGAGTGGTCAATGCCTGGAATGCTCTACCTGACTCTTACTCTTGTCAAAGTAATTTGAAACATCTGCTTGAATTTTGTATAAAATGGACTCTGAGGTGCAATTTATAGCACTGAGTACAAAGAAAAATAATTTTTGGATAAATTGCTTACATAAGAGATAGGACTAAATCACAACTCAATGATCTCTGTCTACATACTCCTTTAGTGTTTCAAGTACCCTTTTAAATAAAATATCTACATTTAACAATAATTAATCTTCTACCATTATAGTCGTTTTGCAATATGAATCTTTTGAGCAGCACAGCTTCATTAATGTAGCTGGATTATACTCAGGTTATTTAAATTGAATTATCAGAATCAAAGCAATAAATCTCTGATATAGGTCACATCTGAGTCAAAACTATATTCCTGAATCAGAATTAGAGGTATAGGGAAATTTCCGCATTAGTTATTTATTCACCTTTCAGTATCTTAGCTATTAATTAAATTAGACTTTATACTAGGATTGCTGGTACATATAAGATGCCCTTGAGCAGAATTCCATTTAGTGCAACTAAAGATAATAGGTATTACTGATCTAAGTGGTAACATTGTGTGGTGTACATTTTGTACATTGCATTGTGGTGGACTTTCTTAATTCCTCTATAATGATGGTTGGGTAATGATGCAAATTACTCATGGATTGTTCTTGTGGAAAGATGTGTGTGTGTGTGTGTGTCTGTGTGTGTGTGTGTGTGTGTGTATTTATCCCTTCTGACTAATTGTGTTTTTGCTGTCTACAAAATAAAACAGGACACAAAAAGTCTTTAAACTGTTTTAAAGACATCATAACTTCTTGTAAGTAGAAATCTTGCATAAGTGGATAGCTCCATTCCTATGAAACAGGCAACAAGTAGTCAAAATAGGGAATGTCCTATCAAACCCTGCACCTATTAACAGCTTTGTCCCCCAAGGTAGCATTTTAGGACTCATACTCTATACTTTACATAAATGACCTTTGCGATCATATTATAAGCAACCTTGTTCTCTTCGCTGATGATGTAAAACTATTCAACACCACTGTCAATGCTGCTACCCTACAAAAAGACCTTGACTATGTGTCAGAATGGTCAAACAATTGGAAACTCCAAATCTCAACCAACAAATGCTCTGTTTTACACATTGGCAAAAAAAAATCAGAACAAAAAATACAAGCTGGGCAGATATGACCTTGAAGACAACCCTCACTCTGTCAAGGACAAGAAATCAAAGAAGAAACCAACATGGCTACACAAAGATCTCTCTGACAAATGAAAAGACAAAAAGGACAAATACAAAAAAATGGAAAGAGGGACACATAACTAAGGCAGGATATCAGCAGAGAGCCAGAATCTACAAAAATGAAGTCAGGAAAGCAAAGGCTCAGAATGAACAAAGACTTGCAACAAAAGTCAAAGATAACAAAAAAAGTTTCTTCCAACACATAGGTAACAAGAAAAAAACCAAGGAAACAGTCGGTCCACTAAAGAGAGAAGACAGCAAGAAAGTAACAGGCAATAGAGAGAAAGCAGAGCTGCTTAACTCATTCTTCGCGTCAGTCTTCATGCAAAAAGAAACTATAGCCCAACCTACCAGAAACATAACTGTAAAAAACAGACTTTTCAACCTGTTCTTCTCATCTCATGGTAGTTTGTCTTTTTTATGGTACATTAATAATTGTTTACATTTTGCCAGATACACCCAGTTTAAGGGAACTGAATAAAGTTTGTTCCATTTTCTATACTGTCTTGACTCCTCTGATCAACCCTTTAATCTACAGTTTAAGAAACCAAGACGTCCACAAGACCCTAAGGCGAATTAAAATCAAAGTGATACATGATGCAAAGATGAAAATTAATATATGATCATAACTTATTAAACAACTGTTTCCTCCTTTTATTCTGCCTATATACTGAACTGTGACATTTGTTCTTCATCAACAGAAAAATATTGTGCCTGAATGATCTAACATTCCATTATGCAATATTTTCTTCAAATCCCATTTTATATTAAAAACCTTTAATAACTGATATACAACATAACATATCAAAGACTATATCTTCTGTGATACTTCAATACTGATATATGCTTTACTTAACATAATGTGCTTCTTTCGCTTCTTTCCCTCCATATTGCTATTGACAAAAATATTGTAAAATGTTTTTGTTTGCATCTTGGTTGTGGAATACAATTAATTGATATTTTATATTATATATTTAAAATTGATTGTAATTGATTGGATTTTACTTGAGAAAATCCATGTCTTCCAATAAAAGCCTCAACCATAGATATTTTAATCAATTAAACTTCATGACCCAATCACATTGCTTTACCTTTTGTTCCCTGAAGCCTTTGTGATAATGCAGAGAAGCACAGCAAAGATGATTAGGGACTGGAGTCTAAAACATATGAAGAATGGTTACATGAACTGGGCATGGCTAGTCTAGTGAAGAGAAGGACTGGGGAGACATGATAGCAGTGTTCCAATATTTGAGGGCTGCCACAGAGAGGAGGGGGTCAAGCTGTTTTCTAAAGCACCTGAAGGCCAGACAAGGAATAATGGATGGAAACTGACTAAGGAGAGATTCAACCTAGAAATGAGGGGGGACTTTCTGATAGTGAGAACAATCAACCAATGGAACAGCTTGTGTGGGAGCTTCATCACTTGAGACTTTCAAGAAAAGATTGGACTGCCATTTGACAGAAATGGTATAGGTCTCCTGCTTGAAGGGGGGGGGGGGGTTGGACGATGACCTATAAGGTTCCTTCCAACTCTGTTAAACTGTTAAAGGACCTTGGAGTACTCATCTTAAATGATCTAAATGCCAGAACTTACTGTAACAGCATTGCCAAAAAGGCATTAAGAGTTGTTAAACTAATCTTGCATAGCTTCTTCTCCGAAGAAGCTATGAACAACTAGGGCATACAAAACTTTTGCTAGACCAATTCTTGAATATAATTCATCTGTCTGGAACCTGCACTGCATATTGAACATTAATACAATCAAACGAGTCCAGAGATATTTCATGAGAAGAGTCCTCCACTCCTCTGCTCACAACAGAATACCCTATGCCACCAGACTTGAAATTTTGGGCTTAGACCACTTAGAACTTCGCTGTCTTTGGTCTGATCTACATAAAATCATCTGCTACAATGTCCTACCTGTCAATGACTACTGTCAATGACTACTTCAGCTTCAACCACAAGAATATGTGAGCACACAATAGATACAAACCTAAGGTAAACCGCTCCAAACTTGTTGTGGTCTGCCAGCAGCCTGCGGAGATGGCAGCGGAGTTGGACAGCAATGAGGCTGAGGAAGAACATGGGACAGTCCTGGAGGCTGGGCAAGGCCCAGATGAGGGCTCTGCATCAGAGGCAGAGATGGGGCCTGCGCCATCAGGGAGTGAGGTGTGAACTCCAGAGCCTTCAGAGCCTGATAGGAGTGAGGCAGAGGAATGGAGGAGCCTGTTCCTAATGCACGCATGAGAAGAGCTACCAGAAGGCAAGAGCAGCTCAAGCAAAAAGGACAACTCAGGAGTAGGGCCAAGAGATGATTGGTCCCTCCCAGAAGGCTTAAAACAGATCAGCAATGGCGTTTGGGCTTTGCCGGAAAACAACGTTGGTAGCTTCGACTTCTTCTTTGTCTACATCTTGTATTTATTTTTGTACCTGTGACTTCTGAACGTTTGCCAAGAAAGGCTTTGGCAGTTTGCCAAATTGGACCAAGATTTGTGATAGGAGTGAGGAATTTGTGTTGGGAGGAATTTGCTTTAATTTAGTTGAACGATGCTGGGAATGAAGTAATTCTCAGATGTTCGAATAAAGTTTGTTTGTTTTTCCACTGACTGATTTTCCTACTACTTACTTGAGCTTGGGTCACAACACTTGATTGCAGAAAATATGACTTCAGTGACAGAGTTGTCAATGCCTGGAATGCACTACCTGACTCTGTGGTTTCTTCCTCCAACACCCAAAAATTTAAGCTTAGACTGTCTACTGTTGACCTCACCCCATTCCTAAGAGGTCTTTAAGGGGTGTGCATAAGTGTGCCAGCATGCCTACTGTTATGTATGTATCTATTTTGTGCAGGAAATTCAAATGTACAGTGAATTCTGATTGGTTCTTGGTCGCCCCTGAAAAGTATATAAAGAGGGCTGTTGCCTGTGTTCCTTCGCTGAAGTCTCACCCTGAATTAAAGAGCTGTTGTTACTAGCCTGCTTGTGCCTCTCGTTATTCCCGTGCTACAACATTGGTGACGAAGGTGGGATAGAGGCCACAAGAGGCAATTCAAAAAGAGCTTGGAGTTTCAGCCAGGGTGACTAGTGAACACGGAGACACGGCATGTCTGCCTACGTTCTGCCAAAATCCTTCGACCCGACCTGAGAGAAGTGGGGATCGTATCTGACCAGGTTTGAATGCTCCCTGGAAGCGAGCGAAATGCAAGGGCTCTCTGCGAACAGAAAAAGGGCTCTGTTCTTAAGCCACTGCGGCCAGATGTATTCGAGATGGCCGAATCCCTCTGCGAGCCAACCCCAGTCCAAACGGTTCCCTGGGACGTCCTTCAGGCCAACCTGAGAGCCCACTACGCTCCAGTTCCGTCTAAATTCGTTCAGTGCTACGAACTCCGGCAACAAATTCAAAAAGAATGGGAGCCGGTCAGTGCTTATGTGGCCATGCTTCGAAAAGCCGCAACGCATCGTGACTACAGAGACTTAGATGATGCGTTGCTTGAACAACTGATTTGCAGGGTTCGAGACACCCGGTTACAAAGGCGTCTTCTAGCCAAGCCAGGCCTAATGCTAGCCGGCGCGCTAGACGAAGCTCGAGCACACGAAGCATCAACAAAAGCTTCGGAAGTGCTGCAGCGACCCAGTTCAAGCAAAGATGGGCCGAAAACAGCCCCCGTCCACAGAGAAGAGGTGAGAACCAGCACAGAGGAAGAGTCGGACGAGGACGTCTTCCATACAGAAAAGAAATCGAGCGAACAAAGCCGTCGCCATGAGAACTGCTCTAGCTGTGGCGGGGATCACAAGAGACATTCGTGTAAATACAGAGAAGCCATTTGCAGGTGTTGCGACAGGAAAGGCCACCTAGAACGAGTTTGCAGAGTTCAATTTCCGCGCAGTTGAAAGCCACGTGACTACCGCGACCAACCAGAACTGGCTCGTTCAAAACAGCCAATCAAAGATGACGGCGCAAGAAAACGGCGCGAACCTCAAAAGCGGGAGACCTACAGCACGAGAATCGGCCAAGCCAGCACAACCGACGATGAGAAAGTCTACACGAAAGTAGAAATCAATGGCAAATTGTGCGAAATGGAAATCGACGCCGGGTCTACGTTATCGATCATGTCCTGGTCAACACTCAAGGCACTCCTGCCCAAGCTTCAGAAGAACCAGCTGACCCATCAGAAAATCTGCCTACTCCACTACCAGGGAAACTGAGTTCCTGTTGAAGGCGTGGGCATGTTCTGGGTCATCTACAGTGAGTTCCAGAAAGAGCTGCCCCTGACTGTCATTAGCAAGCCCCTACCAAGTCTACTGGGCATGAAATGGTTCCGGGCCCTCGGCATGGGCTTCACAGGCGTTCACAGCATCAGCGGATCATCACTTAAAGAAATCCTGCTCCACGAGTTTCAGGACGTTTTCGAAGAGACTCTAGGCAAGTATGTGGGGACCCCTATATCCTTTAATTTAGACCCCAACGTAGCGCCAATCAGACTGAAAGCAAGACGAGTTCCATTTGCTTTAAAGCCCAAAATTGATGCGGAGCTCGACAAGCTCATTAAACAAGGGGTGCTAGTTCCCTTAGTTCACGCTAAGTGGGAAACCCCAATAGTCACACCAGTCAAATCAGATGGCTCAATTAGAATTTGCGCCAACTATAAATGTTCGATTAACAAGGCATTGCAGCAGAGCGCCTATCCGGTTCCGATAGTCCACCATCTACTACATTTCCTGGGGCCTGGCAAGCTATTCGCAAAACTAGACCTTGCGCAGGCGTACCAGCACCTGCCAGTAGATGACACTACGGCAGAATCACAGACAATAGTAACTCATTGAGGTGCCTTTAAATGCACCAGGCTTCAGTTTGGGGTCAGCATTGCCCCAGGACTTTTTCAAAGCACAATGGAGCGCCTTCTACAAGGCCTCCCAGGTGTCGTCCCTTATTTCGACGACATTTTGATTAGTGGCCAAGACGAGATTCAGTTAGGCCAGAGGGTTAGACAAGTCCTAACGAGGTTCAGAGAAGTGGGACTTAAACTCAAGCGAACAAAATGCAAGATAGCGGTTCCATCAGTGGAATTCTTAGGCTACAGAATTGACGGCATGGGCATTCACCCCACAGAAAGCAAAGTTAGGGCCATCCAAAGCGCGCCCACCCCCAAGTCAAAATCCGAACTGCAGGCTTTCCTGGGCCTCCTCAATTTCTATACGATGTTTCTGAAACTCAAAGCCACCATTGCGGAACTTCTGCACAGGCTCCTTGGAAAAATCGTTCCATGGGTTTGGGGCAAGCGAGAAGCGGCTGCATTCAACGCTGTAAAAAGACTTTTGTCTGAGGACAGTTTCCTCATCCAATACAATTCAGAACTACCTCTAGTATTGGTCTGTGACGCTTCCCCCTTTGGTGTAGGCGCGGCTTTAATAGACTGCCGAACGTGTTAGAGGAGTCCATTGCCTATTACTCTTGCACTTTGTCTAGTGCTGAAAGAAACTATAGCCAGCTAGATAGGGAGGCACTAGCGGCTGTAGCTGGGGTCAAGAAGTTTCACGAGTATTTGTTTGGCCGCACTTTTGAACTTATTATGGACCACCAGCCTCTTTTGGGACTTTTGGCTGGAGATAAACCAACCCCGGCTGCTCTTTCCCCCCAGATGACCAGATGGTCCATTTTCTTAGCCGCGTACTCGTACAGACTGCTCCACCGGCTGGGCAAAACTTTAGGCCATGCTGCCGCCCTCAGCCGATGCCCCTTGCCCGAATTGTTGGACAACCCGACCCCGGAAGCCCCGGTTTTACTGCTTGACATTGTTTCCCCGGGCCCCATTTCTTCAAACGAGGTGGCGAGGGTTTCTGCCAGAGACTCTGTGTTGCGCACTGTAATGGGCTGGGTAATGAGGGGTTAGCCTACCAAGGTGGATGGTGGTGACTTTCAATTGTACTTTAACAAAAAAAATGAACTGTCAATGTTGGGGGGTTGCTTGTTGTGGGGAGACAGGGTGGTCATTCCTTCGTGGTTACGGCAAAGAGTTCTGGAAATGTTGCATGAGGGACACCCTGGTATTGTTCGCATGAAAGGCCTAGCTCGTAGTTATGTTTGGTGGCCACATCTCGACCAAGATGTCACTGAGTGGGTAGGGAAGTGCAGGCCCTGCCAGGAGTCCTGCCCAGATCCGCCCATAGCTCCCGTTCGCGAATGGGAAAAACCAAAAGGGGAAACCATGGGGGAGGATTCACATTGATTTCGCTGGCCCGTTCCACGGCCAGAACTTTCTTATCATTGTAGATGCATATTCTAAGTGGCTAGAGATCGCCCTGATGCCATCTACCACGTCTGAGGCCGTAATGAAAGTACTCAGAAAACTATTCGCAACACACGGGTTGCCGGACACCCTGGTATCCGACAATGGGCCCCAAATCACGGCAACTCAATTTGAAGGCTACCTAGCCGAATTAGGCATAAGACATGCATTATCCGCTCCTTTTCATCCGGCTTCTAATGGCCTTGTAGAGAGATTTGTAAGAATGGCCAAAGAAGCTCTTTCCTGGCTTGATGCAGGGGACTGGCAGGCTAGAATAGATGAGTTCTTAGCGGTACAGCACGCCACCCCGTGCCCCACCTCGGGCCGCAGCCCAGCCGAGCTCTTAATGGGCTGAAAGCTAAGATGTGTTCTCGACCGACTGCATCCCAATTACTCCCCCGATAACTTCAAGGGGGAAGGGGGAGGACTAAGACAACTCCAAGTAGGAACACCAGTTTTTGCTAGAAGTTACACCAATGGGCCCTTATGGGTAGAAGGAACCATTGTAGGAATTACCGGCCCAAAGTCATATACAGTCGATATAGGGCATGGTAAAATCTGGAGGAGGCATATAGATCAATTGCATAAATGTTTACAAAACGAAAACCCATGTCCTAACTTTCAAGGTCTTCCTGACACAGCTACCTCAAGCCTGAGTAAACCGGAATACTTATCTGGCAACCCTGAGTTCCAGCGCCACCCCAGCGAGCCGACACTCCCATCCGGAGATAGCCACACCTCCGGAGAAATCCAGAAGGTTCCATTGGCGGAGCCGGGAGAGCCGGGAGGTCCCTCCGACCGGCTCGACGCCTCGCCAACAACTGAACTGCACAGGTCAACCAGGATTAAGACACGCCCTGGTCACCTGCGTGATTTTGTATGTAAATATGTAAATAGATAGAATACGTGCCTTCTGGGAGTGGAGGGGTGTTATGTATGTATCTATTTTGTGTGGGAAATTCAAATGTACAGTGAATTCTGATTGGTTCTTGGTCGCCCCTGAAAAGTATATAAAGAGGGCTTGTGCCTGTGTTCCTTCGCTGAAGTCTCACCCTGAATTAAAGAGCTGTTTTTACTACCCTGCTTGCGCCTCTCGTTATTCCCACGCTACAACACCTACCATCCCTGTTCTAAAGTTCCCTTTTATTTGTATCCATCTCATGTATTCATAATCATGTTTATGCTTATATCTGTTTTCTAATATATGCTTGACAAAATAAAATAAATAAATAAAAAATAAATATTCGGAGAACTGGCATGATTAAGGACTGACTTCTATTCTCCTTTATGTAATTATTTTTTACAGCTATGTTAGATAGAATAAAAATAAACAAAAGCAGCAGAAACACCAATCCCAATCCCACCCAAAACAATGTTTCTGCTGCAAATGCTAGAGAAGGATATACAGATAGTCCTCAGTTAGAAACAGTGATTCTTCAGTTGGACAAAAATAGAAAAGGGAGAAGCAAATCCTTGAGATTCTGAGGTTAAAGTGGGGAAAGGATATGTTTGTGGATGTTTCTCAGATGATTATAGAATCTATAACCTATAGAAACTTTCTAATATTCTCCCACAATTTGTTCTTCATAGGATGGGCAGTTGCTGCCCAGAAAGCCTTGTGCAAGTTTCTAGTTCCCATTTTGCAGACCACAAAGGTAGCTGAGGAAAATTCAAAAGTAGCTTAAACATCTGAGAAGCTTAGTCAGAACATAATAATAAAAATCTGTCCATATTTTTTCATTTCTGTTCTGCAGAACAGGTCTCATTCAATATGATAGTATCAATATAATTCAGGTATCTGTATGAGGTCAACGTAATTTGAAACACCTGCTTGAATTTTGTACAAAATGGACTCTGAGGTGCAATTTATAGCACTGAATACAAAGAAAAATAATTTTTGGATAAATTGCTTACATAAGATATAGGACTAAGTCCAACTCAATGATCTTGGTCTACATACTTCTTTAGTGTTTCAAGTACCCTTTTAAATAAAATATTTACATTTAACAATAATTAATCTTCTACCATTTTAGTCTTTTTGCAATATGAATCTTTTGAGCAGCACAGCTTCATTAATGTAGCTGGAATATACATCAGGTTATTTAAATTGAATTATCAGAATCAAAGCAATAAATCTCTGATATAGGTCGCATCTGAGTCAAAGCTATATTCCTGAGTCAGAATTAGAGATATAAGGAAATTTCCGCATTAGTTATTTATTTATCTTCTAGTATCTTAACTATTAATTAAATTAGATTTTATACTAGGATTGCTGGTGCATATTAGATGCCCTTGAGCAGAATTCCATTTAGCGCAACTAAAGGTAATTGGTATTACCGACCTAAGTGGTAACATTGTGTGGTGTACATTTTGTACATTGCATTGTGGTGGACTTACTTAATTCCTTTGTAGTGATCATTAGGTAATGATGCAAATTACTCAAGGATTCTACTTCTGGATAGATATATATATAGTTTTATGACTACAAGCTTTAATCTTAACATTCCCGAAATCTTCAAATATATTTTAGGGAATAATATTCATAGAACCTATTTTGGCTTCTTAAGGTTCAGTGCTATTTGCTAGTTTTTCTTCCAAAATCAGAAAAGATAAAACCCTTTCCCACATTAATTATATGTGACATTGGAGACTTGCTTGAACAATACTAGATGTCCATGGTTTTCTGCTTAAATGCCACCAAGTTAACATATTTACACCTTCTGACTGATTTGTCTTTTTGCTGTCTACAAAATAAAACAGGATAGAAAAAGTCTTTAAACTGTTTTTAAGTTATCATAATTTCCTGTAAGTAGAAATCTTGAACTCTCTTGAACATTATGACGTAATTATATAATTTTCCTTTTCCCTCCAGATTACCAAAAATCAAGAAAATGTGGGATATTTATGATTCCAGGGATGATATTTTTCCAGTCAAAGTTATGATATATGCCATCTGTCTGTTCTGTCCCCGTACACACACACACACAGACACAGCCAGCCGAGGGTTAAGGAAACACTTTGGCACACACCCAGGTCCTTATCTCCAACTTTGGCAGCGATTTACACACCGTCTGCCAAGTGCGTTTATTTCCACAGAAAACAGACAGATAACATACTCAGCGTCCAAACGTCTAACAACAATAAATATTTCTCTCAGCAGTTCCGGACGAGGCTTTAGTGACTATCCAAGGTTTACTTTGTTTGTCACAAAGATCACTGGCCACCACCGTCTATTATATAGTCTCTGGGGTGTGGTCCAGTGACTCAGTTCTAATCCCTAGCACGCCTCCTGAGCTGCTGCAATCGTTTATCACGCCTTCGGAGGCGTGCGTCCAGGAATGATGTTTCTCCCTCACTCTCATCCGAGCCACCTGTCTCTCTATTAATCTCCTTTCCCTCGGCCGGCACCTGAGACAGTGCCAGAGGGGAGGGGCCTGGAGAGGGAGGCCTGGCTCACTCCTCTTCCTCATGCTCGGAGCTTTCTTCCTCCGATGGGACAGGCTCAGAGGGCGGGGCCACAACACTGTCATCTTATATTTGCAAACTTACTATTGCACTAAAAGTCTAGATTGATAGAAGCTACGAGGCTTTGCATTACTGAGACATTATTTAATTGTTAGATGTGGCTAGCTCCTAAACTCCACATATTTGTTGTATCATTTTTAGCAGCTTCCAGGAACCTTCTTCTGTGCCATCAAATTTTGGAAGGAATCCATGAATTTTCTGCCAATTCTGCCAATGAATTTTCTGCCAATTCTGCCAATTCGTATTGTTGCCTTAAATGTTAAGATATTTTTAAATGGATTTTCTATGTAATGTTTAAAAAAACTGGTAAAAATGTTTTTTTAAATGTAGTTTTGTTGATCGTGGCATTCAACACTGGAAAATATAGCACAGGGGTGCTATATTTCATTGACTGCCACATCAGGGTTGTATTTGATCTCGGGGGGCTGGGTGGGCATGGCTGGGGTAAGCATGGCCAGCTTGACATCACTCATGTCGGGGGCACCTGTGGTGGCTTGGGTGGGGCATGGGGGATCCATTGTGTCAAGCAGAAGTAGGTGAGACAGTAAAAATGGAGCTCAGGGGGGGCACAGGACCCATTTTCAGTCTGGATAGTCTCCTGCAGCCCTCTGCCAGCAAAAATGGAGCTCAGGGGGACCACGCACAGCTCTTCTTAGCTCCATTTTTGCTGGCAGAGGCACCATGGGCCAGTCCTTTTCTTTTTCCAGGGCAGCCCTGTTGGCCAGATCTAAACACCCCACAGGTCAGATCCAATCTGTGGGCCTTGAGTTTGATATCCCTGGTATAGCAGAAGGAAAGCATACCTGACTTCAGAAGATTTTATAGAATATGTTTAAGCTAGTGATTGATAAATCAATCAGAGGTAGCCATCAGGCAGCAATGGCTGTAAGGAGCTCTTCCAAAAGTAAATTAGGTTTTTCTTTTTTTAACGTATATATAAGTATTTTTATATTTTTAACTCATTTTTAATCTATTTTTAATCTATACCGGACTTTATAAAAGTACATATAATGGGCCCCTGCATTCCTGGCTTAGACTATTCCTGTGACTTCTCCTTGCAAGGCCTGAAATTCGGATTACCGGATTTGTTGACAAACCTCAGTGGAGGCTCCTAACCTCGGAGGAGATTTAGAGCTGTTTGTTTTTGGAAACTATCCAGGAAAAAAAAACACCCTTTATTTTTGAGACTGTTTTGGTTTGGCTGTAAGTTTGTTTGGCTTATGGTTATCTATTTGGTTCTGAGGGTTAGACCAGTAAATTAATTTATTTCTGCTGTTGGATGGACCGCGACCTCCCTGTTCGGAAACTCGGAAACTTTTTACTGCTTTTATTGATCTAAAGGCAGCGTTTGATTCAATCCCAAGGGAATTGTTGTGGTCAAAATTGTTCAAAAGTTCCATTGATAGACGTCTTCTGTTCTTAATTAGATCCCTATATAATCAGACTTTTAGTCAGGTCAGGTGCGGTTTGCAGGGGGAATTCTCAAATCCTATCCCGATGAAGAGTGGAGTAAGGCAGGGCTGTGTCCTGGTTCCTCTTCTATTTAACTTATTCTTATCTGACTTGGCCTCTTACATTGGACACCCCAAAGTTGTCAACTACAAAAATCCCGCTTCTCCTTTATGCTGACAATGCGGTCCTCCTATCACTGTCAAGGCTTGGTCTGAAAAGGCTACTTTCTTCATTTGGGTCCTACTGTGCTGAGAACCATTTGTCCATTAATTATGATAAATCAAAAGTATTGGTGTTCTCTAGAGCCCGGAAGCTATACAACTGGGCTATTAAAGGTAATGGTGTTAAGCAGGTTCTCCATTTTAAGTATTTAGGTATCCATTTTCAGAACACCGGTGCTTGGACTAGACATCGAACTCAGGTGCTGAATTCAGCCTCCTGTAGCTATCAGCAGATTCTAAGATTTTTCTATACTCTTATTCCTTCTGCTCTGCGTATTTACAAAGCCAAAACTCTGGCCCAAACTCTTTAATGAATTCCTACATGGATATGGAGCTTCAAGGAGTGTATTGAAAGAACTCAGGCTGTTTTTTTAAAGGAAACTTTTGGGCCTCCCTCCTTGTGTTGGCTTTGCTTCAAAGTACTGGAATTGGGCATTTGAACAGTCGAATGCATAGCGTGGATTAACACCTTTAAATGGTGGTTTCGGGCACTTTTTTTGGCAGCCCCTGGTAGCTACCTCTCCCTGGTGTTAGCTGACTTCTATACTTCTCGATGGGAGAGGGAGCTGACGAAGAAACTCTATCTGCTAGGTTTTTTGGGGTATGCATTGGGAGACTATGGCCTTAAGGATGCCCAATCTAGTCCATCGGCTTGTGGACATAGACTTGCAATATCTAAGAGCTAAAGCTAATAAAACCCGCTCCCCTCTGATCTTCATCCAATTTAACAATTATGGACTGAGGATAGCCTCATAGTTTTACACTTTAACCATGCCTAAGCATAGAAGAGTCTTCTCCCTTGCTCGTTTCAACATCTTGACCTCAGCATTGCTGACGGATGTTTTAAGAGGCTCTCGATAAGTGAGCAGTTATACCCCTGTGATAGAGCTGAGGTTGAAACTGTGAAGCATGTTCTTTTATACTGCCCTATGTATAACGCAGGCAGGACTAAATTACTGTTTCTAAGAAAACAGATCTCTCTGGATCCAATGCTAGTAATTTGACCTTATATTGTTTAGGGGATGGCTCCTCACACATTACTTTTCAGGTTTCTAAATTTTTTTAAGAGCTGTAGTTATTAGAGGAGAACACTGTAATTCTTCTCAGCCAAGGTTTCTGGTAGCCAACTGTTTATGATATTACTTTCCCCAAGTTCTTTTGCAATTATATTTGTATTTTGGTCTGTGACCGCAAATAAAAGTTATTATGTATAAATCAATCTGAATGTCAATTTTTCCTAGTCTTATACCAATATATGTGATTTTGTTATCTTTTTTTTGCTTTGAATTGCTGGACTGCTCCTGATAATTTCTGATAATTTCTGAACTTCTGAATTTTTGTAATAGATATTCTCAGCAGCAAACTGGAGCACATTCTTTTGCATTTCCTGGATTGGCTTACACAGCTTCCTTAAATGCTCTCCACAAATACAGAAGTTAACAGAAATGCTGCCATGGATGTGTTGCCAGAGTTAAAGCTGTATCTAGATAGATAAGGAAAGAAAGTAATGCAAGCAAAAAGGAAGACACTCTCAAAAATATGGATTAGGAATGAGATTGAGAGAAGTAGCAAGGGCAGAGAGGGATGAACTGCTCAAAAAGATGAATTTGCTACATTTGATCTCCCCACCAAAAAGAAATTTTAGGCACAGTTACTTTAATCCAGATTAAGATTCTGAGATAGGATAGCTGTTCATTATGTGTCTTGCATTATGGATCCAGAGGCATCTTTATGCTCAAGCCACACAGCCAAGGTAAACTTGGCCTTTGAAGAGCTTCTGAATACTACTCATCTAAACAGACATAAGCTGAGATAGTTTCATATCCACACAGTTAAACTACACTTAAACATGAAAAGTTTTTGATCTAGTCCTGCAAACAAATTATTGGTCAACCTCAAACCAAAGAACCACAAAGTAATCAACATGTGTAAAAACATTTTTTTGATAAGGATTGCCAGAAAAGAACAACAACAACAACAACAACAACAACAACAACAACAACAACAACAACAAAGAATTACAGATCCATTATAGGAACTATAGCCAAGATCAATTATATCCTCTATATTCAAAATTTGGATAATAACATCCTAGTTCATATAGAAAAATAGAAAGGGATGGTGGACAACCATCAACTAAGCAATGTCATCCCTCCTGAAGGGGATGCTTCATTGACAGAAAATTTGAATCATTTCTTTGCTCGCTTTGAAGTGAAGACATCAGAGACAGCTAAAATACAGCCAGCAGTCCATTGTAGCCCACACCTCATTGTGGAGGAAGAGGAGGTTTTTAGAATAATTGTTTTAGTTAGATTGTAGAGGTCAATGAGATCTTTCAATGTCCCAGCAGCTACAATTAAGCCAGATTTCTTTTGTCAAGAAAACTTTGTTTATTTAAACTCAATAAACTATTTACATTTTAAATCACAGAACATTGTCTCTTAATCTTTATTTTGTTTCTTAGGTGAATGTGCATATTCCCTTCTCATCTAGCCATTTTGACAGAGTGAGTGTCTGTTGTTGAATGTCTGTGATAAGTCTGTCAGGTCAGTCCATCTCTTTGTGTGTTCTGTTCTCTGAGAGGAAAGGGGGGGTCATATTTATGGGGTGGCTAAGCCACTCCCCTTTCTGTCCCTTAAAAAATGGAGGGAAAGTATAAACACAAAACTATCCTTTCAGTATAGATAGTGTAGTTCAGTGACACTATTTTAGATTATTATCTGACAATTCTTCTTCTGACAGTGAACTATACTATCAACTATAGTCAAAATTACATATACATGCAATTAAAATGACAAACATAACTTCTTACACAAATATAGATGCTGATCTCTAGCCTAGGGCTTTGTAAGTATGTCAGCAGTTTGTTCTTCTGTTTTTATATAAATGACAGATACAATTTTTTTTTTGACCATTTGGCGTATGTTTTGGTATCTAATATCAACGTGTCTTGATGTTATGGATTGCAGCAACATTGTCCTCCATAATATTTATTGGCTGCAAGGGGTGTGTCCACAAACTAGTGATGAGTGAGTCACACCATATTAACTCATTTGTGGCTGTGGATAAGCAGGCATACTCAAACTCTGCAGTCGAGCAAGATATGAACTTCTGTCTGCTAACTTGCCAATGAATTGGGCTGTCATTTAAATAAATTGCAAAACCAGATGTACTTTTGCTAGATTTAGGGTCGCTTGCCCAGTTTGAGTCAGCAAAGCATTTCAGTTGAGCTGATTTCCCTTTGCTAGGTTCTAAAAGAAGAACTGTATCAGCTGTTCCCTTTAAATATCTTAAGACCTTTTTTACACCATACCAGTGATATTGTTTTGAGTTTTGAGAATGCCTGGATAAAAGATTTACAGCTAAGGAGATATCCGGTCTGCTCCATTTGCTGATAAATAGGAGTGATCCAATTTTGGATCTACTAAAGGTTGTATCTTTATAGATTTCACTATCATCATGTGCATGGGCAAGATAATTAGTTTGCATAGGGGTATACTTGCATTTTCCATATTGCACCTTTCAATTAATTCAATTATTTTTTCTTTTTGCAAAAGGCTAAACCCCTTCTCAGTTTGAGTTATTTGGATGCCCAAGTATCTATCTACTTGACTTAGGGATTTTAAAGTAAATTTTCTCCCTATAATTTCTGCAAATTTATCGCACATGTCTTTGTTTGGCCCTATGTAAAGGAAGTCATCCATGTAGACTAATAATTTTTCAAAAATATTGTGTGCCCTTTTTGTAAATAGGCATTGGTCAGCTGGCGAGGTGGTGAAACCTATTGACCTCAGTAATTTGGTGAAGTAATTTGGCTACGTTAATTGCAAAGATCATGGACTATGCAGAAGCAGACAAGCTTACTGACTTTTGTGAGATAGACAAGAATAGGGGTTATATAGGAGCTGAGACAGATGGTATGCTTGGCTGCAAAAAAAGAAATCTTAAGAAGAATGAAAATATTAACCTTAATGTGAATGTGGGTAAATATTTATAGCAGCATTACATGACAGTTGAGAATTTTTTCTCCTGGATAAACTTTTCTTTCTTTTGTTGAGTTGGCTTAATGGAGGTTTGTATTTTCTCTAGGCAAAAATTGATACTTTAAAACTCTCTATATATTATATTACTCTCTGCAATTCTATCCATATTGTTATACTTTTTTTCTGTATTTTTTAAATAATTTCCAATAAATTTTTTTTAAAAAACCCTCTGGTTTCTCTTCAGATCGTATAAATCTTTCCCCTTTTCTTTTTAGTTGTTTAGGGATATTCACCCAGGCGTGTGTACTGAAAATTCTTAGATGGGATAATTTGGGTTTTCACCCATACAACATGTAGTATGGGGTTTGGTCGAGTGTTTTTGACTACGTTCTATTAATTATATAATTAGCGCAGGGGATGGCTTCTCCCCAGAAGGCTCTGCTTAACTTAGCATCCGCCAATAAACAGTTCATTAATTTAATTTAATTTAATTTAATTTAATTTAATTTAATTTAATTTAATTTAATTTAATTTCCAATGTATATACCGCCCTTCTCCCTGAGGACTCAGGGCGGTGTACAGCCAAGATAAAAAAAACATAGAATACAAATATTAAAACATTTAAAAATATATATAAATTTGGGCCGAAAGTTAAGAATCACAAACAATTAAAAGAATTTAAAAATTTCTTCTAAGCCAACCCGGCTTGTTGGAAAAGATGGGTTTTCAGGGAACGAAGGAAGGCATTGAGGTCATGGATTCTTCTGGGGGGAACTGATTCCAGAGGGTAGGAGCCCCCACAGAGAAGGCCCTCCCCCTGGGGGCCACCAGCCTACATTGTTTGGCTGATGGCACCCTGAGGAGGCCCTCTCTGTGGGAGCGCACGGGTCGATGGGAGGTCGTCGGTAGCAGCAGGCGGTCTCGGAGATAGCTAGGCCCTATGCCATGGAGAGCTTTAAAGGTGATAACCAACACCTTGAAGTGCACCCGGAAGACCACCGGGAGCCAGTGCAGCTCGCGCAGGAGTGGTGTTACATGGGAGTGCCATGTTGCTCCCATCACTACCCATTATAGTTTGCAACAAGCTGTTATGGCATTCAACCATGCCATTTGGAAAAGTGGAGTAAGGCGCTGTATTGTGGTGCTTTATGCCCTTGCTTTCAATCAAATTTTGGAACTTGGTGGATATAAATTCCACACCACGGTCAGTCTGCAATTCAGCAATGTTTACTTTATATTGAGTTTTGAACAAATTGTAGAAGCTTTTGAATTTCTCGAAGGCTTTGTCTTTGTCTCTCATCGTATAAATGTAGCCGTAGCGAGTATGGTCATCGACAATCATTAAGAAGACATGCTTCCTGACCAAAGAGGCCGGAAAAGGGCCAACTATGTCCATATGGACCAGTTGAAAAATACTGTTGGCACGACGTTCTGAAATTTTGAGCCTATTTGCTTCCTTACTTTTAGAGTCTTTGCAGAGAGCACAGTCTAGGTGCGCTTTACATTTTCTAAGGTCTAAATCCTCAGTAAAAAGAGGCATCTTGTCAATTACCTGGAAACTGAAGTGCCCTAGCTTTCTGTGTAAGATATGAACACACTTACTATGAAGTGGTTTTCCCTTGGAGGGCCCTTTGTCACTGACTTTTTTGTTACCTTGGGATGTTTGAGGTGTCAGGTTTCAGTGTCATCTCAAAATAAATTGCATTTCCAAACAAATAGTCTTTGATGAAATCTTTCATTTATTAAGCACGACAATCTGTCCCCAATTATATCATAGCCAACACTCACTTCCTGACCCCAAACTTTCCCTTTCTATTCCCCAATTCTCTGCGTCTCATTGGCCATCTTCCAAATCACTCTCCCCATATCTACTACTTCAGACCCCAGGAATGTCCCCCCTCCCATCTCATCTCCTAGGGGATATTATCTTCAGGGAAAATAAGTAGGTGAAAAGCCAAGCATCCTCTTGCCAGCTGCCTCCTCTTCTCTTCCTTATGTCAGTACTGGAACGAATGTAGTTTAGAGTGCTGACATGAGGTTCAATAACATTAGCATGATATAACGAATCTTTAACATTTATATTCTTGTCAACCTTGAGAGTTTCAGATACATTTTGGGTAGTCATTTCATTTATCTGTGCTCTGGCTTCCTTCTGCCCATTGCTCCACTGCTGTAGAGCCTTGGGTTTAACAAGTGGGATTAGGTATGGTAAATCATTGAACAGTTTTAAATTAGCAACAATAACATTTTGTTTTGTCACATAACCACCAGTTTCCTTGAGTTTAATATTGATACCATTTTCCCTGCATAACTTTGTGCTACTCAGCAAATTATTGGTTATTTTTGGTACAAATAGTATTCCCTCAATATCGCCAATCCCTTCAATATAAACTGTTCCCACTCCTTCAACAAATACATTAGCACCTGTGGCAACTTTTACATTAGATATTTTATTCTGGAGGCTTTTTTTTTTTATTGAAAAAGTTTTCAAATACAAGTTTTTCCCCCTTCCCCCCCTCTTCCCTAGCCCCCCCTCACCACCCATCCCCCCCTGTGACTTCTTCACAACAATAGGCTATTTCATAACTAATTACATACATAATATCTTTCCTTTCCCTTACTCCCTCCTCAGAATACTGACCCTTAGCATATTATTCTTATAACTCCCATTTTTACAATAATCTGCCCTTTTTCTCCTCCCCTAAACTTATAATGTATTATTACAATTTAACATTTAATCTTTTATATATATTAATATAACAATTTAAAGCGGCCTTCTCCCTACATCCACATTTAACATTTATTCAGTTCTATCCAATTCCTCCACTCCCCTAAATATATGACTTAAAGATCCTTTTTCTTAGACTAATCAATCAGCAAACTAACCTATTTCAACCCTTCAATTCCTACAAAATCATGCAATACAATTCTAAATATAATCCACTGCCCACTTTACTAAGATATACACATATCTATATATGCATTCCATTTTATAAAAAGAAAAAAGACAATAACTTTAAATTTATAATCCATATAATATCTTCTTTGGTGTCTTTCCGCTGGATTATTAAATCCATCACCCTTAATAGGGTAAAATAACATGCTGGTGCAACAGTTTGTTCAAAATCTTCAATCATTTTCTGCCCCCATCAGTAGTAAATATCCTCGTATATATATAAAAGTAAAAACAACCACCCGAGTGACATGATAATTATATCCATATAGTTATAGTTGTGGTATTCATCAGGATTGTTGATTCCCATCATCCTAATGAGTAACATCCAGATCTTCTGCATGCCCCAGCGTGACTCTCTTGCCTTATAACTCAAAATAATTATAATATATTTACCAGTAAAAGAAATCCAGAGTAGATGATTCAGATCCAACAAGGTAAGGCTCTTTTCACATCCCAAAATCACGGCATTACAGAGATCTGCCACAATCCTCAAGATAGTATTAAACAATTGTTCGCCTCCACTATCTTTTCAGATATTCATTCATTTTTTAAAGTCTCTGGCTTCACTGTTGCTTGGTTTAGACACTGCTGTTTCTGTGAGATCTATTTCTTTTCTTTTTCTTTTGCGGGTTGAATTTCCATTCTCATTTCGTGCCTACCAATTGTGTGTCGGCTGGTCAATTTTCATTCTGCTTTATGAATTGTTTTTGTTGGGTTAGTTTTGTCATCTCATCTTTCTTCTCCATCACTTGTATATCAACTGGTTGATTTGCGCACTTGTCTGTGACTTGATGGTTCATCACATTAGAGTCGGATGACACTGCTCTCTTATTTATAGACAGTCCAGCTGGGGTATCCAGGGAGTCCAAAGACAATTTATCCACCACAGCCTCTGTAATTTGATATTTTCCTTTTGTTTCCAACTCCTTTTGCTTATCCTGTATTATGCCTAAAGATGTTAAGTTCATTTTTAAAAATTTTTGATAAAATTCTTCCGCTTTTTCAACAGTGTTCAGTTGATATCTTACTCCTTGATGTCTCAATATTAAACCAACTGGGGCATCCCACCTAAATAGGATATTTCTTTTTTTTAACTCAGTCACTAGAAAGCCAAATTTCTTCCTCTCCATTAGCATCTTAGTCGGGAGCTCCTTAAAAATCCAAATCTTTCTTCCATGAAATTGCAAAGTAGAATTAAAAGAGTTCTGCACAATATTATTCCTAATTTCTTTATCTGTAAAATAGATCACCACATCTCTAGGCAATTGCCTTTGCTTTGCCAACCAGGAGTTTATTCTGTAAATTCTATCAATCCTGCAAAACACTTCATCAGGTTGAACCTTTAAAATCCCAGCCAGAATTTCAGAAGATATTTTCCTTAAGTCATCTCTATTATTTTCCTGCAGACCTCTCAGTCTAATTGCGTATTCTGTAAAATTATATTGAATCATTAAAACTTCTCTTTCAATCCTCTGTTGCACATTTTCTCCATTACCAGTCTTTTGGTCAACCTCCATTTTAGGTTTGTCTTCTGAGCTATTATCCTGAATGTTTACCAAATCCTTTTTAATTTTTTGAATCTTGTCATCCAAATTCTCCTCAGTTTCCTTCATTTTAGACTCTAATAATTTAGTCTTTGCATCCACCCGAATCAGAAAGTCTGATAAACCATTAGCTGTTTTTAAAATCTTTCGATTCAAAAAGTCAAACTTTGATTTCACCAATTCACCAATTTCATTAATTTCCTACTTAAATTTTTCGAGTTGCTGGTTCACAATCTCATCCCTTCTTACAATCTCTTCAAGAAGAAATTCTATTATATTAAAATCAGGTTTCTGACACTGGAGAGTTACAATTTGTTGGTGTAATTTATTAATGGGGGAAGTCCCTCCCCTGTTTGTCTAGCTGTGTGAGTCCCGATGCCATTTCCCACACAGACAAGATTTAGTAAAAAAGAGAGAAAAAATAGAAAACGGAAGGACTTTCCCTTAAAAAAACAAGAAAAAAAACTTCTTTCCAATCAAAAACAATATCAAGTCTCCAGAGAAAAAAAAAGAGAAGAAGACACAGGAGCGAAGTTTTGTCTACAAATGTAGCCAGTGATATTTATTCCGCTACATTGTAGTAATAGAAAACGGAAGGACTTTCCCTTTCAGCCTCTTCTCCAGCCGCGGCAGACGCCATTTTAAAAGGCTCTTTTTCCCCCTTTCCTCTCCTCTTTTCTCTAAAGTAATTTTTTAAAGAATAAGTAAAATACTTGCGATTCAGTATTAAAGGTCCAGCTCACATTTTCTTTGAGTATTCTGTTAAATTCGCAGGCTTGCTCTTGACGCCTGGCTCTGCATTAGCAGAGGTCTCCCAAAGCCCGGAGCAGCGGCAGGGGATATGGGGCTTCTCATCCGCTCCGTCCCAAAAGTAAAAAAAAAACTTTTGGGACTCTGCAGAGAGTTCTACCCACCCCTGCCGGCTCTATCTCCGTTTCCTCATGGAAACGGAGTTTTTTTGAGCCGCCATTCCGCTGTGAAGGCGGCTCTAACAGGCAGTGGAAGCTGACGATCCCAAAGGAACGTCTGGCGGCGGGCAGCAGCAAACCGGAAGTCCCTATTCTGGAGGCTTTTGAAGAGGTTTCTATTGGAACCTATGTGATTACTGGCCCCAGAATCAATCATCCAATAATTATGTAAATTGTTGTCAATCTCTTCAGTATTTAAATAAGGGATAATATTAACTTGGTGGGCTCTGCTACTATCTTTATGGTTATTTTTCATGTGATAGCTTTTCTTATTTGTTTCTTGCTAGTTGGCCTATAACTATTGTTTTTTGGGCATTCATTCTTGAAGTGTCCTTGTGAGCCACAGCTATGACATTTGGGGACCGTATTGGCCCTGTCATAATTATTATTTGGTCTCCTAATGGGTCTTTGGTTCCTTTGTTGGTATGGAGCACTATCCTTACGTCTTCTGTCATCGTTTATGAGGCACCCAGAAAGATATTCCACATTTAGGAGTTCTGGAACCAAACCATCAATAGTTGCAATAAATGTATCCCAGCTATCATCCAGAGAGCTGAGCATTACGCTAACTAAAGATTCCTCTGATACATTGTGGCCACGTTGAATTAAATCAGCCCTCATCCCTTTTAATTTTGCAATATACTCACTCATATTGCTGCCTGGTTTAAGTTTTGTCCCATAAAAATTTATTGATAACTTTGTTGTGGTGCCCACATTTTGAACTGCGAAAGAGATTATTTAATTTAGTCCATACTTGTTGGACTGTGAGACCATCAGGTATACTAGGGTATAGGGCTGTGTCGATGGCTTCTAATAGTATGCTATAAACCTTTTTTTGCACCTGTTCATCCTCAGTTGACCAGGGGATGGTAGGTGGGTTAGTTTAACATATATAAACAATTTTACTTCATGAGCACCACCTGGACATGTTTGCACCAATCTAGATGGTTCTCTCCATTTAATTGTAATTTTTTGACCCCTGGGGCAAAGCAGGAATCAAAAAATGCATTAAATTATTATTTTCAGGCTTTTCTGGCAGCTGTTGCTGACCAGGGTGCTGAATGTCAACACTCCCTATAGCAGGCATAGGAATAGCTGTAAGAAATGCCATTTAAGAGGTTTTTCACACTGCGCATGCGCGAGGTCCTCAGTGCAATGTGGCTGTGCATGTCTCAGTCCTGGCTGGAGCTCGATTGGGAAAGACATCTTCCTTTGGGCTCCCAAAGAAGGCCGTGGCAGGGGTCCCGGTCTGCTGGGTTGGGCCTGAAAGGCCTGAAGATCATCAGGAAAAGCTGGTTGGGCCCGGAGTCCTCAAAGATGCGACAAGGAGGCCTCGGAAGACTCCCAGGCCTTGTCAATTGGCATGGGACTGCTGGGTTGGGCCGGAAAGGCCTAAAGATCATCAGGAAAAGCTGGTTGGGCCCAGAGTCCTCAAAGATGTGACAAGGCCTCGGAAGACTCCAGGCCTTGTCAATCGGCATGGGACAGCTGACAAAATGCTCTGGAGTTGGCAAGTCTGATGGAGGGCGAAGACCTCGGATGGAAGATGCCAGCTGGCACGCTGTCATCGGCAGAAGAGGATCAGCCATAGGTGTGAGGATCTCAGCCGGAGGTCCTCCGAAGAATATCTGGGCCGGTGAGTCTTGCTGCGGTGGTGGGCGGTATGCCTCAGGATCGTGTGGGCCGCTCACATCAGGTTGGATAGCCAAGGTTGCAGCCTCAGCCATATTTTTAAAAGTTTTTACTATGGCGCTGCAAGCGGTGACCAGGGAGTCTATGGCTCCATGTAGACTAGTTTGTCTCTGGGTTGTTTGGCTGGGTGGTCGTGTTGGCTGACCCTGCAGCATGCATGGGATGGCCAGGGTTGGCAGTCCCGCTGCTGTTGGTGGTGGCTTGTAATTAGTTGCTCCCATTAGTTGTCTTTTATTAATGGGGTTTGTAGGAGTTGTTAGGTCTTGGGCCTGTTGGTGATCCATGGGCGTCGCCATTTTAAATCTTGTGACAGCAGGAAGTGGTGAAGCCGCCATTTTGTCTTGCTGCTGAGCCGATGCTGGTTCTGTCAGAAAATTTAAAGGGGCAGGTTCTGACAGAAATTTTTTTGCCACCTTTTCTCTGGCATAATGGCTCACTGGAATTTCTATGGCAATTGAATTGTTTTTATTGCCTTCAACATATTTCTTGATTTTTGAAGGTCAGATGGCCTCATTGTTATGAGGAGATTAGCGAGTTAAAGCCCTTAGGATATTGTATCTGAACTTTGCTGCTTCTTTGGGGTCAGGAGTTGCTTCAAGCAGAAGATCATAAGGGTCTTCTTCTGCTGTTACTTTGCCAGTATTTTCCTCATAGTGAGGAAAAGTCTCAGGACTTGTGGCTACTGATCTGTGTCCTGCAATTTGCCTACAGGCTCCTCTTTCAGCATTCTTTAGCGTCTTCATCAGAGCTATCAAAATTAGCTGTTCTGCTGGTCGCATTTGTTTCGTGGTTTTCTTTTTTTTTTATTAAAGAGTTTTACAAGACAAAAAACATTTTTACAAGAAAAACATAAACCGTTTGCCATCTTTCCATATATGGATTGTACAATCACATTTGCAAATTAACAACCTCTTTAAAAAAAAACAATTACGTAAACTCCAAGAACCTCTATTTTTCCTTCCCTCAAAGAGGGAATCATTCTCTGCTACCAATTTGTTAGAATATTTTTTTTAGTTAGGTTGTAGAGATCAATTAAATCTTTCAATGTTCCAGCAGCTACAATTAAGCCAGATTTCTTTTATCAAGAAAACTTTAATTGTTTATTTAAATGTTTATTTAATTGTTTATTTAAAGTATTTAAAGTCAATAAACTATTTACATTTCAATTCACAGAATATTGTCTCTTGGTCTTTATTTTGTTTCTTAGGTGAATGTGCCTAGAGCATATTCCCTTCTTCTTCTTTTTTTTATTCTTTTCATTTTATTGTAAAAAAAATATTTCAATTTTGTTTAAACATACAAGCAGAATTTCTCTTTTAATACTCCTTGTTAACACTGTTTAAACTAAATGAACAAAGCAAAACAATTTGAAAAAAAAAATGAACATTAACAGCCACAAATTTGGTATTTACAAACTCTTTCTTTATAAGTTATTTACAAGACAACTGATTTTACATATTGAAAATGGTATAAAAAGACTGCATTTGCAGACAACCACATTTGGAAGGGCGGAAAAACAAGAGAAAGGGAATTATAGACAGTTTTTAGGACTACCATAAAATTGGTTAAAAAATGTTTGTTTTCAAAAAATCAGGTATAATTTGCATTGGCTTTTTTCATTTTATCTAGCCATTTTGACAGAGTGAGTGTCTGTTGTTGAATGTTTGTGATAAGTCTGTCAGGTCAGTGTATCTCTTTGTGTGTTCTGTTCTCTGAGAGGAAAGGGGGGGTCATATTTATAGAGTGGCTAAGCCACTCTCCTTTCTGTCCCTTAAAAAATGGAGAGAAAGTATAAACACAAAACTATCCTTTCAGTATAGATAGTGTAGTTCAGTGGCACTATTTTAGATTATTATCTGACAGAGGTTAGGAGCATTCTGAAGGCTGTGGACCTTAGAAAGGCTGCTGGTCCTGATGGTATCTCTGGCTGAGTGCTTAAAGACTGTGCTGGTCAGTTGGCTGGAGTCTTTTCCAGAATCTTCCATCGGTCTTTATCCCAGTCCATTATTCCATCTTGTTTGAAGGCTTCTACCATTGTTCCTCTGCCAAAGAAGTTCCCTATCAATAACGTCAATGATTACAGACCAGTGGCACTCACTCATGAAGTGCTTTGAGAAATTGGTCTGCTGGCACATCATTTCTGGTCTTCTGCATACATTTGATAAACACCAGTTTGCATGCAGAAGAAATAGATCTACAGAGGATGCTATAGCCATCACTCTTCACACTGCTCTGACTCATTTGAAACGGGGGGGGGGGGGGGGGGGTGGACTATGTGGGGATGCTTTTTATAAATTTTAGCTCTGCATTAAACACAATGATTCCACACAGACTAGTGCCGTGATGGCAAACCTATGGCATGGGTGCCACAGGTGGCACGTGGAGCCATATCGGTGGGCATGCGAGTTCAGTTCCGGCACGCATGCTGATTTTCAGGCCTTCTGGGCTCACAAGAAGTCATGAAACTTCTTGTGGGCCCAGAGGGCCTCCAGAGGGCCTCTGGGGGGGTGGGGAAGGCCATTTTTGCCCTCCCCAGGCTCCTAGAAAGGCCCTGGAGCTTGGGGAGAGCAAAAAACAGGCCTACTGGGCCCACAGTGACATCATGTGTCAAAAGCAGGGGGAACACGGGGGGTGGGTGGGATGCATAGAATTATTGATGTAGGCACGTGTGTGTGTGACCCCACCGCGCTCCCCCCGCTTTTGGCACGCAATGGCAAAAAGGTTAGCCATCACTGGACTAGTATCTAAATGCATGAATCTTGGGCTTTCTTATTCAATCTGCCTTTGGATTATGGATTTCCTTTCTGGCCACTCTTAGAGGGTCAGCTTAGGTAATCATATCTCTTCAACCCTTATTCTTAACACTGGTACACCAGAGGGTTGTGTGTTGAGTCCCTTACTCTATACTCTTTGTGTGCATGATTGCATTTCCACTAATACTACGCACACTAGTAATACTATTTCCTGCATTTCCACTAGTAATACACACGCTAGTAATACTATTACTAAATTTACAGATGATACAATAGTGGTGGGACTCATCTCCAGGGGGGTGAGTCTGTCTATCAAGATGAGGTGGAACGGTTGCTTTCATGGTATGGAGACCATAACTTGGTCCTTAACAGAAATAAGACCAAGGAATTTATAGTGGACTGTAGAAGGAATAGATCAGATATCCAGCCCTTGCTTATCAATGGAGACCGAGTGGAGCAAGTGGCCAGTTTAAGTTTCTGGGTGTTATCATAAAAGAGGACCTGACCTGGGGCACTCACATTGCAGCATTGGTAAAAGGGCCCAGAATAGATTATACTACCTGAGACTTCTCAGGAAACAACAACTGAAGGAAAAACTGCTGGTGATCTTCCACCACTGCATCATAGAGAGTATTTTAACATACTGCATCTGTGCATAGTTTGCCAATTGCACAGTGGCAGTTAGGACAGCAGTCCAGAGGGTTAACATCATTGCTCAGAGGATCATTGGTTGTCCTCTCCCATCTTTGGAAGAGCTTTATAGCTCCCGCTGCCTTAAGGAAGTTCAAAATATCCTTAAAGATCCATCTCAACATGGGCACTCTTATTTTTTGAACTATTACCATCTGGCAGATGGTACAGGATAATAAAACAAGGACAAATAGGCTGAAAAACAGCTTCTATCCCAGGGCAGTAACTATATTAAATTCTATGGTATAGTGCAATATTAATGCAATATTGGATTTTCAATTTCAATTATATAGAATGTGAAGGATGTGTGTTTGTGTTTTTATTTTTATTTTTATAATGTATCCTGAAGACAGAATTTAATTTTGTTAAAATAAAGCTATAATATTCTGACCATTAATAAAGTCTCTCTCTCTCCCCCCTCCCCCTCCCTCCCTCCCCCCCTCTCTCAGAATATCTACAATGCCAGGTAGATGCTAAACCAGGAATCCTACAATGCATCAGATATGGCATGGGCCTCCAACAAACTCAGCAACAAAGAGTATAGGGCAGTGAAAAAGACCATCTTCTTATTCTGAATGGTGAATTTTGAACATTCCTGGAATGTTAGCATGTCCATCTCTTTGGAGACAAGCTTTAATAGTATGGAAAGGATACCTGGCATCTTTGGAAGATTGTGGTACTGTCGAGTGTCAGAAAACCCCTCGACACAGGATCCTGGGGAATATGACTTACCTGAACAGGAGCAACTGTGTAGAGCATGATGAGCCAGAAGAACAAAGGCATGATGAAGGGGGGTGTTGTAGCGTTTAGCAGGGCACGGTGATATCAGGTGACGGACGGAATAGGGAAACAGGGGAGACGGGTCAGTAATCATAATGATGTAAGGAGAAAGCGGATACCAATGATACAAGGAACAACAGATTCCGGAAGTAGGTGGTGATTCACAACAAACTTGAATGGGATAGATAGCACGGTTACTTTAAATCCATAATAAAGCGAGGGCGGGGCGCTTGAATAGCATTCTCTAAAGCCAGATAACTGGCAGAACTGGGCATCTCCGACTTTGTTTCTCTTGAAGAACTTCAGCGCTTTCTGTTTGACCACCGTGTAAGCTACGATTAAACCAGATAGCCTCACCTTTGAGCGTGTGCGTGTGGTGTTTGTCCGGCGAAGCACAGGAGGTTGCAGAGGGAGCTGACATTCGATCAGAAATAACCTTCAGCTGGAATAATAGTTATAAATGCATCTAATTGGTCACCTATATTCTGAGAGAATTGAAGTTCCACCCAACCATAGCTATAAGTTGGCAATCAATAGCATAAAAATGAACGGACACTGTTCCTTCACTGCCACAGCTATCCATTATTACCATGACAGAATCAACTCAAGTTTGACCATCCAAGATGTCAGTTACAATGCAGTTTGTGTAAAAAGAGATTCACAGGTTAAGTGCTGTGTCTTCATCCCAAATACTCCCCATGTACTATACAGATTTGGCTCTCTTTTCTAGCTACAGTACATTAGATTGCAGCAAGAATCCAAAATAAGTTAATTACTGTTGGGCCATTAGAAGATTATATTGTAAATTAAGATTTTTGTCAGTCCTTGTAGATACACCAGATCTTGAAACAACATCAAAGGAACATACTCTAATCTTAAAAAAAAAAAAATCATGCCCCTAAGCAATGGTTCTTGCATATTTTCATCAGCACCTTCTTCTTCTTGAGGCTATAATGTCTTCTCTATCACCCATCCCTTCAGAAAATTGGAAGAGGTGCATTTATTTTAAGATGTAATCATTCTGATCAAAGGCTGTAAGCAGGCCATATTGTACTGAATCCAAAATAGTCATTTGCACTAGGCTGATCTTTCTGCCTTATTGATATCACTGAAAAACCAGATAAACTTTGAGTTTCCTAAGAAGTAAGTCTTCAAAACTGTTCTTAGACTTTAATTCTACACGTACCAGTTCAGTATAATTGAAATTATATTCATTTGTTCATAGCAAAAGGGCTCCAGGGAAATAAGTGGTGCTACCTAGAAGAACGGATCTACCTGGGCATTGGAAACATTTATTTGGGCATTATTATCTTCGAATGATGCTTGACATGAAACAGGCTATTGCTATTAAACTAATATCATTATCAAATTAGTATTGTCCAGAGTTTTATTAGAAAAAAGTTCCACTGGAGTTAATGTTATTTAATTCCTTAAAACTAAACAGGGACAAGTAAGTCAAGCAAACCTGCTGAGAATATGTCCAACAATCATGTGAAAACACTCAATGCAAAAAAAAAAAAAAAAAAAAGGTGGGGGGGATAAAAATGGCAATTGCTTCTGAAGAATACAGAATACAGTGGGAAGCCATTATAGCAGTGGTTCTCAACCTTCCTAATGCCGCAACCCTTTAATACAGTTCCTCATGTTGTGGTGACCCATAACGAGGGGTGGGTTCTAATTTTTTTTGCTACCGATTCTGTGGGCATGGCTTATTTTGTGGGCGTGGCTTGGAGATCATGTGACTGGGTGGGCATGGCTATGTGTATAGGGACTACTCAGAGGGCTGAAAAAAGTCATTTCTGACAGGTCCTCGGACTTTTGACTGGTCCTCACACTTATGACCATCCTCACATTTATACCTGTGCAGCATTCTTAACAACCATGTCACTCATTTCACAACTGCTTCTCTTCAACGTGGTATAAGATAGGGCAAAAAATGTAAAATGTGAGGACAATTGTAAATTCGAGGACTGGTCAAAAGCGTGAGGACCAGTCAAAAATAACTTTTTCAGCCCTCTGAGTAGTCCCTGTGCACAAAAGGACTACCCAGAGGGCTGAAAAATGTGATTTCTGACAGGTCCTCGCACTTTTGACCAGTCTTCGCAGTTATGACTGGCCATCATTTATGCCCATTGTACCATTCTTAACAACCATGTCACTCATTTCACAACTGCTTCTCTTCACCATGGTGACAACCTAGGGCAAAAATGTAAATTGTCGTAAGTTCGAGGAGTGGTCAAAAGTGCGAGGACCAATCAAAAATAACTCTTTCAGCCCTCTGAGTAGTCCATATGCATAAATGGATACAGCAATAGAGAGGGATGAAGGAAGGGAAGGGAAATTAGAGTAGGGTGAGGGTAAGAGAGGGAGGAAGAGAGGAGAAAAGGAGAAAAAAAAAGAAGTAGGGAGAAGAAGAAGAGGGGGGAAGAGAAAGTAAGAAGGAAAGAAAAGAGAGAGGTAGTAGGTTTGAGGAGAAAGATTGCTGTACAATAAAAAAGATGAAAGGGAAGAAAGCCAACCCCAAACAAATATAAAGATATTAAGATAAAGAATGAATTGTTAAACTTTAAAGAATAAAAGAGAACAAATAGCATTAAATAGCAATAATTAGAAACACACATACAAACATACAACGTATTTTCTTTGAACAGAGTATTTGGCTGGTTCCCAAATTTAAACAGTTGTAGGAGGTTAGCATCCACCCCTTTCCTAGAAGAATTAAATATTTTGGGAAATATTAAAAAGGCAGAATATTATATTTCCCTGGATGAGAAATGGAGAAGCATATTTTACAGACAAAGCAGCTCCCACCTTCCTGCCCCCCACCCTTTGTTAATGGGCCAGAGGTAGAAAGTCAATCCTTTGTCAAAGGACATTTGCAACACAATAGCAACAGAAACTAACACAATGGGCCCCATCTAGCAACCAAAACTCACCACACGTGACCTGGGAAGCACAAGTGACCTGGGAAGCACATGTGACCATCAGCCAGCAAGGCTAGCTAAGACCCCCACCCCCTGGCAGTCTGACAACCAATCAGGATACTCTTTCGGGGCCCCAAGAAATGCAAAGCCAAAGAGAGCATAAAAACCCGAGGATTTACTATCTTTGCCCCTTTTCTGTTCAGGAACTCAAGCCATGTGATCCTGTCCACCATTAAACCATCTTTCCAAGCAGTCTCCATGTTTCCAGTGTCTTTTTCCCCACTTGGAGGAGAACCCAGAAGGTTATTTCTTCCAACACAGTGTTTAGTCATTTCAATTAAATTTACAATTTCTATATTTCCTTTTTACCATATTTATTCCTCATCTATTTTTTTAAAAAACCAATATTACCCTTCATCTTCATCTCTAATCTTAATCAAATTCAATTTTCCCTTCTATTCTATATTATACCCCTTCCCATTGTCATCTATTTTTATATCCATCCTCACATTGGTTAATTATGTAATTATGTAATACAGTTGTTTAATACAAATTCAACATTTTAATATAAATCAATTAGTTATATAACTATCTTTTTTGTATATTAATCAATATGAACATGAATATTCCAATTATTTTCATGCAATCCAATTTCTTACAAATCAATTAATTATATTTACCAATAATAATAAACCAAATAATTTCGCCCATATATTCCTCCAAACCACAACTTAACCATTTCTGCTTTCAACACAATATACAATTAATAGTATCTCAATTATTACAATTCCCTAGTTAAATAGAGCTTTTTTTCTTTTGTGTTTTAAAATCTTGAACTCTCCTCTTTTGCCCTAAATTTCCCATTGTTTGCAGTTTTGCACCTACCTTTTTTGGTGAAGAAAAAGAAAAAGAAATCTCTCTGCCTCATTTTGTCACATTGCAGCAAAGACCCTGCTTCCTTATTTTCAGTTTCATTTTTCAGCATAGCTAGGGGAAAAAAATTTGCTCCAGGAATTTACCTCTTTGCAGCTAATTCTTTGAAGCCCTGCGGCAAGAATTTAAATGGTTTGTTTCCCTCTAGCCATCAGCTGGGACTCCGGAGGCAGCAATAGATTGGGAGTGGGTGGGGTAAGTGAACTGCGACCAGGCGATCCAACAGAGGCAGAGGGTGAGGGTGAGTGAAGGCATGGGGGGGGGCGAGAGAGGGCTTTGGCGACCCCTGTGAAATCGCCGTTCGACCCCCAAAGGGGTTGCGACCCCCAGGTTGAGAACCGCTGCATTATAGCAAAGCTGAGGAGCTGGATCAGACTGGCAACTAAGCTGCTATAGCAAGATTTAATTTCTTCAAGGCAAGAACTATGTAAAGTTTAGTCAGAAAATGTTTAATCTTAATCTTGTCAACTGGCTGGAAAATTCTGGGCATTGAAGCTCACACATTTTAAAGTTGACATGGTTGAGAAACATTGGCTTAAAAGATGAATAGCCTCAAATCTTTTCCTGTGGTTCTAGGAGGCACCTGCAGTTATAAAAGCTGAATATTGATGGCAATGTTTTGAGGCAAGAAATAAGAAAAGTTTAGTAGATCTAAAACCCAAGGTAATCCCATTTTGGGGCAGTTTTGATATGGCCTTGTCCATTTTGCATCCTCATTCTCCTTGCTATGACCCTGGGAATCCCAAAATTGTGAAATGAATTTTCAGGTCCTAAAAAAATCTATCAATCCATGGTCCAATCAAGATACCAAATGATCAATAAGTCCCCAAGGATCTAAATGGTTTTATAACTCAGGATTTTTTTCACTATCCCCAATTTGTATCCCCAATTCTAGTGCTTACAATCCTAGGCCTATTACCTAGGGCCCAGGGTTTCTAATTTCAGTATAACTTTAATTTAATGTTGTATAACTTACAACACATTGTAAGATTTCACAAACTGGACATGTATGTTTCCTGGCAATATGCAAGAGTTTTGATATTGCCTTATTACAGAATATTTTCTACAAAACCTAAACTCTGGTCTTCCATGTTGATTTTTCTTTCAGGTAGTAACCGATCCAGTTGCTACAATGAACACAAAACTTTCTTAAGAGTTCAGGGCTTTCTTTAAAAAACTGCTAACTGCAAATTAACAAGCCAAGCTCTTTCACCTTTAATTAGCTGAATGGCAGCTGCTGTCTGCAATAGACAACCCTTTTTTTTTTTATTTTATTTTATTTTATTTTATTTTATTTTATTTTATTTTATTTTATTTTATTTTATTTTATTTTATTTTATTTTATTTTATTTTATTTTATTTTATTTTATTTTATTTTATTTTATTTTATTTTATTTTATTTTATTTTATTTTATTTTATTTTATTTTATTTTATTTTATTTTATTTACTTAAAACATTTATATAGCCATCAATCTTGTAACTAGCTCTGAGTGTTTTCCAAACTGATTTTAATCTGCTTTTGTTTGCCTCCTCAACAGCTGGGGATTGGAGCCAGGAGCGCATTAGGCAAACAGCTTGTGTTAATGCATTCTGTTGAGAGTATACATTGTAATCTCTTGTAACCCCTTCCTCAACTATGAATGTAAACAGAAACATTAATTTCCCTTGCTGCAAATTTCTCAGAACCAGGCTGAGCATTTCAAAAGTTGGGAGAGTGGGCAGAAAGGGAAGTTGAAGTTATGTTCACTTGATTTTCCACTTAGTGACCAATTACTTAATGACCACATTGCCAGTCCCAATTTTGGTCACTAACAGGAGTTAATTGTATGTCCACTGAAAATGCATTGTAGCAGTATCAATCAATGGGTTGAGTTCCAGCACCCATTCCAAAGTGCCCATAGTGATGTCATGGCACTAGGCACTAGCAAGAAGACTCCCATTGTGTTCAGAGCAAAAACACCAAAAAAGAGCCCCGGTTGATATGCTTTTGGCTATAAATCCTCCAGCAATTCGATGTCTCCAATTCAATGTCCTCCTCCCAGAAACAGACCAGATTGAATTGTCATTGGCCACTTGCATTTTATTTTCATAGTCTATCCCAATAGAGGGTTGCTGCTACCAAGATTAACACCCACATAGTGACCTAAGATTTGATTTACCACCTCAGCTTTCAGTTGAGGGAGAAAATCAAAAATAGGAAAAGCATCAAGAAGGAGATGGGATGTGCATGCTAAGGGTCAAACTCCTTTCCTTCATATTTTTACTGAAGCAAATGGCATGTACTTTGTACTTTCTTTTTAGTTGAAAGTATGGTTTATTTCACTTTTTAACTTTATCCCTTGTAATATTGACAATTGTTATGGATATAAATAGATGCAGATACCCTCCATCTGAATTATTTGCACCTTCTGTTAAAGGTCATTGTAAGTTCAATAAAATACAGTGTTCCTTGATGTTGCTCCACAATCCACCAAGAAGCCCCTCCTCTTCCAATTGCTTATGAACAGCATTGTCCACAATGAGGGTCAAAATAAGCAAGAGGGTGGATAGAAATATGTGCAACAATCATGGCTTTTTTGTACATGTGCTGATAACATATGCATGACATATGTCATGACACAATGATCTATCTGCCATTTTACCAATTTGATGTCCACTCTTCTCCCCATAAATCTTATTTCATCTTCTTCTAACTTATCTCCTTATACAAACAGTTGCTTAGCTTCACATTTTTCTTGTTTCTCCTGAAAACCCCCCTTTGGTTATAGCATATCTAATTAATTTACAATTAAACTTCAACTTTCTGAGTTATCTTTTTCTTACAGATCTATCTGAATTTACGACAAAATATCTGGAGGGTACCAGGTTTCAGGAGATTCTGGTTTAAAAATTTTCATGAAACAGCAAGGCAAGTATATATCCTGAATCAGCAGCAGCCTTTTCAGAGCAATATCAGAATTCTGATTCAATTTAATGAAACATTTGATGAGCACTTCATTGTTCTTAACATTGCTGGCTAGTGAGTGAGGTGGGGAGGTGGGGGAGGGGAGAGGAAATTTTATTATTTTTGAGAAAGTTTACAAACCACCTTGAATAAATCTGGGAGTAACTGCTGTTGTTTGAAGAAAAATAATAATTGCCTAAGAGCATATTCTGTTCCTGATTAGTTATAGATATCAGGATTTGTGGAGCATATAAAAACATGGCATATTCTTCTGTGTTATCAGTTCATTGAGAGAGAAAATGGTTTCAATCACAACATTCCTTTTGTTCTGTACTTTTTTGCAATTGCTCTTTGCAGAAGGTAAGGACATATAAAAATTATTTTATATTTGTTCATTTCAGCCAGGATAGCATATCAATGACATTTACATAACTATTTTTCAGACAGAATTTATTTAGATAATTTATATAGTTTTGGATCTGTTGGATGGCTTGTTTCTTGCTTCCAAATCAAACTTCTTAATAGGAAGTGTCTTGAATTCTGATACTTTCTTCTGTTTCCATTTTAGATCATGTTCAATGCGTCTTCCCATTTATTTACAAAGAAAAAACTTATTATTCTTGCACCCTGGTTGATAGCAGGGGGCTGTGGTGTGCCACAACAAAGAACTATGCATATCAACAATGGAAGTATTGTTCCACTAGAGGTTTGACTATTTACATTTCTGAGCTACATTGATTAGTATAATTAGAAGATGTAACCCTTACCATCTGTCACTATCACAATTTAACGGCCCATCAATGTGTACCTTATTTATATGACACAAAAATATATAGTTGGGATGACAAGCCACACAATCCCCCCCGCCAATCTCCCAGAGTGGGTTTTGTGTCTCAAAGCCCATACTTGTTGCTCAAGAATTTATGTATTACATGCTATTGTCTGTAATTTGGCTATAACATATTGTAATTACAGTAGAACTTCTGGTTACGAACGCCTCTGACCACAACCAAATTGGGTTCCAACCAAAAAATTGATCACAATCAAACATAGCCGCAGCAGATTTCCCCTTCCATACCATTTTTTTTTTTGGTAAGTGCCAAATTTCCACTTAGGTTCAGGATATGACCAAATTAGGTTGTGCCCAAAGTTATGGAATGAATTATGGTCGTAACCAGAAGTTCTACTGTAGTTGGTTTTGAGGTTTATCATGATGTGTGAATTCAGCCCTTGTGAAACTCTAATTCTAAAAATGGCATTCTGGTATAAATTCTGTTTTCTCACACTTAAATGCAGCTAATAAATTATACATTATAATTGTTGTTAACCTAATTACTGTTAAGCTAATTAAACTATTTTTTCTTGATATATTCCTAAAGAACTGAAAGTCAGAGGTCTTAAAACAACATATATGGGGGCTTCAATGAATGCATTGGTCTTTTACTTTTTTAGAAAGCAAGGAAAGTTATCCATCTTTGATAAGTGGACTGAGAAATTTCTTCCATGATTTTAAGAATGTCTAAATCTAACCCATATCAGAAAAAGGCTAGTTTCAAAACAATGTTAGATTTTCAAACTCAGGTTTTCCTGCCCCAGCCAACAATTTTGGGAACTCTGTAATTGTTTTTAATTTTGTTTTGTCCTTGAAATGCAAGAGTATGAATAGTGGTGGGATTCAACTAATTTAGCAACTGGTTCTCTGCCCTAATGACCGGCTCGGTGGGCGTGGCAATGGTGGGTGTGTTCAGGGTATGTGACTGGCAGCACACGGCCTCCTGCATCCCCCTAGGAGCAAAAATGAGCTGCAGGAAGGCATGCTGCTCCCCCATGCCCCATTTTGGGCCTAGGATTTTTGCTCCAGGAGGCTTCAAAGAATTAGCTGCAAAGAGGTAAATTCCTGGAGCAAATTTTTTTCCCCTAGCTATGCTGAAAAATGAAACTGAAAGTAAGGAAGCAGGGTCTTTGCTGCAATGTGACAAAATGAGGCAGAGAGATTTCTTTTTCTTTTTCCTCACCAAAAAAGGTAGGTGCAAAACTGCAAACATTTAGGGCAAAAGAGGAGAGTTCAAGATTTTAAAACACAAAAGAAAAAAAGCTCTATTTAACTAGGGAATTGTAATAATTGAGATACTATTAATTGTATATTGTGCTGAAAGCAGAAATGGTTAAGTTGTGGTTTGGAGGAATATATGGGCTAAATTATTTGGTTTATTATTATTGGTAAATATAATTAATTGATTTGTAAGAAATTGGATTGCATGGAAATAATTGGAATATTCATGTTCATATTGATTAATATACAAAAAAGATAGTTATATAACTAATTGATTTATATTAAAATGTTGAATTTATATTAAACAACTGTAATATTACATAATTAACCAATGCGAGGATGAATATAAAAATAGATGACAATGGGAAGGGGTATAATATAGAATAGAAGAGAAAAATTGAATTTGATTAAGATTAGAAATGAGGATGAAGGGTAATATTGGTTTTTTAAAAAAATAGATAAGGAATAAATATGGCAAAAAGGAAATATAGAAATTGTAAATTTAATTGAAATGACTAAACACTGTTTAAATTTGTGAACCGGCCAAATACTCTGTTCAAAGAAAATAAATTGTACATTTGTATGTGTGTTTCTAATTATTGCTATTTATTCATATTTGTTCTCTTTTATTCTTTAAATTTTAACAATTCATTCTTTATCTTAATATCTTTATATTTGTTTGGGGTTGCCTTTCTTCCATTTCATCTTTTTTACTGTACAGCAATCTTTCTCCTCTCCTCTCCTACCACCTCTCTCTTTTCTTTCCTTCTTACTTTCTTTCCCCCCACTTCTTCTCCTCCCTACTTCCTCTTCCTTTCTCCTTCTCCTCCTCTCTTCCTTCCTCTCTTACCCTCACTCCTACTCTAATTTCCCTTCCCTTCCTTCCTCCCTTCTCTTCCTTCCCTCTCTCTCCTTCTTTTTTCCATCTCTTCTCCTTCCTTCATCTCTCTCTATTGCTGTATCCTTTTGTGCATATGGATTACTCAGAGGGCTGAAAAAGTTATTTTTGACTAGTCCTCGCACTTTTGACAACTCCTAGAACTTATGACTGTCCTCAAATTTTACGTTTTTCACCCTATCTTGTCACCATGGTGAAGAGAAGCAGTTGTGAAATGAGTGACATGGTTGTTAAGAATGCTACAATGATGACCAATCATAAGGGTGAGGACTGGTCAAAACTGCAAAAACCTGTCAGAAATCACTTTTTTCAGCCCTCTGGGTAGTCCTTTTGTGCATATGGACTACTCAGAGGGCTGAAAAAGTTATTTTTGATTGATCCTCGCACTTTTGATCACTCCTTGAACTTATGACTGTCCTCACATTTTACGTTTTTCACCCTATCTTGTCACCATGGTGAAGAGAAGCAGTTGTGAAATGAGTGACATGGTTGTTAAGAATGCTACAATGATGACCAATCATAAGGGTGAGGACTGGTCAAAACTGCAAAGACCTGTCAGAAATCACTTTTTTCAGCCCTCTGGGTAGTCCTTTTGTGCATATGGACTACTCAGAGGGCTGAAAAAGTTATTTTTGATTGATCCTCGCACTTTTGATCACTCCTTGAACTTATGACTGTCCTCACATTTTACGTTTTGCACCCTATCTTGTCACAGTGGTGAAGACAAGTAGTGGTGAAATGACTGACACAGTTGTTAAGAATGCTGCAACGGGCATAAATGTGAGGAAGGTCATAAATGCAAGGACTGGTCAAAAATGTGAGGACCAGTCAGAAATAACTTTTTTCAGTCCTCTGAGTAGTCCCTATGCACATAGCCACATCCATCCGGTCACATGACCACCAAGCCACACTCCTAACCAAGCCACGTCCACAGAACCGGTTGTTAAAAAAATTGAATCCCACCACTGGACATGTGGGGATTTCTGGGAGGGGTGGGATGGGGTGGGGCAGGTCCAGCCACTTGTCAGGCCTACCAGTTTGCTGAACCAGATGTAAAATTAACATCCTGTTCACTCGAACTGGCCCGAACCAGTTGAATCCCACCCTTGAAAATGTAACATTGGAAATTTAATGATATGAAAATAAAATCTGAAGTAATGTGACATAAAATATTGATCAAATATATATTTATATATCTTTTAATGTTTTCTCTTGTGTTTAGAATATGGAGGAAATTCTGGTGGAAAACCTTGTATATTCCCCTTTAAGATCAAGAACCATACAGTTTCTACTTGTCTCAAGGGAAAAAAGGGAAGATTCTGGTGTGCAACAACCTCAAATTTTAGTAAGGATAAAAAATGGAGCTTCTGCGCTGATACCAGTAAGATAATCTTGTGATATTAGCTTATTTGTTATTGTTGGCATGGCTAGGCTACTTGTACATAAAGGACAGTAAGGAGACTTTTTAATTCATAAGAAAAAGTAGAAATAAAAGTTTAGTGAGATGCAAAAATAAGGACAGTTTGGAATAAAGAGGAAGGATATAGTTTAGAGGCAGGCACATAACCAAAATATAATCCCTTGGGAAATAGGTTCAACAGAGTTATTGTAGCTGATGTTCAATGTAAAAGACCAATTAAATGATTTAGTTACATTAATATACTAGATACTGATGGTCATATGAATGGTCATATGAGATGAAGGAACAGGTTCTTAAATGGGACAAAAAAAGAGAGAAAGATATCATCTACATTTGTATCCTCATGTTTTCAACGGATTGATCAAAATACTTCTGGCCACAATAGATATGAAAGAAAACAACTTGAGAATATTAGCAAAGTCACTTGACAATGGAACAAAACAACTATGAGAATAATCTATATATTGAGACATTTTAGGAAAATTAGTGTATATTCAAATCAATTAACACATTATCTGTATCAATGTAGCAATTTCTACTGCTCTGTAGCCTAAGAAAGCAAGAGAGAATGCAGGTTTTCTGTAAATGGGTCATAACTGATAGGAGCATATAAGAATTTATAGGTACTATAAACCGGGAGGGAGAACGGCTGTAAGGAGCTCTCCCAAAAGCAAATTAGGTTTTTCTTTTTTTAACGTTTTAAAGTATTTTTATATTTTTAACTCATTTTTAATCTATTTTTAATCTATACCGGACTCTTACAAAGCACATATAGTGTGGCTACTGTTTGTTTTAGGCATATTTTAACAACACTACAACCTGCATTCCTGGCCTAGGCTACTCCTGTGACTCCTCCTCGCAAGGCCTGAAATTCAGATTATCGGACTTGTTGACAAACCTCACTGGAGGCCCCTAACTTCAGAGGGGATTTTGAGCTGTTTGTTTTTGGAACGAGTACAGTAAGGGACTGGCTGCAGACGCTCCTGGTAGGACTGCCTTTAATGAAACCCTATCAGCTTTTAGTCTGCTTCCCCCACATATTTCCCTGTGAAATAATTTAAACAATTTAAACAATTCTGAAAATAGATGATAGCAAAGAAGTAGAAGTAAAAGACAAGCCGTTGTTTGGAAAGGAGATTGGTTTTTATCTCTGTGGTGCCTTGGCTGAGACCATCATTAAGGCCTACCTTAACTACGATGGCTGAGGGAGGATAAATTATTGTGATATTTAATTCCGCCGGGAGAAGCTGGATCAATTGCCTACCAGAATGGGAAAGAAAAGTAAGAGGCAGAGAGCTTGTTCTCTCTCCCCAGAATCTATGACGGAACTTAATTACTCCAAGACTCTTAAACAGCTTAAATTGGATGACTTTATGGAGAGGTGTAATCCAGAACCCCAATCTGAACTTTGAACTTTGTCTCTGTGGACTGTATCACTGGGAGAGGGAGATACAGAAGGGGAGTTTTCTTCCCGGATTTCAGATTCAAACTTGCCTGCTAGAATGGGTGATTTTTCAAGCTCTATCTCCTCACCTACTTCTAGCTTCTTAAAAGAAGTTCCGACATATTCAGACCTCAGAGAGATGGTCTGTACTCAGAGTATGTTAACTGCGCACACAGTAGATTCAATATATGACTTACTGACATCGATCAAAAGAGACATCGAGAGGATCTTCCAATTCTTAAATGGCCCTCACTCTGCAGCTAAGGAGGGTGAGATTGCACACCGTCCTGATGTGCAGAGAGAATAGAAGGGTGTAAGACCTCAACCCAAACAACAAAGCATTGCAAGTACTGATGCTAACCCTCATCAAGGAAGAAGGTTGTTAAAGAAACAAATCGCTTTAAGGATAAGGAAAATCCCATGCAATAGAGGACGATGGACTTCAAAGGAAAGGATAATCCTCTCACTTGCACAGCTATTGAAATCTGATCCTTTATTAATAGATCTACTCAGATATGAAAAACTTCCTCAGCGACTTCCGGTTGGTGACTTGAGGCGACAGGGTGTCGGGTGAGTGATCGCTGCTCCCTTACACCCTTTACCACCGCGTTTTGGGGACCCCTTAGGGGCGCAGGTCCCGGAGAGACCTGCGGACAAGAGAGAGAGCTGGGCGAGCGAGAGTGTGGGACACAACCCCCCCCGCTGGACCTGGCAGCTCTGTCAAACCAACGCGGCGAGCCGGCCTTTTAATGGCGGGCCTGAAGCCGCAATAGCCAGCAAAAAGACGGGAGCTAAGAGGAAGATCTGAGGTGACGTGCCAGATCGGTTACCACCGTTCCATACCTGGAAGCGTTTGGCGTGGAGAGAGGGGCCGGCGGAGTCGGGTGAGGAGAGATCGATCGAGTGAGGCGGCGACGAGAGAGGGAGCGGATTGTATTGGCGGAGACCCGACAAGCCGACCAGGAATACGCAAAGAGCAGTTTTACCATTATAAAGAGCTCTGGAGATCGTGCCGAGAGGGAGAGGAGGGCGAGAGCTAATGCGGCTGGCACTGTGATTGGAAGCGGAGTGGAAAGCAAATAAGAGCTTGAGTCTCGATTCTTCTAAATCTTTTTTTATTCCTGTGAGCACCGTAAAGAAACAGGAAGCGCGGCCATTATTGAGTGGAAGGAGGGAGTTGGCAGAAGATTGACAGGAGGACGATCTAGCAGAAGGATCCACCATAGAGAACTGCCGGAACACATTGGAAACAGGGGGTGAGTGGAGAGAAGAAGATTGAATTGCCTTTCATCACTCCTCAAAAACTAAGATACATACAATTGGTGACATTTTGACTTTCACTGCCTACGTTTTAAGATTAATTGATTATTTATTTCCACTATTGGAACTTTGATTGCGCTCTGAATAATAGTATTAATGGGAATTAATGATAAATGGTTAAGGAATATAGAGTATAGAATTTAAACACTGATCTTATCTTATTGCGATTGAATATATTTCCAGGTCTATATATGTATATATAAGGGTTTAGATTTAAAATTAGCAAATTAATTACATAACTATAATTATTATATTTATATTTCCATATATAGTCAGTTAAAGCTATCTAGATATATTTATTTACATTTATTTATTATATAACATTTACTTCTATAGACAATATTAATTAATTTATTTATCTATTAATCTATTTATATTAACGGCATATATTAGCTTCGAACATTGATATTTAAGACTCATATTAATTGCTATATTAAGATTGGAATCTAGCTATATAAATTACGATATCTATATCTATAAGGTTGGATTTAAGGAAGATAGTTTACCGAAGTGAGGAATTGATTCCAATTAAATAAGATAGCAAACCTCTCAATAGACTTAAGAAGAGGAATTGCTAAAGCAAGTAAGGTAATACCATTGAATGGTCATTTGGAAAAATATTGAGAAAATTATAAAAGAACAAAAGTTAACGCTGAAAGAAATGGCAACAATGACATCGACAGTCCTAAAATCAGTTAAAAAAGTTCCATCTAACCCTGCATTAACAACACTATCCCCGGTAATTCAGAAACCCCTGGAAGGCTTACAAAAGACAGATAAGCCACCGCAAACCCCTACCCTCCAAACAGTACAATCCTCTCTATTCCTGATTCAAGAGACCATGCTTGCAATGCAGGAGAAATTATTAAATAGTCACTCCGAGCTAAAAACAGATATTCATGTCTTGGACGCAAAAATGACTGAGATCCAGGCCTCTATCGCAAATAATGAAAGGAGAATACAAGATGTAGAACAGAGGATGGATCAAAGCGAGAAAAAACTAGACATGGTAGACCGGACTTACACGTTACAACATAAAGAAATTGAAGAGTCCCTGCTACAGTTGGAAATGGATAAGGCCTCATACTATATCCGTCTCCAAAATATTTCAGAGGAGAAGGAGGAGGACTTAAGTGATAAAATAGCCGGGCTGATAGCTGATGTCCTCCAGCAGGACAAACAAGATATTATTAAAGAACTTGATGAGGTCTACAGGGTCCAAACGAATTATGTTAGAAGAAACAGACTACCCAGGGAGGTCCATGTGAAGTTCGCCAGAAAGAAAGTGAGAGATATTCTCCCCAATATAGCGAGAGAAGAAAAGATTGAATTCCAAGGAAAGGAGGTGAATATCCTAAAACAGATTCCTAGGAGAGTGAGGGAGGTGAGGAAAAACTATAGGTTCCTGGCGAGCTACTTAAACAGAAGAAATCTCGTATTCCGGTGGATCCTACCAGAGGGGATGATTGTATCATGGCAAGGAAGAAAAGTTAAAATCGGCAACCTGTCTGAAGCACAAGATTTTCTAGATCAAATAAGAGGAGGAGAAGAAGAACAGACCAGCAAAGGAGAGCTTGATACAGTAAACACGGAAGAAGAGACCTCGCAAGAGCAAATCACAAAAGAAGATATAGAGGAGGAGAAGAAAAAAGAAGAAGCGGAAGGACAAGGAAAAAAGACCAGACCAGTAAGAGCGGTTACTCTAAAGACAAACAAGAACTAGAACCCAGACACGAAATAAGAAATGGACGGCCTAAAAATCCTATCATTAAATGTCAATGGCTTGAATGATCATAAAAAGAGAAAAATAATCCTATCAAAACTGGCAAAACAGAATCCAGATATAATCTGTTTACAGGAGGTCCATATAAAAGAAAATGAGGCAAACTTCTTAGAATTCACTAAATTTGGCAAGCTATTTGTGTCACTAGCGCAGAAAAAGAAAAGGGGTGTGGCGATTTATGTAAAAAAGGGAATCGAGGCAGAATTAAAGCATAAGGATTCTAAAGGGAGAATCTTAATGGTAGAAATTAGGAGGGCCGATGCAAAAATGTTGTTGGTGGGAGTATACGCTCCAAACGAGAAACAGGGGCAATTTTATAAAAAACTACACGAACAACTAGGAAAGTGGGCCCAGGTGGAAATATGTATGCTAGGCGATTTCAATGGAATTGTTAATCCCCTGAAAGATTACAAAAGTGGAGAGAAAAAAAGGAATAAAAGGTTACCCCTGCCAAAAAGTTTCTTTGATCTTGTTGATGAAATTAATTTAATAGATATATGGCGTACTCTACATCCTCACGACTCTCAATACACCTTTTTCTCAAATCCACAGAATTCTTGGTCCAGAATTGACATGATTTGGACTACTAGAAAACTAGGTTTAGAAATCAAGACATAAGTACAAACACGTGGACTGACCATAAACTTATGGAAATATATTGGCATTACACCAACAAGAGGCGACAACAAAGATGGAGTCTAAGATCCAATCTCTTGTATGACAAAGAATTTATAACAAAATTAAATGAAGAAATTAAACATTTTTTTATCGAGAATGGCAGGCAAGATACGGCGAAGGAAATTGTTTGGGACACCATGAAGGCGTATTTGAGAGGAGTGGTGATTTCGTACATGGCATATAAAAATAAGGAAGAAAGGAAAGTCAGAGACAACTATATGAAGGACTTAGAGGAAGCAGATAGTAAACTCCAACAAAACCCGGGAGATGAAATGGCCAAACAAAAATGGATGATGGCAAGACATAATCTTAACGTCCTGGACCAAAAAGAGCTGGCACAAAAAATTAAGAGGATAAAACACTATCACTTTGAAAACGCCAACAAGTCGGGGAGATGGCTAGCTTATAGACTAAAAAAAGAACAGGAAAAAAATCAGATTCTTATATTAGAAGGTATTAATGGGGACATTCTGACAAAAGAAACAGATAAGCTAGAAAGAGCGAGAAAGTTCTACGAAACCTTATATAAAGAGGAAGTGATTGATCCAGACAAAATTGTACAATATTTGATGGAAGCCAAATTGCCACAGATAGCAGAAGAAGAGAGAGAAATGTTAAACAATAAAATTACAATGGAAGAACTCAAATCTGCGCTTGCCAAAATAAAGAAAAATAAAACACCAGGCCCAGATGGCCTCCCGGGGGAAATTTATGTGAAATTTGAGGAAGAACTATTATTAGAATTGTTGGACATATATAATGAGGTGCTAGCGGGTACAAGAATCCCAGATTCCTGGAAGGAAACTTATATTACCCTCATTTTGAAAGAAGGTGCTGACCCAAAGCAGATAGTAAACTACAGGCCGATCTCTCTGTTAAACTCAGATTATAAATTATTCACTAGCATAATTGCGGAGAGACTAAAAAAAATCTTAAATGGCTGGATTCATAGTGATCAGAAAGGATTCCTCCCTGGGAGGCAAATGAGGGATAATGTAAGGACAATAATAGACGTCATAGAATATTATGAACAACACCCGGAAAAACAGCTGGCGCTGGCATTCCTGGACGCCCAAAAGGCGTTTGATAACTTAAATTGGAAATTTATGATTAATCAAATTGATTTGATGGGATTTGGCACAAATTTTAGAAAGATGATCGAAAATATATACAACAAACAGAGAGCAAGTATATTAATAAATGGGGATAAGACACGGATATTCTGGATACAAAAGGGAGTTAGACAGGGATGTCCCCTGTCCCCCTTACTCTTTATAATGGCCCTGGAAATTCTATTGAGAAAGATTAGAGACAACAAAGAAATTAAAGGATTACAAATTAAGAAGGAAATTTTTAAAACACAAGCCTTTGCGGATGACGTGGCCTTAATAATGGAAGATCCCTTAAAATCTGGTCCCAAGGTGCTCCAGGAAATACAACAGTATGGCGAAGTCGCTGGCTTTAAAATTAACAAAACTAAAACTAAAATCTTAGTAAGAAATATGGCGGAGACGAACAAGAAACAATTAGAGAAGTCCTTGGAACTCCAAATAGCAAAGAAGGTAAAGTATTTGGGAATCTGGATTACTGTAAGATACTCCTCTTTAAAAGAGGATAATTATAGTCCATTACTACAAAAAATAAAACAGGACATAGATAGATGGAAGAAACTAAGACTATCTCTTACAGGTAAGATTTCAGCAATTAAAATGAATATTCTCCCCAAAATCATATTTCTGTTTCAGACTATCCCGGTGAATCTGGATAAAAAATATTTTCTAGAGATGGAAAGGAAGGTGCGAGATTTTTTGTGGGAAGGGAAGAAGGCAAGAATTGCTTATAAAACGCTGCAAGGGAAAAGAAATATGGGCGGCTTCGGATTACCGGATTGGCAATTATACCAGAAAGCGGCCAAGTTAGTATGGATCAAAGACTGGGTCACACTACAAAATAAGAGAATTCTGACATTAGAAGGCCACGATCTACAGGCAGGCTGGCACGCTTATTTATGGAGCCCAAAGAATAAAAAGAAACCATATTTTCACAGACACAAATTAAGGGAGACTCTGATTCAAACATGGGAAGAAATCAGACAAAGGTTTTATACCAAAATTCTGATTTGGCTTTCAATTATGGAGGCGTTGATCGCTACTAACAAAAGAGATATCGGAAAATTTGGCACATACAAAGATATATTGGACGGAAATGGTACTCTTAGATCTCGAGAACTACTAAATAATCAAGGCTTTAATTTGGACTGGTGGAGTTATATGCAGTTAAGCTCTAGATATCAAAAAGATAGGGACCAATTTGGGATAGAGACGAAGTATAGCAATTTGGATAAAATTATGTGGGGGATGGAAAAGAAAATGCTAGCCAGATTCTATAACTTTCTATTAGGAGAAGACAGAGCAGAAGGGATAGCTAGGAACCAACTTAGCATTTGGGAAAAAAATATCGGCCACAAATTAAACTTCAATGATTGGGAGGAGGCTTGGAATAGAAATTATAATTTTACCAAATCAGCAACTTATAGGGAGAATCATTATAAAATATTCCACAGATGGTATCTAGCTCCAGCTAGATTAGCAAAAATATTTCCTAATGCCTCACGAATTTGTTGGAAGTGTGGAAAGGAGATTGGCACCTTCTTTCATATGTGGTGGTCCTGCTCAGAGACAAAGAAGTTCTGGACAAAAATACAAACTTGGCTACAGGAAATAGTGGAAGAGGATATAAAATTATCCCCAGATATCTTCTTACTGGGAATGATGGGAGAAGGGCTCCACAAAGACAAAATACAATTAACGATTCACATCATAACAGCGGCCAGATTAATTTTTGCAAAATATTGGAAGGATAAACAAATACCTCCAGAAACGACAATAATAAGTAAAATCTTGGAATGTGCAGAGATGGTGAAATTAACCAGTATGCTTAAAGATGAGGAGAACTCAAAATTTAAGGCAGTATGGGAAAGGTGGTATATATGGTGGAATAATAGAACATGACTATAAGGATATACTTATTTCTTAATAGTGATAGCTTTGAAGATACTTACTGTATATGCACTGTATATATGTAACTACACGACACCTCAGATGTCATCTGACATTCGATATTTTCTCTTTTTATTTTGTAAAAAAACTTTTTAAAAACCAATAAAGTATTTATAAAAAAAAAAAAGAAAAACTTCCTCAGCATAGCAATTGTGTCCGACTAATACTGCATTTTGACAGCAATACTATACCGAATGCTGTAATGAAAAGAAAAGGATTCCTGCTCAGATTTGAAGTCATTCCTACAAGAGTCTTCTCGAGTGGGCCTATTAAACCGCTTTTACAAGGATTTAACCAAACTTCAAAAAATGGTACCTAGGAACCACTCTGCTACCTCCAGGGTCTTTCCTCCAGAATCCGGAGACACTATGGAGGCAGGCCAGATCAGGGAGGTCCCATATATAAAGGCAAGCACCAACAAGCCAGAGGATGTTATAATCAGCGAATTTGTCTCCTTGTCTCCAAAGGAGCAAAGGTCAATGTTAATTGAATTTGACTTATTAAGATCTTCGCTATCAGAAGCCTGCAGTTCAACGAGAAGGCCATCCAAGTCGGAAGAACAGGGAAAGCACATGCAGACAAGGCCTAAAGTCATAAAGTCCGTCCAGCGGGATAGAAGGGAAGGCAAAAGTCTTTTCAAAGAAACAAAGACTATGAATGTAGCGGCAGAAGTTCACCCTCCCCCAACAGTGCAACTACCCTCACCTGTCTCATCTTCTTTAAGAACAGAGGAGGCACTTCCGCAACAAACAGAGGCCACTTTTGACTCCTTTGGCACTCCAGAGAAGGCGGTGATAGTAATTCCGGACCCCTCCACCAGAAGAGTGGAGGAAGAGACACAAGGAGTAGTGCCTCGAGGTGATTGACTAGACAACAAATGGCCAACAACTAGGGTACCTTATATCCTCAGCCTTTCCCTCCTGTCCTGGAATATAACGGGCTGGAAAGGCATTGCAAACCGGATGGATTTTATAAAACTGATTTCAACACATCATCTTATCCTCCTTCAAGAAACCTGGCTGACTACTAATGATCCACAGATCAGCTTACCGGGTTTTGCCTCATGGCATAAACCAGCAGGCAAAGTCAATTTAAGAGGGAGGGCAATTGGGGGCTTAACCACGTTGGTCAAAAGGGATACGGGATGGAAGGGTGAAGAAATTTCTTTAGATCCTCAATTCCAATATATTCTGCCTATTAGATGTACATACAGGGGTATGGACTTAATCTTAATCAATGTATATATCGCTTCTTTTTCATTCCACCTTCTAGGAAGGGATTTGTGGGATGAATTAGACTCAGTATTAGTTACCTTAAAGGGACACTTTCCCCAAGCAAAAATTATATTAGCTGGAGATACTAATGCGAGACTAGGTCCCTCAATGAAGAGCTATGCTAACCGAGGCCTGGTAACAACTGGATACTTTTATAATAAGTTCACTTGGTCCTCAATGGACAAGAGGACCAATAAATATGTCCAGAGGTTAATTTCCCTCCTGTTTATGAATGATATGCAAGTACTAAGCGGCTCGAGTGATGGGTATATATATCCCTATACTTTCTCATCCAACAAAACCTCAACCTCTATCGATTATATCTGCACTTCCTCTAGTTTAGTACACCATTTTTCAGAAGTAAGAGCTATATTTAGAGAGGAAAGTGACCACTTTCCCATCACGGCTCTGGTTTCACTCTCTTCAGAAGTTAGGCTTCATTCAAGAGAGGAAATTGACACCTTAGCAAACGCCCGGGTTTATAACTACAAAAGGTTATATTGGCACAGACTTGATGTCAAATCTGTTACCACTTATTTGGGCTCAGACGAAGCCAGACACCTAGCAAGGGAAATCTCCCAATCTAAGCCCAGAGACAACACCCCAATGCCAGCTTATACAGAGCTAACTTCTACTCTTAGGAACTTAATGATCCAGAATGATAGAAAAGTAGATGGGATCTCTAGAAAGTGGTTTGATGATGATTGTCATAACTTGAGGTTAAATCTAAGAGCCACAGTTAAGAAAGTTAACCAATCCAGACAGGATGGTGATTATTCAAATATGGTTCAACTCAGGAGAGCATACAAATCCCTCCTGAAAAACAAGAAAAGTAGCTATAACACCAGGATCTGGAAAGAGGTAGAAATGGCAGCGAAATCCCAATTCCCTATCATCTTTTGGCATAAGATAGCCGGTATATTAAAACAACGTTCCCCATTTATGGACACTGATATACCAGCAGTAAAATGGGAGAAGCACTATCTTGCTTTATTTGATGGTAACAATACAACAAATGTCTTGCAATTGGATATCCTCCAGCAAGAATTAAGGAAATGTCCGGAATGGACACCAGTTACCCCTACCGAAGTTAAGCATATAATTCAATCCTTAAAGGCCGGGAAGGCCCCTGGAGAGGATTTGTTGCCTCCTGAACTCTTTAGGTCCAACATTGACTTTTGGGTACCGGTGCTGGTAGCACTGTTTACTTATATCGATAAAGTAGGGATAATCCCTGAAGGGTGGAGGTTAGCTATAGTTTTTCCAATTTTTAAAAAGGTGACAGAGCCACCCCATCCAACTACCGACCCATCAGTCTTCTTAATATAATTTCAAAAATGTATACGAAACATCTCCTAAATAAAATAGAGGACTGGTGCTTGGATAAGGAAATTCGGGCAAATGAGCAGGCAGGTTTTAGATCAGGTAGGTCTACCATAGACAATTGTTTTGTCCTTTCCCACTTAATTAATAAAGACCCAGGGGAAATAGCTGTATACTGCCTTTATTGATCTTACTGCTGCTTTTGATTCTATAGATAGGGACCATTTGTGGAGGAAACTACAAGTTATGGGGATGGACCCCAGACTTATTTTGTTGATCAGGATTCTCTATACTAATACGGCAATTAGAGTCAGATATGCAGCAAATGGGGCCTCAACAAACAGCATACTGACAACTAGAGGAGTGAGGCAGGGCTGCCTGCTGGGCCCTACTCCTTTATATAAATGATATCCCTGCGCAGCTGGATGATCTTATGACGCACAGCCCCCAAATAGGCTCTAGATTTATTAACGTATTAATGTATGCCGATGACTTAGTGTTGTTTTCTAGAACCCAAATAGGAATGAGGAGACTTCTTGACAAGCTCACATGTTACTGTACTGCAAACCACTTGACTATAAATGTAGCTAAATCAAAAGGTTTAGTCTTTGGCAACAAGAATAAAAAGCACAATTGGCAGATTAACGACACAAAAATTGAACAAGTTACCCAATATACTTATCTTGGAATTGTTTTTTCCAGTGCAGGAGGTTGGACTCCGCACCATCAATACTTTTCTCAAAAGGTTAGAGCAGGAGGAAGCCTTGTATCTAAATTAAGTAAACGAATCCAACCAACCTCCATTTTACCTCTTCGTAAAGTCTTTCAGGCTAAACTTGTTCCAATCATGCTCTATGGTGCTGAAATTTGGGATCTTACAGAGGCCCCCATATTAGAGAGAACTCAAAATAATCTGTTAAGGAGGATGCTTGGGGTAAACAATTCCACTTCAGCTGCAGCCGTCAGAGCTGAATTGGGACATTTCTCACTGTACACCTATACAATCACTAGGGCGGTAACCTACTGGCTAAAAATGACCCAGATGGATGCCAGCAGACTCCCTAAAATATGTCTAGAGGAACAGCAGATTTCAAATCCTCAAAGGTATTCCTGGCTTACCTGGCTGTCAGAAATATTGAACCGATATGGCATAGGGTTTCCATTGTGTGACACTCTGAACCAAGTTAAACAATGGATTAAAGATATACACGGGCAAATGGATATGGCAACCCTTTCAACTAATCATTCCCTTAAACTGCTGACAGCAGTTAAAACAACTTTCACCCTGGAAAAGTATTTATATTTAGAAATGCCATCAGTGGAGAGACAGTTATTTGTTAAGTTTAGATTCGAACTTCTAGATACTAATGTTAGTTTCGGCCGTTATCGGAAAATCCCGTATGACAAAAGAATATGCATATGTGGGGTAAACGTCGTGGAGGACACGGCACATATAATATTCAAATGTAGTCTCTATCAGGAAGTTAGAAATCAATATCTGTCCCCAATTATAAATAAATTTCCCCACTGGTATATAAGCCAAAAATTAGCATTTCTGTTGAGGGCTGACTCTCCTCCCCTGGTAAGAGCGATCACTCGATACCTTAAAAGGTTGACGGCAATACGAGCCAGTTATATCAAGGAAAATTTTATCGATTGTAAGAAAGATGAGCTCAGTTAGAGAGGAGCTATCCTATTTGGATTATCTAGTCTTCTAGTCTTGGCAACTTAGCTATTGAAATTTGATCTGGTAAAATTTTAATGTCATCTATCATATATTTTTAGATTGCTATTTTTGTAACTGTTTTATCTTTTTCCCTTTTTCTTTTCTGTTTTGTTTGAATAGGCCTTCGGGCTATTCAATAAACTATACTATATATATATAAGAACTTATAATAAGAAATGCTCTTAAATGAAAAAAAATGCTATTTCTTAATTAGTTTGAAAACAGCTGAACTATATGTACATTAAAGAACTAACTACGTATCATTTCTTCTAGGACAGGGTTAAACCAGGAAAGCTTGTTGGATAATGCATGTGATTCCTCAGGTAGGACAAAAATAAATAGGAAAAGGAAGAGGTATATTCTTCAGATGCTGATGTTAGGTGGGGAAAGGATCTGGCTGTAGTAGTTTCTCAAATACTAATACATTGCTTTCATATTGCTAGATATAATGTATTACAATAATTGTAATGTTCTCCCACAAACCTTTTTTTTTTTTATGAGATGGACAACTGCTGTTCAGTTAGTCTCATGCAAGTTTCTAGCTCTCATTTTGCAGACAGCAATATTCTTGATGAAAGCTTGGAATGGTAGTTTAAGCATTTAAGAAACTTAGTACTGGAACATAAGAAAAATATCCTCTCCTTTTTCCATTTCTATTCTACAGAACAGTCTATGTAATAACACAAATATAGTGAAGATGTCTGTCTGAGCCCAAAATAGCCTGAAACATTGACTTGACATTTGTACAAAATGGACTCTAAGGTGCATTTATAGGATTGACTACAAGGAAAAAATAATTTTTCTATTCTGTAGATTGCTTCTGTTTGTAGTGCTTCAAAACTCTTTTTAATAAATTATTTACATTTAGCGCCCCAAATTACTTTATTTTTTTTAAATATTAAAATTTATTAAATATTACAGTAATTTCTAGCCACATGTAGGTATCAACACTTGCCCTTAAAAAATAAAAATTAATAGCAATTGGTATCCTGGCCTCCTATGGGTTCATTATGTGGAATATACAGTATATATATAGTATATATAGTTAGTACAGTATATATATATAGGGAATATATACCCTACTAAGCAGGTATATACAAAAGTATGCAGGTGATTGCTTAACGCATTGTAAGCCGCCCTGAGTCTCCGGAGAAGGGCGGCATATAAATTGAACCAATAAATAAATAATAAATTTGTACATTAAATTGTGGTGGCCCTGCTTAGCACCTCTGAGACGATAGTTGGGTAATAATGTAAATAACTATTTGCTTTTTATACTAAATGCAACCTATGTAGCATTCTTATCCTTTCTAAGTGACTTGGGTATGATTTTTGTTCCTGCCAAATAAAATAGATCGCAAAAAGTCTTTAAACAGCTTTTAAGTTATAACTGATTCTGTAAATGAAAATCTTGAACTTTTTTGAACTTTATCATATGCATTGTTGTCTTTTTTCCCTCAGATTCCAAAATCAAGAAAATTTTGGATGCTTTGATTCCAGGGATGATAATTTTCCAATTAAAGTTATGATATATGCAATCTTATCTTTGTAAATTTATTACTGCAAAAAAAGTCTAGGCTTGCTAGAAGTTATTAGACCTTGCATTATGCTACTTTACACCTAAGAAATGATTTTATTGCCAGATGTGGCAGGCTCCTAAACTCCATATGTTTGCTGTACCAATTTTATCAGCTTCCAAGTAACCTGTGCATCAACTTTGGAAAGAATCCATAATTTTTCTGCCATGTTATGGTTAATTTAAAATTCTTATCTTCAGAATAATGTAGGCTTAAAGGTTTAAAATACTATATTTTTTTAAACTGATTCGCTATGTAATGTTTAAAAAAACTGATTAAAATGTTTTTTTTTTTTTATGTGCCTTTGTTCATTGAGGCATTCAATAATGGAAGGTATAGCAGAAAGAAAGCACACTCTCCTTCAGAAGATTTTATAGACCAGGTTTAAACAACTGATTGATCAATCAGTCTGAATGTCTTATTCAAATATATGTGATTATGACATATTTTTGTTTTGAATTGTTGGACTCCTCCTAATCATTTTTGATTCTTTGTAATAAATATTTTCAGCAGCAAACTGGAGCATATTTCCTAGACTGGTTTAAACACTTAAATGAATTCCATAAATAGACTAGAAGCCAACAGAAAAGCTGCCATGGATGTGTTGCAAGAGTTAAAGCTGTATCTTTACAGATGTAGATCTATGTAGATAAGGAAGGAAAGTAATGCATGCAAAAAGGGAGACATTATAGGAAATAATGGATTAGGAATTTGAACAAGAGAAGTAGCAATGGCTGGGAGGGATCAACGGTTCAAAAAGATGAATTTGCTACATTTGATCCCCCCCCAAAAAAATTCTAGGCATAGTATTTTTAATCCAGATTAAGATTCTAGGATGGGATACTTTTCATTACTGACTGTGATCCAATTCTGAATTGAATGACACCCCTTGACACACTTCTACCATGGCAAGCTGGGGGCATGTCAATGGGAAGTCTTTTCTTTGTTCCTATGGTGATCCTAAACAAAATCAAAACTGGAGTCAGGTATGGGGTGAGGAGTAAAGTCTTCTTACTGCTCTCCCAAGACTTTTAAATATCTGAAATACTTTGTGGCAGTTGATGCTCCAGACAAAACTCATCTATCTCTTCTTTGGTTTAAAAGGTAGAGCTAGTAGATGTGTCTTGCATAATGGAACCAGAGGCAGCTCTACACTCAAGCCACATAGCCAGGGTGAGCTTGGCCTTTGAAGAGCTTTTGAACTCTGGTCCTGTAAAACAGACATAACCTGAGATAGTTTCATATCCACACAATGAAACTACACTTAAACGTGACAAGTTCTTGATCCAGTCCTCAAACTAAAGAAGCACAAAGTAATCAACATTTGTCAAAACATTACTTTGATAAAATAACAAAGAACCAGTGACACTTTTGAAGGATTATAGCCAAGTTCATTATATCTTCTATATTCAAATATTTTCCTTAAGAAGGATCTTAGTTGTTACAGAAAAAAAAAGGGTGTTGTGTTGGTATATGAAACATGGGCAGAAAAGGCTACTACATTTTTGTTTTAATTCCAGGAGACTGAGAATACTCCCCCTTTTTATTATTATTATTTTTTTTTATTAATTTGATTTGCCCTGGAGTGTGATATCTCACCAACAATCTTTTTCAAGCTTTATATAGACTAAAGATAATGAAAGTTTGGGGAAAAGCAACTGTTGAAACAGCTTCTAGTTTCAATTGTTGAAATACACAAACAAATTGGGCAATTAAATGCTGGAATAGCCCCAGGTCTGAATTGATACAAATAGACTCTAAGTGTTAAAATCTAGTGATGGTTTCAACTTCCCCTTACTTTGATAAATCACCCTGCATTTCTAGAGACTGGGTTTCAGCCATATATTATCCACATCTGACAGAAGAAGGAAAAAAATGATTCAGTCAATTACCATGCAGTGAGTTGGCCTAGCATAATAAGTAAGAACTATGCTATGCCAGACTTCCAAGAACTGGAAGTTCTTGTATAATTAGAGGGTACAGACAGGTTTTGCTGAAATTAGTTCTGTTTTAGATACATGACCGATATCCACACCTGTGATTAAAAGATATCTTTTAGTCTCTTTTCTTTTTGTAGATCTTTAGCAAGCCATTCTGCCTATTGAAAACCAAATAACTTGTGATTATAGCATTGAAGGGGAATACAGAAAAAAAAAAACTTTTTTAAAAAATCCAACACAGTAAATCACGCAAAAGTAGATGAAAACAAAGACATCAAAATATAGAGGTTAGGCACAGTGAGATGAATGGTTATTGTAAGAGAATTTATGATGGGAAGATGTAAGACTAAATGAAAAGATCCATCACGTTTTCTAACTGGCAAAAATTGGATGCTGAAGGTGATTTTTCCTTCTTGATAAGACTATATTCTAAGAAATGGTTAATTATTGGTTTCAACCCTTCTTGGAATATAGAATATTGTTTAATATTTACAGGATTGAGAGTAATTTCCACAGGAATTATATATTTTAACCCTCCTCAGTGCAGCTCGTGCAGGAGAGGTGTTACATGGGTGCACCGAGTCGCTCCCATAATCACCCGCGCGGCCACATTCACTCCCATAATCACCCGTGCGGCCACATTCTGCACCAGTTGGAGCCTCTGAGTGCTCTTCAAGGGGAGCCCCATGTAGAGAGCATTACAGTAGTCCAGACGGGAAGTGACGAGGGCATGAGTGACTGTGCGTAAGGCGTCCTGATCCAGAAAGGGACGCAACTGGTACCCTATAAGCAAGTCACCTCAAGGTCGACCTCTGTCCCCCTGCCAACACAGACTGCATACGGTCAAAGAGGAAGGAGGAGAACCACCGCAACACAGTGCCCCCCACTCCTAACCCCTCCAACCAACGCAGCATGATACCATGGTTGATAGTATCAAAAGCCGCTGAGAGGTCTAATAGGACCAGGACAGAGGAGTAACTCCTGTCCTGAGCCCTCCAGAGATCATCAACCAATGCGACCAATGCCGTTTTCATGCTGTACCCTGGCCTGAAGCTTGACTGGTATGGATCTAGATAGACAGCTTCATCCAGGTACTGGGGAAGTTGTTGCGCCACCATACTCTCAACAACCTTTGCCACAAAGCAGAGGTTGGGGACTGGACGATAGAAGGCTTTTTGAGGAGGGGCCTCACCACCGCCTCTTTCAAGGCCGGAGGGAAGAAATCCTCACTCAAAGAAGCATTAGTAATCACCTGGAGCCAGCCTTGTGTGACCTCCCAAGAGACCAGCACCAACCAGGAGGGACACAGGTCCAATAAACATGTGGCAGCGCTAAGCCTACCCAGTATCCTGTCCACGTCCTCGGGAGTCACAAGGTCAAACTCCTTCCAGGTAACACACTCAAGACCCACCTCCATCACCCCATCTGAACCCACCCAGTTGGAGTCCAGGCCTGAGCGATTTTGTCATGCAGGTATTGCACAAAATCCTCAGCCCTACCCTGTAAAGGGTCTTCCCTCGCTCCCAAATGAAGAAGGGAGTGGGTCACTCTAAACAGGGCAGCTGGGCGATTCTCTGCAGATGCAATAAGGGTGGAAAAATAATTAAATTTCTCCACTCTTATCGCCACTAGGTGGATCTTAATATGAGACCTCACCAGTGTTCGGTCAGATTCGGAGTGGCTGGCCCTCCAATCACTCTCCAGGCATCTTTTCCGGCGCTTCATCTCCCTCAGCTCCTCAGAGAACCAGGGAGCCAATTGAGATCGGCATCAGATCAGAGCTGCAAAGGCATGACACGGTCAAAAGCTCCACTGGCCGCCCTATCCCAGGTGGCCACCAGTTCTTCTGTTGAGTCGTGAGCCAAAGCCTCAGGGAATGGCCCAAGCTCCATCTGGAACCTATCCGGATCCATCAGGTACCTGGGACGGAACCACCTATTCAGTTCCGTCTCCCTGCGGCAGAGAGTAGCAGCTCAAAAGTCTAGTCGAAGGAGTGAATGATCTGACCATGACAAGGTCTTGATGATTATATCCCCTATTTCTAGATCATTCGACCGCTGACCAGAGACAAAAATCAATCCAGAGTGTGCCCCCCCCCCGTGAGTAGGGCCTTGAACTAACTGGTCAGGTCCACGGCTGCCATGGAAGCCATGAACTCCTGGGCTGCCTCTGACATTTCATCTACAGATGGCAGGTTGAAATCCCCCATGACCATAAGTCTAGGGGTATCCACTGCCACTCCGGCTATTACGTTGAGCAGCTTGGGCAGGGCTGCTGCTATGTGGCAGGGAGCCAAGTACACAATCAGCAAGCCCATCTGCACCCCATGACTCCACTTCACAAGGAGGGACTCACATCCGGCTATCTGAGGTACAGTGGCCTCCCTCGGACAAAGACTTTCCTTTATAATAGCCACAATCCCCCGCCCCTACCCTGAGCCCTCGGATGATGGAATGTGCGGAAGCCTAGTGGGCACATTTCAATGAGGGGAATCCCCCCTCCAAGCCCAGCCAGGTCTCCGTAATACCCGCCAGGTCAGCATCCCCCTCCTGAACAAGATCGTAAATGAGGGGGGCTTTATTTATCATGGACCTGGCATAGAACAACATCAGTCGGAGGCCCAGGCCCTGAGGATCTATGCAACCCAGGGAATGAGAAATGCATTGGGGACCGGAATGCGCAATCGCTCGCAAACAGCAAGTGCGCACTCCCAAAACATAATATTGCCCCCTGCTACCGCCATATCTGCCCCTCCCACCCACAGTACTAATTAAACAGCCCTCACCCTCATCCTCCTGCATCCTATTCAGGCTCCCATCCCCGTCCATCCCGCCATGACCCTCAGACAGGCTATGCTGCTCTGTAGCTATACGGACCCCCCCAGATCCATCCATATAACCAACCACCCCCCTCCCAGGACCCCTTAAAATATTCACTAATGATTTAGCCAAAAAACCCCGCAGCCTCCTCTTTGCCGCATGCCACCTCTCAGGGTTCCAAAATCTGTCATCAAGGTAGGCCCTTGATAGAGTAAAGTACCAGGAGCTCGGTCACTGAATACATCCGGTCGCTGGGTGTGCGTGTGTGAAAAATAGTCTATGGTCAGGGGGACCACTTCGGTGATTTAAAGTCAAAAGGAGAGATGATGCCAGTTTTAGGTACAAGTAAACCAGACTCCACTGCCCTCTTACAGCAGTGGGAGGAGATATGCACCTTTCAACATCCAGGAATGGTTGACCAAATCACCCTCTCATGATGGCTGGCCAACAGGAATAGTCTAAAATGTTGGTGAATCCAGTAGTGAAAAGACACTGACTCCCTCAGAACTTGTATCTCAGGTCACAACTCTCCATGCAGATTAAGGAGAAAGATAGAATTAACCAGATCTCAGGCTCGGAAAACAAGGGGTCAGTCTATGAGAACTGTGTAGCGGCATTGTCCAGAGAGGCCACAATGACACCAAACAAAGGGAGGTACCGTTCAGCAGGCCGGGAATAAGCAGGGGTGACAATGACCATAATAAGGCCTGAACCAGGCCAAAAAAGGGAATGGGGGGATGGGGGGGGACTAGCAACAAAGCGTTAGGGGCGAAAGAACCTCACAGTCATTTTCCGCCCCCCCACCTCCCAGCCCACCCTCAGGTCTTCTAAGAGTCCATAATGTCACCAATTCTGCCTCCTCTAGTTCGTTACGGAGGACTCTGGGTCCATCTGGGGGCCAGCCCTCCAAGGTGGGCCAGACACCCTTCGATCATCCAGACCATTCCAGATGGCAAACACACTGCCGAGCGTATCCCCCGCCATCTTGCTCTGGGCCTTCAGGCTGCTGCCCCAGCCTCCAGCCTCCGTCCCAGTGGCCGCCATTGCAACCACTGCTGCTGTCACCGCCGTTGCCACCAGCCTCCTCGTCGTCCTTAACCTCATCCTCCCCTAGCCCCTACCAACAGTTCCTGAGGTCTCCAGGATCACAACGAGAATCCAGATGAGGGTGCCTCAGCACCGCCGCCACCGCACACCGCCGCCGTCATTCCAGCAGCCGCTGGCAGATGCAGGGTCCATCACAGCCGGCTTTCAGGCCAATCCTGCCATCTGCATCGTCCCCAGCAAGCACCGACCTCTTCCTAGCCAAGATGTCCCAGAGAATGAAAAACTCTCCAAATGGCTGGCAGGAACTCCTTTTATCCGGGCAGGGGTCATAGGTGTTCAGTTTGGCCCCCCTGAAGCCCCCCCAGGGCCAAAACATCAGCCCCCAAGATCGCAAACTCAGAGAGGAGCCGCCATCTTGGGCATGTGCAGTTGCAGGCTTCTCTTCAATTAGCTGCAGGAGGGACCAAAAGACTAACATTTTTGGTATATATTTTTAAAATTTCTTCTAAATTTTTGGAGAATTTGAAAATGTTTAGAAATTTTAATTTTTATATGAACTTCTTAAATTTTTATTTTTTAAAAAAACAATCCCTTTAAATTAATAAATATTTTTTTTATAAAATTGAAAATTTTTAAATGTTTAAATGATCTTTTAGAATTTAAATTTTTTTGATTTAGAATTTATTCATTTTTGGAAAACTCTTTTATATTTTTTAGCATTTTGAAATTTTTAATTTTTAAATGAAGTAGTTGTGAAAAGAAACAGTCATGGAAAAAGAGTCTGACACAGTAGTCATTTACCAAATATAGTCCCTCTATATACTCAAGCCCCTAGAGGACCCAAATTACACATGTACCAAATGTAAGCTAAATAAAAAATAAATCAACTTTGCTGAAATAAAAGTTTTACAGAGGCTTGAAGGTTTTTTTTTGTAACTCCCAAATATACTTTAAGACAAGGTGTGCAGGAGGAAGTGAAAACCACTTCGTTTTCAAGTACTGCAAATATTACTGAATTATTTCTAAACTAAACATATAGAGTATAGGGCTTGTGAAAGGACAGTTTCATTGTGAAAGCTGTTGGTCAACCTATGTACATATGTACCAATATTTGTAACTGCTGCAGGAGTTTTTAGCCATATAAGGCAAAGGGAATGACACATGACAGATTCAGGATTGTGAGTTTTGTGGTTTGGGAGTATAAAAGAGTTGGCTGTATTCAACAATATTACACAGGCTTTGAGGGCAATCTCCCTGTGTCTTTCTATGCAGAATAAAGAAATATTGCTTCAATCTTTAGTGTGTTCAGTTTAGTTTCAGCACACAGTCTTGAAGGAACCAGTGAGGGCTGGGACATCCCTCTCCAGGGGTGCCAGGTGCATTTAGAAAGAAAATGGCCACAATCATAGCATTTTTTTTATTCAGTACTCTTCTTCAATCACTTATTGCATCAGGTAAGGAAAATACACCAATGTGTTGATTCATGTTCCTCGGATAGCTTATCACTGATCTTTGCTTTAGGATACTGATTTTAAGAGGGTATTTATTTAGATAATTTATATAATTGGATCTGTTGCATGACTTGTTTCCTATGTCTAAATCAAGGGAATGAATGAATACTTACCAGGGAGTTTCTTGAATTCTGGTATTGTCTTTTTTCCATATTAGTGCCTCCTCCTTGTGTCTTCCCATTTATTTACAATGGAAAATCCTACAATTCTTGCACTGAAGATGCAAGCCAGAACCGCCCATGGTGTGCCACAACTGCAAACTATGATCAATCTAAAAAATGGAAGTATTGTGCAACTAAAGGTTTGACATATTTACATTTCTGGGCTATATTACTCAGTAGGATTAGGAAATATAACAATTATCCTGAAACAGTCAACTGATTCCTTTCGAAATATTTCTGGATCTAATCTGGTATAGAATTAAAACAGGCATTGTAGGGTGTTTTTCTGCCCTTTAGTAAGATTAACCTAGCTCCATTACAACAATGTAACTGCCCATAAATGTGCAGTTTAATTATACAAAACTAAAAAGATGTAATTTAGCTGACAAGCCACTTACATGATATGTGAACCCACTCCTTGGGAATCTCTTATTTAAACAATGCTATTCTTTTATAAATTCTGTTTTATGATGGTCTCTTTTATCCTTTGTAGAAAACAAGGAAATTGGTTTGTTGGGTGGGCAGAGAAATTTCTCCTTGAACTAGTGAGAATGGACTGCAGAACTACTGGTAGTTAGCAGTCAGCAGAAGTAGCCTGCAATACTGCATTGTAACCACTGTGCCAGTAAGGCTCATTAGATAACAATAACAGTAACAGAGTTGGAAGGGACTTTGGAGGTCATCTAGTCCAACCCCCTGCTCATGCAGGAGATCTGTACTAGGGACTGCTGATTTTTCTGATCAACAAGCTCAGTGTCTTAGCCACTGAGCCACCTAGTCAGATGATGTATGTCTCAGTGGTTGGTTTCAAATATTTTTACTATCGGTCCTGTGGGCATGGCTTGGTTGGCATGGCTTGGTGAGGGTGGCTTGGTCGGTGTGGCAGGGGAAGGATACTGTAAAATCTCCATTCCCTCCCTAATCCAGGGGAAGGTTATTGCAAAATCCCCATTTCCTCCTGTTCAGCTGGGACTTGGAAGACAGAGAATAGATGGGGGCAGGGCCAGTCAGAATTTTTACTACCTATTCTCTGAATTTTTACTACCTGTTCTCTCAAAATTTCTTCTACTGGTTCTCCAGAACTGGTCAGAACCTGCTGAAACCCACCTCTGGTGTGACTCTTCAAAAACAGATAATAAAGGGGCTCAATACCACTGCTTTGAAAGAAGCAGCGGTGAGGCCCCTCCTCAAGAAGCCCTCCCTAGACCCGGCTATATTAGCTAACTACCGTCCGGTCTCCAACCTCCGCTTTGCGGCGAAGGTTGTTAAGAGTATGGTGGTGCGACAGCTTCTTCAATACCTGGATGAAGCTGTCTATCTAGATCCATGTCAGTCGGGCTTCAGGATGGGTTACAGCACAGAAACGGCATTGATCACATTGGTTGATGATCTCTGGAGAGCTTGGGACAGAGGATGCTCCTCAGACCTGGACCTCCTAGATCTCTCAGCAGCCTTTGATACCATCAATCATGGTATCATGCTGCGTTGATTGGGGGGACTGGAAGTGGGAGGCACCGTATTGCGGTGGTTCTCCTCCTTTCTCTCCAAATGTACGCAGTCTATGTTGATGGGGGGGGGCAGAGGTCGATCTCGAGGCACCTTACTTGTGGAGTGCCACAAGGGTCAGTCCTCTTGCCCCTCCTGTTCAACATTTATGTGAAGCCGCTGGGTGAGATCATCTGTGGTTTTGGGGTGAAATGTCAACTGTATGCTGATGACACACAGTTGTACATTTCTACCCCAGATCACCCCAATGATGCCCTTGACGTGATGTCCCGATTCCTGGAGGCCGTGCGGATCTGGATGGGGAGGAACAGGCTCAGGCTCAACCCCTCCAAGACTGAATGGCTGTGGTTTCCAGTGCCCCGATATAGCCAGCTGGTACCTTTGCTGGCTATTGGGGATGAGATCTTACCCCCCTCAGAGAGGGCTTGCAACTTGGGCGTCCTCCTGGATACACGGCTGTCTTTAGATGATCATATGATGGCCTTGGCCAGGGGGGCTTTTTATCAGGTTCGCCTGATTTCCCAGTTGCGTCCCTTTCTGGATCGGGATGCCTTACGCACGGTCACTCACGCCCTTGTCACTTCCCATCTGGACTACTGTAACGGGCTCTACATGGGGCTCCCCTTGAGGAGCACCCAGAAGCTCCAACTGGTCCAGAACGCGGCCGTGCGAGTGGTTATGGGGGCGACCTGTCGCTCCCATGTAACACCTCTCTTGCGCAAGCTGCACTGGCTCCCAGTGGTCTTCCGGGTGTGTTTCAAGGTGCTAGTCACCATCTTCAAAGCACTGCATGGTTTAGGGATACTTACAGGACCGCCTTCTGACACTGCATACCTCCCACTGCCAGATTCGCTCCCACAGAGAGGGCCTCTTCAGGGTGCCGTCGGCCAAACAATGTTGGGTGGCAACCTCCAGGGGGAGAGCCTTCTCTGTGGGGGCTCCTGCCCTATGGAATGAGCTGCCCCTGGACATAAGGAGGATCCCCGACCTCCACATCTTCCATCGTGTGCTGAAGACTTTATTGTTTCAGCAAGCCGTCCTGACCGAATATATTAACTTAAGTTGGTTTTAATGGTTTTAAAGGGTTTTAGTTAGGGGTTTTAAATATGGCCAATGCTTTAAATTATTTTAAACTGTTTTTAATTTTTGTGTTGGTATTATTTTTATCATGGCTGTACACCACCCTGAGTCCTTCAGGAGAAGGGTGGTATAGAAATGTAATAATAAATAAATAAATAAATAAATAAATAAATAAATAAATAAATAAATAAATAAATAAATAAAATAATATGAATGTAAAATCTGAAATAATATAGTATGGAACATTGCTAAAATAATATTTATCTACCTTTTATTGCTTTGTCTTTTGCTTAGAATATGGTGGTAATTCTGGTGGAAAACCATGTGCATTCCCTTTTACATACAAGAAACGAACATATTATAGTTGCACGAATGAAGATGCAGAAATAGGAAGATTCTGGTGTGCAACAACTGGGAGTTATGATAAGGAGGAACAATGGAGCTACTGTGCTGATACCAGTAAGATAACTTTGTGGTGTTAGCTTATTTGGTGTAATAGGCATAGCTAAATTACATGTACACAAAGGAAAGTAAAGAGACTTTTTAATTGATAAAAAATGGATAAATAAAGTTGAGAGTGATGCAGAAATGAATACATTTTGGAAGAAGGGAGGAATTATACTGTGCAGTTTAGAGGCAGGGCATTTAACCAAGGTCTCTAAAGCCAGTTCCTTACATCTTGAGAAATAGATTAAAAAATCGTGAGAACTGATAATGTTCAATATAAAACACAAATAATTGTTTAATTTGGGGTAGGCAATTCATTTTCCTAAAAGGCCACATGAGGAACTGGGCCAAACCTTCCACTGTTGTAGAAGGCCAAACTTACAGCAGTTCATTTAGTGACTGTTCAAAGTTACAATGGCACTGAAAAAAGTGACTTATGACCATTTTTCATAGTAACAAGCTGTTTAGCATCCCTATGATGTGATCAAAATTCAGATGCTTGGCAATTGATTCGTACTGTACTTATGACCACTGCTGTGTCCCAAGTTCATGTGATTGTCTTTTGCAACCTTCTGACCAAGTCAATGCTGAAGCCAGTTCACTTAACAACCATGTTACTAACTTATTAACTGCAGTGATTCATTTAATAACTGTGGCAAAAAATCATAAAATGGGGCAAAACTCACTTAACAAATGTTTCACTTAACAAAATTTTGGGCTCAATATTGGTCATAAATCAATTACATTACCTGCATTTACATTTGATTTCTAATTTTTAATTGACCTCACATATGCCCGAAGGGACAGCCAAAGAGCTGAATGTGGTTGGGGGCCATAAAATGCCTAATTCTAGTTTATTATATTAGTATCTCCAACTTGAATAGTCATATGAGATTAAGTACTATGGTTCACTTTTTCAGGAATAAAGATGTGTTTTTAGTATAATTTCTGATATACTGCAATTATGCCAACAATACTTTAACTCAATGCTGAACCCAATAATCAGTTATTTCTAACTCTCTTATTCATTTTTTCATCACTGTTCAGGACTAGCTGCAAATTCACAGGGGCCTTGTGTGTTTCCTTTTATCTACAAGGGACAATCCTACTCAGCTTGCACAAAAGCTGGGTCTTCTGATGGAAAGCTCTGGTGCTCTTTGAATAGCAATTATGATAGAGAACCAAAATGGACTTACTGTACACCCTCAGGTATGGAATAACTTAGATGATAGAAGGAAACATTTGGACAATCCTGCTAACTAGCTCTGCTAATTATTAAACTGGGACGGGGAGAATCAGACACAAATCCACACTAAGTTGCAAAAACTCTTTGGATCACTTTCCACCAGTTACTATTTGTCAATCCAATTTACCTCCGAAGAATGTCCTGGGGATAACATTTAAAAACAGAGCAGAGAAAGATATCATATATCAGAAGTAAGATAATACAGAAGTAAATAAGTCATTTTTGTCTTAGAAATTGATTCTTGAGGACTATAAGAACATATCCATGTTGTTTTTTGGCAACACACAAGAACTGATTTGCCATTGTTTTCTCTATATGTTTTGTTGTTGATATGTTGATATGTTTTCTCTATAACAATGATATTTCTTAGTATCCTCCACCACCACTGATAGCCAGAAGTGACCTGCTTAGTTTCTCATGGTTGGTCAAGTACTGCTATCTGTTCTGATTAATACTAATCTAATAATAAGTGGTGGTAGAAGTGCATTGAAAAAAGCCACTAAGTAAACAATTTCTTTGGGTTATTTGAAGCAGAAAGAAGAACCCCAATAGTTGAGAGTTGTAGTTGAGAGTGAAAGCAGAAGGACAACTGAAGGTAGGATAGCAGAATATTGATCCATTAATTCCTATGGAAGGAAAAATTAAAAGAGGTGTTACTGTACAGAAAACATTGTTATTAGATAGTATCTTAGTTTGCATTTTTATTACATGTTTATACATTTTTATTTTCTCAGTTGACCTTTACATAGAGCAGGATCAGTAGGAATCACTGGGCAAATAACCAACTGAATTGAGAAAAAAATAGTTTTAAATATTTAAAATTAAAATCAAATTGTGACTATTTAAATTGAAAGTACTTGCTGGGCCAATCTGATTGTGTATTTAATAATGTGAAACTCACAAGGGTATCAGGACATAAAGAAGTGTAGTGCTATGGATCCAGAGTTGATAGTGTACTTTGGAAGTAATAAGAAGCTGCAGATTTCCCTGGGATTCTAGGAAATGCAGGTCTAAGGTTAAAGAGGTACAGCCATATGCAGTTTGCATACCTAGGCCTGCAACCTTTTCAGCTTTTGATCTAAGCCCTGTCCATCGCTATATGGATAGTGAGTGAGCAGATACTCAGAAACTGTGAAGTCATCTTGGCCACGAGCTCATCAAGGAAAACAAAGTATTTTCCTCAAAATGCCCTGGTGGCTATCTGGTAACCTTTTAGGACTGTAGGAATTAATCATCAGGTAACAAGCTACTCCTTTGGTAGAGGAATTAGGAAGAAGTATAAGAACCTTGGAAGATGGGGTGGGGTTGAGGTGTATGGAAACAATTGAATAAAAATCAGCTTGGTCCACAGAACAGGATTGTGGCAAGTCTCAGAAGAGATCCTCCTCAATTTCTTGGAATGTAAAGGTGATAAGGGAAATGAACTTTCAGACTTGCAAAATTCTGCTAATGTAACCTTGCATAAAGTAGAATTAATCCATCTGGTCATGCTTCCTGATTGGAGTACCAGATTACCTTCAAAGAAATCATTCAATTTCAGCAGGAAGATACAGTATGTATGTATGTATGTATGTATGTATGTATGTATGTATGTATGTATGTATGTAACCATTTAAGCATGTCTATTTTTTAATTGGATAAATCCATTTTTCAACAGTTATGCATGACATACACAATATCTTAATAAACTCTATTCCACCTGGAATCTTAATCATCCCATGGTTCATCCAATTCTATCTGTTTTTAAGATTGCTTCTTTTGGTGCTTAATTTCTTCCCCCCATTATTTTTCCTTTCCAGAATTACGTCCTTGCAAGTTTCCCTTCCAATTCAACAACAAATTCTACTTTCGTTGTACAAGAGATGGTGCATATGATAGCCAATTGTGGTGTGCCACAACTGCAAACTATGACAAGGACAGTAAATGGAGGGCATGTGCCACTGAAGGTAGGAGAAACTATACTGTGGTATAGACACCTCTTTTTTCTACCCCCACTCAAAATCCAGCAACTCTGAATGGCTGCAATGATATTTCAATGGAACAAATGTCCTGTCAGAGGGTAGTTTCCATGCAACATGGGATGTGCAAATTAAGATATTCAATTACAGATAAAAATGAAGTCCAGATTAAGAATGGGAAAGCAAGTCAGTGTGAGTCCAATGAAATATTCGAAGTGGATGGATTTGAAAGTAGAAATGAAAAGAAGAATAATAGGAAAAATGAATGAACTGGAGTGGAAGAATGGATTCTAGGTGAGGGACAACAATAAGATTAGCTGAAGTGGAGTAAACAACAAGTATTGTGGATGGTACAGCAGGATAGAGAGGATGCAGAGAATGGCTTGTGGAATTCTTTCCAATTCTTTTACTGCAGTAGCCATACATTTCTGTACCTGTATGAATTTAGGAAACAGAAGGTGGCTATATGTGATCCAAACTGGGTCACATGATGAAGAATAAAGCAGCCAGGCATATTCCCAACTTGCCTTCAACTATTTCTACCACAGGAATTCCTCCAAGATTTCATTTTTTTTCCTGCTGCCATGCTTCTTCCAATCTGTTTTAGACTTGATCTTTCTTTTGCTGACTTCTCTTGATTTCATTCTGTTCAGTTTTCAGACAACTAGCATGATAAAGGACATAGTCCCCTTCTCTACATACTTATTTTTGAAGACTTTGTTAGGTTAAAAGAATAAAAACAGTCAGTAGCAGTAAAAAATTAAAATAAACTAGGACATAATATTTAAGTATTGCCTATATGTTGCATATTCTGACAAGGCACCTGAAGGAGGATTTAAATGGAGGGCAATGTGTATTTTGCAAATGCTGGAGAAGAAAGTATAGGTAGTTCTGAAGTAAAAACTGTAATAGGGACCAACAATTCTGTTGCTAAATGACATGGTTAGGGAAAGATCACATGATCATCCTGGACTTATGTCAGTTCTGCTTTCGTTGTTAAGTGAATTACTTGTGATTGTTATACATGACCTCATGAGGCTGTGATTTCCTACTTACTGCCAGTTTCTTTATTGATTCTGCTTGTTGGAAGCCAGCTGGGAAACTCACAATTGGCAACCATGTATCTGTGGGATGCTGTAATAATTATAAATGCATACTGGTTGTGAAGTGCCTGAATCAGGATCAAATGGGTTTGTGGGTTTGTGATCTTCCTAGTTGGCCATCAATCACTCATGATTGTTAAGCATGAAATTATGTGATTGTGAGTTTTGATTTACTGATTTTCCTTGTCAGAAATTTATAAATGCTGATCACACAATCCAGGATGCTGCTATCATAAATATATGCTGGTTGCAAAGTGGCCACATTTTGATCATGTTACCTTAGGGATGATGTAATATTTATAAATACATGGACTGGTTGTAAATCATTATTTTTCAGTGCTATTGTGATTTCAAACAGTTATTACATGAATAGTTGTAAATTGAGGACTATTTGTAGAACCTTCAAGGACTCACCATGGTTAGGTAAGAGTTTTATGGAGAACTGGAATGGGGAGGGGATATATACCATGCTTATCTTATGGTTTAGGGCTCTTTACCAGCTTTAGCCTTTACAGTATTCCTCAGTGATTAAAGATAATTGCTGACTCCCCCCATCCCCCCAGAGAATGGGCTGATGCACACAAGTATGTTACAAACACCTTCAATTATCATTTGTTAATTCATAGAGACCTAGTCTTTTCAAAGTCTGGTTTTTTTAAAAAAACATAGCTTAAGTCTGCAGTGGCTATTGCCACAAAGGAGTTATGTACTCAATTTGGCAAACTCAAAATTTTAAAGAAACTTTTGAACACTGGGCTCTATAAAGCAAAATACCGTTCACTGGTGAAAAATATAAGGTTCTGCATAATAGGAAAAGACAGGTGATACTGGCTTGATGGTAATACTTCATTTATGGTGATCATTCCACAGTACGGGATGAGGTATCATCAGTACACTGATGATACCAAACTTTATACATCCCAAGTGACATAAATATTGCTGACAATGCTCTTTCTCAATGCCTGAAGGTTGTGAGGGCATATAGGGGTACAACAGGATTCAGCTGAACTCCCACCGCAAGACTGAGTGGCTGTAAGTATGTGGAGCCCCAGTTTAAGATCTTTACTTCTGCATGGGGTTGCACTTCCCTAGACAGATCTGGTATGCAACTAAGGCATTCTTCTAGAATCTTGCTGAAAGATTAGGTAACAGAAGGCCCTTTGAAAAATTTTATATTGTATACTAATTATGACCTTTCCTGGATTGTAAGGCCTTGTCTCAGTCACTCATGCCTTGTTCATCTCGTACTTGGACTATTTCACAGTGCTTTACATGAGACTACTTTTGAAAATCATTTGGAAGCTAGAACTGGCAGAAAGTGCTACAGAAATTTAGGAGCCTTTAGGGTAGCCCGTGAAACACATCTGTTGCAGGAGCTACACTGCTTGTAGTGGAGCTGAGAGGAGCCATGAATAAAACTGACATTCTATTTTTATACCTCAGGATACAGGAAATTATAAACAACAGTACAATTATTGGTTACAAATTTCTTATCATCCATATGCCACATATATAAGTAATGCTATTCAACTTGGAATAGCATGTGTACAGATAGTGCTGTTCAGGTGTTCTTAGCATGATCTATACCCTTAAAACCTGTTTGCCCCACAGCGCAAGCTAAGTATCATGTTGTCTTACTTTTCCAGTAACAGGTCTTCTTGCAACAAGCTTCTAGGCTCTTCTCTAACTGAATCTTTCACAACTATGTTTTCTTGGTAATGTCTACTTTTAGCCTAATCAAGCATCCAGATCTTGCTTTGTTTTTAGCAAAGCATCTTGGCAATTTCCTTTTCCAATGCTGGTAGGTATGAAATGTATTGAAGGAGAGAGAGAGAGCAAGAGAGAGAGAGGGAGAGAGGGAGAATGAAAAACTCTATTTTGTAAGAAAAGAGGTTAAAGATGTAGTTTGGAAAAATGGAGTTTAGGGTCCTAGGCCTTCAGTACTTGATAGGACAAAGAGTAGGATTTCCAGGGAATTGAAATGTTTGGAATATTTACTGGATAAGATTAAAGTTAATCTCAATGCAAAGATTTCCCCTTTCTTTATTTTGTGTTTCCAATATCTACAGAATATGAAGGCAACTCTAAAGGCAAGCGCTGTGTTTTTCCATTCATCTACCGTGGGAAAGCATTCAATTTTTGCACCAATGAAAATTCAGAGGATGGAAGATTTTGGTGTTCTGTCACAAGGAATTATGACCAAGAACGGCTATGGAGCTACTGTGCTGATACAAGTAAGATAAACCAGAAGTTGCTATATTAAGAATCAGAAATCAGAATGTGGAAGTCCCTTAAAATACCTGGGTACAAATTTTTAATTGACATACCAAAATTAGGAATAATGTTTATATAACGTAGGAAAATAAAGGTGCCAAAGTGATTATTGCAAACTAAAAGAGAAGAAAAAGGTATCTCTGAATTGGATGGAAGTCAATATTTAATTTATTGATATCATTATCCTATTTGGTTAGAAATCTAGGGTAGCTCTTTATTTGCTTAGTCAACTTGTATGCCACCTCTAGGCAACTTTAGACATCTTACATATTAGATTTAAAATCAACAATTTAACAATATAAAGAATAATTAATGATACCAATGGCACATCAAAGAAAAACAAAAATGAAGAATCTGGTTACTCATCATGTAATAGAAATCCAATACTACAGAGCAGATTATGAAACACTCTGCCCTAAATCAGGGGTGATATTCACTTACCTTTGCTACGGGTTTGCAAATGTGCTTGTGCATGCCTCCTCCACGCATGCACAGAGCTTTCTGCACATTCACAGAGGGTCAAAAATGGGACGTGATGATGTCCGGGTGGGTGGGCGGAGCCTCCCTCCGCTGGGCTTACCGGATCACACAATCCAGATAGAACCAGCTGAATTTCACCACTGTCCTAAGTCCTATTGGAAGAGCCAAGTCCTTAAAGATATATGAACAAGCAGCAGAGTCAATGATGTATAGAATTCAGGAAGAATGCTATTTGGCAGTGTGGGTGCAGCTACAGGGGAGGGCCATCTCCTAGGTCCTGCAAGATGACACTGTTCTACATCTGGGAATTGGAGTTTGCCAACTTTATCAAATTTTAATGGCTGGACAGAAGTTGCAGGAGAAGGGTGTGATCTTGTAGGTATCCAGGCTATAAGCCATTTGAAAACCCTTTTAAAAAGAAGAAATTCTGTTTCTGTTTTATTTTGAAAACAGCTGAACTGTATGTATGTATATTACAGAACTGACCTTCTACCATTCCTTCTAGGACTATAGATCAGGAAGGCCTGTTGGACAATATGTGTGATTCCTCAGGTAGGACAAAAATGGAAAAGGGACGAGAAAATGCTTGAGGTTAGGTGGGGAAAGGATCCAATGGCTATGGAAGTCATTTTAGCACAGTAGAAAATAACATTACAACCTTAACTTTTTACTTTTGCACAATAACACATCCTAGCCATTTCCATAATAACATACATATCTAATCAGCAAAACCAAAACCAAAGTTTCATTTTTTTCCCATCACAAGCACAAAATCCAGAAGCAGTTTCCAAATGGGAGCACAATTAAATATGTTCTATATGTGAATAACAGAATCAATTTAATCATTCCACTTTTTTATTGCTGTGGAAAATAATATATATTTCTGTTTACACTTACCAGTGATGGCTAACCTTTTTGCTGTTGCGTGGTAAAAGTGGGGGTCATGTGGGGGGGGGTTGCGTGCACGTGTGCCCACACCCATAATCCAATGTGCCCCACCCCATCACGCATGCGTGCGCGGCTCCCCCCACACTCCTCCCACTTTTGGCACATGATGGCGTAGTGGGCCGGGTAGGCCTGTTTCTCACTCTCCCCAGGTTCCAGAGACTTTCTTGGAGCCTGGGAAGGGTGAAAATGTCCTCTCCCATCCCTGAGGAGGCTCTCCAGAGGTTAGAAACAGCCTTTTTCCTGACTTTCAGTGGGCCGGAAGGCCCAAAAATCACGTGGCCGGTGCACACATGTGTGCTGAAGCTGAATTAGGGCAATGCTCGTGTGCCCACAGATATGGCTCCGTGTGCCACCTATGTCATGCATGCCATAGGTTCGCCATCATGGTTATAGACTATCATCATTGATGTTAAGATAATTTACTAAACTCTCTTAGATTCTTTAATCTTAAAGGGGAAAAACATTTTTTAAAAATTCATTTTAAAACTCTAAACCTTTCTTTGAAAATATTTCTAAAATCAGTGAATTCTAAATTCTAGTATATCTTTTTTATTTTCTTTTAAAATTAATATATTCAGATTCATTTTCAATAATATTTTACAAGCTTTAGAAATAATCATTGTATATGAAAAAAAATTCAAACTCACTTTGAATTACCAAGCTTTGTTTCAAATACATATATCAGATATGTAGAAATCCTCTCTAACTTCAATTAACTGATTAAATGTAAGTCACTCCCTCCAGTTTATTTTGACAGAATAAATCTTCTCTGGAATATCTCTGAAGTCTCTTTTTCTCAAATAATTCTCAACCCTCTTAGTATTTATGAATTAAAAATCCCAAACTTGTCCCTTTGAGAATTGTAGATTTGCTTGGAGCTCTTCTTTCAGTTGCACTGGGAAGATTGTATTTAAAGCATCATCATCGACATTGATGTCAGATTTATACTCCAAAATTACAGTTAAGTCCTTTGTCAGATATTTCTGAAATTGCCTCAGTTGTTTGATAACTTTCTACACATTACTTCATCTCTAAACTGCTCATCTTTCTTCCATCTTTAAAACATAATTGATCTAAAAGTGAATGGTTTTCTGTAAATATTTTTCTAATTCCGGTCTAAAAATATGCTCAAATTCATGTTTTGCCATCTTCTTAGCTGCCTCTTGTGGTCAAAGAATAGATTTTTAAATAAATCAAGTAATAGTTCCTGTCCAATCAGAATTCATAAAAATTGTTTCAGCCACCCTTAACAAAGCAATCCAGAACTACAGTTTACTTAAAATAGTAAAATAAAACCACATTACTGCATCAAAGTTTTTAAAAAAATGTGCTCCAGGCTTTTTTAATTTTAGCTTGCCTCCAGCAATTATCTTCCTTGTCATTTAACAATAAAAAAGTCTAAAAAATGGCACAAATCTTCAAAAATGAGTAACTAGCCTCTTTTAGCTAATGAAGATAAATGATTAAGAAGTGAAAGTCATGATTGATTGGTCCCTTTTAAAAATAAATTCCAAAATGGTGGCTTTTTCAACAATGAAATGATTGCAGCCCCACCCCGTAGCTCAGGGGTGTCAAACTTGATTTCATTGAGGGCTGCATCAGGATTGTATTTGACCTTGGGGGGCCAGGATGGGTGTGGGTAGGATGGGCACGGCTAGCTCAACATCACCCATGTCGGGGGCATCTGTGGCGGTCCGAGCACTCTGATAGTGAAAATGGGCCAGTGAGCTCTGTTTTTGGCTGCAACGGCACCCTGCAACCCTCTGCCAATGAAAATGGCAGTTGGAAGGGCCACCTGTGTCCCTTCTGAACTATATTTTTTTGGCTGTGACGGCCTGGTGCAACCGTTTGCTAGTGAAAACACGGGCGGCCCTCCTAAACTCTGTTTTTACTGGCAGAGGCACTACAGGCTGGTCCTTTGCTGTTTTCAGGGCAGTCCAGTGAGCTAGATCTAAGCACCCCGTGGGCTGGATCTGGCCCCTGGGTCTTGAGTTTGACACCCCTGCCCTAGCTGAATGGCTTGTCAGCTTATCCAAAGCACAGCTCCTGAAGGTTCCTGAAGATCGCTGCTGCATGGAGGATCTTGTGGAGTGATTCTAGGATTCTCCATATTAGGGGTGGGTTCTACTTACCTTTACTACCGGTTCACAACGGGGCTACCTGTGTGTGCTCGCTTCACTCGCACTCTCTTCTGCACAAGCACAGAAGCTTCTGCACATGTGCAGAAGCATTTTGATGACATCGGGGTCGGTGGGCAGAGCCTCCCGCCAGTTTTACTACTGGTTCTATAGAACCAGTGCGAACTGGGGGCAACCCACCACTGCTCCATATCCCAGAGGAGTAATACAAACTAAAGGAATTTCTATTCCTTCTGTTAGTAAGCTGAAAAAGAGATAAGTCTCCTTGGCCTTCTGACAAGATGGCCATCTTCATAGGATTTTTTTTTTTTTTTTTTTGCCCTTCTACCTCATGCTTTCTCCTTTTCCCTTTTCTCCTCACCTAGTTTCCCATTATTTTAATTTTCTCTGTATTTTATATTTTGATAAACTAATACATTAAAAAAATTAAATCAGGAAAATGCCAAAGTAGGAGAGCACACACAGAGAAAAAAGCATAGATTTATACTTTAATCTAAAACACTCTGAAATCTTTAATTATTTTCGAGAATAATATTCAAAGAACATATTTTGGTTTCTTAAGTTTCAGTGCTCTTTGTTATTTCTTTCTTCCAAGATCAGAATAGATAAAAATGTTTTTCTCCCTAAATTATATGTGACATTGAAGATTTATTTGAATAATACTTGATGCTCATAGTTTATTCCCTTTTTTCTAAATGCAACCTATATAGCATATTCACCATTTCTGAGTGAATTATCTATAATTTTGGTTTAAACAATACAGCCAAAAGATGAATAGAGGTAGATGCAGGCATTTCATATTGACTCATCAGTATATTACAATTATAATTTTGGTGTCTATAAAAAAAACAGAACACAAATAGATTTTAAATTTATTTTAAGTTGCAATAACTTCCTGACCTTTGTAGGTGGAAATATTGAACTCTCTTGAACATTATAACTGCATTGTTTTCCCTTTCTCCCCAGATTACCAAAATCAAGAAAATATTGGATGTTTGTGATTCCAGGGATGATAATTTTTGAATAGAAGTTATGACTATATGCCATCTATCACTTTACCTTTGCAAACTTATTACTGCAGAAAAGAGATATCTAGGCTTTCTAGAAGTTATCACACTTTGCATTACTTTACTGTGAGCCATCTTTATTCATAATTGTGTATAAAAGAATCACCTAAGAAATTATTTTAATGCTAGATATGGTCAGTTTCCAGTAGCTTGCTGTCCCATTTTTTAGTAGTTTCCAGGGCATCTTCATTTGTGCCACCAGAATTTGCAAGGAACCGGTTACTGTATTTTTCACTACATAAGATGCACTCCCCCATCCCCCACAAAGTGGGTGGTAATGTCTCTGCATCTTATGGAACGAATATGGGTGACAGGCAGCAGTGGCAAAAGATGGCAGCTATCCCCAGTGGAACAGTTGATCGGCAGTATTCCAGGAGGCTGATCCAACCACCTATCAGCTGCTTGGCTGTGAAGCTCCAGTGTTCCCTGGCGGAGGCAACAGACACAGAAGAGGCAGCTGACCAGGCTGTTTGTTGTTTGCTGCAAGGACTTTAGCCAGATGGATGCTGGGAGGCAGAAGCAGATTTTTTTTCTTGTTTTCCTTCTCTAAACCTAAGTGCATCTTATGGTCAGCGAAAAATTCAGTAATTTCCCATCATTTTAAGTCTACTTTAAAATTCTTATCTTTAGAATATTGTAGGCTTAAAAAATAATTTTTAATTGAGTTTCCTTGTAATGTTTAATGTTTAAAAACCTGATAAAATATATTTCTTACGTTGCTTTGTTCATTATGGTATTCAATACTGTAAGATATAGCAGAAAAAAAAGCATACTGGCCATAGGAATATACACTGGCATTTGCCCACTTTTATAGAAATATAAATGATTGTGATATCTTCTTTTTGCTTTGCTGGATGGCTCCTGATAATTTCTAAATATCTGATTCTTTGTAATAAATATATTTAGCAGCAAATTGGAGTGTATTATTTTGCATTGCCTAGATTGGTTTACATATCCTCAGCAGATGAACTTCCACAAATGGATTACTTGATTCATGTCTGATACTGCTAGTTGATCACTGTCCTTTTACATTTTGAATTAATCTGGAAGATTTGGAAGTACATGTTTCTATTTAGCTATTCAATCTGAACCATCAGTCTGATTTGTAAAGTCAATTCAGTTGGGGGATTTGATCAAATTGCTTGTGAAACTGACCTCCAAATTTCAGCTCCTGCAGTTTTATACCATAATGTTAAACGTAGGAACTTATCAGTGCAAAACAGAAAGTACTGAATTTTCATCTGCTTGAAACACGACATGAGCTCGTTATTGCAAACCAACTGGATAGGCTGAACTGCTAATAGCACACTAAAGAGGTTAACTTTCTCATGGAATGGTTGATTTGCACGGTCCGGTGCATAATATGTATGCAAGAGCAACTAATGGAAGAACGATTATAATTAAGTAGCTTCTTATTAAACAAATGGATAAAATCTTAAAAGTCAGCAAGCTAGATGCAGATTTGCTTTGATGATCAGTTTGCATTAGTCATCCATAGCATATACAAACAAATCTGATATGCTGCTTTCCCTCCTGACCTTTGCTTCCTCTTATTTGGAAGTACTAAGAACACAGAACAAAATACAGAATAATAGAGCTGGAAGGGACCCTGGAATTCTTCTAGTCCAACCCCCTGCTTAGGCAGGAGACCATATAGCACTGGACAAATGGCTGTCCAATCTCATTTTAACAACCTCTATTGATGGAGCACCCACAGTCAAGCCATTCCACTGATCAATTTGATGTGTTCTCCCTCATTTAGATCATTTATGAAGATATTGAAGAGTACTGGGTTAAGACAGAAACTTGGTGTACCCCACTGTATAATTCCCTCAATGTAGATATAATTCCATTGATGACTACCTGCTGAATGCAGTTAATCAGCCAATTGCACCATCTGGTGGTAGTGTCAGATCTGGAAGCCATCTTTTACATTTGGGCCTTCAGGCCTGCCACATCTGCTTCTGTGGGAAATTGGGAGGGGGAATTGCATAGAGTGTAGATGATATGTAGTCAAAACAACATTCCTTTCTCAGAGAGTCAAGGATGCATTGCCCTGGCATCTGGAATCAGATGACTGGGAGGTGTCTTCAGTTTGGAGCAAAAATGATGAGCCATGATGGCACAGTGGTTAGAGTGTAGTACTGTAGGCTACTTCTGCTGATCACCAGCTGCCAGCAGTTTGGCAGATCAAATCTCACCAGATTCAAGGTTGACTCAGCCTTCCATGCTTCCGAGGTTGGTAAAATGAGGACCCAGATTGTTGGGGGCAATATGCTGACTCTGTAAACTGCTTAGTACTGCATACTGTAAAGCAGTATTAAGTGGTATATAATTCTAAGTGCTGTTGCTAAGTGCTATTGGATGGTGGATGATTGGACCATGTGATGGACATGACGGTGCTGGGCAGGGACTTGAACTTTCACTTGGGTGGGGAAAACCTGGAAACTTTCAGATTCGGGTTTTCCCATGTGTGCCAATATGACATTTCTAATAAAAACTAACTTTGAGGAAATCCAAGCTTCGGCATTTTCTTTCATTGGGGGTGTTACTTGGAACCCTGACATTTGGTGCTGACTGTTTCATATTGTTCTTCTTTGTCAAATGCCTTACTGATATCCAAGTATACTCTGTCCACAGCATTTCACTGGTCTGCTAACTTTATCAAAGAATGCAGTAAAGTTTGTCTGGCATCATCCGTTTTTGACAAACTCATGTTGACTTCCTGTAATAGCTTTACACACTTCCAAGTGTTCACAGATATATTGCTTGATTGTCATTTCAAGGATCTTTCCAGATATTGATGTCAGGCTGATTGGTCTCTGGTTTCCTGATCCATTTCCCCCTTTTTGAAGATGAGAACCACATCATCTCTCTTCCAGTCCTCTGGTAGTTCCCTAGTGCTCCAGGATCTTTGAAAGACATACATCTGTGGTTCTGAGATCATGTCTACCAGGTCCTTCAAAATTGTGTTGTAATTCATCTGGTTCTGGTGATTTGAAGTAATCTAGAATGAATAGATGTTATATTTCCATTTTATTGCCTATTTTGACTTGTATTATTTACCTGTCTTTTATGATACTGCTTTTGGTAGGTTGGACTATGTTTTCCTTTCCAGATACAAAGAATTAAGTAAGCAGTTCTACTTTCTCCCTGCTGCCCATCTCCTCCTTTCCATCTTCTTCTATTACTCAATCGATTATTTCATTGACTTTTCAGACATCCTCCAATTTCTTCTTTGCACAGCTGCAGGACACCCTGGCCTTGAATCTCTCATAGAGAAGTTTGTTATGGCTAGCTCTACTTCACTCATGCAATTCCCCCTCCCCACAGTATGATTTTGGCAGGCCTGGATCCTCAATGCACACAGGTAATATGGCTTCCAGGCATGACAATAATGACTTTCCCCCAAACTTCCCATAACTACAACTCCTTGTATCATTTCATCTCTGTTAATAAGAATTTATTCCAGTATAGTTTATCCTCTAGTTCACTTCTCTGTATTTTAGGAGATGACATTGTCTGCTAGATTCACCAGGAATGTGTTTATCTCCCACTAGATGCAAAGTATGTCTCCCAGTTGATGTCAGGATAGTTAATGTCTTCCATTACTATTGTGATATGCTTCTTGGGCACCTTAGCTAAATGCTTAGCAAAAAGTTCATCTATTTCCTCTGTTTGATTGGGTGGTTTGTAGTATACACATATGGCATTTCATTCCTTTTTTCTAAAATATTAATCCAAATGCATTCAAAAGGAATTTCACCATATTTTGTTTTGCATTTCTGTAGAGTTGAGGCTATTTCTGATATTTCTTTTGAACAATTTAAATCCCTCTGGGTGTACATTCCAAACATGTGTTTCATCTCATCGAGTTTCGGTAATGGCAACAATGTTCTACCTGCACCCATGTACTAGGATTTCAAGTTCACCCTGTTTGTTCCTCATACTTTGATGGTTAGTAATAGGAATCTGAGTCTTTCTCACTGACCCTGTATTTGCTTCCTACAACTTCTGTTCTGTATCTGAGCTCCCCTTCTTTCTTATCACTTGGTTAATTGGTTGCCCTGACATTTATGCTTGGAATTAGTTCTGAAAGTTCATCTCCTTCCTCCTTCAGTTTTAGTTTAAAGCCCTAAGGCAAACCGATTGATTTCGAAAAACATTATTCCTGACTCTTGTGAGGTATAGCCCATTCCTTGCTAGAAGTTCCCCATGCAGCTTCTGGCAAGGAATGGGCTATATCTCACAAGAATCTGGAATAATGTTTTTCGAAATTTATTTATTTATTATTTATTAGTTCAATTTATATGCCACCCTTCTCCAAAGACTCAGGGCAGCTTACAATGCACTTATAACAACGCCTTCATTCTTTTGTATATACCTGCTTATTAGGGCTTTTGGCCCCCCATAAGCGGTGTTTCTACAAAGTCAGTTTATTGCCCCCACAATCCGGGTCCTCAATTTACCTACCTTGGAAGGATGGAAGGCTGAATCAACCTTGAGCCTGGTGAGATTTGAACTCGCACTAATTGCAGGCAGCTGACAGCTAAGTGCTACATAACAACACTTAGTCCGCTGCACCACCAAAAAATCAACTGGTCCGCCTTAGGGCTTTAACCTCCCCAATCCAAAATTCTCTTGATGGCACTAGTTCTTAAGCCAGTGGTTTACTATAAAAGTTCTGAATTCCCCCACTGGATATCCACCTTTCTTTGGGTGTGTGGGGGGGGGGCATAGAAAAAAACGCCACCTGTGTCCCAATTTTTTTTGGCTTTCATGCCTATCTGCTAGTCTCTTGATAGTGTTTTCAGGTTCTTTGTTGCACCATTCATCCCCACTTGAAAGAGAACAAAGAGATAATAATATGTAGGCTTAATTATTTGAGTCTCAGCCACATCTCAGCCACATCTCAGGTTTTTGTTACAGTAAACCTCCCTGGATATGCTTGTGTGATCTACAAATTGCTGGTTCATTTCCTCTGGGCAGTGAGATTCCTATCAGCAAACCAATTTCTTTCTTTCTGTTAAGGAAGTCTGGTCTACTCCCCCTCCCCGCCAATTGATATATTTGATGATGTATCTTCTCCAGGTGTTTGCTTGCTTTCTTCCAAAGGAAGATTATGAAATTGATAGTTAAGATCCAGTGAGATTAGACTGGACTGGATTGGACTGATTTTCCCCCCTTCTAGGAATGACATGTTGCCATTGGTCTATCTCTAAAGGTTCATTTTCTATGTTAGTTTATCATTCCTTACTGTATTCAGTTCAGCCTTCTTCCTGACTGGGGTTTCTTGTTTTGTTTTTTGAGTTCCAGAGTGGCTAGACTTGTCTCTAAACCACTTGCTTTTTCTTCTGTTCTTTATTCCTTACTGTGTTTGGTTTGGATACATCTTCTTCCTTTGGTGGGAGTTTCTCATTTGGTTGGTTGACTGTCAGAGTGGCTAAATGTATCTCTGTAGCCTTTATTTTCTTCTTCTTCAAGGAATTCATTTAGTTTATGTCATTTGGATGAATGTATGTATGGAACAAATTTTGCAAGCCACAGATGTTTCAGTCTCTTTTACCATTGCTATATCTTTAAGACTATGTTTTTCTTCTAGCAATTGCTAAAAGAAATTTAAAAATCCAAAAGTTCATTTCACATATACAAATTTCAAAAATTCCCAAAGCTTAAAAAAATATTTAAAAAAAATATTCTAAAAAAATTCAATTCTGAAATGTAGTCTTTTGGTCCTCCTTGTGGCTAGTGTTGAAGTGGAACTTAAATTCAAATGAGGTTGCCCTTTACTGTAGATATAGTTTGCAATCCAAAGATGCAGCCTTTGGGTTACAGGATACAGTATGTAGTCTAATAGGGAAACAGAAAAATAAATATTGAGAACTTTATTTTTAATAAATACAGTGTCTTGAATTTATTAAAAAAATTAAAATAAAAAATAAAATACAAAAACCTTCAAAAATTAAAAAAAAAACAGAAATTTTAAAACAACCAATTTTTAAATATTAAAAATTTGGTCTCCTTGTTAGCTAATTTTAAGTAGAACTTCACAGTTTTGCTTTGTGATTAGTATAAACAAAGGTTTACCTTGCAGCTTTGTAGTTAGTGCAAATAAAACCTTCACTTGTTGATTAGTGTCTTTCTATGAAGTGCAGCCTTCTTCAGTTCTTGTTTTTTCTCAGATAGTTACTGATATTTTCTTTCACCATCATTGTAGAAATATGAGCTAAAATAAGGCCATAATTGCTATGCAACTATTAAGGCCATAATTGCCATGCAGAGATTCAATTCATTTCACTAAATATAATCCTTAAAAGTATGCAGCACTTAATGTTGAAAAAAGCATTGTAATTAATATTGAAAAATTAAGAAGAGTAAATGTATAGACAGTTGGTCCCCATAATGGCTGAGCTATGTACAGCCTCACTCCTGTTCTAATTTGCTCTCTTGATTGCAAGAACAGCCTGTCATCTAGCACTGAAAGCACTAGATCTGGCTCTTAAATTTGTCTAAAACAGTGGTTCTCAACCTGGGGGTTGCGACCCCTTTGGGGGTCGAATGGCCATTTCACAGGGGTTGCCAAAGCCCTCTCTCTCCCCCCCACGCCTTCACTCACCCTCACTCTCTGCTCTGTTGGATCGCCGGCCGTTCGCTTACCTCGCCCACTCCCAATCTATTGCTGCCTCCTGAGTCCCAGCTGATGGCTAGAGGAAAAAAAACCTGTTTAAATTCTTGCTGCGGGGCTTCAAAGCCCACCCCTTGCCCCGCCCCTCTGCACCACTATTTAGTGCCAATAAATAGTGGTGGGCGAGGGGCGGGCAAGCCAGCAATTTAACAAATGGTTTGGTGTTTTTTTGTAATTTTATTGGCCCGCGGAGCTTCAGCATAGGCTAATTAGCCCTTGATTAGATCGGCTGCCGACTCTCAGCTGATTTGCTCTCAGCTGTTTTGCTCAGGGCTCTGCTGCTTGCTGGAGCAGATTTTTTTCCCTCTAGCTATGCTGAAAAATGAAACTGAAAGTAAAGCAGGCTGTTGGCTTTGCTGTTGCTGCAACGTTGGAAAACTAGGCAGGCAGATTTCTTTTCTTTTTCCTCACCAAAAAGGTAGGTGCAAACAATGGGAAATTTAGGGAAAAAGAGGAGAGTTCAAGATTTTAAAACACAAAAGAAAAAAAGCTCTATTTAACTAGGGAATTGTAATAATTGAGATACTATTAATTGTATATTGTGTTGAAAGCAGAAAAGATTAAGTTGTGGTTTGGAGGAATATATGGGGGAAATTATTTGGTTTATTATTATTGGTAAATATAATTAATTGATTTGTAAGAAATTGGATTGCATGGAAATAATTGGAATATTCATGTTCATATTGATTAATATACAAAAAAGGTAGTTTTTTGTATATAACTAATTGATTTATATTAAAATGTTGAATTTCTATTAAACAACTGTAATATTACATAATTAACCAATGTGAGGATAGATATGAAAATAGATGACAATGGGAAGGGGTATAATATAGAATAGAAGGGAAAATTGAATTTGATTAAGATTAGAGATGAGGATGAGGGTAATATTGATTTTTTACAAAAATAGATGAGGAATAAATATGGCAAAAAGGAAATATAGAAATTGTAAATTTAATTGAAATGACTAAACACTGCTTAAATTTGTGAACCGTCCAAATACTCTGTTCAAAGAAAATAAATTGTATGTTTGTATGTGTGTTTCCAATTATTGCTATTTATTCATATTTGTTTTCTTTTATTGTTTAAAGTTTAAGAATTCATTCTTTATCTTAATATCTTTATATTTGTTTGGGGTTGGCTTTTTTCCCTTTCATCTTTTTATTGTACAGCAATCTTTTTCCTCAAATCTACCACCTCTCTCTTTTCTTTCCTTCTTACTTTCTCTTCCTCTCCCTCTTCTTCTCCTCCCTACTTCCTCTTCCTTTCTCCTTCTCTTCCTCTCTTCCTCCCTCTCTTACCCTCACTCCTACCCTAATTTCCCTTCCCTTCCTTCATCCCTCTCTATTGCTGTATCCTTTTATGCATATGGACTACTCAGAGGGCTGAAAAAGTTATTTCTGACTGGTCCTCGCACTTTTGACCAGTCCTCGCACTTACGACTGTCCTCACATTTTATGTTTTTTCCCTATCTTGTCACCATGGTGAAGAGAAGCAGTTGTGAAATGGGTGACACGGTTGTTAAGAATGCTACAATGGCATAAATGATGACCAGTCATAAGTACGAAGACCAGTCAAAGTGCAAGGACCTGTCAGAAATGACTTTTTTCAGCCCTCTGAGTAGTCCCTATACACATAGCCATGGCCACCCGGTCACATGACCAGCTAGCCACGCCCACCCAGTCACATGACCTCCAAGCCATGCCCACAAAATAAGCCATGCCCACAGAACCGGTAGTAAAAAAATTTAGAACCCACCCCTGGTTGGGGGTCACCACAACATGAGGAACTGTATTAAAGGGTCCCGGCATTAGGAAGGTTGAGCACCACTGGTCTAAAATAAGGTTACCTATATATTTTTCTGCTTTACAGTAATTTCTGCTGAAATGTCTGCCTGTATCTGTATGTCTGCTTCTGTCTGTTTTTTATGGTCATTAACTTTGGTTTTCTGCCATACGAATACCCTTCCAGTCTATTAGAATTCTGAACCAGGCTCCCATGTTTGGAAACTTTAAATGTTTCTCTATTGGCAGTGGCAGAAAATGGATCAAAGCACTTTATTAACAAAGATAAAATTATCTTTGATAGCGACTATCCTAGTGAGATCACATTTATGGCAGGGTCCAAAACCAGCACCAATGATTATATCCTAACTTCTATGGACTTACTACATTATGTATAAAATTTTGAAGTCCTACTTTACCTGGAAAGCGATAATTTACCTTTGTGTAAATACATGATGCCCTTCATCCAACAGATGCCCTTTGGGTACCAATTTATTCCTGCAATTTCTACAGCAGCCCTAGCAAGGTGTAGGGTCAAATGATCCCAACAACTTGACCAGAAGGTGAAGAGAGCTCTATCGAAGGACAGTCTTCAAAAACTCCAGTCAGCCTTTATTATAGCCAACCCTTCCCAAGATTTACTAGACCTATATAAAAACATAGTTCATAAGCTATAACCAATACTAGTACATGACCGGAACTTTTCAGCTAAGAGGCCCTGTATCACCTCCACCATGGTTTTACAAGGATTGTGTAGAAGCCAGGAAAGCTCTCACCTTGGCTTATAAAATGTACAAAAGCAAGACTGGGAATGGTAATAAAACAAGTCTTAAACATCTTATTACTCTCAAAAAACAATCTAAGCAACTGATTGCTCTTAAGAAAAGACACAACACAAGGTTCTCCTGGGAACAGTTTATTGCGGCAGCAAAGCAAAAGAACTCTTCTCTATTCTGGCATCTAATAGGTGGTCACTCTTACAGAACTCATACCCCATTAGATGCCCATATACTCCTACAACTTGGGAACTTCACTTTCAGAGAATCTGTGAAGACCCCTCCAGCAAGACTATAAGGTATACAATGAAGGATTTACCTGAATGGTGCCCAGTTTCAGAGTCTGAAATCAAATTGCTCTTTGGCCAACTCAGGACTGGGAAGGCTCCAGGAGCTGACTTACTTTCTGCTGAATTATTAAAGAATAATTTGGAGTTGTGGACAGCAGTTTTGGCGGTGCTATTCACTTATATCGACTCTGCCAGCTATGTCCCAGAAGATTGGAACTTGGCAATTGTCCCAATTTTTAAAAAGGGAAAGAGAAATGACCCTGCCAATTACAGACCAAAACACTTCCAAGATAAATTAAAGGAGTGGCTGAATCTTGAACTTGATCGCTGAAGAGCAAGCCAGATTTAGAGAGAGGAGAGGCACTACAGCTTAGTTCTTCATCATCTGATTGAAAAATACATATCAAATAGACCTGTATCATTATATGCCAGTTTTATAGATCTCAAGGCAGCCTTTGATATGGTTACCAGGACTAAGCTATGGGAGAAGTTGGAAACTGTCACAATAGACCACAGGCTTCTTCATCTATTATGTGCCCTACATACTAAAATATCCCTCAAGGTGAGGTATAATATGCAAGGGTCCCTCTCGAAGTCAGTTAAAACTCAAAAGGGGGTTAAAGAGGAGTGCATTTTGGTCCACATCCTTTTCAACTTCTATATAGTCGCTCAGATTCGGATGGACCTGGACTCTGATTGGGCAATTCTGACTGAGATGACGGGGGCAGGTCTTAGTCCTATTGTGTGGGATGAGTTTGAGCCTGTGACTCCTGAGGAAGTGGACAAGGCTGTAGGAGCGATGGGTTCCTCCATATGTTTGTTGGACCCATGCCCCTCCTGGCTGGTTTCGGCCAGAAGAGAGGTGACATGAGGCTGGCTCCAGGCTTTAGTTAACGCGTCCTTGAGGGAAGGGGCCTTCCCACAACCACTAAAGGAAGCAGTTGTAAGGCCCCTCCTCAAGAAGCCTTCCCTGGATCCAGCAGAATTAAAGAACTTTTGTCCAGTCTCCAACCTACCCTTTGTGGGAAAGGTTGTAGAGAAAGTGGTGGCACTTCAGTTCCTGTGGTCATTGGAGGAAACAGATTATCTAGACCCTTTTCAGTCTGGCTTCAGGCCTGGCTACAGCACAGAAACTGCCTTGGTCATGCTGATGGATGATCTCTGGCGAGCCTGAGATGGGGGTCATTCCTCCATCTTGGTGCTACTTGACCTCTCAGCAGCTTTTGATACCATTGACCATGGTATCCTTCTGGGACAATTAAGAGGGATTGGGTGGCACCATGTTATGGTGGTTCTCCTCCTATCTCTCTGGTTGGTCACAGTCAGTGTTGGTAGGAGGACAGATGTCAACCCCTAGGCCCCTCTTTTGCAGGGTGCCTCAGGGCTCAGTTCTCTCTCCTCTCCTATTTAACATCTACATGAAGCCTCTGGGTGAGATCATCCAATGATACGGGGTGAGGTATCAGCAGTATGCTGATGATACCCAGCTGTATATCTCTACCCCGCGTCAATTCAGTGAGGTGGTGGATGTGATGTGCTGGTGCCTGGAGGCCGTGAGATGGGAGTCTGGATGGGAGTCAACAGGCTTAGAATTAACCCAGACAAGACCGAGTGGCTGTGGGTATTGCCTCCTAGAGACTATGTTGATTGTCCATCCTTGGTTCTTGGGGGGGGGGAGAAATTGTCCCCCTCAGAACAGGCTTGCAATTTGGGTGTTCTCCTAGACTCACAGCTAAGATTAGAGCAACATCTGTCAGCTGTGGCTAGGGGGACCTTTGCACAGGTTTGCCTTGTGAACCAATTGCAATCCTACTTGGATCAGGAGGCTCTCCTCACAGCCACTCATGCCCTTGTCACCTCATGGTTAGATTATTGCAACACGCTCTACATGGGGCTACCCTTGAAAAATGTTCAGAGACTACAGTTGGTCCAGAACGCAGCCACGTTAGCTGTCGTGGGTGCACCCACATTATACCAATTCTCCGTGAGCTGGACTGGCTCCCTATTGGTCTCCGGTCACAATTCAAGGTGTTGGTTATTACCTTTAAAGCCCTACATGGCTCAGGGCCAGGCTATCTTCGAGACCGTCTTCTACTGCATAGCTCCCAGTGACCGGTAAGATCCCACAGAGTTGGTCTCCTTCAGGTCCTGTCAGCTAAACAGTGCTGGCTGGCGGGCCTGCGGGGGAGGGCCTTCTCTGTGGCTGTTCCAGCTGTCTGGAACCAATTACCTCCTGAGATCCAGACCATCTTCACCCTATTGGCCTTCTGAAAAGAGGTGAAGACCTGGCTTTTCCTGCAGGCCTGGGACCGTTGATATCGCTGTTGCGATCTGGCAAGATCCGGCCATGAATGGTGTGAATGGGTTTTAATTGTTTTTAATGTTTTAATTTTTAATGTTTTTATATATGGTTTTTAAATGCATTGTAAGCCGCAGTGAGTCTTCGGAGAAAGGCGGCATACAAGTTGAACAAATAAATAAATAAATAAATACAAATAAATACTTTTCAATTGTCCATAAAAATATTGTAATTTTAGACTCATCTAAGAAATATTATCATGTCAATTGTAACTTAAGGCTTTCAGATGTTGCTGATGCATTTGGACCACATTGTGAAATCAAATGATGTTTTCAATGGATGTACAATCAATCTGCATTTTTAGGAAACCCCAATTACTCCTGTGATAATTAAAATGGTTTAAAAACTTGATTGGCAATCAGCTGACTTTAAGTATTAAGACCCCAATTAATCCATAAGTCTTTGAAAACAGACATTCTCTTTTCAAAGTGAGCTTATCCCAAAGCTTAAGTATCAGTGAAATAGTTCAGAATTGTACTTATATCCCAACTCTTTCTAATACCCTATTGCAGCCTTTACTGCTGGAAATACTGTGGATGTGGATGATATAAATGATGTAAACTGTTACTCACAAGATTTCCTGTCCTGTAAGATTCCTATGAATCTTTTTATCTTTTAATCTTTTATGCAGTTGGACAAAGTTGGTTTTTGAATAAAGTCTTATGCTTTTGTTTTTAAGGACTTTACAAAACAACCTTCTCCTAATTTCTCAATTAACACTTTAGCTTTCATTTATTTGCTTTGATTCTCATTTGTACTGTCAAAATTCCCATGAGGAAAAATAAAATAAGTCACTTGGTAACAATTATGCTCAACATAACTAATTACAGGCAATTGTCACAATTTCCTAACCTTTAAATCACTAATTAGAATGTTCAAAAAATAGGCTCTAAGCACAAGTTACAATTGCATAGTCAAATGGAAACAAAACAAACAAAACAAACAAACCACACTTTTTTGTCAGTCTTTGCTACTCTGCATTTATTTATCCATCATATATATTGAACTGTTTTCAGGATCAATTTGATATGTGTATAAATGAAAAAAAAAAAATAACATAGAAGATTGCAGTATAGGAAAAGCATTGACCATAAAAATTAAACATGTTGTTTTTAACTTTTAAATCTGTTCATGTCATGCAGCCTAGTTATTTTAGGTACTGCTTTTCCCTCAATACAGCTGTCCATCCCATCCCATCTAACAGGAGAAACAGATTGTGGATTCTAACTTAATATCTATTTTGGCATCCACCTTCTGTACCATTCTCTCCCATCCCTAACATGAGGTCAGGTTCATTCATTCATTCATTCATTCATTCATTCATTCATTCATTTTTCATGTCTCTGGACTATGCATCTCCTTCAAGGAGGGACTCTAGGCTTTTTCATAAGTTCATCAAGACTGAGTTAAATCTTCAAACCTGGGGGTCTCACCAGTTGACTGCTGAGATCTTGAGCTGATTCTATTATAATTGTCAACAACTAATCTCTTGCATGCCTTATGATTAAAAAAACCAACAACTTTTAAGTGACTGTGTTCTGATATGTTCATCATTTTTTACTCCTATGGTAATATCCACAGAATAATTTTTTGTGGGATGGATAGCATATAAATTTGATAAATAAATATACATTAAAAGGATGGGTAGAAAAGGGTTGACCTGCTATGTTGACCAGTGAAGGTCAGGGTAAGCAATCTTATATTTCAGATGCAGAGGAGTCAAACTCCTTTTCCTAGCATAGTGTTATGGGAACAATCATTCTCAAATATTCATATGTTGCCCAGCAGTTGTCCCAGTTAAGCAGACAATTGTGGGAAACAAACAATTTATTTTCCAGTTGCAAACAAATGTTTGACCAAATGTGGTGGCCCATTAGCAAACAGGCTGAGTGGAAGATTCTTAATACAATGTAACTTAAACTTGGTAAGAATTAGAATAATACATATAATATACAAATACAATTGCTTTATGGTTCCATGGTAAAATCATGGTATGATAGTAAATTATAGTTTCTACTAGTGACTGTTAGTATTCAAGATTCCCCACAAATGCCAAAAATTTTCTTTTACACTTACTAGAACTTATTTAATATTCCCCTAATTAGAGTTAGCCTAACAAACACTACATAAGGAACATATGCTTCTACCAGGTAAGCATTCCTATTCTTGGAACAACTTGTAATCTTCTTCTTCTTCTTCTTCTTCTTCTTCTTCTTCTTCTTCTTCTTCTTCTTCTTCTTCTTCTTCTTCTTCTTCTTCTTCTTCTTCTTCTTCTTCTCTATGATGGTCCATCACAAGCAGTTTAATAAGATACTTATTCCACAGCACACAAACCTATAAGGCCAAGACAATTATATGCATCAGAAGATATTCTGGAAAACCCAGATTATGATCTGAGGCCATTGCCATTAATTATGTGCCATTAATCATTCATATATTGGATGTTGGTCTTAGAAGATAGGTCAGACTAGGAATTCAGTGCTATGTAAATTAATACTATTTTTATTGTAATAGCCTTGTAACAGAACCTTGCAAGCCTGAAGAGATGAAGAACCTATGATGTTTCCCATTTATGTTCCCCTAGTTACTATAATGTTTTCAGATTAGGCAAATGCTAGAGAAAATATGAGCAGGAGAAATTGTAATTGCTTCACTCCTCATTATATCAAAGAGGTAGCAGGAAAAGTAAATTGTAATTATGCATCCCTTTTCAAGGTAGAACTATGTATCAAGATTATTTCTGGAATACAAGATGTATGGATTAGTCTAAAACTGATCTGAATTCCTTTTTTTACTTGTTAGATTGTTTGCCATTTTTTTCTTGAATTATTATTTAAACATGAAAAAAACTCAGTAATGTATATGGTTTTAATGCAATTATCTCTATTGTAAACTACTGAACAATGTTGGTTGATACTATCAAAAGGCTATCAAAGAAATTAAACAATCCATTCTTTTGATTATCAATCATTTATCTTTCTATAATATATGCTATTTTTATGCAAATGCCTATAATATCCTTTTTTATACATGGTATTCTCAATATACATTGTTTTACAAAACATTTGATCTGAGAATGATGTGTTATAGTTGATTTATTTCACATCCCTATGTATTATATTCATTTATTTTAAACAGAAATCATTTCTAGTTTTAAAATATCACATATTTCCTGACAGCTCTTTTGAGGGATTTGCTCATTTCCTTATTTCTCAAGCTGTATATCAGAGGATTGAAAAGAGGTGTAAAGACTGTGTAAAAGAGGGAGATAAATTTGCTCATTTTGTTGAGAGCTACAGTATCGGGGTGCATATATACAACTATTAATGTCCCATAAAATATTGTAACAACTATAAGGTGAGTTGAGCAAGTGGAGAAGGCTTTCTTCTTTCCTATAGCAGAAGGGATTCTCAGAATGGTGGTGATGATGGAGATGTATGAAGTCAGGGTGAGCAAGAATGGAGGAAAGGTTGCCACAGAAGTAGTTACAAAGCTGGACAAAAGGAGTAGATGAGAACCACAGCAAATGTGTTTCATCAATGGCATGAAGTCACAAAAGAAATGGTTCATTTCACTTGGAGCACAGAAATTTAACTGTGACATTTTTAATGTAATTGTGGTGACCATAACCATGCCACTGAGCCATGATACTAGCACTAACTGAATGCAGCAACGAGTATCCATAAGAGATATGTAATGAAGTGGCTTGCATACTGCAAGGTAGCGATCATAAGACATCACCGCCAGCAGATAACATTCTGTTGCTGCTAGAAATCCAAAGAACCAGAATTGCACAATGCATCCTTTAACAGAAATAAGCCCATCTCCAGTTAAAAGGCTGACTAGCATCCTTGGTAGAATGATTGAGCTATAGCAAGTTTCTAAGCAGGATAGATTTCCCACAAAGAAATACATTGGGGTGTGAAGGTGGTGGTCTGAAGCAACAAGACCAATGATGAGAATGTTCCCCATCATGGTCATAATGTAGATTATGAGAAAAAGTAAGAAGAGGAATAGTTGCAAATCCTGGAGATCATCAAATCCCAGCAAGAGGAAATGTGTAATGATTGTTTGATTTTCTTATATGCCACACATGGACTGCATCTGTTGCCAATCAAATAAAACATAACATTTAAATATTGTACATACAAAACAGAAAAACAAGAATTAATTATTTATTCAAAAACTGTTACACTTGCTTTCTAATGAATTACAGGGAAAGATACAATCATGTTCAGAGCATCTCCTAAAGAAATCCTATCACAAATTTACTTGAGATTTCTGGAAGTTGTAATCTTAATGAATCTAGAGACCACTAGATTATGAGAAAGTTGCTCTACATCCTCCCATATTTTGTCTTGGAGTATGAAACATGATACCAAAATCAAGTGCACTTGTAAAACTATGACATCTTCACTCATTTAGACATGCTGTAAAACAAAACTCTTATTAACAGTTGTGCTAAGGGTAAAATTCAGATATACTACTTTATTAATAATAAAATGTAAATACTAATACTATCACAATTTAGATGCTATGGATTCTCTGCCCTTAGTTTTACTATTCTATTCTAGTCCATCATACAGAACTGATATTCTTCATGGATTGCATTCTCATCCATGAAGTGTAGGTCCCTCTGTTATCACTAGTTGGAAAGCTTTTCATATTGCATGATAGAAAAGAGCTTGGGATACTTAATAAGATTTTCTTACCTCATAGTATGGAATATCTTTGAAGTAGAGACTGTTATTTACTTCTGCAATAACTGCATTTTTTTTCCTCCTCAAATGCACACTCTACAAGATGTTTTCAGTTGTTTGAACTGAATATTCTTCAGTCCAAGATGTTCTGCTTCTATGTTTATATATTTCCCCCAAGAAATATGTTTTTCCCTGTACACTACTGCAATATGTAGACATTTAATAGGGCTATTCCAGCTGGGAGTGGACTGGGCAGCTGCATACACTTTTTGTGATTTTACAAAGAGAAATGTTGTTTTGGGAGATTGGAGAAAATGGCAGAGATTGTCAAATACTATTTTTTTTTTTGCAAAAGTTTTACAATTACATTTTCACCCCATTTCCCCCCCCAACCCACCCCTACCTCCCCAACCACCCTAACCCTCCCCAAACCCCCCCAACCCACCCCTCCCCCCGGGACTTCCACAGAGTATAAACCAATTAAAACCCCCTTTTTTATAAAACTTGAACCCCTCCATTCCCCATATAATTTTTCATCTTCACAAAATTCAAATATTTCTATCTTTATATAATACTTTCAGTGAAAAGCTATTTGATACTTCCTAGTTTGATATTTGTTCTGCACATAATCTATCCACTTTTTCCACTCCCATTCATAAGTCTCTTGTGAGCGACCTTTTAAATATGCTGAAATCTTCGCCATCTCTGCAAAACTGGCCATCTTCAAAGTCCATTCCTCAATAGTGGGCAAAGCTTCATTTTTCCAGTATTTACCTATCAATAATCTCGCTGCTGTTATCATATACAATATCAACTTAGTTTCACCCAATGTAAAACCCTTAACTATACCCAATAAAAACAATTGTGGAGAAAATTGAATTTTTTTCTTCAAAACATTCTGCATAACCCACCAATTTTTTATCCAAAAAGCCTTAACTTTCTTACAGGTCCACCAAACATGATAATATGTAGCATCTAAGCAGTCACATCTCCAAAATTTTGGTTGAACATTAGGGTACATGCACGACAGTTTCTTAGGATCTAAATGCCATCTATAAAACATTTTATAAAAATTTTCCCTCAAATTCTGCGACTGTGTAAATTTAACATTCTGAACCCAAATTTTTTCCCATGTTTCCAACATCACTGGCTCTGCAAAATTTTGTGCCCACTTAGTCATACAATCTTTAACCAATTCAGTTTCTGAATCCCTTTCTAACAAAACATTATAAAGCCTTTTAATATGCATTGGACCTTTCTCTTTTATATGTCTAACCAATTCTTCCTCATGCAACATTATACCAATTTTTTGGTCCTCTTTCCATCTCAGTTGAAGTTGATTATACTGTAACCAAGTTAGATTAATCCCTTCATCCAACAGTGTTTCAAATGGTATACTGAGTATACTCCTTGGTATACTGAGGAGCTGAGGGAGATGAAGCGCCGGAAAAGACGCCTAGAGAGCAGTTGGAGGGCTAGTCGTTCTGAATCCGACCGAACACTGGTAAGATCTCATATTAAGAATTACCTAGTGGCGATAAGAGTAGAGAAGAGTAACTACTTTTCTACTCTTATTGCATCATCAGATAATCGCCCAGCCGCCCTGTTTAGGGTGACCCGCTCTCTGCTCCATCAAGAGATGCGGGAAGACCCCTTGGAGGGTAGAGCTGAGGATTTTGTACAATCTGTATAACAAAATTGCTCAGATTCATGAACAGCTAGACTCTGACTGGATTGATCCAGAGGAGATGACAGGGGCAGGTCCTGAGAATATTATTTGGGAAGAGTTTGATCCTGTGACTCCCGAAAGCGTGGACAGGATACTGAACAGACTAAATGCGACCACATGTTTATTGGACCCGTGTCCATCCTGGTTGGTACTGGCCTCCCGGGAGGTGACACGAGGCTGGCTCCAGGAGATTATAAATGCTTCTTTGAGTGGGGGTGTCTTTCCCACCGTCTTGAAAGAGGTGGTGGTGAGGCTCCTCCTCAAGAAGCCCTCCCTGGATCCAGCTGTATTAGCAAATTATCGTCCTGTCTCCAACCTTTGCTTTGTTGCAAAGGTTGTTGAAAGTGTGGTTGCTCGACAATTGCCTTAGTACCTGGATGAATCGAATTATCTAGATCCGTTCCAGTCGGGATTCAGGCCCGGGTACAGCACAGAGACAGCATTGGTCGCATTGGTTGATGATCTCTGGAGGGCTCGGGACAGGGGTTGCTCCTCTGTCCTGATCCTACTAGACCTCTCAGCGGCTTTTGATACCATCGATCATGATATCATGCTGCACCGGTTGGAAGGGTTGGGGGTGGGGGGCACTGTTCTACAGTGGTTCTCCTCCTTTCTCTCTGACTGGTCGCAGTCTGTGTTGACAGGGGGGCAGAGGTCGACCCCGAGGCCCCTTATATGTGGGGTGCCACAAGGATCGGTCCTCTCGCCCCTTCTATTCAACATTTATGTGAAGCCGCTGGGTGAGATCATCCGTGGTTTTGGGGTGAAGTACCATCAGTACGCTGATGACACCCAGCTGTACATCTCCACCCCAGACCACCCCAATGATGCCCTTGAGGTGATGTCCCGGTGCCTGGAGGCCATACGGATCTGGATGGGGAGGAACAAACTCAGACTCAACGCATCCAAGACTGAGTGGCTGTGGTTCCGTCATCCCGATATAGTCAGTTGGCACCATCTCTGACTATTGGGGGTGAGTCGTTGGCCCCCACAGATGGGGTTCGCAACTTGGGCATCCTCCTGGACTCACGGCTGTCTTTTGAAGAGCATATGACGGCCGTAGCCAGGAGGACTTTTTATTAGGTTCGCCTGATATGCCAGTTGCATCCCTTTCTGGATCGGGACTCGTTACGCACGGTCACTCACGCCCTTGTCACCTCACGCCTGGATTATTGTAATGCTCTCTACATGGGGCTCCCCTTGAGAAGCACCCGAAGGCTCCAACTGGTCCAGAATGCGGCCACATGGGTGGTAATGGGAGCAATGTGGCGCTCTCATGTAACCCCCCTCCTGCGCGAGCTGCACTGGCTCCCAGTGGTCTTCCGGGTGCGCTTCAAGGTTTTGGTTATTAACTTTAGAGCGCTCCATGGCTTAGGACCAGGGTACTTATGAGACCGCCTCCTGCCACCAATAGCCTCTCACCGACCAGTTCGCTCCCATAGAGAGGGACTCCTCAGGGTGCCGTCGGCCAAACAATGTCGACTGACGGCCCCCAGGGGGAGAGCCTTTTCTGTGGGGGCACCTACCATCTGGAATGGGCTTCCCCCGGAGTTACGAAACATCCAAGACTTATGCATATTCCGCCGTGCCCTGAAAATATTTCTATTCCAACAAGCTGGTCTGGCCTAACTCTCCCTTTTTAATTTGGCTTTTAAACTGGCTTTTAAATTGGGTTTTAAACCTCTTTAGATAAATTTGGATGTTCTTAATCTTTGAGCCTAAATTACTTAATCTGTTTCTTAATAGTTTTTAACTTCTATATGTATTTGAATTTATTATGGCTGTTCACCGCCCTGAGTCCTTCGGGAGTAGGGCGGTATACAAATATGAAAAATAAAATAAAATAAAATAAATAAATGTCTTCAGTTGCCATCTGCCCACATCTGCAAAAAGAACTTCTTTATATAAAACCCCCCTGAGTGACATTATATTTGTATTCCACATGATATGACCAAGATCCAGCCATAGCAGTATTTTGTAATCCCATTTGAGTCGGTGCTTGTTCCAAACTCTCATCAAAGAGTCTCTAAGTATATGGCTTTTAAATACTTTATCCACTTTGTTTTCATAAAATAAGTAAGCATGCCATCCAAATTTAAGATCAAAACTTTCTATATTCAATATTCCAGTCTTTTTCCTTCCAAACCAATCGCTTGCTTAAGTCAAAGCTGCTGCTTCATAATATAACTGTAGGTTTGGAAGTTTAAGACCTCCCCTTTCTGGAACATCTTGCATAATTTTCAGTTTCACTCTCGGTTTTTTCTCGTTCCAGACAAACTTATTCAGTCCACTTTGCCATTCTTTCAATTGTTTATCACTTTTAAACACCGGAATCATTTGAAACAAAAAAAAAAAAAGAAAAAAAGAAATCTTGGCAAAATGTTAACTGCTGCTATTCTTCCAAGTAAAGACAGCTGCATTTTTTTCCAAGTCTCCATATCTTTCAATATATCTCACCACAACACCTCATAATTATTTTGAAACAATTTCATATTTGATTCTGCAACCTGAACTCCTAGATATTTAACCTTTGGTACAATCTCAAAACCTGCCCTCCTTTCAAGTTCGTGTTTTCGATCTTGTGTCATATTTTTAACTATTATCTTAGTTTTTTTCTGGTTCAGTCTAAATCCTGATACGGTGCCATAGTCTTTTATAATGTCTTTCATCTGGATTATTGATTCCATTGGCTGTGTTAGGGTAACAACCAGATCATCTGCAAATGCCCTTATTCTGTAGTCCTCTTGCCTTATCACTATACCTTTCAAGATATTCGAGTCCCGTATTGTATTCAACAAGACTTCTAGTGTTAGAATAAATAATAATGGGGATAACAGACAACTTTGTCTTGTTCCTTTTTCAATATTAAAGTCTGTTGTCAAACTTCTATTAATAATAATCTGTGCCTTTTGCTCTTAGTAAATTGCTGAAACCGCCTGTATAAATTGATCCCCAAAGTCCATCTTTTTTAAAGTCTTTAATAGAAAATTCCAATCCACTCTATCAAAGGCCTTCTCCGCATCCAAGAAAACCAGCACTGCAGGGATCTGTTTATTCTTCTCAAGATATTCCAATAAATCTATAACTTGCCTTACATTGTCCTTCATATATCTGCCCTCTATAAATCCCGCTTGATCATCATGAATCACCTCTTGAATAACTGGCATCAACCTGTTGGCTAGTACTTTTGCGTATATTTTATAAACATTATTCAGAAGAGATATTGGTCTATAATTCTCAGGTTTTTTAGGACCTGCTTGCTCTTTTGGTATCAAAGAAATGTAAGCTGTTTTCCATGATGGGGGTATTTTACCTCCTTGTTGTATGTTACAAAATAAGTCTCTAAGTTGTTCCACCATTTCTGCTTGCAAAGTTTTATAATACACCGCAGTCAGGCCATCTGTTCCAGGAGCTTTAGCTGTTTTCAGTTGTTTAATTGCTGCAATTATCTCCTCAACTGTTATAGGATAATTCATTCTTTCCTTTTGTTGGTTGGTAATTTTTGTGACTCTTTTATTTTCTAAATATTTTTCTATAAATCCATTCTGCATATCATCTTTAGCATATAATTTAGTGTAGTAATCTACAAAGACTTCTTTAATTAATTTTTGTTGAAAGATTTCTTTCCCTCCAATATCGATGCTATTAATAGTCCATATACTCTGCTTCTTCCTTAATGTGTAGGCCAACCATCTGCCCGGTTTATTAGTATTACAAAATGTATTATGCTTTGCATATTGTAAATTTGTTGCAGCTTGTTCTGTCATAAGCATTTGAAATGAGGACCCAGTTGTGGGGGCAATAAGCTGACTTTGTATAAATATACAAAAGGATGAAGGCTATTGCTGAGCACATTGTAAGCCACCCTGAGTCTTCGGAGAAGGGCGGCATATAAATCAAATTAAAAAAATAAAATAAAAAAAATTGATCTTTCAGAAGTTTTATAGCACCACGTATTCTTTCATCTGTTGGATTTTTAATAAGTAACTGTTCTTTATTCTTTATTTCTACTTCCATTTCAGATCTTTTCTTTTATCGATTCAGTTTGTGTTTAGAATTCATATGAATGAGTACCCCTCTCATATATGCTTTACTCACATCCCACACAATTTCAATTGGGGTACCCTTATTCAAGTTTATTTCAAAAAATTCTTTCATTTGCTTTTTAAGTTCTATTATATTTTTTTCATATCTAAACAGGTTTTCATTTAATCTCCATGATCTTCTCTCAATCTTTCCAGTCTCAATTTCTATCCATACTGGGCTATGGTCGGTTAGAGTTCTTGGAAAAATCTTTGTTCTTTTTGTCTTGACAAGTAAATCATCTGCTAATAAAATAAAATCAATCCTAGAAAAAGATCTATGTCTATCAGAGAAAAAAGTAAAGTCCAATTCTTTTGGATTATGTATTCTCCAAATATCTTTTAATTCCAAGTCTTCTTTCATGTCGAAAAAAGTCTGTGATAATCTAATCCTTGACTTCGCCAAGCTCTTTTTATCTAGTTTGGTATCAATTACTCTATTCCAATCTCCCATGATTAAAATAGATCTATAATCCCATTGCAGTATTTTGGTATGCAAAGTTTACAGGATTGTAAAAATCCTGTTGTTGATTAGGAGCGTAAATTCCAATCACTAGAATTTGGCCATTTACTGTATGCAGTTCAATTGCCGCCTTCATCTGCTTCTATAATTTTAGCTGACAGTCTTTTATTTATATAAATGACCACACCATTCTTTTTTTCCAAGTTTGAAGCTATGAAATGTGTTCCTAGTTTTGAATTTATCAAGTACTTTTGATCTTGTGTTCTGACATGAGTTTCTTGTAAGCAAATTATATCATTATTAAATTGTCTCAAATATGTGAATAACTTCTTCCTTTTCTGTGGTAAATTCAATCCATTCACATTCCAGGATAGAAACTTAATCGTCATGTAGACTTTTTTGAAGCAATGAGCAGAATTGCCGAATATCTTCTTAAATCTTCGGCTTTGCTCCCCCCATAGCTTCACTTTTTTGTGTAGTACTCTTGACTCCCTTTTTGTATTGTTGTACCTTAGGTCTTTCCTGTTGTTGCTTTTCTTTAAGTTGCTTAGAAATTGCTCGGGTTACACGCTGGTCCTTAGCTTCCGCCATCCGGGCTGGGTCCAAAGCCACCTCTCTTGTAGACAAAATTGGAGAAGATTCTAACAGGGGCTCCTCCAGAAAACCTCCTGTAGCACCCCGCATTTCCGCTGCCTCTGATTCCACCTGCTTAAACTGCTCTTCCATCTCTTGCTGAAGTTGCTTCTCCTTGTCACTCTCCTTTATCTCCAACACAGTGGATGTACGTGGGGATGGTGATCTCTCTTTAAGGACAGTAGAATAGAAGTATTCCGCCTTCTCAACAGTATTTAATCGATGTCTTTCTCCATTGTACCTCAAAATTATGCCAGTTGGGGCATCCCACCGAAATGGTATTTGTTGTTTTTTTAATTCATTCACTAAAAAACCAAAATCTTTTCTATCTTTTAACATCTTAGGTGGTAGTTCTTTATAAATTCCAATCTGAGCTCCATCCACTTGCACAGCAGAGAGAAAAGACTTTTGCAAAATATCATTTCTCATTCTTCTATCTGTAAAATATATCACCACATCTCTAGGCAGTTGTCTTTGTCTGGCCACCCACGAATTCACTCTGTAAATTTTGTCTATTTTGTAAAAAATCTCTTCAGGATTAATTTTTAACAACACAGCCAAAGCATCAGCACAAATCTGTCTCAGGTCTTGTTGATCATTCTCTTTAATACCTCTAAGCCTTATGGCAAATTCCATAGACCTGAACTGCATCATCATAATTTCGTTTTCAACTCTCTGCATTTTATTATCAACATCAGAAATTTTATAATCAGTATTCTTCATTTTAACATTCATTTCTGATTTGAATTCTTCCAACTTAGAATCCGTTCTAATAATAACTTCTGACAGGCCAGAGACCACATTCGTTAATTTATTAGTCACCTTGTCATATTTCTCTTGCACCACCTTTTTAATTTCATTAATTTCCTGCTTAATTTCCTATTGTGATTTTTGAAATTTATCATCCAAAGCCTGAATAATAAAATCTTTTAAACTTTCAACATCAAAATCTTTTTTTTTTTGACTCTGCTGGCTGGGTGGAGGCTGCTGCTCAGGTTTACGTGTGGAGGATCCCCCCCCACTGCCTTTCCTTCCTGTTTAGGCTTGGAAGCCATCCTGCCACATAGACTAGCTTTTCTAAAAAAGGATATCCTTTTTCCTTTTCCACCACCACAAAGTCCTCTAAAAAAATCCCCCAGGATTAATCAGGTTGGAAATAGAACTTAGATTGAAGCAATCTCAGGCTTATTTTTTTTAAAAAAATTCTCTTTTCTTTTTCCTCCTTGTTACAGACAGCGCAACTTTGTAGCTGGTTAGAGTAACATTAGAAATTCACTCTCACTTTCAGCCTGTAACACTGAAGCTGAGCACCATCTTTTAAGCTGCTTCCGCTCAGTCACACTTGCAATTTGAGTCAGAAAGTCACAGAAATAACAATACTTGCATTTTAGAAGTTTAGAGGTTCAAGTTATTATCTTCCGATGATTATTGACGTTAATTTCAATTAAATTGAAGGTTGCTGCAGCCGACTTGCTCTGCACTAGGCAGAGTCATCCCACGCTGTCCGGAGTCTCAGCAAGTTGAAAGGGAGCTGCGCCTGTTTCCTCCCCAGTAGCAATTTTCTGGGGGCTCACAGGGGCTCAACCTGCTCCTTGCCCACTCTCCTCCTCAAATCTTAAAGATTTGGGAATTTCCAAGCCGCTTCTTCAAATAGAAGCGGCTCTGCAGGTGGCGGGGCTGGCGGTCCAAAGCAGGGACCATCTTTCGTCGGAGGCAGACCAACCTGAAGTCCGTCAAATACTATTTTTTTGAACCTGTCTTGCCAAATACTATATTGTTCTTTGACATGCAGTCCTGAATAATTGAGGAGTCAGTGAAAAAGTTGAAGATGGTAAACTTCCACTCCTGACATTGATTGAATAAGTATGGATCAGAAGACTTAGTTATGGAATTAATAAATGATAATATTAGTTCCAATATTCTTATATAAACAAGAGGAGAAGATGAGATAGTAATCTATTTTTAATTTTAATTAGGATTTATTGACCAACAAAATAAAAAAAGAAAATTGAGAGACAAAATTATACATGGTAGAGGATACAGAAGAGTTCAATATACAGAAAAGCAAAATCAATAAAAAACTTAAAATCTTACAGAAAATTCAAAGCCACTTCAGTGATCCAAGATAATTCCATCCAAATATTAATTTCATAGTGTTTCGTTTTCTCTCACTCAACTCCCCTTTCCTTCTTATATTTGTTTTGTAATTGGGCATAAAGTTACTATATTCTTACTGACTGCCTTTTTCAGTTCTTTTGACAATCATTCATTCCTTACAATAGATCACAAACTATCCATTATATCTTACCAGTATTTATATTAAAATGTTTCCATTCTTTTTCCCGTTTTCAATAAACATTCTATAAATGGTACACAAATATTGTACCTTCACTTGCATTATTTCTCCATAGACATACAACATTAGGATCACATTCCCAATTTTCCCTGTCTAAAAGAAGTAGTTTGGACTTTTCATATCTATTGTCTTTGTTGCACCATGCAGTCTATCTAAAATTCATTGCAAATAATTTGGGTTCCCTGGCAACAACAAGTTTTTGATTCTATTCATTCTGCTGGAGGCTCTTTGTTTAGTACTTTTCATGTACTCCCAAAACATTTTCTTATTTCCAGCAATATTGTGCGGCATTTTATTTGTCTTTTTAAAGTTCTTAATCAGTCTTGGCTTTCTGGCTACATTCTTTGCAATTACCCTTTTCTATGTCTCTGTTCTGCCCCATCTTCACTTCAAATGGTGATTGCCGAGTAGTGCAGTTCATTTGCAAGATTTTTGGAAGTGGTTTGCCATTGCTTTCATCCTAGTGCTAAGAGAGAATGACTGGCAGAACAAGAATTCACAATCTTCCAGTTTTGCTTGATGCTTTAATCTTTACTTCTGGATCTCACATTCTATTGATACACATGATATATTTTCTCTTATTCTCACTTTCACAGCATCCATTCATTTTTCAGTTATTATTCATGAAATTGGAAGTAAAGTCTTGAATTAGTACAATATTGGCATATCTCATTTTTAAAGAATATTAAAGTATAACTGATCTCAGCTCCCCCCCCCCCCCCGAGCCCCAAATTCTTCTGTACTGTCTTACCATGGTGGGAGGTGTTTGGTGTGTTTGTGTTTGTGTGAAGAACACTGAATGTGTATTTCAAGACTATCATCACCCAGAAACATGAAGGGCATCCCAGCTGCCCAGCTAAAGCAAGGAGGTACCTATATTAGGTAGCATCAATATGGACATTGACAAAGGACATTGTGGGAGAAGGCATGAGCTAACTATTCTTATATTATGACCATGAAAACCACATGAAGAAAATAAAAAATGATTGACGATTGCAAGATGACCAGATTCAGTTACAGTAATGGGTGCACATTGGCAGAGCTGAAGGACCAGATTAAGAACAGAACATCATAGAGAAAATCTATCTAAGTCTCAATAAGAAGTTGATGGCACTTAATCAAATTCAGCTGAAGTTTTAAAATACCTATTATTTTTTTTAAATGAAGATAACAGAAAACTGACCCTTTCCTATGGGAAAAGGGAAATGCAGTGATGCAGGAGGGACAATTGTTCCGATGAGGTATATAAAGAAGAGAGGAAATAAAAACAAATAATTTAAAATTTTAGAACAGAAATGAATCTATAAAGAAGAAAAAAGGACAGACAGTTCAGGATAGCAGAAGAGTTTTGAGGACATTTGAGGAAAGAAAGCACCTGACTGGGCTCAGAGACTGAACAGAGTTATAAACCCTGATTGCTAGTTACATTAGAAATGTTTAGAAAAATCCAGACTGAAGACTAGATTGGAAGTTTAAAAAACAAAATCCAAGGAAACAGCAATAACAACTACACTGCTGACAAGAGAACTGCATGGATATCTCCATAAATCGACATCAGGATAAACAAGTCTTTATTTCCAGGTAAAATTACAAAAATACTGGTATGGTCATTCTGAAGATATTTATTTATACTTATTCATGTAAGTCCAGTAGTAATTTGTTTAACAGGATCAGATGCAAGCAGCCTGACTATAAAAACCTAACTCTGTATAATATTTGGTTTTTAATTTAATCTTTATTGATGGTCAGAGACCAACCATGGTTTACTTAATTAAGAATGAGATTTTCAGGTGACCACAAGCAACATAAATATGTAGATATTACAGCATTGGAGAAACCTTTATATGCATCATTAATAAAAGAAAATGTTTATATATGTTTTGTATATTTTCATCTTCCTTTAAATAGTCACAGTATTCATTCTGGATGAGTATATATAATTTGCCCAGATATTTTGAATTCTGGGACTCTGAGAATACTACTTCTTTAATTCATGAGACCCTGGAAATATGTTTCACAACTAAATCTTTCTTTTTTTGTACTATTCCCATTTAGGTAGAGGTGTTCCTATTGTTACACAAATGATCTTTCTTTTAGATTACATTAAAATAAAAAGAGATACTCGGCTATTGAGAAAAAATTCAAGAACCAAAGGTAATTTCTTTCTGTCTAACTTCCAACAAGGAAAAAAATGCTCTTTAATCAGTTTTCTTCAAAAGTACATGTCAGTATTTGAATGTCATAGAAATGTGGGCTGGAAAAAAAAATCAGTATTCCTGAAATAAAAGATTTAAATCCAAAGGAAATCAGAAACAGTTGTAGTTATAATCCATTAGCACTTCTTATTTAGAATTGTTTTTCAGTGGTTGGTTCAGTGTTCCTTCTGTTCTTCTACTGTACTCCAACTTGCCAAAGATTGAACAAGGAACTGTTTTTGCAGATAAAGCTTTGAGATATGGTACCTTTTCTTCCAAATATCTAATAATTACTTTTCTAAATAACTGGGAATAACTTAATAAATGGGAAAATTCTGAAATCATTATATTTTCATGGACATTAGTATTATAAACCCATTCTAGACATTAAAAAATTGAGATTACATAAATCTGCACCCCGATTTGCAGATAAGGAAGTAACCATATACACATTGTTTCAACTTCCTCCCACGTTCTGTTTTAGATATTTTATTATGCCAGCACATCAAGGAAATAAAATTCCTCTAAACATTTAAAAGTTTATATTAATTTTAAATATTGCATTTTAAATTCCTTGTAATTGGAATAATCCAGTCCAAACTTTAAGCAACTCAAGCTTTTAGTCTTATACATACTGGACAGTATGAACATTATAAGAAAATAAGAATTTGTACTATGATTGTCAATCTTGTTACTTATACATTTTTCTCCAAAAATAAGACATGACCTTTGATGATTAATTTAAGATCTGAAAAAGTGAAAATACTTTAAACTGGATTTCAAAGGGTATTTTCAATGTAATTATCAAAAATATAAATATGAATTGAATGTAGCAATATCTAATTCCAAAAGTATAGTCTATTTATTCCTGTTGTCATGCCTGTGTTATTTGAAAAAGAGAAAGAAAGGGAAACATATACTTGGGCATTATTATAGGTCAAAATTCAGACAATTTCACAGCAAGTACTCCAATGGACTTGCAAAATTGCTTTAGTTTTAGATAAAATGTTTGGATCTAAATCAGAGTAGTTGAAATAAGACTTCATTAATCATAATCAGTTGGGCAGCTAATGAAGAATAAGATGGTATTATTTTTAGTTTGGATAAAGTTCAGTTAACCTAAGAACCTTCTCTCAGTTAATGTGTTCAGTTAATGCCAAACAAAGAAGAAAGAGAAAAGAAGTGGATAGCTAAACTGTGAAATTAAGTTCTGTCATCAAGCACCTAAATAATGCATTTATAATGCAATATGTATAATTTCCTAGTAAGTTATCCTTACTAGTGGAGTTTATACTAATGAAATATATGAATAATAAAAAAAAGAAAAAAAAAGAAATATATGAATGCAACTTTACATTATCTACCAGTAGCTACCATTCTAACGTAACACTACATTGGTGATCATACCTGGACTTGATATAAAACCTGGTATTTAATTATCACAAGATAAGAATAGACTGCCATCATAGCCCACTTCTAGTTGCATGAAAATTGAACTTGCTTTAAATAAATGTAATGATCTTTCAGATAAATGACAGAGTTTCATTGACAATTTCAATTCGTATATATTTTATATCATTTTTGCAGATATCATTTTGTAACAATGGCCAAAGGTGAAGAACAAAATCAAACTATTACCAAATTTCTTTTGCTGGGATTTGAAGATTTTGGTGATCTGCAGCTTCTTCTCTTTCTCCTCTTACTGGTGGTCTACATTATGACCATGGTTGGAAATATCCTTATCATTGTCCTGATTGTTAGTGATTATCGTCTTCACACTCCTATGTATTTCTTCCTATGTAATTTGTCCTGTCTTGAGACATGCTACAGCTCTAATATTCTTCCAATAACATTGACCAACCTTCTATATGAGGGTCCAATAGCTATTTCTGTAATCGGTTGCATGATACAATACTACTTCTTTGGTTTCTTGGCAGCCTCTGAATGTTACCTTCTAGCAGCAATGTCTTATGACAGATATGTAGCAATCTGTAATCCACTACTTTACAAAGTCATTATGAATGACAGGGTTTGTCTGAAACTTGTGGTCGGATCTTGGATAAGTGGCTCATTGGCTATTAACATAACTATATATCTAATGTACCAGTTAAAATTCTGTGGTCCCATTGAAATCAACCATTTCTTTTGTGATTTCAATCCAATATTAAATCTTGCATGCAACAATACGCATGTGATTGAAATTTTAACTGCATTATTAGCTGCTGCATGTTCATTGCCACCTTTTTTGTTGACCTTGGCATCCTATGTTCATATAATTTCTACTGTTGTGAGAATCCCATCCACCAATGGAAGGCAAAAGGCATTCTCAACCTGTTCATCACACCTCATAGTGGTGTCCATTTTCTATGGTTCAATAATGATTGTCTACATTTTGCCTAAAACAGATGGACTTCGAGGAATCAACAAAGTCTTGTCTCTGTTTTATACAGTCCTGACACCTTTATTAAATCCTTTGATATACAGTCTAAGAAACAGGGAGGTAAAAGAGGCTTTTGGAAAAGCAGTTGCTAAATTATATGCCATTAAAAGAATGTATCACTGCAATTTAGTTTGATTGAATTTTTAATGAAATGCTGGTTGGGTTCCCATTTGGTTAAAAATGTTGATTTTCTTCCTCTTTCTCTTCCACAAACATAGACAGAAGCAATTATTTTTCCAAAGGGTAAATATGGTTAAGATGTCTTCTCTTGTTTTAATTAAAGAAGCCTGGTGGTTTCATAGTAAAACTATGATTTCTGTGGAAACACATTGCTGCTTGTATTATATTTCCTGGACTGATCATGCAACCATATTGTTGGAAAGCTATGATAGTGCTGATTGTATGAGACAAAAATAGTCATATCTATGGAATAGCTCATCTTCAGAAATTTTGGGACCTTCATCACTGGAAGTTTCAAGAAGAGACTGGACTGCCATCTGTCAGAAATGGTATAAGGTCTCCTGTTTGGGTGGCGGGGGGATTCTGTTGGACTAGATGACCTACAAGGTCCAACTCTGTTATTCTGTTCTGTTCAGTTGAGTTTCTTGTGTCATTTTGTATTCTGTCCCTTTCCACTTAATCAGCTAGTATTTGCACACAAAGATTTGCAGGAGCACAGCTCTGAAGCAGTATCTATGGACTGAATAAATTAGATAAAAATAGATTCTGTCTTTTATAAATAAATACAGCAAACAAATAAATCTTTGTACTAAATTATTCAAACTATGTTTTGCAGATGTTATGTTTGGGATTTTTTTCTTTCAATAAGTTAAAATGTATGTTCTCTACTATCAGCTCCATTGTTTGCATCTTAGCACAGATTAATAATTTATTGTCTTCATTTGCTTAAATTTGTCTCATATAGTTATATTATTTAACGTAAGTAGTACATCAATGCTACATCAATGCTAAATGTTTAATCAGGATATAATTATGTGATGTAAACCATGTTGATTCACAGGGAATCAGCATATTTTTTATACCAGCCCTTGTAAACTAACCACTAAAGTAGAAAATCTTCAATATTTTGTGTGTAATCCAGCTCAGTCCAACTCATTATATTTTGAATTTATATTTAAACTAAAATACCCTTACTCAACCTGGTGCCTTCTAGTTATATTAGGAGCACGAGTTCCAGAATTATGAGATGGGAATGCTTGGAGATCTAAAGTATCATGGAGAGAAGTAAAAACTAGATTAAAATTCCCATTATTTCTCACATCTCAACCTACCTATCTACTTATCTAGAAATACCTACTACATATATACATGTATGTGATATATATGCATACAAATATATATATATATATATATATATATATATATATATATATATATATATATATATATATATATATATATTTGTTTTCTCAGGTTTTCGCGGGTGTTTGTATGTAGGTCTTTGGTTATTCGGGTCCTCTCCCACGTAAAATTGGAAGTGTCTTGGCGACGTTTCGACGAAGTCTCATTCGTCATCTTCAGGCTGGTGTTCTCGGCTTCGTGCTTCCAGGAGCAATGTGAGATCGCAGCTGTCTCTTCCTTTTAACTGCTAGTGGGGGTGTGAGCTGATTGGGTGGGAACTTGGCCGTGTTCTGATTGGGTGGAGGTGTGTTCTGATTGGTTAGGGGCTTGGCTGTGCTCTGATTGGATGGGGGGTTGGTTGTGCTCTGATTGGCTGGGGGTGTGTTCTGTTTGGGTGGGGGCTTGGTTGTGCTCAGCTTAGTCTGAGTTGCAGGGGGATTTGAGCTGGTGAGCTGCGTTGTTGTTGTTTGGCTTCGTGTTTGTGGCCGTGCGAGCTCTTCATGGTGGGTGTCAGTCTGCTTCATGTATGGATTGGAGGGGTTTAAAGTGGCTAATGATGCAGCTGCGGTCTGGCTTCTGGTCCTTGGTCGTGGCTCATTATCAGTGTGGGTTTGAGTCTGCTTTCTGCGTGGATGTGTGGTGGTGACATCCTGTGTGGCTCTCGTGAGTGTGGGTCTGGTGTCATTCGTCGTGTTAGGGACCCGTTTGTCAATAAGGGCGGGTTTCCAAATGGCTGGTAGGCGGGAGGTATCGTCTCGTTTGTTCATGCTGTGTGGGCGTTTTTCTATCTCGATGGCTTCTCTGATTATTCTGTTGTTAAAGTGTTCAGTTTTGGCGATAGTTCTGGTCTTTTTAAAGTCAATATCATGTCCTGTGACTTTAAGGTGTTGGACCAGGGAAGAAGTTGGTTCTTCTTTTCTGACTGAGTTCTTGTGTTCTTCTATGCGTGCACTTATTCGTCTGTTGGTTTGTCCGATGTATGTGGTGGGGCAGGCGGTGCATGGGATTTCATATACTCCTTGATTTTCTAACTCAATTTTGTCTTTGGGGTTCCTTAGGATGGTGGATATTTTTCGGTTTGTGCAGAATGCTGTCTTGATGTTATGTTTGTGGAGGATTTTGCTTATTCTGGCTCAGATATGTGGACGACACCTTCATAATCTGGCCACATGGGAAAGAAAAACTGGACAACTTCCTCACACACCTCAACAGCCTACACCCCAAAATACAGTTCACCATGGAAACAGAAGCGAACAACCAACTTCCCTTCCTGGATGTCTTAGTCTACAGAAAATCCAATGGCTCCCTAGGACACACTATTTACCAGAAGAAAACACACACAAACCGCTATCTGCACGCGCTCTCACACCACCACCCTGCCCAGATCAACTCTGTAGCCAAGACACTCATTTCCAGAACAAAACGCTTAGCTGACGAACAACACCTAAAAACCGAACTACACACCCTCACTAACGTACTAACATCCAATGGATTCCAAAGAAATAAGATCACCAACCTAATCCAAAAAGAAACCCCCACTAAAATCCAAGACAGAGAACAAGAAAACGGCAAAGCCCTCCTCCCATACATAAAAGGCACCACAGACAGAATAAGCAAAATCCTCCACAAACATAACATCAAGACAGCATTCTGCACAAACCGAAAAATATCCACCATCCTAAGGAACCCCAAAGACAAAATTGAGTTAGAAAATCAAGGAGTATATGAAATCCCATGCACCGCCTGCCCCACCACATACATCGGACAAACCAACAGACGAATAAGTGCACGCATAGAAGAACACAAGAACTCAGTCAGAAAAGAAGAACCAACTTCTTCCCTGGTCCAACACCTTAAAGTCACAGGACATGATATTGACTTTAAAAAGACCAGAACTATCGCCAAAACTGAACACTTTAACAACAGCCATCAGAGAAGCCATCGAGATAGAAAAACGCCCACACAGCATGAACAAACGAGACGATACCTCCCGCCTACCAGCCATTTGGAAACCCGCCCTTATTGACAAACGGGTCCCTAACACGACGAATGACACCAGACCCACACTCACGAGAGCCACACAGGATGTCACCACCACACATCCACGCAGAAAGCAGACTCAAACCCACACTGATAATGAGCCACGACCAAGGACCAGAAGCCAGACCGCAGCTGCATCATTAGCCACTTTAAACCCCTCCAATCCATACATGAAGCAGACTGACACCCACCATGAAGAGCTCGCACGGCCACAAACACGAAGCCAAACAACAACAACGCAGCTCACCAGCTCAAATCCCCCTGCAACTCAGACTAAGCTGAGCACAACCAAGCCCCCACCCAAACAGAACACACCCCCAGCCAATCAGAGCACAACCAACCCCCCATCCAATCAGAGCACAGCCAAGCCCCTAACCAATCAGAACACACCTCCACCCAATCAGAACACAGCCAAGTTCCCACCCAATCAGCTCACACCCCCACTAGCAGTTAAAAGGAAGAGACAGCTGCGATCTCACATTGCTCCTGGAAGCACGAAGCCGAGAACACCAGCCTGAAGATGACGAATGAGACTTCGTCGAAACGTCGCCAAGACACTTCCAATTTTACGTGGGAGAGGACCCGAATAACCAAAGACCTACATATATATATATATATATATATATTATCAGGTTTTCGCGGGTGTTTGTATGTAGGTCTTTGGTTATTCGGGTCTTCTCCCACGTAAAATTGGAAGTGTCTTGGCGACGTTTCGACGAAGTCTCATTCGTCATTTTCAGGCTGGTGTTCTCAGCTTTGTGCTTCCAGGAGCAATGTGAGATCACAGCTGTCTCTTCCTTTTAACTGCTAGTGGGGGTGTGAGCTGATTGGGTGGGAACTTGGCTGTGTTCTGATTGGGTGGATGTGTGTTCTGATTGGTTAGGGGCTTGGCTGTGCTCTGATTGGATGGGGGGGTTGGTTGTGCTCTGATTGGCTGGGAGTGTGTTCTGTTTGGGTGGGGGCTTGGTTGTGCTCAGCTTAGTCTGAGTTGCAGGGGGATTTGAGCTGGTGAGCTGCGTTGTTGTTTGGCTTCATGTTTGTGGCCGTGCGAGCTCTTCATGGTGGGTGTCAGTCTGCTTCATGTATGGATTGGAGGGGTTTAAAGTGGCTAATGATGCAGCTGCAGTCTGGCTTCTGGTCCTTGGCATGGCTCATTATCAGTGTGGGTTTGAGTCTGCTTTCTGTGTGGCTATGTGGTGGTGACATCCTGTGTTGTTGTGTTGTTTGTCAAAACCGAACTACACACCCTCACTAACGTACTAACATCCAATGGATTCCAAAGAAATAAGATCACCAACCTAATCCAAAAAGAAACCCCCACTAAAATCGAAGACAGAGAACAAGAAAACGGCAAAGCCCTCCTCCCATACATAAAAGGCACCACAGACAGAATAAGCAAAATCCTTCACAAACATAACATCAAGACAGCATTCTGCACAAACCGAAAAATATCCACCATCCTAAGGAACCCCAAAGACAAAATTGAGTTAGAAAATCAAGGAGTATATGAAATCCCATGTACCGCCTGCCCCACCACATACATCGGACAAACCAACAGACGAATAAGTGCACGCATAGAAGAACACAAGAACTCAGTCAGAAAAGAGGAACCAACTTCTTCACTGGTCCAACACCTTAAAGCCACAGGACATGATATTGACTTTAAAAAGACCAGAACTATCGCCAAAACTGAACACTTTAACAACAGAATAATCAGAGAAGCCATCGAGATAGAAAAACGCCCACACAGCATGAACAAATGAGATGATACCTCCTGCCTACCAGCCATTTGGAAACCCGCCCTTATTGACAAACGAGTCCCTAACATGACAAATGACACCAGACCCACACTCACGAGAGCCACACAGGATGTCACCACCACACATCCACACAGAAAGCAGACTCAAACCCACACTGATAATGAGCCATGACCAAGGACCAGAAGCCAGACTGCATCTGCATCATTAGCCACTTTAAACCCCTCCAATCCATACATGAAGCAGACTGACACCCACCATGAAGACCTCGCACGGCCACAAACACGAAGCCAAACAACAACAACGCAGCTCACCAGCTCAAATCCCCCTGCAACTCAGACTAAGCTGAGCACAACCAAGCCCCCACCCAAACAGAACACACTCCCAGCCAATCAGAGCACAACCAACCCCCCATCCAATCAGAGCACAGCCAAGCCCCTAACCAATCAGAACACACCTCCACCCAATCAGAACACAGCCAAGTTCCCACCCAATCAGCTCACACCCCCACTAGCAGTTAAAAGGAAGAGACAGCTGTGATCTCACATTGCTCCTGGAAGCACGAAGCCGAGAACACCAGCCTGAAGATGACGAATGAGACTTCGTCGAAACGTCGCCAAGACACTTCCAATTTTACGTGGGAGAAGACCCGAATAACCAAAGACCTACATACAAACACCCGCGAAAACCTGATAATATATATATATATATATATATATATATATATATATATGCATGCATGCATGCATGCATGCATGCATGCATGCATGCATACATACATACATACATACATACATACATACATATATATATATATATATATATATATATATATATATATATATATGAGAGTTACAAATAATTCAGGGCAGTGAACATATCCAGTACACTTTCCTTCTCCAATTTTCCCCACAGCAACAACCCTGTTAGGTGAGGGTGACTGGCCCAAAGTCACCTAGCTAGCTTTCATAGCTAAGATAGGGTCTTGAACTCATAGTGTCCTGCTTTCCATGCTAATTTAGGAGTCTAACAAGATAGGTAGTCTAATAAAAGTAAGATGTTTCCATCCTTGATCTAAATGAAGTTAGATATGCAGAATCTGAAATGGATCAAATTGTACTATGGGGAAAAAGATTAACCCCCTCCCTATTCAAGAATTTGAATCCTCTAGAATCATAGATCTTTCCTACATTTTTAGAAGAATATTTTCCATGCTGATGCTCTGAGGATATTTTGGGAAGAACCCTGTGACAATGGCTATGCTATCTGTCTTGTTTTGCAAATTCTAGTTTAAAACCATTTGGAGAGTTGGACGTCCCAGAGGTAGAGAAGTGCTCAAGCTGTAGTGAGATGATATACTGAATTTGGATACTTCTATCTCTGCTTTCCTTTTCCTGTAGCAAGTGAAGTATAAGCAGATTTTTGAATTATTATTTTCTAATAATTTATGAATAGTTTAAAGCTGCCTTTTTGTGTTGCAACGTTCCTCACACCTACCTCCCCTTTTTTAGAGCAAGGGTCCTATATGAGTAATCTTGAATATTTTAAGAGCTGCATGGAAGAAAGGAACTAATTGATATGGTGAAACAAAGAAAAGGGTCCAAAATAAAAACAATACCCTTAAATATATATAAAAATGTACATTAAATGTATATATATGTATGTGTACACACACACATGCATGTGTGTGTATATGTATATATACCATATATATTCATACACATTAACACATACGTATTTAGAAGCCAAATTTGCACTAGCTATTGCATTAACAACGATATCACCATTTTATGTTGTTTCCTGTTTTATTCTGTTTGGAGAAAATAAACATGTAAAAAATAAGCTATGTACACTTGTTTTATTTTGCAGACTCTTCTCTCCAAATGTAATTTTTATGCTTTCTTCCACCCTTAAGCATTTTGGGCAATGGGTTCAAGGGAGTTGTGATTGTCTGGCTATTTTCAGTTTCCCTTGAGCATCATCATTTAGAGATGTGGTTTTCCTTTAGGATGAGCTGAGCTAATTTGCACAACAGGGACCATGCTATTCAATATAAGTTAAATGTAAAGCTACGTTGGCATTCTTTTCTTTTCTTTTCTTTTTTTGAGACAGTGTCTAATTAGACTTCACTTCAATTATTTCCTTTATTTATATCAGTCCTGAGTCTAATCTAAAGATCAAGATTAAGTGGAAAATCTGGTGTTAATGGTGACAAAGCTACTAAAAGCTAAATATCAGACTTCCTATAAAGGTAATTCTAATTTTTCCATACCAATTTAGACAACCAGAAGTAGTATATTTTCAGACAATTGTTCACATGCCTATTTTTCTTCAGTTTCCTTCTTCAACATGATAGGGACATTATGCTGCAACCCCAAGTCTTTCTATTTCTGATTTTAGCCAGCCACAACTTCTCTCAGAGTGATCTAATCATTCAATTTAATTCTGTTTGTAACATGAAATGAAACTTTATTTAGAATAGAATAGAATAAAAAATTTTTATTGGCCAAGTGTGATTGGACACACAAGGAATTTGTCTTGGTGTATATGCTCTCAGTGTACAATAAAGGAAAAGATATGTTCACCAAGAATCATAAGGTACAACACTTACTGTTAGTCATAGGGTACAAATAAGCAATCAAATCATATTAGGAAACACTCAATATAAATCGTAAGGATACAAGCAACAAGGTTACAGTCATACAGTCATAAGTGGAAGGAGATCAGTGATGGGAATGATAAGAAGATTAATAGTAGTGTAGACTTAGTAAATAGTTTAACAGTGTTGAAGGAATTATTTGTTTAGCAGAGTGATGGCGTTTGGAAAAAAAACTGTTTTTGTGTCTAGTTTAGGAGTCTATTGAATCTTCTTGAGGTTAGAGTTTCAATTTTTTAAAGATGCATTTTTATTCTTATTTTACAAAATTGTTGAAACAGCATTGAGCATTCTATTTTGGTAGAAGAATGCTGGCATTGAGGTATGAAATACTTGCAAATAGGTGAGAAAATGTGAATATATAGAAATTGTTCCTTCTAGTGTAAACACTGGAACTATTAATATACCTACAATTGGGCCCACCCCATTCCCAAAAATGTCAGCCTCATGCTTCTTAAATGAAGTATTTATATAATGGAACTGTCAGCGTCTCAGCACTGACATAGAAAAGGGAGGATGAAGCCTGAACTTTTGCCTGCTAAATCCCTTTGAAGATTCGGTCTCCTCAGAGATGAGGAGGGGGGAAATATTCCTGTGAACTGACGGAAAAGGAATCAGGAGAGTGACTTGGAAGATAGCCAATGAGAAGCAGAGAATTGGAGATCGGAAAGGGAGGGATTGGGGGGAAAAGGTCAGTATGGACTGCGAAGAGTCAGGATCAGGTTGCTGTGCTCGAATAAAGAGAAAATTTCCTTAATGATTGGCAGTTTGGAAGTTCATTTATTTTGAGATAGCATCGAAACCTGACAGGAACATTGATAGTGAATTTAGAAATTTGTATATAAAAAGGGGAAACGAACAGTGACATATGCTTATGGTTTTGCCTAGTTGTTGCATTATTGTGTGCTACACATCTCAAGAATAAACCCACAAAATTTTACTTGCTGGATGTTATATACGCAGAAAAAGAATGAGAGACAGAAAATCACAGTGTGTGCACAATATATATGAGAAAATAATTCCTAATATTTAAGTTATTTTATTAAATAATAGGGAAAAATATAAAAAATAAATAAATTTTGTATCATATTTATCATATATATTTGTATCATATTTGCAGGCATGGCAGTGGAAGAACCAGAGAACCAAACTGAAATCACAGAATTATATTTGATGGGGTTTGTAGGACTTGGGGATTTGCAGGTTCCTGTCTTCTACCTCTTTTTACTTATCTACCTTGTTACCATGGTTGGGAATATCCTGATCATCTTGCTAGTTGTTACTGATTCCCACCTTCACACCCCCATGTATTTCTTCCTGGGTAGTTTCTCTTTCCTGGAAATATGCTACAGTTCTAATATCCTTCCAATGATGTTGACTAGTCTCCTTCATGGTGGGAGAAAATTAATTTCTATAACTGACTGCATAATACAATATTATTTGTTTGGTGTCTTGGCAATTGCTGAATGTTGTCTCCTAACAGCAATGTCATATGATAGATATGTAGCAATCTGTAAGCCACTCCACTACACAACATTAATGAATGATAAAATTTGCCTCCAGTTTATAATTGGATCATGGATCCATGGTTTATTTGTTATGAGCATAGTTTTATATCTAATGCACTTGTTAAAGTTGAAGTTTTGTGGGCCCACTGAAATCAATCACTTCTTTTGTGAATTGAATCCAATATTAAAGTTAGCATGCAGTGAAACTCACTTGATTGAATTTGCAACTACTTTGTTATCTGTCTTGTGCCTCTTGCTTCCTTTCTTCTTGATTTTGGCATCTTATAGTTTTATTATTTCTACTGTCATGAGAATGTCATCTGTCAGTGGAAAGAAAAAAGCTTTCTCAACCTGCTCCTCACATCTTGTGGTGGTATCCATTTTCTATAGCACATTAATGATTGTCTACATTTTGCCCAAAACAGATAGCCTGAAAAGAATCAACAAAATTGTATCTCTATTTTATACAATTTTGCCCCCTTTGTTCAATCCCCTGATATACAGTTTACGAAATAGGGAGATAATAGAGGCTTTTAGAAAAACAGTTGCTAAATTGAATGCCATTGAAAGAATATACCACTGTAATCTAGTATGAACACACACACACACACACACACACACACACACACACACACACATCTGTATCTATGTCTCTGTCTCTGTCTCTCTCTCTCTGTCTCTCTCTCTTATCTCTAATTTTACCATCCCTATGTCTATGTCTATGTCTGTGTCTATGTCTATGTCTATTTGTTTATGTTGCATTATTTCTCAATAAAATTAGGATTTGGGATTCTTTGAGGACACCATCTCAATTTTTTATTTCTCCAGATTATTATGTTAGAGATAAGAGATACTAACAAATTCTGCCATGATTTTGTCTTCCTCACTCAAGAGAGCCAAAACAACATTATTAAATATTAGTTGTGTCCTTCTATTTTAAAATTATACAGTTCTTTATAAAAAAATACGTTATGTATTCCAAATGACTGATATGCATTTTGAAATTAGTGCATTTCTGGAAGATATGGTATCTCCCTACGCCACAGAAGGAAGCATATAATTTTTATTATAGCCATTGTGTAGGAGAGGATGGAGGCACCAATATCAACACTAGAAAACTCCTCCCTTTTCTTCAGATGCTTGCTTCTTATTGTGATGGAACCCCATTATTCTTAGAACATAATTTCTGTTAAATAAAAAACAAGAATGAGATAGGCAGAAAGGGATTCCTTCCACAGATAAATTTACCCAGAATAGAAAAGACTTTGTGTGTTAGGAAGAGGATAGGATTATATATTTTTAATGTTTCAAGAAAGCTGAAAAAACATTAGGGTGATGCTGACACTGGATATTTGTCATTTAGCCTGCAGACCTTGTTGGATTCAAATGCTTGATGGATCAATGTAGTTCACATAGTGATATTTTACACTTCTTTCTACTGGAGCAACCAATCGAGGAGAGAGAAAAAAAGATGGCTCATTTGGGGAACACAGATCCAAAGGAAATGTGTTTTACTTCTGATGTTTATTTCTTTTAAAAAATAGTCTTTATTCAACCTTTTTTTAGTTTTAAAAACACATTTTCATTTTTGCAGCTTTCAGTTATCAATTATATTCAAATTTCATAATTCCAATTTATGGTCTATTATTCTATACATTATGTACATTTTTAAATATGTAATATCTTTTACTATATTCTACATTTGTTTTTCTTTAACATCAATTTAGTATATTCTTCATATATGTTATATATATGTACTTACATATTCCTTTTATCCTTTAACATTTTTCATCATTTTTTTTTTTTTTAAATTGATGTATATGCCACCCTTCTCCGGAGACTCAGGGTAGCTTACAATGCGTTAAGCAATAGCCTTCACCTTCATACTTTTGTATATTTATACAAAGTCAGCTTATTGCCCCCACAAACTGGGTCCTCATTTAACCTACCTTAGAAAGGATGGAAGGCTGAGTCAACCTTGAGCCTGGTGAGATTCGAACTTACAGTAATTGCAGACAGCTGGTGTTAATCACAATGCTTTTTAGTCTGCTGAGCCACCAGGCCCTATTCATAAATATATACAATTTCCAATTTAACATACTTTCTATATAGTCTTTATGCATTAATTTTACATCTGGTTTCTAGCCAGTGATACCACATATTCCAATTTTTGTAATAACTCTGTTTCTTCTCTATCTTTTAACTCCATGGTTAATTTATCCATTTCTGCCCGGTCAAGCACTTTTTTTTATTATCATTGTGTTTGATGGCATGTTTTCCTGTTTCCAATTCAAATGCAATGTAATTCTTGCTGCTTTTGTAATGTGAAGTATAATATATTGAATCTTTTTACTTATACCCAATAAGAACAACTCTGGCTTTATCTCAATTTTTTGTTCTGTAATTTCTTCTAACCATTTTTTGATTTTCATCCAATAGTTCTGGGCTTTTGGTGATAGAATGTCCCTTGCTCAACAATTTGGTGATCTATTGGAGTACATTTTGGCTAGCCTTGCCGGTGGTAAATGCCAACAATAAAATATTTTATAGATGTTTTCCTTATATGATACTGACATCGTTAATTCATATTTTTCTCCCATATTTTTTCCCAATGTTCCAGATCAATAATATATCTGAAATTTTTGGCCCAAGTTATCATTGTCTCTTTTACTGTTTCCTCCTCTGTTTTGAATTTTAAAAGACAATTGTAAGTTTTAGTTATCATTTTTTCCTCTGTCTCTAATAATATTTTATTCAATTCTTGTTGTTCTCTTTGTAAGCCATAATTTTCTTACTTCTTCTGATGTTTAGAACACACCTAAAATAAATACTTCTTTCAATGGTTTGAGTCATGATTATTTTATTTATTCATTTTTTTAAAAGTAAAATTTATACGCCAGTCATCTCAATAAGGTGATTATTGAATCTATACTTAGCAGTGTAATGGAACTGGTTTGTTATTTACTTTTTCTGGGATTTTTATTTTAAGTCTCCCATCTATCCAATAACCTACAGAATACAGAATAATAGAGTTGGAAGGGACCTTGGAGGTCTTTCAGTCCTTCCTCCAAATGATTCCTCATCAAAACATTAAAGAAACCCATAATGACTTAGTTCTGATATCAGTCAACTTCAACTAAAAGCTGATAGGATAGTTAACCTCTACTTAAAGTGCACTACCAAAGTTTATTGGACTAGAAGTAGGAGTCAACACTACAATATCATAACAAGGAACAAATTTATCTAGTTGGTTTTCACTTTCTTTCCCAAGGCTATGAATTAAAGAAATAATTTATTTTGATAATTTTGATTTTATTTTGATTCAGTAGTGCACAACAAACTACTTCTGAAACTAAAATCTTATGGCATTTCTGGACCCCTACATAATTGGATAGCTGCATTCCTGTCAAACAGGCAACAAGTGGTCAAAATAGGCAGCGCCCTATCAAATTCTGCACCTGTTAACAGCGGTATTCCCCAAGGCAGCGTTCTAGGTCCAACACTCTTTCTGCTTTATATCAATGACCTTTGTGATCAAATTATAAGCAGCACAACTCTACTATGCTTCAAAATGACCTAGACTATGTATCTGAATGGTCAAACAATTGCCAACTCCAAATCTCTGCTAACAAATGCTAAATCATCCACATTGGCAATAGAAATAAGAATATCAAATATTTGCTGGCTGGAAATGATCTAAAAGTTGTCCCACACTCTGTGAAGGATGTAGGAGTACTCATTTCAAAAGATCTAAGTCCCAGAGCTCACTGTAACATCATTGCAAAAAAGGCATTAAGAGTTGTCAATCTTATTTTGTGAAGTTTTCTCTCTGGTAATGCTATACTTCAAACTAGGGCATATAAAACTGGAATATGTGGGTGTAGGAACATAGACAAGGAGCCAAACTTCCAGCAGCAATGTTTATTCTAGATAATGACACAGTAAAACATGCAATTTCTGGCTAACAGCCCTATTTATTTATTATTTTATTTTATTTTATTTTATTTTATTTTATTTTATTTTATTTTATTTTATTTTATTTTATTTTATTTTATTTTATTTTATTTTATTTTATTTTTTTATTTTATTTTATTTTATTTTATTTTATTTTATTTTATTTTATTTTATTTTATTTTATTTTATTAGATTTTTATACCACCCTTCTCCTACTGGACTCAGGGTGGTGAACAGCCAAGAATAAAAACATCACATGCAAAATTTAAGATTAATTTTAAAAGAATTAAACAAGTTTTGGCCCATATAAAATTTAAAACACCCCAACTTAAAGGAAAACTGTCAGCCTTTAACCAATAACTTTAAAATTTGTCCTGATCTTGCATGGCAGAAGGAAAGTGTCTGCTCATGCCTGCGCAGACATAACACCCCTCCCCGGTTTCTCAGGGAAAATTTGTATACCAAAAACATAATCATCCAGATACATTGGTCTACGGAAACTTCATGTCGACTGGCAGCTCTCCTGAATTTCTGTTGGGCCCTCTTACATCAACTGCATTCTCAATGATTCTTCAATAACATCAGTTGCAGTGGCGGGTTGCCCCGGTTCGCACTCGTTCTATAGAACTGGTAGTAAAACCGGCGGGAGGCTCTGCCCACCGACCCTGATGTCATCAGGATACAGAAGAGCGTGCATGTGGTTCCATTGTGAACCAGTAATCAAGGTAAGTAGAACCTACTCCTGATCAAATGGCTTACAAATACTCTCTGGGGGGGGGGGGGGCTGAACATATCCCTTAGTCAGAGATGGAGAAAAACAAGATGAACTCTGCGGCAATGGACTCTCCATAACAAGTGTTTCATTCTGCACTGGCCTCGTCTCTTCAGATACCCTTTCACTGCATTGTCATCCCTCTCACTTTTCTGGATCCCCACCCCAGTTTACTTCTTCCAGCTCTCTAATGGCTGTCCCCCTCATTTGGCTCTGAAGCTGATTGATATGTCAGCACCACAGATGCCCATCCTCGAGCTCCGCCCAGTACGAACGGGGATCCGTAACTTCTGTAATCTGTGCCAGCACCCATATGGGTTGACCGGTATAATTCTGGGTGTATACTAGATCACCTTGCTCAAAGGTTCTGACCGTACTTTCCCAGTCTATGAGGGAATGTGAATAATCAGGGTGTATTCTATCTAAATTTGTTCTCAGCTGGTGACCCATAAGTAATGAAATAATAAGTAAATAAATAATGGGCTCTTTCTGGTGGCTACACAGGGAGTCACGTGTTGGTTGAACAAATACTTATCAAATTTCTCCTGATAGTCCCCGGACCCATTTGAGTCAACACCTCTTTTGTCATTCACACTATTCGTTCTACCAGCCCATTACTCGCAGGGTGAAATGGCGCAACAAGGATGTGACATATTCTTTGGTTTACTAGGAATACCTCGAATGCCGTTGCCGTAAATTGAGGTCCATTGTCTGAAACCAACATGTCCAGCAACCCATGTGTCACAAACATTTTATTTAATACTCTAACAACAGCGTCTGTTGTGGTTGACCTCATTATGGCCACCTCCAGCCATTTGGAATATGCATCAACAACAATTAAGAAGGACAACCTCTTTATCGGCCCTGCAAAATCAAGATGTATTCTAGACCAGGGCCCTTTCAGTGTTTCCCACTCCCATGGTGGTGCTGCAGGAGGTGCCGGTCTCAATTCCTGGCATACTTGACATAATGCCACCCACTCCGCAATATCTCTACCTATATTTGGCCACCACAGATAACTATGGGCCAACACCTTCATCCTTACAACTCTGGGGTGGCCTTCATGTAGAGTCTCTAATAATGATTCCCTTAGCCTTGAGGTTATCACTACCCGATTCCCCCACAATAGGCAACCCTTCTGCACTGAAAGTTCATATTGCCTTGCCTGGAATGGCATAAACTCTATACTCCCTGTCTCTTTAGGCCATCCCCTCCACACCCAGTTTAACACTTGCATGATCATTCAGTCTTTTCTTGACTGGGTTGCCACTTCCATGGCATAACAAGAACGGACAGCATGGTCTTAATCAGCAGTACTGATGCTGCTGGAGCTGGATACTCCACTAGATTAGGTAGCGGACATCATCTTAGGCTGTCAGAATGGCCCAGTTCTATGTTGGGTCAATGTATAAGTCAATAACTATATGCTGCTAAGAACTCTGTCCAACAAATCATTCTTGGGAACAGGACCTGCAGTGTTTGCCGGTCCCCCATGATTAGTCCTAACAGTGGCTTATGATCTGTCACTAAATCAAATCTCCTTCCATAAACATATTCATGAAATCTCTTAATTCCAGTCACCACAGCTAACACCTCTTTATCAAGTTGACTGTAGTTCCTCTTGGCAAATTATAGTGTCCTGGAAAAGAACGCTATTGGAGCCTCACAATTGTCTGGAAGGTGATGACTCAAAACTCCCCTGACACCAAACGAGGATGCATCACATGTCAGGACTAATGGCAGACGTTCATTAAACTGAAACTAAGACTCTATCTGAGGAAATTAATTTTTTTACCCCCACAAATGCAGCTGCTTCTCTGTGCCCCCATACCCATGGCACCTTTTTTCCTAACCGTCGATGTAGTGGTTCAGTGACAGATGCCCTTTGTCACAAAAACACACTATAGAAATTGAGGAGCCCTAAAAAGGTCTGGAGTTCCATTGGTGTTGATGCAGCCTGTATTGCTTATACTTTCTCCTTGGTGGGGTACAATCTGGACGCATCGACCAGGTATCCCAGGAACACAACTTGATTTAATGCTACTTTACACTTTTCTTCCTTTACCTTTTGTCCAGCCTCTTGAAAACTTTGTAGATTTTGACTACCAGTCTTGGTCATTCAAATAATTCAGTTTTATTGGTAGCAGAGATGAGCACGTCATCGAAATAGGGCACAACTCCAGGAATGCCATATAGAAAACCTTCCATCAAGCTTTGAAACAACCCCGGGGCCATGCTCACCCTAAATGGTAGGTGGCGGCAACAGAATGCACCCTGATACATTATGATTGTTTGAGCTTCGGCAGTGGCATCATCTACAGGGAGCTGCTGATATGCTTGGGCAAGATCTAACTTTGCGAAGATTTATCTGCTCCCCCCAATGAATGTAACAAGTGCTGCACCACTTGTAACAGATAAACGTTATGTTGAAGAGCCCTATTCAATGTACATTTATAATCCATGCAGACCGACCAGTCTGGTTTTACTGGCATCACAATAGGGGTGTCCCACTTGGCGTGGTCCACCGGTTCCAGTACGCCTTGCTGAATCAATTTATCTAATTGTTTGTCAATCTTGGGCTTTAGTGCAAATGGCACCCTCCTCAGTTTCATTCTTATTGGTGCCACCTTGGGGTCCAAACTGAAAGATATCGGGGTACTGCTATATTCTCCCAACTTTCTGTCAAACACATTGGCAAACTCTTTACTCAACTCTCTGATGGTTTCTCCCTGGATTTTATGAACCCCAATAATCTCCAACTCCAAAGCTGCAAACCAATCCAGTCCCAGGAGGTTAGGCAGTGTACCTTCGACAATAACCAATTTAAGTGGCCTGGAGAAGTCTTTATATTCTTCGTGGAATGTTCCGTTACCCTTAATGGGGATATTATTTCCTTGATAATGTCTCAAACGAAGACGACTACACATAAGCTTCTGCTTGGCTCCATGTGGCACCAATTTCTGTAGAGTCTGCCAGGATACAATTGTTGTTGCTGACCCCATATCCACTTTCCACAGGGAGATCCTGCAATAAAGACAGTAATGTAAATTTTACGACTTCCTGGAATCCCAGTTTGATTGCTCACCTTCTCTGAAAGACAGGTGTCTGTGTTAATAGTAAAAAACTCATCCTCTGGGGTTCTTAGCCTCAGTGGGCCATGCTTCCCCCCATTACGAATTGAAGTCTGTCCAGTTGGGGGGAGGCAGGCAATGCGGCATGGCAAACTTGTGTTAGATGACCCTTCTTCCCACACCATCTACAAATGGTGTTTTTATGGTGACACATAGCTCTCGGATGGTTTCCACCACACCCTATACATGAGAACAACTTTCGATCCTCTGTCAATCTGCAATCCTTACTGGCCGCTCTGAAATGATGGACATCATCATTATTATTTCCCTCATCTTCAGTGTCCTCCCGTAATTCCACCTCTCCCCGATGGACGTTTTCCCCCCTTCTAGCCACCAGGGGTTGCCTTACTTTTGTATCTCTTCCGTCAATCTATTCAATGATTTGGTGGCTTGCATCTCCTCTACTGCTATATGTAGCGTTAATGTTGGTTTCACCAATAATCGTCTCTGTAACCAAACATCCTGAACCTCACAGACCAATCTGTTTTGAAGGACTTCATCTAAGTTGCTAAATTCACAATAGATAGCTGCTTTCCTGAGGGCTGCCATATAACAACTGACAGAATCACCCTCCGCCTGGTCCCTATGGTAAAAAGCATGCCTTATAGCAATGCAAAATGGTCGAGGAGCATAATGTTCCTTCAATTTGCTTAACAATATGTCCCAAGGAACTGTCTACAGGGGTTGGGGTGCAATAAGGGCGCTCATCATCTCAAACATTTTTTTCCCACAAATGCTAAAAAAAAGTACTCATTTACAATTGTCTGTGATATTTGTATAGTCATTAGCTTCCAATATACAAATAAAAAGGATAAATAAGAATCCCACATCTGTGTTTTAGGATCAAATGGAGCAAACTGTGGAGAGTTAGCCATTCTCTTTTCAAAATAAACAGTTACCACTCACACGTGCCTCTGTTATCTCTATGTTGGCTCAGGACCCAGCAATCCCATCCTTTGAGTGGAAAGGAATGGAATGTGTGGGTGCAGGAACACAGATGGGGAGCCAAACTTCCAGCAGCAATGTTTATTCTAGATAATGACTCAGTAAAACCAACATGCAATTTCCGGCTAACAGCCCCTTTTAAAGGAAAACTGTCAGCCTTTAACCAATAACTTTAAAATATGTCCCACACTTGTGTGGCAGAAGAAAAGCCTCTGCTCATGCCTGTGCGGACATATCAAAACCTTTGCCAGACCTATACTTGAATACTGCTCACCTGCCTGGAACCTTCACTGTATTTCAGACATCAATACATTAGAGAGGGTCCAGAGGTATTTTACTAGAAGAGTACTCAAATCTTCTGCTTGAAATAAAATACCCTATCTCACTAGGCTTGACATTTTAGGTTTGGATAGCCTCAAACTACGCCGTAAATGTTCTGACCTATGCTTAGCTCATAAAATTATTTACCAAAAAGTCCTGTCTGTAAATGAGTATTTTAATTTCAACACAATGGCTATCAATAGATTCAAACTCAATGTAATTAGCTCTAATCTTGATTGTAGGAAATATGACTTCTGGAATAGAGTAGTAAATGTCTGGAAACTCTACCTGATCCTGTTATTAGTCTCTTTAATCCCCATACCTCTTACCTTAAACTGTCTACCGTGGAACTTTCATGTTTCTTAAGAGGTCCCTAAGGGGGCATGCATAAGTGCACCAGTGTGCCTACCATCCCTTTCCTACTGTCCCCATTTATATGTAATCATTCTATGTGTTTATGGCTATGTTTTGCCTATTTATATCCTTTTATTTGTGTCATTTTGTGTCTATGTCTATGTCTATACTGTTACTTGTTTCCTTGTATTTGTTGATAAATAAATAAATAAATAAATGAATAAATGAATAAATTCATGAAAATTCACTTGCATTTTCTGTAAGGCTATGCTTTTGGGGTACTGTTCAGAAGTCTGTGCACTTTTCCAAAGAATTTATAATATTTATATATATTTTTTCTGATATTGTAATTTAATATAGTTTTCATTGCTAAACACATATCTCACACTGTGCATTTTTATTCTGGTAGCTGATGTTATGTAAAGGGATATTAAAAATAAGCTTTTTTGAAGAAATAATACAGTGATAGGGAAGCCTAACTTTTTTTTCCATTTTGGAAAAAAAATGAACCAGATGAAAACATGAACAATAAAGTCAGAAACAGAAGATACAGTAGAATTAAAACTGAGTGAGGAAGCCTGAGAAGGAGGTTCTGAGAATATCAGCGTAATCCTAGCCAGTATATTATATGGAAATATGTAAAATAAATCTTTTATACACAAAAAGAAGATAAAATGTAGTTTGCTAACTATAGATCTACTGCTCCCCACCCTTTTTGTAAATCTTCAACAGTAGTAATAATATATATTCAAAGGATATATGTACAGTATATTTTTGGATTCCCACATGTATAGATTTCCCCATCTAGAGACCTGTTCTTTTCCTTTAGGATAAACCAAGTTAATTTGCACACCAGGGGCTGTGGCCTGTAATATAAGATAAATGCAAAGTTAGGATGTTGTCTTTTATAGAAACAGTGTTCAGTTAGATTTTACTTTAATTAGTTCTTTTATTTTGTTAGTCCTGACCAATTCTAGAGATCAAGGTAAGATTCCATAGAAACATGGTGCTGATGGTTAGAGAAATTCAAAATTTGCTCACTGAATGTCAGACTCCTGCAAAGCTAATCCAATTTTTTTATACCTAAAAAACCATAAAACAGGTGGTACATTTTCAGGCAATAACCTTTTACAGCTTTTCTTCAGTTTTCTTCTTCAAGGGAATGCTATGCAGCAATATTACATCTTCCTGTTTGTAATTCTGGCCCGTCTAATTCTTCTCCCAGAGTGATCCATTCCATTTAATTCCATCATTAATCATAAAAATGAAATTTTTATTAAGGACTCGTTTTAGTCTTCCTGAAGTTAAGTTTTATTTTTTTTAAAAGTTATATTTTTATATTTTTATTATAATTTTACCAAATTGTTGAACTAGTATTGATAGTTATTTTTTGATAAAAGAAACTGAAATACAGAAAAGGCACAGTGTATAGCAACAGTTTATAAATTGGTCCTTTGGCTGGAATTTCTGGATAATATAATCCCAACCTACCTAGAAGAGGCTGGATTAGAGGTAAGAATTATACTGTTTTGAAGTTCTGGATAAAATTTCAGATTGGATATTCTTTTGAAGCCTAACTTCTTATTTTTCTCGGATACACAGGGCACTTACATCTCCCGCATACTCCCCATGAAGGGAAAGACTTCATACTTTCTAGAAGCAGGATTTATGTAATGGAGCATACTGCTTTCATAATTAGGATTTACTGCATGAAATGAGAAAAGGAATGGGATTATTTGCTTAGAGCTTTGCCCAGGTATAAAGCTACAATTACACATCATGGGAATAAGGTCTGAAAGTTTTCTTTCCAGGCAGAGCAAAAGAAAGTCACAAAGCAAGATAATGTATATGAATATATATGAAAGACATTATTTGATTCCTAACATTTAAGGCAGTTTACTTATCAATGGGGAAAGTAGGAAACTATATATCACATTATATACATATATTCCAAATTCTAAATATTATGTAATACCATAATCAGAATAAGCAATAGTGAAAATATAAGAAGAAACAATATGATTGAGATAAGCACAAAGCCCATTGTGGAAAGAACTAGTGGGGAAAAGGATGTATTTTCATACTTTCTTGTGCTGATATATTTACCAAAATTGTTGTTCCTCATTTGGTTGAAGAACTTCCAGAATTTCTAAGTGACATTGCTGAAACATTTTCTATACAATGTGTCCGTAAAGCAGACTGTGGGAATTGGAGGTCACAATTTTATGGTGTTGTGGCTTCAACACTGAATTATTTATTTATTTATTTATTTATTTATTTATTTATTTATTTATTTATTTATTTGTTTATTAGTTCAATTAATATGCCACCCTCCTCCGAAGACTCAGGGCAGCTTACAATGCACTTATAGCAATAGCCTTCATTCTTTTGTATATACCTGCTTATTAGGGCTTTTGGCTCCCCATTAGCGGTGTTTCTACAAAGTCATCTTATTGCCTCCACAATCCGGGTTCTTAATTTACCTACCTCGGAAGGATGGAAGGCTGAATCAACCTTGAGCCTGGTGAGATTTGAACTCGCACTAATTGCAGGCAGCTGGCAGCTAAGTGCTACATAACAGCATTTAGTCTGTTGCACCACCAAGGCTCTTCAATTGACTTTAATTCATACTATCTAATGTGAAACAAACCAAATTGCTTTTCCAATTTTCACCTTGTAATATAACATGCAAAGCAAACTGTGAAATGAAACCAGCAAATTTAATTTAATTCCATCATTAACCATAAAATGAAATTTTATTTAGGACTCTTTTGAGTCTTCTTGAGGTTAAGTTTTAATTTTTTAAAAAGTTGTATTTTTATTATAATTTTACCAAATTGTTGAATTAGGATTGATGGTTCTTTTTTAATGAAAGAAAAGTCACTTACAGAATAGGTGAGTTGCTAATATATCAGCAACAGTTTATAAATTGGTCCTTTGACTGGAATTTCTGGGAAATATAATCCCAATTTACCTTGAAGAGGCTGGGTAAGAGGTAAGAATTATACTCTTTTAAAGTTCTGAATCAAATTTCAGATTGGGTATTCTTTTGAAGCCTGACTTCTTACTTTTCTAAAATATGCTGTCCAATGTCTTCATTTTGAAGCAGCCCTCAGAAAGTCTAATGCAAAATAACTTAAAGAAAGGAAATCATTCACAAAGGGAAAGGCTCCATGCTTCCTATAAGCATTGTCTTTACTGCATAAATATTTTGCTATATAAAATGTGAGAAGGATGGGGACAATACCATATTGTTTCACCTAAGTGTGATTATACATTTTGAAACATTTTCCAATCAGGGAAAAAAGAAGTCACCAAGCATGTATAATACATGTAAGAGGCACTAGTGGATTGCCAACATTCAAGGCAGTCTATTGAACAATTAAAAAAAGTAGAAAACTAAATATTACATTAATATATAGTGTACAATCCAAACACTAAACAGAGTGAAATACTGTATTTGTAATAAGCTCCTACATGTACAAGCAAAAATGAAAACACAAGGAGAGCAGTTATGAGAAATAATGCACAATATTTGCAGAGTATGATTGGGGTGAACAAACAGCACATTGTGAAGTTGAAAATAACTGGTGGAAAGGAGAGTGTATTTTCATATTTCTTGTGCTGACATATTCATCAAAACAGTGCTCCCTCTTGGGCTCCAATAACTCCCAAAATTCCCAACCAGCAGTGCTCAAATGTTTCCTAAAATGAACTGTGGCAAATGTCTTAACACAACTATCTGTGTTAAGTGACTACAGACTGAATTGTTATCTTTAATTCATGCTATCTAATGTGAATCAAGCCAAACCAATTCTCAGGTTTTCACCTTGTAACATAACATATAACTTAACCAGCTGAGCAAGTTTTAATTCTATATGAACACAGTCTCAATTAATCTCTAAACATAGTATTTGTGGAAACTTAAGTCAGGATTCAAATAAGTATGTATCATATTTCAGAAATGGGAAGAGAACGTTTCTTTAGAAAAGTAAGAATTCCCTAGCTGAAGTAAGTAAAACCTTGCCAATCTTGCCTGATCTGAAAAAGATAATCAAATCAGTTAAAAAAGGGAACTAATTTCCTCTTGATCTCACTTCCTAATTTTAGTTAGTATAGAAAGAATGAATGACAGTTTTTTTTAAAAAAGTTTTTTATTAGTAGTTCAAAATTAAAAACATTGGACATAGATATGACATCACTGGTCCCAAGCATCTTTAAACTAATACATAATATACTAATGATAATATAATAATATATTCTTTACATCTTATACGTTATTTAAACATAGTATAATAATAGTAATTTATACCTTATTCCTATAGAATTATACATATCTATATCTATATATACCTATCTATACAATTCACATACATATTTATCTATAATAATGTATATAATTCTAGTCAATTGTCAAAGATTTTTGTACATTTTTGAATGATAGTTATTTAACCAAACATGTGGTTTAACTTCCAGTGAATTTAGTGAGACTTTCCCAAAATAACCAAATACAAAAAGCCAATAAACTTTTATTTTTTTTAGCCACAATATTCAAAAATTTCTTCTGTTTCATTATGCTCACCTTTTGTTCTCAGACTTTTTCTCAGGCTTCATATGTTCTGTTGCTTAGTTTGTAACTATCAAATTGTTGACAAAAATATTTTAACATCATTCACTTTAGTGTACTGCATCTTTATGTTTTATAACTGTGATAATTACTTATGTCATAAAAAGATAAAAAATTAATACATAATTTCTGAGCATCTCAAATAAATTAGATATCATATTTGCAGGAATGGCAGAAACAGAACAAGATAACCGAACAGAAATTACGAACTTCAATTTGCTGGGATTTGTAGGGCTTGGAGAGTTGCAGTTTCCACTCTTCTATCTTTTCTTGGAAATAGTAACTATTTTTATATCTGCTATATGTATCTTGGTTCCTTTCTTCTGGACCTTGGAATCTTATATTTTTATTATTTCTACTATATTGAAAATGCCATCTGTCAGTGGAAGGAAAAAAGCTTTCTCAACCTGCTCCTCACACCTCATGGTGGTGTCCATTTTCTATAGTACCTTAATGATTGTCTACATTTTGCCTAAAACAGATGGACTGCGAAACATTAACAAAGTATTATCTCTGTTTTATACAATCCTGACCCCTTTGTTTAATCCCATGATATATAGCCTACGAAACAGGGAGGTGAAAGAGGCCCTTAGAAAAGCAGTTGCTAAATTGTGTACAATTGGAAGGATGCATCATTGCAATCTATTATGAACATTTTTTTTGTTTATGTTCTTGTTCCAGTAAAACTAAGATTTGGGGTTTTTTGAGGACAGTATCATGCTTCTAGATTTTCCTGTAATATTGTATTAGATATTAGGGACATTAAAGAATTCTGCTATGATTTTGTCCTTCTTACTTGAGAAAGCCAGAGCAGGTTGGATACACAAGTGAATTTTTTATTGTTCATTCTACTCTTAGAAATAAAGATTTTGATGGGTTTCTTGTTAAATGTAAGAGGTAGTTTGAAAGTTTCTTACAATTTTGAACTTTAAGTAATGCAGCATATTTAAAAGAAGAATTTTATAGAAGGGCTTTTTTTTTCTATCTGTGTAACTTCCTGGATTAAGCAAATGGTTATTTTAAGAAATGTGTTCACAAAAGAGTTAAAGCACAAGATGTCTTGAATGGGAGGAAGAGGTAGAATTGCTGCTGAGTTATAACCTTTCCCTAGGTAAACATATGGCCTTTACAGAGAAGAGTTTGAAAGAAGCAATAGGAAATTTCATGCCAGTCCCAAACCTGCTTCTATTGGAATGAATGATCAATTATCAGCAGAGACTCTGTTTTAGTTCCTTCCATAGTTAAGAATTTTTCACTTGGAAATATTAAGTGCTTTTTACTTGGAAATATTAAATGCTGTTTGGTCTAATTTATCCTCATTTGTGCCTTCTGGTTTTTATATTTTGAATTATGGTTTACATATTTATTTTTTAAAAACTTAATATGCTGCCCAGGACCATAGCTTGTGAGATGGGCATCCATATACATTCGATAAATAAATAACATATATGTTATGTTTAATTATATGTCTATTACTCTGTAATAGATACAGGTGTGTATAATCACAGTTACACTGTATTAACCATAATATATTAGGAAAAAAAGCTAAAATATTTAATAGCAAAATAATTGTTTATTCATGTTTTGCCTCCAGTGCTCCTGAATAAGTAAAAAAAGCCAATCTACAAAATTTTGTGTTTGCCATTACCCAATCAATCTGCCCCTATATTTGTTGTTTGACTATCAAAGCTGATCTCCAAACTGATGTCTCCAGATATTTGGGGATTACAACTGCTGGAAGTCCAAACCAGCATGGCTTCTGGAAGTACAGGTGGTCCTTGGCTTACAACAGTTCATATAATGACCGTTCAAAGTTGCAACTGGACTGAAAAACCTATGTCTAATTTTTCACACTTATGAGCATTGCAGCATGCCGATGATCACGTGATCAAAATTCAGATGCTTGGGAATTGACGCTTATTTATGATGGTTGCAAGGTCACATCAGTATCTTTTACAATCTTCTGACAAGCAAAGACAAGGGGAGAGCTAGATTTACTTAAGAACAATGTTACTAATTTAAAACCACAGTGATTCACTTAACACTTTGGCAAGAAAGGTAGTAAAAACTCACTTAACACATTTTTCACTTAACCACAGAAACGTTGGGCTCAATTTTGATCATAAATTGAGGACTACATGTAATTAGAGATTATGGAGTAATCATTTAGACCAGCAGGAGCAAGCCACCGGTTGTACGCTTCTCCATCAAAACAATACTTTTTAACTGGTGAAACTGGATGGGTCTAGAAGTTGCTTGGTGATTTTGAAGTTATCTAGTGAAAACCTACACTAGTGTAAAGCAAGAAAAGTTGCATTTATTTGTCACAGAACAAAAACATTAATTTAGCACAATGACAGAAAATGGCACTATGTATGGAATGGATAAGAACAAGTATTTATAAGTATGTAGTACTTATACAGCAAATAAGGGGTGATGTGTTGGATAAGTCACTTCCCTGAAATTGGTTGCACTGCTTCAAAGGAAGATTGTTGTCATAAATACATAACAATGAGAAGACATGGTGTACACTCTACCATCTCTTTGCACCAGAAGAGCAAATAGTGACAGTCAGATGAGGGCAGGGATCTTTACTCAATAAGCTGTTACCACAACTGTTTCTTATCTATTCATCACTCTTTAACATCTTAATAAATTATCTACTTGAAAGGATGGAAAGAAACTCATCAAATTTTCAGATAACATCAAGCTGTGGGGGGGAACTGCTAATATTTTGAAAGGTAGACCAAAATTCTTCAGAAATATCTTGACAGACATGAGCATTGGGCCGTATCCAACATGATGCACTTCAGGTACAGAATAGATGGTATCTGCTCAATAGTAGCAACTGTGAGAGGGATCTAGATGTCCTAGTAGATCACCACTTATGTATGAGTCAGCAGTATACTACAGCTGCCAAAACAACCAATGAAGTCTTAGGCTGCATCAACAGATCTCAAGAAGAGATAATACTACTTTATACTGCACTAGTAAGGCCATAATTGGAATACCATATCCAATTATAGTCAACATGATACAAAAAAGATGCTGAGACTCTAGTCTATAAGGTGTGTAGAGAAGAGCAACAAGGTTGATAAGGGGTCTGCAGGCTAAACTGCAGATGATGAATGGTTAAGGGAAATTAGGTGTGTCTAGCCTATCAAAGAAAAGGATTAGGAGTTTACATGATATCTGTCTTCCAATACTTGAGGTGCGGTCATAGAGAAGAGGGGTCTATTTTTTCTCCAAACCACCTGAAGGAGGACAAGAATTAACAGATGGAAGATTATTAAAGAGAGATTCAACCTAGAACAAAGGAGAAATTTCCTGACAGTGAGAACAATTAACCAATAGAATAGGTTGATCCCTGGAGTTGTGATGTTCCATGCTGGAGGTTTTCAAGAATAGACTAGACAGCCATTTTACTCTCCTGCCTTGATCAGGGGGTTGGACTAGAAAATTTCCAAGGTCCTTTCCAGATCTATGTTTCTATACCATTATTAAACAAGTAGATGATATAGAAACTTGATCAATAAAATAAAAAGAGAATTTCCTCTTTTCAAGATGTAATTTAGATAGAATTGAGGCTATGTATGTCTTAATAAAAATAGTTTTTCCTTCAGATTCAGTCAATGTACCAATGACCAAACCCATATTCTGCATCCAAAGAAATCACTAAGAGTTTATATTTTTTAGCTCTCTGTTTTGGTTAAGGAATATATCCTGTAACAAAAATCTTACTCAATTCAGATCTCCAAAACTAGAGTATAATGCCTATATTTAACATAATTTCCTATGTGAGATGAAAATGATGGGAGTTTTCAAGATACAGAAGAGTGCAGATTCTCCATGTTTGAGACACCCTTTTGCTATGCATACATATTCAGAAAGCCCTCACCCATCCCGTCATTTAAAAAGAGCATAGCAGAATATCACATGGGTCAGATTGGGTGACCCATCTGTTTTCATAACAGATGGGTCATCCATACTTGCTTATTGTTTATTTTGGTCATAGACTAGCATAAAGTTTCCTAATATAGTATAAGAGGAAACAAGCTTGACTGAAATCCTACCCACTCACATATTCTATTCCTGCAGTAGGTAATGCTAGTTGTAGTTGGCTACAATTTATCACACATTGAGTAAATTCCAAGTTGGGGAAAGGTGACTTAGAGCCTGAGTGTGACCTAATATATGTATTCTAGTGCTTCTTCCTGTTAGTGTGAAAAAAAATTGCCAAATATTCTGCTTCTTGTATACATGCAATAAAAGCAAAGTAAAATTTGAAATGGTTATATTTGAATAGTTCATAGACAGTTGAGGAATGACCTGATATGTTCGGTTTTTAAGGATACTATGTGTGTCATGTGAAACTTGTTGAGAATTGTTAGAAGAAAAGGGAAAATGAAGGAAAATAATCAAAAGAGATAGTAGTTGGTGGATCAGAAATAGACTAATGCTTAAAGTATGGCTAGTAAACACACACACACACACACACACACACACACACACACACTTGCTTAAACTTGCCCCTTCTCTTCCAGAACTTGATTTCTCTCTACCCTTTTCCTCAAACTCTTTTTTCTCCTGGAGGTCTCCTGAAAATTGAAGACCAGGTGAGGTGACAGATTGCCAGAAATGATTTGAGGGAGCTGTTCCATTGTCAGCTGAGACATTAATGAGGCAAGGTAGCATGAACAAGAACGGTTTATTTATCACAACAGCAACGATAGGAACAGAACAGAGAGCTTTCTGGAACTGACAGCTCTTTTATACTCGGAGCTGTCCAACGTGCTTAACCAATAGGAGCTCAGACAATCTCCTGCTCGCATTAGCCACTCCCCTCTAGCCAATCCACCGGCAGCATCCCTGTTGCCAGGGCCTCCACGAATCACAACACTCCTTCATCCCCGGCTATAACATACATAGTTCTTTAGATATTCTGGGCGTTTTCGCACTCGGGTCGAATGTCTTAGCGCAGGTGCCGGTATGATGTTGGCTGGGTCTGCTTCCAGAGATGATGCTGTTGGTAGCTCCTCCTGCTCGTTGGTGGGTGTGGCGACAACCAGCAAGTCCCATTTTGACACTTGAGTTTCCGGTGTGGGCGGTGGCGGATTTGCTGCAGAAACAGGCAGGAGGGTAGGCTCTGCTTGGGGAGCCGTCCGAAAGGCCTCTTTGTCCAGAATGTTTGGGGACGTTGTCAGTCGCTTCCTTAGTTGGTCCACATGTCTACGCCACAGTCGGCCGTCATTCAAAAGTACCCTGTAAGAGCAGGGGCCAGTTACAGCACTCACAAGTCCTGGTAGCCAATGAGGCTCCCCCCCGAAATTGCATGCAAAAACCATATCTCCTTCTACAAACTCCCTGGCTTTCCCTTCAAAACTCTGGGGACCCTCTGGGGTATAAGTGGGGTGTAGACGGTCTAAGACTGTTCGCAACCGTCGTCCCATCAGCACTTCAGCGGGACTTCTGTGAGTAGTCGGGTAAGGAGTCGTATGCTGGGCGGTTAGGTAGATGGCCACTTTCTCTTGCCAGTTCGCTGGCGATAGCCGGGCGAGAGCCTCTTTGGCAGATCGCACGGCTCGTTCAGCCAATCCATTTCCCGCCGGGTGGTATGGGGAACCTGGGCGTGGCGAATTCCCAAACTGGCAAGGAAGCACTGGAATGTGGCGGACATAAACTGTGGCCCATTATCTGTCACCACCATGTCAGGAACGTCTTGGGTAGCAAATAGGCGGCGCAACACCAGGATGGTTGCCTTGGAGGTTGTGGAACCCATTAGTTCCAACTCGACCCATTTGGACAGGGCATCTGTCACTATCAAGAAGGTCTGGCCCATGAATGGGCCGGCAAAATCTAGGTGAATCTTAGACCAGGGCCCCCTAGGGGTTTCCCATTCCCAGGGAGGGGCGGAAGGTGGTGCTGACCTCAACCCCTGACAGTTAGGACATTTAGCCACCCATTCAGAGACATCCCTGTCCAACGCAGGCCACCACACATAACTACAGCTCAACTCCTTCATCCGGACAATGCCAGGGTGGCCCACGTGCAAATATTCTAGTACCTTAACCTGTAGATCGGGGGGAACCACCACCCGATGCCCCCACAAGAGACACCCTAATTGCACGGATAGCTCATGCTGCTGGGCCCAGTATGGGTCAAATTGACTGAGCACCCGCCCTAACGGCCACCCCCTGCCCACCCAGTCAAGGACTTGGGACAGGACCGTATCACGGTGGGAGTGGGCAGCGATGTCGGTTGCGGTCACTGGCAAAGCGACCTTGTCTACCAGAAGTACAGGAAGGGTAGGTGCAGGATCTAACACTGGCACCGGCAAGGGGCAGCGACTCAGGGCATCCGCATGGGGAATTAGTAAGAGTAATTATATGCAGCCAGGAAAACAGCCCACTGGGCCATACGGGAGGATAGAACTTGAGGCGTTTGGCAGTGACCTGCAAGAAGTCCCAGTAGGGGCTTATGGTCTGTTACTAGCTCAAATGGCCTACCATACAGGTAGTCGTGAAATCTTTTAACAGAGGCCACAATGGCTAAAGCCTCCTGGTCAAACTGGCTATACTGACGTTCTGCGAAAGACATGGTCCTGGAATAAAACGCAATGGGCGCCTCAACCCCGTTGGGAATACAATGGCTCAACACAGCCCCAATTCCGTAGGAGGAGACATCCGCTGTTAGCGTGAGAGGTAGAGTTGAGCTATATTGCACCAAAACCTCAGAGGAAGAAAGCAAGTTTTTCACATTCAGAAAGGCATGGTCATGTTCGTGGTTCCAGGACCATGGGGTGTCTTTTGCTAGTAACCTATGAAGAGGTTCAGCCACGGAGGCCTTGTGGGGCAGGAACACATTATAAAAGTTTAATAGCCAAAGGAAGGACTGCAGTTCTGCGCAGCAAATGGGTGTGGCAGCGTGTTTAATTGCTGCCACTTTGGAAGGGGTGGGATGGATCCCCCTAGCCTCAAGCAGATATCCCAGAAACTCAACTTTGGAAACCCCAATGACACATTTGGACCTTTTCAGTTTGAGGCCACAGGAGCGAAAACAGTGAAGGATGGCCCTAACTCTTTCGATAAGCTCACCCCGACATGAAGCTGAGATGAGCACATCGTCAAAGTAGGGCACTACTCCCGGCAGGCCATGGAGCAGCCGCTCCATGAGGTTTTGGAAAAGGACAGGGGCAACGCTAATCCCAAACTGTAGGCACCGGCACTTAAACGCACCCCGGTGGGTGACGATGGTTTGAACCTTGGCTGAGGCGTCATCCACCGGAAGCTGCTGATACGCCTGGGCCAAATCTAATTTAGCAAAAATGGACCCAGGCCCCAGGGAGTGCAGCAGATGTTGGACTACAGGGACAGGATAGGGATTTGCCTGCAAGGCCCTATTTAAAGTACATTTAAAATCTCTGCAGATTCTCACAGAGCCATCAGGTTTTATGGGGATCACTATGGGTGTCTCCCACTTGGAGTGGTCAGTTGGTTCCAGGACCCCTTGGGCAATTAGCTTGTCTAATTCTGCATCTACCTTGGGCCTGAGTGCAAGAGGGACTCTGCGCGGCTTAAGCTGTATTGGCGCTACATTAGGATCTAGGGTCAAGGAAATGGGAGACCCCACATATTTTCCTAAAGTGCTTGTGAATACATCAGCAAACTCAGTGAAAAGGCCATCTACCCCAGATACTGACGTGGAGTGTATCCCAGATATTTTTAACCCTAGCGCCCTGAACCAATCCATGCCTAACAGACTAGGCAGGACCCATTTGACCACAATTAAAAGAAGATGCCCCACAAAACCCTCTGATTCAACCAGGAAATGCCCCTGTCCCAGGATCGGGATAAAATTTCCCTGATAGTCCCACAGTTTAATTGGGCACTGCTATAGCTGTCTCTTTGTAATAGTGGGGATCAGTTGTTTCAAGACCCCCCAGGACACTATGGATTTAGCGGAACCCGTGTTCAACTCCATCTGACAGGAGGCGCCTTCTATTTTTACTGTCATCGAGAGTTTAGCACCATTGTTTTAAATGGGCGTGCGGTCACCTCAGCAACACTGCGTTCGCGGACAATGGAGAAACAGCTCTCCTTGCTGGGGTGGCGAGGCTTTGGAACAGCAGGTGCCTTAGCCATCGAATGGCAGACTCTAGCAATATGCCCTTGTTTGCCACAACAGCGGCAAACAGCCGACTGGAAACAACATGTCGCTCTGGGGTGGTCTTCCCCATAGCTGAGGCAGATGGCAGGAGGTCCTGACTTCACTCTTGAAGCACTCCGCTAGGGTTTGGATCCAGTAGGCGGCTGACGTCCGTCTCCTCCTCATCAGTGGAGTTGTTTGAGGTGATGTTCTGCAGGTTCACTGAGGCAGCTGCCTGGGCTGGCGGAGGAAAAGATTTCCTGATATCCACGGTGGATTTCTCTGACATCTCCGCCGCCTGGGCTTCTTTGAGAGAGGTCTGCAGGTCCAGATCTTTTTTGGCCAACAGCCACCTCTGAAGCTGGATATCCCTGACCCCGCACACCAGCTGCTCCACTAGTGCATCATCTAAATATCTGTATTCGCAATCTAGAGCAGCCATTCTCAAATGAGCCATGTAATGATTTATTGACTCCCCCTCTTCCTGTACTACTTGCCACAGCTTGAAACGGCGGGCTATTTTAGAAGGGGCCGGGGAGTAATGGCTCTTCAACTTTTCACGTAACAAGTCCCATGGGGCCATGTGCACCGGGGTGGGCATGAACAATGCTCGGGTGGTCGTGAACACCTCAGGGCCGCAGGAATTCAAGAAGTGTGCCCTTTTCTTGCTGCTGGAGAGATCAGTGAAATCATTTGCCTCAAGAAAACATTCGAATCTCTCCATGTAGGCATCCCACGACTCTGCGAGCGCGTCATAAGGGGCAAAAGTTGGTGGTGCCATTTCTGCCTACCTCTAATGTCTCAGCAGGTATTACCATGGCAATCCCACCTTCGTCGCCAGTGTTCTGTTGTCAGCTGAGACATTAATGAGGCGAAGTAGCAAGAACAAAAACGGTTTATTTATCACAACAGCAACGATAGGAACAGAACAGAGAGCTATTTGGAACTGACAGCTCTTTTATACTCGGAGCTGTCCAACGTGCTTAACCAATAGGAGCTCAAACAATCTCCCGCTCGCATTAGCCACTCCCCTCTAGCCAATCCACCGGCAGCATCCCTGTTGCCAGGGCCTCCACGAATCACAACAGGAGCACTTCTGGATCCCAGTTCAAAAGCAGTAGGTTTCAAATGAAGAAGGAAACTATACCTCCTTGTGATTTGCACATTTTTCTCTAATGTGTTTCAGCAATGAAAGTTTGCACTAGAAATAGCAATGATGTTACCATACCAAAATAATGTTCCCACTTTCCTTGTTTTCATATGTTTTCATAAATTATGCATGCAATGCTATCATAAACATAACATACTTATTTTATTTTCTCCTATTCTTAAGGAGCATTTTTGGAATTTTACCCACTCTTCATCTGTAGTGCTAATGTTTTCACTAGCTGTGATTTGAAAGTTTTTAGATTCCCTCATGCATCACCATCTAGAGACCTGTTTTTTTCCTCTAGGATTAACTGAGTTAATTTGCACAGCAGGGACTGTGGCCTTTGATATAAGACTAATGTAAAGCTAGGATGATGTCTTTTTTGAAGGCAGTGTTTAATTGGGTTTCCTTCAATTACTCCTTTTATTTAAATCAGTTCTGAGCCAAACCTAAATATAAAGGTAAGATTCCATAGACAACCTGGCATTATGGTATGAAAACTTATTTTCTTATATCTTCTTATTGGAGCAGACTCCTACAAAGGTAATTCAATTTTTTCCACATCTATTTGCAGAAAGAAAGGTGTGGTACATTTCCAGACAATAACTTTTCATGCCAGAGCTTTTCTTCAGTTTTCTTCTTCAACATGACAGGAAACACTATGCTGCAGCATTTCATCTTCCTGTTTGTAATTTTGGCCAAGCAAACTTTCCCTCAAAGTGATTCAGTCCATTTGATTCCACTGTTACCATAAAAGAAACTTTATTTAAGACTCTTTTGAGTCTTTCTGAGGCTCATTTTTATTTTTATTTAAAGTTATATTTTTATTATCATTTTACAAAATATTTGAACCAGCACTGTTTTGATAAAAGAAAGCTGTCACTAAAACATAGAAGAGACAGTGAAACAATAGTTGAAATATTAACATATAACAATGGTTCATAAATTATTTCTTTGGCTACAAATTCTTGGAACTACAGCCCCAACCAAGGAACTGCTATGAGAGATGAAGTTCTTGAAAAATTATTAACCAAGAGTTATAATGTTATAAAGTTCTGGTAAAATTTCTGCTTGGATGTTCTTTTAAAGAGCAGCATTCTTTAAAGAGAACTTCCCTCCAGAAGGCTTAGGACAAATGTAGCTATTCTCTCCATCCAACCCCGCAGCAACCCCATCACTACCCCACCCCGCTCCACACAAGAAGCAGTGTTTATGTAATGGAGGCTACTGCTGACAACTGTAGAACTTGGTATATAAAATAAGAAAGGGTAGGAGACATCTGCTTATAGTTTTGCCCGTTGTTGAACTATTGAGTGCTCCATATCCCAATAATGAATCCTGAAAGTTTTAATTGTTGAATTTTATGTAGGTGGAGAGAGAGAGATTATTTAGCATATGGTAATGTTACATTAGCTAGGAAACTACAGTGCTATTACAAAGTAGTTTTTTGGCTGCTGATGATAGCCAGTCCATTCTGTTCACACTCATGAGCTGTCCAGAGTGCACCACAGGGAATGGACTAGCTCCACACTCATAAGACTTGATGGTATTCTGCAGTATCATCCAGGGCTTTTCCTATCACTAATGTCACCTTGCATTCGGGTGCTACATTCGGGTAGGTCTGGCACCAGTTGAATTTGATGTATGTATGCATGCATGCATGTATGTATGGATAGATGGATGTATTTAAGTCACAGTGCATGTATAATATATGATTAGAGACAAAATGTAATTTCTAACATTCAAGTCAATTTACTTAGCAATAGGAAAAAGTAGGAGATCAAATATTACATCAGTTAATATTTTAAATAGTAAGAAGTACCTTACCATTCACGTAGGAATAAACTCCTATGTGAACAAACAAAAATAAAAACACAAGTAGAGCAGTCATTATATGAAATAATCTACAATGGGATGTTTAATTGCAGAGTATGATTGGAATGAACACATAGCACATTGTGGAAATTAACAACTGGTGGGAAAGAGAGTATATTTTCATACTGTTATGTTCTGATACATTTTACAAAATTCTGCTCTCTCATTTGCTAGAATATCTCCCAGAAATTCAACTGTCATTGCTCAAATGTTTTCTAGTATTCCTAAAGTGGACAGTGAAAATTGTAGATCACAATTATCTGGTGTTCAAAGACTACAAAAATGTATAGTTATCTTTAATCCATGCAACCTAATGCCTCCAAAATTTTCACTTTGTAAAGTAATATACAAATACACTCTGAAATTGAACCAGGAAGTTCTAATTTCATGTTTCTATTGCAAACTAACATACATTTTCCTATGAAAGAAAACACAGCCTTAGTTTATCTGTAAACATAATATTTGTGAATCAAAGAAGTATGTATCATATTTCCAACTGGGATGGGAAATTTTCTAAAGAAGTAAATATCCTCTTACTGACCTAAGTGATAACACCAAATCAATCTTGTCTGATCTGAAAAAAGTAAACCGAGCTATTTGTTACTTGGATTTCAGATGGGAGGCCTTCAGTGACAAATCAGTAAAAACAAATGAACTAATTTCCTCTGATTCTCACTAGATTTAGTTAGTGTAGAAAAAAGATGAATTAATTGTCAAAGACTTTTGTTCATCTTCGGATGAAAGTTATTTCATTGAGCACTTGACTTAACCTTCACTGAATTCAGTGAAATGTTCCCCAAATAAAAATGAAAACCCAACAGGCTTCTGTTTTTTAGCACATCTCACTTAGTTTCCCTGACCTCATTATGCTCACCTGTTTGTTCTCAAATGACTTTTTTTCAGATCCTCATATAACAGTAACAGAGTTGGAAGGGACCTTGGAAGTCATCTCGTCCAACCCCCTGCTCACGCAGGAGACCTGTACTAGGGATTCAAACTTTTCTGATCGACAAGCTCAGTGTCTTAGTCACTGAGCCACCTAGTCATATTGTGGTGCTGTGGCTTGTAACTACCGAATTGTTAAAAGGAAAACTGCTTCATAGCTGTGATTGTGGCTTATAAGAATTGAATAAATAATTTCTGAGCAGCTCAAATAATTTTTGTATCATATCTGCAGGCATGGCACAAACAGAACAAAACCAAACAAATATTGCAGCATTTAAACTTCTGGGATTTGTTGGACTTGGAAATCTGCAGGTTCCTCTCTTCTATTTTTTCTTAGTTATCTACATTGTTACCATGGTGGGAAATATCCTGATCATTTTGCTTGTTATTAATGATTCCCATCTTCACACCCCCATGTACTTCTTCCTGAGTAATCTCTCTTGCCTGGAAATCTGCTACAGTTCTGATATCCTTCCAATGATGCTGGCTAATCTCTTGTATGGTAGGGAGAGATCCATTTCTGTAACTGGTTGCATGATGCAATATTACTTTTTTGCTATTTTAGGAGTTGCTGAATGTTGTCTACTGGGGCAATGTCATATGATAGGTGTGTAGCAATTTGTAAGCCGCTGCATTACACAACACTTATGAATGACAGAATTTGCCTCCAGTTTATAATTGGATCATGGATCAATGGTTTATTTGTTATGAGCATAGTTTTATGTCTGATGCATCAGTTGAAGTTCTGTGGCCCCAGTGAAATCAATCATTTCTTTTGTGAACTGAATCCAATATTAAAGCAGGCATGCAGTGACACTCACCTTATTGAAGTAGTAACTTTTTTCATATCTGCTATGACTTTGACTGCATTTCTTCTTGACTTTGGCATCTTATATCTTCATTATTTCCATTATAATGAGAATGTCATCTGTGAATGGGAGGAAAAAAGCTTTCTCAACTTGTTCCTCACACCTCATAGTGGTGTCCATTTTCTATAGCACCTTAATGATTGTCTACATTTTGCCTAAAACAGATGGCCTGCGAAATATTAACAAAGTGTTGTCCCTGTTTTACACAATCCTGACCCCTTTGTTTAATCCCCTGATATACAGCCTAAGAAACAGAGAGGTGAAAGAGGCCCTTAGAAAAGCAGTTGCTAAATTGTGTACAGTTGGAAGGATGTAATCTAGTATGAACATTTTTTCATGTTATTTTATTCAGTAATAATAATAATAATAATAATAATAATAATAATAATAATAATAATAATAATAATAATAATAATAATAATTTTATTTCTATACCGCCCTTCTCCCGAAGGAGTCAGGGCGGTATACAGCCTATTAAAAGCACAAAGACAAACAACAATTAAAATTATTTAAAATTATTAAATAATTTCGGCTCAATATTAACCTCCCCAAAATTTAAAACATCCAATTTAAAATCATTACATTGATAGCCCGGCCTGGCAGAACAGCAGGGTCTTAAGGGCACAGCGAAATACCCTGAGGTCGGAGATCTTACGCATTTCCAGGGGCAGTTCATTCCACAGGGCTGGGGCTCCCACAGAGAAGGCCCTCCCCCTGGGTGTCACCAGCCGACATAACTTGGCTGATGGCACCCTGAGGAGACCCTCTCTGTGGGAGCGAACTGGCCGGTGGGAGGCTACTGGTGGCAGAAGTCGGTCTTGAAGGTACCCGGGTCCTATGCCATGGAGTGCTTTAAAGGTGGTAACCAACACCTTGAATCGCACCCTGAAGACCACTGGGAGCCAGTGCAGCTCACACAGGAGGGGTGTCATGTGGGCACAATGGGTTGCGCCCATAACCACCCGCGCGGCTGCATTCTGGACCAGTTGGAGCCTCCGAGTGCTCTTCAAGGGGAGCCCCATGTAGAGAGCATTACAATAGTCAAACCGGGAGGTGACTAGGGCACCAATGAAATGAAGATTTGGGGTCCTTGAGGACATAATCAGATTGATGGATTTCTCTAAAATTATTTATTATTTTAATTATTAGGGATATTAAAGAATTCTGCCATGATTACATCCTGCTCACCTGTGGCAGCCAAAGCCGGATGAATGGCATATACAAGTGTTCATTCTACTGTGAGAAATGAAGATTCTGGTGGGATATATTTATTAATTTTAAACGGGCAACTTGAAATCCAGCACATTTAGATGAAGAAAAAAGAATTTTACAGTAAGGCTTCCCCCCTCCCCCTTCTACAGAAATTCCTGGACTAACCACTTGATTCATAGGAAATATGCTAATGGTTGTTTCAAAGCACATAGTGTCTTGAATGTGAGAGGGGAGGCAGAAGTAGTTTTGCTGGTGACTTTGACGGTGATGAGTTCTGACCTTTCCCCATGTAAACATCTGACCTTTACAGGGAAGTGTTTGGAAGGAGCAGTAGGAAATTTTATGCCAATCCTAAAGTTGTTTTTACTGAAGTGACTGATCATGAACAGAAGAGGCTATCTTTTATAAAAACCTTCCATAGTTGACAATTTTGCATTTAGAAATATTAAATGTTGTTCACTTAGAAATATGCTTTTTGGTCTGATTCATCAACTCTTTTGCCTTCTGATTTCATTTTTTTATTTTGTGTTTGCATATTTATTTTTAAATTTTATTTAATAAATAATTACACTTATTAAATGTACTTCACCCAGAGTCACAGCTTATGAGATAGGCAAACATATACATCTGATAAATAAATTGTCACAAGTAAATGCTTTATTCTCCATCATGTAAATAGTATCTGTACAGTATATCAAGAGTTAACTTATTTCCATTGCTTAATGTATGTATGTCTAACCACTCCCATATCTAGCTCCTCCCCTTGTATATATAAGGAGCTGTATGCCATTTTTCAGTGCTTCTATTTGTGAATATTCAGTGAATATAGAATGCCATCTGTGATTAGAGCTTTATTTAAACATACTATTCTTACTTTAATTATTGAGTCTGATCCTGAAAATATTGCAACAATTTGGTAGCAGAGGATGGTTAATTGACTCAATAAAAAATTCAACAATGTCTGAGAGAGAAAAATCAAAAAGCAAAAAAATAAGACCCAACACCAGGGCATATACTAAAGAAATGGAAGCAGAACAAGAAATAATTGATGAATACGCAACTGAAATATCGAGAGAATCTGAAGACTGTACTACAGACAACGAAGAAATAATAGATGAGAACAATGATCAAAAAGAAAACGAAATAGAAAATAACAAACTCAGGTCAGAAATACTAAAACTTTTAAAAGATCAAAAGAACAATGAAAACCTCATCGCGAACCTCCAAGACTTACTGAAAAAAAGTGGAGCAGCGAGAGAAAAGCACATCGTTACAGATGAAAATAAAGACTCAAAAAAGGTGAGCGATTTGTCTACAGACAAAAATGCAACGTAGGAGAAGAACAACGGTCCCGCGCAAAATTTTGAATGGCAGCCATCTTGGTTTCAACGAACCTTCAGTCTAAGCGATGAAGAGCCAATCAGAAGACAAGATTCAAAATATCTGGCGCGAAAGGACTTACTTGATGCAAAAAACAAAAGAGAAAAGATCCATACATCAGAAGAGTCTGACACAGAGACTGAAGAAGAATCAATAGAAAATCAAGTAGAGTCTGCAATGAAAACGCTTTTTGCAACTTTTGGGTCAAAATTGAAAATAACTAAAGAATCAGCGAAAAACTGCAGTAAAAAAACAAAAGGAAGAACAGTGAGTAAACGAACTTCCCGAAGATCGCATGCCTCTATGCAGACAGCGAAAGCATCGACGCCTGAACCCAGAGAGCCCTGCAGATACCAACCTACACCGCAAACAATTCCAGAGACCAGCGCTCTCAATAAAAGGACTCCCATCGCCACCAGAACTCCCAAGGCTGAACCAGAGACCGAGTCTTCCGAAGAAGAACAATGCGAGGGAGCTGCAGCGACGAGAACCTTTCACCATGACTTCAGGAGCGAAATGGACAATGCGCATGTGCAAAGCTACACAGACAGCTTCGAAGCAAGAGAAAGACAGAGACTGCCATTTAAAGTCGTCGCTAGCATCCCCATGCCATTCTGCGGTTACCAACACTTAGAAGACTATGGACTTCCTCCAGTTGTAAGTAATGGAGCTAACAACATTGGGAATTTACCCAATGATTTCCCAAAACTGAGGGTAGATGGTGTTAATTTACAAGAGTGGTGCCAACAGCTCCAAGTTGTCTTTATGAAAGAAAATTTATTGTTTTTCATTACTAACCCTCCAAAAAGACCTTGGACTTTAAGATTGGACTGCCTACACCATAGAGCATTTTTCTTACTAATATCCAGTATATCTCCTGCTATGTATCATAGTATTAAGTCAAATCTAACTGTATCAGAAATTGTTCAATGCATGTTTAAGCTGTTTCACAGTGATAGTGTAGCCACTACAACAAGAATGTCTAAGGATTTCTTTTCAGCCAGGTTAAAATCTGGGGTCACCATAAGTGAACATTTAATATACTTAAACAAAGTCAGAGCAGAATTACAACTAAGAGGAGAAATAATTTCAGATCAAACAATGAAAAGTGTTATTATCAATTCATTAGACCCATCTTGGAATAATTATATATCCCATTTAGATACAATCAATTTAGGGTATTTATCCATAGAAAACCTTTCTAATAGGTTGATAGCTGAAGACAATTCGAGAAGAAATCGTTATAATAATCACATAGAGCATAAGCAATATAAGAAAGTGGCATTTCAAGAAAGGTACCATGAACCAATCAAATGCCATAATTGTGGGTCCAAGGAGCATAATAGAAGAGATTGTCCTAAATTTCTCAGAGATAAACATAGGACAGATCATAGAGATAGATATCACAACAGACAGTCATCCACTGACAGACATAGATATAGTAGTCCACCCATCTATAAGGAACATAGAGGGGGTAGAGATGATTCAAGAGATAGAAAATCTGGTTCATTGAATGGACTGAACAAACACAACAACAACAACATACATAGACCAGAAGATAACGATTGGCTCATTGACTCTGGTGCAACAAATCACACTATACACAACAAAAATATATTATCTTCGTTTGTTGAAGATAAATTTGTAATCAAAGTAGCTAATCAAGGGAAAGTCCAAGTCATAGGTAGAGGAAATATAATCTTACCTGGCCTAGGAAAAATAGAGGGGGTATTGTTAATACCTGAAATACCTCATAACATACTTAGTGCAATAAAACTAAGCAGAGAATCTGGCATAAACATAGTCTTTTCAAAAGGGAATGCAGCTTTAAAGAAAAATGAAACAAGCGTAGGTACTGTCATTGTAAAAGGAGGCTTACCTTACTTAATAACAAATGAAAGATGTTTACACAATATTGATTCCAACATAGAGGATGACAATGACATAAATAACGAAGAAAATAGTAATAGTGATAATGAGGAACATGAGGTAGTTCATAACAACAAAAACCCATCCAATGATAAAAGACCTAATATAGGCAAACCCATTCATGATGAATGTGCTCATATCTTACACAGAAAATTAGGACATGCTAGTTTTCCTGTAGTACAAAAAATGATTGAACATGCTGATGGTGTTAAAATAAAAAACTGTAAAAACTACCTAGAATGCTCAGTGTGTAAATCCACAAAACTCAAAACTAGCCCCAGGCCCAAAAAATCAACCAGGTCAACCAAACAAATCTTTGAATTAGTACACATGGACTTAGTTGGCCCATTGACACCATCAATCACATATAAAAAACGCTATTTCCTAACCATTGTGGATGACTATAGTTGTTATGGGTTTGTCTACACATTAAGACATAAGGATGAAACATTTCAGAAATTCAAAGAATTTTACAAACGCACAGAGACACAACACAACATTAGAATAAAACAAATTATGACAGATAGAGGATGTGAGTTCATGTCAAACGAATTCTCACGATGGCTAAAAGATAAAGGGATGTTGCATTACACATCTAGTCCTTTCTCTGCATTCCAGAACGGAGTGGTAGAGAGAAAGAACTCGACACTACAAACCATGATTAGATCCACATTAGAAGATGCTGGTTTAGGTAAACAATTCTGGTCAGAAGCTTTACAATTTTCCAATTACACCCAAAATAGGACTTGGTCCAGCACAGTGAATAAAACACCATATGAAGTGATGTACGGTAGGAAACCTAAGTTAACACACATGCATATATTTGGAGTCACTGCAGACGTACATATACCTAAACAATTAAGGCGTAAAGGTGAAAACGTATCCAGAAGACTTAAATTCATGGGATACGAAACAGGCACAAAAGGATACAGATTTATTGATAACAATAACAGATTCATAATTTCAAGAACAGCAGTATTTCATGAACAGGCCAATTGGTCCAAAATACACCTTAATGAAATATTCCCAAACACCAATTCAGACACTGAACATCAAAATAAGAATATTGAAAAGAAAAACAATAACAGCACACGCAAAAACAAAGTTAGAACATGGACAAATAGTCAACACAAAATAAAAACTGATTCAGTAACAAAAAAGGAAGCAAGGTATTTACATGACAATGATAGTATACCAGTGAGAACAACCAGAAGTAACAGAAATCAGGTGCCTAATAAATACAAAGATTATGTAATGTATATGAATGGAGAAATAGTAACACCAAACACTTATGAAGAAGTGCTGAAACTTCCCCCCAAAGAAAGAGAAAAGTGGGAATCAGCAATGACCAAGGAGATGAATAGCTTACAAGAATTGAATGTTTTTACACCCACACAAGCCCCAAGGGATAAGACTATTATTGGTACCAGGTGGATATATAAAATTAAGAATTTGGAAGGAGGTAACACACTGTATAAAGCCAGACTAGTCGCACAAGGTTATGCTCAAAAATATCCTGAGGATTACACAGACACTTACTCTCCTACTGTAAGAACTGAGAGTGTTAAAACAGCTCTAGTTATAGCATCAGCACTTAATCTTGAGGTATTTCAATATGATATACAAACTGCATATTTACATGCCAAATTAGATAAAGATATATATGTAAGAGCTCCTCATAGTCAATATACAAACAAAAATGATATATGGCTATTAAACAAAAGTCTATACGGATTGAAACAATCTGGCAAGCAATGGTATGAATGTTTGGTCAAAGTACTTAAAACTATGAACTTTGTTGCCACTACTGCTGACAATTGTTTCTTTGTTAAGAGTGAAGGTGATTCTCCAGAATTTGTATTGATTTATGTTGATGATATTCTATATATAGGCAAAGATACAAAAAGGAGAGAAACTTTTGTAACAAAACTCAATGAACACTTTTCCTTAAAATCATTAGGGAAAGTAAACAAATATCTTGGTGTTCAAATCAGCAAAACAAAGAAGGGATTCAAACTTTCCCAAAGGGATAAAATTATAGAACTCTTAAACAAATGTAACCTAAATGATGCCAAACCATGTGATACTCCCATGCAGACTGATTTTCTAAGAAACACTGTTGAGTCATCTCCAGAATTTAAAGATAACACATTGTATAGGTCTGTTATCGGCTCTCTTCTCTATATCTCTAACTGGACTAGACCTGATATTGCTTTACCCCTTAACTTATTATCCAGACATGTCAGTAAACCATTATCATACCATTGGGAAGCTGTCAAGAGGATATTAAGATACTTAAAAAATAGCTTAGACTTCTGCTTGTTATTAGAACCCAATAATACAAATGAACCCATTCTCACATGTTATGCAGATGCAGATTGGACTGGTGATGTCACTTGTAGAAAAAGTACATCTGGCTATATATTTTTCCTTAACGGCTGCCCAGTTTACTGGTACACTGGTAAGCAAGATTTGGTAGCTACATCAACTATTGAGGCAGAATATGTTTGTCTGTCTAAAGCATCAAATAACCTAGTATGGTTTAATGATTTATTGTCTAATATTTGGAAAAAACCTTCATTGCCTTATATCATACATGAAGATAACAAAGCTGCCATCGAAATATCTAGATCTGATGCTATTGGACAGCGATCTAGACATATAGATATAAAATTCAAACATGTAAGGCAATTATCACAAGACGGATTTATTAAAGCTATTCATTGTGAAACATCAGAGCAAATAGCTGACATCTTGACAAAACCTTTACCTTCTAAACAACACAAATACTTAACTACCAAGCTACAAGTTTTATATTGTTCTGAATCTGAATGTAATTATTGTCATATGTCGAATCAGCATTTAGAGGGGGATTTGTCACAAGTAAATGCTTTATTCTCCATCATGTAAATAGTATCTGTACAGTATATCAAGAGTTAACTTATTTCCATTGCTTAATGTATGTATGTCTAACCACTCCCATATCTAGCTCCTCCCCTTGTATATATAAGGAGCTGTATGCCATTTTTCAGTGCTTCTATTTGTGAATATTCAGTAAATATAGAATGCCATCTGTGATTAAACAGAGCTTTATTTAAACATACTATTCTTACTTTAATTATTGAGTCTGATCCTGAAAATATTGCAACATAAATTATATAGTTATTTTTATGATTTTATGTGTCATCCTGCAATAGCTAATATAAATAATCACTGATATGCAATATTAGCTATAAAGTATTAGAAATAATGATAAAATATTTAATAGCAACATCACTTTTTTAATTGACAGAGATATTCACGTTCTGTCTTGTTCACCTAAAAAAAAAGTGAGAGAAGCAAATCTTCAATTTTTTGTTTTTGCCCAATCATTCTGCCCTCTACATTTTGTCAAATTATCAATGCTGCTCCACATATTGAGGTTTCCAGCCATTTGGGGATTATAACTGTCTGATATGGTGACTAAGGTACCCTCCTGAAATTGGTTATAATTACTTCAAAAGAAGATTGGTGTAAGGAGTAACCAAGACAATAAAAAGAGAAGATGGACCATTTCTTTGCATCTGTGAGCTCTTTTGACCACTAGAGCAAATGGGGAGAGACCGAATGGATATAATTTAGATAGAATTGAGGTTGTTCTATCTTCATATATTCCTTTAAAAAAATAGCTTTTACTTCACATTGAATGGATGTTTAATAGCAATAGTACTTAGACTTATATACCGCTTCACAGTGCTTTGCAGCCCTCTTTAAGCAGTTTACAGAGTCAGCATATTGCCCCTAATAATGTGGGTCCTCATTTTACTGATCTTGGAAGGATGAAAGGCTGAGTCAACCTTGAGCCTGGTGAGATTCAAACTGCCAGACTGCTAGTAATCTGCAATCAGAAGAAGTAGCCTGCAGAACACTTCTGTTTCTGTTAAGGAATATATATATATAGGAATATATAGGAATATATAGGAATATATATATATATATATATATATATATATATATATATATATATATTCTATATATATAGGAATATATATATAGAATATATATATAAAAATCTTATTCAATTCAATTCAAATCTCTAACACTAAATATGTATGTGTGTGTGTGTGTGTGTGTGTGTGAGAGAGAGAGAGAGAGAGAGAGAGAGAGAGAGAGAGAGAGAGAGAGAGAGAGAGAGAGAGAGAGAGAGAGAGAGAGAGAGAGACGGAGGGAGGGAGAATCACAATGCACGGTGTCCTTTTTTCTTGACTTTTGCCTCTCATATTTTCGTTATTTCTGCCATTATGAGAATATCATCTCTCAGTGGAAGAAAAAAGGCTTTCTCAGCTGCTCCTTATACCTTATGGTGATGTCCATTTTCTATGTCACATTAATGATTGTTTATGTATTGTCCAAAACATAGACTGCAAGACATCAACAAACAATCCTGACCTCTTTGTTCAATCCCCTGATATATAGCCTATAAATGTAATTAATAAATTGTGTAAAAGTGATAAAAATGGATCTCTGTCATTTCATCTGAGCATTTGTTGTTTGTATGATCTACAATAAATATAAGATTGTGCGTTTTTTGAAGATACCATTACATTCATGGATTTCTTTAAAAGTGTATTTTAGAAATACATTTAAGATTTTCTTATACATTTTCCCTCCTTACCTAAAAAAGATGGAACATATATTTGTTTTGTTGTATGAGGTAAGTTAGAAATGTCTTCAAACCAACATTTAAGAAATCCAGTACATTTAGAAGAAGAGCAGAAATTTATATAGAAACCTTTTTTCCTTGCTGGAGCACTTCCTGAACTAATGTAAATACTGTATTATGAAAGAAATGAATGGTTTAATTCAAAGCCATGACATCTTGAAGAGAGACTGGAATCACTGGACCACTAGCTCATCCAATACTGAGCTATGATTCCTTCTCCCATAAGCATCTGGCCTTTTCAGAAAAATGCTTGAAAGAAGAGGGTGGGGGGGGCAAAAAGCTGGCTAATTCTTGATGAAGAAACTATTTATTTATTTATTTATTTTATTTCTATACCGCCCTTCTCCCGAAGGACTCAGGGCAGTGTACAGCCTAATTAAAAACACAAAGACAGTCAGTATTTAAAATCGATTAAAATTATTAAATAGTAGGCCTAATTTATAAAGCCCTGAATTTAAAAACCCAATTTAAAACCAATTAAAATCATTATATTGATAGCCCAGCCTGGTGGGACAACATGGTTTTGAGGGCACAGCGAAATACACGGAGATCAGAGATTTTGCAAATTTCTGGGGGGAGTTCATTCCAAAGGGCAGGGGCTCCCACAGAGAAGGCCTCCCCCTGGGTGTCGCCAGCCGACATAGTTTGGCCGATGGTACCCTGAGGAGACCCTCTCTGTGGGAGCAGACTGGCTGGTGGGAGGCTACTGGTGGCAGAAGATGGTCTCGAAGGTACCCAGGTCCAATGCCATGGAGCGCTTTAAAGGTGGTAACCAACACCTTGAATCACACCCGGAAGATCACTGGGAGCCAGTGCATCTTGCGCAGGAGGGGTGTTACGTGGGCACAACGAGTTGCGCCCATAACCACCCGCATGGCCGCATTCTGGACCAGCTGGAGCCTCCGGGTGCTTTTCAAGAGGAGCCCCATGTTCCATGATTTTGGAACTTTTCTGGGCTTCAAAATAAACAAACAGAAAACAACAATGCTTGTTAAGAATATGACTTCTCAGGACTAAGAAATATTGACAAAAAAGTTTGGCTTCAAGATGGAGAAAGAGTAACTTGGAGTTACATTGACAAATATGAATTCTAAATTGTTTCAAAACAGCTTTGTACTTGTGATATCAAAAAAGATCTATTAAGATAGGACAACTTGCAATTATCATTGTTGTATAGAATCTGTATAATTAACATGAATATCATACTAAAGATATTATTTTTATTTTAGATTTTATTTATATAATTGACACTCCATTTAAACAATGACAAATGGATATTTCTAAGTTCATATGGCAAGGGAAAAAAAACAAGACTTAAATACAAATTATTGCAAGATGCTAAGGAGAAAGGAAATTTGAGTAGAGTAGAGTAGAATAGAATAGGTTTATTTGTGTCCAAGTGTGATTAGATAAACAAGGAATTTGTCTCCAGTGTAGAAACTCTCAGTGTACATGCAAAACCACATAATAATAATAATAATAATAATAATAATAATAATAATAATAATAATTATTATTATTATTATTATTATTACGGGTATCATTGCAAACCAAATCTATGGATACCTGGAAAGAAATAACTTGCTTCCTGTAGAACAGAAAGGATGCTGCAAAAACTCAAGAGGAACAAAAGATCAATTGCTGATCGACAAGCTAATCCTAAAGAACTCAAAGGAAAGACGAACCAACCTGTTCATGGCTTGGATAGACTATAAGAAAGCATTTGATTCAGTTCCCCATAGCTGGATCAAGAAATGCCTGGAAATATTAGGCATCAGCAGCAACATACAAAAATTCATGGAATCTTCAATGAACCTCTGGAAAACAAAACTTATGGCTAATGAAGAAGAACTGGGTGAAGTTGAAATTAAACGAGGCATTTTCCAAGGCGATTCCCTTTCACCCCTACTTTTTATACTCTCAATGCTACCACTGACAATCATTTTGAAGAAGATGAACTATGGATACGAACTTGCAAAGAAAGGACTGAAAATCTCGCACTTGATGTACATGGATGATTTGAAGCTGTTTGGTAAAACAAAAGCTGAACTGAATTTATTAATTGAAAACACAAAAGAATTCAGCCAAGACATTGGTATGCAGTTTGGAATTGACAAATGTGCAACAATAGCAAACAAAGCAGGCAAGATCATAGAAGAGGATGGAATAGAACTAGAGAATGAAGAAATGATAAAGGCAGTAAAATCAGAAGAAGGCTACAAGTACTTGGGGATTTTAGAAGCCTCTGACTTAATGCATAATAAAGTCAAGGAATTAACTTCAGCCAAATACATTCGGTGAATTCGTAAGATATTAATGTCCAAATTGAGTGGAGGAAACATCATAAAAGCCATAAATACCTGGGCTATACCTGTGATTAGATACTCTGCAGGAATAATTGACTGGACCCAGATGGAGTTAGACAATTTGGACAGAAAAACAAGGAAGCTTATCATAATGAATCATGCCTTGCACCCTAAAAGTGATGTTGACTGATTATATTTACCAAGAGCAGACGGTGGTCGAGGACTCCTACAAGTAAAGCAGACTGTGGAAGAAGAAAAATGCAGCTTGAATGATTACATCCAGAAAAGTGAAGAACCAATGATTAAGGAAGTAAATAAAGGAGGCCTTTTAAAGACAACTAAAACAAAAGCAGAATATAAGAAAGAAGTAATTGAGCAGCGAGCTGAAAATTGGAAACACAAAGCTCTGCATGGCCAATACTTGAAAAATATTGAAGGCAAAGCTGACCAGAAACTAACTTGGAACTGGTTAAGATCAGGAGTACTGAAAAAAGAAACAGAAAGCTTTATTTTGGCAGCTCAAGAACAAGCCTTAGCCACAAACTGTATGAAGGCAAAAATTCAACATGTTACCACCAACAGCAAATGCCGCCTCTGCAATGAGAAAGAGGAGACAGTTGACCACCTGATCAGTGGGTGCAGCAAAATTTCACAAACTGACTACCTACAACGCCATGACTGTGTTGCTAAAACCATTCACTGGAAATTTGCCAGAAGTTTGGATTTGAGTACAGCAAAAACCACTGGGAACATCAGGTTGAGAAAGTTTTAGAGAATGAGAAACTCAAGATCTTGTGGGACTTTAGGATTCAGACTGACAGGCACTTGGTCCACAACACACCTGACATAACAATAGTTGAAAAGAAAAAAGTATGGTTCATTGACATTGCAAAACCTGGTGATGCACGAATTGAAGATAAGCAGCAAGAAAAATTCACAAAGTACCGGGACTTACAAATTGAAGTTGAGCGACTGTGGAAAAAGAAATCGTGTGTTGTCCCGATTGTAATTGGAGCCCTCGGAGCAATACCCAAAGGGCTACCCCGCTATTTAGAAATTCTAAATTTGCTGGACTTGAACATTTTGACTCTACAAAAAACCACCTTACTCGGAACAGCTTACATCCTCCGACGATACCTTAACAGTTCCTAGGTCCTTGGTTAGGACTCGAGCTGCTGAGCTATTAACCAGCCTCAAAGGCTGTGAATCTCACTAAAGATTAACCAATAAATAATAATAATAAGTATTTATATTTCATGTTTTACTCTACTCACATTGTATTTCAGAGTATATTTCTTCTCTTTAATAATACATTCCCCCCATGCAAATGAAAAAAACAAAATGTTAAAAAGTTATGATATTTATGTAGTTACTTACCAAGCACGTCTAAATTATATTAAAGTAACCAAAATATCTTTACAATCCTCAAGGGATGTCACAACTTTTTAGCATCCCTAATGTTTGGAAATTTAAAGTTGGAAAATTTGACATGCCTCACTATACATAAATATAATTACATTATATTAACATAAGCAATAGCAATAGCACTTAGTGCTTATTCATAATGCTTTTATAGCCATCTCTAAGCACTTTACAGAGTGAACATATTGCCCGCAACAATCTGGGTCCTCATTTTACCAATCTCAGAAGGATGGAAAGCTGAATCAATATTGAGCTGATCAGAATTGAAATTGTGGCAATGAGCAGTGAGTTAGCCTGCAATACTACATAAAGTTTTGATAATAATGATACATTTTAATACCAACTTCATTGTTTTAATCTACAGTCAATTGCAAGGTACAAGTTTTGTCTTTAATGTTCCTAGATAAGTGAGAGTAGCAAACTTTCAAATTTTAATTTTCATCACTAACCAGAACATATCAGAGGTGGATTTCAGCAGGTTCTCATCAGTTCTAGAGAACCAGTAGTGGAAATTTTGAGTAGTTCAGAGAACCGGTAAATATCACTTCTGACTGGCTGGTAAATACTATTCTCTGCCTCTCAAGTCCCAGCTGATCAGGAGGAAATGGGGATTTTGCAGTAACCTTCCCCTGCCATGCCCACCAAACCACACCCACCAAGCTATGTCACGCCCACCAAGCCACACTCACAGAACTGGTAGTAAAAATTTTTGAAACCCACCACTGGATCATATTCCTGTAGTTGTTAGTTGTGGGTCTCTAAATATTTTCTTTCAACTGAAATTTCCAACTCTTTGTGGATTTATAGCTACCCAAACTCCAACCAGCTTGGCCCTTGGAAATACGCAGAGATGTATTACTAAAACATTGAGAAGACCAGAGTTTGGGAAGACTAGATGTTGGAAACAGTGTACATTTATTTGCACTTATTTGAGTACTATGGCAAATGGTGCAGTGATAGAGATTTTCAGATGCTGTTCATGTGTCTGTTTCTCACCTGCCTTACTACTCCTAACTAGGGAATCATTTAGATTCACAGAAGCAAGCCACCATGGTGCCAAACATTAATAGTTCAAAATAACATTCATAGCTTCCCTGTTATCAGGTGGTTTGGTAAAATATGCATATAAAGCCTATCACAAGTGTTCCTCTCCCAAGTGTTCAATTTCTTCTCCCAAGTGTTAATTGATTCTTTCTCTTATTCTTGAGAAGCATTTTTGGCACTTTTGCTACTCTTTAACTAGAGATGTCTTGTCTGGCAGTTTTCAGAGGGCCCTGTGCATCATCATCTAGAGACAGATTTCCCCCCCCCCCCCCGCTCTAGGATAAACTAAGTTAATTTGCACTGTAGGGACTATGCCTTTGCATATAAGATAAATCCAAAGCTAGGACAGTGTCTTTAAAGACAGTGCTCAGTTGGGTTTCATTCAATTACTCCTTTCATTTACCTCAGTCCTGAACGAAATATAGAGATCAAGGTAAGATTCCATACAGAACATGGTGCTGTAGTGATAGAACTTCCTCACTGAATATCAGACTCTAATAGTTAATTCCACACTATGTGGCTGGAATATTATTCCTGGGTCTAACATTGGCCAAATAAATCTTCTCCCAGAATGATCCATTTTATCCTAAACACAAAATTCATTGTGATTTAAAGCTCTGTTCAGTCTCATTGAAGTTAGTTTTTAATTTTTTTTTTAAAAAGGTCAATTTTTGTTATTATTTTACAAAATCAGTAAACCAGCACTGACTGCTCTGGTTTTTTTAAAAGAATACCAGCATTAAATAATAGAAGATTCACTCTGAGAATGGAGGACCTATGAATTGCATTGGCTCCCGGTAGTCTTCCAGGTGCGCTTTAAGATGTTGGTTCTCATCTTTAAAGTGCTCCATGGCTTAGGGCCAGGATATTTGTGAGACCGCCTGCTGCTACTGATAACCTCCCACTGGCCAATCCACTCTCACAGAGAGGGCCTCCTCAGGGTGCCGTCGGTCAGGCAATGTCGGCTGGTGGCCCCCAGGGGGAGAGCCTTCTCTGTGGGGGCACCCGCCCTGTGGAACGAGCTGCCTCCTGGAATACGATTGATCCCGGACCTCCGGACCTTACGTAAAGCCCTGAAGATGTTTTTATTTCACCAAGCTGGCCTAGCCTAAATGGTTTTTAATTGGGATTTTAAATTTTATGGATTTGGGGATTTTAAATTGGGAAGCTAATGATTTAATTCTTTTAAAATTATCTTAACTTTTGTATTTGTATGTTTTTTAATTTTGGCTGTTCATCGCCCTGAGTACCCTCTGGGAGAAGGGCGGTATATAAATTAAATTAATAAATAAATAAAAATAAATAAATGAATGTATAGGAGTAGTTCATAGGGTGGTACTCTGGCTGAAAATTCTGGGAACAGCCACTGCAAAATACGTGGAGGGTGCTGAGTTAGAGAGAGTTATTTTGATAGATGATGGTTCTTGAAAAAAAAAATAGTAATCAAGAGTTATGTTGCTATAAAGTTGAATATCAAATTTCTAAGTAGAGACAGTGTGGAAGAAGAGACAGAAAAAAATTCTATCTCTGTCACTCTGTCACTTCATGTCACTTCTAAAGCTATTTCTAATGGAAGCAGTGATTCTGGTCAATAGAACCTCTTTTTTTTGAAATGTAAATTTATAAATGTTAATTTAATAAAATAAAAAAAAAGAAATAAATTTTTCCCCAGCCAATTTTCCACATTGTTCAATTTGTACTTCGTTGCTGACAGAGCCAATATTTCTTTCCTACACTATAATACCAATATTTTATATAATACATTATGCATGATAACTTTTAGTGGGATGATGGTGTCACAGCGTTTTTTATTTCCCAGCTAAAAATCCACTAAAAATGTCAGGACACAATTACACAATTACAATTACACAATTACACAATTACGAAGCCTGGGTCAGTGAGATTACACTATTGCTTCTTAGAGAAGGCACACGCTGTATGGTATTTAATCCTCCTGCTCAACCATGAATTTATGCAATAAGAGATTTAGAGATAAGGGCTCGTACAACATTATTGATGTCCATGGATACTGAACTGCAGGTCACTTTTCCACCAAATACAACAGCCCGTCAAATTTGGGCTGAATTGGAAAATTGCTACAGGCCTATCTCAATTGAATCTTCATGTTTACTCATGTCTGAACTCCATGGTTTGAGATTGAAACCTGGTGAACAAATTGGAGGACATTTGACCAAACTGAAAGGTCTCAGAACAGAATTGAGAGAAAGAGGCCATAACATTGAAGATATTCAAATGATCAGCATCATTATTAACTCTTTGAATTATGAATGGAAAGAAGAGGCATTCATGTTGGCCACGCCACATTTGAGAGGACCACCCGCATCAAGAGCTCCAGCTAGGCGCCCCTTCCGAGGAAGGACCTACGCTCCAAGGATGCCAAGATGCAACACCTGCAATCGTGTGGGACATGCCACCCGGGATTGTCCCCAATGAGTTCCAGCTCCTGTCACGTACCAGCCCAGAGGAACAGATTCCAGAGGCAGAGGCAGAGGTGGAAGACAAGGTCATCGTGGTCCCCGGCATGATCCACAAACTCCACTTGCCACATTGGCTTTAACCAATGATCCACAACTTCAACCAGAATATGACAGATGACTCCTGTGGACTTTGGACAGTGGTGCAGCATTGCATGTTACCTACAGAAAGGAACTTTTCACAGAAATGCATGAGTCTGAACCAGAACTACATGAACTTTATTCTTTTTCCAATCATCCTTGTCAGGTCAAAGGAAAAGGAACTGTTTATGTTGAAGAGCTCGATGCATTCATTCCTGATGTTTATTACATACCAACAGCAACCAGTAATTTGCTTAGTCAGTGTCACTTGTCTAGAATGTTAAAGTTCCAAGTTCACCACCTTGAAAAAGCAAGTTACATAGTTAAAGATGGAGATATTGTTGCTGAAACCATATTAATTGGTGGTGTTTATTACTTAAAGCCAAAGCCTAAACCGCAAACACAGGCAAGTATACAAACTCCAAAAAGGGAAGGCACAGGCCCAGAGAGAGATGCTCCAGTGAGAGATCCTGTTGCTATTCCTAAGGCTCCTAAAGCCAACAAAAATAGAATTGGTAAACAGGTTGCTCAGAGCAAGCCTGAGGTTCCGCATAAAAATGTTAATGTTGAGAATTCACTAACTGGTAAACCTTTGCATTCCAGGTGTATCCACAAATGGCATAGAAGATTGGGGCATGCCAGTTTCCGTGTTCTTAGGAAGATGCCGGAGTTCGCAAAAGGTTTGGATCTAAAGAGGTGTAAGGTGTTTTTGGATTGTGCTATATGCAAGAAAGCAAATCCAAAGCAGCAGCCATTCCCAAACACGCTACACGCCTGTCAACACGCATTTTTGATTTGGTTCACATTGACATAGTTGGTCCTTTCCCGCCATCATTTGGTGGTAGAAAATATTTCCTAACAATTGTTGATAATTACTCTAGATATGGATATGTATATCCTATGAAAGAAAAATCAGAGACCTTTCAGATCTTTAAAGACTTTGCAACCCTTGTTTCTACCCAACACCAAGTTCGCATCGCCAGAATCCAGAGTGATCGTGGTGCCGAATTCATGTCTCAGAGTTTCCAGGACTGGATGCGTAAGAATGGAATTATTCATCAGACTTCGGCCCCTTACACACCGGCTTATAATGGAGTCGTAGAACGAAGACAAGGGGTACTGCAAACCATGATGCGTTGTCTCCTAGAAGACGCCAACCTTGTTAAGATATACTGGGGTGAAGCTATCAAGTATGCAAATTACATTGTAATAATAATAATTTTAATAATTTTATTTCTATACCGCCCTTCTCCCGAAGGACTCAGGGTGGTGTACAGCCTATTTAAAAACACAGAAACAAAACAGCAATTTAAAATTTAAAATCATTAAATAATTAGGCTCCAATTAAAATCCCAGAAATTTAAAATACCCCCAATTTAAAATGTTATGTTAATAGCCCTGCCTGGCGGAACAACAGGGTCTTCAGAGCGCAGCGGAACACCCGGAGGTCGGAGATCCTACGTATTTCGGGGGGCAGTTCATTCCACAGGGCTGGGGCTCCCACAGAGAAGGCCCTCCCCCTGGGTGTCGCCAGCCGACATAACTTGGCCGATGGCACCCTGAGGAGACCCTCTCTGTGGGAGCGGACTGGTCGGTGGGAGGCTACTGGTGGCAGAAGTCGGTCTCGAAGGTACCCGGGTCCTATGCCATGGAGCGCTTTAAAGGTGGTAACCAACACCTTGAATCGCACCCGGAAGACCACTGGGAGCCAGTGCAGATCGCGCAGGAGGGGTGTCACGTGGGCGCAACGAGTTGCACCCATAACCACCCACGCGGCCGCATTCTGGACCAGTTGGAGCCTCCGAGTGCTCTTCAAGGGGAGCCCCATGTAGAGAGCATTGCAATAGTCCAACCGGGAGGTGACAAGGGCGTGAGTGACCGTGCGCAAGGCGTCCCGATCCAGAAAGGGCTGCAACTGGCGAATCAGGCGAACCTGATAAAAGGCCCCCCTGGCCATGGCCGTCATGTGCTCTTCTAAAGACAGCCGTGTGTCCAGGAGGACACCCAGATTGCGAGCCCTCTCTGTGGGGGGCAAGGATTCACCCCCAATAGTCAGCGATGGCACCTGCTGACTATATCGGGGCGCTGGAAGCCACAGCCACTCGGTCTTGGAGGGGTTGAGTCTGAGCCTGTTCCTCCCCATCCAGGCCCGCACGGCCTCCAGGCAGCGGGACATCACATCAAGGGCATCGTTGGGGTGGTCTGGGGTGGAGATGTACAGCTGAGTATCATCAGCGTACAGATGGCACTTCACCCCAAAACCACGGATGATGGTAGTAAACCGTACTTGGAGCCGTGTAATAAATCAGACTCCTTTCTTCATGTTGTATGGCTACAAACCCGATCTTAAAAACATCCATATTTTTGGTTCATATGCTATGGTGAACATTCCCTTAGCTCAAAGAAGAAAAGGAAGTCCAACAGCAAAGAGACTGAGATTTATGGGTATTGATGATAACTCAAAATGGAGCAAATTTATTGACTCTAAACATGCAATTGTGATTTCCCAATCTGCTAATTTTGAGGAAGATATTGACTGGTCCAGGATTCATTCCAATGATCCTGGAGTTTATTTTCCTAGAGATGATACCGCTGATGCTACGCAGATTGATGATCAAGATTCCACTGATTCTTCTCAACCCGATGTTCCGTCTTCGCAAGCCGCGGATGCTGGTGCTAGCGACGAAAGTGAGGACAAGGATGACGAAGAAGAAGATTGGACAGTTGTTCCGAGACGTTCCAAGAGGGCCACAAAAGGAATCCCTCCACAACGATATTCTTGGCAACTGACAAAAGCACCCTTGCCTTTGATTTGCAATGTTACACTTCCACCTGATAATTTCACACAAATCAAGCAGCTCCCTGATTCAGAGCAAGACAAATGGTATGAGGCAATGCAGGTTGAAATGGACAGTCTAAAGAAACTTAAAGTATTTACACCTGCAAAACCTCCAGCAAACAAAAAGGTCATTGGCACTCGATGGGTCTACAGAATCAAAAAGAAACCAAATGGTGAGTCATTGTACAAAGCCAGACTTGTAGCTCAGGGTTTCGCTCAACGTTATCCTGAGGACTACACAAATACTTACTCACCGACAGTCAGAACTGAGAGTGTAAAAATTGCTTTAGCAAATGCAACTATCCTTGGTTTAGAAGTTTTCCAGTTTGATGTTGACACGGCTTATCTACATGCAGACCTAGATGAAGAGATCTACGTGAGAAGTCCTCCAGGATTCCGACAGCAAGAAGGGGATACCTGGTTCCTAAATAAAAGTCTTTATGGTCTGAAACAATCTGGTTTAATGTGGTACTTATGTCTTATTGACAAACTAAATTCAATGGGCTTTATTAAGTCCGAAACTGATGAGTGCGTGTTTACAAAAAGATCTAACAATGCATATGAGATAGTTCTTGTTTATGTTGATGATATTGTTTATATTGGTCCAAATAAGCAAATGAGTGAAATTTTTGCCAAAGCTTTGCAAAGATACTTCACATTGAAATCATTAGGTCACATTAGCACTTATTTAGGTGTTCAGATTGAAAAAACACAGAAGGGGTTTAGTCTTTCACAAGAAGATAAAACTGAACAAATTTTGCATCATTGCAACATGAAAGATGCTAACACAACAAAGACACCCATGCAAACAGATTTTCACAACTTGACACAAGAAGAAAGTCCTGAGTTCGAGGATCAAACACTTTATCGTTCAGTCATTGGGTCACTATTGTACATTAGTAGTTGGACCAGATCCGACATTGCACTTAGTATTAATCTCTTATCTCGACACGTAGGTAAGGCAAAACAGTTTCATTGGACATGCATTAAGAAATTATTGAGATACCTAAAATACACTAAACACATGAAATTATTGTTAGAACCAACACATACTGATTATGCAGAATTATGTTGTTATGCAGATTCTGATTGGGCAAGTGATAAGAAATCACGTAAAAGTACTTCAGGTTATATGATGTTCTTAAATGGATGTCCTGTTTATTGGCAAGTACGTAAACAGAATTTTGTTTCTTGTTCATCTACTGAAGCTAAATATGCTTGTGTTTCAGATGCATGTAATTCTCTAACTTGGTTTGATGCTTTAGTCACAGATATCTGGACACACCCGATCCGACCGATCACCGTGATGGAAGACAATGAATCGGTGGTTTATATTTCTGAATCTCATTTCACAGGTTCTAGGTCCAGACACATTGACATTCGTTACCAAAACATAAAACATTTAGTGAAAAAAGGTTTTGTCAAAATGCAATATGTATCTACATATGATCAAATTGCTGATATGCTCAACAAACCACTTCCAGCAGCTCAACATGAGTATCTGCGTAAGAAGATGTGCCTTATTTGATGATGTACTGATATTCGCTCAACTGGCAAAAGAAGGGAAATGTCACAGCGTTTTTTTTTATTTCCCAGCTGAGCTTCATTATTTTTGGACTAATAGACTTACTGTAGTTTGCCAAGTTCCTTATCAGTACTTTACTACGCATGTCCGCATTCTTTCACATTCCTTCACACACTCTTTCCTTTGTTCTCTTGCCAGAGGTCCGGCTGGACTGGCAGGAGATCTCGCTCGCCAAAATGTAACAATTTATTTTTCTTAGTTAGTGAGGTGTTTTATTTTCTTTATAACAAATAAATGAGTTTTATTAGAAACTTTTCTTCACGTTTTCTTTATCAGAATATTGCAACTTGGAATAAGCCATGATCCATCTCCTCTAAACCAGGGTGATTTTTCCCAGAGCCCAACATGGGATTAATTGATGCCCTGAGAGATGGATCAATATTTTATTTGTTATGAAGATAGGTATATATCTAATGTATTAGGTAAAGTTCTGTGGCCCAGTGAAATCAATCATTTCTTTGTTGATTTAAATCCATATTAAAGTTCACATGAAATAACACTTACTTGTTTGAACTTGTAATTATTTTGCTCTGTGTGCTGTGCCTCCTTTCTTCTTGACTTGGGTTCATATAGTCTCATTATTTCTAACATTATGAGAATCTTGTTTGTTGTGGGAGGCAAAAAGACTTTTGAATCTGTTCTTCATATGTCATAGTAATAACAATTTTTATAGCAAAAAGAGACACTTCTGTCTAGTTGTTCAGGCATCAGGCTAGAAATGGGAGACTGGGAGATCCAATCCCAACTTAGTCATGAAAGCCATCTGGGTGACTTGGACCAGTTATTCTCTCTCAGCCTAACTCACCTCAAAGGGTTGTTGTGGTAGAGAAATAGGAGGAGGGCATTTTGGTGGTTGTTACTGATCCCCACCTTCACCCTGATGTATTTCTTTTGGGTAAGCTATCATTCCTGGAGACCTGCTACAGTTCTAACTTCCTATTATTATTATTATTATTATTATTATTATTATTATTATTATTATTTGAATTTATATCCCGCCCTTCTCCCCGAAGGGACTCAGGGTGGTGAACAGCCGAAAATTAAAATAATATACAATATAAAAGTTAAGATAACTAAAAATAAATTAAATTAATCGGCCTCCCAATTTAAAACCCCAAGCTATACAATTAAAAAAACTAACCCATAAAACCTATTCAGGCGAGGCCGGCTTGCTGAAATAAAAACGTCTTCAGGGCCTTATGGAAAGTGCGGAGATCCGGGATCAGCCGTATTCTGGAAGGTAGCTCGTTCCAGAGGGCGGGTGCTCCCACACTTGAAGCGGTTCTCCCACACTCCCGCAACAATTTACAATGGGTTTTCCCATTGTAAAAAATGTGCATTCGGAATTTATTAATAGTAAACTAGTGACTATTGACAAGTTTAATAGATAAGTTAGACTAGGCAATGATTAAAATCCATTAATTGGTGAGAAGACAATTATTTTCATGCAGTGGCTGTCTTTTTTCCTTTTAGACAATGGAAATAATTTCACAAATATGGATATGTAGGTTATGAGAGATAGATGAGCAGAAATGGCTATCATTACCATCATCTGTACATGCATAAAATAAATACATAATGACCAGAGAATGGGAGAGACATTTTTATTTTATTTTATTATTTATTTTATTTTAGTTTAGTTTTACAAGCAATACAACTTTAGAAAATTTCTAGGCAAAATAAAATGCTCAAAGAATGCTAAAAGTAACATGTAAATAGGATGTGAAGTTTTTTTGTTACAATTAGTAAAATAATAAGAGGACCCATTTTAATAATTTATATCATATACCATATTTTTCAGACTATAAGACACTCCAAATTCTGAGGCACACCTAGCTTTTGGGGAGGAAAACAAGAAAAAAAAATCTGCCTCTATCTCCCAGCAACTTGCCTCTTTGCAGCAAACAACCAACAGCCTGATCAGCTTCAGCACAGCCTGATTTAGTACAAGCAGTTGATTGGTGGTTGGATCTGCCTCCCAGAATACCACCTATCAGCTGTTCTAGGCTGCTGGGATTGCCAATGCCGCCCATTGCTGCTGCCACCTATCACCGCCTCCGCCTGCCCCATTTTTGGTCTCCATGCATCCCATTTTCAGCTTCCGCAAACCGCACCTTTGGCCCATTCCAGGTGGTTGGGATTGCTGCCACTGCCATCTATTCCCGCCGCCTGGAACCGGCTAAAAATGGGGTGCACAGAGGCTGAAAATAAGGCACACAGAGGCCAAAAATGGGATGCATGGAGGCCAAAAATGGGGTGCACAGAGACAGTGATAGGTGGCAGCGGTGATGGGCAGCAATGGCAGTGATGGGTGGTGGCAATCCCCATAGCCTGGAACAGCTGATAGGTGTTATTCTGGGAGGCAGATCCAACCACCAATCAGCTCTTCTTGCTAAATCAGGCTATGCTGAAGCTGACCAGACTGTTTGCTGTTTCCTGCAAGGAGGCAAATTGCTGGGAGGCAGAGGCCAGCAGGTAGTGGCCAGCGGGTGGGCGGGGCTTTGGCAACATTCACTGTATGAGACGCACAGGCATTTCCACCCACTTTTTTTTGGGGGGGGGAGTGAGTCTTATACATCAAAAAATATGGTATATCTCTGCTGATAGCATTTGATCCATTCAAAAAGAATTACAGGAGTGGCAGAAAATAATGAGTTGGTATATCACCCAGAAAAACTTTTATATGTAAGCTATTATAGTATCTGCATGATATGTCTGGGTTAACTCCAAGAGAAACCAAGAGAAGTTTTTCCCCAGAGTAAATTTCTTAGAGGTTTCTTCAAGGACATAAATGGGCTGGGCGGAAAACCTTCCAGAAATGACACACAACTTCATAAACTGGGCTTCAGGCAAATGGGGACTTCCAGCAACACAAAGTACCATTGTATATCCTGAATTGTTCTTTGTAGAAATATTAATCTGGGTAAAAATCTATCATTATTACTTTTTGTCTTAATATGGTTATATTTTATTCTGGGTATTTCTCCTGATTATATATATATTAGAAAAGTCAAAAAGAAATTGTAACAACTGGTATACAATATCTTGTACTATATGGTCATTCTGTACGCATTTTCTCTTAATTTATACAACTTAAATCCAATATACAAATTGTGTACCACATAATGGAACTGCATGAAGCATAGATACAAGTTGTTTTTATTTATTTATTTTTTTAATGGCAAGAAATGGAACCTACATGTACCTGCAAGTGAATGTAATATTTAATAAATTTTAATACTTTAGAAATAAAATGATTTCAGGGCACAACATGGAGTTGTGCTCAATGGCTCTTGTAAGCGAAAAGTAGTTTGAGTATTCAGTCTAATTTTCTTAATAGCTAAAATAGTGGAAGTTGATAGAAATAAATAAGGAGGAAAGTTCCCTGGATCTCTAAATTCTGGTTCAGGAACAAACTTTGAGAGGCTGGACTTAAATACAATCCACTGTGGAGAATTATTGCTTTGATTCTGATAATTCAGTTTAAATTAATCTGCTGCAGAGTTTGGCAAAATCCAAACTCATTAATGAATCTTCCCCTTTGTCATCTTTATTGATGCAAGAATAAAATGTACAGCCTTTGTACTTAAAGGACAATACTAAAAATTGTCCACCAGAATTACCTCCATATTCTAAACACAAAAGATACCATTAAAACATATAAACTGTCTTAGTAATAATTTATGTCACATAACTTTCAAGTTTTAATTTCATATCAGTAAGACACATTCTTTGCTTTCAAGAAAGGTAAAAGAACAATTCTTTGTACACTGAAGCCCCGGTATGTATCATTTTAGGGTGCTGACTGTAAATGCTGGGAAGGAATCATGAAAAAAAACAAAACTTTTAGTAGTGTTATTAGTTGATCCGTAATTATAATGTATAGTTTATGAAGCTCACAGACAAACATTTTGCAATGCCTGTCTTAATTCTATGCCAGATTAGTCTCATAAACTTTACAATGGAAATCAGTTAACTGTTTCAGGACAATTGTTATTTCTCTTAAATCTACTGAATAATATAACTCAGAAACGTAAATATGTCAAAACTTTTTTCATGCTAATAACTTTGCAACTTTGAATGTTCACTAAAGGGACTGTTATAAGTCAAGGTCTACCTGGATATACATTTTGGAAAATTAAAAAAATTAAAGCATTAGACTCCACACTTATGCACACACAATTTTTAAAAAAGGTGGGTTTTTTTTGCATTTTCTTAGCTTTGATTCTATATGAGATTACAGTCAGAAATCCTAACTGGGAATCAGTTGACTGTTTCAAGACAATTGTTTTATCTCCTAAAATCAGTAAACTCCAATCTCATAAATGTAACTTTGTCAGACCTGAAGTGGCACAATACTTCCATTGAGGGGATGTATCATAGTTTGCAGTTGTGGCACACCATGGCCCCCTCCAGCTTTGATCTTCAATGCAAGAATAATAGGTTTTCCTGTGGTAAATAAATGGAAAGATGCAGGGTTATGAATAATTTTTAGGAGCTGAAGATTAATTTAACAATGTTGGGGCTTTCCAGGGACACAGCAAGGAGGATGAGGGTGCAACATGGAAAAGACCATATGAATCTTCCTTAGATTTCCTTGGGTTTTAGACTCCATTTCAGTTTTTGTGTATTTTTGTGCAAATCCTCTAAACCATCTTTCGTAGTGGGAGGAGTTTCCTGGGACCACAGGGAAGGATGCCATTAATCTTTTAAGCTATGTTTCTTCACCTTAGTAAGATAGATGGACTTCAATTCCCAGAATTTCCCACAGAGGTTTGAAGTCCAGACATTTAAAGTGCCTAAGGTGGAGAAACATTTTTTCTCCCTAAATATTATATAGTTCTTCTGCAAACAGACACCCTCGATTCTTGTTTCAATTCTATATGGGATTAGGGTCAGAAACCCTAAACTGAGAATCAGTTGATTGTTTCAAGACAGTTGCTATATTTTATAAAATCAGTAAAACTCCAATCTCATAAATGTAATTTTATCAGACCTGTAGTGGCACAATACTTCCATTGAGGAGATTTATCATAGTTTGCAGTTATGGCACACCATGGCCCCTCCAGCTTTGATCTTCAATGCAAGAATAATAGGTTTTCCCGCGGTAAATAAATGGAAAGATGCAGGGAGGAGTGTCTAAAATCATAAAAGAAGACAAGATCAAAACTGTGATTTAGTGACTGAAATTACAATAGCAATGACCAAAAATTGCCCAAAGTTCCAAGCCCCAGGATCACTTGATCAAAATTGGGTGCTTGCAGGCACACCCATACTCTATGACTGAAGGACCACTGCAATTCCCCACCAATGCTACTGTCGATTAAGTGGCCTTAGCAGCTAGGCCCATTGGCATGGGGAAACTTGCTATCAGTTGAATACCTTGGATGAATAGACCCACCAGTGTGTCTGGGCCTCCTCCATCCCTCCCCATGCCACTCTAGAGAGGTCTGGGCCTTCCCTGCCACACCATGCCCAGGTCCACTTACCTTTCCCTTCCCCCTGCAGCTGAAAGGTGTGCCCAACTAAAGTGTGATGTGGCTAAAAGTTAGAAAAGGCAATCTGTCTCAAGGCTTCAGAAGCAGTTTTTCTTGACACTGTGCTCTTCTTAAAGCCACATTCTGTTTAATTGCCGTATTAATTAAATTATAAAAAGTTAAAATTAAAATTATAAAATTAAAAAGTTATACTGCAATTAGAACTCTTGGTGCTGGAAAGCAGTAAGACCACATTAATACGTGGCAGACGTCCTGAGCTTTAAATCCTTTTAGATACTCGGGGACCCATCCGTCAATCAGTAAGACTTCATTTGGCTATGAGTAATTTTTAGTAAGTTATGAATAATTTTTAGGAGCTGAAGATTAATTTAACAATGTTGGGGCTCTCCAGCGACACAGCAAGGAGGATGAGGGTGCAACATGGAAAAGACCATATGAATCTTCCTTAGATTTCCTTGGGTTTTAGACTCCATTTCAGTTTTTGTGTATTTTTGTGCAAATCCTCTAAACCATCTTTTGTAGTGGGAGGAGTTTCCTGGGACCACAGGGAAGGATGCCATTAATCTTTTAAGCTATGTTTCTTCACCTTAGTAAGATAGATGGACTTCAATTCCCAGAATTTCCCACAGAGGTTTGAAGTCCAGACATTTAAAGTGCCTAAGGTGGAGAAACATTTTTTCTCCCTAAATATTATATAGTTCTTCTGCAAACAGACACCCTCGATTCTTGTTTCAATTCTATATGGGATTAGGGTCAGAAACCCTAAACTGAGAATCAGTTGATTGTTTCAAGACAGTTGCTATATTTTATAAAATCAGTAAAACTCCAATCTCATAAATGTAATTTTATCAGACCTGTAGTGGCACAATACTTCCATTGAGGAGATTTATCATAGTTTGCAGTTATGGCGCACCATGGGCCCCTCCAGCTATGATCTTTGGTGCAGAAATAATAGGTTTTCCCACAGAAAATAAATGGAAAGGCACAGGGACGAGTGTCTAAAATCATAAAAAAAAAAAACCAAGATCAGAACTGAAGAAACTCCCTGCGAAGCATTCATTCATTCATTCCCTTGATTTGGAATTAGGAGACAAGCCGTGCAACTGATCCAAACAGTATATACATTTTCTAAATTAATAGTCTTTGAAAATTAGTATTTTAAAGCAAACGTTACTATCCCAAATGAAATGAATCAAAAAATATTTGATGTATTTCCCTTACCTGTTGCAATGAGCAATTGAAAAAGAGTGCAGAACAAAAGGAAAGCTGTGATTGAGGCCATTCTCTATTGAAAGTGGAGACAGCAGCCAGACGTGGGTTGTGCTCATTGGTCAGATGAGGGACTGAGCCTGTCAAATCTTTCTTAAATCCACCAGAAGTAGGAAGGATAAAAGAAGGGAGGGAGAGGAAAGAGAGGAGAGAGAGAAGAAAGATTTGTGTAAAAGAAAAAGATGAGATGGAAGAAAGGCGACCCTGAATACGTTTAAATTTATCAGGATAAAGAATGAACTACTATGAAAGTTAAAAGAGAATATATATATATATGATTTAAAAAGGAGAAATTAGAATTGGAGGGCAGAAGAAGATGTTGTTTATATAATCAGTGTAGAAATATCAAGATATGATTAAAATTATGGAAAAAGAATATTTTGGCGGAATTTGTAACTATGTAAAATGTATTTGGATATGATAAGTTGTATAAGATATGATATGGTCAATACTCTGTTCACAAAACATGTGGGTGTGTGTCAGGGGGAAATCTAAAACTTTTTGCTACCGGTTCTGTGGGCATGGCTTAATTAGTGGGTGTGGCTTGGTGGTAAGGTGACTGGGGGGCATGGCTTGTTGGTCAGGTGGGCATGGCCAAGTCAATGTCATTTCTTTGCCCTTTTTTAACCTACAAAACACAACACAACACAACTGGCTCACCCACAATATAAAAGCAGCTGTGTTAGACCCAAAATGGCCCCTGCAACAAGCAGGAACCTCACAAAGCCACAAAAAGATAAAAAAAAAAACAACTTTCACACTTTACACACACAACACAACACAACACAATACAACACAACACAACTGTTGCAATAATTCGAGGATCGGACTCAATGAAGGATTCAGAAAAAATAGTATTCAAACAAAGTATTATTTATTTATAGTGGGCATTCTATATTCTCTGGATGATTGCAGATAGAAGCAAGAAGGAGGAGCATGTATGCTCTTTTATATCAATAAGGCGGGGTTAGGGGTAGGAGTGGTTATGAATACATTAAGGAAGGGAGAATAAATTAACCTTTGATGTACTATATACATACATTTCCTATATTTGAGAATAAGGCATTTACCTGTGACAAATCCCCCTCTAAATGCCGATTCGACATACAGCAGTAATTACATTCAGGTTCAGAACAATATAAAACTTGTAATTTTGAAGTTAGATATTTATGTTGTTTAGATTGCAAAGGTTTAGTCAATATATCAGCTATTTGTTCTGTGGTTTCACAATGAATAGCTTTAATGAATCCATCTTGAGATAATTGTCTTACATGTTTGAATTTGATATCTATATGTCTAGATCTTTGACCAATAGCATCTGATCTAGATATCTCTATCACAGCTTTATTACCTTCATGTATAACAAATGGCAATGATTTTTCAGACGTCTGATAATAAATCATTGAACCATACAAGATTATTAGAGGCTTTTGATAAACAAACATATTCTGCCTCAGTTGTTGATGTAGCTACAAGATCCTGTTTTCCAGTATACCAGTAGACTGGACAGTTGTTAAGAAAGAATACATAACCAGAAGTGCTTTTCCTGCACTTAGTGTCACCTGCCCAATCCGCATCAGCGTAACAAGTGAGAATAGGTTCTTTAACATCGTTGGGTTCTAATATTAGGGAGAAATCTATGCTGTATTTCAAATATCTTAGTACTCATTTAATGGCTTCCCAATGAAACATTAAAGGTTTACTGACATATCTGGATAATAAATTAAGGGGTAGAGCAATATCTGGTCTGGTCCAATTAGATATATACAAAAGGGAACCAATAACTGATCTATAAAGTGTATTATCAGTAAACTCAGGAGATGATTCATTCATGTTTCTTAAAAAATCAGTTTGCATTGGAGTATCACAAGGCTTTGCATCACTCATATTACATTTATTCAATAGTTCTATAATTTTATCTTTTTGAGATAATCTAAATCCTTTTTTAGTCTTACTAATTTGAACTCCAAGATATTTATTTACTTTCCCTAATGATTTTAAATAAAAATGTTCATTTAATTTTGTTACAAATGTATCCCTTTTTTCTTTATGTTTGCCAATATACAAAATGTCATCTACATAAATTAATACAAATTCTATTGAATCACCATCCCTTCTAACAAAGAAACAATTATCTGCAGTTGTAGCATTGAAGTTCATAGATTTGAGAACGTTGACCAAGCATTCATACCAGCGTTTGCCGGATTGCTTTAATACATACAAACTTTTGTTCAGTAACCAAGATTCATTCCTATTTGTGTTTTGGCTATGAGGAGCTCTTACATATATTTCTTTATCAAGTTTTGCATGTAGGTATGTTTGTATGTCATATTGAAAGACTTCAAGATTAAGAGCTGATGCTATTACTAAAGCTGTCTTGACACTTTCAGTTCTTACAGTGGGGGAATATGTGTCGGTATAATCCTCAGGATATTTTTGAGCATAGCCCTGTGCAACTAGTCTTGCTTTATATAATGAATTGCCTTCTTCCAGATTTTTAATTTTAAATATCCCCCTAGTGCCAATAATTGTTTTGTCTTTTGGAGCTGGTGTTGGAGTGAATACATTTAGTTTTCGCAGACTGTCCATTTCTTTGGCCATGGCTAATTCCCATTTTTTTCTTTCTTCTATGGGGAGTTTTAATACTTCCTCGTATGTATTGGGTGTTGATGTATTAACATTTATGTGCATTATATAATCCTTATATTTATTTGGTGTTTGATTCCTGTTACATCTAACTGTTTTCTCTGGTCTGCTATCGTTATCGTGTAAATACCTTGCTTCCTTTTTTGTTAATGAATCTGTTTTGATTTTGGGACAATTTCCTATCCATGTTTTATTGTTGCTCTTTTGTGTATTGTGGTCATGTTCTTCTCTTTCTGTCTTATCATGATTATCAATGTTTGATTTTGTACTTGGAAAAATCTCATTAAGATGTATCTTAGACCAATTGGCCTGTTCATGAAATACAGCTGTTCTAGAAATTATGAATTTATTGTTATTGTCAATAAATCTGTATCCTTTTGTGCCAGTTTCATATCCCATGAATCTGAGCCTTCTGGATACATTATCCCCCTTACGTCTCAATTGTTTTGGTATATGTACGTCTGCTGTAACACCAAATACATGCATGTGGGTTATTTTTGGTTTTTTATTATATACTAATTCATATGGTGTTTTATTTATGACACTAGACCAAATTCTGTTTAGGGTATAATTGGAATATAATAGAGCTTCCAACCAAAATTGTTTGCCTAAACCAGCATCTTCTAATGTGCATCTAATCATGGTTTGTAATGTTCTTTCATTCTACCACTCCATTTTGAAATGCAGAGAAAGGGCTAGAGGTGAAGTGTAACATTCCTTTGTCTTTTAGCCATTGGGAGAATTCTTTTGACATGAATTCAGATCCCCTGTCTGTCATGATTTGCTTTATTTTTACATTGTGTTGTGTTTCTACACGTTTATAAAATTCTTTAAATTTTTGAAATGTTTCATCTTTGTGTTTCAAAGTATAAACAAATCCATAACGACTATAGTCGTCTACAATAGGAAGGAAATATCGTTTTTTGTATGTAATTGATGGGGTCAATGGACCAACTAGGTCCATATGTACCAGGTTAAAGATATGATTTTATGATCTTGTTGCCCTTTTTGGTCTGGGTTTAGTTCTGAGTTTTGAGGACTTACATACTGAGCATTCCAAATAATTTTTACAATCTTTTATTTTAACACCTTCAGCATGTTCAACCATTTTTTGTATTACAGGAAAACTAGCATGTCCTAATTTTCTGTGTAATATATGTGCACATTCATCATGAATTGATTTTCCAATTATTGGTCTTTTGTTAATATGTGTATCTTTAATTGATGTGTTTTCATGGTTATGATTTGTTTCATGTTCCTCGTTGTTGCTGTCACTGTCATTTTCATTTTCTATGCTATTGTCATCCTCCATGTTTGAATCAATGTTGTGTAGCCATCATTCTTCAGTGACTAAGTATGGTAGATCTCCTTTGATAACTATATTGCCTAAGTTTGTTTTGTTTTTCTCTAGAGATGCTTTTCCTTTTGAGAACACTATATTTATGTCAGAGTCTCTGCTCAACTTTATTGCACTAAGAATGTTATGGGGTATTTTGGGTATTAATAAAACCCCCTCTATTTTCCCTAGACCGGGTAAATTTACATTTCCCCTTCCAATGATTTGAACTTCTTCTTGGTTGGCTACTTTAATTACAAATTTATCTTCTATGAAAGAAGATAATATTTTCTTGTCATGTGTTGTATGATTTGTTGCCCCAGAATCAATGAGCCAGGCATTATCTTTTGGGTTTTGATTTTTGCTTGTGTTATCTAATCCATTTAATGATCCAGACTTTCTCTCTCTTGAGTTATCTCTGCCCCCTCTACGTTCTCTGAAATTTGGTGAGTTTCTATATCTGTACCTGTCAATAGATGATTGTCTGTTATGGTATCTGTTTCTATTGACATGGTTTTGTCTTTCTCTAAGGAATTTTGGACAATCTCTTCTATAGTGTTCTTTGGACCCACAATTATAACATTCAATTGGTTCTTGATGCCTGTCTTGAAATACTACCCTTTTGGTCTGTCTGCGTTCTTTGTGTGTGCTGTAGCGGCTTCTCCTTAAATTATCTTCAGCTATTAGTCTATTTGATAAACTTTCTATAGATAGATATCCTAGATTAATTGTGTCCAAATGTGATATGTAATTATCCCATGATGAGTCTAATGAATTAATGATAAAGCTTTTCATTGTCTGATCAGATATTATTTCTCCCCTTAAATGAAGCTCTGCTCTAATTGTGTTTAGTGATAGTAAATGCTCACTTACAGTAGTCCCAGGTTTTATCCTGGCTGAGAAGAAATTTTTAGACATTCTTGTTGTGGTTGCTACACTTTCACTATGAAACAATTTAAACATACAATGAATTATTTCTGAGACAGTTAGATTATGCTTAATACTATGATAGATAGCAGGAGATATGCTAGATATTAGCAAATAGAATGCTCTGTGATGCAGGCAGTCCAATTTTAGAGTCCATGGTCTTTTGGGAGGGTTAGTTATGAAAAATAATAAATTCTCTTTTAGGAAAACAATCTGGAGTTGTTGACTCCATTCCTGTAAATTAATACCATCTATTCTCAATTTTGGGAAATCACTAGGCAAGTTTCCAATGTTATTTGTTGCATTACTTACAACTGGAGGCTGTCCATGATCTTGTAAATGTTGATAACTGCAGAATGGTGTAGGTATGCTAGCGATCAGTCTGAATGGTTCTCTCTGTTCTTCACTGTCTCTATATTCGTCTGTGTGAGTTCGCGCATGTGCGTTGCTCATTTTGTTTCTGAAGCTGTCGGGAGAGGTTCTTGTCATTGTAGCTCCCTCTTAGTGCTCTTCTTCTGACGATTCACTTTCTGGCTCAGCTTTTGGTGTCCAGGTGGGGATCAGAGCTTGCTTCGTTCTATTGTAGTCGTCTCGGTTGAGGCCTCTGGCTCCCGGGATCGTTTGCGGTGTGGGCGAGTACTTGCAGGGTCCCCTGGGTTCGCACGTCAGCGCTCTTGTCGTTTGGGCTGGAGTGGATGGAAGTAGGGACGCTTGTCCGCTTGCTTCTGTGTCCTTGGATTGAGTAGTTTGCTCTTTCTTCGTTATTTGATTTACAGTCTTTGGTACTTTCGCTGATTTTTTTGAGATTTTCAGATTCGGGCCGAAGGCTGCGAAGAGTGTTCTCATAGCTGTTTCGATTTGTATTTCAGATGACGTTTTTTCGGTGTCTGTATCAGATTCTTCTGAAAAGTAGGATTTTTCCTTTTTATTCTTTATGCTGGGTAAAGTCTTTCACGCCAGCCATTTTGAATTCTGTCCTTTGATTGGTTCTGAGCTAGCCATTTTGGTGGGCTGGCTAATCCAAGATGGCTGCCATTCAAAATTTTGCGCAGGACCATTAGTCTTCCTCTCGGTTATGTTTTCATCTGTAGGCGATTTGCTCACCATTTTGGGTTCTTTAGGCTCCGGTGTGTTGATGTGCTTTTCTCTCGCTGCTCAGTTGTCTTTTATAATGTCTTGGAGGTTCGCGATGAGATTTTTGTCATCTTTACGGTTCTTCAGCAGTCTTAATATTTCTGATCTGAGCGTATCGTTTTCTGTCTCGCTCTCTTCTTGATCATCAGATTCATCGATTACCTCTTCTTCGTCTGTGGTGTAGTTTTCAGGTTCTCTTGTTTCAGTCGTGGATTCATCGATCATTTCTTGATCTGTTTCTATCTCTTTATTGTGTGCCCTGGTGTTGGGTCTTTCTCTCTTTTCTTTGGAGTTTTCTTTGTTTGGCATGTTTGTTTCTTATTGAGTCAGCCAACCATCCTCTGCTATCAGATTGTTGCAATAATTTGAGGATCGGACTCAATGAAGGATTCAGAAAAAGTAGTATTCAAACAAAGTATTATTTATTTACAGTGGGCATTCTATATTCTCTGCATGATTGCAGATAGAAGCAAGAAGGAGGAGCATGTATGCTCTTTTATATCAATAAGGCGGGGTTAGGGGTAGGAGTGGTTACATATGAATACATTAAGGAAGGGAGAATAAATTAACCCTTGATGTACTTTATACATACATTTCCTATATTTGAGAATAAGGCATTTACCTGTGACAACAACTGACTCACCCACAATGTAAAAGCAGCTGTGCTAGACCCAAAATGGCCCCTGCAACAAGCAGGAACCTCACACAGCCACAAAAAGCCACAAAAAGCCCCCAAAAAACCAACTTTCACACTTTACACACGCAAAATTCCATGTACAGCTTTCTGAGATTTTGTGTGTTTGTGTACTTAGAGTGAAACACTACAGAAACACACTAAATCTCAGAAAGCTGCACAAATATTATTTTATTTTATTTTATTTTTATTTTTATATAAAAGTAGCTAAATGTAAAACTTTAAATGGCTAGGTCTAAAAAAAGAACAACTAAAAAACCCCCCAATTAACTATTTTTTTAAAGGTTCCAAAGGGGAAAAAACTTACCCAGTAGAACAGGGGTCTCTAACCTTGGCATCTTTAAGACTTGTAGACTTCAACTCCCAGAATTCCTCAGCCAGCTTTGCTTTGTTGGCTGAGGAATTCTGGGAGTTGAAGTCCACAACTCCCTGCCTGCTTGATTGCAGGCAGGAGGATTCAGTTGCTTGCTGATGCAATCGATTGTAGGGATTATAGCAAGGCGTTGCGACCAGCAGCTAAGGTAAGGAGGGGGGGAGGGGGTGGGATCGTCAAAGTCATTTAAAAGGAAAAAAGTTTTTTTCTTTTACATTGCTCTGGTGATCCAAGCTGAGTTACCTGATTAGCAGGCAACTCAACTGGGATCGTCAGAGCTTGGCTGGTCAGAGCCATTTAAAAGACAAAAAAGGCTCTGATGATCGCACGGCTCAGCTGGGTATGGGGGTGCGGGTGCAGGGATTTTTGCTACGCTGCCATCACTACCTACTCGCCCGAGCCGGTCCAAACCAGGAGCATTTCACCCCTGGTGTGTGTGGAGGGAAAAAAAATCAATAAAACGTGATTGAAAAAAAAAAAGAAAAACAATTGTTCATTTCATAACATTCAGAGACAGGAATTAAATTAATTTTTGGAAAAGCCTCCCTCCATTCTAGAGGTCCTCAAGTCTGATTTCTTGTGTATCATTTCTTTTTTTTTATAAAAGTTTTTTTATTTTTCCCCGAAACAAACAATGCATTTTTTCTGAACAGAGTATTGACTGAGTCACAAATTTATACAATTTTTATTTATCTCCAACACAGTTTATATATTTACTTTTTGCCATAATATTCTTTCTCTCTAATTTTTCTTTTCTTTTCCTAGTTTCTTCTAATAGCCAATGTTACCATTCGCCCTAATCTCTAATCTTAATCAAATTTAATTTTTTCCTTACATTCTCCAAATTAAAATCCTTAAATTTGAAATCAATCATTTTTCTAATTATTAACCTTAACTCTAATTCAAATATTTCCCCATTGCATATTTTTCACAACATTCCCTTATCCCAATCATTAATATTTTTCTTTGGCAATTTATCTAAATATTACAATCCACTATTTTATTAAAAGTCACTTAATTCTATAACATTACAATCATTCATTTCTTTTCCTTTGCTTTTTCAGATATATGTCTTATTAAATGATAAGTCAAGTTATTGTGCACAATACATTTTATTTCTCAATTCTCCTTATTTTTAATGTAAATCCAAGTTTCAATTGCTTTTTCAAATATATCCAAATATTACAGTTTCCATAGTTACAATTAAAAATATTCCAAATTTTACCATCTCATATATTAAAACGCAGCTGCGCATGTGCGAGATGGCGGTTCCCCGAAGTGCCGGGTGAGATCGGGATGAAGGAGTTGCGACAGGAAACCGGGGGAAGGCCGTTTCTCCACTCATCGGCCCCCTGCCCGATATGCTGAGCCTTTGACAGTTCAAATGAGCCGTCTCCGACAGAAGACGGCTCTCGGATGACCCAGGGACGGCGATGAGAGGATTGCATCAGCTGGGTGCCGCTGGGAGGGTGCCGCTGGGAGGGCGGCGTCAGGCCTGCCATCGTGCTGAGGCCATTGGAGTTTTACCGGTCGGATCGGTGCTATTAAACGCTGCAGACACTCGGCAATTTTACATCTAATCGGGGGAGGCTACAGGCGCTATGGCTGCTGTAAGATCGTCAGCCCCCCCGATGAATCCGCTGAGATTAAGGCAGCGGGTACTGTGGCAACCTTGTTGATGGTGGTGAATGTCACACTGGAGATGAGAGGCCGGGAAGATCTGGGCTGTAACTGCCCAGCGAGGACAGGCTATGACTGCGGGGCGGGTGGTCCTGAAGAAGATCTGGGGGGCGGGGAGTTGGCCGGAGGGGAAGTGATAATTATCCATCTTGCTCTTCCCTGGGGTCTCTCCCTCCCCCATTTGTTGTCGCCCCCCCCCCCCCAGACTGTTGCCTGCCTGGTTCGGCCTGTTTGTTTTACTCATCTTCAGTTGTCTGTTGGTTCTTTTGTCATCTCCCCTATTTGAAATGCTATCTGACTCCTGGCTCCTCTCACACCATAAAGTGTTACATCTTATCTTTTCACCCCTATTACTGCCTTATTGGTCTCGTTGTATTGGACAGAGTTATGGAGTTACAGACTGATGAACTATGAATCCTGGTGGACTGCTGCTGCATCATGTTCCTAGGAACTGCTCTATGACTCCGCCGGTGGATGTTCCCCACCTAGTCACCGTGAGAGGGTGGCTGCGGCTGATTCCACGGGACTCATTCGTTGCAGCCTTGGATTCTCCACCGCTGTGAGAGAGCGGTGGTTATGCCAGCCTGGGTTGACTCCTATTTTACCATCATTATCCCTCTTGTTTATCATCTCGGTTTCTTGTTGCTATTTTCCATCCACTTCTCATATTTATTATGGCTTACACTTTGGCGACCCTCCTTGCTCTGCGAGATGCCCCCCTCTCGCAGACATGGCCTTCGAATTTATCGAAGGCCTACCTCAAGGACGGGTTTTGGAACCCTGAGTGGTGGCATGCTTCTAAGCGTGGTTTGAGGGGTTTTTTAATTAATGTTTTTAATCAAATTTTAAGGGGACCCGGGAGGCGGGTGGTAAGGGTTGAGCCGGGGGCGGCTCTTACAGTTCAGCAATTGAGCCCGTCGGATGGTTGTGGGGGGAGGGAGGGAGGAGGAGGAGGGAACAAAGAGGCTCAGCGGAGAGAGGGTCTTCCAATCCTTGTGACAGTTGGGAGACGCAGAGGTCGGGAGGGGGGGACTAGGAGGGCGCTGCCGCTTCGTTCAAGCGGTGGCGCCCTCCTGCCCCCTCAGCTCATCCTGCTCCCCTGACGGCGACAGAGTGCGGAGCCCTGGACTCCGACTGGTGTACTTAAACGCCAGGTCCATGGTGAACAAGACACTCCTCGTCCGAGATCTTATAGACGAGGAGGACGCGGACCTGGCTTGTATCACTGAGACCTGGCTGGGGCCGGAGAGCGGTGTCCCTCTTGTGGATTTGTGTCCCCCAGGTTTCCAGATACTACACCAGCCACGACTCCAGGGGAGGGGCGGAGGAGTGGCGGTAGTTATTAAGGAAAGTCTTAGGCCTAGGGAGGTCACTGTTCCTCAGGTTGGCGGATGTGAATCCCTCCTTTTGAAATGGGACCCTGGAGTTCAGTCTGGGCTGTTGATCACGTACCTCTCCCCCAGCTGCGTGGCCTCAGCCCTGCCTGCACTACTAGATGTCTTAGCCGAATTGACGGTGGAACTCCCCAACCTTTTGGTGGTGGGAGATTTCAATTTGCCATCGGCCGGTGAGTCATCTGAGTTGGTGCGGGAGTTCATGACCTCCATGATGGCCATGGACCTGACTCAGATTGTACAGGGCCCAACTCATATTGGAGGACACACACTCGACCTTATTTTTCTCTCTGGACAGTGGATAAATGATCGTGGGGAGGGGACTCTATCTATTGACCCTCTGTCATGGACTGATCATTCCCTCCTTAGACTCGACTTTTCCTCCGCCATCCCCCGTCGCAGGGGTGCGGAACCAGTAAGATGGTTCCACCCCAGGCGCCTGATGGAACCCGAAAGTTTCCTGATGGAGCTTGGGTCATTTCCCACCTCCTTAGCCCACGATTCATCTGAGACCCTTGTCACGGCCTGGGAACAGGCTGCAGTGGGGGCCTTGGATCAAATCGCGCCTTTGCGGCCTCTGATCCGACGCAGATCCTGGGCAGCTCCTTGGTTTACCGCGGAGCTCAGGGAAATGAAGCGTCGGAAAAGACGCCTGGAGGGTGGTTGGAGATCCTCCCGATCCAAGTCCGACCGAACACAACTAAGAACCCATATTAGGTCTTATCTTGTGGCGATGGAAGTGGCGAAACGTAACTAATTTCGCCACTCTCATTGCATCTGCAGAAAATCGCCCAGCAGCCCTGTTTAGAGTGACCCGCTCCCTCCTTAATCAGGGAGCGAGGGAGGACCCCTTACAGGGCCGTGCTGAGGACTTTGCACAGTTTCTGCAAGATAAAATCACTCAGATTCGGACTGGGTTGGACTCCGACTGGACAGAGTCCGTTGAGGTGACAGGGCCTAGTCTCGGTGGAGACATCTGGGTTGAGTTTGAGCCTGTTTCATTGGATGACGTGGACAGGATTATGGGTAGCTGGGGTCTTCCACATGTTTACTGGACCCTTGTCCCTCCTGGCTTGTTTTGGCAGCCAGGGAGGTGACTGGAGACTGGATCCAGGCTATTGTCAACGCTTCATTAAAGGAAGGGGTCTTTCCCGCTGCGCTTAAAGAGGCGGTGGTTCGACCCCTCCTTAAGAAGCCTAACCTGGATCCTGACGTACTTAACAACTACCGTCCAGTCTCCAACCTTCGCTTTTTAGCGAAGGTTGTTGAGTCTGTGGTGGCACAGCAACTCCCTCAATTCCTGGAGGAAACTGACTACCTGGATCCTTACCAATCTGGTTTCAGGCGTGGCCACAGCACGGAAACGGCATTGGTCGCCCTAGTAAATGATCTCTGGCGGGCCAGGGATGGGGGTTGCTCCTCCATCCTGGTCCTTCTTGACCTCTCAGCGGCGTTCGATACCATCGACCATGGTATCCTGCTGCAGCGGCTCAGGGGGATGGGGTTAGGAGGCACCGTTTTATGGTGGTTCTCCTCCTATCTCTCGGGCCGTCTGCAGTCTGTTTGGGCAGGGGGTCGGGGATCCTCCTGGAGGCCTCTCACTTGTGGGGTGCCTCAGGGCTCGGTTCTCTCTCCTCTGCTCTTTAACATCTATATGAAACCACTGGGTGAGATCATCCGTGGTTTTGGGGTGAGGTATCATCAATATTCTGATGATACCCAGCTCTACATCTCCACCCCTGACCACCCTAGGGATGCCCTTTCCGTGATGTCCCACTGCCTGGAAGCGGTGCGGGTTTGGATGGGGAGGAACAGGCTTAGACTCAACCCTTCCAAGACTGAGTGGCTGTGGATGCCGGCATCCCGGGATCTGGAGTTCCATCCTTAATGATCGGAGGTGAAACCCTTGCTCCCTCCGATAGGGTCCGCAACTTGGGTGTCCTCCTGGATTCTCGGCTGTCTTTAGATGACCATCTGACAGCCGTAACCAGGGGGGCCTTCGCACAGGTCTGTCTTGTGCGCCAGTTGCGCCCGTTCCTAGACCGGGATGCCCTCGCCACGGTCACTCACGCCCTTGTTACCTCTAGGTTGGACTACTGTAACACCCTCTACATGGGGCTGCCCTTGGGATGTGTCCGGAGGCTTCAGCTAGTCCAAAATGCAGCCACGCGGGTAGTTACGGGGGCGTCTAGATACTCCCGTGTAACACCTCTCCTGCGTGAGCTGCATTGGCTACCGGTGGCACTGCGGATACGTTTCAAGGTGCTGGTGCTCACCTATAAAGCCCTTCATGGCTTAGGCCCAGGGTACTTGCAGGACCATCTCCAGCCGTTCTCCCATCGTCCTGTGCGCTCTCACAGAGTCGGCCTCCTCAGGGTGCCGTCGGCCAAACAATGTCGGCTGACGACCCCCAGGGGGAGGGCGTTCTCTGTGGGAGCCCCGACCCTCTGGAATGGATTGCCCACTGAGCTCAGGACAGCCCCCGACCTTCTTTCCTTCCGTCGTGAGCTGAAGATGTGGCTCTTCCGCCAACTAAACTGATCCGTTTGGGGGTACACTGGTATAATTTTAAATTGTTTTTTAATTGGGTTACTGATTTTAATTTGGTATTGTATTGTGATTTGTATTGAAGTTGTCATTTTGTAAGCCGCCTTGAGTCCCTAGGGAGAAAGGCAGCATATAAATCGCAATAAATAAATAAAATAAATAAATTAAACTTATTTGTATTTATAAATCTTATTTCAATTCATTTTTAATTCAAGTAATTATCCATTACTTTGTACATAATTTAGACAGAATTACCGTATATACTCGAGTATAAGCCAAGTTTTTCAACACATTTTTTATGCTGAAAAAAGCCCCCCTCGCCTTATACTCGAGTGAGGAAAAAATGCCTTTTTTCCTGCAACCGTTTTGGCTCCTAGGGGCTGCAGGGAGTCTTGCTAAAGGTAAAATGGGGCGTGGGGGGGGTGCGGCATCCCTCCCCCATGCCCCTTTTTGGCTCCCAAGGGCTGCAGGGAGGCTTGCTAAAGGTAAAATGGGGCATGGGGGGTGCGGCGCCCCTCGCCCGCACCCCTTTTTGGCTCCCAGGGAGGCTTGCTAGGGGCATGACGGAGGGTGCCTAGCAAGACTCCCTGCAGCCCCCTGGAAGCAAAATTCTCTTGTGTAATTTTTTTATAATGTAAAACTAATCTATTATGTCTCAAAATAAAAGGGAGATCAAAAATCCAATTAGTGCTATGTAAATTTTGGAATCCCCAAAGACCTTTCCTATTCTATTTATTAAACAAATTTATATAGCTACCCAACTCATATACAGTACTTTTAAAGTTATTGTTGATACCATATTGTTTTTGTTGATCCTGTTTTCCACTTACAGGTGCCTGATGGATCCAGAGAGATTCCAGAGGGAGCTTGGGCCATTTCCTGAGGCTTTGGCTCACAACTTGACTGAAGATCTGGTGGCCGCCTGGGATAGGACGGCCGCCGGGGCTTTGGATCGTGTCGTGCCTTTGAGGCCTCTGACCTGGCGCTGCACCTGCCCAGCTCCTTGGTTCACCGAGGAGCTGAGGGAGATGAAGCACCGGAAAAGATGCCTAGAGAGTGGTTGGAGGGCCAGTCATTCCAAATCCGATCGAACACTAGTTAGGTCTCCATTAAGACCTATTTAGTGTCGATAAAAGCGGCAAAGTGTGATTACATTTCCGCTCTTATTGCATAGGCAGATAATCGCCCAGCTGCCTTGTTTAGAGTGACCCGCTCCCTCCTACATCAGGGAGCGCGGGACGACCCCTTGCAAGGGCAGGCTGAGGATTTTGCACAGTATCTGCATGATAAAATCGCTCAGATTCGGGAAGGCCTGGACTCTGACTGAGTAGATTTTGGCGGGGTGGCTGAGGTGGGTCTTGAGAATGTTATCTGGGACAGTTTCGATCCTGTGACTCCTGAGGACGTGAACAGGATTCTGGGGAGGTTAAACGCAACCACATGTTTACTGGACCCTTGTCCCTCCTGGCTGGTATTGGCTACCTGGGAGGTTACACAAAGCTGGCTCCAGAGGATTATAAATGCTTCTCTGGGGGAGGGTTTCCTGCCGCCTGCCTTGAAAGAGGCAGTGGTGAAGCCCCTCCTTAAGAAGCCTTCTCTGGATCCGGCTGTTATGGCTAACTACTGTCCTGTCTCCAACCTTTGCTTTATTGCGAAGGTTGTTGAGAGTGTGGTTACGCAATAGCTCCCACAGTACCTGGATGAAATCGTCTATCTAGACCCATGCCAGTCCGGTTTCAGGCCTGGGTACATCATAGAAACAGCATTGGTCGCGTTGGTTGATGATCTCTGGAGGGCTCGGGGCAGGGGAAGCTCCTCTGTTCTGGTCCTATTAGATCTCTCAGTGGCTTTTGATACCATCGACCATGGTATCATGCTGCACCGGCTGGAGGGATTGAAGGTGGGAGGCACCGTGTTGCGGTGGTTCTCCTCCTATCTCTCTGACCGGTTGCAGTCTGTGTTGGCAGGGGGGCAGAGGTCGACCTCGAGGCGCCTTGTTTGTGGGGTGCCACAAGGGTCGGTCCTCTCACCACTCCTGTTCAACATTTATGTGAAGCCACTGGGTGAGATCATCCATGGATTTGGGGTGCGGTGCCATCTGTATGCTGATGACACTCAGCTGTACATCTCCACCCCAAACCACCCCAACGATGCCCTTGAAGTGATGTCCCAGTGTCTGGAAGCTGTGCGGGTCTGGATGGGGAGGAACAGGCTTTGACTCAACCCTTCCAAGACCGAGTGGCTGTGGATGCTGGCATCCTGATATAGCCAGCTGGTGCCATTGCTGGCTATTGGGGGCAAGTCATTGACCCCCACAGAGGGGGCTTGCAACTTGGGCGTCTTCCTGGACACACGGCTGTCTTTAGAAGAGCACATGACGGCCGTGGCCAGAGGGGCTTTTTATCAGGTTCACCTGATACACCAGTTGTGCCCCTTTCTGAATCAGGATTCCTTATGCACAGTCACTCATGCTCTTGTCACTTCTCACCTGGACTACTTCAATGCTCTCTACATGGGGCTCCCCTTGAGGAGCACCCGGAGGCTCCAACTGGTCTAGAATGTGGCTGCGTGGGTGATTATGGGAGCAACATGGTGCTCCCATATAATACCTCTTCTGCGCGAGCTGCACTGGCTCCCGGTGGTCTTCCGGGTGCGCTTCAAGGTGTTGGTTCTCACCTTTAAAGCACTCCATTGCTTAGGGCCAGGGTATTTACGAGACCGCCTTCTGCTACTGATAACCTCCCACTGGCCAATACGCTCTCACAGAGAGGGCCTCCTCAGGGTGTCGTCGGTCAAGCAATGTCAGCTGGCGGCCCCCAGGGGGAGAGCCTTCTCTGTGGGAGCACCCGTCCTGTGGAATGAGCTACCTCCCGGAATACGGCTGATCCCGGATCTCTGCACTTTCCGTAAGGCCCTGAAGACATTTTTATTTCAGCAAGCTCGCCTGGCCTGAATAGGTTTATGGGTTAGTTTTTAATTGTATAGCTTGGGGTTTTAAATTGGGAGGCCGATTAATTTAGTTTATTTTTAGTTATCTTAACTTTTATATTGTATGTTATTTTAATTTTCAGCTGTTCACCACCCTGAGTCCCTTCGGGAAGAAGGGCGGTATATAAATTCAATAAATAAATAAATAAATAAATAAATACAGAGCTAGTTTACTGTTTTTCTTTAAAATCAATATTCAAAAACATTTAACTTACTGATGTCTCAATTAATGTAATTTTATTGGTATCTATTTTTATTTTGAAATTTACCAGTAGCTGCTGCATTTCCTACCTTAGGCTTATACTCGAGTCAATCAGTTTTCCCAGTTTTTTGTGGTAAAATTAGATGCCTCAACTTATATTCAGGTCGGCTTATACTCGAGTATATATGATACTTTTCAGCTTAATTTCAAATGTTTTAGTTAGTTTCATCATTACAATTAAGAACATTCCAAGTATTACAATCTCAGCTATTAAGTTTTCTAAAATTCATTTATATCTAACAGGAAAGAGCCTGTAGTACAGTGGACTAAAGCACTATTATTAACATCTGCTGCTTGCAATTACTGCAAGTTCAAATTTCTCCAGGCTCAAGGTCGACTCAGCCTTCCATCCTTTCAAAGGTAAGTGAAATGAGGACCCAGATTGTGGGGGCAATAAGCTGACTTTTTATAAATATACAAAAGTATGAAGGCTATTGCTTAACACATTGTAAGCCACCCTGAGTCTCCAGAGAAGGGTGGCATATAAATTAAAGCAAAACAAAAACAAAACAAAAAATATCTATAATTTCTTTATTTCAATTCTTTTTTAGTTCTAAATGTATACAGTATATTTCCCGTTCCCCTTTCCATCAATCATTTCTTTGTCCTTTTTTTCTCATTTTTTCCTTCTCTCCCCCTTTTTTCCCTCCATTTTAAAATCCTGAACTCTTCTATTTTGCCTTGTATTTTCAATTGCTTTCCATCCCCTTTTCTTCTTCCTTATTTTTCCACGGTTAATCCCAGTGTAATCATTTGATTTTTAAATATTTTTTCTATTTCCCCCTTTTTTTCTCTTCTTGTCTCTTTCCACCATCTCCATTTTTATCATTGTTAATCCCAATATAATCTTTAAAGTTCACCTTTATTGCTAAACATCTCTTTTCTCCCAGTTCTCCTCTCCTTTTCATTATTGCTTCCCACATAATCATTTAATTTTTCATAATCAATATCTTTGTCTTTGTCTTCAGTATCACTTTCTTGCTTCTTGTTCATGGTTTCTTCATCTACTTGAGTGTTTTCTAATGTAGTTTCTGGTTCATCAAGTTTAGGTTTTCCATGCATCATTATGATCATTTCATTTAGCTCTGTTTTCAGTGATATATGGATCCTTTAAATCATTTCAATTAGTTCCTGCGTCATTTTCTTATTTCTGGGTTGTTGTTATTCCAATTTTTAGTTTTGTTATAACCCACCTTCTTTAATTGTCAAGGTCGAACAGCTTGCAGACAAACAAATCCTCCCTAAAAGTTCTCACTGCTCTTATCACTTTAAGAGGTATTTTTTTCAACGTAAAAGTTCAATTTTGTAATGTTCTTTTTTTCGCCTGTAGATGTTTCTCTCCAATCCACAATTCCAATCAACAGCCTAAAAAAGTATCCATTTTGTTTAAAATCCATGTTGCCAATCTTTGCCCGTTTTTATCTTTTTCTTCTTAATTTTATATTTCCTAATCAATTTTGAATCCAAATCCAAATTCCGAATCCAGTTTTTTTTTTAAAAAATCTTCTATTACAGGTAATAGCAATACAAGTAATAACACTATTACTTTAGTGTTAAATTTCCCTTTGTCCTTTCTTTAGCAGTCAACAAAATTCTTTTTAAATTCCTTCCAATCCTCTTCACACCTATTATGGGTTTATTTTCATTTTTTTCTATTATGGGTTTATTTTCGTTTTGTTTTTTTTCGTTTTCGGGCTTTGCCACTTTAAATTTCTACTTTATTCTTCTTCCTTCATTTCCCCCATGCCCATTAGCTGCTGTTATTTTGCTGGGGCAATTTAATAATTTAAAAGTATTCATTTTTTGCCTGTGAGCTGGCAATCACTCACCTGGCATCAGTACTCCATTCAAATCACCACTCCTGCTCAAAACTTGATCTGGTTGCCCCAGTTTTATGATGGCTGCAATGGCCGCTGCCCCTGCTGCTGAGTCGAAGAGTTTCCTCCAACCTCTGAGGAACTTGCCGAAGTGCCTCTCCTTCTTCTCCATCCCTACAAGACAGATCTGGTCCGAAGACCTCTTGATAGTGGCTTGTCAGCCCAGGATTTCACAGGCTCATCAGAGCCCGCTATTCCCTGTCTATCTCGCCGTGACGTTTCTGGTCGAATCTCTTGTGTATCATTTCATCAAACCTTTTAAAAAAAGCTTTCAACTAGGGATTGCGTATTATCAAACAGTCTTTTTTTGGATATCAGGGACATTTGCTTGTCTGTAATCTGATATATTGTTGCTCTGCACAATTTATCAGTGATAGATAACTGAATATAGGAAACAAGGAACATTGATGTAATATTCCTAAAAAAAGAAAAAAAAAGAAATAGAAAAAGAAACAAGGAAAATATTTTCTGGATATTTTGATGAAAAGTTAAAACAAAAAATGAAATATTGAACTCCATATATCTTGGAAATTGGTAAAATGCAAAAATTCTATACTGAGAGCCCAATATAGATGTAAATCAAATGAAAGTACTTTCACTACTCAGGAACACACTATGTTTTCCTTAGAGAAAAGCAAAAATTATTCCAAACAACAATACAAAGAAAAGAGGAAAGGAAAAAAAAGAACAAATAAAATCCAGCAACAATAAATCAGCATTGAACCACCCTGTCAACTTTTAAAGATAGAAAGCAAAGGGAACCAAAAGTTTCAAAAAGTGAAATTAAGATATAGACATACTTAAGAAAATGAATTGCTAAAAGAAAGATGGATGTTTGGTGATTTTTCGAGCATTCCCAAAAAGAACTGGAATCTTTAAGACACCCCATCCCAGGTGGATTCATGGCCATCTGAAAGTCAACTTGGATCATTCCTAAATGCTTCCATTCAAATCCAGGGAATACTTTGCCAACCAGCTTTGGCAGCAAAATCTTCATCAATGACTTGGACAAGGGGATACTAAGCTGGCAGGAATAGCCAACACTCCGGAAGATAGGCTTAAGCAACAGAAGGATCTCGACATACTTGAACATTGGATGCTGTCTAATAAAATGAAATCCAATGGTGAAAAAAGTAAGGTTCTACATTTAGGCAAATAGAACAGAATGCACAGGTACAGTATATGTGGTACCTTGCTCAATAGTAGTAACTGTGAGAGGGATCTTGGAGTCCTAGTGGACAACCATTTAAATATGAGCCAGCAGTGTGCTGCAGCTGCCGAAAAAGCCAACACAGTTCTAGGCTGCATAGACAGAGGGTTAGAATCAAGATCACATGAAGTGTTAACACCACTTTAAAATGCCTTGGTAAGGCCACACTTGAAATACTGCATTCAGTTTTGGTCTCTATGATGTAAAAAAGATGTTGAGACTCTAGAAAGAGTATTGAGAAGAGCAACAAAGATGATTAGGGGACTGGAGGCTAAAACATATGAAGAATGGTTGCAGGAACTGGGTATGTCTAGTTTAATGAAAAGAAGGACTAGGGAGACATGATAGCAGTGTTCCAATATCTCAGGGACTGCCACAAAGAAGAGGAAGCAAGCTATTCTCCAAAGCTCCTGAGGGTAGGACAAGAAGCAATGGGTGGAAACTAATGAAGGAGAGAAGCAACTTAGAATTAAGGAGAAATTTCCTGACCATTAGAACAATTAATCAGTGGAAAAAGTTTCTTCCAGAAGTTGTGAATGCTCCAGCACTGGAAGTTTTTAATAAAATGTTGGATAACCATTTGTTTGAAATGGTGTAGGGTTTCCTGCCTAAGCAGGGGGTTGGATGAGAAGACCTCCAAGGTCCCTTCCAACTCTGTTATTCTGTTCTGTTCTGTTCTGTTCTGTTCTGTTCTGTTCTGTTCTGTTCTGTTCTGCTCTGCTCTGCTCTGCTCTGCTCTGCTCTATTCGAAAATCAACAGATTGTCAGCAAGAAAAAGAAAAGTTCCTACCATTTAGTAGCCATCTTGGGGAGCAATAAAAAAATACACCAATTGTTTTATGTACTGATTCATTTCACCATAGATAGCATATAACTGATCTTTAATTTAAAAGACTTATAAATATTCAGGGAATATTTATTTAGATAATTTATATGTTATTTTGATACTGCACGGAGGTTACAGGCCGTGATTATGGCCAGAATCGGTGTGCTACCAGGTTTAACTATGATATATTTAAACAATGAAATATTGTGTCACTCAAGGTTTGACAAAGTTACATACAAGAGATAGAACTTTTATTGATTTTAAGAGATATAAAAATTGCCTTGAAACAGTCAACTGATTCTCAGTTTAGGATTATGTTAGTTATTTTCATGGTTTATTCAATCAGAGTGTAAGAGACTAGCACCTCACAGGGTTGGTGGAGGCTTCTAAACATGTTATCTTGAAGAGCCAAGATAACAACAAAGTCGTTTCAGGAGACCATGGAGACTACAGAATGTCCAGTCCTAGTCAGTTCTATAACTTAAAAACAACAACAAGAAGACATTGTGCTTCTTGATGCTGCTTATAGAAAAAGATTACATGTTAAATAGACAAAATAGACAGTTCATCAAACAGCAACGTTCTGAGGTGGTGAAGAAATTACTTTGGGGAAAACCTCCCTCTATTCTATAGATCTACTACAACTTTCTAAGTTACACTTCTTTTGCAGGTTTTGGGCCAAACTATAATCTTGGCCCTTTTACAGTAATATCTGGATTTTGACTCAATATAATGAAACAGTATTACCTGTTTGTTCTCAGCATTGAAAAACTAATTAAATATGTAATGAGGAAGTGGATCACTTTGAATACATTTTTGAGAAAGTGCTCAATTATGAAGGGAAAAACCACAGAGCTGCCAAATCACATATTCTGTTCCAAATGGTTGCTGCTTCTGTTCCAAATGGTTGAAGTTGATGACCTCTGAGATAACAGTGTAGAGCACATAAAAACATGGTACTCTCCAGTGCTGTCAAGTGCATTTAGAGAGAAAATGGCCTCAATCACATCATTCCTTTTGTTCTGCACTCTTTTTCAGTTGCTCATTGCAACAGGTAAGGTAAAAATATCAAATATTTTGGGTTGAATATTTCACCTGGGACAGTATATCACTAATCATTGCTTTAAAACACTAATTTTCAGAGATTGTTAATTTAGAAAATGCATATGTTGTTTGGATCAGTTGAATGTTTAGCAGGGAGTTTCTTCAGTTCTGATCTTGTCTTCTTTTATGATTTTAGACACTCAGCCCTGCGTCTTTCCATTTGTTTACCGTGGGAGAGTATTTACTTCTTGCACCTCATTTAATAGCTGGGGCCCATGGTGTGCCACAACTGCAAACTATTTGAATGGTCAATGGAAGTATTGTACCATTACAGGTCTGACAAAATTACATTTATGAGTTTTACTGATTTTAGGAGGTATAACAATTGTCTTGAAACAGTCAACTGATTCCCAGTTTAGGGTTTCTGATCGTAATCTCATATACAGCAGCTGCCAAATCACATATTATATTCCAAATGGTTATGTAGACATCGGCAGCTGATGACCTCTGAGATACCTTTGTAGAATATATAAAAATGAGGTGAAACAAGGAAACAAGGAACCTACAAATTTGGAATACTTAAAGGGAGCAAAATGGCAGATTTGGAGGACTACAAACATCGTGGATTCTGACGAAGAGTTCAGGGATTGAGCAAAATTTTCTAATATTAGCTTTTTGGTGTTTTTGGACACTTGGGATTTTGATGTATTATTGAGCCCATTAAAATAAAGAAATATATTACAACAAGGGAAAACAAATACACTCCAAAAAGAAATACTATTAATGCTTCAATGTATCCAGGAGGCAATGACAAGGAAACATAGGGAGATGATGGAAATAGGTATGTAGGCTATTTATTTTATTTATTTATTTTATTTTATTTTATTTCTATACCGCCCTATTCCTGAAGGACTCAGGGCGGTGCACAGCCAAACAATAAAATACATACATACAAAATTTAAAAATGGAATTAAAATCAAATTAAATAGTTTTGGCCCAGACAAATTAAAACCCCAATCAATTTAAAACCTATTTTAAAATTTGAATATATAAAATACTAAAAAATATTAAAAAATTAAAAATCTTTTATAAAAGAGGGAGAAAATTAGGCCAGGCCCGCCTGGTGAAATAAAAAGGTCTTTAAGGCGGGGCAGAAGGTGCGCAGATCCAGGATCCTCCGTATCTCCGGGGGGAGCTCATTCCAGATAGTAGGTGTCCCCACAGAGAAGGCTCTCCCCCTGGGGGCCACCAGTTGGCATTGTTTGGCCGACGGCACCCGGAGGAGCCCCTCTCTATGGGAGCGTACCGGCCGGTGGGAGGCTATTGGTGGTAGTAGGTGGTCCCACAAGTACCCAGGTCCTGAGCCATGGAGCGCTTTAAAGGTGGTAACCAAAACTTTGAAGTGCACCAGGAAGACCACCGGGAACCAGTGCAGCTCGCACAGGAGGGGTGTTACATGGGAACGCCATGTCGCTCCCATTACCACCTGCGCGGCCGCACTCTGCGCCAGTTGGAGCCTCCGGGTGCCCCTCAAGGGGAGCCCCATGTAGAGGCTATCCTGAATTCCTCAAAATCAAAATGGGATACAAAGATATATGCAATTAAAATAGCAACTGCTAAAATGTTTGCTTTGTTGAGTTGTGAATCAAATGTTTTAGCAAGTAAAGTAAATTTTTTATCTATTATATTATTGCAGTGATTCAAGAGTAATGTTTGGAGAGACATTAGGGAATCAAAGGTAAGAAAATGCAAAAAAATTACTTTTTAAAAAATTGTGTGTACATAAGTGTGCATTCTAATGCTTTATTTTTTTAATTTTCCAAAACGTATAACCAGGTAGTCCTTGACTTATAACAGTTCCTTTAGTGAACATTCAAAGTTGCAAAGGTATTAGCATGAAAAAAGTTTTTACATATTTACATTTCTGGGCTATATTATTCAGTAGATTTAGGAGAAATAACAATTGTCCAGAAATAGTTAACTGATTCCCGTTGTAAAGTTTTTGAGACTAATCTGGTATAGAATTAAGACAGGCATTGCAAAATGTTTGTATGTACCTTTAATGAGCTTCATACATTATAATCACTGATCAACTAATAACACTATTAAAAGTTTTTTTCCCCATGATTCTTTCCCAGCATTTATAGTCAACACCCTAAAATGACATATACCGTGGCTTCAGTGTACACTGAATGCATTGTTCTCTTACCTTTCTTGAAAGCAAGGAATGTGTCTTACTGAAATGAAATTAAAACTTGAAGTTATGTGACATAAGCTATTACTAAGACAGTTTATATGTTTTAATGTTTTCTTTCGTGTTTAGAATATGGAGGTAATTCTGGTGGACAATCTTTTGTATTGCCTTTTAAGTACAAAGGTTATACATTTTACTCTTGCATCAATAAAGATGAGAAAGGGGGAAGATTCATTAATGCAGCTGGATTTTGCCAAACTCTGCAGCAGATTAATTTAAACTGAATTATCAGAATCAAAGCAAGAGTCCTCCACAATGGATTGTATTTAAGTCCAGCCTTTCAAAGTTTGTTCCTGAACCAGAATTTATAGATACAGGGAATTTTCCTCCTTATTTATTTCTATCACCTTCCACTATATTAGCTATTAAGAAAATTAGGCTGAACAGTCAAACTGCTTTTCACTTACAAGAGCCATTGAGCGCAATTCCATGTAGTGCCCCAAAATCATTTTATTTCTAAAGTATTAACATTTATTAAATATTACATTCACTTGCAGGCACATGTACGTTCCATTTCTTGCCATTAAAAAAAATAAATAAAAACAATTTGTATCTATGCTTCATGCAGTTCCATTATGTGGTACACAATTTGTATATTGCATGTGGTAGCCCTGCTGGACAGCTCTGTGGCGATAGTTGAGTAATAATGCAAACCACGTTTTGCTTTTTATAGTAAATGCAATCTAGGTAGCATATTTATCCTTTCTGACAGAATTGGCTGTGATTTTTGTTTCTGTGAAATAAAACAGATCGCAAAAAATCTCTAAATTTTTTTTTTGAGTTATCATAACTTCCTATAAGTAGATATCTTGAACTCTCTTGAACTTTATGATGTAATTCTATTGTTTTCCTTTTCCCCTCAGATTTGCAAAATCAATAACATTTGGGATGATTTGATTCCAGAGATGATAGTTTTCCAATCAAGGTTATGATATATGCCATCTAGCACTTTACCTTTGCAAATTTATTATTAATCTAGGCTTTCTAGAAGTTAGTAGACTTTGTATTTCTTAATGAAAATTGCTGATTCTTTGTAATAAATATTCTAAGCAGAAAAATGGCGCACATTCTTTTGCATTGCTTGTATTCCACTCATCAGAATCAGGCCTGAGGCAGATTTCCTTTGCTATCTTCCAGCAGCACCTCCCATCACCTGAGTATGTCTGTCACCAGCTGCAAGAAAAATAAAAGGCATGGTAGGGTGGGGGAAGGGGAGCAAATCTCTCTAGAGTGGCATGGGAAGAGATGGAGGAACTCCCAATGCACTGGTGGTTCTTGCTATCCAAACATTCAACTCATAGCAGGTTTCCACATGTCAGTGGGCCTAGCTATCCAAGGCCCCTTAGTTCACAATAATGCTGGTGGGGTGTTGCAGTGATTCTTCAGTATGGGTGTGCCTGAAACCACCCAAATTTTGATCTTGTCACCATGGAGCTACAATGGTTAGAACTTTGGGTTGTTAGGTTGGGTTGGGTTGGGTCCTTTGGTTCATTGCCATAATAATTTTAAATAGTCAGCAACCAGTCATTGCATGAATGGTTATAAATCGTCAGAGATGGCTCGGGAGTTCATGGCTTCCATGACAGCTGTGGACCTGACCCAGTTAGTTCATGGCCCCACTCACGGGGTGGGGGGGACACACTCTGGACTTGATTTTTGTCTCTGGCCAGTGGTTGAGTGGTCTTATTATAGGGGATATAGCTAACTCACTCCTTTGTCTGGACCTTTGAACCGCTACATCCCACCGCAGGGAGGCTGAGCCAATTAGGTGGGTCTGCCCCAGGCACCTGATGGATCCTGATAGGTTCCAGATGGAGCTTGGGCCATTTCCTGAAGATCTGACACATGACTTGGCCAAGGACCTGGTAGCTACCTGGGATCGGGTGGCTGGTGGGGCCTTGGATCGAGTCATGCCTTTACGGCCTCTGACCCGGTGTCGATCCCTTGCAGCTCCTTGGTTCACCGAGGAGCTCAGGGAGATGAAACGCCAGAAAAGACGGCTAGAGAGTGGTTGGAGGGCCAGTCTCGCTGAATCTGACCGAACACTGGTAAGGTTGCATATTAAGACCTATTTAGTGGCGATAAAAGCAGCAAAATTTAATTACTTTTCCGCTCTTATTGTGTCATCAGAGAATCATCCAGCCACCCTGTTCCGGGTGACCCACTCCCTGCTCCACCCGGGAACATGGGAGGACCCCCTGGAAGGCAGGGCTGAGGATTTTGGACAATATCTGTATGACAAAATTGCTCAGATCCAGGGGGACTTGGACTCTGACTGGGTAGATTCGGGCAGGGTGGCGAGGAATAGTCTTGAGAAAGTTATCTGGGAAGAGTTTGACTCTGTGACCCCTGATGATGTGGAAGGGATTCTGGAGAGACCTAGTGCGGCCATATGTTTATGTGTCCCTCCTGGTTAGTACTGGCTTCCCGGGAGGTTACACGAGGCTGGCTCCAGGGAATTATTAACGCTTCATTGAGTGAGGGTTACTTCCCCATGTACTGCTAACTAGGGCATACAAAACCTTTGCCAGACCAATCCTCAAATACAGCTCATCTGCCTGGAATCCACACTGTATATCAGACATTAATACACTTCAGAGGGTCCAGAGGTATTTCACGAGAAGAGTACTCTACTCCTCTGCTCACAATAGAATACCTTATGCCCCCAGGCTTGAAATTTTAGGCTTGGAGAACCTTGAACTATGCCGCCTATGGTCTGATCTAATCATAGTACACAAAGAAAAATAATTTTTGGATAAATTGCTTACATAAGATATAGGACTAAATCACAACTCAATGATCTCTGTCTGCATACTCCTTTAGTGTTTCAAGTACCCTTTTAAATAAAATATCTACATTTAACAATAATTAATCTTCTACCATTATAGTCGTTTTGCAATATGAATCTTTTGAGCAGCACATCTTCATTAATGTAGCTGGATTATACATCAGGTTATTTAAATTGAATTATCAGAATCAAAGCAATAAATCTCTGATATAGGTCGCATCTGAGTCAAAACTATATTCCTGAATCAAAATTAGAGGTATAGAGAAATTTCCACATTAGTTATTTATTCACCTTTTAGTATCTTAGCTATTAATTAAATTAGACTTTATAGTAGAATTGCTGGTGCATATAAGATGCCCTTGAGCAGAATTCCATTTAGTGCAACTAAAGGTAATAGGTATTACTGACCTAAGTGGTAACATTGTATGGTGTACATTTTGTACATAGCATTGTGGTGGACTTATTTAATTCCTCTATAGTGATGGTTGGGTAATGATGCAAATTACTCATGAATTGTTCTTGTGGAAAGGTGTGTGTGTGTGTGTGTGTGTGTGTGTGTGTGTGTATTTACCCCTTCTGACTAATTATGTTTTTGCTGTCTACAAAATAAAACAAGACACAAAAGGTCTTTAAACTGTTTTAAAGTTATCATAACTTCCTGTAAGTAGAAATCTTGCATAAGTGGATAGCTCCATTCCTATCAAACAGGCAACAAGTAGTCAAAATAGGGAATGCCCTATCAAACCCTGCACCTGATAACCCCGTTGTCCCCCAAGGTAGCATTTTAGGACCCATACTCTATACTTTACATAAATGACCTTTGCGATCATATTATAAGCAACCTCGTTCTCTTCGCTGATGATGTAAAACTATTCAACACCACTGTCAATGCTGCTACCCTACAAAAAGACTTTGACTATGTGTCAGAATGGTCAAACAATTGGCAACTCCAAATCTCAACCAACAAATGCTCTGTTTTACTCATTGGCAAAAAAAAAAAAAATCAGAACAAAAAATACAAGCTGGCAGATATGACCTCGAAGACGACCCTCACTCTGTCAAGCACAAGAAATCAAAAAAGAAACCAACATGGCTACACAAAGATCTCTCTGAAAAATGAAAAGACAAAAAGGACAAATACAAAAAAATGGAAAGAGGGACACATAACTAAGGCAGGATATCAGCAGACAGCCAGAATCTACAAAGACGAAGTCAGGAAAGCAAAGGCTCAGAATGAACAAAGACTTGAAACAAAAGTCAAAGATAACAAAAAAAGTTTCTTCCAACACATAAATAAAAGAAAAAAACCAAAGAAACAGTCGGTCCACTAAAGAGGGAAGATAGCAAGGAAGTAACAGGCAATAGAGAGAAAGCAGAGCTGCTTAACTCATTCTTTGCATCGGTCTTCAGGTAAAAAGAAGCCCAACCTACCAGAAACATAACTGTAAAAAACAGACTGGAAATAAAAGTTAAATTAAGCAAAAAATAGTAAGAGAACAGCTGTCTGATCTTGATGAATACAAATCACCAGGACCTGATGGATTACATTCCAGAGTTCTAAAGGAGCTGGCAGATGTCATCTCAGAACCATTACACCACATCTTTAAAAAATCCTGGAACACCGTAAAACTACCAGAGGACTGGAAAAGAGCTGATGTAGTTCCCATCTTCAAAAAAGGAAAAAAACAAACAAACCCAGATCCAGGACACTACAGACCAATCAGCCTAACATCAATACCTGGAAAGATACTGGAAAAGATAACAAAAACAAAAACAAAAACAAAAAAAAACAAACAAAAAAAACAAACAAAACAGATCTGCCAACATCTAGAAACGAGTAAAGTAATAACTAGCAGTCAGCACGGGTGTTCTGTCCCCGTCTCACACATGCACACCAGCAGTCGACCAAGAGTTAAAATAAACCAGCAGACAAGAATTTCCTTTGATAACAGAATTGGCAGCAATCCAGTGGCTGATTGCCAAAAGTTTTTACTTACAAAGAGAGGTTTTTCTCCTCCATCTGAAACATCAAAGTAAGTCCACAAAAGCCAAAGAATAGTCAAGTCCAAAAATCAATCCAAGCAGAGCATATATTAAAGTTCCAGAAATGCAGAATGACTTGCTAGTTTTCAGTTTTGTTCGTCACAAGGCTTGACTGGCCACCACAGCCCCTTTTATACCCTGTGGGGTGTGGTCCAGTGACTCAGCTTAATCTCTGGCACGCCTCTTCCTCTGCTGCGCGCGCTTATCTCTGCGATGCTGTCAGGGGTCCAGCCAAGACTCATCTCCATTGCTGTCCAACTGCGGCTGCTCCGAAGTGCCTGCCCCTGGCCTATCTCTTGGTCTTCGGAGGACACCTGAGGCATTGCCAGAGAGGGGGGTCCTGGAGAGTGATGCCTTGCCAACTCCTCTCCTTCACTTTTAGAGTCTTCTCCCTCTGATAAAACAGGCTCGGGGGTCGGAGTCACAACAACAGGTTTGTTAAAAACAGATCATGCCAAACTAATCTTATTTCATTTTTCAACATAGTGACTAAATTAGTAGACCAGCGAAATACTGTCGACATAATATACTTAAACTTCAGCAAGGCATTCGACAAAGTAGACCACAACCTACTTCTTCGTAAGCTAGAAAAAAGTGGGATAGATAGCTTCACCACCAGATGGATTCACAACTGGCTGACAAACCATACTCAACGAGTAGTCCTTAATGGGTCTAAGTCTACATGGAGAGAAGTAAGCAGTGGGGTGCCACAAGGTTCCATCTTAGGCCCAGTACTCTTCAATATCTTCATAAACGACTTAGATGAGGGAATAGAAGGGAATTCACCAAATCTGCAGATGATACTAAGCTGGCAGGAATAGTGAACACTCTAGAAGATAGGCTCAAGATCCAGATGGATCTTGACAGACTTGAACACTGGGCCCTATCTAACAAAATGAAATTAAATGCAGAGAAAAGTAAAGTCTTACACTTAGATAAGAAAAACCAAAAACACACTGAGGGAAACCAGGCTTAATAGCAGTGACTGTGAGTGGGATCTTGGAGTCTTAGTGGAGTCAGCTAAATATGAGCCAGCAGTGTGCAGCAGCAGCTAAAAAGCCAACACAATCCTAAATTGCATTAACAGAGGGATACAATCAAGATCAAGTGAGGTACTAATACCACTCCATAAAGCCGTAGTAAGATCACAGCTAAAGTACTGCATCCAGTTTTAGTCACCACACTATAAAAAAGATGTTGAGACTCTAGAAAAAGTGCAGAGGAGAGCAACCAGGATGATTAGGGGACTGGACATATGAAGAATGGTTACATGAACTGGGCATGGCTAGTCTAGTGAAGAGAAGGACCAGGGAGACATGATAGCAGTGTTCCAATATTTGAGGGGCTGCCACAGAGAGGAGGGGGTCAAGCTGTTTTCCAAAACACCTGAAGGCCAGACAAGGAATAATGGATGGAAACTGACTAAGGAGAGATTCAACCTAGAAATGAGGGGGGACTTTCTAACAGTGAGAACAATCAACCAATGGAACGGCTTGCGTGGGAGCTTCATCACTTGAGACTTTCAAGAAAAGATTGGACTGCCATTTGTCAGATATGGTATAGGGTCTCCTGCTTGAGGGGTAGGGGGTGTGGATGATGAACTATAAGGTCCCTTCCAACTCTGTTAAACTGTTAAAGGACCTTGGGGTACTCATCTCAAATGATCTAAATGCCAGAGCTTACTGTAACAGCATTGCCAAAAAGGCATTAAGAGCTGTTAAGCTGGAGATCCGTTGGTGACGTCAGCATGATAGGAACCGAGGGGACAGCGCTCCATTCCTAGGTCCCAATTTTCGGTCTGAAAGCTGAATTTTTGAGCTCTATTGACCACAAAGAGGTCAATAGATAAAAGGGAAAATCCTGAGGACCTCGGGAGTATCAAAAATTGCCCCGAAGGTTCAAGGAAAGTCCCTTAATTCAGCCCGGAAAAAAACCAACCTCTTGTCGGTTGGCCAGAACGCTGACGGTTGCTTTAAAAAAAAGGGAAGCGAGGATCGAGCAAACAGCATCAATAAGAATAACTAATTACTCTTATTCTGAAACATTTAAATATTTAAAACATCGGATACATAACTAAGAAGAGAAACTGATTGGCAAAGCAGAACTGTTAAGAAGAAATGGAGTGAAAATATAACGGAGTGAGTTAAGGAGGCTAATTGAAGTGTGAGGGGGTGAAACTGACAGGCAACGGAGCTGAGGCAATTTTTAGGAAGTGCAACGGAGAGGTGTGGATTGGAAATAAAACACATAGTTATAGATTTACCAGACAGAAATTAGGAAATAGACAAAGATTATTCATTTGGGGAAAGGAATACAGATCCAAGTGTTGGACTTATTTTAAAAAAAGAAGTGGAGGTGGTGCGGAGACAATAAAGAAGAGACGAAGAAGAAACAGTATGTAGTTTCGGGAGTGACTGTGAGGGATTTAAAAACTTTGTAATGGTGGCAGAGCTTCAGTAAACAGATACTGTAACTATATTAGAGTATTAACTTGCAAATAAATAAAAAACATTGAGGCTCTGGAAGAGGTGTTTAAAATATTTTTAGAAGGCAAATTGAAGGACTTTGGAAACAATTACAAACTAGACGACTGAAAAGACACAAAACCAAGTGAGGATTGCAAAGACTTCAATTCTGGAACCTAATACAATGAAAGAAATTTATTTTATTGTTTGAGAGACTTAATTTATTTGAATTATTTTAATTGAATTATTTTAATAATATTTTAAGTACTTTTAAGTACTTTTATCTATTTATTTGTTTATTTATGTAATACTTAATGTTTTAATATAGAATATAGTATATAATATTATAGCCCAAATAGCATAAGGTTTAGGATTACTTAAGCTTAAATGTTAAATATATACTTTCTAATATAAGTAAGAAAAGTTGGAATATATAAGTTTTGAATAGATATAATAATATAACACATCTGTTTTTTCTTATTTCTGTTTTATCTTGTTTTCCTATTCTAATAGTTTTTTATGTGACACAATTTAATATTAATTTAAAAATTGATATGGTGTTAAAAGAATGAATTGAAAATTGATTATTAATATTGATATATATTGATTTAAATAAGAATAAATTTATTAAAATTGATAAAATTTATTAGAGATATAACTAAAGATTTAATAGAACTTAATAGAATTAATAATATATTTAAATAGAATATTTAATTTAGAAACTGAAATATGACTTGCTGAGATATCATATTTTATCCCTGCTCCTCATTTAAATTTAATTAATCCCTCATATAATGATATTATAGTTTGAAATTTGACTGTATTTGAAAACTAAACAAGTGATATTGGCTTCTGTAATTATCAGAAGGAAAATCTTACTATATACTAATATACTATAGACAGTGCGTGAAAATTTGGGAACTATTAAATTAGAAAATTAAGATGACAACTACTGGCTCATTAATAATGACAAAACCAGGTAAACAGGCAATAGCCAATCAAGCAATGTCTATTAAGTCATCAGCACAACAGAAAACAATAGACACAATGTTACTTTCAGAAAAAGAGAAATCTCCTCAATCAATTAACATCAAAAACATTCACTCAGTATTATCAATGATACAAGAGAGTATGAACAAAACACAGGAATCAATTGCTGATAACCATCAAGAAAGTAGGAAAAACCATGAGGATTTGAAAATGGACATAGGTGAAATTAAGGATAATCTAAAAAAATGGATAATAAGATGGAGAAAATTCAACAAAATATTGCTAAAAATGAACAACTTCTATTATCTTCTGAATATTGAAGATAAGATGGGCAAAGTAGAGAAAAAGATAGAAGAGTCAGAATGTGATCAAACAATAATAAACAAAGAACTGGAAGATTCAATTTCATTTTTAGAAATGGAAAAGGTGTTATTTTACCTAAGATTTCAAAATATAGTGGAAAACAGAGAGGAAGATTTGAGAGATGTAATGGTGGGAATTCTGGCTGAAGCAACGTTAAAGAATAAAGAAGAAATTAATAAGGAAATTGATGAAATTTATAGAGTATTCACAAAATACGCCCGGAGAAACAAGTTACCAAAAGAGGTTCATATTAGATTTGCAAGGAAGTTGGTGAAAGAGGTAATATACCAAAAAAATGAGAGAAAAACCAATTATATTTAAGAGAAAAGAAATAATTACATTAAAACAAATACCAAGAAGAATAAGAGAAACAAGGAAAAATTATAACTTTCTGACAACAGAATTACACAAACATAAAATAATGTTCCGGTGGTTAACGCCAGAGGGACTGCTTGTTTCATGGCAAGATAAAAAATATAAACTTGATACACTAGAGAAAGCACAGCAATTTTTTTCCTGAGGAACAACAAGAATCTGAAACACAGCAAGAAATTGCAAATCAGGAGGACAAACCGAGAAAAATACAGCAACAAGAAAGAAAAAGAGGGGAGAAAGAAAGAAAGGAAAGAGAGGGAGCAAGGGGTAAAATACAAATTACAGAAAAAAACACTAGGAAAATAAGAACATCAAGAAAATAGAAATTTGAAATGGAGAAAGATTTAAAATTGATATCGATTAACATAAATGGACTAAACATTCCATCAAAGAGATCACGTATTTTTAGAAATTTACAAAAATTGAAGATAGATATTATAACATTACAAGAAGTTCATATTAAAAAACAACAACGCAGTTTATTAGAGAACAAATGATTAGGAAAACTTTATATGGCACTAACAGAACAAAAAAAGAGAGGTCTAGCAATGTACATCCGGAATCATATACAATCAAAGCAATTATTTGCAGATGAGGAGGGTAAGATGCTGATGGTTGAAATTAAAACAGAAAAGAAGAAGATATTACTAGTATCACTTTATGCATCAAATGGAACCCAAATTGATTATTTTAAAAAGATGCACAACAAAATTAAGGAACTGGAATACCAAAACATATGCATAATTGGAGATTTTAATGCAATTGTAAACATAGAGAAAGACTATAGGAGTTGTAAACATAATAAATCCAGGAAAAAAACACTTTATGATATAGTAGAAGAATTTCAATTACAAGATGCCTGGAGGGAACTCAATTATAATAAACAACAATGCACATTCTATTCAAATCCACATCAATCGTGGTCCAGAATTGACATGGCTTGGATGACGGCAGAGCTTATAGCAGACATTAAACAAATAGAAATTACAACAAACACATGGGCTGATTATAGCCCCATTGAAATAACATGGAAGGGACACCAAAAGCGTAAAAGATGGATGATGGATAGAGATATTATAAATGACAAACAATATGTGGATATGATCCAAAAAGAATTGAAAATATTTCTACAAATTAATGTGAAAGAGCACACCAGTCTACAAAATCTATGGGACACAACCAAGGCATATATCAGAGGCTTAACAATTGCCTATACTGCACAAAAAAATAAAAACAAACAACAAATAAAACAAAATTTACAGACAATATTACATCAATATGAATTAGATCTACAGAAACAGCCATATAATCAAGAAATTAAGGAGAAAATAAATTTAACAAGGCATAAATTAAATTTGATCACAACAACAGAAATAGCAAGAAAAATAAAAATTACTAAACAAAACCAATTTGAACATGCAAACAAAACCGGACGGTGGTTAGCATATAAATTGAAAATAGAAAAACAGAGGAATATTATAATACAGTTAAAAGATGTAGATTGTTGTTTATACCAGAATATTGAAGACAAAAAATGAATTGCAAAAGAATTTTTCAAAAACTTATACGCAAAGGAAGAGATTAGAGAAGAAAATATCATAGAATATTTAAATAAAATAAAGATTCAAGAATTAGAAGAAGAACATATAGAATTATTGAACAGACCAATCTCAATGTTAGAATTAATAGAAGTGAGGAAGAAACAAAAAAATAACAAGACACCGGGAACAGACAGTATACCGGCAGAGTTTTATAAGACATTCCAACAACCATTAGATGATATATTAATACAAGTTTTCAATGATGCATTAATGGAAGCTGAAATTCTGAAGTCATGGAATGAAACAATAATCACATTAATACCAAAACAAGATTCGGATCCCACGGAAATTAAAAATTATAGACCAATTTCTCTTCTCAACGTAGATTATAAACTATTTACATCAATTATAACACAGAGATTGAAAACCTAGTCAAATACTATATACATCCTGATCAAAATGGTTTTATTCCTGGAAGACAAATTCATAACAATACAAGAACAATTATTGACACTCTGGAATTCTATGAACAAAGATCGGAAAACCAGTCTCGGCTCCCCTAGGACTGTGTCCACGCTCAAAGAACACACTTAAAGCCAAGCTGGTGTATCTTCATTTAATCGTGGCAATCAGCTCTTACAGAAACCGGAATGCAAAGCATAGCAAAACAAAGACGCAGCTGTCACGCCCTTGCAAGTGGGTTCTTATATAGTTCATTCCCAATTACACTCAGCTGGGAGGTCTCGTACTTCCTCACTTCCTTCGGGCTTGCTGGGATGTCGTCATTTTCCTAGCGTGTTCTCAGAAGGGTAAGCTAATTCCACACGACCCCATAAAGCACCCATGCACATAAACACCTATTCGGAAGCCTATCCCACCACCATCACCCATGTGGCTCACCCCACTCCAGTTGGGTATCCATGTTCCGCCACTGCATGGACACGATGTCGAGTGCTTCTTGACGCTCGACAACCAGTTAGCTCTAATTTTCCTAGATGCACAAAAAGCGTTTGATAATCTCAACTGGACATTTCTATTAGCTCAATTAGAAAAAATGAAATTTGGAGAAAGATTTATAAAAATGATTAAAAAGATATACAACACCCAAACAGCAAAAATACAAATTAATGGAGATACAACTGAACAATTTGATATAAAGAAAGGAGTGAGACAAGGATGCCCATTATCTCTTATATTGTTTATATTAACATTGGAAATATTACTAGAAGAAATCAGGAAAGATACAGAAATAACTGGACTAAAAATAAAAAATCAAGAATATAAACTGCAAGCCTTTGTGGATGATATAGTATTCATTTTAGATAAACCCATACAATCTGGACCAAAATTAATGATAAAAGTACAACAATATGGAGAAGTAGCAGGATTGAAAATTAATAAACAAAAAACTAAAATTTTAACAAAGAATCTTAATAAGTATCAAAAAGAAGAATTGGAAAATATATTAGGGATACAAATAGCAAAGAAAGTTAAATACTTAGGAATATGGATTACAAACAAAATATCAACTTTGAAGGAAGATAATTATATTAAATTGGCTAAACAAATAGAAAAGGATTTGGAAAGATGGGCAAAACTCCAATTGTCTCTTTTAGGCAAAATTGCTACCATTAAAATGAATATTCTGCCAAGAGTGTTATACTTATTTAGGGTAATACCAGTAAACCCAGGAAGAACATATTTTAAAGATTTAGACAGAATGATATTAAAATTTATTTGGCAGGGAAAAAAAGCAAGAATCAAATTAAAACATCTACAAGACAAAAAAGAGAGAGGGGGAATGGGACTCCCTGATTGGCAGAGTTATTACAAAGCCTCAGCGTTAATATGGATAAAAGATTGGATCGAACTCAAAAACATAAGAACATTAATATTGGAAGGTTTTGACTTAACAAGAGGTTGGCATGCATACTTTGGGGAGAGAAAATTACAAAACAAGAACAATTTCGCAGACATATTGTAAGAGATAATTTGCTTAAAATATGGAATGAAATCAGAAAATATCACTATGATAGGATTTCTAGGTGGACTTCCATAATGGAAGCACATATTTATCCAAATACAATAGATACAAATAAATTAAAAACAAATAAGGACATCTTAAATGAAGAAGGAAAACTAAAAACAAGAGAAGAATTGAGAATGCAAAATGTGGAAATAGAGTGGTGGTCATATTTGCAATTAAAATCCAGATATAAATCTGTTATGGAAAAAACTGGAATTCAAATGGAACCAAATCAGTTGGATAAAATTTTATTAGGCCCCAATGAGAAATAAATAACCAAAATTTATAATTTTCTATTGGAATATAAACTAGCAGAGGAAGTAGTTAAAGAGAATATGATCACATGGGCGACGAATTTTGGGTATGCAATAGAATTAAATAAGTGGGAAAATTTGTGGAAAAATATTAATAAATTAACATTATCTGCACCATACAAAGAAAATTCTTATAAATTGTTCTATAGGTGGCATCTACCACCGGCGCGAATTTCTAAAATGTTTCCCGGCACATCTCCACTCTGTTGGAAATGTAAAGCGCATAAAGGGACATACTATCATATATGGTGGTCATGTCCCAAAGCTAAAAAATTCTGGAACAATATAAAAATGCAACTGGAACAAATAATAACTCAAAAGGTGCCATTAAAGCCAGAAACTTATTTATTAGGAATACCTACAAGCAAATATGAAAAAGAAATAATATATTTAATAACACACATTTTGACTGCAGCAAGAATTATATACGCACAAAATTGGAAACAAGAAGAGGTCCCGACTCAAGAGAAATTAATATCCAAAATTATGAAATGCGCTGAGATGGATAAACTTACCAAGGAGATCCAAGGAAAAGAAGAATCTGAATATTATCTGGTCTGGCAAAAATGGTATAAATGGTTAGAGGGAAGTGAAAAAAAAAGAGAAGAAAGAAAGAAAAATTGAATAAAAGAAAAGATATCAATAGAGTAAAATAAATTTTTAAATCAAATGAAATTTAAGAAAGAGACACGAGATATCAATAAAATAATATCATTATATAAGGTGAGAGAAATATTGTATATTGAAGAATATAGGATATTAATATTGTAACAATTCAGATATTATAGGTAGATGTTATAAAGATGATGTTTGTTGTAAATTGTTTTACTTGCATTTATAAATGTATTATGTGGTTTCTTAAATTAATAAAAATTTTAAAAAATTAAAAAAAAAGAGTTGTTAAGCTAATCTTGCATAGCTTCTTCTCCGGTAATATTGAACTGTAAACTAGGGCATACAAAACTTTTGCTAGACCAATTCTTGAATACAGTTCATCTGTCTGGAACCTGCACTGCATATTGGACATTAATACAATCAAACGAGTCCAGAGATATTTCATGAGAAGAGTCCTCCACTCCTCTGCTCACAACGAATACCTTATGCCACCAGACTTGAAATGTTGGGCTTAGACAACTTAAAACTTCGCTGTCTTTGGTCTGATCTACATAAAATCATCTGCTACAATGTCCTACCTGTCAATGACTACTTCAGCTTCAACCACAACAATATCTGAGCACACAATAGATACAAACCTATGGTAAACCGCTCCAAACTTGTTGTGGTCTGCCAGCAGCCTGCGGAGATGGCAGCAGAGTTGGACAGCAATGAGGCTGAGGAAGAACATGGGACAGTCCTGGAGGCTGGGCAAGGCCCGGATGAGGGCTCTGCATCAGAGGCAGAGATGGGGCCTGGGCCATCAGGGAATGAGGTGTGAACTCCAGAGCCTTCAGAGCCTGATAGGAGTGAGGCAGAGGAATGGAGGAGCCTGTCCTAATGCACGCATGAGAAGAGCTGCCAGAAGGCAAGAGCAGCTCAAGCAAATAGGACAACTCAGGAGTAGCGCAAGAGATGATTGGTCCCTCCCATAAGGCTTAAAACAGATCAGCAACGGCGTTTGGGCTTTGCAGGAAAACAACGTTGGTAGCTTCGACTTTTTCTTTGTCTATATCTTGTATTTATTTTTGTATCTGTGACTTCTGAACGTTTGCCAAGAAAGGCCTTTGGCAGTTTGCCTAATTGGACCAAGATTTGTGATAGGACTGAGGAATTTGTGTTGGGAGGAATTTGCTTTAATTTAGTTGAATGATGCTGGGAATGAAGTAATTCTCAGCTGTTCGAATAAAGTTTGTTTTTCCACTGACTGATTTTCCTACTACTTACTTGAGCTTGGGTCACAACACTTGATTGCAGAAAATACAACTTCAGTAACAGAGTTGTCAATGCCTGGAATGAAACCTGACTCTGTGGTTTCTTCCTCCAACACCCAAAAATTTAAGCTTAGACTGTCTACTGTTGACCTCACCCCATTCCTAAGAGGTCTTTAAGGGGTGTGCATAAGTGTGCCAGCATGCCTACTGTTCCTGTCCTAAAGTTCTCTTTTATTTGTATCCATCTCATGTATTCATAATCATGTTTATGCTTATATCTGTTTTCTAATATATGCTTGACAAAATAAAATAAATAAATAAAAAATAAATATTCAGAGAATTGGCATGATTAAGGACTGAGTTCTATTCTCCTTTACGTAATTATTTTTTACAGCTACGTTAGATAGAATAAAAATGAACAAAAGCAGCAGCAACACCAACCCCAATCCCCCTCAAAACAAAACAAAACAAAACAATGTTTCTGCTGCAAATGCTAGAGAAGGATATACAGGTAGTCCTCAGTTAGAAACAGTGATTCTTCAGTTGGACAAAAATAGAAAAGGGAGAAGCAAATCCTTGAGATTCTGAGGTTAAAGTGGGGGGAAAGGATATGTTTGTGGACGTTTCTCAGATGATTATAGAATCTATAACCTATTGAAACTTTCTAATATTCTCTCACAATTTGTTCTTCATAGGATGGGCAGTTGCTGCCCAGAAAGCCTTGTGCAACTTTCTAGCCCCCATTTTGCAGACCACAAAGGTAGCTGAGGAAAATTCAAAAGTAGCTTAAACATCTGAGAAGCTTAATCAGAACATAATAATAAAAATCTGTCCATATTTTTTCATTTCTGTTCTGCAGAACAGGTCTCATTCAATATGATAGTACCAATATCATTCAGGTATCTGTTTGAGGTCAAAGTAATTTGAAACATCTGCTTGAATTTTGTACAAAATGGACTCTGAGGTGCAATTTATAGCACTGAATACAAAGAAAAATAATTTTTGGATAAATTGCTTACATAAGATATAGGACTAAGTCCAACTCAATGATCTCAGTCTACATACTCCTTTAGAGTTTCAAGTACCCTTTTAAATAAAATATTTACATTAAACAATAATTAATCTTCTACCATTTTAGTCTTTTTGCAATATGAATCTTTTGAGCAGCACATCTTCATTAATGTAGCTGGATAATATATCAGGTTATTTAAATTGAATTATCAGAATCAAAGCAATAAATTTCTGATATAAGTCGCATCTGAGTCAAAGCTATATTCCTGAGTCAGAATTAGAGATATAGGGAAATTTCCACATTAGTTATTTATTCACTTTCTTGTATCTTAGCTATTAAGTAAATAGACTTTATACTAGGATTGCTGGTGCATTTAAGATACCCTTGAGCAGAATTCCATTTAGCTCAACTAAAGATAATTGGTATTACTGACCTAAGTGGTAACATTGTGTGGTGTACATTTTGTGCATTGCATTGGTGGACTTACTTAATTCCTCTATAATGATGGTTGGGTAATGATGCAAATTATTCATGAATTGTTCTTGTGGAAAGATATCTATAGGTTTATGACTACAAGCTTTAATCTTAACATTCTGAAATGTTCAAATATATTTTAGGGAATAATATTCATAGAACCTATTTTGGCTTCTTAAGGTTCAGTGCTATTTGCTAGTTTTTCTTCCAAGATTAGAAAAGATAAAACCCTTTCCCACATTAATTATATGTGACATTGGAGACTTGCTTGAACAATACTAGATGTCCATGGCTTTCTGCTTAAATGCCACCGATTTAGCATATTTACCCCTTCTGACTGATTTGTCTTTTTGCTGTCTACAAAATAAAACAGGACAGAAAAAGTCTTTAAACTGTTTTTTAAGTTATCATAACTTCCCGTAAGTAGAAATCTTGAACTCTCCTGAACATTATGACGTAATTATATAATTTTCCTTTTCCCTCCAGATTACCAAAAATCAAGAAAATGTTTATGATTCCGGGGATGATATTTTTCCAGTCAAAGTTATGATATATGCCATCTGTCACCTTATATTTGCAAACTTACTATTGCGCTAAAAGTCTAGATTGATAGAAGCTATGAGGCTTTGCATTACTGAGACATTATTTAATTGTTAGATGTGGCTAGCTCCTAAACTCCACATATTTGTTGTATCATTTTTAGCAGCTTCTAGGAACCTTCTTCTGTCCCATCAAACTTTGGAAGGAATCCATGAATTTTCTACCAATTTATGATTGGTTCAAAATTCTTATCTTCAGAATATTGTTGGCTTAAATGTTAAAATATTCTTAAATTGATTTTCTATGTAATGTTTAAAAAAACTGGTAAAATGTTTTTTTTTTAATGTAGTTTTGTTGATCGTGGCATTCAACACTGGAAAATATAGCACAGGGTTGTGTTTGACCTCAGGAGGCCAGGTGGGCATGGTTGGGTAAGCATGGCCAGCTTGACATCACTCATGTCGGATGCACCTTTGGTGGCCTGGGTGGGATGTGGGAGATCCATTGTCTCAAGCAGAAGTAGGTGAGACAGTAAAAATGGAGCTCAGCTCAGGGGGGGGCCACAGGACCCATTTTCCACCTGGGTAGCCTCCTGCAGCCCTCTGCCAGCAAAAATGGAGCTTAGGGGAACCACGCACAGCCCTCCTTAGCTCCATTTTCACTGGCAGAGGCACCATAGGCCAATCCTCTTCTTTTTCCAGGGCAGCCCTGTTGGCCAGATCTAAGCACCCCACAGGCCAGATCCAATCTGTGGATCTTGAGTTTGACACTCCTGGTATAGCAGAAGGAAAGCATACTTGACTTCAGAAGATTTTATAGAATATGTTTAGGCTAGTGATTGATAAATCAACCTGAATGTTGATTTTTCCCAGTCTTATGCCAATATATTGGTTTTGTTATCTTTTTTTGCTTTGAATTGTTGGGCTGCTCCTGTTCATTTCTGATCATTTCTCAACTTCTGAATTTTTGTAATAGATATTCTCAGAAGCAAACTGGAGCACATTCTTTTGCATTTCCTGAATTGGTTTACACAGCTTCCTTAAATGCTCTCCACAAATACAGAAGTTAACAGAAAAGCTGCCATGGATGTGTTGCAAGAGTTAAAGCTGTATCTAGATAGATAAGGAAGGAAAGTAATGCAAGCAGAAAGGGAGACGCTCTCAAAAATATGGATTAGGAATGAGATTGAGAGAAGTAGCAAGGTCAGGGAGGGATGAACTGCTCAAAAAGATGAATTTGCTACATTTGATATTTTTTCCCTGAAAAGAAATTTTAGGCACAGTAACTTTAATCTAGATTAAGATTCTGAGATAGTATAGCTTTTCATTATGTGTCTTGCATTATGAATCCAGAGGCATCTCTATGCTCAAGCCACACAGCCAAGGTAAACTTGGCCTTTGAAGAGCTTCTGAATACTATTCATCTAAACAGACATAAGTTGAGATAGTTTAATATCCACACAGTTAAACTACACTTAAACATGACAAGTTTTTGATCTAGTCCCGCAAACAGATTATCGGTTAACCTCAAACCAAAGAAGCACAAAGTAATCAACATGTGTAAAAACATTTCTTTGATAAGGATTGCCAAAAAAGAACAACAACAACAACAGCAACAAAGTATTACCGACCCATTATAGGAACTATAGCCAAGATCAATTATATCCTCTATATTCATAATTTGGATGATAACATCTTAGTTTGTATAGAAAAATAGAAAGGGATGGTGGACAACCATCAACCAAGCAATGTCATCCCTGCTGAGGGAGATGCTTCATTGGCAGAAGAGCTGAATCATTTCTTTGCTCGCTTTGAAGTGGAGACATCAGAGACAGCTAACATACAGCCAGCAGCCCATTGTAGCCTCCACACCATTGTGGAGGAAGAGGAGGTGAGGAGCATTCTGAAGGCTGTGGACCTTAAAAAGGCTGCTGGTCCTGATGGTATCTCTGGCTGAGCTCTTAAAGACTGTGCTGGTCAGTTGGCTGGAGTCTTTTCCAGAATCTTCCATCGGTCTTTATTCCAGTCCACTATTCCATCTTGTTTGAAGTTTTCCACCGTTGTTCCTCTGCCAAAGAAGTTCCCTATCAATAACGTCAACGATTACAGACCAGTGGCACTCACACCTATCATCATGAAGTGCTTTGAGAAATTGGTCTGCCGGCACATCATTTCTGGTCTTCTGCATACATTTGATAAGGATTTCCTGTCTGGCCGCTCTCAGAGGGTCAAATTAGGTAATCATATCTCTTCAGCCCTTATTCTTAACACTGGTACACCAGAGGGTTGTGTGTTGAGTCCCTTGTTCTATACTTTTTATGTGCATGACTGCATTTCCACTCACGCTAGTAATACTATTACTAAATTTACAGATGATACAACAGTGGTGGGACTCATCTCCAGGGGGGATGAGTCCCCTGAGTCTGCCTATCAGGATGAGGTGGAACGGTTGCTTTAATGGTATGGAGACCATAACTTGGTCCTTAACACAAATAAGACCAAGGAATTTATAGTGGACTGTAGAAGGAATAGATCAGATATCCAGCCCTTGCTTATCAATGGAGACCGAGTGGAGCAAGTGGCCAGTTTTAAGTTTCTGGGTGTTATCATAAAAGAGGACCTAACTTGGGGCACTCACATTGCAGCATTGGTAAAAGGGCCCAGAATAGATTATACTACCTGAGACTTCTCAGGAAACAACAACTGAAGGAAAAACTGCTGGTGACCTTCCACCACTGCACCATAGAGAGTATTTTAACTTACTGCACCTGTGCATGGTTTGCCAATTGCACAGTGGCAGTTAGGACAGCAGTCCAAAGGGTTATCGCCATTGTTCAGAGGATCACTGGTTGCCCTCTCCCCTCTTTGGAAGAGCTTTATAGCTCCTGCTGCCTTAAGAAAGTTCAAAACATCCTTAAAGATCCATCTCAACATGGGCACTCTTATTTTTTGAACTATTACCATCTGGCAGATGGTACAGGATAAGAAAAACATGGACAAGCTTCTATCCCAGGGCAGTAACTATATTGAATTCTATGGTATAGTGCAATATTAATGCAATATTGGGTTTTCAATTTCAATTATATAGAATGTGAAGGATGTGTGTTTGTGTTTTTATTTTTATACTTATAATGGATCTTGAAAATGGCATTTAATTTTGTTGTACGATGTGCAATGACAATAAACTAAACTAAACAATGAAAATCAAGCCTTCTTACATAAGCCTTCTTCCTCAGTCACAATGCTGAGATGCACTTGTTTAAAAGCTATGGTATCCCGACCATTAATAAAGCTATAATATTCCGACCATTAATAAAGAGTCTCTCTCTCTCTCTCTCTCTCTCTCTCTCTCTCTCTCTCTCTCTCTCTCTCTCTCTCTCTCTCTCTCTCTCTCTCTCTCCTTCTCTCTCTCTCTTTCTCTCCCTCTCTCCCTCCCTCCCTCCCTCTCTCTCTCAGAATATCTACAATGATGCTAAACCAGGAATCCTACAATGCATCAGATATGCATCAGATATGGCATGGGCCTCCAGCAAACTTAGCAACAAAGAGTATAGGGCAGTGAAAAAGACTATCTTCTTATTCTGAATGGTGAATTTTGAACATTCCTGGAATGTTAGCATGTCCATCTCGTTGGAGACAAGCTTTAATAGTATGGAAGGGATACCTGGCATCCTTGGATGATTGTGGTACATTCGATCAGAAATAACCTTCAGCTGGAATAATAGTTATAAATGCATCTAATTGGTCACCTATATTCTGAGAGAATTGAAGTTCCACCCAACCATAGCTATAAATTGGCAATCAGTGGCATAAAAATGAATGGACACTATTCCTTCACTGCCATAGCTATCCATTATTACCATGACAGAATCAACTCAAGTTTGACCATCCAAGAGTCAGTTACAACATAGTTTGTGTAAAAAGAGATTCACAGGTTACGTGCTGTGTCTCCATCCCAAATACTTCCCATGTACTATACAGATTTGGCTCTCTTTTCTAGCTACATTAGATTGCAGCAGGAATCCAAAATAAGTTAATTACTGTTGGGCCATTAGAAGATTATATTGTAAATTAAGATTTTTGTCAGTCCTTGTAGATACACCAGATCTTGAAACAACATCACAGGAACATACTCTAATCTTTTTTTTTTTTAAATCATCCCCCTAAGCAATGGTTCTTGCATATTTCCATCAGAACCTTCTTCTTCTTGAGCAGCGGTTCTCAACCTGGGGGTCGCGACCCCTTTGGGGGTCGAACGGCCATTTCACAGGGGTCGCGAAAGCCCTCTCTCGCCCCCCCATGCCTTCACTCACCCTCACTCTCTGCTCTGTTGGATCTCCGGCCGTTCGCTTACCCCTCCCGCTCCCAATCTATTGCTGCCTCCTGAGTCCCAGCTGATGGCTAGAGGAAAAAAAACTGTTTAAATTCTTGCCACAGGGCCTCAAAGGGCCACCCTATAGCCAGTGGTGAGATTCTGCGTTTGTTAAATTGCTGGCTTGCCCCGCCCCTCCGCAATAAATAGTGGTGGGCGAGGGGCGGGCGAGCCAGCAATTTAACAAATGGTTCGGGGTTTTTTTGTAATTGTATTGGCCCGCGGAGCTTCAGCATAGGTTAATTAGCCCTTGATTAGATCGGCTCCCGACTCTCAGCTGATTTGCTCTCAGCTGTTTTGCTCAGGGTTCTGCTGCTTCCTTGCAAAGAGTCCTGGAGCAGAATATGTTTCCCCTAGATATGCTGAAACACGAAACTGAAAGTAAAGCAGGCTGTTGGCTTTGCTGTTGCTGCAACGTTGGAAAATTAGGCAGGCAGATTTCTTTTCTTTTTCCTCACCAAAAAAGGTAGGCGCAAACAATGGGAAATTTAGGGGAAAAGAGGAGAGTTCAAGATTTTAAAACACAAAAGAAAAAAAGCTCTATTTAACTAGGGAATTGTAATAATTGAGATACTATTAATTGTATATTGTGTTGAAAGCAGAAATGTGGTTTGGAGGAATATATGGGGGAAATTATTTGGTTTATTATTATTGGTAAATATAATTAATTGATTTGTAAGAAATTGGATTGCATGGAAATAATTGGAATATTCATGTTCATATTGATTAATATACAAAAAAGGTAGTTATATAACTAATTGATTTATATTAAAATGTTGAATTTATATTAAACAACTGTAATATTACATAATTAACCAATGTGAAGATGGATATAAAAATAGATGACAATGGGAAGGGGTATAATATAGAATAGAAGGAAAAAATTGAATTTGATTAAGATTAGAGATGAGGATGAAGGGTAATATTGGTTTTTTACAAAAATAGATGAGGAATAAATATGGCAAAAAGGAAATATAAAAATTGTAAATTTAATTGAAATGACTAAACACTGTTTAAATTTGTGAACCAGCCAAATACTCTGTTCAAAGTGTTGGAAGAAATCTCCTTCTAGGTTCTTCTCCAAGTGGGGAAAAAGACACTGGAAACATGGAGAGTGGTTAGAAAGATGGTTTAATGGTGGACAGGATGACATGGCTTGAGTTCCGGAACAGAAAAGGGCAGATGCAGTAAATCCTCGGGTTTTTATGCTCTCTCTGGCTCTGCATTTCTTGGGGCCCCGAAAGAGTATCCTGATTGGTTGTCAGACTCTCAGGGGGTGGGGGTCTTAGCTAGCCTTGCTAGCTGATGGTCACATGTGCTTCCCAGGTCACATGTGGTGAGTTTCTGTTGCTAGATGGGTAGAGGGCTAATCCTATCTTTATTGGATCTTTGGCAATTCCTACTATGGCTCTGCCTGAAGGAGGTAGATCTTTGTTATGTAGAATAGACTGGCCCAGGCCTTAATGGCCCATTGACAAAGGGTGGGGGCAGGAAGATGGGAGCTGCTTCAAAACGTGCTTATCCCAGGGAAATACAATATTCTGCCTTTTTCATATTTCCTAAAATATTTCACTCTTCCAAGAAAGGGGTGGGTGCTAACTTCCTTCAAAAGAAAATACATTGTATGTTTGTGTGTGTGTTTCTAATTATTGTTACTTATTCATATTTGTTCTCTTTTATTCTTTAAAGTTTAACAATTCATTCTTTATCTTAATATCTTTATATTTGTTTGGGGTTGGCTTTCTTTCCTTTCATCTTTTTTATTGTACAGCAATCTTTCTCCTCAAACCTACCACCTCTCTCTTTTCTTTCCTTCTTACTTTCTCTTCCTCCCCCTCTTCTTCTCCTCCCTACTTATGTTCGCAAGTGCCATGCAGCAATCGCTTTCAGCGCAATTCTTACCCCCATACCAGGAACCTTCGCTTCATTCATACCGCCCTCATTCTCCTGTGCAAGAATATGATGAGGATGCAATATCTGTCGTAGCATCTGCCTCCCCGGATCCCTCTGAGGCGGGGGAGCCTGCCAGTCTTGCGCACATTGATCCCCAAGAACCTGATCTTTCGGAGGATGAAGGTCTTTTACCAGACCAGCCAGCTTTTAAGGGACTTTTCCCTCAAGCCCTCTTTAAATCTCTACTCTTTAAAGCTATTAATACAGCACAACTGGGCCCGGTGGTCTCAGAATCCATCTCATCTTCCTCACAGGGTTCTTTGGATCCACTGTTTGCCGAGCCTGCAAAACAAGTGGCCTCCATTCCTACCCCTCCTCTCTTTCTCAACATAATAAAAAAACAGTGGTCAGCCCCTGCCCCCCCCCACGACACCATCCTCAATAGATAAAAAAAATTTTCCGGTAGCATCTTAATTGGCCGACCTTCTGCAGGTACCAACAATCGATGCACCTATTGCAGCCTTGCTTTCTAATGTCTCAATTCTGGGTGATCCAGATGAAGGGTACCCCCCGATGAACGTAGGTCAGACCAGGTGTTACATAGGGCACATCAGGGTGCGGCATGGGCCATTAAGTCGGCTACCACTGCTTTGTTTTTTAATCGATCCACATTATTGTGGCTTCACCACCTTCAGGACACACTTTCCCCAGACGATACCCGAATAAAGCAAGACCTGAATAAGATCATCGCGACCTTGCAGTTCTCTGCCGACACCACCCTAAACGCAGCGCGCTTCGCCTCCAAATCCATGGTATCATCGATTGCAGCCAGACGCCTAATTTGGCTACGTCACTGGCAGGCTGACGCCCATCACAAATGGCGCTTGGCCTCTGTGCCTTACTCAGTGGGGGGGGGAGTTGTTTGGTCCTGCCTTGGAGGCTTTTCTGATTGAGACGAAAGACAAAAGGAAGGTCTTGCCTGCAATGTTTCGTCGGGGAGAGCCCCATTTTGCCCCTTATCCTCAACGACCGCAGTTCCGTGGAATGGACGGGGGAATGGGTACTCCTTGTTCTACCAGTAATTTTGCTCACAGACAGCGGGGCTCCCCTGATAGATATTCCAGGGGCAGGCCCTTCATAGCTAGACGGCCCTTTCGAGGGGGAGGAGATCGTTCCATCCGATGCCATCACTAGTGCTTCACTGGAGCTCCCATTGGTGGACGATTGGCCCTCTTCGCCAAGGTCTGGGAGCGTTCCAACTCTGACCGCTGGGTCCAAGCCACCATTCGATCTGGGTTGGCTATAGAATTTCTCTCCACTCCTCCAGTGTCTTTTCTCCCCTGCCCACCTTCTCGTAATCCCGAACGTCAGGCTCTGATGACCTCAGCTATCGCGCACCTCCTCGCCATTAACTCTCAGGATCCTCGGGCCATGCAAAGACACAAACGCAACAAATCACCCAACAATGCTTTGCTTTGGAATGCTGGTTTTACTTTCGTGGCTCCAACAAATCCGCAGTCATAAACGATTTAAAAACAGCGCTAAGGGCGCATAGCCCATAGCACTTTTATGCCTCCCATCTGCTGTGAGGTGTAGCCCATGCCCCGCCCAGCCGCCCCCCCAGGCCAGCGAATCAACGGCCCCGGCGACGCCGCTGACATGAGATCCGTGCAGCAGCGAGGTTGATTCCAGTCAGCTGTGGGAAGGCGTTGTCTGCAGCGGGAAATTGCGGACACGTGAAACCCTGCACCCGGCGCTCCCTGCACCACACCCGTCCGCCTAATCCATCCACCTGATTCCCCCTCCACCTGTGTGCGTGTGTGTGTGTGCGTATGCATGTGCGTATGTGTGTGTGTGTGCCGCCGTTCGCTCGAGGCTGCAGATCGCTGAGTCGGGTCGGCTGTAGTTCGTGTCGAGCGTGAGGGCGGGCTCAACATGCGGCACCCCTTCACCATGGTGTGGTCTGTAAGATACAAAGTAGACCCGTTAATCCCTGTTAATTCCCGTGGCCCCGGTTTTATAGGATATTTGCGATGAAACCGTCTTTGTAACCTATTAGTGTGTACGTCCTCCACAGGTACCCAGGACGCCTCCTCCTCCGGGTATCCCTTCCATTTGACTAGATACTTCAGTCGGCCCCTGCCCAACTTTGAGTCCAGTATCTCGTCAATCTCGTAATGGCCATTTCCTACAGGCCCGGGACATGGGGGCTTATCTCTGACCTGTGTCACTGGCCCGCTGAGTCGGGTCGGCTGTAGTTCGTGTCGAGCATGAGGGCGGGCTCGACATTAACACTATTCAATGGGTGCCGCATGACCAGGCTGGCCAGGGATTTTATTCCCGAGTGTTTTTAGTTCCTAAGTCATCGGGTGGGTGGAGACCTATTCTGGACCTTAAATGACTAAACCACTACGTGGTTTATCACAAATTTAAAATGCAATCCTTGCGCTCGATTTTAGACGGCATCCGGAGGGGCGATCTCCTCTGTTCAATTGATCTCACTGAGGCTTACTTACATGTTCCGATCCTCCTCTCCCACCAACAGTTTTTACGTTTTTGTTACGGTAGGGCCCACTTCCAGTATAGGGCCCTACCATTTGGCCTTTCCTCAGCTCCCTGTTGTTTCACCAAAATTCTGGCTGCTTTGGCAGCCGTTCTTCGCCTTCGTTCTGTTCATCTTCAATGTTATTTGGATGACATATTGTTGTTTGCCCGTTCCCCTCAGCAGGCCCTGTTGGACTTGCAGCTTACAATCCAAACCCTAGCTTCACATGGATTCTCCATAAATATGGAGAAGCGCCACCTGACCCCTTCCACACATATCTTACAATTAGGGGCAGTTATTGATTCGGTGGAGGGTAGAGTTTATTTATCTAATGAACAGCAAGATAGCTTAAAGGATCTGGTGGCTTGGGTAGAACATACCAGATGAGTATTTCCCTTGCTCCTTTCCCAGTTGCTGGGTAAAATGGTTTCGGCCATTTCAATTTTACCTTGGGCCCGGTTGCACCTCAGAGACCTTCAGTGGTTTCTGTTGCCATTCCAAAGAGCAGGCAAGGGCACTTCACCTACGGTGGTTCTGATTCCCAGGGAGGTGCTATCGTCCCTTAGATGGTGGTGGTCTCCAGCCATTTCTAGGGGCTGCCATTTCTTTGAACCACGGTGGCTGGTGATTACGACTGATGCCAGCACGTTTGGCTGGGGAGCCCATTGTCTAGATCAGGTGGCCCAGGGCACTTGGTCGACACTCAAGACATCACTAAACATCAACTGGCTTGAGTTACATGCAGTTTATTTAGCCCTTTGGGCTTTTCAAAATCTAGTGTCCGGCTCTCACGTCTTAGTACTTACAGATAATGTGACAGCAAAAGCGCACATTAATCATCAGGGGGGCACCAGATCTAGAGCCCTGATGTAGGAAGCCAAGAGGTTGAGTCTCTGGGCGGAGCGTCGGCTGGCATCTTTGCGGGCAGAACACATATTAGGGGAATCGAATGTGCGTGCAGACTGGCTAAGCTGACAACTGATTGACCACGCTGAGTGGCACCTGAATCCTCATTTGTTCCAGGTCCTGTCATCCCAATTCGGCATTCCTGTGGTCGATTTGTTTGCATCGCCAACAAACGCCTAACTTCCATGATTTTTCACGAGATTTCTGGCACGTCAAGCGGAGGCTGTGGATGCTCTGCGCTCCCGTTGGCCCCACGGGTTGCTTTATGCACTCCCCCCAATTCCCCTCATCCCGAGGGTTCTGCGGAAACTCATACAGGAACAAGCAGAGTTGCTCCTACTAGCTCCTCACTGGCCGCGAAGGTCGTGGTTTGCCGACCTTCTGCAATTGTCGGTGTCTCCCCCTGGAGACTTCCCTGCCCCGTGGATTGCCTATCTCAAGGGGTGATACTGCACCTGGATCCCCAGTGGTTGCAACTGACCGTTTGGAGATTGATTGGGACGCTCTGCTGCAAGATAATCTCCCTGCCACGGTCATGAAGACCATTCAGGCGTCTAGGCGCCCGTCCACTGACCGTATTTACTCAGCCACTTGGCAGGCATTTTCTACTTGGTGTAACCTACACAGTGTTTCTCCCATCTGGGCCTCGATAGTTCAAGTTCTCATGTTTTTGCAGGATGGGTTAGACAAGGGTCTCTCCCCCAATATTCTCCGATGACAGGTGGCTGCTCTCGCTTCGGTCCTAGCCTACGGCTCCCTTCCTTCATTGTCACAGGATCCCTTGATTCGCCGCTTCCTCAGAGGAGCCTCTAATTTATGCCCACCGGTGTTACATAGGTACCCCACTTGGGACCTTTCTATTGTTTTGACTTCTCTCACAGGTGCACCATACAAACCGTTGAAGTCTACCAGCCTGCGACTCCTGTCTTGCAAACTGGCCTTCCTAGTGGTGATTATGACAGCTAGAAGGATTTCGGAAATCGCAGCGCTGTCGATGAGGAGCAACTTATGTATCTTCCATGCAGATCATGTGGTCCTAAGGCTAGATCCTACCTTTGTTCCTAAAATTAACTCTGTGTTTCACCGTTCACAGGAACTTATTTTTCCAGACTTTTGTCCTCACCCAACCACTTTGTCAGACAAGAAGTGGCACAAGTTGGATGTCCGGAGGGCTCTCCAGATATACCTCAACAGAACGGCAGTGATCCGTCGTTCGGAGTCCTTGTTTGTCTCCTTCATTCCTGTTTCCTTAGGTTCTAAGGTATCCTCATCTACCATCGGTCGCTGGATTCGCCAGACGATTTCTACTGCCTATGAGCTTCGCTCTTATCTGGTACCGGCAAGGTTGACGGCACATTCGACATGCAGCGCGGCAACATCCGCGGCCTGGGCCACGCAACCTTCATTAGTGGACATTTGTAGGGCAGCAACCTGGACTTCTCCTTCCCCCTTTGTTAAGCATTATAAGTTGAACAGGTTTGCCTCACAGGAGGCAACCTTTGGACGTAATGTGTTACAAGGGGTTCTTGCAGGAGGAGAGTCGTTGGCCCAGACTGAGCCCTCCCTTGCCTAACACTGTGAACTTAGGTATGTCCCAAGCATGGCTGCTGTCTCCACCCTCAATGGAGAAGGGGTGTTGGTCCTATCTGACATGCTCCTTCTCGTTGGGTGGAGACAGCAGCCATCCCCACCCGTTTTTCAGTCTGGGTCTTTGGGGTATTGTTTTCTCTGTTTAGTACTCTTCACGAATGTCTCTGCCACACGATGAGCCTGTTTCCTTCCATTTTCACCAAAAGCTGGGATCCCTGGCAACGGAGGCGGGACTTGTCAAATTTTAGAGGCTCAGTCCTCCAATCTGATCGTATGAGTCACTACCCAAGCATAGCTGTTGTCTCCACCCAATGAGAAGGAGCGTGTCAGGTAGGACCAACGCCCCGTTTCTCTGTCTCTCCTGTACGCTTCCCCACCCCCCAACCTGGCTCCCCCCCCCATTACCATGGCAGCTGAAGCAGAAAAGGCGGAGGCTGACAGAGGGTAAATATTATGCATAAGGGAATTTAGATAATGAACATTCTACTGTTGACTTGTATGAAAATATTTATAGACTCCTTACATCCTGGACATAAACTGTTTCAACTCCTACCCTCAAAAAGATGCTATAGATACAAGAACAGTTTTTTCCTGAACGCCCTCACTCTGCTAAACAAATAATTCCCTCAACACTGTCAAACTATTTACTAGGTCTGCACTACTATTAATCTTCTCATCTTCTCATTGTTCCCATCACCCATCTCCTCCCACTTATGACTGTTTGACTGTAACCTTGTTGCTGGTATCCTTACAATTTATATTGATATTGTTTCCTGATTGCTTATTTGTAACCTATGACTATCATTAAGTGTTGTACCTTATGATTCTTGATGAACGTATCTTTTATTTTATGTACACTGAGAGCATATGCATCAACACAAATTCCTTGTGTGTCCAATCACACTTGGGCAATAAAAATTCTATTCTATTCTATTCTATTCTATTCTATTCTATTCTATCCTATCCTATCCTATTCTATTCTATTCTATTCTATTCTATTCTATTCTGTTCATTTTTATTAATTGTACAAAGTAACTTTGAAATACTGACATGTCAATAAAAAGCAAAAATCATGAAACTGCCTTATTTACTTTAGCCATGTTATGCATGGGAATTTCCTGGAGAAAATAATTATGTTTGGAAGAGTTAGTGGTAAAATGAAACCAGTCCATTAGAGAATATGGTGGTTGGACACCAATGTAGCTGACACTAGCCAGAACATAGAAAAACACAAGTAGTGCAAGACTGGAAGAGGTGAAGCGGTGCAGCCCATAGGATCACCAAGAATCTGACATAACTGAATGGATAATATCAGCAGCAGCTTGGAAGTTTCTTCAACCTAACCTTTAAGAAATCCAGCACAAGGAAAAAAAAAAACATTGTAGAAAGACTTTTTCTTTATGCATCTTTTCCTGGTGTAAACACATCATTATGTGATGAAATAAGTTAATATATCCAAATATATGGTGTCTCAAATGGGAGAGAGAGAAGTGATGTTGAATTGGTGCTTGATTTACAGTGTCTCACATTTAAGTGGCTGCACTTTTCATGGAAAAGTTAGGAGAAGAGATAGAAACTTTCATGCCATTTCTAGAACTGCTTCTATAGGAGTAATTGATTCTGACTAGAAGTGGCCTTCTTTTATAAAACCCTCCTTAATTGGTGATTTTTCAATTTGAAATAGTAAAAATTATACATGTTTTGGTATGATTGTATTTTATCTATCTATTCATCTATACGCTACTAAAACACTTGTATTCTGAATGTACTATGAAGAGATTGTGTCATGAGTTAAGCATATATAGGTTTAGTATACTACTAAAACTCTAATTCCAATAAATTTTAACTAGATGAAATTATCTATTGCAGACCAAATTTTTTTGAACTTCTCTCTCCCTCCCTCCCTCTCACATATCTATGTCTGTCTTTCTGTCTATCTATCTATCTATCTATCTATCTATCTATCTATCTATCTATCTATCTATCATCTTATATATAGTTTATAAGATAAAAGGGTAACAAATGAGTAACACTTTGAAAATATAAAATGAGTGTTGTATGCCCTGTATAGGTATGAGCTAGTAAATATGGAGAAAAGACAACAAAAAAACTTAATAGATATCATGGAATTCCATTTGGTAGGATTTGTAGGACTTGGAGATCTGCAAGTTCCAGTCTTCTGCCTCTTCTTACTTACCTACATTGCTACCATGGCTGAAAATATCATCATTATTTTGCTGGTTGTCACTGATCCTCATCTTGACACCCCATGTACTTCTTCCTGAGTAATCTCTCTTGCCTGGAGGTCTGCTACAGTTCTAATATCCTTCCAATGATGCTGACTAATGTCTTGTATGGTGAGCAGAAAACAATTTCTGTCACTGGCTGCATAATGCAACATTATCTTTTTGGTCTTTTTGGATCTTCAGAATATCTCCTAGCAGCAATGTCCTATGATAGATACGTAGCAATCTGTAAACCACTGCATTACACAATACTAGTTGCATATGGGATTAGAACTTTTTTGAAGTAGTAAATATTCCATTGCTTAGTTATATGATAATTCCAAATCATCTTGGTTGATTTGAATAAACAGACATATCTTCAGATGGGAGATTCTCTAAAACAGGGCTGTTAAACTCATGGCCTGTGGGCTGGATGTGTCATGTGCTGGCCACGCCCAGTTTAGTGAAGGGGAAAAAAGTCCTGATATGTCCTGTGACGCAGCTGGGATGATGTGAATTTGACACCCCTGCTCTAAACTAAGTAGGTATGGGGAGTGAAACTTCAGCTAAAAAAGAAGAGTAAAAAAACTAATCTGAATCTCACTTTCTAATTTTAGTTAGCAGAGGAAATGAATAAATTATGAGAGATTTTAGTTTATCTTTAGAATGAATATTGGTTAATTGAATAGTGATATAAACACTATGTATATACTTCACTGGATTTCTCTTCAGTGACATTCTCCAGAAATAAACAAAAGCCAACAAAGTTCTGTTTTCTAAATGCAACATCTGATCCTTATCAGGTCTTGTTATATTAATTGATACGTTCTCAAATGATTTTTTTCTCAGGCTCTCCAAAGATGGAATTTTGTGGTTTATAAGATGAAATTATTAACATAAAAATTACTTTCATGCATTGTTATATATGTTAAGTTTATGAACTGTTTTACAACTGTGTTCCTTGGTTATGTTTAAAGCTAAGAAGTGCAAAAGTAGGTTCTGAGCAGCTCAAATAAATTTTGTATCATATTTGCAGGCATGGTAGTGTCAAAGCAAGAGAACCAAACAGAAATCACAGAATTCCATTTAGTAGAATTTGTAGGACTTGGAGAATGGCAAGTTCCAGTCTTCTGCCTCTTCTTACTTATCTACCTTGTTACCATGGTTGGGAACATCCTCATAATTTTGCTCATTGTTATTGATCCTCAACTTCACACCCCCATGTATTTGTTCCTGGGTAATCTCTCTTGCCTGGAGATCTGTTACAGTTCTAATATCCTTCCAATGATACTGGCCAACGTCCAGTATGGTGGGCGGAGAACAATATCTGCAATTGGCTGCATATTGCAACATTGTCTTTTTGGTCTTTTGGCAGCTACTGAATGTTGTCTCCTAGTGGCAATGTCCTATGATAGGTATGTAGCGATCTGTAAACCGCTGCATTACACAACACTAATGAACAATAGAGTTTGCCTCCAGTTTATAGCTGGATCATGGATTCATAGTTCATTTATTATGAGCAATAATTTTATATTTAATGGGTCAGTTAAAGTTTTGTGGCCCTAGTGAAATCAATCATTTCTTTTGTGAATTACATCCAATATTAAAGATAGCATGCAGTGACACTCACTTGATTGAACTTGTATCTATTTCTTTGTCTGCATTGTGTATCCTATTTCCTTTCTTCTTAACTTTGGCTTCTTATATTTTCATTATTTCTATTATAATGAAAATGTCATCTGTCAGTGGGAGAAAAAAAGCTTTCTCAACTTGCTCCTCACACCTCATGGTGGTATCTATTTTCTATGGCACAATGATCATTGTCTATGTGTTGCCCAAAATAGATGTATTGCAAAATATCAACAAAGTCTTTCAAACAAAGTTTTTCACTCAGCATGCTGTCACTGAAACAGGCTTAATTAGAAGCATTGTTAAAGTCTCTGTCTCCACTAGTAATAGAATAGAATATTTTATTTGACCAAGTGTGATTAGGCGCACAAGGTACAGATGTTCTCAGTGTATATACAAAGCAAAGCAAAGCAAAGCAAAGCAAAGCAAAGCAAAGCAAAGCAAAGCAAAGCAAAGCAAAGCAAAGCAAAGCAAAGCAAAGCAAAGCAAAGCAAAGCAAAGCAAAGCAAAGCAAAGCAAAGCAAAGCAAAGCCAGTTTATTCTTTCTCCTAATGTCTTTGATCCAGTGGGGAAATATAAAATTTGTTACTACCGTTCTGTGGGTGTGGCTTGGTGGTGGTGGAGTAATGTGACTGGGTGGGCATGGTGAACTTTTTTTTTTTTACTTTTAAAAGCATTTTTTCTACAACCTTAAGAGTGCTTTTAAAAATGCTTTTAAATGCTTTTAAAAGCCTCTGACAATCAGGCAACTCAGCTGGGATCATCAGAGGCTTTTAAAGGCTTTTTCCCCCTGCCCCCCTCCCCATGCCCAACTGAGCCCCGCGATCATCAGATACTTTTTTTTTAACTTTTAAAAGCATTTTTTTTGGCTGAAGAGGTTGTAGAAAAAATGCTTTTAAAAGTAAAAAAAAGTGCCTCTGATGATCGTGCGGCTCAGCTGGGCATGGGGAGGGGGGTGGCAGGGATTTTTGCTACCGTTCTCCGAACCACCCACCACTATCGATACCAGATCGGGTGATCCGGTCTGAACCGGGAGCATTTCACCCCTGCTTTGATCCCTTTTAATCCCCAAGGATTTTATTTCCTTAAAAACTTTCTGAACCTGCTCTTCACACTTCCTAGTGGTGTCTATTTTCTTTAGCACAATGTTGATTGTCTACATATTGCTCAAAATAGATGGATTGTGAGAAATCAACACAGTATTGTCTCTGTTTTATACAACCCTGACTCCTTTATATACCATGTACAAAATAGGGAAGTAAAAGCTTTTTTAAAAAAGCAGTTGCTTAATTGTATGGAATTAAAAGAATGCATTGCTGTAACTTAATATGATAATTTAGGTTGATAGTAGTTTTAATCTCATTCAGTTTGGAATGTTAGTTTTATGTGCTTTATTTGTCAAATGTCTCTCTGTTATATAGTCCAGGCATTTCTGTTCAAGACCTGATATATAACAATTCTGAAACTGAGAATTTAGGAAGTATTTAAAAAAACTACTTCTGTTTGAAAAAAATGTCTTTCTGTTTGTAAAGATTAAGGAAGTAATTTCATCTGAGAGTTTTATTAGATATCAGGTTCATTAAATATGTAATTCTTTTTTAAAAAAGAAATATATTGCTATGGATTTCAAATGAGTTACATATGCTTTTGAAGTTCTGTGGCTATAGAAAGGGAAAAGCAGGAATATGAACAAGCTGAATGAAGTAAACACTAGATGGCACTGCAGTCTTGTAAAAGCCTTTATTGCAAAAAGCAGGTTAGTTTTTCCCATCCAAAGAATGAAGACGAGAATAAGAGAATAACAGAGTTGGAAGATCTTGTAGTTCAACCCTCCTTATGCAGGAAACCCTATACCATTTCAGACAAATGGTTGTCCAATGTTTTCTTAAAAACCTCCAGTTTTGGAGCACCCACAACTTCTGGATGCAAGTCTTTCTACTGATTAATTCTGTCAGTTAAATTAACTGTAAATTAAAAAATAATTCATGAAAATTCATTTGGATTTTACCTAAGGAAATGTTAGAGCCTTGGTAGTACAGTGGTCTAAGGCACCCTGTTATTAAGCTGGTTATTAAGACCAGATGCCTGCAATTACTGCAGGTTCGAATCTCGTCAAGGCTCAAGGTTGACTCAGCCTTCCATCCTTTCTAAGGTAGGTAAATTGAGGATCCAGTTTGTGGGGCCAATAAGCTGACTTTGTATAAATATACAAAAGAATGAAGGCTATTGCTTAGTGCATTGTAAGCCGCCCTGAGTCTCCAGAGAAGGGCGGCATATAAATCAAATTTTTAAAAAAATGTTTTTGGGATACTTTCTGCAGAACTTTGTGCATCTTTCCGAACAATTTATGATGGAATCTATAAGTTAATATAAGTTTTTAATTAAAGACAAAAGATAAAACACAAAACTACACCCAGTGTATAATACAAAATAGGGAGAAGCAGAGGAATTTTTTCTTCATCTTCAGGTCTTCCAAAATTCTCTTTGCATTGGCACTGGCATTGTTTCTTCCAAGTTCCTGATTGCGTAGTCCACAAATGGTTGCCATATCCTCCAAAATATATTTTCTTTCAATAGTCGTTTTTTGAATTTTATATCACACGTTAACTTATCATTAAGAGCAATTTTCCAAACTTCTCTGAACCATTCATTTATTTTGTATTCAATATTCAATTTCCAGTATCTTGTAATCACAATTCGTCCCATAATGACCAATATCCTTACAAGCTCTCTTTCATCAATTGTTAACACCTTGTCATTCAACTTTAATATGAGGATGGTATCTACTCCCAACTTTACCTTCTTTTTAATTATTTTACTAGATTCTTCTTCTATTCGTAACCAAAAATTCTTCACTTTACGACATCCATACCACATGTGTTTGTATGTCCCATTCTCCACTTTACATCTCCAACATAACTTGCTAGCACTTTTATTCATTTTATATAATCTTATTGGGAACAGGTACCATTTCCAGATAACTTAACAACTATGCTCCTTTATTCTTATTGATAAAGTCCTCATTATTCTACTATTCCAATTCAAAATCCATTCCTGTTCTGTAATATCTGTTTCTAAATCTTTTACCCAATTATCTTTCATCACCATTTGTAAATTACTATCCAAATTAATAATTTTATATACCTTACTGACCAATCCCTTAATTCCAATTTCTTCCATTCCTAATTGGGATACTATTTCTTCAAATTCCGTTTTTAACCTTTCTGCCCTCGTTTTATCCTTATATTTCTTATTCCAATTATTAACCTGTATCTTCTCCCACCAATTCAATTTCCACTTTTCATATATTTCCTCTTTTTTAAAATCATCTCTTACCACATTTATCCATTCTTTTATTCCTTCCAGATGTTTCCTCTCCCTATTTAAATTTATGGGAAAATCCCCATCTTCCAAATTCCCCAATTGTAATCTGTCTGGAATCAAGTTTCTGTCAATTTTTTCAACAAACTATTTAACAAATCATTTCTAACTTTAATTTTTTCCACTATATTCTCCATAAAATATATTCTTCCCCATTTTTCAATTTCTCCCAACTCCAATTTTCCCCATAATTCGTTTCGACCAACAATTATTTTAACTACAGTCCTCACTTGAAAGGATCTATAATAACTAATCAATTTAGGTATCCCAAGACCTCCTTCCTTTTGATTTTGATACCATAATTTTTTAACTATCCTAGACCTTTTATCACCATTACAAAATTTGTCGATTTTTTTTTTTTGATATAATTCCATATCCTTTTCAGAGATATATATTGGGAGCATTTCAAATAGGAAATTGAATTTCGGTAATAACATCATTTTACTTAATGCCACTCTACCAAACCAAAAGAAATTTAATTTCTTATACTTCCCGATTTTCTCATCAATTTCTCTTATCAGTTTGTCATAATTCAACTTTTTCATTTTATTTATCTTTGTTGATAATATTATTCCTAAATATCTTATATTTTCTTTAACTTTTATTCTGAATTGATTTTTAAATTTCTCTTTTCCTTTTTTTATATCCCAATTTAATAACATTTCTGATTTAGCCCAATTTATAGATAATCCAGTAAACTCTTCAAATTCCTCTAAATGCATCTTAATCTTTTGAATATCTTTTTCTGGATTTTTCATTACAATCAGGGTGTCATCTGCATACAAATTAATTTTAACACCTTTATATCCAAGAATATCTTTGTCTTCTTCTATTTTTACTGCTAAGATCTCCATAGCTAGTAAAAACCATGCTGGGGATAAAGGACACCCTTGTCTTGTACCCGCTTCCAGAATTATCTCTTTTGTTAAAATCCCATTCACTTTTACTCTGGCAACCCCCTTTTGATATAATTTTGAAATAACTTGAGTAAATTTATCTCCAAATCCATAAACCTTAATCAATTCTATAATCGTTTCCCATTGAATTGAATCAAATGCTTTAAATATATCCAATGCTAATATTCCTATTCTATCCTTATTATATTCTGCAATATTTATAATATTCAAAACTCTCCAGACTATGTCTGACATATATCTACCTTTCACAAAACCTATTTGATTACTATTTATATATTTGTCTATAAAACTATTTAATTTTGAGCCCATGTTCTCTAGTAAAATTATTGTTAGATTGTTTTTTTTTTAACTCAGGTATAACCACTTTCACTGATAAAAAATAACCAAATTCCTAATGTAATTAGAATTCAGTATGTGCTTAGATTATTGTGTACTAGAAAATAAAGCTCCCCAAAAAGGTTTAAAAAATCAAAAAGATAGAATGATATAAGAAAAAAAAAAGAAGAAGAAGAAGAATAGATTAGGAAAAGAGAGAGAGAAAAAAAATTATTTCTGATCATCTTTACAACAGTTAAAAACACTTCACACATTTCTACCAGGGGTGAAATGCTCCCGGTTCAGACCGGATCACCCAATTTGGTAGTGATGACGGCAGGTGGTTTGGACAACTGGTAGCAAAAATCCCTGCCCGCCCCCTATGCCCAGCTGAGCCACGCGATCATCAGAGGCTTTTTTTTCTTTTAAAAGCATTTTTTATTTGGCTGAAAAAATGCTTTTAAAAGTAAAAAAAAAAAAGCCTCTGATGATCGCGTGGCTCAGCTAGGATCAGGTAGAAAAACAGAGACCACCTTTGTTGGGAAGGTAACCGCATTCTGTGCGCCTTTGGAATTTAGTCATGCTGGCCACATGACCATGGAGACGTCTTCGCACAGCTCTGGCTCTTCAGCTTTGAAACGGATATGAGTACTGCCCTCTAGAGTCAGGAATGACTAGCACATATGTGTGAGGGGAACCTTTATCTTTAGCTAATAACTTTCTATATCTTCTCCTCAGCTTGATGGTCATATAGAAAATTATTCTGAAAGCCTTTTTCTTTAGTCAGAAGGAACCGCACAGAATCACAACCTCTGAATAATAGTGCCCAACCTACAAAGTAAAAATTGCCTTTTCTCTAGGTAAAAAACAGTTCTCTGACGAGATTGCTTAAACTGTGATGGATTGAGCACTTGGCTATGAATTCCAAGCTGCAGTGTATCAATAAGACTTTTGCATATCTTTCAGTTGTTGTGCTGGTCGCCTGCCATGCCTTTGTGACCTTCAAGTGGGGCTGCCCTTGAAAGCCTCTTGACTGCACCTTTGGTTACAGAATTAATCCATTCAGGGGATTGTACAATTTTCCAGCTGGATCAGAGCCTGGAATGTCCAAAAATCTTAAGATTCACAAATACAAATGAAATCTAGCATATTCTACAAATGCAAGCTACTAGATTTTGCATTGACTAATGCTTAGTGAGGGTATGAATTGGTGCAAGCATGTAATACTAATAGGAAAGGGGAATATATGGACAGGCAATTATTTATAGTCACTAAATAATCTTCTTTGGGTGAAGTGGAAAAAGAAAAAAATGTAAGTAAAATGTATTCATAATTTAATTCTATATCAAAGAAATGTATATTATGTTTATCTGAGGGACTGTAATACATCAACACATTTGATTAATGCTTCTATCATGTGCAAATGACTGGTTTTTTTAAAAGTGAGGAAGTGAGACATGTGCAGATCTGTATATTGGGGAAACAAAACAATCACTACATAAAACAATCACATGACACAATGTAGGAGAACAAACTCATCAAGACAAGATCCAGCAGTCCATCTGCATTTAAAAGACAAAGGCAACACTTTCAAAGCCCCCATTTGCTGGTTTGAAATAGGGGTCAAAGAGGCCATCTATGTTAAAATTGAACATCCTTCTTGTTCTATTTGAAGAACGAGGCGTGGAGACGAGGCTAGGCAAAACCTTTATTAACAGAACTCTAACAAGGCACACTGGAACCACCACACAACAACAACAGAGGAGATCTGCCTATTGACAGATGCATAAAAACCAAGCTGTCAGAAAGGGACCAATAGCGCGGCGTGGATTCTCCCGCTTCCAGCCTGCCGCGTCATAGCCAATCAGGGCAGGGCAGTAACAGAAGGCAGCTTTTGCCGGGTCGCAGCGTGCGAGGACTTAACACTCCTTCCCACCCGAATGGCACATGCGTAGTCCTTCAAATACGTTGGTCGACGTCGGCTCCGCCCAGACCTCCTTAGTACAGGGGCGGCGACCGATGGGGGCAGAGTCGGCTTGCTGTCTTCTTCGGATCTGGTAGGCCGAGACTGCGCCACGGGCGGAACTTCGGATTGCGCGGGGAAACCCAAACGAACAGGTGAGTTTGCCGACGAGAACGCATCGGTTTGAAACTTAAGCGGTTGCGGGTCTGGTTGAGACGTTGGCGGATGCGGCCTGTGTACATTGCAGTCGGGCGCTCCGTGTGGTTGTGTGGAGTCATCCGGCGGTGTGACCTGCTCACAGAGGCAGTCTGTCTCTGGAAGGACCCTCCTCCGCAGTTGGTTCACATGCCGTTGCCAAATGCGACCATCGTTGAGCTGGACCCTATAAGAGTAGGGGCCGGTTAGTTGACTAATGCGGCCCGGAACCCACTTAACATTAGTCCCAAAGCTTTGGGCATACACGGGGTCCCCTACATCAAAGACCCAGCAGTGGGAGGAGTCCCTTTTGGGGGTGTCAGGTGCGTAAGCCGGGTGGAGGCGATCTAGCATTGTTCGGAGCCACCGGCCCATGAGTAATTCTGCTGGGCTGACCTTGGTGCCAGGGCAGGGAGTAGAGTGTTGGGCCAGGAGATATTGATTAATTTTTTGATGCCAGTTAGAAGAGCCCAAGCGGCTCAATGCTTCCTTCGCTGATCTCACGGCCCGTTCCGCCTGGCCATTGGCGGCTGGATGGAATGGGGCCGTGGTCGTGTGTTGTATGCCCAGTTTGGCCACAAACTGCTGGAAGGGTGCCGACGTAAACTGTGGCCCGTTATTGGTGACGATGGTGTCGGGTAGGCCGTGCGTTGCGAACAACCTCTCCAGAACCCTGGTGACTGCCTCGGTCGTCGTAGTAACCATAGTGGCCAGCTCTACCCATTTGGAGTAGGCATCTACGACGACCAGGAATGAGTGTCCTAAGAAGGGGCCGGCGAGATCCATATGGATGCGTGCCCAGGGAGCCCGGGGGCCGTCCCATTCCCTAACGGGAGCCGCTGGAGGAACCGGCCTGGACAACTGGCACTGGGGGCAAGTGGCGACCCACTGCTCGATCTCCCCGTCCAACCCTGGCCACCACACGTAACTGCGGGCCAGGCCCTTCATGCGGACTATTCCCGGGTGTGAATCATGAAGATGGGCCAAGACGAGGCGCCGCAATTCCAGGGGAATGACAACTCGGTTGCCCCAAAGAAGACAGCCCTTAAGGGTAGACAGCTCGTGTTGCCTACGCAGATAGGGAACAAGCTCGGCCGAAACTGGCCCCTTAGGCCAACCCCGGCAGACCCAATCTAAAATCAGGGAGATGGTAGGGTCCGCAGCGGAACCCGCGCTGATGTCAGTAGCAGTAATCGGGAAATCGAAGTCCTCAATGAGCAGGACTGATGTTGTGGGAGCTGGGTCTGCGTCAGCGGCCGGTACCGGCCAGCGGCTGAGGGCATCTGCATGCCCGATGGCCGAGCCGGGCCGGTGCACCAGATGGTAGGAATAAGCGGCCAGGAACTCGACCCAGCACGTCATGCGGGGCGATAAGATGACAGGTGTTTGCCTTTCCCCGGAGAGAAGGCCCAATAGGGGCTTATGATCAGTGATGATAGTGAAGGGGCGGCCATAGAGATAGTCATGGAACCGCTTGACCCCGGCGACCAACGCCAGGGCCTCGTGGTCCAACTGACTATAGTTCCTCTCCGGTGCGGATAATGTCTGTGAATAAAAAGCCACCGGGGCCTCAATGCCAGAAGGTAGAACATGGCTCAAAACGGCGCCTAACCCGTAAGGGGAGGCATCGCAAGTCAAGGACAAGGGAATGCTGGCATCATATTGGGCTAGCACCGCCTGTGACGTCAGCGCGTCTTTGACAGCCTGGAATGACACGGTAGCGGCGCGACTCCAGACCCAGGGCGCCTTGGAATCAAGGAGGCGGTGCAGGGGTTCGGCCAAAGTGGCCTTATGAGGAAGGAATACCGAATAGAAATTAAGAAGGCCGAATAAAAGCCTGCAATTCCGCCTTGCATGTTGGCGTGGGGGCATGCTTAATGGCCGCTACTTTGGATGGGGTGGGGTGGATTCCTTGGGCGTCAATGAGGAACCCAAGGAACTCCACCTGTGGTACCCCGAAAACTCATTTTGACTTCTTGAGATGGAGACCTGTGCCGCGCAAATGGGTCAAGACGACCCGGAGTTTGGCGAGGAGATCAGCCTGGTCTCCAGCGGAGACCAGGACGTCATCAAAATAAGGTACGACCCCGGGAATTCCCTGAAGCAATCGTTCCATGATGCTTTGGAAAATTCCCGGGGCAACACTCATGCCAAATTGGAGCCGGGTGCATTTAAATGCACCCCGGTGTGTGACTATGGTCTGAGCCATGGCCGTAGGCTCATCAACAGGAAGCTGTTGATAAGCCTGGGCCAGGTCCAGCTTGGCAAACACCCGGCCTCGGCCCAGCGAATGCAGCAATTGCTGCACCACTGGCACCGGGTATGGGTTGGCTTGCAACGCCCTGTTTAGGGAACATTTATAGTCGGCGCAGATCCTAATGGATCCGTCCTGCTTCAGTGGAATGACAATCGGGGTCTCCCAACTAGAATGATCAATGGGAACTAAAATCCCCTGGGCAATGAGCTTATCAAGCTCCTTATCTACCCGTGGCCGCAGGGCCAGCGGCACCCTTCTAGGCTTGAGGCGAACGGGCACTACTTGGGGATCCAGATTAAGTGATATGGGCCGGCCTGTGTACTTGCCAAGTTGATCAGAGAAAACGTCAGCGAACTCCTTAGCCAGGGTGGACGACACATCAAGGGACGTCGCATACATGCCCGAGATAGTTAAATTCAGGGCGACAAACCAATCTAGCCCGAGTAAGCTAGGCAAATTGTCCCTCACAACGATCAAGGGCAGCAAACCGGTGAATGACTGGTAGGACACCCTGAAATCGCCATACCCCAAAGTGGGGATAGCCTTCCCTTGATAGTCCTTTAAAAGGACAGGGCACGGCTTAAGCCGTCGGCGGGACACCCTCGGCAGTAGCTTAGTAAGAGTGGACCATGCTATGAGGGACTTGGAGGAGCCGGTGTCGATCTCCATATGACACGCCGCTCCTTCTAGGACTACGGTGAGGTAAAGTTTGTTGGCGGAAGAGGGAGAAACGGCGTGGCTCACAGCAACATCGAGCAGGTCTTCGTAGCGGTCTACGGCAAAACACTCGTCGCGGCGGACAGCTGTCTTCTGGGCCCGGCGGCGATCCATCCGTGGGGTGGTCAGAGCCTCAGACATAGGGTTCGGTGCTCTGCAGACCCTCGAAAGGTGACCTCGTTTTCTGCAGCGGCGGCATACGACCGATTTGAAACGGCAGTCGGCTCTGCGATGGTCACCGCCGCATCCCAGGCAGTAGCCCTGTGATAGCTGCTTGGGCTTGACCGATGTCCGAGGTTTTCGACGGGTAGCCTTAAGGCGGCCCACTGCCCCATCATCGTCAGAGGAGTCGACAGGGTCTGACTCCTCATAATGGACAGACAAAGGCTTGGCAGCGGATGATGAGGGCAACTGGAACCTCTGAATTTCTGCGGCTGAATGGCCGGACATTTCAGCAGCCCTCGCTTCGTCCAGGGCTACCTGGAGAGTCAGTTCAGACCGGGCCAGCAGCCGCCGCTGTAGCTTCAGATCCTTGATTCCGCACACTAACTGATCCAACAGCATTTCGTCTAAGTCACGAAAGTCACAGTGGATAGCTGCAGACCTCAGTGACGCCATGTAGTCATTCACGGATTCGCCCTCAGTTTGTGTGCGCTGCCAAAAGGCGTGACGGCGCGCAATGCGGGACGGAGCCGGGGAAAAATGGTTTTTTAATTTGTCCAGCAAGGTCTCCCAAGGCACATCAAAAACTTGCTGAGGGGCGGCTAACGCCCTGGCGGTGCCAAAAATCTCACTCCCACATGAGCTGAGGAAGTAACCTCGCTTGCGAGCGCTGGAGAGATCTGTTAGTGCGTTTGCCTGTAAAAAGCACTCAAAACGTTCCATATACGTGTCCCATGTCTCAGACGCTGGCACGAACGGCGAAAACACCGGCAGGAAAGTAGACATGGTCGAAGTTAGCAGGCAACTACTAAAAAAAGTTAGGTAGCCGTCGCCTCAGAATCCCACCTTCGTCGCCAATGTTCTATTTGAAGAACGAGGCGTGGAGACGAGGCTAGGCAAAACCTTTATTAACAGAACTCTAACAAGGCACACTGGAACCACCACACAACAACAACAGAGGAGATCTGCCTATTGACAGATGCATAAAAACCAAGCTGTCAGAAAGGGACCAATAGCGCGGCGTGGATTCTCCCGCTTCCAGCCTGCCGCGTCATAGCCAATCAGGGCAGGGCAGTAACAGAAGGCAGCTTTTGCCGGGTCGCAGCGTGCGAGGACTTAACACTTCTCTCAACAGAGGGAGAGGGATATGATATCAGCGATCTCCAGTCTACAACAGTCTTTTCAGCAGTTCCACATCCATTTGCACACTCATGTGACCTTCAGAATACAGATAAAGTGGCCTCAACGACTCTCTAAAAAGAATGTAAATAGCCAGCTGTCTGCAAGGAATATAAATCCTCCAATTCCCCACCATCCAGTCAAAACTGAAGAAGCTTCTTGGATGAGAAGCAAAATACAAGAAATTCCAGTTGCCTCTTGAAAAAAGCACCTTTGGGACTCATTGCCTATTTATAGAAAGTTGTATAAATTAAGAGAAAATGCATACAGAATGACCATATAGTACAAGATATTGTATACCAGTTGTTACAATTTCTTTTTGACTTTTCTAATATCTATATAATCAGGAGAAATACCCAGAATAAAATATAACCATATTAAGACAAAAAGTAATAATGATAGATTTTTACCCAGATTAATATTTCTACAAAGAACAATTCAGGATATACAATGGTACTTTGTGTTGCTGGAAGTCCCCATTTGCCTGAAGCCCAGTTTATGAAGTTGTGGTTTCATTTCTGGAAGGTTTTCTGCCCAGCCCATTTATGTCCTTGAAGAAACCTCTAAGAAATTTACCCTGGGGAAAAACTTCTCTTGGTTTCTCTTGGAGTTAACCCAGACATATCATGCAGATACTATAATATCTTACATATAAAAGTTTTTCTGGGTGATATACCACCTCATTATTTTCTGCCACTCATGTAATTCTTGTTGAATGGATCAAATGCTATCAGCAGAGATATACCATATTTTTTGATGTATAAGACTCACTACCCCCCAAAAAAGTGGGTGGAAATGCCTGTGCATCTCATACAGTGAATGTTGCCAAAGCTCCTTCCACCCACCGGCCACTACCTGCTGGCCTCTGCCTCCCAGCAATTTGCCTCCTTGCAGCAAACAGCAAACAGCCTGGTCAGCTTCAGCACAGCTTAATTTAGCAAGAGGAGCTGATTGGCTTTTGGATCTGCCTCCCAGAATACCACCTATCAGCTGTTCCAGGCTGCGGGGATTGCCATCACCCATCACTGCCATTGCTGCCCATCACTGCTGCTACCTATCACTGTCTCTGTGCACCCCATTTTGGCCTCCATGAATCACATTTTTGGCCTCCGTGTGCCTTATTTTCAGCCTCTGTGTGCCCCATTTTTAGCCTGTTCCAGGTGGCGGGGATAGATGGCAGTGGCAGCAATCCCAGCCACCTGGAACGGGCCAAAGGTGGGGTGTGCTGAAGCTGAAAATGGGATGTGTGGAGACCAAAAATGGGGCGGGCGGAGGCAGCGGCGATGGGCGGCATTGGCAATCCCTGCAGCCTAGAACAGCTGATAGGTGGTATTCCAGGAGGCAGATCCAACCGCCAATCAACTGCTTGTACTAAATCAGGCTGTGCTGAAGCTGCTCAGGCTGTTGGTTGTTTGCTGCAAGGAGGCAAGTTGCTGGGAGGCAGAGGCAGATATTTTTTCTTGTTTTCCTCCCCAAAAGCTAGGTGTGCCTTAGAATTTGGAGTGTCTTATAGTCTGATTTTTGGGGTGTCTGGAGGCTGGGAGACACATGTGCATGTGCAGAGGGGTTGTGTGCACTTGTGTGGGGTGGTGGGGATCATATGTGTGAGGGTGGGGGGAGCATTGGAGGGTGCATAATCATCCAGGAAGTAATGTATTCTTATGTTTATGGCAAGTAACATTTTATAGTCCAAGATATTCCTTTCCACAAAGATCAAAATGAATGACCAGTAGAATCAAATACTGATTTTTACAATTGTCTGAGAGAGATTGCAAGATACTAGAGTATGGATGGTAAATATATGGATATATTCCTGTGATGGCGAACCTATGGAACATATGCAACAGCTGGCATGCAGAGCCTTCTCTGTGGGCACACAACCTGTTGGCCAGCTCAGGTTCACCACTCAAGTGTGCCCACAAGCCTCCCACCAGCCAGCTGATTTTTGGGGTGTCTGGAGGCGGGGAGACACATGTGCATGTGCAGAGGGGTTGTGTGCACTTGTGTGGGGTGGTGGGGATCATATGTGCGAGGGTGGGGGGAGCATTGGAGGGTGCAGCAGGCCCTCCAGGGCCCATTTTTGGGCCCAGGAGGCTGCAGGGTGGCCTGCTAGGCAAAAAATGGGGACTAGGGGGTTGTGGCATGCATGCCAACAAAGAGGGCACTGGGTGCTACGTGTGGCACACGTGCCATAGGTTTGCCATCATGGGTCTACGTGCTCATTTTGATGATTTTCATCCCATCTGGCTGCTCTGGAACAAGCAGTCCATATCCAACCTCCAATTAATAAATAACATATATGACTTTTTTTTTTAAAAAAAAATCTGTGTATGGATGTTTGTCAGATGAGCACTAAGGATGAATTTGTTGAGAAATATTCAAATATGCAAATTGCTTAACGCATTGTAAGCCGCCCTGTGTCTCTGGAGAAGGGCGGCATATAAAAATAAAAGAAAAAAAATAGATCAACAAATTATAAATCTCTAAACAAAACAGAAATCTAAAGGGAAGTTGTTAATGCTAGATAATTCATTATTTATTTATGGGATTCATTATTTATTTGTATCAAAAATGAGCAAATTAGCAAATTAGCAGCAAATCTCCCAAGATTAATTATTTTAAATATTTATGAAAAGCATTTAAGAAACATTTCTGTCTCATTGAAGGAGACATTCAAATTTGTCCAGCATGGAAGTTTACCAATAATTTGAAGAAATAGTAGAACTAAGTTCTAGAACATCTATTATATGCCAGTTACTTGTAACAGACAAGTTTCAATCCAACTTCAGTATTTTTGTATATTTTGGGAGGAGAATGTCCTCTTTCATTATATAGTTTTGCATAAAGACATTTTAAGGCTTCCCAAATTGTGCTAAACTGTAATAAGGGTTTATTATGGTTCATCATGCTTTGAGAAGACAACCCTTATAGCTGGGAATCATGATTTTAGTGTGGATCCAGCCACTGTGATTTATTCAACAATCTATTTTTTTAAAAAATTGTAGATTTTGGTAATGTCTTTCTCCAGCCCTAGCATCATCCCTCCAAAGAATTTTGGATACAGAGAAAGTATTTCCTCTTTTGCTCATTCTAAGCAACTAAAGGACAAGTTTTGTTTTTTTAGGAAAGATAATCTTTTGGATACTTGCGAAGGGATATCTCTACTTCTCTGAGTCATAGTTAGCCCTGGAATATTATAAAACTGGTTAAAGAAAAACATTTGCAGAACAAGGTGATTACTGAAGGTCTAAAGGGAAACTATTTTCCTTTATGCAGGAATAGAGTCAGCAAAGAGCTTATGTTTCCAAAGTTGGACTATTCCATACAATATTGAAAACTCTTGGCTTTCACATTCTCTCATTGTAAAGGAAGCAAAGAGGAGAAAGAAAGGCCATATTTACATAAACCAACTAAGATTTTTACTATCATTCATTTTTTTTATTGAAATGTTTTACAGAAAAAAAAATGTTCCCCCCCCCATATTCCCCCCACCCTTTCCCTCCCCTCATCCCTCCCTCCCACCAAGACTTCCCAGAGCAAAATACAAGGTATTTCATTTAACAATCATAAAATAGATTAACCTACCTATCCTCAGACTATTAACTCCCACCCTGAAACCTTAACTCCACTATAGATAACATAATACTTCTAATACTTGATGTTCATTCATAAGCTATTTGATATTTTCTTGAAAATTCTTGGCTTTCACATTCTCTCATTGTAGAGGAAGCAAAGAGGAGATAGAAAGGCCATATTTACATAAACCAACTAAGATTTTTACTATCATTCTTGATGTAAAGTGATCAAGAAGAAGTAGTGGAGAAAGAAAATAAAGATCCTTCAGCTATCTAATCAACCAGCATGAACCACTGATCAGCTTTTGAGGACAGAAGTACATGACATCATGTATTCTATTTGCCCCTGGCCTATCAGGGTGACTGACCCTACCTGACCTTTCCTGCTACACATTGAAAAATGTGCTTTCTAACTTACGTTGGGATACATGATGCAACTTTCCCTTTGTGGTTCATTTTATTGTGGGAAACATCTCTGCTCCAACTGGCTACTGCGTACTAGGATAAGAATACTTCTCTCTTTCAGTGAATCTGTTCAGTGAATAATATAGCTATTATTTCTAACAAGTCTCTTAAGAAACAATGAAATGTGGATGTATTTTTAATCAGATGAAATTGACTAGAATATCTATAGAGTATATATATTATGTGTAGTATACTTTGAGCATTTTGAATAATATGATTTGTGGAACAAGTTGATTAAGGACCAACCAGAGGAAAATGTTTTAATGAATGTTGTAATAGGGCTGTGCTTCAGTTTCATTCCTTCAAAAATTTGGATTTGGCTTACCATAACCATCAGAAATCATGGTTTCAAATATAGAAAAGAGAAATGGAGAAAACAAAATTTGTGTGAAAAACTGACTAATAATACTAATAGTATTACTACTACTAATAATAATAATTAGTCATATATCTCTCCCAACTAAAATTATTCTTCTAGATACAGTATATGAGTGGAATACTTGTGAACATTAGTTATCCACAATTCCTGAAATAAGTATTTATTACACAGATACATAGACATACAGAGACAGAAAGAAGTTTTCAATATTTTGGATTTAAACATGTCTTTTAAAAAATATATTTTAGATCTGATGAGACATTTCATGAATTAAGGAAATGCTAGATACAGAAAAGGAAAACCAGACAGCTATTCAAGAATTCATTCTTTTGGGTTTGGAGACTTTTCCGGAGCTGCAGATTCTTCTTTTTGCGTTCTTTTTGGTGATTTATCTGATGACAATAACTGGAAACCTTCTCATCTTTCTGCTAGTTGTGTCAAATCAACATCTTCATACCCCAATGTATTTTTTCTTGGAAAATTTATCATGGCTGGATGCTTGTTATAGCTCCACCATCTTGCCCAAATTGTTGGCCAATTTGTTATCTGGTGATAGAACTATAACTCTACATGGATGCCTAGCCCAATGTCATTTATTTGGAATTTGTGCAGCCATAGAAACCTATCTTTTATCTGCAATGTCTTATGATCGTTTTGTGGCAAATTGTAGACCTTTGCTCTACAATTCTATCATGAACACAAAATTTTGTTTCCAGCTTATAGCTGGAACATGGATAAATAGTTTGATATTCAATGGCATTATGGTGGGTCTCATGGATCCATTTCCCTTCTGTAGCTCCAATGTCATAGACCATTATTTTTGTGATTTCCTTCCACTGGAGAAATTGTCTTGCAGTAATAGAAATTTTCTTGAACCCATTGCCTTCTTCATGACTGTTATTTTTACAATAGCCCCTTTTCTATTAACTCTCATCTCTCACATCTGCATTATTGGCACCATCATCAAAATCAAATCCAACACTGGAAGGCAAAAAGCCTTTTCAACCTGCTCCTCTCATCCCATGGTAGTTTGCCTCTATTATGGCACATTAATCATTGTCTATGTGTTGCCAGACTCTCCCATTCTGAGACCTCTCAATAAAATCTTCTCCATTTTTTTATACAGTGATGACACCTTTGGTGAATCCCCTAATTTACTCTTTAAGAAACAAAAAAATTCACAAAGCCCTATGACACTTTACAGCAAAGTGATTATTTTGGGCCAAAGTTATCCCAAACTATCAGTTGGTGCTTAATTCATTAGCTAATATTAAAGCTGTATCTCAATAAAAGATATTAAATAAAAGATATTTAAATATTTAATTATTTAAAAGGGAAGATACTGAATATGATCATGGTAGGAATATCTATAAATACCAGGATTGAAACACACTGACTTCCACCTCTTTCTTTCTTTTTCTTTTTTTTCTAATTAATATAATTTTATTAAAGTTTTTAAAAAACAAAGAAACAAGCAAACAAACAAGAAACAAAAACATATATTTACATCTTCTTTTCAACGTCTTCGCATCAGTAATCCATATTTACACATTTTCTCTTTCTTAGCTTAATCTATCTTTTATACATATATTTCTAGTATATCATATATATATACACCGTTATAATATATTCTCTTAATCTAAATATTTTATTTACATTTAACATAAACGGGTACCTACTTTCCTTTCCACAATTTATATCTTCCCATTTGTTTCCATATCCCTCCACCTAATTTAACCATTAATTCCAGTTTAATTACCATTAACCAGTAATTCTTTCTTTTCACTGTATGATTCCTTTTAGCATATTTTTATTATGGATATTAGGAAGTATAATGTTGTATACAAACTTATGTTTCTTGTTTATTACTGTGTTTTTCAAAGTGTTTTCATACAATTATATACTCTGGATGTTGTACACATATAAAAAATAGTTCAGTTGGATTTTGAAAAAAATCTATACAACTAGAACATGTTTATTCTTTATCATATTTCTTGTGTTTTTTCCTGTATCTCTCTCATATATATTCTGAAGATAAAAATCAGGTGTAAAATTCATATATATTTGGTTTGAAGATGATTGTGAGGTTTAATTCACAACGTCTCTGTTCCAATAATATAGGAATAGAACATTTTAATATAACTCTAAAACACTTAAAATGTGCTCTAAAATTCCACATTTCATTGCTCAGTTTCAATTTTTAATATGAAAAATATCATTAAGTATCATAAAAATATCAAGATATCATGGTTCCTTTCTATCAATGTCCTCCTAACCCCTTTTAATCAGCTAAATTCTCCCTCTTGATTGATCAAGAGTAGTTTTTTTTTCCAGCATGTCAGTATTTTCAGAAACTAAGTATTTCCTGGATGAATTGTGCTTATCATAATTTATCTCCAATTATACACACCAATCAATGGTATTCTTGATTGAAAAATCTTGTGTATCCAGCTTAAATTCTGTTTTGTGATGGCTCATTAGCACATACTCTCCCCCTCATTGACCTTAGGTACTCAAGTTAGGAACACACCTGATCACAAATTAGAAGTATATCTTTAAGGCCTACTTCTTAAATTCTCCTAATGAACACGGTAGTTATATTTCTGTTGGCTCTCCTTGTTCACTCATACCAAATTGTCTTACTCCTTGGATTCTTACTACCTTATATATTATACATTCTTCATGTTCTGCAATAGCTTCTGCTTATCCTGTAAAAGCAATCACTGACTCACAATGGGTAATTGTCAGCAAGCATGTGAGAGATAGCAAGCATACCTATAGCTGGAGCACTGAGAATATCCATAAAACAAAGGACAAAATCATCGGATTACTAATTTTATATTTATTTATTTATATTTTAATGTATATAATTGAGTAAGCCACCCTTAAAGCAAATGGAAGACCGTATTTGATACTAAAATTAACAAACTATTAAGAACTTGAGTAATAACTATTAAGAACCAAAAGCAATAAACAAGTAAAAAGGGATCTGTTTGGTAGAAAACAAATAGTGCAAGCCTCTCCAAGTAAGAGATGGGAAGGTTACTATTAATAATAAACAATGACAGAATTTTAAGAATCTTTTCTGGGGGAGAGTGATGAGAATGAAACCTAAGGAAGGCAAATGGGGGAGTGATTGTATGAGATGCTGAGCGAGAGTGTTTAATTGTGTAATTGAAGAAACTTAGAGCAGCCCATGAAACTAGTTAAAAATGCAGTATTGAAATAATTTTATTATTTATATTTCTGTTCTTTCTCCTATCCTGTTATATTATCGATAGATTTAAAGAAAAGTGAAATCTCAAAGGAAAGGGAGGAATGTTAGAAAGAAGAAACCCATCAAGTAGTAATGGGCAGAGTAGAGATATTGTGGGAGATATTCAGGGGAGGGTTTCAAAACCCGTGTGCATGTGCAGAAGGTACATCCGGGCAGGTGGTGGAGCTTCCCGCTGCTGCTGCTACTGGTTCGCCCAATCTGGGGCAACCCATTAGCAACCCACCACTGGAGATACTGGAATATTTATTTTCCAATTGATACAATTCCAGAAATTCTAAGATCTTCAATATCCTATAAGTGATGGGAAATTTTTGAGTCTTTTCATGAAAGAAGATGAGTGGGCCAAATTTACCATGTGGGTGACATTCTTATTTCCCATGAAATTCCCACCAATTAAATTGTCTCTAGAAGCTACAACCTACATTATCCATTACAACAAAAGTGCATCTCCACTCTATAGAATTTAACTTCATTGTTTATTTATTTAACTTATATGCCATCCATCTCATCTACAGGCAACTCTAGGTGCCTTACAATCAATAAAACAAGACAAAACATGAATATATTAAAGCAATAAATATTAACCCTAAAATTATTGTAAATCCTATTCAGTAAGGGATACAACAATAGATCTTTTGTACTATCTATAATAATTTATATGGTTGACCATTAAATTTTCCCTGTGAAGAGTCTTTAATTCCATTTTTTTTCTTTTTCATACCACAATAGACACAAACAATTCTAAATAATTTCTAGAAGTAACATTTTGGATGCAGTATGTGGGAAATGTTCTTACTTTGTTCCCAAATGCCAAACTGTAAAGGTAGTCAAAAAGTTGCTTTTTCGCAGTTTAGGCAGTTACTTGTTTGTGAGGTGGTATGAGGTCACAATATTATTAATAATGTTTGCAACCATAATGAGAGGCTTCAGATGAAAAAGAAATTTAATTATTGATATTCCTAGTTTTTACCCCACAAGATTCCATTAGAACAGTATTTTACATTCATCCTAAAATTTATCCGCCTTTAAGACAAAGATTGGCAACCAGAGCTTTACAGACATCCACCAAGGTGTTTGCCACCTGATCTGAACACCAAAAATAAATACTGAAAGCAAAAATGTAATATAATTCTAGTGAACTTCAGAGCAGAATGCCAATCTCTGTCACTTTCATTTCCATGAATTCTTCCATGGCCTATAGAAGCAGAATATAGGGTGGGTGATGACATCACAGTGCTTTATTTAGAAGTGAGATTCCTGCTGACGTCCCTTCTCCCTACTAAGAAGGCAAAGGACCAATGATATAGGAGAAAACAATCTCAGGAAATAAGGATAGACTTGGATCTTTGCTTCTGTTAAACTTAATTTTAAATGTCTAGGAGACAACCAGCAACCTATATTGTCATTCTTACCTTACCAGGATCCTAGCATCCTCAACAAGGACGAAGCTCCCAATGTGAAGCTTTCAACTGAAAAGCTGGGCATACACTCAGATATAGCTCCTGTTGTGCAATGCTATATAGCACAGTGAAATGACAGCACAGAAAATGATTTATGACATTTTGTATTAAGTCATAATCTAGTATGTAGCTTTAATAGATGCTAGTTAGGCACCCCATAAACCTCAGAGCAACTGTAGCTTTGAATACCAAGGATTATAAAATAGAACAAGGGCCGTGAAAGGTGTCAGATGTCTCACACAATGTCTGTTAAATCAAAGAAAGAAAAAATGGGTGATGAAAGATTTAGGGAAGGCCCCAAATCTTCCAATGAAAACTGAACATACAGAATGTCCTTAAACTGCTAAATGGCTTGGGAGGAAGAGGGAGAGAGACAGAGAAAGAGAGAGAGAGAAGAGAAGAAAGGGAAGAGAAGAGAAAAGGGAAAAAAAGAGAAAAAAAAAGAAAAAAAAGAATGGAATGGATGCTTAACTGGCTTCCTATAGTTTTAATGAGGAATAGAGATAGAGAACAGAGGGAGGGAAGATGTTGAATTGAGAGGTAAATTAGAGTCCTCTAAGCTTATTAGAGATGTCATAGCATTATTTGAATTGTAGATAAAATGTTCCCACATGTTGGGAAAAATACCAAAATGCTGTCTTCACACCAGATGCTAAGTTTGGTGAGGAACTTTGGGGAGGGGTAGTGACTGTGTTGCTGCATGTCTAATATTGACATCCTCTGTGTTGCAATAATTCGAGGATCGGACTCAATAAATGATTCAGAAAAGTAGTATTCAAACAAAGTATTATTTATTTACAGTAGGCATTCTATATTCTCTGGATGATTGCAGATAGAAGCGAGGAGGAGGAGCATGTATGCCCTTTTATATCAATAAGGCGGGGTTAGAGGTAGGAGTGGTTACATATGAATACATTAAGGAAGGAAGAATAAATTAACCCTTGATATTCTATGTACATACATTTCCTATATTTAAGAATAAGGCATTTACCTGTGACAAATCCCCCTCTAAATGCCGATTCGACATACAACAGTAATTACATTCAGATTCAGAATAATATAAAACTTGTAATTTTGAAGTCAAATATTTATGTTGTTTAGACTGCAAAGGCTTAGTCAATATATCAGCTATTTGTTCCGTGGTTTCGCAATGAATAGCTTTAATTAATCCATCCTGAGATAATTGTCTTACATGTTTGAATTTGATATCTATATGTCTAGATCTCTGACCAATAGCATCTGATCTAGATATCTCTATCGCAGCTTTGTTATCTTCATGTATAACAAATGGCAATGAAGGGCTCTTCCAAACGTCTGATAATAAATCATTGAACCATACAAGATTATTAGAGGCTTTTGACAAACAAACATATTCTGCCTCAGTCGTTGATATAGCTACAAGATCCTGCTTTCCAGTATACCAGTAGATTGGACAGTTGTTAAGAAAGAATACATAACCAGAAGTGCTTTTCCTGCACTTAGTGTCACCTGCCCAATCTGCATCAGCGTAACAAGTGAGAATAGGCTTTTTAACATCGTTGGGTTCTAATAGTAGGGAGAAATCTATGCTGTGCTTCAAATACCTTAGTACTCGTTTAATGGCTTCCCAATGATACATTAAAGGTTTACTGACATATCTGGATAATAAATTAAGGGGTAGAGCAATATCTGGTCTGGTCCAATTAGATATATACAAAAGGGAACCAATAACTGATCTGTAAAGTGTATTATCAGTAAACTCAGGAGATGATTCATTCATGTTTCTTAAAAAATCAGCTTGCATTGGAGTATCACAAGGCTTTGCATCACTCATATTACATTTGTTCAAGAGTTCTATAATTTTATCTGTCTGAGACAATCTGAATCCTTTTTTAGTCTTACTAATTTGAACTCCAAGGTATTTATTTACTTTCCCTAATGATTTTAAAAAAAATGTTCATTTAATTTTGTTACAAATGTATCCCTTTTTTCTCTGTTTGCCAATATACAAAATGTCATCCACATAAATTAACACAAATTCTATTGAATCACCATCCCTCCTAACAAAGAAACAATTATCTGCAGTTGTGGCATTGAAGTTCATAGCTTTGAGAACGTTGACCAAACATTCATACCAGCATTTGCCAGATTGCTTTAATCCATACAAACTTTTGTTCAGTAACCAAGTTTCATTCCTATTTGTGTTTTGGCTATGAGGAGCTCTTACATATATTTCTTTATCAAGTTTTGCATGTAAGTATGCAGTTTGTATGTCATATTGAAAGACTTCAAGATTAAGGGCTGATGCTATTACTAAAGCTGTCTTGACACTTTCAGTTCTTACAGTGGGGGAATATGTGTCAGTATAATCCTCAGGATATTTTTGAGCGTAGCCCTGAGCAACTAGTCTTCCTTTACATAATGAGTTGCCTTCTTCCAGATTTTTAATTTTAAATATCCACCTAGTGCCAATAATTGTTTTGTCTTTTGGAGCTGGTGTTGGAGTGAATACGTTTAGTTCTCGCAAACTGTCCATTTCTTTGGCCATGGCTAATTCCCATTTTTTTCTTTCTTCTGTGGGGAGTTTTAATACTTCCTCATATGTGTTGGGTGTTGATGTATCATCATTTATGTGCATTATATAATCCTTATATTTATTTGGCATTTGGTTCCTGTTACATCTAATTGTTCTCTCTGGTCTGCTATCGTTATCGTGTAAATATCTTGCTTCCTTTTTTGTTAATGAATCTGTTTTGATTTTGGGACAATTTCCTATCCATGTTTTATTGTTGCTCTTTTGTGTATTGTGGTCATGTTCTTCTCTTTCTGTCTTATCTTCATTTTCAATGTTTGGTTTTGTACTTGGAAAAATCTCATTAAGATGTATCTTAGACCAATTGGCCTGTTCATGAAATACAGCTGTTCTAGAAATTATGAATTTATTGTTATTGTCAATAAATCTGTATCCTTTTGTGCCTGTTTCATATCCCATGAATCTGAGCCTCCTGGATTCATTATCCCCCTTACGTCTCAATTGTTTTGGTATATGTACGTCTGCTGTGGCCACACACATGCATGTGGGCTATCTTAGGTTTTTTATTATACACCAATTCATATGGTGTTTTATTTATGACACTAGACCAAATTCTGTTTAGGGTATAATTGGAATATAATAGAGCTTCTGACCAAAATTGTTTGCCTAAACCAGCATCTTCTAATGTGCATCTAATCATGGTTTGTAGTGTCGAGTTCTTTCGTTCTACTACTCCATTTTGAAATGCAGAGAAAGGGCTAGAGGTGAAGTGTAACATTCCTTTGTCTTTTAGCCATTGGGAGAATTCTTTTGACATGAATTCAGATCCCCTGTCTGTCATGATTTGCTTTATTTTTACATTGTGTTGTGTTTCTACACGTTTATAAAATTCTTTAAACTTTTGAAATGTTTCATCTTTGTGTTTCAAAGTATAGACAAATCCATAACGACTATAGTCGTCTACAATAGTAAGGAAATATCGTTTTTTGTATGTAATTGATGGGGTCAATGGACTAACTAGGTCCATATGTACCAGGTTAAAGATATGATTTGATGATCTTGTTGCTTTTTTTGGTCTGGGTTTAGTTCTGAGTTTTGAGGACTTACATACTGAACATTCCAAATAATTTTTACAATCTTTTATTTTAACACCTTCAGCATGTTCAACCATTTTTTGTATTACAGGAAAACTAGCGTGTCCTAATTTTCTGTGTAATATATGTGCACATTCATCATGAATTGGTTTTCCAATTATTGGTCTTTTGTTATTATGTGTATCTTTGACTGATGTGTTTTCATGGTTATGATTTGTTTCATGTTCCTCATTGTCACTGTCACTGTCATTTTCTTTTTCTATGCTAGTGTCATTTTCCATGTTTGAATCAATGTTGTGTAGCCATCTTTCTTCTGTGACTAAGTATGGTAGATCTCCTTTGATAACTATATTACCTAACTTTGTTTTGTTTTTCTCTAGAGTTGCTTTTCCCTTTGAGAACACTATATTTATGTCAGAGTCTCTGCTCAACTTTATTGCACTAAGAATGTTATGGGGTATTTCGGGTATTAATAAAACCCCCTCTATTTTCCCTAGACCGGGTAAATTTACATTTCCTCTTCCAATGACTTGAACTTCCTCTTGGTTGGCTACTTTAATTACAAATTTATCTTCTATGAAAGAAGATAATATTTTCTTATCATGTGTTGTATGATTTGTTGCCCCAGAATCAATGAGCCAGGCATTATCTTTTGAGTTTTGATTTTTGGTTATGGTATACTTATCTAATCCATTTAATGATCCAGACTTTCTCTCTCTTTTGAGTTATCTCTGCCCCCTCTACGTTCTCTAAAGTTTGGTGAGTTTCTATATCTGTACCTGTCAATAGATGATTGTCTGTTATGGTATCTGTTTCTATTGTCATGGTTTTGTCTTTCTCTAAGGAATTTTGGACAATCTCTTCTATAGTGTTCTTTGGACCCATAATTATAACATTCAATTGGTTCTTGATGCCTGTCTTGAAATACTACCCTTTTGGTCTGTCTGTGTTCTTTGTGTGTGCTGTAGCGGCTTCTTCTTAAATTATCTTCAGCTATTAGTCTATTTGATAAACTCTCTATAGATAGATATCCTAAATTAATTGTGTCCAAATGTGATATGTAATTATCCCATGATGAGTCTAATGAATTAATGATAACGCTTTTCATTGTCTGATCAGATATTATTTCTCCCCTTAAATGAAGCTCTGCTCTAGTTGTGTTTAGTGATAGTAAATGCTCACTTACAGTAGTTCCAGGTTTTATCCTGGCTGAGAAGAAATTTTTAGATATTCTTGTTGTGGTTGCTACACTTTCACTATGATACAATTTAAACATACAATGAATTATTTCTGAAACAGTCAGATTATGCTTAATCTATCTATGATAGATAGCAGGAGATATACTAGATATTAGTAAATAGAATGCTCTGTGGTGCAGGCAGTCCAATTTTAGAGTCCATGGTCTTTTGGGAGGGTTAGTTATGAAAAATAATAAATTCTCTTTTAAGAAAACAACCTGGAGCTGTTGACTCCATTCCTGTAAATTAATACCGTCTATTCTCAATTTTGGAAAATCACTAGGCAAGTTTCCAGTGTTATTTGTTGCATTACTTACAACTGGAGGCTGTCCATGATCTTGTAAATGCTGATAATTGCAGAATGGTGTAAGTATGCTTGCAATCAGTCTAAATGGTTCTCTCTGTTCTTCACTGTCTCTATACTCGTCTGCGTGCATTCGCGCATGTGCGTTGCTCATTTTGTTTCTGAAGCTGTCGGGAGAGGATCTCGTCACTGTAGCTCCCTCGTAGTGCTATTCTTCTGATGATTCGTTCTCTGGCTTGGCTTTTGGTGTCCAGGTGGGGATCGGAGCTTGCTTCATTCTATCGTAGTTGTCTTGGTTGAGGCCTCTGGCTCCCGGGATCGTTTGCTGTGTGGGTGAGGGTCCCCTGGGTTTGGGCGTCAGCACTCTCGCCGTTTGTGCTGGAGTGGATGGAAGTAGGGACGCTTGTCCGCTTGCTTTTGTGTCCTTGAATTGTGTAGTTTGCTCTTCCTTTGTTATTTGATTTACAGACTTTGGTACTTTCGCTGATTTCTTTGTGATTTTTAGATTCAGGCCGAAGGCTGCGAAGAGTGTTTTCATAGCTGTTTCGATTTGTATTTCAGTTGACGTTTTTTTGGTGTCTGTATCAGATTCTTCTGAAAAGTAGGATTTTTCCTTTTTATTCTTTATGCTGGGTAAAGTCTTTCGCGCCAGCCATTTTGAACTCTGTCCTTTGATTGGTTCTGAGCTAGCCATTTTGGCGGGCTGGCTAAGCCAAGATGGCTGCCATTCAAAATTTTGCGCGGGACCGTTAGTCTTCCTCTCGGTTATGTTTTCATCTGTAGGTAATTTTCTCACCATTTTGTGTTCTTTAGGTTCCGGTGTGTTGATGTGTTTTTCTCTCGCTGCTCCGTTGTCTTTTATAATGTTCTGGAGGTTTGCGATGAGATTTTCGTCATCTTTATGGTTCTTCAGCAGTCTTAATATTTCTGATCTGAGCGTATCGTTTTCTGTCTCGCTCTCTTCTTGATCATCGGGTTCATCAATTACCTCTTCTTCGTCTGTGGTGTAGTTTTCAGGTTCTCTTGTCGTTTCAGCTGTAGATTCATCGATCATTTCTTGATCTGTTTCTATCTCTTTGTTGTGTGCCCTGGTGTTGGGTCTTTCTCTTTTGTCTCTGGAGTTTTCTTTCTTTGGCATGTCTGTTTCTTATTGAATCAGCCAACCATCCTCTGCTACCAGATTGTTGCAATAATTTGAGGATCGGACTCAATAAATGATTCAGAAAAGTAGTATTCAAACAAAGTATTATTTATCTATAGTAGGCATTCTATATTCTCTGGATGATTGCAGATAGAAGCGAGGAGGAGGAGCATGTATGCCCTTTTATATCAATAAGGTGGGGTTAGAGGTAGGAGTGGTTACATATGAATACATTAAGGAAGGAAGAATAAATTAACCCTTGATATTCTATGTACATACATTTCCTATATTTAAGAATAAGGCATTTACCTGTGACACTCTGATATTGGTGTTCATTTTAGAATTTGATTTTTGTGTTTGAGATTTAGTAGCTCAGATCTGCCCTTCTAACTCCCTATCCATGCTCTTATTATTAGTATTGTATCTTGTATATACAAAAGGTCCTTGACTTATGATCACAATTGAGACCATAATTTTCATTGCTAAGAAAAGCAGCAGTGTTAAATGAGTTGCATCCAATTTTGCAATCTTACATAGCTCTAGAATTTCTTTATCTACAACAAGTGCCAGATTTGAAACCATAGTTTGTTTATGAGGGTTATGAATGTTGTGACAGGCACAAGGATGTAAAAGTTCCTCTTCTTAGCAGTATGTCTCAACCACAATAGCAACTTAACTTCTGGCTTAGGAGGTTAGGAGGTTCTGGCAGAGGAACATGCTGGCTGGGGAATTCTGGGAACTGAAGTCCACACATTTTAAAGATGGTAAGGTTGATCAACATTGCTCAATACAACTTTGTCCTATCCAATTGATCCCTTTGACTCTTGATTAAGGTTCTTAATCTACCTCCAAAATGTGGACAGGGCCAAGTAGAGGAAACAGTCAGGACAAATCTTACCACTGCATTCATCAAATCATATCATTGTTATTCCCCAAATGCAGAATTTTCCATATCTTTGTCAATCTAATATACAATTTTCAAATGAGTTACGGAGAATTGGATGGGGAGAAGGTTCTCTCTTCCTTCACAATATTTGAACTTGGGGCCTGATTAATACTAATTTGGGGAGATCTGTGCCTGAACTAATTTTTTTTAGTAGAATAATTAAAGGATGGGATTGTTTGCCATAAAATGAGGCCACTATTTTGAAAGATGATTGGACAATTTCATGGAGCATTGCTCTGTCAATAGCCATTAATCTTGTTTTACATTTCATTGGGGAGAGCAGGGATATAAGGGTTATTAAGTGAATATTTCACCTAATGACTGCCATGACACATGGCCATAATGATCAGGCTCTGGTATAGTCATATCTCGAGGACTACCTGTATAGAGCAGTGCTATTAGGATCTTGATGCCTTCTTGGCCATCAGAGAATTTCAAGGCTGTTGTAGAGCAGGAAGCAGAATTTCCATTCTGCTGGAAGTTGTAAGCAAAGTTTCAAGAGCAAGAACCAAGTGTGGAGGTGTTGTGTCCTTATATGGGCATCCACCGATGGTTGGCTAATCCACCAGTGGGAAATTTAAATGAATGTCATTGGCCGGCTACCTTGCCGGAGCTGTATATAAGGAGGGCTCAGCAGCTCAGCCAGCAGTTCCATATGAGCTGAATAAAGTGCTGAACGGATCTCTGCTGAGTCACGTCTTCTTTTCTCTGTGCCAACACTGGCGATGAAGGACAAAAAAGAACTGACAGCATACCTCATGGCACAATCACCACCATCGACCAAGAGCTGAGTCACTTGAGCTAAAGCCCCACAGGGTTCCATTCGCCCTCCGGCCTAAAGTTGATGCCCAGCTGGACAAATTAATCACCCAGGGCATATTGGAGCTGATTGATTATGCTGCATGGGAGACCCCCATTGTGACTCCAATGAAGCATGATGGATCTTTGCGCATCTGCGCTGATTATAAATGCACCATTAACAGGGTATTACAACAGAGCGCATACCCAGTCCCAGTGGTGCAACATCTGTTGCATTCGCTAGGGAGTGGAACCATATTCGCAAAACTGGACCTGACCCAGACTTACCAGCAACTGCCAGTTGATGAAAAAACTGCGGAGGCTCAGACTATTGTCACTCACCAGGGCTCATTCAAATGCAACTGCCTCCAATTTGGAGTCAGTGCTGCCCCAGGCATTTTCCAATCGATGATGGAATGCCTTCTGCAAGGCATTCCAGGGGTGGTGCCGTACTTCGATGACGTCTTAATCTCCGGCCACTCGGAAGCCCATCTACTGGAATGGCTCAGGCTTGCCCTGCAGCGGTTTCAGGTGAAGGGTCTAAGAGTCAGGAGAGACAAGTGCATCATTGGGGTACAGGAGGTCGAGTTCCTGGGCTACCTAATTGATAGCAAAGGCATCCACCCACCAAAAGTAAAGTGAAAGCAATTCATGAAGCTCCAGCCCCCAAAAGCAAAGCAGGGCTTCAGGCCTTCTTGGGACTACTGAACGTTTACAGTGTCTTCTTAAAACAGAAAGCCACAGTTGCTGAGCCACTCCATCAACTTTTAAGAAAGGCGATCCCTTGGAAATGGGGAGAAGAAGAAGAGGCAGTTTTCCGGAACATCAAAAGACTACTCTCTTTGGACAGCGTCCTCATGCAGTACCATGAGACACTCCCTCTGTTTCTGACCTGTGATGCCTCACCATATGGAGTTGGGGCTGTCCTCAGCCACCAACTTCCCACTGGATCAGAAGCTCCCATTGCATTCTTTTCTAAAACAATGTCCACAACTGAGTGCAACTACAGTCAGCTGGACAAGGAAGCCTTGGCCATCATAGCTGGCATCAAGCATTTCCATGAATATCTTTACGGAAGAGCGTTCACCATTGTGACGGACCACAAGCCGCTGCTGGGACTCCTCGCAGGAGACAAGCAAACGCCCACCTACATGTCGTCCAGGATGACACACTGAGCCATCTTCCTGCAAGCTACTCATATAAGCTGATACACAAACCCGGCAAGACCATCTGCAACACCGATGCCCTCAGCAGATGCCCCATCCAAGAGCCAGTGGAAGACCCGGCACCCACTCTCGGACTATTCCACATCAATGATGACCAGTTGTGCCTAGTTTCATCCACCACTGTGGCAAAGCACACCCAAAGAGAAAAAAATCTCAGGCAAGTCATGTCTTGGATCTTGAGGGCTGGCCAACGGGGAGAGTGGGTGAAGAGTTCAGTCCGTTCGTTTGGAAACAAGAACTCTCCACAATGAAAGAATGCCTCCTCTGGGGCAACAGGGTGGTGATTCCCCACACCCTACAGAAGAAGGTCTTGGAGGCTCTGCACAGCGGGCACCCTGGCATCATCAGGATGAAGGCCCTGGCACGGAGCTATGTCTGTTGGCCAATGCTGGACAAGGACATTGAGGAATGGATCGCCAGATGTGACCTGTGCCAGGAGGTGAGACCGGTGCCACCGCAAGCTCAGCCAACTGAGTGGGAGACGCCCAGCAGCCCCTGGTCAAGAATACACATCAATTTTGCAGGACCAATAGAGGGCAAGTCTCTCCTCATCTTGGTGGATGCTTTCTCAAAATGGCTGGAAGTGATTGCAATGCCCACCACCATGACGGAGTCCACCATCAGGGCACTTCGCCAGCTGTTTGCCACGCACAGCCTTCCAGATGTCCGGGTTTCAGACAACAGCTCCCAGTTCACTTCCAAGACCATGGAAGGCTTTTTAGCAGAGCTGGGCATTAGGCACGTCCTCATCGCCCCTTACAGGCCGGCAGGAAACGGGCAAGCAGAGAAAATGAGACTCACCAAAGACACATTCGCCAAAAAGGGCACAGGAGACTGGCAGGAGAAAATTGATAAATTCCTGTTCGCCCAACACATCACTCCACATACCACCACAAAGAAGAGCCTGGCAGAGCTCCTGATGGGGAGAAGACTATGATCACCTTTGGATTGGCTACACCCCCAGTACAATCCGCAGTGCCAACAAAATAACTCCCAGCCACTGCGGACTCTCAGAATCAGAGATCCAGTTTTCACGCTAAATTTCCAGGGCCCTCTGAAGTGGCTGAAAGGACGGATCGGGAGAGTGACCGGCCCGAGGTCATATGAAGTGGAGCTGAACGACAGACAAACCTGCAGGTGTCACATCGACCAGCTCCAGAAAAGGTGGAGGGGAGTTGAGGAAGACCAGCCAGACGAGGTAGGCCTGTGCCACCCCGGCATGGCAGACTTCCACCACCCCGACAAGATAGGCCTACACCACCCCGATGAGGTAAGCCTACACCACCGTGACCGAGTCGACTATCGCCACCCTGACCAGGAGGGCCACCTCTGCAGCGAGAGGGAACTGCTCCCACCAGGCGAGGGAAATCCGAACTACCCTGATGACGCCAGCGACCATCGCCACCCCGGCAGGGTCGGCCAGCGACAAACACTGCATCAACCACAACCACAGCCTCAGGGATGCCCTGCCACGACAGTCTGCCAGGGGCCTGGAGTGCAAGCCGGAGAAGGGAGGAAAGAATGCAAGGACCTACCACGGTTCAGCTGCCCAGCCTGGGTCCAAGGCGAACTTGGCCGAGTCTCCATCATCTCAGCCAGGGAGAGGGACTCCCCACCCGCAGGACAATCCAACAAACCCAACTGGAGGCGCTAGGCTGGACCCAGTGCATTTGATGGCAGAGTTCCAGACAATTCCATGTTGGGAACTGTAGAGGGCAGGAGCTCGACCCGTCCGGATCAATAACGAAGCAAGAAAGGTCAGGTAGGGCTAGTAGATTCCCCGCCTACCTGCGCGACTATGTGACCTACGTCGACCACAGATTTACAGACTGAGAACTAGGAGGGGAGGGGTTTTGTGTCCTTATATGGGCATCCGCCGGTGGTTGGCTAATTCACCGGTGGAAAGTTTAAATGAATGTCATTGGCCGGCTAGCTTGCTGGAGCTGTATATTATTTATTTATTTTATTTATTTTATTTTATTAAATTTGTATACCGCTCTACTCCCGAAGGACTCAGGGCGGTGAACAGCCATAAAATAAAACATGTAGATACAAAATTTAAAATGGAGATAAAACTAATTAAATAAATTTGGCTGAAACATTTTAAAACCCCAATAAATTTAAAACCAAATTTAAAATTTAAAATTCCGTTTTAAAAGAGGAAAAGTTTAGGTCAGGCCAGCTTGATGGAATAAGAACATCTTAAGCGCGCGACGGAAGGTACGCAGATCCGGAATTCTCCGTATCTCCGGGGGGAGCTCGTTCCAGATCGTAAGTGCCCCCACAGAGAAGGCTCTCCCCCTGGGGGCCGCCAGTCAACATTGTTTGGCCGACGGCACCCGGAGGAGCCCCTCTCTATGGGAGCGTACTGGTCGGTGGGAGGCTATTGGTGGCAGCAGGCGGTCCCGTAAATAGCCAGGTCCTAAGCCATGGAGCGCTCTGAAGGTGATAACCAGAACCTTGAAGCGCACTTGGAAGACCACCGGGAGCCAGTGCAGCTCGCGCAGGAGAGGCGTTACATGGGAGCGCCACGTCGCTCCCATCACCACCCGCGTGGCCGCACTCTGCGCCAGTTGGAGCCTCCGAGTGCTCCTCAAGGGGAGCCCCATGTAGCGAGCATTACAATAGTCCAGACGGGAGGTGACGAGGGCATGAGTGACCGTGCGTAACGAGTCCCGATCCGGAAAGAGACGCAACTGGCGAATCAGGCGGACCTGATGAAAAATCCTCCCGGTCACGGCCGTCAAGTGCTCTTCTAGAGACAGCCGTGAATCCAGGAGGACGCCCAAGTTGTGAACCCTCTCCGTGGGGGCCAATGCTTCGCCCCCAATAGTCAGCGATGGCACCAGCTGACTATATCGGGACGTCGGAAACCACAGCCACCCGGTCTTGGATGGGTTGAGCCTGAGCCTGTTTCTCCCCATCCAGATCCGTACGGCCTCCAGGCACCGGGACATCACTTCAAGGGCATCGTTGGGGTGGTCTGGGGTGGAGATGTACAGCTGGGTGTCGTCAGCGTACTGATGGTACTCCACCCTGAAACCACGGATGATCTCGCCCAGCGGCTTCACATAAATGTTGAACAGAAGGGGCGAGAGGACTGATCCTTGTGGCACCCCACATATAAGGGGCCTCGGGGTCGACCTCTGCCCCCGTCAACACAGACTGCGACCGGTCGGAGAGAAAGGAGGAGAACCACCGTAATACAGTGCCTCCCACCCCCAACTCTTCCAACCGGTGCAGCATGATACCATGGTCGATGGTATCAAAAGCCGCTGAGAGATCTAATAGGACCAGGACAGAGGAACAGCCTCTGTCCCGAGCCCTCCAGAGATCATCCACCAACGCGACCAATGCCGTTTCCGTGCTGTACCCAGGCCTGAAGCCCAACTGGAACGGATCTAGATACGTCGTTTCATCCAGGTACTGGGGAAGCTGTCGTGCAACCACACTCTCAACAACCTTCGCCACAAAGCGAAGGTTGGAGACTGGACGATAGTTAGCCAATGTTGCCGGGTCCAGGGAAGGCTTCTTGAGGAGAGGTCTCACCACCGCCTCTTTCAAGGCGGCGGGAAAGACACCCTATATAAGAAGGGCTCGGCAGCTCAGCTGGCAGTTCCGTATGAGCTAAATAAAGTGCTGAACAGACCTCTGCTGAGTCGCGTCTTCTTTTCACTGTGCCAATCTAACAGGAGGGATACTGTCCAGAATGGATGACTCTTCAAATAGTCATCCATTCTTGTGGAAGAAGAGTTCTAAACTGCTTTTAGTGGGGATCCTATTCTTTTGTCTGGAGAAATTCCAAGAAAATACAGAAGCAGACCGTCAAAACTAAATATATGTATTGAAATTGCAGTTATATCAGCAGACCGTACAAATCACTTGTTATCAGCTTGGGATGTTTGTACCCCAAAACTCTCAAAATGCACTTCTTGAAAAAACAAATCAGATCAATAAACTAGACTTATAAACTAATAAGACCTAAATAAGTTAGAAATTCAAATGGGAAATTATGTAGTGCTGGTATTTCCTTTGGGGTTAAGAGATGGATTTCATCATTCAGCAGTTCTTATTTTAACAGCTTAAAGAAAGTATTTATTGTGGAGATTGTATACAAAGTGCTTTAGTTTTTGGGGGGAAGAACATGAAGAAACAGGTATATTCACTGCTTGAACATCTAAGAATCAGAGAATAATGTATTAGCAACAGGGATGGGTTCTAAAATTTTTTACTACTGGTTCTGTGGGTGTGGCTTATTTTATAGGTGTGGCTTGTTCATGTGACAGTGGGAGTGGCTTCATGGTCATGTGACTGGGTGAGTGTGGCCAAGTCAATGTCACTCATGTCAAGGGGTCCTTCGCCTGGTCCCTCCCCTCCCAACCATTCTTTGTCACAAACAGTCTCAACGTATCTATAGTTCTGTAAAAATGTTGTTCATTTTTTCAACTTTATTATCTACATACTATAGATGTACTTTCATGGACCACTGAAAGAAGGAAATGGCTCACATGCTTGCCCAAGAGTGTATTAGACAACAGGTTTTTAAGGGGCTGCCAGAAAGGATGTATAGGCAATATATTTTCCAAAACACCAGAAGGCAAAACAAGAAGCAATGGATGGAACCTGAACAAAGAGAGAAGTTAATTTTTCTCCTAAAACTAAGAAGAAACTTCCTGACAGTGAGAACCAATATAGGTGCAGAAATATTTCAGTCATAATTTCATATATAAAATAGCCATTTGTGCATATTGTTCCAAACAGTAATTAGCATTATGACTGATGTTTGACACCAAGTGTAAAAGTTAAAGATCACAAGTGTGCTTCTTTCTCTGTATGTATACAAAACATCACATACCATAGCATATTAAGATGATCTTATGCAACCTGATGTACAAAATAAACACACACATATTTATGCTCTGGACTATAGACATTGAATGCATGTTAATCCCTGAAAAATATGTGGTAGCCCTGGGCAAAAGAAAGGCAGTACACCTGTCCCTAGGTGTAGGGACAGTGTAAAATATTAACACATGATAAATAATGAAACAATTAAAAATAATAGCACAGAGGGGGTTTCTCTCTCTCTCTCTCTCTCTCCCTTCCTTCCTCTTTCTTCCTCTTTGTCTCTCTTTTTGGGGGGAGGGTGTTTGTGGATATGACAACTACTTTCAAAATTGTTACTGGATATTTCCTGTTACATGAAACTGCTAAAAGGCTTTTGCAGTCATATAATGCAACAAAACATTTTTTTAATGGTAAAAGTAAACTGACACATGAAGCTACTTCTAAATAACTATGTAAGAGAGGAATAAATCTTTTTCTGAAAATTACTGGTGCAAATACACAAAATTAGAGCTGTAATGTCTGGTAATATTATTTATAATAGAATTTTGGTGGAGGAAGTAGACTAGCAAGGAGATTGACACATTGAGAACTACATGAAAGGAACACAAAAGTGATAAAGTCACTATATATGAATTGGATAGCTATATAAATTTGTTTAATAAATACAATGGGAAAGGTCTTTGGGGATTCCAGAATTTACATGGCACTAATTGGATTTTTGATCTCCCTTTTATTTTGAGACATAATAGATTAGTTTTACACTATAACTAAATTACATAAGAGAATGTAGTATATATACCAAAAATAATTCAATAACAATTTAATCTGGTGCATTGAATTAAGTGATGTAGGGTTTGATCTAATTTCAGGCAAATTCAAGCCTCTGTTAAGAGATACCTGCATTCTCTCTCTCCCTTCCTTTTTCTTTTTCTTTCTTTGTCTCTTTCTTCTCTCTCTCTCTCTCTCTCTCTCTTTTTTTCTTTCTTTCTCTCTCCCTTTCTCCTTTCTCCCTTTCTGTGAAGAACCCCAGAAGGTCTTTGGTAGGAGGAAGAAAAGCGAGATGTTTTGAAACGTTTTGTATCTTAGCCTGAGCAAAGATAGATAGTGCAGGACTTACAATAAGCTCTCAACTAGAATTAATTCTGGGGCTCGAAAGGTGAGAGCTCCCCAAGAACCTGGGAAAGCTCCAAAACTGGGATGCCTCTGCCAGAAGGCAGAGCAAAACGCCACGTCCGCCCCTGCTACCAATTGATACAAAGAGAAAATTGAAGCAGGCAGAACAAAGACAGGAGACTACATAATTGCAAGTATTTATACTTTAATTCCTTTGAACATCGCTTCTTTTCGAGCCTACAAGAGCGGAGCTGGAGTGGAAAGGGAGGGGAAGATGGCACTGGCTCGTTAAGACAAAGAGACGAAAGTGAAAGTTAAGAAGAAAGTTGTTACAGGCTTGTTAACTCATTAATGTCTATCAGTTAACAACTCCGCTTAAAACTTTTTGAATTTAACCTTATATCTTGGACTTTGGGAATCAAAATTTAAAGATTTTAAAGACTCTCTGGTTTTTCCTCGCTGGCTATAAGAACTGTTTCTGAGACTGTGTAATTTTAAAATGGCTTCAAAGCAGACAAAATTGGTGCTGCCTAAAGCAGGGAGTGCGGGAAGTTCCCCAGCTCAAACTAGCAAATTGCAAACTTTATTGCCTCCGGCAGATATACAAGCTCAATTACAACCACAATTACAACCACAAGCACAAATGTTAACACTTGAGATGTTTCAGGAAGCCATGAAAGAAATTAAAGAAGGTTTTAAAGAGGACATTGCATTTGCATTTAAAGGAGTCTCAGATCAAATGGAAGAAATGAAGGACATAATTAAGACAAGAAATCAACACATAAGGGAAGATATAGTTTTTGCACTCCAGGGACTGGCAAAACATGTTAGTCATGTAGAAGATAGAATTGATGAGGTTGTTCAAGCCAATGAGATTTTAGATGGTAAAGTTGAGGAATCACAAACTAAGATTGACAAAGCAGAAGCTGAAATGTTGTTGACACAATATAAGATGATGGAATTTGCCGTGAGAATAAGAGGCTTGAAAGAAAATCCGAAGGAAAATTTGAAAGAGATCTTTGAAGATGCTCTGGCACAGTTTATAGGAGTGCCCAGAGGTGAACTTGAATGGCAAATGGACCGGATCTATCGTGTTAATTCATGGGTAGCTAGACAAAGGAAACTACCAAGAGATGTTGTGATTTACTTTGTCACTAGAAGGATTAGAAATGAGATTTTACAAGCTGCCTATAAAAATAAGTTGCAAGTGGCAGGACAAGAAGTTGCAGTATTTAAAGAAATATCACCCAAAATCCAAGAAAGAGTATGCTTTTCTGGCAGATGAGCTGAGGAATCGACAGGTACAATACAGATGGGAAGTCCCAGTTGGATTATCAGTGGACTATGCAGGAGAGCAATATCGTCTCAATACAATATGCAAAGCAAGAGATTTTTATAGTAACATACTAAAGGCTGGACAACCACCAGTGCCAGGAGGTAAAAAAGTAAGAGAGGCGACAGAGGGAAGGAAAGAGGATCTGCAGAAGCAATTGGAAGGCGGAGCTATGAGTATGCAGGAGGAGGTACTGCAACTTTCAAGTGCTGTCCAAGCATGGGATATAGTTGAAAAACAAGAAGAAGGCAAAGATCAAAGACAAACCAGAACAGCTACTAAACGTAAAGTTGAAGAGTTAAAAAAGTTACAAGAGCAGGCTTTATCACAAGAAGTGAATATTGGTGCAGAAGCTGTGGGAGGGGCGAGACCCAAAAGAAAATTCCAAGAGGATTATCAAGCGGTTCTCGCCAAGCTTCGAGAGTCTGAGGATGGCTTCTAGGTTCTTAACCTGGAATGTAAATGGTTTAAACTCACCACAAAAAAGGAAGAAAATATTTCACCACTTGAGACAATTTAAAAATGAAATAATATGCCTGCAGGAAACACATATAAGGACAACTGATCAAAAATATTTAATAAATACAAAATTGGGGACACATTTTGTTGCATCAGCCCTGGAAAAAAAGAATGGAATAGTGATTTACTTGAAAAGAGATTTGATGGCTAAATTAGTTGAGGCAGATCAACAAGGAAGATTTCTGGCAATTGAGATAATGATAGAAGGAAAGAAAACACTCTTATTGGGGATATATGCTCCCAACCAACAGCAAGAGAAATTTTATTAGTTGATACATACAAAATTATTACATTGGGATTATAATTCATGTATATTGATGGGAGATTGGAACGGAGTGATAGACCCTAGTATTGATAAGAAAAGAATAGTACAATCTACCAAATTGCGATCCAGATTGCCTAAGACTTTTTTTGATATGATGGAGGATATGGAATTAAGAGACATTTGGTGTGAATGGAACTATAGAGAACAAGATTTTACATTTTTTTTCAGATAGACATCAATTCTTTTCAAGAATTGATTTTATATTAATTACAAATGATTTTTTTTCCAGGGTAAAGAAGATAAAGATTTGTTCCAGAATTTAACTGATCATAGTCCAGTTTGGATGGAACTGGAGTGTGGGGAAAGAGCTAGGAGATCTTGGCGGTTAAATGAAAACCTTTTCAGATATGAGAAAAATGTAATAGAATGTAAAAAACTAATGAAGGAATTTTTTGTTTTTAATATGAACAAAGGAACATCTATGGATATGGTATGGGATGCTAGTAAAGGATATCTGAGAGGAGTTTTGATAAATATGAATAATGCTTATAGGCGTAGACAAGTGGAAAAAAAGGAGGGAATTAGAAGAAGAGATTAAGAAAAAAGAAAGGGTCACAGATTATTATTAATGGAAGTTTGACATCAGAGTTTAACATTGAAAAAGGAACCAGACAAGGCTGTCCGTTATCCTCACTGTTATTTATTTTAACACTAGAAGTCTTGTTGAATACAATACGGGATTCAAATAACTTGAAAGGTATAGTGATAAGGCAGGAGGATTACAGAATAAGGGCATTCGCAGATGATCTGGTTGTTACCCTAGCACAGCCGATGGAATCAATAATCCAGATGAAAGACATTATTCAAGATTATGGTACAGTATCAGGTTTTAGATTGAATCATAAAAAAACTAAGATGATAGTTAAAAATATGACACAAGATCAACGACACAAACTTGAAAATAAGGCAGGTTTTGAGATTGTACCAAAGGTTAAATATCTAGGAGTTCAGGTTGCAGAATCAAACATGAAATTGTTTCAAAATAACTATGAGGTGTTGTGGCGAGAGGTGCAGAAAGATATGGAAACTTGGAAAAAACTGCAGCTGTCTCTACTTGGAAGAATAGCAGCTGTTAAGATGAATATTTTGCCAAGATTTCTCTTTTTGTTTCAAATGATTCCGGTGCTTAAAAGTGATAAACAATTAAAAGTTTGGCAAACTGGAGTGAATAAGTTTGTCTGGAATGAGAAAAAACCGAGAGTGAAATTGAAAATCATGCAAGATGCCCCGGAAAGGGGAGGCCTTAAACTTCCAAACCTACAACTATATTATGATGCAGCAGCTTTGACTTTAACAAGTGATTGGTTTGGAGGGAAAAAGACTGGAATACTGAACGCAGAAAGTTTCGATTTGGAATTTGGATGGCATGCTTACTTATTTTATGATAATAAAGTAGATAAAGTATTTAGAAGCCATATACTTAGAGACTCTTTGATGAGAGTATGGAAGAAGCACCGACTCAAATGGGATTACAAAATACCGTTATGGCTGGATCTTGGTCATATCATGTGGAATACAAATATAATGTCACTCGGGGGGTTTTTATACAAAGAGGTTCTTTTTACAGATGCGGGCAGATGGCAGCTGAAGACATTACAGACACTGTTGGCTGAAGGGATTAATTTAACTTGGTTACAATATAATCAATTGCAATTGAGATGGAAAGAGGACCAAAGAACTGGTATTATGTTGCATGAGGAAGAATTGGTCAGACATATAAAAGAGAAAGGTCCAATGCATATTAAAAGGCTTTATAATGTCTTGTTAGAAAGGGATTCAGAAACTGAATTAGTTAAAGATTGTATGATTAAGTGGGCACAAAACTTTGAAGAACCAGTGATGTTGGAAACATGGGAAAAAATCTGGGTTCAGAATGTTAAATTTACACAGTCGCAGAATTTGAGGGAAAATTTTTACAAAATGTTTTATAGATGGCATTTAGATCCTAAGAAATTGTCGTGTATGTACCCTAATGTTCAGCCAAAATGTTGGAGGTGTGATTGTTCAGATGCTACATATTATCATATTTGGTGGACTTGTAAGAAAGTTAAGGCTTTTTGGATAAAAATCTGGTGGGTCATGCAGAATGTTTTAAAGAAAAAAATCCAATTTTCTCCACAATTGCTTTTAATGGGTATAGTTAAGGGTTTTACAGTGGATGAAACAAAGTTGATTTTGTATATGATTACAGCAGTGAGATTGTTGATAGGTAAATATTGGAAAAATGAAGCTCTGCCCACCGTAGAAGAATGGATTTTGAAGATGGCCAGCTTCGCGGAGATGGCGAAGATTTCAGCATACTTAAAAGATCGCTCACAAGAGACTTATGAATGTGGATGGAAAAAGTGGATAGATTATGTGCAGAACAAATACCAAACCAGGAAGTATCAAATAGCTTTTTATTGATAGTATTATATTATATTAAGATAGAAATAATCGAACTATGTGAAGATGAAAAATGATATGGGGGTTGGGGGGGTTCAAAGGTTTTTGTATAGGGGATAATGATATTCTATGGAAGTCCGGGGGGGAGGGGAGGGTTGGGGGGGTTTGGGAGGGTGGGATAATCCAGGGGATAAGAAAATCAAAGAAGAGATCAGTTTATTACGTGGGCAATTTAATATGATGCTTTCAGACCAAGTGGCAACCAATCTACAATATGCTAGACATAATACTTTTTGTAATGCAAATAAACCAGGTAGATGGTTGGCATACATGCTGAGGAAAAAACAAAAATCTTGTACTATAGAGAAAATAGAGTATAAAGGTAAAGAGGTGTATCACCAAAATATGATTAAAAAGGCATTTTTAGAATTTTATGCAAGACTGTATACTGCAGACAAAATACAAGGTGCAGAGGTAGAGACATATCTGGATAGACAGAATATTCCAATAGTTACAGAGGAACAAAGAGAACGGTTAAACCAATTAATAACAGAGGAGGAGATCCTCTCAGCAATTAAACAGTTAAAAACTGGGAAGGCTCCTGGCACGGATGGATTAACAGCTGTGTATTATAAATATTTACAACTGGAGATGGTTCTACCTCTTAAAGAATTATTTAATAGAATTCAGCTGGGTGAAGGGGTACCACCTTCATGGAAAACAGCTTTTATTTCGTTAATTCCAAAAGAAGATCAAGATTTGACACATCCCAAAAATTATAGACCCATATCCTTATTGAATACAGATTATAAAATATTTGCTAAGATATTGGCAAATAGGTTAATGCTAGTAATGCAAAAAATGACTCATGCTGACCAAACTGGTTTTATACAAGGTAGACAAATGAAAAATAATGTAAGACAAATTGTTGACATACTGGAATATTTGGAAAGGAATAACCAAATCCCTGTGGTGCTTATATTTCTGGATGTGGTAAAAGCTTTTGATCGATTAGATTGGCAATTTTTATTGAGAGTGGTTAATAGGATGCAATTTGGGAATTGCTTTATGCAGTCCATAAAAGCAATATATCAGGAACAGACAGCTCAGATAATTATTAATGGCAGTTTGACAGAAACTTTTAAAATTGAAAAAGGTACGAGGCAGGAATGTCCCTTATCGCCATTATTATTTATATTAACTTTGGAGTTGCTGTTAAACAAAATACGTAATATAGGTGAGATAAAGGGAATCAAAGTTAGAGACTATGAATATAAGATACGGGCATTTGCAGATGATTTGGTTATGACCTTAACTCATCCAATGGAATCAGCAAAGGTTTTGATTGATATAATAAAACAGTATGGTCAAGTATCTGGGTTTAAGATAAACATTGGAAAAACAAAGATGATAGTTAAAAATATGACAGCTAATCAAAAAGAGGAGTTACAAAGGGTAACGGGATGTGAAATAGTTAAAAAAGTTAAGTACTTAGGAGTTTGTATTGCATCTTCTAATGGTAAATTGTATAAGTAAAATTATGAACTGATATGGCATAAAATACAAGCTGAAATGGATAAATGGAAAAAATTACAACTGTCCTTGTTGGGTAGAATAGCAGTTATAAAAATGAATGTTTTACCTAGGTTTTTATTCCTCTTTCAAATGATACCAATACTAAAAAAGGATGCCAATCTGGAAGAATGGCAGAAAGGTATTAATAAGTTTGTATGGCAAGGTAAGAAACCAAGGATAAAACTGAAAATAATGCAGGACATACGAGAAAGAGGAGGATTGAAAATGCCAAATTTAAAATTGTACTATGAAGCAGTTGATTTATCAGCAATTAGTGATTGGATTAATTTAACAAATGGAAGGATATTGAATATTGAAGGGCATGACCTGGTCTATGGTTGGCATGCTTATTTAGTGTATGAAAAAAGGGTGGATAGAGCATTTAAGAGTCATATACTGAGAAATGCTTTATTGCGTGTCTGGAAGAAATATCAATATAAATTAAATGAAAACATACCTATATGGACAGCACCCAGGCACGCAATAGAGAATACGAGTATAGAAAGTAAACAGGATGTAATTACGTATAAAGATATTCTCATTATGGAGGGAGGTATATTAAAATTAAAATCTGTGAATGTGTTGAAAGAGGAGAAAATAACTCAAACATGGTTTCAATATGTACAATTACAAGCCAGATGGAGAAAAGACCAGAAAACTGGTGTTATACAAAGTGATGAAAATTTAATTAAACAAATTAGAGACCAAAGCCCAATGCACATAAAAAGATTGTATAATATATTGATAGAGATGGACTCGGAAACAGAGCTAGTTAAGGACTGTATGATAAAATGGGCGCAGAATTTTGAACAGCCAGTAATGATGGAAACGTGGGAGAAAATATGGGTGACAAATGTGAAATTTACCAAAGCGCAAAATTTAAGGGAGAACTTTTATAAAATGTTTTATAGATGGCATCTAGACCCCAAAAAGCTATCTCGTATGTATCCTAATGTACAACCAAAATGTTGGAGATGTAATTGTGAGGTTGCCACTTATTTTCACATTTGGTGGACATGTAAAAAGGTTAAAGCGTTTTGGATAAAAATTTGGTGGATTTTACAAAATATTCTTAAAAAGAGGTTGAAATTTACACCACAGCTGTTTCTGCTGGGTATAGTTACGGATTGTACAGTCATAGAGACTAAATTGATTTTGAATTTAATAACTGCAGCAAGACTGTTGGTGGCACAATATTGGAAGAAGCAAGACTTACCTACAATCCAAGAGTGGACAATGAAAGTTACAAATCTAGCGGAAATGGCAAAAATCTCGGTGTACTTGAAGGATCATTCAAATGAAAGATATTTAAGAGACTGGAGAAGATGGATAGATTATATTCAAAATAAATACCGGAATAAGAAATTGCAGATAGGTTATGAATGATTATATAGATATTTGTTGTGTCTTTAAGTAATAAAGCTAGGCGGGTAATTAGGGAATTGAAGGAACAAGAGATGTGGAATGTCATAATTGTTTAGACTAGGATTGATTATGATTTTTGAAGTTTATACCCTGTAATTTGTTCTGGGAAGAGGAGGGGGGGAGGGGGAGGTTGAGGTAGGGAGGGGGGGGGGAATATGTAAACTTTTTGTAAAACTTTTCAATAAAAAAAAATAAGCTCTCAACTCAAGCACCAGGGGATCTCCCTAAACAGTGAGGATTTCTTTGTTTCTTTCTCCTTGAAGCCCCTCCCCCCCGGCAGCCCATTTTTGCTTCCAGGGGGCTGCAGGGAGTCTTGCTAGGCACCCCCCTCATGCCCCATTTTGGCCTTAGCAAGCCTCCCTGCAGCCCCTGGGAGCTAAAATGGGGTGCGGGGGGGAACTCCTGTAAGGGGCGGGGAAGGTAACGTCGTGAGCCCAGTGGGGGTGGTGCAGCATGCTCTGGGGAGGGGGGGGTTAGAGCGACTTACCTATAGGCAGAAGGCGGCAGCTCAGTTGGGGCGCAGGGCAGGCACCATGTGGGAAGGCAGCTTAGGCAAGCAAGCTGCCCAGGTGGTAAGGAGAAAAAGGAAGTGACTGGGTGGGGTGGGGACCAGTTCAGGGGCGTGGCCAGCCAGCAATTAATACCAATTCTGCAACCCTCACTAATTTATCACTACCGGTCTTCTTGAACCTCCAGGCCATCTCAATTATGCCCTTGAAGTGATGTCCCAGTGCCTGGAGGCCATGCGGATCTGGATGGGGAGAAACAGAGTCAGGCTCAACCCGTGCAAGACTGAGTGGCTGTGGTTTCCGGCATCCCGATATATCCAGTTGGTGACATCACTGACTATTGGGGGCGAGTCGTTGGCCCCCACGGAGAGGGCTCGCAACTTGGGTGTCCTCCTGGACACATGGCTGTCTTTAAAAGAACATCTGACAGCTGTGGCCAGGGGGACTTTTTATCAGGTTCGCCTGATTCGCCAGTTGCATCCCTTTCTGGATCGGAACTCCTTATGCATGGTCACTCACGCCCTCATCACTCCCACCTGGACTACTGCAATGCTCTCTACATGGGGCTCCCCTTGAGGAGCACCCGGAGGCTCCAACTGGTACAGAATGCGGCCACGCGGGTGGTTATGGAAGCGACATAGCGTTCCCATGTAACACCTCTCCTGCGTGAGCTGCACTGGCTCCTGGTGGTCTTCCAGGTGCGCTTCAAGGTATTGGTTAACACCTTTAGAGGGCTCCATGGCTCAGGACCTCCATTTTTACGAGACCGCCTTCTGCCACTGGTAGCCTCTCACCGGCCAGTGTGTTCCCACAGAGAGGGGCTCCTCAGGGTGCCATCAGTCAAACAGTGTTGACTGGCGGCCCCCAGGGGGAGAGCCTTCTCTGTGAGGGCGCCTGCCCTTTGGAATGAACTCCCCCTGGAGATACAGAGGATCCAGGATTGACGCACCTTCCGCCGCACCCTCAAGACTTTTTTATTCCAACAAGCTGGGCTGGCCTAATTCTTTTAATTGGTTAATTTTAATTTCTTTTTTAAAATAGGGGTGTTTTAATTAATATGGACCATTTTAAATTGTTTTTTAATTTTTATATTGTATGTGTTTTATCTTGGCTGTTCACTGCCCTGAGTCCTTTGGGAGTAGGGCAGTATATAAATCTAATAAATGAAATGAAAATGAAATGAAATGAACAGGTGCGAATCAGTAGCAACCCACCACTGATTAGCAAGTAAGTTCTACACGGGGTGAACTTGATAATTAGTTCATTACAATAAAGGATAGGCTCATGACACAATATGGGTTACTGTGGCATATGAATTCAATCAGTATGGTGATTATGGATGGACAAAGTGATTCAGCACAATAAGTTAATCATTCCATAGTATTTTAAATACAAATATTGTGGGGCAAAAAGCTCCTAATAAAAACTGAAGTTTTACTTGAATGTTAACTCATTTTATCAGTTTGCTTTTTTGTCATGATATTCTATATTTTTTCTGTCTTTAATAACAATATTCCATTCATATAAAAATTGTTAATTGTTTATGCCAGGCTCTTGTGAAAAACAGAATGTCCGAACAGATCACAATAATTAAGGAAGAGGTAAGTGGAACACAGTAGTAATGCTGATAAAATAAAGCTGAGTTATTTAATTGCTAATATTTTCAGTATCAGCAATGATAATTTTTAAATAGATTACATACGTTCAGATAAGTTTAACTAGAACAGAAAAAAACGGACTAAGATAATGTAAAATCTCTTAAAAATACCAGATTATTGCACAATGAAACTACTAACAGCTTATTAAAAAATGTTAAAATAGTAGGTTAATAAATAAAAGATAAAATCTTACTCAAAATCAAGAAATTATAAAAGAGAGAAACTCAGAGGAAGAAAGTGAGAAGAAAAATGGTAATAATTTCCCAGCCAATGAACTGTGTATGTGTAAAACTTCAATGGATCCTGTTAAAATCTTTTCCTTTAAGACTTCAGTCACTATTTCCCATAGATTCATTATCTAAAACAAACCTCTCTTAATTAATTCTGAATTTTAAAAAGTTTAATAAAGTTAGACTAGAAGATTATAATGAAATCATCTTCACTGGATTTTATCTAATTATATCTGTTAAGTTTTTCTTCAGCTTTCTAAAAATTTGGAATACCAAAAGTGAAAAAGATGGTTTCTAGTGTCCCATTTTTACTATACGCAGTCCCCAATTAATGACTACAATAGAGCCCAAAAATTCCATTACTAAGCAAGATAGTGTTAAATGAGTTTTGCTCCAGTTTACCACCAGTCTTGCTCATAGTTATTAAATGAATCATTACAATTGTTAAATGTATGTTTTTTAAGTGAATCTGACTTCCCCATTATTTCTCCGTGATAATTTCTTCTTTTGAACTCAAATGAAAGTTTTCATTAAAATAGAGATACGGAGGATCCAAGACTTACGCATCTTCCACCGCGCCCTAAAAACATTTTTATTCCAACAGGCTGGTCTGGCCTAACTCTCCCTTTTAAATTGGCTTTTAAATTGTCTTTTAAATATCTTTTATATAAATTGGATGTTTTAATCTTTGAGCCTAAATTATTTAATCTCTTTTTAATAGTTTTTAACTTTTGTATGTCTTTGTATTTTATTTATGGCTGTTCACCGCCCTGAGTCCTTCGGGAGTAGGGCGGTATACAAATATGAAAAATAAATAAATAAATAATAAATAAATAAATAAAATCAACTGATAGTGTCATTGTTTCAATCAAATCAAAACATTCGCATCTTATTGACTGCTGATGCTTATACTAACACAATTTTATATTTTAGAATTTAGAACTGAGAAATGGGGATTAAGCAGTATCTGAGACAAACAGTAGTGGAGTTTTAAGAATGCTATGTTTTGTAACCATGCAACACAAAACTCAAACACAAAGTTTTTTAATACCAACTTACTTTTAGCCCATTTCTTCTATTCCCCACTCTCTAATTTTTGATTTTTCCAGCCCTTTCAGGAAAAGGTGAGTGAACACTTGGGCAAAAGCTATTTTTTAATGTCAATCTTTGCTATTATAATATTCATTAGCAACAAACCCGGTAGGCAAGTACAGAATCCTGGATCAGATATTTGATCCAAATTAGAATTTAGGTTACTTTTTCAAAGCATGTTGGGATTGGGGGAAAATGATTTATCCAGTGTAGTATTTGGATGCATGATTTTCTCATTGAATTCCAGGCTTCACAGGATATTTCCTAGAATGAAGAAATGTTGAACGCAGAGAAAACTAACCTGACTGGCATCACAGAATTTATCCTCTTGGGGTTGGGGAACCCCTCTGAGTTGCAACCTCTTCTTTTCTTGCTTTTCCTGATAATTTATCTTGTGACAATAAGTGGGAATTTTTTTATTATTGTGCTGGTTGTAGCTGACCAACATCTTCACACCCCCATGTACTTCTTCCTGGAGAATTTGTCTTGCCAAAAATGTTGAGCAGTTTTTTAACTGGGGACAGAATTATTTCTATGGGTGGATGCCTAGCCCAATATTATTTCTTTGGCTCTTTTGCAGCTACTGAAACTTATCTCCTTGCAGCAATGTCTTATGACCGTTATTTGGCAATATGTAAACCTTTGCTCTATGCTTCTATTATGAGTAGGAAATTATGTTTCCAGCTTATCATTGGGGCATGGATGAATGGGTTGCTAGTTAATGGCATCATGATGTTTCTGATTGGTGAGCTATTTTTCTGTGGTCCCAATATCATTGATCATTACTTTTGTGACCTGACTCCTCTAGAAAAGCTCTCCTGTACTGAAACAAGCCAAATCGAACTAGCTACTTGTCTTTTGGCCTTTATTTTGACTGCCACTCCATTTGTTCTAACACTCACTTCTTATTTTTCCATTATTACCACCATCATGAAAATCAAATCCAGCACTGAGAAGCAAAAAGCTTTTTCAAGCTGTTCATCTCATCTCACAGTGGTTTGTCTTTTTTATGGCACCATTGTGATTGTCTACATGTTGCCAGACACACCCACCCTGAGACATCTCAATAAAATCTTCTCCATCTTTTATACAATTCTGACTCCTTTGGCTAATCCTGTCATCTACACACTATGGAATAAAGAAGTTCACAAAGCCTTTAGTCGTTTTCAGAATAAATTTGACATATTTTTGGAAGTTGTAACTAATAGGATCCTTTTTTCTTTAAAAAGGATAAAGAACATCTTGAGTAGAGCTGATAAGTGTAGAAATGCTGTAAGAGTCACCAAAGAAAGTCTTTATAACTAAAATTAATTTTGCCATTTTTATAGCCATCCACACCATGTAAATTTCTTTCTATTCACCCTTCAGCTTGTGAAATTTCACAGCCTATCAGTTTCTACAATTTTTCTGTCTCCCATCTTTTTATATGGATTTTAAAACTTTTGCCAATGTATGTGTACAATCTGAATCGTTTTGTTACTGTACTTCCAATAGTTTATGTTTAATTCCCATTTATCATGTTTTAGAAAAGTTAATGTTATTTTTTTCTCATTGTAGGTTTTTTAAAAAGTTTTTAAAATTTAAATGTAATTTACACTATAAATAATCATCATAGAACCGTGTTATGAAATAATGATCTTTTAAAAACAATTTTCTATTGTTAATGGATATGTTCTGCTATTTTGTCTTATAACACAGCTTTGATTGGCTTGTTTACTTCTTTTGTTCTGGTTGCTGGTTTACTTTTTCCTAGAAATATTGGAAATAAAGTGCATAAACTGTAATTAATTATCCAAAAAACTATATATCTAAGGCTGTTTGCCTTAACATTAATGGGACAAATGAGAAATTATCAAGTACTACTACCATGGTGTTTGCTCGCTCCGCCACCTCATTAGTGCTCAGATGAAAAGCCAAGTTGAGGCCCTGGGTGGAACCAATGGCTCTCAGAAACTCTTAGAACAATTGATCAGTGGAACAAGTTTCCTCCAGAAGTTGTGAATGCTCAACATTGGAAGTTTTTAAGAAGATGTTGGATAACCATTTGTGTGAAGTGATGTAGGGATTCCTGCCTAAGCAGGGGGTTGGACCAGAAGACCTCCAAGGTCCCTTCCAACTCTGTTATTCTATTCTATTCTATTCTATTCTATTCTATTCTATTCTATTCTATTCTATTCTATTCTATTCTATTCTATTCTATTCTACTCTATTCTATTCTATTCTATTCTAAAATCAACAGATTGTCAGCAAGAAAAAGAAAAATTCCTACGATTCAGTAGCCATCTTGGGAAGCAATCAAAAATACACCAATTGTTATGTACTGATTCTTTTCACCTGAAAAGAACATATAACTAATCTTTGATTTAGAAGATTTATAAATATACAGGAAATATTCATTTTGGTAATTTATATGTTATTTTGATGTGTTGCATAGCTTGTTTCTGGTTCAGAATCAAGAGAATGAATTACCAGGGCGTTTTTTGAACTCTGATACTGTCTTTGTTTTCCATTGTAATCTCTTATCCCTAAGTCTTCTCATTTATTTACTCTGGAAAATCCTACAATTCTTGCACTGAAGTTACATGCCAGATTTAGCCATGATTATGGCCAGAATTGGTGTGCAACAAGGGTTAACTCCGAATCTGTCATTTTGCTCCCTCTAAGTATTCCAAATTTGTAGGTCTTGTTTAATTTTTCTTGTTTTGCCATGTTTTTAATATGTTCTACAAACATATCTCAGAGGACATCAGCTGCTAATGTCTATGTAAACATTTGAAATAGATTTGTGATTTGGTAGCTGCTATATATGAGATTATGGTCAGAAACCCTAAACTCTTTCATTGAAATGTAATCAAGGTGATCCACTTCCTCATTACATATTTGATTAGTTTCTTTTTCTCACCAGGCATTCAATGCTGAGAATAAACAGGTAATACTATTTCACTAAAGTGAGTGAAAATCCAGATATTACTGTAAAAGGGCCAAGATCATAGTTTGGCCCAAAACCTGCAAAAGAAGTATAACTTAGAAAGTTGTGGTAGACCTCTAGAGTGGAGGGAGTTTTTCCCCAAAGTAATTTCTTCACTATCTCAGAAATTGCAATGTGATGAATTGTCTATTTCATCTACAGTATTTAACCAGTAATCTTTTTCTAACAGCAGCATCAAGGTACACAATGTCTTGTTGTTGTTGTTTGGAAGTTATAGAGCTGACTACGACTGGAAATTCTTTAGTCTCCCTGGTCTCCTGACAAGTATTTGTTGTTATCTTGGCTCCTCAAGGCATGTTCAGAAGCTTCCACCAGCACCAATGTCCAAAAGCTTTGGGATCTTTTCTAATCTGCTTCAGAATTTTACTTCCATAGATTATCAGAGGAAACCCATAACTTGCATATTCTGATGTTTGCAGTTATAAATGCATCAAGGCATTTGTCTATCTTTTCAAAGGCTCTCATGGCAACCTGATGAGGTTCTCACCTCTTCCACTATGATTCAATAAGCCATGAAAATAACTAAAATAATCCTAAACTGAGAATCAATTGACTGTTTCAAGACAATTGTTATAACTGCTAAAATCAGTTAAACACCTATCTCATGTATGTAACTTTGTCAACACTGAATGGCACAATATTTCAATTGTTTCAATAGATCATAGTTAACCCTTGTAGCACACTGATTCTGGCCATAATCATAGCTGAATTTTGCATGTAACTTCAGTGCAAGAATTTTAGGATTTTCCACAGTAAATAAATGAGAAGACATAGGAGTGCGACATTAAAATGGAAAACAAAGATGGTATCAGTGTTCAAAAAACTCCCTGCTAAGCATAAATTCATTTCCTTGATTCTGCACCAGAAAGAAGCTGTGCAACACATCAAAATAACACATAAATTACCTAAATAAACATTTATTTATTTATATTTATAAATATTTTTTATTGAATATTTATGAATATTTATATATCTTTTAAATATATACTATGCTATGCTATGCTATGCTATCTCAGGTGAAATGAATCAGTACATAACAGTGGCCTGGGGAGGAAGGGTGGAGGCCCCCACACACTGGTGGGTCTAGTCATCCAAGGCATTCAACTGACAGCAAGTTTCCCCATGCCAGTGGACCTAGCTTCCAAGGCCGCTTAATTCACAGTAGCGTTGGTGGAGAATTGCAGTGATCCTTCAGTCATAGGGTATGGGTGTGCCTGCAAGCACCCAAATTTTGATCAAGTGACCCTGGGGCTGCAATGATTGGAATTTTGGGCAATGACTGTAAGTCTTTTTGCTCATTGCCGTTGTAATTTCAGTCATGAATGAATGATTGAAGGTTGAAAATCAGGGAGTCGCAAGTTCAAATTTCATCTCACCCTGAAGAGCCATTTGAATTATTCAACGGGTGACATTTGAATAGTTAAGCACTATCCAACTCATTTTACAAGATGGTAGTTCCCCAATGAGGAACTGTCCCATCTATTCATTGTCATCTCAAACTCATAAAGAAAAAACAAGATCATTATTTTGAAAAGGAAAGCAAATACTACAGCTTTCCTGAGAAATTGACCAAGATTGGGAAGTTAAATTTATGCAGAGAATGTAAACACTCTGAACAAATACACCCTTTCTTGAAGTTGACTGTGAAAAAGGCAAGAAGCTCTAAACTATAAGTTTGTTATCATCTCCTCTTTCAGTTTTCATTATTACTTTTCAATATCTTTCCTTTACATTTCCAATGTTTAATGGAACATTAATGGGGCTCCCCTTGGGCTGCACCCAGAGGCTCCAGTTGGTCCAGAATGCGGCCGTGCGGGGGATTATGGGAGCGACGGGGCGCTCCCATGTGACACCTCTCCTGCGCGAGCTGCACTGGCTTCCTGTGGTCTTCCGGGTGTGCTTCAAGGTGTTGGTGACCACCTTTAAAGCACTCCTTGGCTTAGGGCCGGGATATCTACGAGACCGCCTTCTGCCACCAATATTCTCCCACCAGCCAGTTTGTTCACACAGAGAGGGCCTCCTCAAGGTGCCGTCAGCCAGGCAATGTCGGCTGGTGACCCCCAGGGGGAGAGCCTTCTCTGTAGCGGCACCAGCCCTCTGGAACAACCTACCCCCAGAAATACGCATCATACCAGACCTCCGGACTTTTCATCGGGCCCTGAAAATACATCTGTTTCATCTATCCAGGCTGGCTTGATCCCATCCTTGAGGTTTTAATTTGTAATTGGTTTTAATTGGGTTGTTTTAAATTGATGGCCAAAATTATTTAATGTTCTTTAAACTGCTTTTAAATTTTTTATGTTGTGTTTTACTGTGGCTGTTCACTGCCCTGAGTCCTGTTGGAGAAGGGCGGTATACAAATTAAATAAATAAATAAATAAATAAATAAATAAATAAATAAATAAATAATAATAATAATAATAATAATAATAATAATAATAATAATAATAATAATAATAATGTCATATAGCTGATGGGACAAACAATTACTTCTTTTCAGTGGCTGCATTTCAACTGGCTACGGGACTGAGTTAGAAACAAGGACATCATAAGTTCTAGTACTTCCTTGGATATGAAAGTCGGGTAGGAGTCTTTGGCCCAGTCACTCTCTTCCAGCCCCATCGACTTCATAGGGTTACTCTTATGGAGAAAACGAGATATGGGAGAACTAGGTATGTAGGCTATGCTGAATTCCTCAAAATCAAAAGGGGATGCAAAGATATACAGAATTTCCTTGGTAACAATATATAATATGTCCTTGAGTGTCATTGCCTTTTTTAGGTGCGTATGTCTGGGAATTTTATTTCACAGTCCAATAAACAGCCTTTCCGTTTTCTGGTGGTTTCCCACCCAAACATAAAATAGACCTGATCCTACTTAGCTTGCAGACAAAGTTGGCCAAGTGATTGCCGCTGCTTAAATGAATAGCTCAAGGAAATTAAAATAAAAAATGTTAAAAAGTTGGCTCTGCTCAGTTGTGAATCAGATGTTTTAGCATGTAAATATTTTAGCCATTATATTACTGCAGTGCTTCAAGAGTAATATTTGAAGAGACATTAGGGAATCAAAGCTAAGAAAATGAAAAAAATGAACTTTTAAAAAATTGTGTGTGCATATGTGTGCATTCTAATGCTTTATTTTTTTTAATTTTTCCAAAATGTATATCCAGGTAGTCCTCCACTTACAACAATTTAATTAATAAGCACTCAAAGTTACAATGGCATTTAAAAAAAGCCAGTTATGACAATTTTTACACTTTTGACTGTTATAGTATTGTCACATGATTTACATTAAAATGCTTGATAACTGACTCACATTTATGATGGTTGCAGTGCCCTGAATTCATATGATCCTCTTTGGTGGCCATCTGACAAGCAAAGTCAATGTGGAAACTACATTCACTCAATAACTGGATTACTAGTTTAACAACTGTAGTGATTCACTTAACAAAAGCTGCAAGAAAAGTCATAAAATGGGGCAAAACCCACTTAACAAATGTTTCATTTAAAAACATAAATTTTGGGCTCAATTGTGGTTGTAACTTGGGGAGTACCTGTATGTTCAAAAAGTTCCACTTGTATAAAATAATTGGCAATTACTTTTCTGAAATAAAGGAGAATTGACCACTGGCAGTCTGTGATTGTGGGCAATTTAGGTTAAGTGGATGATAAACTGTGCTAAATCTGGGCCAAAGCTTCCCAATTAGCTAAAGAGTATTTGTAAACTGGTTTAAGGCTTTGCTGGCAAGGGCATTGAGAGAGTTCCCTTCTTTTTCAATTTTTCCTTGTTATTTTGGGTTAAGCATGTTTATTTTCTTGGCTTATTGAATCAGACTGTAAGAGATGAGCACCTCATCGGGTTGCCATGAGAGCCTTTGAAAAGAATAAGCAGGTCATGGGTTTCCTCTGATAATCTATGGAAGTAAAGAGTAAAATTCTGAAGCAGCCTAGAAAAGATCCCAAAGCTTTTGGACATTGGTGCTGGTGGAGGCTTCTGAACATGCCTTGAAGAGCCAAGATAACAACAAAGTCTTTTTAGGAGACCAGGGAGACTACAGAATTTCCAGTCCTAATCAGCTCTATAACTTCCAAAAAAACAAGACATTGTGTTACTTGATGCTGCTGATAGAAAAAGATTACATGTTAAATTAATCTAAATTAATTACATGTTAAATTAATTACATGTTAAAGAGACGCGGGAAGACCCCTTGGAGGGTAGAGCTGAGGATTTTGTACAATATCTGTATGACAAAATTGCTCAGATTCGTGAACAGCTAGACTCTGACTGGATTGATCCAGAGGAGATGACAGGGGCAGGTCCTGAGAATATTATTTGGGAAGAGTTTGATCCTGTGACTCCCGAAAGCATGGACAGGATACTGAACAGACTAAATGCGACCACATGTTTATTGGACCCGTGTCCATCCTGGTTGGTACTGGCCTCCTGGGAGGTGACACGAGGCTGGCTCCAGGAGATTATAAATGCTTCTTTGAGTGGGGGTGTCTTTCCCACCGTCTTGAAAGAGGCGGTGGTGAGGCCCCTCCTCAAGAAGCCCTCCCTGGATCCAGCTGTATTAGCAAATTATCGTCCTGTCTCCAACCTTCGCTTTGTTGCAAAGGTTGTTGAGAGTGTGGTTGCACGACAACTGCCTCAGTACCTGGATGAATCGAATTATCTAGATCCGTTCCAGTCGGGATTCAGGCCCGGGTACAGCACAGAGATAGCATTGGTCGCATTGGTTGATGATCTCTGGAGGGCTCGGGACAGGGGTTGCTCCTCTATCCTGGTCCTACTAGACCTCTCAGCAGCTTTTGATACCATCGATCATGATATCATGCTGCACCGGTTGGAAGGGTTAGGGGTGGGGGGCACTGTTCTACAGTGGTTCTCCTCCTTTCTCTCTGACCGGTTGCAGTCTGTGTTGACAGGGGGGCAGAGGTCAACCCCGAGGCCCCTTATATGTGGGGTGCCACAAGGATCGGTCCTCTCGCCCCTTCTATTCAACATTTATGTGAAGCCGCTGGGTGAGATCATCCGTGGTTTTGGGGTGAAGTACCATCAGTACGCTGATGACACCCAGCTGTACATCTCCACCCCAGACCACCCCAATGATGCCCTCGAGGTGATGTCCCGGTGCCTGGAGGCCGTACGGATCTGGATGGGGAGGAACAAACTCAGACTCAACCCATCCAAGACCGAGTGGCTGTGGTTTCCGTCGTCCCGATATAGTCAGTTGGTGCCATCTCTAACTATTGGGGGTGAGTCGTTGGCCCCCACAGATGGGGTTCGCAACTTGGGCATCCTCCTGGACTCGCGGCTGTCTTTAGAAGAGCATATGACGGCTGTGGCCCGGAGGACTTTTTATCAGGTTCGCCTGATTCGCCAGTTGCATCCCTTTCTGGATCGGGACTCGTTGCGCACGGTCACTCACGCCCTTGTCACCTCACGCCTGGATTATTGTAATGCTCTCTACATGGGGCTCCCCTTGAGAAGCACCCGAAGGCTCCAACTGGTCCAGAATGCGGCCGCGCGGGTGGTAATGGGAGCAATGTGGCGCTCTCATGTAACCCCCCTCCTGCGCGAGCTGCACTGGCTCCCAGTGGTCTTCCGGGTGCGCTTCAAGGTTTTGGTTACTACCTTTAGAGCGCTCCATGGCTCAGGACCAGAGTACTTACGAGACCGCCTTCTGCCACCAATAGCCTCTCACCGACCAGTTCGCTCCCATAGAGAGGGACTCCTCAGGGTGCCGTCGGCCAAACAATGTCGACTGACGGCCCCCAGGGGGAGAGCCTTTTCTGTGGGGGCACCTACCATCTGGAACGGGCTTCCCCCGGAGTTACGAAACATCCAAGACTTACGCATATTCCGCCGTGCCCTGAAAACGTTTCTATTCCAACAAGCTGGTCTGGCCTAACTCTCCCTTTTAAATTGGCTTTTAAATTGGCTTTTAAATCAGGTTTTAGACCTCTTTTAGATAAATTTGGATGTTTTAATCTTTGACCCAAATTACTTAATCTGTTTTTTTAATAGTTTTTTAACTTCTATATGTATTTGTAATTTATTGTGGCTGTTCACCGCCCTGAGTCCTTCGGGAGTAGGGCGGTATACAAATATGAAAAATAAATAAATAAATAAATAAATAAATAAATAAATAAATAAATAAATAAATAAATAAATAAATAAATAGACAAAATAGATAGTTCATCATATTGCAACGTTCTGAGGTAGTGAAGAAATTACTTTGGGGAAAACCTCCCTCCATTCTAGAGATCTACCACAACTTTCTAAGTTACACTTCTTTTGCAGGGTTTGGGCCAAACTATGATCTTGGCCCTTTTACAGTAATATCTGGATTTTGACTCACTTTAATGAAACAGTATTACCTGTTTATTTTCAGCATTGAATGTCTGGTGAGAAAAATAAACTAATAAAATATGTAATGAGGAAGTGGGCCACCTTGAATACATTTCTGAAAAAGTGCTCATGTATGAAGAAAAAAACCCCCCACAGAGGTGCCAAGTCAAATATTCTATTCCAAATGGTTCCGTAGACATTGGAAGCTGATAACCTTTGAGATAACATTTTAGAGCATATAAAAACATGGTACTCTCCAGGGCTGTCAAATGCATTTAAAGAGAAAATGGCCTCAATCACATCATTCCTTTTGTTCTGCACTCTTTTTCAATTGCTCATTGCAACAGGTAAGGGAAAAACATCAAATATTTTGCGTTGATTCATTTCACTTGGGATAGTAACCTTTGCTTTAAAATACTAATTTTCAGAGACTATTAATTTAGAAAATGCATATACTGTTTGGATCAGTTGCACGACTTGTCTCCTAATTCCAAATCAAGGGAATGAATGAATGAATGCTTCGCAGGGAGTTTCTTCAGTTCTGATCTTGGTTTTTTTTATGATTTTAGACACTCGTCCCTGTGTCTTTCCATTTATTTTTTGTGGGAAAACCTATTATTCCTGCACCAAAGATCATAGCTGGAGGGGCCCATGGTGAGCCACAACTGCCAACTATGATAAATCTCCTCAATGGAAGTATTGTGCCACTACAGGTCTGATAAAATTACATTTATGAGATTGGAGTTTTACTGATTTTATAAAATATAACAACTGTCTTGAAACAATCAACTGATTCTCAATTTAGGGTTTCTGACCCTAATCCCATATAGAATTGAAACAAGCATCGAGGGTGTTTGTTTGCAGAAGAACTATATAATATTTAGGGAGAAAAAATGTTTCTGCACCTTAGGCACTTTAAATGTCTGGACTTCAAACCTCTGTGGGAAATTCTGGGAATTGAAGTCCACCTATCTTACTAAGGTGAAGAAACATAGCTTAAAAGATTAATGGCATCCTTCCCTGTGGTCCCAGGAAACTCCTCTAACTACAAAAGATGGTTTAGAGCATTTGCACAAAAATACACAAAAACTGAAATGGAGTCTAAAACCCAAGGAAATCTAAGGAAGATTCATATGGTCTTTTCCATGTTGCACCCTCATCCTCTTTGCTGTGTCCCTGGAGAGCCCCAAAATTGTTAAATTAATCTTCAGCTCCTAAAAATTATTCATAACTTACTAAAAATTACTCATAGCCAAATGAAGTCTTACTGATTGACGGATGGGTCCATTAGAAGAGCGAGATGGTCTATGAGGGCTGAGATCATGAAAGATGAGGGATTTATAAATATGACTAAAAAAGAATTATATCATTTTTTTACCAAAAACAAGAGAGAAGATACTTCCCTTCAAAATATTTGAGATACTGCCAAAGCAGTAGTTAGGGGATTGGTAATAAAATATACAGCTCCCAAATGGAGAAAGGAGAAGGCCAAACAGATTGAGTTGATGGCTGAATTGGAGAAAGCTGAAGGAGAGCTGCGTTTAGATCTGCATAATAATTTGATTAAGGAGAAAATTGATTTGATTAGGCATGAGTTATCTATCCTAGATCAAAACGATTTGGTGAATAAAATTAGGAAATGTCGACAAAACCAATTTGAGCATGCTAACAAACCAGTCTGGTGGTTGTCATACAGATTAAGAAAATAGGTAGAATCTAGAAAGATTGAATTTTTACAGGACTCTATGGGAAATTTGGTAGGTATTGCAGAGCAAAAAGCAAAGGTGGCCCAAGATTTTTATACCTCCTTATATAGCCAAGAAATTCATCAGGAAGATAAAGTCAAGAGTTATCTCCAGAACCTACAATTGGAGATGATTCCGGATTACTGTAAAGAAATTCTAAATGCAGAAATTACAGTTGGAGAAATAGCAGTAGCTATCAAGAAACAAGCCAATAGCAAGACTCCGGGACTGGATGGGATTCCTAGTGAATTTTATAAAGGAGTCTTTGACTCATGATGCATGGTATATTTTAGATATCTAAGAATACATTTTGCTCCTTGCCAGTGTCTTTCTGTAGGGTCCGTGTTGAATCTAGCTAATTGGTTCACGCTATAAGAAATATAGCGAACATAAAGACATTTCAAGTTGCCCCAGCATCTTGCAGCAGACTGTTCACCCTCAATGTGAACCAGCTGGGTATCGTCTAGAGACAAACCAATAATACACAATGCACTCTCATTCTTCCTCTGGAACTTGGCTATCTTCCTGGCATTCTCGGCATCGTAAGCATTCCAGGACGTCACATATGGTGGATTCTGCACTACATCCCATAGCCCTTCTTTGTGCAACAGGAGACTGCACTTGGTGGACCAGGATTTGTAGTTGGTGCCATCCAGCTGGGTAACCAGGTATCAATTGGGAGCTTGACCTTGTGCCATCCTCAGCAGGATATTAAATACGTATCAGAACGTCTGGAGCAATAATGTGTGTCACAACTCTCTTATTGCTATAACTGGTACACACACTCTGGTACTGGGCCCATAACCAGTGTTGAGGATAAAACTGCCCTCTGCAAAGTGGTGCAACGGACCAGACAGCGAATAGATACGTTGCTTAGCAAAACACACAGATACTCACAGACTCTGAACGTTTAAAGAAAAATAAACAGTCTTTACTTGTAGTAAAACAAACTTGGCTTCTCAAAACAAAGATGACACGTCTTCAAGTAATCACGGTTCAACACAAAAACGTTTGCTTACAATTCCAGTTCTCTTCAGTAACACAGACACAGTTCCTTTCAGAAGTTCAACCTTCTCATAGCAGGAGCAGAAGTGAATGAACTTCCTGCCTTCTTTTATGTCTGCTTACCACAGCCAATTTAGTCATCTTGTAGCAGTTAAAGTTACAGAACATAGTTTTCTATATATTATCTACCCAACCATAGGATAAGCATCCAACACTTAGTTTGTACATCATAGATCTATTTAATGAGGTTTTATTACACTCTAGGATACCCCGGTCCTGGACGGAAGCCTACATTTCCCTAATCCCGAAACCCAATACAGATAAAACTCTGATCCAGAACTATAGGCCAATCTCGCTCCTGGATGTGGATTACAAGATTTTTGCAACAATTGTTGAGAGACAAAAAGTTGAGAGACTCCGGGTATTCCTGTCCCGATTTATCCACCAAGATCAGAATAGTTTCCTACATCATAGGCACCTAAGAGATTAATTTAAGGGTAGTATTGAACGCCTTAGAATATTATGAGACACACCCTGATAAACCAATGATAATGATTTTTCTGGATGCCCAAAAGATTTTTGATAGAGTCAACTGGAATTTTATAATACAACAATTGGAAGTGATGGGTTTTGGGTCTCAATTTACAAGGACAGTTCAAGCCATCTATTCTAAACAGTCGGTGAGGTTACTGTTTAATGAATCACTATCAGACGAGATACAGATTTATAACCGTACCAGACAAGGATGCCCTCTTTCACAGCTGCTTTTCATTTTAACACTTGAACCACTTCTTAAGACGATTAGGCAGGATTCGGAAATTAAGGGCTTAAAAGTTAAAGGGGAAGAATTTAAACTCCAAGTATTCACTGATGATTTGGTTTTCATATTAGAAGATCTCCTTATTACGGGACCAAAATTACTTACTAAATTAGATGAATACGGGAAGGTAGCGGGATTAAAAATCAATAAAGATAAAATCAAAATGTTAACAAAAAAATTGTCAGGTGCCCAAAAGGAACAGTTCCAAAGTATTATGGGGATTAATTGTGTCAAAACACTTAAATACTTAGGTATTTGGCTTACAAATAGATGTTCTTCTATCAAGGAGCTCAATTATTCCAAATTATTAATAGATACAGCGAATGAAGTGGAAAGATGGCGTCATATTCAGATCTCATTTTTGGGTAGAATTGCCGCAATAAAAGCCCATGTTTTACCAAAATGGATCTTTTTATTCCAAACAGCTCCTGCAAGATTGGATAAAACCTTTTTTAGGAAATTAGATCAAATTCTAAGCAAACTTATTTGGCAGAGTAAAAAACCCCGTATAAAAAGAAAAATGCTGCAAGAGCACAAAACAAGGGGTGGCTTGGTGTTCCCTATGTGGGAGCTTTATTACCAAGCTTCATCCCTGGTTTGGATAAAAGATTGGGTGATCCTCTCAAGAAAGCGTATTTTGGCAATCGAAGGATATGATTTGCAGTGGGGATGGCATTCCTTCTTGTGGTCTCAGAAAGACAAACAATCCAAACATTTTACTAATGTTTGGATTGTAATGTTACACACAGATTCCTAAGTGGGTGTCTCCGTTAGAGGCAGTGACCCTTCCGACTGTGCACAATATAAAGAGGAACTGGACTTATGGTGACTTGTTGGATGAAGTCAGGAGACTTAGACCTAGAGCCGATCTCCAAACTAGAGGATTAGATATAGACTGGTGGTCCTATGTGAAAATTCAAGCTAGATTCGCTAGGGATAAATAGGAACATGGTATTTCCCTTCATTTACAAAGCTTGACAAAGCTTGACAAAGTTTGACAAGCTTCTCCTAGGTGGCTGAAGGAAATTTATTTCCAACGTTTACAATCTTCTTCTGTCCAATTTTATGGTGGATGAGATTGTAAAGGACATGATGATTGCCTGGGGGAGAAATATTGGAACAACAATTCAGTTTGATGCATGGCAAAATGTATGGAACAAAACTATGAAATTGACCCTTTCTTCCCCATTCAAAGAAAACTTTTATAAAATGATTTATCGTTGGTAACTCCCCCCCACCAGAATCGCTAAAATGTCCCCAGAATCCTCTGATAGATGTTGAAAATGTGGGTCGGCCAAGGGTACTTCCTTCCATCAGTGGTGGATCTGTCCGTCACCTAGATGCTATTGGGGGAAAAGGGGTGTTGGTCCTATCGGACACGCTCCTTCTCATTGCGGGGAGACAGCAGCCATGCTTGGGAGATGACTCCTTCGATCAGATTGGTGGACTGAGCCTGTAAAATTTGATAAGTCCCGTCTTTGTTGCTAGGGATTCCAGCTTTTGGCGAAGACAGGAAGAAAACAGACTCGTCATGTGGCATAAAAGTTCCTGAGGAAAAACAGAAAAAGACCCTGAAAGACATAGACTGAAATGGGTGGGGATGGCTACTGTCTCCACCCAATGAGAAGGAGCGTGTCAGGTAGGACCAACGCCCCTTCTCCATTGAGGGTGGAGACAGCAGCCATGGTTGGGACATACCCAAGTTCACAGTGCTAGGCAAGGGGTGGGGGGCTCAGTCTGGGTCAACAACTCTCCCTCTGCCAGAATCCCTTGTAACACACTACGACCAAAGGCTGCCTCCTGCGAGGCAAACCTGTCCAATTTATAATGCTTAATGAAAGGGCAAGGGGAAGTCCAGGTTGCAGCCCTGCAAATGTCCAGCAATGAAGCTTGCGTAGCCCAAGCTGCGGATATTGCCACGCTGCGAGTCGAATGTGCCATCTATCTTGGCGGAACAGGAGAAGAGCGAAGCTCGTAGGCAGTCGCTATTGTCTGATGAAGCCATCAACCGATGTTGGATGTGGGCACCTTAGAACCTAAGGAGACAGAAGGAAGGAGACAAACAGGGACTCCCAATGACGTATCGCAGCTGTTCTGTTGAGGTATATCCGGAGGGCCCTCCGGACATCTAATTTGTGCCATTGCCTGTCCAAAGCAGTGGCTGAGTGAGGGTAAAAGTCCGGGAGAATAAGTTCTTGTGAACAGTGAAACACAGAGTTAATTTTAGGGACAAAGGTAAGGTCCAGTCGTAGAACCACACGATCCGCATGGAAGACACATAAGTCACTTCTCATTGATAAGGCCGCGATTTCCGAAATCCTCCTCGCTGACGTTATTGCGACCAGGAAGGCTACTTTGCAAGACAGAAGCCTTAGGCAAGTAGATTTCAACGGTTCGTACGGTGTACCTGTCAGAGAGTTCAACACAATAGCAAAGTCCCAAGTCAGATACCTATGTAACACTGGGGGGCATAAGTTAGAGGCTCCTCTGAGGAAACAGTGACAATCCTGCGACAATGAAGGGAAGGAACTGTAGGTCAAGACCAAAGCCAGGGCCACCACCTGACGTCGAAGAGTATTGCAAGAGAGACCCTTGTCTAGACCATCCTGCAAAAACCGGAGGACATGAACAACCGAGGCCCGAAAGGGAGAGGCCCCTTGTAAATCACACCAAGCAGAAAAGGCCCACCAAGCGGCAGAGTAAATGTAGTCCATGGATGGACTCCTAGAAGCCTGGATAGTCTTTATGACTGTGGCGGAGAGATTGTCCTGCAGCAGAGCATCCCACTCAATCGCCAAATGGTCAGTTGCAACCACTGCAGGTCCGGGTGCCTTATCGCCCCTTGACTGAGACAGTTCTCAGGGCAGGGGAGTCTCCAGGGGGAAGACACAGACAACTGCATTAGGTCGGCGAACCATGACCTCCACAGCCAGTGTGGCGCTATGAGGAGCAACTCTGCTTGCTCCAGAAGGAGTTTCCACAGAACTCTCAGAATGAGCGGAATTGGGGGGAACACGTAAAGCAGTCCCTGGGGTCAACGGGAGCGCAGAGCATCCACAGCCTCCGCCTGGTGAGCTGGAAACCTCGTGAAAAATCGCGGAAGTTGGGTGTTCGTTGGTGTTGCGAATAAATCTACCACTGGAGTTCCGAAGCGGGATGACAGTACCTGGAACAAACAAGGGTTGAGACGCCATTCGGCATGGTCAATCAATTGTCGGCTCAGCCAGTCTGCACGCACATTCGATTCCCCTGATATGTGCTCCATCCTCAAAGAAGCAAGCTGACGTTCCACCCATGGTCCCAGCCTCTTGGCCTCCCGCCCTAGACCTGGTACCCCCTTGGCAATTAATGTGCACCTTGGTGGCAACATTATCTGTGAGCACCAAGACATGGGAGCCGGATAGCAGATGATGAAAAGCCCAGAGGGCCAAATGTAGCTCCAGCCAGTTGATGCTCAGTGATGCCTCGACTGCCGACCATCTGCCCTGGGTTACCTGATCTAGACAATGGGCTCCCCAGCCGAATGTGCTGGCATCAGTAATGACCACCAGCCACTGGGGTTCAAAGAAGAGACAGCCCTTAGAAACGGCTGTGGACTGCCACCGTCTAAGGGACGATATTACTTCCCTGGGGATAGGAACCACTGTAGGTGAAGTGCCCCTGCTTGACCATTGGAATGGCAACAAAAACCATTGGAGGTCTCTGAGATGTAAACACGCCCAGGGGACAATTGAAATGGCCAAAACCATTTTGCCCAACAACTGGGAAAGGAACAAGGGAGATGCCCTCCTGGTCCTCACCACCTGAGCCACAAGGCCCTGTAAGCTGGCTTGCCGTTCGCTAGATAAATATACTCTACCCTCCACTGAATCAATTGCCCCCAAATGTAAGATAGGGGTAGACAGGTTCAGCTGACTCTTCTCCGTATTGATGGAGAAGCCATGGGAGACTAGGGTTTGGATTGTAAGTTGCAGATCCAAAAGGGCCTGTTGAGGAGAACGGGCAAACAACAATATGTCATCTAAGTAACATTGCAGACGGACAGAACGAAGCCGAAGAACCGGTGTCAAAGTGGCAAGGACTTTGGTGAAACTACGGGGTCCGAGGAAAGACCAAATGGTAAGGCCCTATACTGAAAATGAGCTTCTGTGTAGCAGAAGTGTAAAAACTGTTTGTGGGAAGGGCGGATAGGGATATGTAGATAAGCCTCAGTGAGGTCAATCGAGCAGAGGAGATCGCCCCTCTGGACGCCGTCTAAAATTGAGCGCAAAGATTGTATTTTAAATTTGCAATAAACCACGTAGTGGTTTAGCTGCTTAAGGTCCAGAATAGGTCTCCACCCACCTGAAGACCTAGGGACTAAAAACACCTGAGAATAAAAGCCCTGTCCAACTTGGTCACGCGGCACCAGTTGAATGGCTTTAATGGAAAGGAGGTGCGCGATAGCCGAGTTCATGAGGGCCCGATGTTTGGAATCATGAGAGAGAGGACAGGTGAGAAAAGACAACCGGGGTGGGGGGAATGGAAATAAATTCTATAGCCAGGCCAGATCGAATGGTGTCTTGGACCCAGCGATCTGAAATAGAGTGCTTCCAAATGCTGGCGAAGATGGCTAATCTGCCACCAATGGGAGGGATTAAATTACTATTAATGACAGCGGCGGATTGGACGTCCTCCTCCCCCTCAAAAGGGCCGTCTAGTCATGGAAGGCCTTTCCTGGAAAATCCTGTCCTGGGGACCCCGTTGTCTTGGGGTAAAATTACCAGAAGAACGAGAAGACCCCGCTCTTCCGTCCATTCCCTGAAGCTGAGGGCGCTGACCATAAGGAGTGACCCAGGATTTCCCTCTACGGAACATCGCAGGCAAGACCTTCCTTTTATCTTTCGTCTCCAGGAGAAAGGGCTCTAAGGAAGGGCCGAACAACTTTCCCCCTGAGTAGGGTACAGAGGCCAAACACCATTTGTGTCTGGCGTCAGCCTGCCAGGACACAGCCAAATCAAACGTCGTGCTGCAATAGAAGACACCAGGGACTTGGATGCGAAGTGTGCTGCATTCAACGTGGCATCCGCGGAGAACTGCAACCCCGCAATGATTTTATTCAGGTCTTGCTTTACCCTGGTATCCTCCGGGGAAATAGTATTTTGGAGGTTGCGAAGCCACAACATGTAGAACGATTAAAAAAGGAGGCAGTGGTAGCCGATTTAATAGCCCACGCAACTGCCAGGTGTGCTCTCTGAAGTACTTGATCTGACCTGCGCTCGTCAGGGCAGAGACCCTCGTCTGGATCACCAGGAACAGAGATATTAGACAGTAATGCTGCTACAGGCGCATCAACAGACGGTATTTGAAGAAGGTCAGCTAAGTTGGAAGTCACCTGAAAATTCCTCCGATCTGACAAAATAAATAAGCACAGGGGACAAATGGGAGTGCTAAAGACTCCACTTAGACAAAAAAAATTGTAAAAGATCTGAGAAAGAGAATTTCGGCACGAAAGGGTTAAGGGGAGGGGGGGCGCGAAGCTCCACACAGGCACATAAACCCTCACAGGCAATTAAGCCTGCCTAAGCAGGGAGCGCAAGGCTCCACAAACTTCAACTCGATTAGAGAGAGGCAATTAAGTATAAGGAAAGTGCAAAGGAAATTATTCTGTGCCCTCAGCCAACTGGCCAAGCCAGGTACTGAGGAAATCTTATTACCAAAATTGCTAACACATTCACAAGTAGAATAGTCAGAGAAGTCCAAGGTCAAATCCAAGAAATCAAACGTTGAAATATAATCAGGAAAAATGGATTGCCAGAGACACAGAACCACACGACTGTCCAGTCTGATGGACTGAGTCAAAAGCTGGGATCCCTAGCAACAAAGGCGGGATTTGTCAAATTTTACAGGCTCAGTCCACCAATCTGATCGAAGGAGTCATCTCCCAAGCATGGCTGCTATCTCCACCCTCAATGGAGAATACAGCAGTGGCTGTTGGAAATAACAGTTGTGAGCTTCCCTCTTCACCCAGACCTCTACTTACTTGGAATAAGACTGGACTATATCGATAAGAAGGATTGGTATATATTTGTCCATGACTCAACAGCGGCGAGATGGCATTTGCTCAACTGTGGAAAGATGCAGACACGCTCCATGACCATATGATAATAAACAAGATTCTTCGATGTGCTGAGATGGACAGGCTAACATATATCTTAAACAGTGCCGGATTTTCCTATAGGCTAACTAGGCTTCAGCCTAGGGCCTCAAGATCAAGAGGGGCCTACACAGTGGTGGGATTCTGGCGGTTCTAAGGGGTTCGGCTGAACCCTTTGTTAAATTGCTGGCTCACCCGCCCCTTGCCTCCCACCTGCGCGGTGCCAGCCTACCGTAGCCAGGGGTGGGCAATTGTGGCTCTTTTACAACCTGTGGACTTCAACTTCCTGAATTGCTGAGACAGCTTGGCTGTCTCAGGAATTCTGGGAGTTGAAGGCCACAGGTTGTAAAAGAGCCACAATTGCCCACCCCTTCCCTAGCCTGAGTTCCGCTGCCTGGGATCCACGTGAGCTGCCACCTGGTTCCCCACCGGCTCCGGACGCAAGAGAGCAGGATGGAGAAAGCAGCTTCCAGGTCTTCCCTCACCCTCACTCTCTGCTCTGTTGGATTGCCGGCCATTCGCTTACCCCGCCCACTCCCAATCTATTGCTGCCTCCGATGGCTAGAGGAAAAAAAAACTTCAAATTCTTGCCGCGGGGCTTCAAAGGGCCGCCCTAGAGCCAGTGGTGCAGCCGAACCCTTTGTTAAATTGCTGGCTTGCCCCGCCCCTCCGCACCACTATTTATTGCCAATAAATAGTGGTGGGCGAGGGGCGGGGGAGCCAGCAATTTAACAAAGGGTTCGGTGGTTTTTTTTGTAATTTTATTGGCCCACGGAGCTTCAGCATAGGCTAATTGGCCTCCCGACTCTCAGCTGATTTGTCTCAGCTGTTTTGCTCAGGGCTCTTCTGCTTCCGTGCAAAGAGTATTGATTTTTTTCCCCCCTATCTATGCTGAGAAACGAAACTGAAACTGCTTTGCTGTTGCTGCAAGGTTGGAAAATTAGGCAGGCAGAATTCTTTTCTTTTTCCTCACCAAAAAAGGTAGGTGTAAACAATAGGGAAAAAGAGGAGAGTTCAGGATTTTAAAACACAAAAGAAAAAAAGCTCTATTTAACTAGGGAATTGTAATAATTGAGATACTATTTAATTGTATATTTCTGAAAGCAGAAATGGTTAAGTTGTGGTTTGGAGGAATATATGGGGGAAATTATTTGGTTTATTATTATTGGTAAATATAATTAATTGATTTGTAAGAAATTGGATTGTATGGAAATAATTGAAATATTCATGTTCATATTGATTAATATACAAAAAAGGTAGTTATATAACTAATTGATTTATATTAAAATGTTGAATTTATATTAAACAACTAATATTACATAATTAACCAACGTGAGGATGAATATAAAAATAGATGACAATGGGAAGGGGTATAATAAAGAATAGAAGGGAAAAATTGAATTTGATTAAGATTAGAGATGAGGATGAAGGGTAATATTGGTTTTTTACAAAAATAGATGAGGAATAAATATGGCAAAAAGGAAATATAGAAATTGTAAATTTAATTGAAATGACTAAACACTGTTTAAATTTGTGAACCGGCCAAATACTCTGTTCAAAGAAAATATATTGTATGTTTGTATGTGTGCTTCTAATTATTGCTATTTATTCATATTTGTTCTCTTTTATTCTTTAAAGTTTAACAATTCATTCTTTATCTTAATATCTTTATATTTGTTTGGGGTTGGCTTTCTTCCCTTTCATCTTTTTTATTGTACAGCAATCTTTCTCCTCAAACCTACCACCTCTCTCTTTTCTTTCCTTCTTACTTTCTCTTCCTCCCCCCTTCTTCTCCTCCCTACTTCCTCTTCCTTTCTCCTTCTCCTCCTCTCTTCCTCCCTCTCTTACCCTCCCTCCTACTCTAATTTCCCTTCCCTTCCTTCATCCCTCTCTATTGCTGTATCCTTTTATGTATATGGACTACTCAGAGGGCTGAAAAAGTTATTTCTGACTGGTCCTCGCACTTTTGACCAGTCCTCGAACTTACGACCGTCCTCACATTTTACGTTTTTGCCCTATCTTGTCACCATGGTGAAGAGAAGCAGTTGTGAAATGAGTGACATGGTTGTTAAGAAAGCTGCACGGGCATAAATGTGAGGATGGTCATAAGTGTGAGGACCAGTCAAAAGTGCG